>CM066050.1:37305119-39705119 GCA_033557465.1 Ichthyophis bannanicus | reverse complement strand
GTCGCGGCTGCGAGGGGTTGGCGAGAAAGATAGGAACCACCCTTAGGAGAGAGCGCACAGCCCAGCCATGGAAGAGGGGGGGAGCGGGCATACTAGAATTGAATTGTCCCCCAACAGGACGCGAATGGAAACAGGAACAGTGTCCAGAGGGCCTCCCCAAGCTTGCACGGCACGGGAGGGAGAAGGGAAGAGCAACGTAGCCCTGCTCACGCCTTTGACGGGCCTTGAGTGGTGGCAGAGCGGGACACTGCGGCGAACGGGGAGGGAACACAAAAGGCCTGTTACGGCAGGCGCCCCTTCCTAGAGTATGCCCATTCAGAACTGAGAGGCAATGGAAAAGGCTTAGACGGCAATTTTTCCAGACATCACTGCCGGGCTTCATAGAAAGGAGGAGGGCGGGCTGTGCCTCTGGAAAAAGGGGAAAACATACCAGTAGGTGTAAGGAACGAGTTGTGAGTTATGTTGTTATGCATTAATATTATCAATGTTTGGTTTTCATGCTGTGGCCAACAGTTTTTTGTATGCTGTAATTCCAAAGTCATGTTGTAAATAAAAGCGTTATTGGTCCGAACTGGTAAGAGTGTAATATGTGGGCGAGGAAGGAGGGAGGGGTCGGGAGGGGGAGGGGTAGTGGCTATTGACCCGCGGCGGCCATACGGGTCGCCAGGCTGAGCCACATAAAATACTTTGCGACACCCTGCCTCCTCCCACCCACCTGCCCATCATCATCATCATCCCAAGCTATACGTTCACTTTTTTATAATAATTTATTTCTGGTTTTCCCTAGTTATGTAAATCTGCCATTATCTTTTCTGCTGATGTACAACTCATATTCATGTGTTCCCAAGTCATTTTCTTGCCATCTGGTAATGCTATTTGCCATTCTGTAAGTTACTCCAAATATCAAGCATAAGTATTAGTTACTGGTCAGTGTATAAATACCAACGCACATGCTTATACTTGTCTGATAAACTATATCAACCTATCAAGTCAATAATATAGGCAAAAAATTCCACCTAATGTAATCACAAAATCCTGTATCTTATGCTCCATCCTAGTAGATACTAATGAAAATTATATTGATCTTTTGTCGGACATAATATTGAGGTTGCTATAGATCAGTGTCCTCCAACAAGTCCTTTTTTTCTATTTAAAGTGATCATATAGGGCCTCAGTCCATTTTGGATGTCCCAGCCTGCTGTGCGCCTGGTCGGAACTGGACACACAGAGGTAGATGGGATTCTGATCCCATGGGGGACATCTAGTCCCGTGGGATCAGAATCGCGTTTAGGCCTGTACGTGCCGGCCGGGACCCGATTCCGGTTGGCCTGCATGTACAGGCCTCTGCCTGGCCAACTCAGTCAAGGCTGCTGAATGGAGCTGCAGTGCCATGGTGTCCGGTTGCCATGGCACCGTGGCTTTATTCAGGAGCCGCGATTCCCGGCCGCCGGCCTGTTTTTATCTTTATCTTTATTAAAACATTTGATAGACCGCCCATCGGGAGCCATCTGGGTGGTTTACAATAACAATAATATATATTAAAAAAGACAGAAACAGAAAAGGAACTACAATGCCAGACAGGAAAGTGCACACTCTTAAAGAGAAAAGGAAACAGGGGGGGGGGGGGGGGTCAGGAAGGAAATTCCACAGTGATGAGGCTAGAAAAAAGAAGGCGGAATGCCAGGTTTGCTCCAGGCGGGCATGGGCAAGAGAGGGGAGGTCAGGGCAGTTGGTGTACAGGGACCGGAGGCTACAAGGCAGTGTATGAAAGTGTATTCAGTCTGCGGGATATTGAGGGGTGTGCTGATGCAGGGCCCTTTGTGTTAGGATTAGGAGTTTGAAGGTAATGCGGTAGGGGAAGGGGAGCCAGTGCAGGGGGATCAAGGAGGGAGTGATGTGCTGGAAGCGAGGAGTATGAGTGAGGAGACGAGTGGCTGTGTTCTGAAATAGCTGTAGATGGTGAATCTGATGGTTGGGGATAGTAGAAAAATACAACATTATAATAATCGAGATGTGAAATTACTAGAGAGAGAAGAAGAGTTGCGAGGGATGCTGGGAGAGCACAGGACTGATGGTGTGAATCTGTTCTTTCATTCCCCGTAGCCCGACCTCCGATCTGGCCTCCCAAGGTCAGGGTCGGGCTGCGAGGAATCTCCTGCACCCCTCCTACTTTTTCTGCTGCCCGGCCCTGCCATCCCCCACCATTGAGGGGAACTTATTCCACCTCAGAGGAGTCTGCCGGCCCCGAATGTACTGGGTCGACATCAGATTTGCCCCTATATGTCCAGGACCACCCACAGCCTGCCCTAACTCCCCCCCATATGGGGAGGTTAGTCGGGGATGGACGTCCCATTGCTTCCAACAACCAATGTGTTTTGAATTTATCTCACTATAGTTTGGCCTCAGGGTAAGCATGGTCTATTTCTTCATGATGAACGGGAATCTGTTTCTTCAGACCATCTTGGAGCTCTGTTGGCTAGGATCAAAAAATGGCCGTAGTGTCTTTTAAAGCACTTCTAACTCCACTCTCATTAGATTTAAAGTGTGCCCTTTAATCTGTGCATTAAGGCCCTTAGGTTGAAGCGTATCCAAATAAAAGATCCAAAATTGCTCTCTGGAATTCATCCAACCCAAGATTTGCTATTACAAGTTAGGGTGGTGTTTACAAAAGCTTATTCGAGATATCATCTGACCCAGAAAGAAACACAGTTTTTGATTAATTCAAAACCATGGATTCTGATATTTTATACAGTTCCTAAAATTCATTAGAATTTGGCCAATACACTGGGCCAACCAATTGTGGCTGGTAATGGTTCTATTTTAGAACCATTGTCAATATTTGTGGATAAAAATCAAAATCCCTTGACCCATCATATTTCTTTTTTTTTTTTAAGGATACTATTCACACCTTGTATATCCTATCTGATTTCATTTTTCCAGACAGTGATTTATGGTTAGTCCCCTTTGATGTGAAGTCACTGTGTACTAATATCAATCAAAATGAGGCATTAGACGTTTTAGTACATTTGGACTGGGGTGGTTTCTTACCAGAAAGATTACCAAAGGAGTTTGTCATGGAACTTCTCAGTTTAGTGCTAAAAATAATTTATGCTTCAATGATATATTTTATTACCAAAAATTTGGGGTGGCCATGGGTGCTACAATAGCGCCGACTATAGCAAATCTTTACATGGCCCATTTCGAGGAGCATTATTTATATGATTTGCACTAGATGACCCAAATCCTATTGTGGAAAAGATATTTGGATGATGTCCTATGTATATGGAAAGGTGACTTACAATCTTTGGAGCTATTGAATTTTTTGAAATCTAACATACAATTTGAAAGAACTTAACGTAACTCATTTGACTTTTCTAGATATATTAATCTTGCGAGAAGGGAACCATTTTTGTACCACCTTATATCAAAAAGCAGTAGCTCGGATTATCTGTTGAAATATTCCAGTCATCATCGTGTTAAATTAAAAAATGGTCTTCCAACTAGCCAGTTTTTTAGATTACAACTCATATGCTCTGAATGAGTAGATTATATCAAAGAATCTCAACAATTGTTTCAAAAATATCAAGATAGAGGCTGCCCATATTTTGTAATAAAAAAAGCTTATCTTCGAGATTTACATGCACAACAAGATCTATTATTGATGGAAAAACTTCCCAGTACTGATTTATCTGAAGATATTCTGACTTCTACTTTACCATTCTCCATAAATGTAGTTTTTGTGCTACAGCAATAGCAGGCGCCTTATGGAAGGAAACAATGTCACAAAGGAGTATCAAGTCCTATGAACATACCATTTGTAATTCTGATCATGTCGTATATTTAAAGATATGCCCAGATATGGAATTATATGTGGGTTACACCCACAGGACTATGAAGGCTCGATTGTGTGAACATAAGTCCCGTTTAAATACTCATACGTTAACTGCCCCTATGGTGGAACATTGCATACAACAGAAACACACTTTTGACCGGCTACTCTGACGTATTTTACAGCAAGTTCCTCCTTTTTGCTGGAGGGGGAGATCGGGACGTGACTTTCAATTACAGAGAGCAATTTTGGATCTTCAACCTAAGGGCCTTAATGTACAGATTGACTGGCATATTTTACTATGATTGTATTGGCCCTTTAAATCTAATGAGAGCAGAATTAGAAATGCTTTAAAAGACGCCACGGTCATTTTTTGATTATAGCTGACAGAGCTCCAAGATGGTCTGAAGAAATAGATTCCCGTTCAACATGAAGAAACGGATAGATTAACCCATCTATACAGTACACGTGCTTACCCTGAGGCAGAACTACGATGAGATAAGTTCGAAATGCATTGGTTGTTTGAAGCAATACACTATATGATCACTTTAAATAGGAATAAGGACTTGTTGGAGGACACTGATCTATAGCAACCTCAATATTATGTCCGACAAAAGATCAATATAATTTTCATTAGTATCTACTAGGATGGAGTATAAGATATAATATAGGATTTTGTATTATACTTGCTCTGAGACATGTTTAAATGTGTGCGTGTCTACATGTTTACTTGTGTATTTCATAAAACATGTGCAAATAGCACCCCTGCTTCATCCAGACAATGCCCCCCAGGAACACTTACACGTGCCACTTATACGCATATATAATTGTCAGCTAATTGTACAAGCAGCAATCTTCCATTAAATTACCCCCAAAATGCTCTGCAGTTTAATAGGGAATTCATACATCAAAGGAAGGAATATGTTTGAAGACCAATTAGGATTTCACAAGAGGTGGAATTGCAGCACATTGTGCAGCTTGTGTTGGGATTTACAGTACTTTATGAATTGATGACACCAGGTTTAATGACCCCCCCAAAGAAATTGTCACAGGATCCATAAACATGACATCTGAGCAGAATTACACCTTCTAAGCTAAGGTATTAAGTGATTATTGGTTCAGAGACAATGCCCCCAAAAATCAATAGTGGTAAGGTTTCCTTGGATGCTTTCAGTCAATCTATTGATACCAAAGGGATCCAAATTCAAATATCACACAGAAAAATCTCTGAATTAATACGTCAAAAAATGAAACACTCTCGAGGATACATAAATCCTACAATCACTATGAGGAGAAAAAGACCTCATTGTACGTATGACCTAGATTGGCCACTGTTGGAAACAGGATACATGGACCTTGGTCTGACCCAGTATGGCATATCTTATGTTCTTATGTTCTTGTTACAATGTATCTTGTCCCTTCACTTGGCCTCGCCAATGCTGGGAGAGTAAAATGTTGGAAGCCCCTGACGAGGAAGTGAAACAAAGATCTTTGTTGGGCGTTTATGGAACTAGAAAGCTTTCCTTGAGGATGTGTGGCTATGGCACGCTTACAGAAGTTCAAACATAAATGATAATATAGCTTGTGTTATTGTTACAATTCTACTCCAGCACAACATAGGATTCTGTTCTGTCCTAGGAGTGGCTGCTTTGAATATTTTCTTGGATATTGTGTTACAAAGAAGAAAGTAAAATATAGCAGTGAATTTAGAGATAAATGATCTTGAATTTTGCACTACTAATACTACATGAGGAGATTTTTCTGACCAATGATGTTGGTGTGAGGATCATGTCCACTGAGGCACAAGATTTAATAGAGGCCAAGTGAAGGGACAAGATGCATTGTAACAGTGAGGACTTTTTCTTCTCATAGTGGTTGTGTGATTTATGTATCCTCGAGAGAGCAAGGCCGGCGGGCCAGCCAGCCCATCCACTAGACGAGCTAGGGAACTGCTTAGGGCAGCTTTGAGCCACCATTTTGTTGTCTGAGGGCAGGCCATTGGCTTCAGCACACATGACCTGCCACTTCTAATCCCCCTCCAATGCAACTTACTGTCAGAGGGGGGTCAGAGGTGGCTGAAGCACATGGCCTGCTGTGGGCAACAATGCAGCAGCAGAAATCCGCTGCTGTTAAAATACTGCTTCTGCCTCCCCCCCCAAGACAGAATCGGAGGCAGCAGGGGGGGGGGGGAGGCAGCAGGGGGGGGGGGAGCCCGGCAAGAGCGTTTTCTATTTTTTGAAGTATTAATTCAGGGATTTTTCTGGGTGATTTTTTCCCTTAGACGCCTGTCATGCAAGCACTGACCGAGCTGTCCCATTTTAATTTCTATGATCTCAGGGAATCCGAGTTCATAGTGATGCAACTACAGAATAGATTACAAAGACTTAATCCAGAACAATTTTACACATATGACAGAAGCACATTAAAATTCAATGAAACAGCCTAACGTGACTTTTGCCAGAAGCATAAAATGTAAGAAGACCCTTCCTAAGCATGCGCAAAGAGGGGCATGCCAGCCGATAGTGTGGGATTTAGAATATGGTTTCGGTGCCACGCTAAAACATAACACAAGCCTATGTGCCAAAAATCACATTCTACCCCGGTAACATGCATCAAAGTGGGGGCTAGGCAGGATGGAGAAGTGTTGCTGGCATATCACAGGCATTAGTGGTCTGTGCTAACCACACTTGCTGCCCTTAGCACGGGTGCACTTCACACCACCTCAGTAGGTGGTATTAAGTGATTCCACGTGCCAACTTGCACTGTGCCATTTCTTCGGCCTACACTAACTGCAGGGGGATGGAAGCGCTTACCCACTGAACTTAGCACTGACCCTGCATGTTAGTAACGCGGCCCATACATGTGTTACCAGTGTGGCCTTACTAAACGTGACCCAGAGTTTCACATTTAGAGGTTTACTGTAGCTTAAAAGTTAATGGTTGCTTGTTTTTTTGTTACCTGCCTGCCTCTGTTCCACACTAAGAGTAGCAAATGATTGTGCTAATTTCACCTATGATCATTAAAGAGAAAAATGGAGCACGTTATGCCTCATTGCTTTGTATTAATTGCATTAATGATAGGAATGTCAAATGGGCAACATTTGCAGTGGATTATTACTTGTGCCACTTACTAACCATTCACCTGAAGGATGTGGGTCTGATACAACTCTTCATAGCCAAAGGCATGACACGTATAAGTGCCCAAGTGGATAGTCGTTACCTTGGTGATGTAGAGTGAGTCATCTTCTCCAAAATCCTACAGACATCAAAAACAGAAGACACACGCTACTTATTCTAATATCTCAGAAACAGTGCACATGGAATTTTCATGCCGTGACTCTGAGCTAGGAGGAATCCCCTACCCCAGAATATGAAGCATCCCCTGGCTTGTTTTACAGAATTTTATAAATTCAGGAGCAGCAAAATGCTAAAGGGAAAATCAATTTTAGCTTTTTGCCACGGTCAGCAGCACCCCAGCCCCCTAAAGAAATAATTTTTTGAGAAATTTATCAGCTTAGAGACAAAATATTTTCCCTGTTGGTGCCCCAATTATAACAAACACTAATGAACATGATCATATAAGAGAGCTTCCAAAAGAAACTAGGGGGTCAACCAAATCAATAGAGAGGATCAAACAATAATTTGAATACTCCCAACATTATCAACCTTCTAGAGGCAGTTTTAGAAGCGTTTCCTGCTTTTGGCATATTTACTAGTAGGAATTAAGATGCATGTATAACTAACAATGTTAAAAAAGGTGCGACTTGTATGTATATATGGTGGCATGCAGACATTTCATAGAGATGTGTTCTGGACCTAATTCGGGCAGTCCTTGAAATCCATATTTCAGAACGGCAATACACATATCCGGCGAAATTCCCAAATCTGCATTTACACGTGCTTCAAGTCATGCATAACTGATTGTTAATTTCTCAGTTGGACCATGGAGAAGAGATTCTACTTACCTTTTTGGGTTGCAAAACCAACTAAAATTATAAAAAGCATGAGTTTTGAAGGGTGATCTTTCTAAAGCCTGCCACCTGCACTTCCTGACTTAAAATAAAGGCACAGGATATCTAGACAGGCGCTGATTATTGACACCATCTGGCTAATTTTTAGTCTGGTCGTTGCTCCAGCCAGACCTGGGTTCGTTTTATATAGTAAGCTGCAGTGTTCACCAGCTTATTTAATGAGCTTGATCTAGAGGGAGTTCCCGAAAGCCTGGGAGAGCTGGTCCGGAGGTCAGGAAGTGCTAAACTCTGCTTCAGAATACAGGTTGTGTAAAAATTTGCACCTTCACGTGCATAACCCTAGGGCAATTTTGTAAGAACCTTTTAACGGGCCAAACTTGTTTATAAAATTACCCCACATGTCTGTGGGGAAAAGGCTTAGTAACCAAGAGCCTTAACCTGTTTGGTAGCTGATGTAAGTGTCTGTCATCTCTTCATTAGTGAAAGCAGGATAAGTACTGTGAGCTTTTTGAAATTAGAAAGTAATTACACCCCTAGCGGATGTTCCTTGGATCATCTTTCCATTTCTTTAAAAAAAAAAGGATGATTCATAGACACTGCAGAGATCTTGGAGGATTATTATCATTTCCTGAAATCAAAGCTTTGGAACGCATCTGTAACTTTTTTTCCTTTGGTGGTCTTACTAAATCACAAGCATAGAGTGTTGCTGTTAGATTTTTCACCCTAGAAAGGTCAAAGTTAGAGCAGGGCCAGACGAAATCTATATCCACAGGTCACTGTCATTCTCTCTCATATTCTTGCTATGGTGCTCTTTCCTCTTTTCTGATCTCAGACTTTAGCGCTTTCCAAATGTTCAGCCACTAAACGTGATTTTGACTTCAACTGAGGAATAGGGCAAATAAATTCTGTGAAATGTTTCTACATGTTTTTGTCAATCTTAAGTGAGATAAGAAAAAAATATCTCAAATACATTTCAAATAACATCTTGTTAAACTGTTCGTAGATTACATTTTCAATAAATTATCTTATTTCATCTTGTATGTGATAATACATCAAAATTTCAATTTCCACAAAGAAACTACACATCAGAAAAGAAAGAAACAAAAGGGCATATTTACTTGTCTGCTACTGGGTAGCACAGTGTTTAGTGCGCAGGCCATGTCTGCTGTGATAAAAAGTACCGTGCGCTAAAATTGCAGCCATGCTAAAAATCCCACTCTACCTGACCAGTGCAGAATGGGGTGGAGCAGGTATATTGTGGGTATCATGGACCTCACTGGATGCTATTAAGTGCACCTGTGCCAATTATGCCAAGCAGAAAGAGTGCAGGGGTGGCGTCGAACCATACTGGATACGCCTTCATTCTATAGTGTGGATTGAGCCCCCACACTCGTGCTCATTTTTGGAGCTGAATGTGCTCTACTGGCATGAATTTTAGTAAACATGCCTCAAAATAAACTTAGGGGGTCATTTACTAATGGTCAGTGTGTGCTATCTGCCGCAGGGTCCCACGGCACATAGGGGTATGTTTACTAAACCGTCTTAATGTGCGCTCTGTGACCTTATCGTGTGATAATGGCGCTTTATCAGGCGCACAAGTACCTTATTGCGCGATAACACGCGCAGCGGCACAAACGAGCGCTGAAGGCGGGGAAAGGCTCCCGGAGGGCGGAGGAAGGCTCCCCAGGGGTGGAGAGAAGGGGTCAAGGGGCGGAGAGTGGGAGGGGAGAGGCTCTCTGCACACTAACACTGTGAAATCCGAGGCTGAAAACTAACGCCAGTGAAACCCTGGCATTACAGCTGATTTAAAGGGAAGAGAAACCATTTCTGTCAGCAATGTACAGCAAAATCAGGGAAACCTACAAAAAGTGTGATACATGTGCATGGAACAAAAGGGCAAATAAACATTGAAAATGACCCCAACAAAATATAAAAAACACATATCCAAGCTGGGCAATAGTGATATTAATGGGAAACGTCGAAAAGTTGAAACGTCCCAAGAAAGCTCCAAAAAAATGAAATGAATTTTGGAAGGGTCTACGCTCCGTCCCCATACAAGGTGAATGATCCCACAGTGAAACAGCGCTGATCAGGGTTTCCCTCTCCATTGGACATGTTTCCTACGGCATGCACATGTTCCACAACAGCAGGGCTGGCATGTCGGAATGGGCAACTGGACAGATGCTGGGAAAGGGGACACAGAGGGCTGCAGACGGCATATGCTGTGCTGAGGCTGGGCCACAGTGCAGACTAGGGTGATGCCTAGGTGGCCCATAGGAATGCTGAAACAGTAGAGCAGCCAGACAGCAACTGATGAGGGCCCAGCATGGGCACAAGTGTGCTTCCCACAGTGTCACAGGGGATAGTACCCAGCAGGTACTGTGGGGCCTGGCACTGCAGTACCCCCAAGGGCACAGAACATTGGCAGGCGGTGCTGGGGGGAAGCGTGGACATCTATGCAGGCACCCCTACCCCAGAACCTGCACCATAGGCAGCTGCCTACCCACACAATGGATGGCCTGAGACTGCGCTCTACCAGCACCAGGGTATGTCAGCAGGGTGGCAGAGGGGTACTGGTGGTGGAGGGGCAGTGGCAGCTGCCCAGAGCAGACTGTGGCCTAGCCCTGTGTTGGTGGGTGCCATGCACTGCAACAGACAGGCCCTGTCTGACGAACAGTCAGGGTATCCCCAGGGAATGCACTGTCCCTGTGGCAACAGGGTGGTGTAGTGCACACAGCCAGTGTGTTCAGGAGCACAAGGTCACAGGTTCAAGTCCCAGTTGTGGTTCCTGCCAGCCCAGCCCCCATATTTTACCCACTACTACAACGTGCTAATACAGACAGAACCTGTAGTGCAGATGATGTAGACATGCCCAAAACACCTACATTTTACCCTACAGAGCACAGACACCATAAACTTGCGCATTACCTAGAGCAGAGTCTCCCAAATGCAGTCCTGGAGGGCCAAACACCATTCAGGTTCCATGCTGCCTCTAATAAATGTGGCTGTGCTGCATTGCTATGCACCACCCCCATGGTATGCAGATGTATCTCATGCATATTCATTAGGGACAGCATGAAAACCCGAACAGTGTTTGGCCCTCCAGGACTGGAGTTGGGAACCTCTGCCCTAGAGCAGCGGCCAACAGGGGCAGACACACCCGCACCCACAGGCTCCATTATCCCAAGCCTCCTGGAGAAGCAGGATGTTGGGCCCTGCGTGCATCTCCCCATACTAGCACTTGCATACCTTAGCAATGCCACCCTAAACATGGGAAAACTGTACACAGCTATCAAAAGGTTGCTATGATAACTGGCAGATAGCAATTCCTACGTTAAGCACAATTGGCTGATTGAGCTGCATCATAGCAACTTTTCTGATGTCTGTGGAGTGTGCCTCAGGTCTGGTGTCTGACAGAGTGACCCCAACAGTATTGCATACCATAGCCATGCCTGCACTGTGCCCAGGACTGGTGTGGTGGCCAGGGCTGCCAAACACCTCTATAGTTGCACAATGCTGGCATAGGTGTGCGGAGTGTGTGTCTGTCTATCCAGTGTGTGGTGGCTGCCAACACCCTCCACAGCCACACTGCTAGCACTGTTGCCAGTATTGGCCTGCCAATGTGCATAATGAGGAGCAAGGTACTGTGGGAATAGCCTGGATAGGGTGGCCCGGCCTGGCTGCATCTGCACAGGGCATAGGGCAATGGCTCGGACATTGTAGTGCCCAGCCACCACCTGCACAGACAGCGTGGCCACAGCATGTCCTGCTGGGAGGTCACTCTCACCCTGACTGAGCAGTGATAAAAAAACATCCAAAAGTTCCTGTTTTTTATTTGGTGCCTAAAATCCACAAGTCTCTTACCAATCCACCGGGTAGACCAATTGTGTCCTGCAGGGATTCTCTACTTGAACCATTATCTAAGTTCTGCGATGTTTTTCTGCAGCCGGCAGCAGCGAAAGTGCCGTCTTATATCAAGGATACTGGAGATTTTTTGACTCAGCTAATGACCTGTGTAGAGTTGTCTTCGTACACCTATCTAGTCACTCTTGATGTTCAGTCACTCTACACTAATATCAATCAGGCGGAGGTTATTGCTTTCCTCACTGAATACCTTTTGGATCTCCCGGAGAGGATTCCTAGATCATTTCTACTCGATTTGTTGGATCTAGTGCTTTACAATAATTTTT
Source organism: Ichthyophis bannanicus (assembly GCA_033557465.1). Taxonomy (NCBI): domain Eukaryota; kingdom Metazoa; phylum Chordata; class Amphibia; order Gymnophiona; family Ichthyophiidae; genus Ichthyophis; species Ichthyophis bannanicus. The sequence continues at coordinate 39,693,130 of CM066050.1, read as the reverse complement.
TTCTGTATCGCCAACAGTTTTATTTACAAATACTGAGGATTGCGATGGGGGCTACTGTGGCTCCGTCCATAGCCACTATTTATATGGCCGTTTTTGAATCTACCTTTGTTTATTCTGATCCTGCTTTTTGTTTTGTCCCATTCTGGAAACGCTTTATTGACGATATTTTTTTCCTCTGGACTGGTACCAAAGATGACTTGGATCTGTTTATACAACGGCTTAATGCCTGCAAAGCCAACATTCGATTTACTGCACAGATGAACACCAGTAGCATACAATTTTTAGATGTTACAGTAAATCTGACTTCTTCTGGTATAGAGACAACGTTATTCCAGAAACCTGTCCAATGTAACACTTTACTTAGCTATGCCAGTTTTCATCTGACTGCATTAAAACGTGGGTTGCCCTTTGGACAATTTTTGCGACTTCGCCACAATTGTTCGACTCTATCTGAGTTTCTTTTTCATGCTCATGATTTGAAACTGCGGCTATTACAAAGGGGCTACCCCCTTGTGGTAGTCAATACGGCGTATAAATGAGCCAAGCATATTCATCGCGAGTGGCTTTTGTTTCCCTCGGTTACCCAGCCAGACGTGGATACCATTACGGGCGTTTTGCCCTACACTAGGAATATGTCGCAGGTGGTAAAATTGCTGCACCAGTTTTGGCCAGTGTTGGGACTTCACTCTTGCTTTCATAATAAAACCTTGCGCAAAGCCTATTCGCGCAAGGCTAATTTAAGGGATCTGATTGTAAAAACGACCCATGTGTTAGATCGCCCCGTATATTGTCAGGATCGCAGAGGACATTATCCCTGTAACAACTGTGCCTATTGCTGTCTCACTATATCAGGGCAAGATTGGATAGATGTCCACACTTCCAGGACTTATTTGTCTCTTTGCTATACAGACTGCTCTTCCACCCATGTGGTTTATCTTATAATCTGCCCGTGTGTGAAATATTATGTGGGAAGCACTACACGTTCTATTAAGATCCGATTGTCGGAACATGCTTCACGTTTACGATTGAAAACTCTTTCAGCTCCGCTGGTAGAACACTGTCTGCAACATGCTCATGATTTTGCCATGTTGCGTTGGCGAATTCTTGAATCCAAGCCATTGGATCCGAGAGGTGGAGATCGAGAACAAAGGTTACAACTGCGTGAACAAAGATGGATTTACCACCTTAATTCTGTGGCCCCTAGTGGGCTCAACATGCAAATCGATTGGCATACCATTGTTTGAATTTTATTTGCATTTGTTAGGGGTTCCCTTGTCAGTGGGTTCCCCTTAACACTTTGAGTCATCTGGTGTGTGACGTCAGACGCTGAAGCAGCAACGGAAGTTGTGCCCCTACTGATTTCTTATAAAGAAAGTAACTCATAGGAGCAGCACACAGAATTTGGAGTGGAATGGAAAGCTGTTCGCCAGTATATGATGGCCTGAAGCAGGGTTGAAAATTTGGATTTGGAACCCGAAACGTGTGGCACGTCGTCAATGTGAAAATCTGGCGATTTTTGGTGATACAACCATTCCTGAGCTAAGTGTCATGCTTTTCACTTTTACAAGTTTATCTTATAAAAATTAAAAAAAGGGAGTTTTCACGGTGGTGTGTGGATAAGTTCCACTCACTTTGTTGACTAACTCCGACAAAAAAATTGTAGGCTAAGGGGGTTCACGTTTGTTGGGATTTTTTATTACGGATATTTATTGAATTCCAACCGGTTTAACATTTTTTTGGATTATGAGCAGTGACCACGGCATGGCTAGGTTCCTCCATAGTGTTGTATAGTATTTCTCTCATGTGATATTTATGGATCCCTTTTGGGGCCCAATCACTGACTTATCTCTTTGGTGTGTATGCTGACATCCCAGTTCTGGGTACACGCATCTCCTCCAGGACCATGCACTATGGACTAGCTAGCAGACTGTCTGCAGCTAGTATGTGTCTTGCTGGAACACCTTGCAGGGTGCAGCGGCAGGAGGCTTGCTGCTGGAGAATGTCAGATAGTGGTGGGGGGCAGCTGAGCATTTCCAGGCCTACTGTCTGTCTGCATACAGCTCTGCATTGCCTGCCCTGTAGGGTGTCTGTTCCCCGGCAGGACTGGGGTTGATGGTCCCCTCTACTGCTACCATTGCAGGGAGGTAGAATGTGGATCTATTGGTGGGTGATCCTGTTTCCCACCCTGAGCCCCAGAGGGTGGGTTGTGTGGTGGTACATAATCCGCCTATGGATCCAAACACCCCCCCCCCCTTCACCTACATCATGTAACCATGGCACCAACACAGGATATGCACTATTCTGGGTGCATCATAGCCCATAAGGGCTAGACATGACTGAGAAATACAGAAGGACACAGATGTATCCTAGGTATGTCTGCAGGAACTACCTATCACACCCAGTAGCACTGATGGGGACCTGCAGCATGGCGTATTTCAGCCATGAAAGGTGCTGTGGACATGGTGCTGGGTGCCCCACCTCACCCTCAGGGTGAGCACAGTACCTGCAGAATGCGACGGTCTGTGGCTACTCTGTGCCAGTACCACACACGGTCAGTTCCCCCTACCAGGCCGAGGTGCTGTGGGGGTTGTGATAAGGAAGCTTATCATAGCTCAGGAAGGAGCTATAGAAAAGGTGAAGTGACTCTGAACAAGCAACCTGTCAGTTCTGGTAGAAATAAGAAAACAGAATTTTCCCATAAAAGACTACCAGTCCCAGAATGCACCAGGTTTCCAACAGCCATTAGAGGAGCTGAAGTGGGGAAACGTGTGTTCAATCAGGACGGCTATGAGGTAATCCCTAAGCACTCATCTCAAAGGGCAGGGCCTGATTCAGCACAGCTGCGCTGTGTTAGGGAGGAGCACTCATCTAAGCAGAATAAAGGTAGAGTTTATTCTACAGAGGATCCTCATCATCTTCATGATCAACTTGGATATCCTCATCCTCAGTTTGTTCTGGAGGATCATCAGAAGCAGAAGCCAAACCGGATGGACAGAGAGGGCAAGAAACCCTTTGGAAGAAAGAAGAGAAAAGCCTTTGAGAGGTCTAGAAGAGTCCGGAGCAGTACGTATTCTGGGAGGCATTCCAAGGGCCAGCATACACCATTGGACTGGGGAAAGCCAGAGGAATGGTGCTGCAGAGCTAGGAATCTCCAGACGGTACCTGTGAGGGAGACGGCTGCACGTGGAAGGGACCCTAAGACCCGTGCCAGAAGGTATGTGAAGAGAGATCCAGTGTCCAGGGATCTGGATTGGAAGGCTGGACATAAGAACTGGACTACATACTGGCCAGGCTATATAGAGAGGAACTCTAACAGCAATGGGAGCTCAGGTATGAACACTGATCTATGCCCTAGCTATAACCTTGAAAGACAGCAGGGAAACAAGTATTCTCCTGAAAGTGCTCCATTGAGAAATTCATCTGTGCCAATCCAGGATATTGAACCCATGATTGTTGAAGAAGGGGGAGTGATTGCAGATGAAGGATGTGTTTACATGGATTGCTCTCTGTCTAAACTCCTTTGGTGATTTTTTGTTATAAAGTACAGCAACCATCACAAAGAAATACCAACTTGTTCTTTAATCTACTCTGAAAAGCTCCTGAGTAGGATTTTTAGGCACGCAGTAGAAAGCAAGCCAGCTAAGGGGTTTCAGCTGGGTAACTGCTAGCAATTGAGCCTTACCTATTTGCTTGTGAGCTCTGAGGGAATCACTTCTGAATCTATGTGGGAAGATATAAGAAGTTAACCTGAAAAGAACAGTTTTTCCTTTCTTTGTGGATTTTTGTTTGTTGTTTGATACACTGCTAAGAAAATATTAGCTAAAGCCTACAGAAAAGACCAGTTTGTTACCAACCAGGTCTTATTTCTTTTGCTTTGATTGCCTGACAAGTTCAAATGTTGTTTTCCTGATTTTGTTTTTCCAAGTTTAACACTGAAAGCAAGTAACCTGATTTATGTGCTACCAAGCATATCTGTGTTGGGAGAAATAACCCCATAAATAAATATCTTATTGGCTTTACCTTCAAGCACAACTAATTATTGTGAGCAGCTGTGTCTGGTGTGAATGGACTGCATTGCCCACAATCCCTTGAAAATCATATTGATATATGCACTTGCCAAGACTGTGAACATTCTCACCCAGGCAGCCGTCTGACAGGGTGCATACCCATCTTGTGCCCATCTGTCGACTGCTGATTTGTATGTGCAGTGCATCATGGGTACGGGTGGGTTAACCCTATCCTGGTAACCACAGCAGACAGTTTGTGTGGTGATGTGCAGTCCTTCTGCTGCCAGCCAGGGGTTTGTTAGCAGCTATAGAGCTATAGCCCACTGGTTACTTCACTGCCTGTGAAGCCAGAGGTCATGGGTTCAAACCCATGGTGGGGTTATTTGATAGGGCTGTCTGAGGCATTGTCTATTTTTAATGTACATTAGTGCTGCCAGCAAAAACACCCTCAGAGTACTGTAACCTTAAGGCGCCCCATAAGGCACCTTATAGGGCGCCCTATCAAGCATCTTATAAGGTGCCTTATAAGGTGTCCTATAGGGGACATTATAGGGTGCCTTGGTGGACAGTGCACTTTATAATGTGCCCTATGGAGTGCGTTATGGGGTGCCTTATGCGGCACCTTAGGTTACGCCACCATGAGGGTGTGTTTGCTGGCAGCACTAATTAAAATAAAAGTAAAATGCCTCAAAAATCACTACTTAAACATAAAGGGTGATGCCTCAGCCATCCTTATGCATTAGGCACACTGGGGGATCAAACTCATGACCCCTGTACCATCAGTCAGTGTATTAACCATTGTGCTACACCTCTGCTTCTCTGTTTGCATGTCTGCGCGCCTACTTAAGGTTATCGCGCGTCATCGCGCGACAATGTGCGCAGCGCGCGTTATTGCGCGACAATGTGCGCAGCGCGCGTTATCACACGTTATCGTGTGATAATCCCGTTTTGCTACGTTAAGACCAAAACGCCCACTCCTTTTATGGCATCCTGCACACTATCGCCAGGCGCACCTTAAGACTGCTTAGTAAACATATCCATAGTGTGCATAACACCGTTAACACGTGCTGTTAATAAATGGACCCTAATACATCTACACAATGCTTTACATAAACTGCAGTTCAAAGTCAGCATCCTGCAAAATTAAGCCCACTGCTACAAATGCACATTAAAAGATCAAAGGCTGAAAGCTAAATATAATAAAAAAAGAGAACTAAGGTTGCTGAGCTTAGAGAAACATACATTAGGATGAGAAAAAGTTATTTTCCAGCTCCCCGGGGGTTCTCTGAGGGTAGAATGGTTGTGGCCAATGCTTATAAAGTGAATGGACTTTGCATTTAAAATTAGACCACGATATTCTGAATATCTGGTCTGCCCATTTAGCCTTTTAGCTAGATGGGCACCAGCGATATTAACCCACTAAAGTTAGGTCAGCCTTTTATGTGCCTAACCTTTGCTGGGTTACTTTAACCGGCCAGTGGCTGAATATTGTCGCTGACCAGTTAGCTTGAGGGGCAGCCCAGAGCGCTCCAGGGCTATGCAGTTAGCCTTGGGGGTGGGCTGTAGCATTAGGAGGGGTTCCAGCAGCACAAAACAGCTATGTAACATTGAATATCCTGCTCACTGGCATTAATAATTTTGAATATGCCTCCTCAGTATTTAATCAGCATTTTTACACCAAGGTACTATTGCTGGTGGCATAAAATAAGTGAGCTCCGGCCGTGGATTACCGCGGTCGGACACAGACTCGGGCCAGCAGGCCAAGGGTTAACCTGGGCGGTGGGAGGATCCGGCTATAGAAGCGCCGGTCGTGCTGCAGTTCGCCCTCTTTCCCTCCTCCCGGCGCAGCACGAGTGGGCAATTGGAGCTTGAGCGAAGACAAAGAAGAGGAAAGAATATTTTTATCTGGCGGCAGAGTCAGCGGCGGCATTGTGGTGTCACCGGCAGCGAGGCGATCAACAAACGCCACATCCAGCGCGGTGACCGATAAGAAAGTAACAAGGGGTGAGCGGCATGGGGTGCCACAGGGGGGGGGAGGTACAGTCAAGCCGGGAGTCTCCTTGAGAGCCAAGGGCTAAGCCGCGTGTTTGTTCTTGCATGAGGTTAAGCTTCGGGAGAGCTGGGAGGACGGATACGAGCACTAACCGGCTACCTTGTTTTGCTGACCTGCTGGCAGCCCGCCCGTAGGGGTAGTGTAGGAGGTCCATTTCGGGAGGCAATAATTCAGGCTTTGGGCCTGGGGATCGGAAGCACGTCGGGGGCCGCGTGTGCCGTAGGCCACGTGTATGGCGCTGCGGGTCAGTGCCCCTTGAGCACGGGGGTCAGGGAGGATGCCGGGCGGATCGGAGCCGATCGTAGCCTTATATGCAGGGCGGATCACTGCAGGACACAAGCGGAGGGATAGCCCAGGGGTGAGTAACCAAATTTAAAAAAAAGAAAAAAAAAAAAAAGAAAGGAAAGAGCTGGGGAACAGAGGGGAGAAAGCATGTGCTGTGCACAGAGAGCATGGGCTATGGGGGCCATCTTGTGTTCTTAATGGGGATAACAAGTGTTCATAGGCAGACATCGAACATATCCTAGGTTGTATTTGCTGGTGCTGGGTGGGGGTGCCTTATTGTGGGACCAAGTGGGATAACAAAAAAAAAAAAAAAGAGAAGAAAAAAAGAGGGGGCATTCAGCGGGACAGAGGGCGCATGAGCAGAAGGTCTTGGGTTCAGGTCCCAGCTGTGCCTCCTGACACCAAGACCCCATATTTGGGCCATCTGGTGGGTGAAAGGGGTTCTTTGTATATGGGCTTGTATTTGAAAGGGGTTGTATATGGGCTTGTATTTGAAAGGGGTTGTATTGGTGCTTGTATTTGGAAAGGGCTGGTATTCGTGGTTGTATCTGATGATGCGTAGTGTTATCTGGTAGGAGTAAGTGGGATGTAATAAAAAATAAATAAATAAATGGAGCAGATGAATATAATATATAGGTATATAACTATACATAGACGTTTACATGCTAAGGAAAGGGGTCTATATATAAAAAAAATAATAATAATAATAAGGAACAACAATTATGGTTTACACCAGACAATGGCAAAAAAGCTAAATATGAGCACTCCTTTTCCCGTTGTTCTTTCTTGATAGCATTTTCCAAGCAGGGTACTATGCCACGGAAAGGCACACAGAGCAGTGGAAAGGACCGCGGGAGACCATCAAGCTCTGAAGGAGCAGGGACCAGGCGGGGTGCAGAGCATAGAACGACGCGCGGTGCTGTAAAACGGGCACCGACAGTGGCAACACAAGGCAAAGCGGAGAAGACCACGTGGCGGAGCAGACGGGCTCCAACGCTACAGCAAGCGCCCGCCCCTGCGGCAACGACGTCCAGTCAGGAGCTAGATGAACTCTTCCGACTCATACGCGAACAGGTGAATCAGCACGGCCTGAGCACTTTTAAACAACGGCTGGAGGCAGCTAACACAGGATCAGCAGAACCACAATCAGCGAGCAATAGCGCGCCAAGCTCCAGCAACATCACATCTGGCATCTGCAGCAGTGCGCCAGGCAACAGCAGCAGTACCCCAAGCACCAGCATCAACCTACCAAGCACCAGCGCAGCAGCCGGTAAGTCTATGGGGGGGAAAGGAGCGTTTGTGGCGTCTTCCTCGTCATCAGAGGACTCTGCCTCTGACACAGAAGGGGATATTTCTTTAGCAACTGCAATGAAGAGCATTTTGAAGACCTTCAAAAAGAAAAAGAGTAGAACCCGCAAAGATAAACACTTAGCAGGGGTATGGGCAGAGCGCAGAGATACACCCACGCAGGGAGCTGAGAGCGGTGAGGTCAGGGTATCGGAGACGCCAATGATGGTCCCAGCTACAATGGCAGGCCCAGCAGCAGTAAGCGGGGACCCGCGTTGCTGAGTGAGCTCTTTAGCCAGCTCTTTAGCCAGCGCGGTGCCCAGGAAGCTGAAAAAGCGGATTTCGCGGAGGGAATTTATTGATATATTCTCTCTGCTGATCCGAGACCAGGAGGGGGAACCCAATGAGAATAAGGACAAGGATAGGAGATGGGAGAGGAAACCTAAGATTGTAAAATCTATCAACAACTGGGTCTCTGCGTTTCATATCTTCATGAGCGTGGTTCTAGAGCGGGAGCCAGAACTGAGCCAGTATCTGATCAAGTACCTAGACACCATAACCCAAGCACATAAGCGTCTAGGCGGGTGGGCCTGGCTGAACTACGACGTTAAGTTCAGGCAGAGCATGGCGGAGGATCCCACCATGACCTGGCAGCACAGGATCATGGATTTATGGCTGGAAGAAATGGCCCCCAACAGACCATGGAGTCAAGAGGGGACCTCGCAGTCCTTTCAGGCGCCGCTATGGCGGCAGAACTCCCAGCAGGTCGGAGGCAGAGCGTGCCGACAATACAATACAGGGAGCTGCACCTGGCGGCCTTGCAAATTTAGGCATGTATGCTCCAGTTGCGGGGGCAATCACCCGGCCACCACATGCCGAGTCAGCAGGGATACCAAGACATTCCGGCCAACGCTGCATAGAGGGGGCGATGGGCCTGGCCCCAACCCCCATCAGACTTGACCGCATGCGGGTGTGGCTATGGGCCTACCCCATACAGGACAAAGCTCTCAATATCGAGAACGGCTTTGCTCATGGATTCCGGATTCCAGCCTCAGTCACACTACAGGGGCATGTAGTCCGCAACGCACCATCAGTTAAAAAATTTGCCTGGTGGTGCAGACCAAAATATCAAAAGAAAGGGAATTAGGGAGGGTGGCTGGCCCTTTCACATACCTACCTCTCCCGAACTTGGTGCTGTCCCCGTTGGGAATAGTCCCAAAAAAGGAGCCAGGAAATTTTCGCCTAATCCACAACCTATCTTACCCGGAAGGGAATTCAGTCAACGACCACATTGACCCATCCCTATGTTCGGTAAGATACTCGATGATCGACCATGCCGTAGGCCTCGTGCGGAAATTGGGGCGGCAGGCGAAGCTGGCGAAGGCTGATATCGAATCAGCCTTTCGACTGCTCCCGGTTCACTCAGAGTCCTTTTCACTACTGGGCTTCACCTTCAATGGGGAATATTACTACGACAAATGCCTACCCATGGGTTGCTCGATATGGTGCGCCTACTTCGAGCAGTTCAGTGCATTTGTACATTGGGTGGTGGAGGACATTGCTGGCCACAGCACCGTCGTACATTATCTGGACGACTTCCTATTCATCGGAAATGGGTGGGAAGACTGTAAAAGGATCCTCACCGTATTTGAGCAGGTTGCAAAATGTTTTGGGATCCCCTGGCGAAAGAAAAGACTAGTGGACCCATGGGGACCATCACATTCTTGGGCATAGAGCTCGACGTCACAGCGCAACTGTCGCGTCTGCCCGATGACAAGATCCAAAAGTTGTGGGCTGTTATCCGCGACATTGGCAACCCTAGAACAATTCCAATCATTGCTGGGTCTACTGTGTTTCGCATGCAGGATCATGCCAATGGGACGGGTGTTCTGCCGTCGCATGGCAATGGCGACAAGAGGGGTCAGGAGAAAACATCACAAGATAAGGATTACTAAGTGCATAAAGGAAGACCTGCGCATGTGGGAGCTCTTCTTGCAATCCTTTAATGGCCTGGCGTTCTGGCAGGAGCAGCCGGTGCAGAGTAAAGACCTTGACCTGTTCACTGATGCTGCGGGAGGGAGGGGGTTCGGAATATATTTCTGAGGTGCCTGGTGCTCGGAGGAATGGCCTGGCGAGTGGCAATCCAGCGGTATCACTAAGGATATTACTTTCCTGGAGCTATTCCCCATTACAGTGGCACTATACAAATGGGCCCCTCAGCTAGGCAACAAAGCAATCATATTCCATACCGACAACGTAGCGGTCGTGTATGCGGTAAATGGAATGCGGGCTCATACCCCAGGGGTGGTGGCACTCCTAAGGCACATAGTAATGCTGTGTCTAAAACATAACATAAATATCAGGGCGGAACACATCCCTGGGCAGCATAATAACATTGCCGATGCTCTCTCTCGTTCCAAGATCCCGCTCTTCCGATCGCTCGCTCCCAAAGCCGATGCAGTCAAGACGGCTATCCCGCCACAGGTATGGGAACTTGGCCCACCGAAGTTTGGGAGCTGGTTCTGAGCTCCCTCTCTGAGCGGACAAGACGGAAATACCTGGCGGCATGGGAAAAATTTCAAGCCTTTTGCGGAGGAATCAGGGTCAAGGATGGCGATCCCACAACGGAATCCATACTGCAATGGATTCTGCACTCTAGGAGCTGTGGAGTCAAAAAATCAATGGTAAAAACGCATCTGGCCGCATTTACCTTCTTTGCGAAGGTACTGGGTAAGGCCAATCCCAGAGCGGACTTTGTTATAACCAAGGTGATGAAGGGTTGGAGGACGGAGCGGCGCGGCAATATAGACGGGCGGCGCCCTATAACACACAAAATATTGCAGAGACCGTTAGCGGTCACGGGCCAGATATGCTTCAACAACTTCGAGACCCGGCTATTCAGATGTGCCTTCTCCTGGGCGTTTTTTGGAGCGTTCAGAATAGGTGAATTGGTAGCCTTGGTGAGTCGCAAATCTGCCGAGGGAGGAATTCGGGAGAGGGATGTCAGCCTGCAGGATGGGAAGCTCATACTGCATATAAGAAGATCGAAAACCGACACTGAGGCAAAAGGCGCACAGATAGTGCTAGCCCTGCTGCTGGGGGACCCATCCTGCCCAGTAGCAACCTTCACTGAATACAAGCATATAAGGCCAACAGGGGCCGAACAATGGCTAGTGCATCCAAACGGAGCCCCCCTCTCGCGTTTCCAGTTCGCCAAGGTACTAAAACTAACTCTGGAGGCAGCGGGGTTGGAAGCGCGCTTTTACGGCACCCATTCATTCCATATAGGGGCCGCTTCTACAGCGGCCAGCATAGGGATGACGAAGGAGCAGATCATGAACATCGGGAGGTGGCGCTCCGATAGATACAAATTATACGTATGCCCGGTTTGACGCTGGGTATAGGCAGGCACGTGTTTTGGGGACAGATTATATCATAATAAAAAAAAAAACAACACAGTTTTATTAAGGGAAATTTCATTGTTTCAAGGGTGATGCAAGGGATGTTGTACAAGTTATAGGTTAATCTGCGCGTAATATGCATCATAGATCCGTTATTATTACCATTGTATTGCTGCACCCAAATGTGTTCCAAACGAGTTGTACTTTGTTTCTCGCTAATAACGCTATATATAGGTGCCAATCCCCCTGGTGAGGCGTAGATATGCGGCCATTCGTTTGTCCATTGGGCTGAAAAGAGGACGAAACTGAGACCGCAGGGACTGAATTTGGGCTTCCCGAAGGAGCAATTGGCAGTGAAATGGACGGGCCGTCGGGGTATGGTGTAGGACCAGCTGCTGCCACTCCTCTTGCAGTTGAAGAGGGTGGGCGGACAGCCGTGGGCAATAGTGGTGCATCTCGGGGATAATGACCTGACAGGTACGCGCAGTGTCGAGCTCACCAAGAAAATGCAGAGGGACCTGCTGACACTGACGGGTGCCTTTCCAGGAACATTACTGGTCTGGTCTCACATCATACCACGGCGAGTGTGGAGGGGCGAATGGTTGCATCACGCAGTTGAAAGAACAAGAAAAAAAAGTGAATAGATGGATGGCCCGATTCATGGAGTCCATCGGAGGCTATGGCATCGTACACGACCTGATAGAAGAGAACTGCCCCGGATTGTATTGCGCGGATGGGATACATTTGTCGTACATCGGGATGGAGTTTACCTCTGTGCGATACAAGACGCGTTTGAACGCCTTTGGCAGAGATGCGTGTTGGCCACAGCAGCGAGGGATGGGGGGGAACCTCCCGGCAAGCGAGGAGTCGCGGCCGGGAAGGATTGGCGAGAGAGATAGGGACCCCATCCTTAAGAGAGAGCGGGGCACATAGGAACTGACGTGTCCCCCAAGAGTACAAAGATGTTGAAGCAGCAACAGTGTCCGGAGAGCCTCCCGACGCTTTCACGGCGGGAGGGACGAACATACAGTATCACAATGTAGCCCTGCTCACGCCTTTGACGGGCCCTGGGCAGAGGTAGATACGGACACTGCTGAAAAGAGTAACGGACCCCTGAAGGGCCGAGCTTTAACTGAAGCACCCCTTATAGATTGTCATGCTAGTTGGGACCGACGGCAGTGGGGGGAAAAGGCTTGGACGGCCATTTTCCAGAATATCCCTGCCGGGCGTCAGAAGACCTGATGGAAGTGGGCTGTGCCTCTTGCGAAGGGATGAGGCGAAGTGTTAAATGAAGTTATAATTATGCTGTTTATGATGGAATGCTGTTCTAATGTTTTGATGTTGTTAAGTTATGCTGTGGCCAACAGTTTACTACTGTATTTCCAATTGTTGTTTGATAAATAGAAAATAAGACATCTTTTGTGGCAAGTCCGGATGCAGGATAGTTATTTGGGGCGGGGGGGGGGGGGGATAGTGACCCGAGGCCGTTATGCTGGTCCCCTGGCTATGTCTGTGTCACTTAGGAGTTACCAGTACAAAAAAGGCACAAAACCTGAGTGCAGGATACAGGTCAATGCAGAGGTGAGGCGAAGTGCTGGTTTCCCAGCGTTTATCCTATAAACATCTAGTTTAATTTTTTTTTTGCATTGGGTTATTTTATAAGTAGTCATTGGTTAAAACCTAAAATCACTTCCATTAATGAAACTAAAAGCGGCCCCTATGCAAAAGGAAAGCTGCCTCGGAGGGGGCGGAAGCAGCACCAGGGACTTTTGGGAACCTCTGAGAAGCTGTTTCAACATCCTTCTGCTACTGTAGGTGCTGGAGAAGGGCGGCGGTAGGAATGAGGCTTGCCTAGGGCACCTCACATCCTTTCACCAACCCTGATTGGAGGATCAATGCAACAAATTCGCCAGCTGGAGGCAACGTGAAAATCTGGTGACCCCCCCCAGTGTTGCTGCCATCTCACAGCTGCATCTCCTCTCTCTCTCTCTCTGTCTGCGCTGGGACTGTAATTCAGTGCACTAGTCCACTTATATAAATTATCTGAAAAGTGACTGAATTTCACTGTCATCTGCATAGCTTTCAGCTTGCCTCCAGAACGCCCCCTAGCCCCTGCTTAACTTACACAGATAAATTTTGACTGTCTAATGACTCATATGGACAAAGTCTAGCATTTTGGGGGGTGGTAAGTTTTAAAAGCAAAGTACTTATGTGGTTAGCACCTAATGCAAACAGTAGAAGACCTGATTCAGGGTTCAAACAAGGGACCTCCCAGGCCAGTTCCAGACAAGATTCTAAATAAATTATGATTTCAGTTTCCTATTTGAAAATCATATGTTACACTTAAGATACTACTACATTTGATTATTGCTCTTACTGGATTCCTGCAAATCTAATTTTCCCAAATCTAATTACAATAAGTGATTACATTTCAGAACCTCAAACAATGCTTGAAATCACTTTGGAAATGATTTGCCTATTGTAATCAAATTCCTCTGATGTGTGTGCATGGAATATATTAATGAGCTATTCATGCAAAAACAATAAAAGCTAATGAAGCTCAGGATTCTAAATCACTTTCTATGGCCTGGCCTCTAATAATTCATTTTCAGAGAATAACCAGGTTGGGAGCAGAATTCATTTCATTAATGTTTTTAGCTGCCTGATTTTTACACATGTTCATCATGTTACTAATTTAGTGGAGTAGAAATCCATCCCTAGACAAATCTCTCAAAGATTACAGTAAAAAAAATTTCAGGAAGCACTCAGGCGATTGTTTCCCCGTGCAACATTACAGATCTGCGTGGGCTATGCTACTTGCCTTTTTCTCTTACTTTCCCCTTATTTTTGAAAGAAACTCATTGTTTTGAAATATTGTCACGGCCCCTCAGCCTAGGTTGTATGAGTTCACCTTTAGTAATCTCTTTTCCCTTTGTGTTGAGTCCTTTGATACTCAGAAGAAGCCAGCACTTAACGCACAAGGCCCCAGGTGTTCCACAGCGTATAACAATAGTCGACAAATAGTAGAAGTACAGAACACGGTTTTTCATCCAAGTGGCAACCAGACTTGATTGCTCTTAGTTTCCAAGATTAGACTAAGAGTAGCAGCTGTAGACTAGGAACATCAGTAATAGAAAATAAACAGGAGGAGCAACACACCCAGGAGCATTCATGAAAGACCCATCGAAGGGTAAGGCAGAATGGGGGGGGGGGAGGGGATTCTTGGGTTTATATAGAGAAATGCATCATTAGGAATCAATCAGAGCAAGTCGCATCATTAAGGTGCAAGGGCTTAATTGTGGTGGAAGCCATGGCCCCCTTCTAACATGAGGATGGTATCTTAAAGGGCAATTATGTGACATATATATCTCAGCAGGGAGAGCATTGATTAAGGATAAAAAGACGAGTTATCTATCATCTTTATGCTGGATATTAAGCAAAATATGTAGATATCCTAGCTCCATTGAATAGGATAGAGATAATCTGGATAATTTATCTAGATAGCTTATATCTGTGCTATCTGTGGTTGAGATAACCAGATAAAGATATCTGGAGAGCAAATGAATTTCACTACTGTCTGAATGTGGTTTTTTTGGCATGCCACTCGCCTCTCCTATAACTGCATGCAGAACCTTTAGCTGGGCAGAAAAATATCACTGTAAAAGTTATGGACATGTACATGTTTTATTCTGTACAAATGGCAGGAATAAATCTTAAAAAAGACCATATGTACAAATGTGCGTGTGTGTGTATTAGTTATCACATTTCTTTAAAACTGGCTAGTGATTATGCATTTTAAAACCATTTCATGAAAGCAATATGGTCACAATTCTTCCAGCCTTTGATCTTTTGTCTTGTGGCTTCATTTGAGACATGCTATGATCCTCAATAAATGCCCAGTGCTGTTTGTATTTTATTTGAACTGAGAAATCAAATAAAAGGAAGGATACATTATTTGAGGTCATTTTATGAGAAGTGATCATGTAGAACAGTATTTAATATGCTCAAGTGAGCTCATATAAAAGTGCACAGGAGTATTCATGCATATGAAGTAGGTACACAGACAAATTGCACCTACTTTTAGGAAATATCCATGCAGGTGCTGCCAGGGGGAGGGGGGATCAAACTTAAAAGATGAAGTAGAACAAAGTGATAAACTGAAGAGCAGCAAATCACGTGACTATCCAAGAGTCCTGAGAGATCTCAAAGATGAAATCTCATAAATGGTATTAGTGGCTTTTAACTTATTACTAAAATCATCTACTGTATAGTACCAGAAGATTGGAGGGTACATATTTTTAAAAAAGACTTCAGGGGTGATCCAGGAAACGACAGACCAGTGAGCCTAATATGTCACAGCTGGGCAAAATTCTGGAAACCATTATTAAGAAAAAAAATTACTGGACACTTGGACAGACATGGTTTAATGGGGAAAAGTCAACATACATTTACTCAAGGAAAGTCTTGCCTCACCAATGTTCTCCATTTCTTTGAAGGCGTAGATAATGGTAGCCAGTTGATAAGTGCATGTAGACTTTCAGAAAGCATTTGACAAAGTCCCACATCACAGACCCCCGAGGAAATTAAAAAACTCATGGCATAGGAGGCAATGTGCTATTGTGGATTGGAAACTGGTTGAGAGATAGAAAACAGAGAGTAGGGATAAATGGTCAGCTTCCTCAATGGAGGAAGGTGAATAATGGAACATTCCAGGGATCAGTATTGGGAACTGGTGCATTTTAACATATTTATAAATGATCTGGAATTGGGAACAAGCAAGGTGATCAAATCTTCAGATGACACAAAATTGTTTGGATTCTGATTAAACTGCAGGAGGACCTTATGAGACTGGGAGACTAGATGAAATTTCATGTGGGCAAGAGTAAAGTGATGCATGTAGGGAAGAACAACCCAAACTACAGAAAAATAATGCTAAATTCCACATTAGGAGTTGCCACTGAAGAAAAGGATCTGAGCGCAATCATAGACAATACATTGATCAGAGAACTGTTTTAAATATATTACATTGCTGCTGGATGTGGTAAAAGCAGATAGTGTAGCTGGGTTTAAGAAAGGTTTGGACAAATTCCTGGAGGAAAAGTCCATCAACAGTTATTAATGTAATACAAGAGAAAACCACTGCTTATCCCAGGGGATAAGTAGCATGGAACTGGCTATTTTGGGGATTTGTCAGGTACTTTGTACATGGAATGGTCACTGTTGGAAACAACATACTGGACTAGATTGACCTTTGGTCTGACCCAGTATGGCAGCTCCCAAGTTCTTATAAAATACATGCGTATGCGTCTGTTCTTTCCAGGACATACACACACGTTTGCCTTGGAGTAGATGGAAATATGTGTATAAAGGTCTATATTGTGCCTTTGCAGCATACACACAACATATGTGTCTATGTGCCTGGTTAGCCTAGGTGCCCTACTATAAAATTACCCTCCATGACATCACTTTTTGAGGATATCTTTTCTCTTTAAATTGTATCTAAATCAGAGGCACACAACTTTGGTTCATGAGGGCTTTCAAAGAGGTCTGGGTGTCTAGGTAATTACACTAAAATAATTGACTCCACGCTTCGATTTTAAATATGCAAATAAGACTCCTCAATGTTTGATGTAAATATTTTGACAACCAGGTGTTGGCAGTCCTTGGTAGAAGTATCTAATATTCATAGTTCAGAGTTCTACAACTCTAGTCCAGGTGGTCTGGTTTTTAACATACCCTAAAGAATATTTATCAGGCATATCTACATGTATTTGGTCTAGAACATGGTTGAGTTATTTAGCTTGGTTAGCCCGGAAACAAAACCTGTTTGTGGCCCTTGAAGGCCAGATTTTCTTTAGGTACATTGATTTTACAACCACCAAAATGGATTTACCAAGTCCTGTTTTTTTTATAAGAGCTTCCATTGTCATGTTCTGGGTTTTGTTGATATATTTTTCTTTTACTGCAGGAATAAGGATGGCCAACGTAACGCCAATTTTTAAAAAGGGTTTCAGGGGTGATCCGGGAAACTACAGACCGGTGAGTCTGACGTGCGTACTGGGAAAAATGGTAGAAATCATCATAAAGAGCAAAATTGCTGAACATGTAGATAGTCCAGGCTTAATGGGAGACAGCCAACATTGCTGTTATGTTTTTTTGAAGGTGTGAATAAACAGGTAGACAAAGGTGAGTCGGTTGATATAGTGTATTTGGACTTTCAGAAAGCCTTTGACAAGGTCCCTCATCAGAGACTTTTGGCAAAACTAAAGAGTCTTGGGATAGGAGGCAGTGTACTATTATGGATCAGGAACTGGTTAAAAGACAAAAAGCAGAGGGTAGGGCTAAATGGCCAATTTTCCCAATGGAGAAAGGTGAATAGTGGTGTACCCCAGGGATCTGTGCTGGGTCTGCTGCTTTTTGACATATTCATAAATGACCTGGAAAAGGGAATAACGAGTGAGGTTATCAAATTTGCAGATGACACAAAACTAAGTTGTTAAAACCCATGAGGACTGTGGAAAATTGTAAGAGGATCTTGATAAACTGGAAGACTGGGCATCAAAATGACAGATGGAATTTAATGTGGACAAGTGCAAAGTTATGCACCTAGGGAAGAACAACCCAAACTATGGTTACATGATGCAAGGTTCCACATTAGAAACCACCACCTAGGAAAAAGATTTAGGCGTCATTGTGGACATAGTAACATAGTAGTTGACGGCAGATAAAGACCAGCATGGTCCATCCAGTCTGCCCAGCAAGATGGCAAGAGTAGGTGCACCTGTCGCTCCGCGCAGGCCACTCCTCCCCATATCCTTGTTCAGGGGTAAACCCACCACTCCATGTAGGACACCCCTATTTGTTGAGACGTTATATGGTTCAGAAGTTAGATGGTACCGTTTATTTTGTTTTTATCCTATTTCTGTAAAGGGATCCTCTGTGTTTGTCCCATGCCTTTTTGAATTCCGTCACCGTGTTCGCCCCTACCACTTCCATCGGGAGGGCATTCCAAGCATCCACCACCCTTTCAGTGAAAAAATATTTCCTGACATTGCCTTTCAATTTACCCCCTTGCAGTTTCATGTTATGCCCTCTAGTTTTACAGGTTCCCCGTCTTTGGAAGAGGTTTGTTTGTTCATCATTTCTCTTTAAGTATTTAAAGGTCTGAATCATATCTCCCCTGTCCCTCCTTTCCTCCAAAGTGTACATATTTAGGTCTTCAAGTCTCTTCTCATAAGGCTTCTGACGCAGGCTCCAAATCATTTTGGTCGCCTTCCTCTGAACAGTCTCCAGTCTTTTTACATCCTTTGCAAGATATGGTCTCCAAAACTGAACACAATATTCCAAGTGAGGCCTCACCAGTGACCTATACAGTGGCATAAGTACCTCTTCTTTTCTGCTGGTAATCCCTCTTTGTATGCAACCCAACATCCTCCTGGCTTTCGCCACCGCCTTGTCGTACTGTTTTGCCACCTTGAGATCAGCAGAGATAATCACACCAAGGTCTTTCTCCTGAACTGTGCATACCAACCTTTCGCCCCCTATCGCTTACATTTCTCTTGGATTTCTGCTACCCAAGTGCATGACACTGCACTTTTTTGCATTAAATCGTAGTTGCCAAGCATTAGACCAGTCTTCCAGCTTTTGTAGATCTTTCTTCATGTTAACCACTCCCTCGGGGGAGTCCACTCTGTTGCAAATTTTTGTGTCGTCTGCAAAAAGACAGACCTTTCCATTCAGTCCTTCAGCAATATCATTCACAAATACATTGAACAGTGCCGGGCCCAGGACCGAACCCTGGGGCACCCCGCTAATCACCTTCCTCTCATCCGAGTGAGCTCCATGTACAATCACCTTCTGTCGTCTGTCAGTCAACCAATTTCTAATCCAGTTTACCATCTTGGGACCCATCCCCAAGCTACTGAGTTTGTTGACAAGCCTCCAATGAGGAACAGTATCAAAGGCTTTGCTGAAATCCAGGTAGATGACATCCATCGCATGCCCCTGATCTAGTTCCCTGGTCACGCAGTCAAAGAACTCGATCAGATTTGTTTGGCAAGATCGTCCTTCGGTAAAACCATGTTGCCTCGGGTCTTGCAACCTGTTGGTTTTCAGAAAGTTCACTATTCGCTCTTTCAGGAGTGCCTCCATTACTTTTCCCGCCACAGAGGTAAGGCTCACGGGCCTGTAGTTTGACACTTCTTCCCTGTCACCACTTTTGTGTAGAGGTATGACATCAGCCATTCTCCAGTCCTGAGGAACCTCTCCTGTTTCCAAGGATCTGTTGAAGACATCCTTTAATGGTCCTGCAAGAACCTCTCTGAGCTCTTTCAGTATCCTGGGATGTATCCCATCCGGTCCCATGGCTTTGTCCACTTTCAGTTTAGCAAGTTGTTCTAACACCTCTTCTTCTGTGAATGGTGTGGTATCTACTTCATTCCCATTTTTATATTTAGGAGTCACAGCTGGTCCATCCCCAGGATCTTCTTTAGTAAACACAGAGCAGAAGTAATTGTTTAGCAATTTCGCTTTTTCAGTGTCACTTTCCACGAGTCCTTTCCCAGCACTTCTGAGTCCTGCAATTCCAACTCTGATCTTTTTCCTTTCCTGAATATACCTGAAGAAATTTTTGTTGCCACCCTTAACATCTTTAGCCATCTTTTCCTCTGCCTTTGATTTTGCTATCCTTATTACTCTTTTGGACATGTTAAAACCCTCCTCCCTGTGTGCAGCGGCGGCCAAGAGAGCAAATAGAATGCTAGGTATCATAAGGAAAATAATGGAAAATAAAACAAAGGATATTATAATGCCTCTGTATCGTTCCATGGTGCGACCGCACCTTGAATATTGTGTACAATTCTGGTCACCGTATCTTAAAAAGGATATAGCATTATTAGAAAAGGTTCAGAGAAGAGCCACGAAAATGGTAAAGGGGATGGAAGGATACCCCTATGAAGAAGGGCTAAAAAGGTTAGGGCTCTTTAACCTGTAAAAGAGACGGCTGAGGGGAGATACGACAGAGGTTTATAAATTAATGAACGGAGTGGAATAGGTAAATGTAGATCAATTGTTTACGTTATCAGAATATAGAAAGCCTAGGGGACATGCAATGAAGCTACATGGTAAACTATTTAAGACAAATAAGAGAAAATATTTTGTTCATTCAACATGTAATCAAACTCTGGAATTTGTTACCGGAGGATGTAGTAAAGGCTGCTAGTGTAGCTGGGTTTAAAAAAGGTTTGAACAAGTTCCTGGAGGAAAGGTCCATAAACCATTATTAAAAAAGGGACCCAGGATATCAATGCTTGACCCAGTACAAGCATTGTGGAACCTGTGTCTTTTGGGGGAAACTGCTAGGTACGTATGACCTAGATTGGCCAATGTTGGAAACAGGATACTGGGCTTGATGGACCTTGGTCTGACCCAGTATGGCATATCTTATATTCTTATTTCAGCATGCACTAAAGAGGTAGTATGGGACAGTGGTAACTGCTGCCACACTGAAACAGCCAGCACATTAAAAATCCTGCGCTGCTTAGCACGTGAAGGGCAGGAAATGGGCGAGTTAGGAGTGCAGAGTGGGCATTGCCTGCACATTGCAGCTAGGGTGGGGGTTATTAATGCATGCTAATTGTTCATGTTGCAGTTAGTGTGGATGCAGTTAATGTCCCCTCAATGGCAGGGTTGGAGCCCTAAGCAAACTTCAAGCTTTACACCCTCTCTGGCTGTCAAAATCTATTATTTATCTTTGAATGGCCTGCTTTTGCTGCCCGCCAGAGCTTGCTGCCCTAGGCGACTGCCTAGTTTGCCTAGTGGTTGGCCCGGCTGTGCTCAATGGGTGGCATTAAGTACACCTATGTTGATTGTGAACACCGCTGCCATGCAGTGTGGTAACTACTGGGAACATGATGTTGAGGTGACCCCAACAGTTATCACGGGACTACCTCACTTACCTCATATTAGTTTTTGCTCCAATCAGGCATCAAGTGCAAACTTTAGTAAACATACCCCTAAAAAGCCAAACTCTGGAGTACTTTAGAACAGAAGCTAAAAATCAATGACTAGTTGAATATATCTGACAATTTATTGAGTCTTTGGACCACCCAGTCTTATGCTTGTGTCTCTCCCCACTATATATTATCATTTTTCATGTTCTGCTTCCAGATAGACCTAGATCCTGCTGCTGCACTTCAGTATTTGACTACACCGAGGTCTACTTTTAAAATATTAATAATTTCCAAGATGTGACTTAAGATCATATGAACAATAGACAGACAAGAAAAGGATTCTTTAGGCTTACCTCTGTAAAATCTGCACTTTCCCCTCTCATTATTTGCATTTTCAGCTTCCTAGAAAACTATTATATATATTTATTTCTTGCCTGCTGGATAACGATAACCTCTGTCTTAGCTATCTTGTCAGAGCAGCTAAATTTTGGAATTTATCTTCTAGAGACTTACTAATTCTGTGAAGAATTAGAGAAAGTACTTCAGAATGTAAATTCCTGGAATGGAACGCCCTACCACTCCAAGGCAGTAAAATGCAGAGAATATGGTGAATAACAATGCGACCTGAAGTTGTCCCTTAAATAAATTCTGTTTCTATTAAGAAAACACTCATTAGCATTCCATAATAACTAAATGCTAAAATATTGGGTCCCAACGAGTATCTCTGGCAGAGAGATTTGTGTGCCAAAAATGAAGTCAGTTGATCAGGTCGACTGATTTATATTCATCCAGTATATAAAACCTGAGACAATCACATGTCAGCTCTAATGAGCTGCTTCATGCACTGCAGCTGGTATTTTTTTATTTTGATATGATTCTAGTAGACAGATCAGTAATCTTAGTGCTGTCAGGTAAAACTTGCCTCTTTGCGGATGATACAAAATCTGCAGTAGGCTGGAAACCAAGGAAGGTGCGGACAACATGAGGAGAGATCTTGCAAAGCTTGAAGAATGGTCTTGAATTTGACAGCTAAGACTTAATGCTAAAAATGCACGGTCATGCATTTGGGATGCAAAAACCCGTAGAAAACAGTACAGTATAAAGATGAAGTACTATGCATGAAAAAAGAGTGGGACAGTTACCACTGTTTCTTCCACTTTTCTTAAAGCATGGCATACATGATTAGTAGTAAGTCCAAAAAACTGCCAGCATGGTTTAAAGGTGAGGTCAAAGAGGCTGTTGTTGCCAAAAAAGCATCTGTCAGGAAATGGAAAAAAGGGCCAAATGACGAAAACTGGAAACAGGATAAGCACTGGCAAGTTAGATGCAAGGCAGGCAAAGAGAGAATTTGAGAAGAAGCTTGCTGTGGAAACAAAAATGCGTAATACTTTTTCAAGTACATTCGTAGCAAAAAACCTGTGAGAGAGTCAGTTGGACCATTAGATGATAAAGGGGGCACTAAGAGGGGACAAGGCCATAGCGGAGAGACTGAGTGAATTCTTTGCTTTGGTCTTTACTGAGGAAGATGTAAGGATGTTACCCATGACTGAAGTGGTATTTAAAGGTGATACTGCGGAAGAATTCAAAGAAATATCGATACACCAGGAAAATGTATAACAACTATTTGATAAACTGAAGAGTAGCAAATCACCTGGACCAGATGGTATACATCCAAGGATGATGAAAGAACTGAAATATGAGACTGCAGACCTGCTATTAGTAATCTATGAACTATAATTAAAATAATCTGTATTACCTGAAGATTGGAGAATGGCCATGTAACACTAATTTTAAAAAGGGTTTCAGGAGTGATCCGGAAAGCTACAGACTGGTGAGCCTGATATCAGTACCGGGAAAAATGGTAGAAACCATCATAAAGAACAAAATTACTGAACATGTAGATAATCATGGCTTAATGGGAGACAGCCAATATGACTTTAGACAAGGAAGATCTTGTTTTACTAATCTATTATGTTTTTTGACGTTGTGAATAAACAGGTAGACAAAGGTCAGTGGTTTGATATAGTCTATCTGGACTTTCAGACAGCCTTTGGCAAGGTCCCTCATCAGAGACTTTTGGCAAAACTAAAAAGTTATGGAATAGGAGGCAGTGTACTATTGTGGTTCAGTGGTTAAAAGATAGAAAGCAGAGGGTAATGCTAAATGGCCAATTTTCCCAATGGAGAAAGGTGAATAGTGGAGTACCCGGGGGATCTGTGCTAGGCCCGCTGCTTTTTAACATATTCAAAAATGACCTGGAAACGAGTGAGGTTATCAAATTTGCAGATGACACAAAACTATTTAAAGTTGTTAAATGCCTCTGTATCGTTTCATGGTGCGACTGCACCTTGAATATTGTGTGCAATTCTGTTCGCCGTATCTTAAAAAGGATATAGCGTATTAGAAAAGGTAGAGAGAAGAACCACCAAAATGGTAAAGGGGATGGAAGGATAGCCCTATGAAGAGAGATTAAAAAGGTTAGGGCTCTTCAACCTGGAAAAGAGATGGCTGAGGGGGATATGATAGAGGTCTATAAATAAATGAATGGAGTTGAACGGGTAAACGTGGATCGATTGTTTATCTCATCAGAATATAGAAAGACTAGGGGACATGCATTGAATCTACAGGGTAACCTATTTAAGACTAATAAGAGAAAATATTTTTCACTCAATGTGTATTCAAACTCTGGAATTTGTTACTGGAGGATGTAGTAAAAGCTGTTAGTGTAGCTGGGTTTAAAAAAGGTTTAGACAAGTTCCTGGAGGAAAGATCCATAAACCATTATTAAAAGAGACCCAGGATATCACTGCTTGACCTAATACAAGCATTGTGGAACCTGTGTCTTTTGGGGAGACTGCTAGGTACTTATGACCTAGATTGGCCACTGTTGGAAACAGGATACTGGGCTTGATGGACCTTGGTCTTACCCAGTATGGCAAATCTTATGTTCTTATGTAAAGCATATGCTAGCGCTGTACATGAACTTGTAAGACACAAGCCCTGCTCAAAAGTGCTCACGATCTACCCAAGACAGACACAAAGTACAACAAACAGGGGACTAGGATAGAACTAAAGGGAAATGATTATAGAATGGTTATAGTGTTAAACAGGAGAATAAGGGAGTCAGATCCAAAAGCAGCTTTGAAAAGATGGGTTTTTAGCCTGGATTTGAATAGAAGCAGAGATGGCGCGAGCCTATGGTAATTATATCTGATGATTCCTTAAGGTGGCCAAAAGGTAGAAAAGGCCATGATGAACCCAGAAAGATGAGTGGGTACAGAGAAATGGTCAGCAGGAAAAAGGAGGTAATAGTATGTCTGTATAAAGTTCTGATGAGTACACATTTGGAGTACCATGCTCAATTTTGGAGACATTCAAAAGAATATAAACAGGATGGAGTCTGTGAAGAGGGCAGCTATTAAAATGGTCAATGCCCTTCATCATAGAACATTTTGTTAATTTCTTTCCAGTAGCAGTTCAAGAGAAGTTACAACCAGATACAGGAGGTATTTCCCTGTTCCCAGAGGGCTTACAATCCAAGCGTGCACCTCAGGAAATGGAGGGTTAAGTGATTTGCCCAAGGCCACACGGAATACTAGTGGCCTCTAATCACTCAGATTTGAAGATCTCAGTATACTTTGGAAGGAAGAAATGCCTGAAAAGGCCTTAAGAAATTTTCTTGGAATCTAGAAGCCAGATTAAAAATTTAGGAGCCGAAAGTTACCAGGTGATCCGATATGGCAGAGCGTAGGCGTATGTGAGTGGACGTGTTTTCTCGATTGGAAGAAAATAGAAGGCTGAACGGGTTCTTCAGCCTCCTCACCATTACCTGCAGTGGCAGTTAGCCCATTTGATGCTTTTTTTTATTTTTCCCGCTCCAGCAGTCAGTAATATTGGGGGAGAGTAGTAGCCTGGCTGCATTTTTGTTGGAGTTGGAGGGTTCGGCGAATGTCTCGGGTATAGGATCTCTCTCCCCTGAATTACAACAATCTTCAAAAACTGTATGCTTACAGCAACTCTCTGATAATCTGCAGCTGGAAACCCCCCAATCATTACAAGGGCTATATTACAGCAGGCCCACCGCGGGACGCAGTCGCGGGCACGTGCCCAGGGAGCGCGTGCCCAAAGGGGCAGGTCCTGCCCCTTTGGCGCCCCTTCGGAGCACAGAGGCGCACAGAGAGTATATATTTTGGTATGGGGAAAAGAAAGAAGAAAAATTTATCGACTGCCCAGACCAAGGCGGTCAAAGTCGTTGGCCCAATGGATGTCCACGTTCGTTTGAGTGAATCTACGACTCCGGTTTTTATGCCATGCAGCGTATCTCCGGAGGCTTCAACTGTGAGTATGTCCTCAACCAATTACTCTCCAATTGTAAAGGGTTTAACTCCGCCCTGCCAAGAGCTTTCATTGTCTTCCGGTTTGACCATCTCGCCTGGGAAGGTGGGGCAGGTGGAATCCGGATCAGTTCTGTTGCCGGCTTCGTTTCTAAAGATGGATTCTCCCTCAGAAAAGTTGCCTCCTCCTATTCCCTCTGTTATCTCTTTTGCTTCGGTTGCCTCAGATCAGACTCCACCCCCGATATAACCTTGCGGGATATTTGGGCAGTGGTTGCTCGGACTGAGTCGACTAACTTGTTCCCTCCAAAAAGTCTCTGATTTCTCCAAAGAAACTGTAGTTAAGTTAGCGGACCATGAGGGCCAATTGGTATCTCTGGAGGGAGTTACTGCAGTACAGGAATCTCAGAGGTGTGAGCAGCAGAGTCTTTTGGTTAAGTTTTCTCATGATTCCTGTTTACTTCATCATCAGGACGAGATCCTGGAGAATGCACTTCGGTCAAGAAATTTACGAAAGTTTAATTTTCCTCGGACTCATTATCTATCCCCCTCTATTCTTTTCTATAAGTATTTGAAAGAAGTTTTGTTAATCACGGATGAGGAGTCAATTGGTATATCTAGGATTTATTATTTACCTTCGGGCAAATTAGCCCATGATTTTGTGGGGGATGGAGAATCGGGAGTGCATTATGATCAGTTAACTTCCTCAACTTTAGATATCTCCGGTTTTTTGGAGTCCGCTACAGATGATATACCCTCACGTGCTACACTATTAATTACTTTTCTTTCAGAGTTAAATAAAGAGAGGATTTTATGTGTTTACTTTAAGAAAAAGGTTGAGAAATTTTGTGGTCAGCCTATACAGATTTTCCCTGATGTCTCCAGAGCCACGCAAAAGCGTTGGAAGGCCTTTTTGGAGGTCCGCCCACACATCCTGGCTCTGGGAGCTATATTTTATTTAAAATTTCTGTGTAAGTGTCATATAATATTTCAGGGAAAATGATATATTTTCTTTGAGGTGGAACAACTGTTAGAATTTCTTAAGGGTAAGAATTAATGGACAGGACTTAGGAATGTTGTGGTTACTATTTTTTGTCTCTTGACTTGTTAAATGGAATTCAAGATGTATTTACCAGAAACCAATTCTGGATTCTTAGCTTTATGTATGCACACCTTCTTGATGTGGGCTTGTTATTATGATGAGACGATATGTTATGTATTGATAATAAGGTATCATAATGTTATTTTCCTGTATGTAAGTTTAAAAATTTATTTAAAAAAATTGCCCCCGATAAGTATATTGTCTATGAAAGACTCGACTATTAATTTGACCCAGATTGTCAAAGAAGCTGTGTTTAGGCAACAAACCTTCACACTGAAGTAAACATTAAAGAAACAACATTGCAGTTTAAAAAGATTAGAAGATTACATCTTATTTTGATTTCATTCAGAGAAAATGATTGGCTAATATGAGAGCGCTGACTGCAGTACAATGTGTATCTTTCATTTTGCTCAAAGGGCTCACTAACATTGAGATCTTTGAACCAGACAGCACCGAAAGGTTTGTCCATGGGCTGAGTTTATTTGCCTCTTTCACTAAACAGTGAAATACCAGCTGCAGTCAGTTTAAATGTCTTAATTCTATGAAATATTCTATCATTCTCAACTAGAGAATGTTGTAGACCTTCTAGGACGTCACTGAGCACCATTGGGCAAGACGTTAAAATCAAGCTGTGCTAAAGGGACTGGCATGAAAAATCAGCATTTATGCTCAAGGCCGCGGGCCGGGTCCCGCGGCCGTCAGTAACCTGGGCCCGGGCCCGGCCTCGGCCTCCAGCATGCTGATGGAAGGGGGGGGGGGAGGGTTGAGAGCGAGCCGGCTGTGCGCGGCTTTTGACATCGCTCCGTCACACCGTCGGAGCGATTTCATTGGCCGGCGGTCGGTGGGGGGGCTGCGCTGTGTCCGCGAGGAGCCGCGTGGCTGTCTCCTTCTGGCCGCGGCTCCTTGGGAAGCGGTCGCGTTTCTGGGCTGTCCGGTGAGTTGGGTTCGTTGGGGGGGAGTTATCACTACGGGGTGGTTGCGTTCGGCGGGGGGGGGTGTTTCGGCCGGGTTAGGGGGGGCGTTATAAAAAAAAAAAAAAAAAAAAAAAGAAAAACAAAGGAGTGCAGCCTGCTTTATTCTTGACTATGCAGCAAAGGTGGAGGGGGAAGCACAGCGCAGGGCAGCCCGAGCAAGGCTGGCGAAACCAAATCCAGGAGGACTTCGGGGGCACGGCTGGGGGTAATCGCGCGGGGTTCCCGCGGGGCAGGGGCAGCACCGGGTGACGGTGCAGGTCGTGGGGATGTGCGGGGGGGTGGTAGGAAGGCAGGAAAGCGTAGGGTAGGGGCTGGGAAGCGTGGAGCTCTCCCTGCCCCTGCAGCCGGTTTTGAGTAGTCCTGGGGAGGAGGTGGGGAGCCCCCGGTGGGGGTTGCTGGGCCTGGAGCTGAGGAGACGATGGGTTGTTGGGGGGGGGGAGTGACTGAGGGGAGGGTGGTAGATGTGAGCGTGCCTCAGGAAGGGGTGGGGGATAGGGTGGATTGACGGGCGGGGGGGGGGGGGGGCCTGGGTGGGTTCAGGCCCCGGCTGGTGCTTATGGGCCCCTAACCAATGAGTTGGGGTAGGGCTGGACTGCATGGTGGAGGGTGGCCGGCTTGGTCCCCGGGACATGGTCAGGCTATGGCCCTGGGGGGCGGGCTGGGGTGGGGAGCATTGGGCGCCGGTCTTCAATCTGTGGGCAGCCCCCCTGGGGGGCTGCAAGCTGGGCAGCCGGGGGGGTTAGGATCCTCGGGGGGGGGGCACAGGGAGGGGGTGTTGGGTGGGCCTTACGGGTTGGTGCCTCCAGGGACTGGCTTTCCCTCCTCCCCGGTGTTGGCTCTCCTCTCCGTTGCAGGTTTCGGGGTCTGCACAGGTTCCATCGAGTGGGCTGTTGTCGGATCGACTGTGATGATGGTCGACTGCGAGCCAGTCCGGCCCGACCTCGGTGGAGCAGACGGAGTCCACTTCGGAGGCGCAGGCAACGGCGGCGCAGGTGGCAGAAGGTGAGTTGTCTGGGATCACTGCGGGGGGTGGTGGGGCGGTGGTGTTGCCGGGCGAGTGTGCGCCGCCGGCTCGTAAAGCCAAGGCGAAGTGGAAGCACCGGCGGCATCGGCGGCGCAGCGCGTCGTCTTCCTCCTCATCGTCGGGGTCCTCAGCCACTTCCTCGGCTGACTCCACGGTCGTCCCGCGGACGGGAGAAGGGGCGGGGTCCTCGGTGGTCCGTTGCGCGGAATTGTGGGAGAGTGTTCCACGCAAGTTGCGGCGGCGAATCGTGAAGCGGCGATATCTGGATATTTTCCGGCTGTTGGAGGGGAGGAAACGTTCAGGGGAGAGTCGCAAGAAACGTAAAGAGGATGAGAAAGCGGGGAGGGTACGGAAGGTGTCCTCGGAACACTTTGAACTGGACGCGGGCCTTTTTGCGGTTGGCGAGCGTATGGGGCCATGAGGACCCGAGTTGTTACGGCGAGCTGTTAGCTTATGCCGATGCTATCTTGTCGGCTTCCCAGGCGCACGAAGGGTGGGCCTGGCTTAATTATGATGAGGAGTTCCGCGATATGATTGAAGAGAACAAGCAGTTGTCGTGGGGAATGAAGGATATCAACCTTTGACTCACGCAAATGTCGGCAAAATGGGGCGGAATGGGGGGGGGGTGCAGGTTTGGGTAAGGCGGCGGGCACGGCAGCTCCGGCGGGCCTTCGGTCCTTTCGGCCAGCGGGCCCGGTGCCCGAGACGAGCAGAATGGGGGCGAGTGGTCCCGGCGGGGATTTGTGCTGGCGCTTCAATAAAACGTCCTGCCCCTTCCCGGACTGCAAGTTTCGGCACGCCTGTTCGCTTTGCGGCGCCAGTCACTCGGCCGTCAAGTGCAGCCGTAGAGCGGTGCCGGGGGCGTCGGCCGCAAGTAAGTGACGGGACGGCGGAGGGGCTAGCGTCTACCCCCATTAAGAGGCTGGCGCTGCAGCCGTGGTTGGAGCTCTATGCGGCGACCAGGCATGGCAAGGCGGGGATGCTGTTGTGGGAGGGGTTTTCCGAGGGCTTTCGTATCCCAGTGCGGGGGGTGGTTAGGGGGTTGGAGAGGGGGAATGCGGTCTCGGTGATGCGGTTGGCGGAGGTGGCCCGTGAAAAGATTGCGGCGGAGTGTGCTCGGGGCAGAGTGGCTGGGCCGTTTGAATGGCCCCCCTTCTCGCCTTTTATTGTATCGCCGCTGGGGGTCATCCCGAAGAAAGAGCCTGGGCGTTATCGGCTGATCCATAATCTTTCTTGCCCCCTCGGGGCCTCGGTAAATGACCATATCCCGTGAGCTGTGCTCCGTGCGCTATGGCGTCCTTCGACGAGGCATTGGAGCTGGTGCGCCAAATGCGGAAAAGGGGCTCTGTTGGCGAAGGTTGACATTGAGTCAGCCTTTCGTCTCTTGCCGGTGCACCCGTCCGCCTTCCCCTTGCTGGGATTTCGTTTCGACGATCATTATTATTACGACAAATGCATGCCATGGGTTGCGCGATTTCGTGCGCTTACTTCGAAGCCTTCAGCTCTTTCTTGCACTGGGTGCTGGTTCGGAGGTCTGGGCGGCGGACTATAGTGCATTATCTTGACGACTTCTTGTTCGTCGGGCCGGCCCAGTCCGCCGTGTGCGGATCCTTGCTGGGGCTTTTCCTGGGCCTGGCGGCGGATTTTGGCATCCCGTTGGCAGAGGGTAAGACGGTTGGGCCGGTGACTCGTATTTCCTTTTTAGGATAGAGATAGACTCGATCGAGTTTGTTGGTCCGTTTGGCCTACGGATAAGTAGAGGCGGCTGCGGCTCTTGGTGGCGGAGGTGGGCTCCGCTGCGAAGGTGACGTTAACAGAGCTTCAAAGATTGGTTGGCCACTTGAATTTCGCGTGTGTCGGGTCATCACTATGGGGAGGCCGTTTGCGCGGAGATTATCTTTGGCGATGGCTGGGGTCCGTTGTGGGCACCATCGCATCCGCGTGAATGCGGGGATGCGAGCCGATCTGCGTGTGTGGGACGCGTTTCTGGCGGATTACAATGGCTGCTCAGTGTTACAGTCCGGGGAACTGTCCAACCGGGATTTTGGACTTGTTTTCGGATGCGGCTGGGGTTCGGGTATGGGATTGTACTTCCAGGGCGCGTGGTGTGCGGTGCCGTGGCCGGCATCATGGTCTTCATGGGGTTGAAGCGTAACGTGACGTTCCTGGAATTGTTTCCGATTGTGGTGGCCTTAGGGTTTGGCCGGAGAGGTTACGGGACAAGCGGGTAGTTTTCTGGTGTGATAAACGCTGCGGTGGTGCAAGTCATTAATCGCCATTCTCCCAGTGTCCCGCGGGTGGCGGCGTTGATGCGGGTGTTTGTGCTGGCTTGTCTTCGTCTTAATGTCACGGCTCGGGCGCGTCATGTGCCGGGTGTTTCAGAATGGGATTGCTGACGCTTTGTCTCTTTTCCAGTGGGAGCGGTTTTCGGGAGTTGGCACCTGGGCAGACGAGACCGCGGCTGTGGTGCCGGAGCACCTTTGGCGGCTTGGGACGCTGGAATGATCTCGTTGCTGCGGTCTTCCCTGGCTCCAGGTACGTGGAAGGCTTATCTGCGGGGGTATGCACGGGTTCGTGATTTTCTGTGGGGAAGGGCTGGAGGGGTGGCAGTGTGGGGACCTCTTGGCAGGGTCTTTCATAGTGTGGGCAAAGGAGTGTGGTTGGTCCCCGGGCGGCGGCACGAGCGGCTTTGGCTGGTTTCTCCTTCTTCAGCAGGGCGGCGGGCTGGGGCAGTCCGGGCACCTCGTATGTGGTGAGGCGGCTCTTAGCCGGTTGGGCACGAGTGCAGCCCCCTGCCCCGGATCGGCGCCGTCCCGTGTCGCATGACTTGCTGCTGCGTATTTGGGGTGTTCTGCCCGAGGTAGCGGCTACCTTGTTTGAGGCCGTCCTGTTCTGGGCGTTGTTTTGTCACAGCTTTCTTTGGGGCCTTTCCGAGTTAGTGAGCTGGTCCCTCAGGCGGGGGGCGGGGTGGGCGGGGGGGGTTGCGGGTGCATCAGGTGGACCCTGCAGGAGCAGCTTGTACGGATATTTCTGGCTCGCTCGAAAACCGACCTGCAGGGGCGTGGTCGGTGGGTGCTGTTGCGGGCCATCCCTGGTCTGGGATCTTGTCCGGTGCAGAATTTGAGGACGTACCGGCGTCAGCGTCTTGATGGGGCTGGCTATTTCTTTTGCCATGCGGACGGTTCGGCTGTCACCCAGTTTCAATTCACGGCTGTCTTCCGCCTGGCCTTGCGGCGGCTGGGAGTGGACGAGCGCTGTTATGCGTCTCACTCCTTCCGGATAGGTGCGGCGACCAGCGCTGCAGCTGCGGGCCTTGGGGGTGAGGTGATTCAAACGCATCGGGCGTTGGAGCTCTAGAGCCTACACGGCTATGTGCGCCCGAACAGTTGTGAGCTGCGGGGGTGGCGGGGGGGGGGGGGCGGGGGGGTATTAATGCTGTGTTTCTTTTCCAGGTGTTCTGCGGAGCGTGCCGACATTGAGTGCTGCACGGGGCCCGCCGGGCGTATGGTGGCTTCTGGGACATTCCTTCGTCTACTGGGCGGAACGCAGAGCCTCAACTCGTCCGCTGGGTCCGCACCTGGGCTTGGTGTCCTG
Source organism: Ichthyophis bannanicus (assembly GCA_033557465.1). Lineage (NCBI taxonomy): Eukaryota > Metazoa > Chordata > Amphibia > Gymnophiona > Ichthyophiidae > Ichthyophis > Ichthyophis bannanicus. Next base: position 39,661,119 of record CM066050.1, on the reverse strand, counting down.
CAATTTCCGGCTGGTGTGGCTCGGCCAGCGGGGCATGCGTTGGTGGCAGCTACTTCCAGTAGTCCGGGAGCACGCGGAGCGGCCGTTGGGACTGCTGATACATCTTGGAGGGAATGATCTTTCCGGTTGGACGTGCCGGCAACTCATTCGCGCAGTACAACGAGATCTGCGGTCGCTGCAGGAGCAGTGGCCTGACTTGGCGATGTGGTCGGACATCATCCCGCGGCCGGCCTGCTTGTCGCAGCGGCGGTGGTCGAGAGGGCTGGCCAAGGTCAACAGGCAGATCGGCCGTTGGTTGCAGCAGGCTGGCGGGTGCAGGTCCAGCACCCTTGGGCGGACCCCTGTGCGCTGGACTCTACCGTAACGACGGGGTACATTTGTCCCACGGTCGGACAGGACTATTGCTTAATGATTGGCAGGAAGCTCTGGAAATGATTGGTCGCAGCTTTATGGGGGGGGCGGTGCGAGGATAGTGCATACCTTCGCACCGGTGGCGGGGTACAGAGCAGCGCTCGCAGGAGCGGCGCGGGCTGACCTGGTTACGAGCATTGGGGGCGAAGTGCTCCTCGGGGTGGGCGAGACAGCCCGGTTGGGGGTCTCGACCCGTAGCGGGGGGGGTGGTGGGAGCCGGCCTTTGGCTACTAGGATGGCGAGGCAGGCGGCGGGGTTTGGGGGGGAGGAGGATGCTCCGCCTTGCTACTAAGATGGCGGGTGGGCATCCTCCGGTAAAGGGGTGCAGGGCTGGGTTATGTTCAATTGTTATTCAGGCCCTGGTTGGGTCGGTTTACAGGTTGCAAATAAAGCTGCGACCAAAATGTTTGTACCAAATACAGTTGTTTGTGAATTTGTTGGGGGAGGGGGGGGGGCGAAGTACTTGGGGTGGGTGTTATGCTGGGGAAGGAGGCGAGGAGGGCTTCCGGGTTACCAGAGTTAATGCTCGAGGCCCGCGGGCCGGGTCCCGCCGCCGTCAGTAACCTGGGCCCGGGCCCGGCCTCGCCTCCAGCATGCTGAGGAAGGGGGGGGGAGGGTTGCGAGCGAGACGGCTGTGCGCGGCTTTTGAAATCGCTCCGTCACACCGTCGGAGCGATTTCATTGCCGGCTGTCGGTGGGGGGGCTGCGCTGTGTCCGCAGGAGCCGCGTGGCCGTCTCCTTCTGGCCGCGGCTCCTCGGGAAGCGGTCGCGTTCCGCCCGCCCGCCCCTTTGTTGGTGGTGGTTTCGGGGTTGTCGCAGCTGGTGGGGTTGGGGATACAGAGCCAGCGCTCGCAGGAGCGGCGGCGGGGCTTGCCTGGTTACGAGCAGTGGGGGCGAAGTGCTCCTCGGGGTGGGTGCGAGGATAGCCGGTTGGGGGTCTCGATCCGGTTAGTGGGGGGTGGGAGCCGGCCTTTTGCTACTAGGATGGCGAGGCAGGCGGGCGGGGTTTGGGGGGGAGGAGGATGCTCCGCCTTGCTACTAAGATGGCGGGTGGGGGGGCATCCTCCGGTAAAGGGGTGCGGGCTGCTGGGTTATGTTCAATTGTTATTCAGGCCCTGGTTGGGTCGTTTACAGGTTGTACATAAAGCTGCGACCAAAATGGTTGTACCACATACAGTTGTTTGTGAATTTGTTGGGGGAGGGGGGGGGCGAAGTACTTGGGGTGGGTGTTAATGCTGGGGAAGGAGGCGAGGAGGGCTTCCGGGTTACCAGAGTTACTGGAATAAGCCACCAAAAGGTCAATTTTCAATAACGGTTCAGTACATCACTTAGCCATGGGTGTAGTTTGGGAGTAGTGAGGGGTAGCATTGCCCCCCCCCCCGAGTTGCCCAATGGGCACGACCCTTTGTCTGCCTGGGAGGGTTACGATCTGCAGGCAGAAGAGAAACCCCCCTTCTATCGGTCTGCAGGAGATCGGATCCCGGCGAGCAGATAAGAAGAGGGAGGTCGCCATTGCGGCCTGCAGCAGGAAATATTTTGGGTGGGGGAGAAAGTGGGGAAGGCAGGGACAATTTAAAGGGGCAGTGACCTATTTAGAAAAGGAGTCTGGGGGAGGGGATTTTAGGGATTGAGATGGCGTGCTAGAGTGATTAGTGAAGGGGGGAGAGTCTGAAGGGTAACAGAGGAGAGGAGCCAGAAAGAGGGGTTTTAAGGGGAGGGAGGAGTGCAAGATATTCCCAAAAGGTGCATTTCCCTTCCTCACCACCACACTCACACACACATGTACCTCATCTCCGCACGACAGACATGCATGCACGCCTGCAGACAACATACTACTGCATGTCAGGCACACACGGCACCTCACTTCCACACCACATATACACATGTATCGCAGCCCAATCCCACCACCACATCCTACTGGCACACCACACACACACATACAGACCCTTAATGTCTTAAGTTATAACTGTTGTTACCTGTATTCTTGTCTAATGATGTTGCACAGTATAGGAAATCTGGTGCTGGTCTCGTGAGATGAGAACATGAGCCAGCGCGACACACAATGGGGGAGGGGCTGAGGAGGTTACGCGCACTGCTCCTAAGATGTCCACTGAAATATTTATGGTGTTGCTTTTTTGGGTAGGCTCCTTATTGTGTTAATTTTAGAACATGGTGTCATTATGATATGGTAGAATTGCATTATAGGTCTTCAGTGACTTTTATAGGGTTTTGTGTTTGTTCACAATCTGACTGGTACTGAAGAGGCTGTTAATGAGATGACACTGGAATCAGATTTTTTTTTCTTGTATGTCGAGCTCTTTGGTGAAATGTCCTAGATCTGCTCTGCACTTACTCTTGGAGGAAGGGGTTTCACTGGACACAAAATAGATGTTCGAAAAGAAAAAGCAAACCATAGCACAGTTTCTAACACCAAAATAAAATTTTGCTGTGGTTCTCTTTGTCTTTTTGTCCCTTGACGTGTGAGCATCTTACATCTCCTTTGTTTTTTGGAGAATATATATTTACAGGTGTCAGTATATTTTTTAATCTTAGAGTGCCAGGCTAAATAATTAAACAGCTACAATTGTTGCTGCATTTTAATTATACGGCCTGGGAATATGCTTCTTTCCTTTTTTTTTGGCAAAGCCACTGAATGAGAATCTCTGCTCCCTCTGAGTATCTTGGGGGCACCAGTTCATCCCTCGCCTGATTGATATACTGGCTTACTATCCATCTGGCATTTTTTTTAAAGATAACCATAATGAATATGCAAATGAAATATGTCACCTACCCTTTTTGCCCCCCAAATGAGGCCGTCAAACTACACCCATGCACTTAGGTGCTTAAGTTCCAGGTATTTATGAGGATTTCTACTGAATGTGGATGTGTGGTAGAACGCAGCCTGCGGTGGCAAGGAATTCTTAAAAACAATAGGCAAACAGCAGCTAAGGGCAAAAGAAAGCCACTTTTATTATGTTCCAGCATGCTATTTCCCGAGCTTGTTGGCTTCACAAGGCTGGTTCCCAAGGTTCTTCCCCCAGCCCACAAATTAGAGTTCAGTCAAAGCTCACAATAGAGTTCACTCACTCACTTTGGCTTTAGTGTCTGAATATGTTTTCCAGACACACCCTAAACAATGGCAAGATAACAGTCTTCCCAGGCAGCTGACCTTCTTCCTATGTACAAGTGCTGCTCCTGGAACTACTTCAGTCAGATCCTAACCTGCCAAAATGATATAATGTCCCCTATTTACATCTCCTATCTCACAGCAGCCTTGCTTGGAAGGTGTTTCTGCTTGCAAGGGTCTATCTCTCCTTCCCTTGCACCCAGCTGGATTCTTAATTTCTCTGTTTGAGTCACGCCCTACCAGCCCCACGTTTTGAGCTGTAGACCTATTTAAGATGGACTGCTGACAATCCTTTTGGAGAGGGATGGGTAACTTTCTATATACCCCATCACAAGGTGCCTACATTTAGGATGGAAATTCATTTACCTAGATTTAGAAGCCTCAATTAATTTCTTGGTGCTAAATGTCAGGGCTAGGTAACTCATTTTCCCTGCCCTAAGTCTATCTCTGCAATCTCCCACTTAAGAGAGAGGCATGAGCTAAATCCAATTCCCTTTCCCGTTTTAGGAAATCAAGGGAGGATATTCAGCAGCTAACGCAGTTACAGTGAGTAGCTGTTGCTGCTGAAATCTGAACAGAGACATTGAATGCCAGGGTCATATCTGGGCACGTTAATTTAATGTGGACAAGTGCAAAGTTATGCACCTAGGGAAGAACAACCCAAACTATGGTTACACAATGCAAGGTTCCACATTAGGAACCACCACCCAGGAAAAAGACTTAGGTGTCATTGTGGATAACATGTTAAAACCCTTGGCCCAGTGTGCAGCGGCAGCCAAGAGAGCAAATAGAATGCTAGGTATGATAAGGAAAGGAATGGAAAAGAAAACAAAAGATATTATAATGCCTCTATATCGTTCCATGGTGAGACCGCACCTTGAATATTGTGTGCAATTCTGGTCGCCGTATCTTAAAAAGGATACAGCTTTATTAGAAAAGGTTCAGAGAAGAGCCACCAAAATGGTAAAGGGGATAGAAGGATACTCCTATGAAGAAAGGCTAAAAAGGTTAGGGCTCTTTAACCTGGAAAAGAGACGGCTGAGGGGAGATATGATAGAAGTCTATAAATTAATGAACGGAGTGGAACGGGTAAACGTAGATCGATTGTTTACGTTATCAGAATATAGAAAGACTAGGGGACATGCAATGAAGCTACAGGGTAAACTATTTAAGACTAATAAAAGAAAATATTTTTTCACTCAACGTGTAATCAAACTCTGGAATTTGCTACCGGAGGATGTAGTAAAGGCTGTTAGTGTAGCTGGGTTTAAAAAAGGTTTGGACAAGTTCCTGGAGGAAAGGTCCATAAACCATTATTAAGAAGGGACCCAGGATATCAATGCTTGACCCAGTACAAGCATTGCGGAACCTGTGTCTTTTGGGGAAAACTGCTAGGTACGTATGACCTTGATTGGCCACTGTTGGAAACAGGATACTGGGCTTGATGGACCTTGGTCTGACCCAGTATGGCATATCTTATGTTCTTATGTTCACTGAATGTTCGAGTCAGCCATGCGCTTTTACAATCCAGTCAGTGGTGATATTCAGCCATTTAGCTGTCCTAACTTTAGCTGATTTAGGATAACGAGCTAGTGGCTGAATATCTGCTAGCAGGCTATCCTTGGATGCTGCCTCTGTTTCACCCCAATGCTAGCTGGCTAGCGTCAAGAGTGCTTAGTGGCTGCATGGGGGGATATTTTAACTCGTTATCAACCATGTTCCATGTAAAGTTCTTAACGTTCTTGTTCTCTGTACACTGCTGTGACTTGTAGATACAGCGGTATAGAAATGTTGCTAAATAAATAAAAAGATAACTGTTTAGCAGCACTGACCGTGTTAGTTCCGCTGAGTGGCATTTAGATTTGCAGGTCAGCAAACTGCCTAAATGCCTTTGAATATCCCCTCCACCAAATTTTAGTGCCTAGTGAAAATAGACTTAAAATTTGGGAACTCAGCCCTTGTCAGTTTTCAAATGGGTCGATTTAGGAGCCTTTCCTCTCAAAGTTAGGCCCTTGCACTCTTTTAAAATTGACCTCTAAGTGAACTAAGAAAACCAGCGTCTATATGAACCTTCAGGATTTTGTATTATATGGAAAATACCATAAAAAGGAAACAAATTACAAGCCTGTCCCACATAGCATCAGGTTTGGACAAGTTCCTGGAGGAAAGGTCCATAAACCATTATTAAAAAGGGACCTAGGATATTAATGCTTGACCCAATACAAGCACTCTGGAACCTGTGTCTTTTGGGGAAAATGCTAGGTACTTCTAACTTAGATTGGCCACTGTTGGAAAAAGGATACTGGGCTTGATGGACCTTGGTCTGACCCAGTATGGCATATCTTATGTTCTTATCTTCGGTCTCTCATCTTTGCACATCAATAATTGTTCAGAGTAATAAATACTTATATGACAAGTTAGATAACTATTAAATCAATTAATCTGGATACCTGATGCAGATTTATTTGATTCTAATTATCTTTTTAACTAATTTGTAGGAGCACAAACTTGTAATGGTCAATGAACTGATTTTAGGCTACTTATGTGACATCTATGTATGCCAAAAGCGGATTTCCACATGTAGGAATATCAGAAAAACTCTGTCTCCAGCCCGAGTCCTAAGTTCCTGATAGATCCCAAAAAGTACCTCTGTTTCTCATAGCTCATTTCTAAAGATGAGTAATAGCTCTTTCACATCTACAGGGCTCAAAATGTTTAAGGACTTTTACTTCAGGAATTTGTCCAAACCTCTTTTGAATCCCACCATTTTAGTCATCTTGACCGCATCCTCTAGTAACAGATTCCACCGCTTTATCATATGTTGTGTTAAAAAACATTTCTATGACTTGCTATCAAGTCTGCAGGTCATTACTTTCATGCAGCGTGCTCTTGAATTTTTGTGTTTGAGAGATTTAACCATTCCCTTATTTAACCGCCCCCCACCCCAGTGTATTTATCTAGCAAAAATGGTGCTAGTACTCATATGCAGGGCTCTGGTCCAATGGTCAATTTTAGCAGGCAATGAAAAAGGTGCCGGTACTCAGTACCGCACAGCACCTCCTCAAAAAAGAAAACCCCCTGTCTCTTTTCTCCAAGCTGAAGAGTCCCAACTTGTTTAGCCTTTCTTCATAAAGGAGGTTTGCTGTCCCCTTTATGATTTTTGCCACTCTTTTTAACTATTTTTAGTTGCGCCATATCTTTTTTGAGCTGGGGTGGCCAGTACTGTACACAGCACTCAAAGTGAGGCTGCACCAGGGACCTATACAGAGGCATAATGATATTCTCAGTTTTGTTCGCCATCCCTTCTGAAACAATCCCCAACATTCTATTTGCTGTTTTAGCAGCTGTGGCACAATGGGTTGAAAATGTCAATGTATTGTCCACAATGATGTCATAATCTTTTTCTTGGGTGGTGGCTCTATATTTGGAACTCAGCATTTTGTACCTGCAGTTGGATTATTTTTCTCTATGTGTATTCACTTTGCCCGCTGACACATTAAGAAGATCATTTCATAAACTACCACAGAGTTTACAAGCGTAAGTATGTGCATTTTTGAGGTCTAGATACTTTCTTTTATAAAATAGGTGTTTAAGTGGTGTAAACACAAGTGCAAACTAGGCGTGAACATGAGCGCTTGCTCTATTTATTTATTTATTTATTTAGACAGTTTTGTATACCGCCTTATCCTTCAATCAAAGCGGTCACAACACTATTGGGGGATACATTTAACACGTGGGGATATGAGACACATACACTAATACTTACAAGGAACATGGGCAATGGAGGGTTAAGTGGCTTGCCCAAGACCGCAAGGAGCATCTGTGGGACTAGAAACCCCAATCTTTCCGGCCCAAGGTGGCTGTCCTCTAGTGGGATTTGAACCCCCGACCTTCCGGCCTGAAGTACCTTGCCCCAACTACTAGGCTACTCCTCCCTCTATGTCGGGTTTAAATGTCTGCACCTAGAATTTTCAGGGATGTGCTTTAATTTATAGTGTTTTATAATTCACGCACATAAATTTGCACTATACCCGTTCTCTTCCCAAGATCCACCTCTGTGCATATCCACACTGAAAGTACTTGCGATCAGTCTTATGCGAGTACTTACAGGATAGCGATCACGTAAAGAATGTGCGCAAGGACCCTTTCCAGACTGTAAGTCCTTGCAAACAGGGTGCCATGGGTAGGTGCTATTTTATAAAGATAAGTAGGCACCTAGCAGAAGTGGCATAATGCCACCTCCTTTGCAGACGGGCATTTTGACCAGCCCTAGAGCTAGAATAAATGACCACACCTATAATTTTCTAGCACACATTTAAATTATAGTATTTTATAATCTTCTCTACCACCCTTGCATATGTCCACTGGTAAAGTATGCACTATCATGTGAACACACAGACCTTTATGCTGGTCAGTATTTTAGAAGAGGTCAGTCATGCACATATATGGCCACATATGCAAGTAAATGACTAAAATACTGCCAAAGGAGGCCCATTCTCTACTGCTTAGAGTGTACTCCCCCTTATACAATTACCCCCTAAATTTCATCTGCCATTTAAGAATATAAAATTTGCCATACTAGGTCAGACCAAAAGTCTTTCAAGCCCAGTATTCTGTCTCCAGTAGTGGTCAATCCAGATCACAAGTACCTGTCAGGTTTCCAAAAGGTAGACAGATTCTGTGCTACTTGTCCCAGGGGTAAGCAGCGGATTTCTGCCATCCTTGTTAATAATGGTTTATTAGTCTTAAATGTACTTGTAGCTTCACTGCATCTTTGTCCTTTGAAGAAGTAAATAACCAATTCACATTTACTCTTTCTATTCCATTCATTATTTTATAGACCTCTATCATATCTTCCCTTAGCCGTCTCTTCTCCAAGCTAAAGAGCCCTAACCTTTAAAACTTTTCTTCATAGAGGTAGTCTTCTATGCCTTTTATCATTTTGGTCACCCTTCTCTGTACCTTTTCCAGTTCTGGAAGATTTTTTTTTTTTTTTTAATTGAAATTTTTACAAACTTACAAAGCAAGCGTAAAGAAACATACTGATGATCCATTAAGAAAAAAAAATACAAAACCAAAAGGATATTACAAAATAACAATACATCATACCTAGCCCACAATATGGGGAGAATATAATAACCATAATAACAATCAAAAAGAAAAGACCAAGAGTCATAACTCCTGAGTTTCTAGACAGCTAAATTAACAAGACCAATGGAGTGATACAGAGGCATTACGATAGTTTGTGTTACGCAAAGGCCGCAGGGCCACGTACCGGCAGGCCGCATTTAACCAGGTGGGCGGCGTGGTGCATGGCCCCGGTCTTGGGAGAGGCGGGGGAAGAGGGGGCTGATGCGGCGGCGAGCGTCGTTTAAATCCATTGGCTCCTGCGGATGTTGGAGGAACGCAGGAGCCAATGGATGAGGGCAGGCAGGCTGAAGGACTGGCCAAAGGGGGGCGGGCTGGCAAGGCGCCAGTCCGTCCTAGCAGTTGGAGGAGGACGGGTGTTTCCCACCCTCCCATCTCTGTGGTGGGCGGTGTTGGGACAGAGGGTTGTTGCAGCTGGAGGGGCCGAAGGTGTCCAGGGTCCGGAGTCTTGGCAATATGCAGGGCGGGGGTGGGGTACCCCCCGACCCGGAGAGTCCCTCGGGGCTTTTGCTAATAACATGGCGAAGCCGGAAGAGGGGGATGGAATTGCCGGGGGACGGTTCACGGCGGAGGCGGGAGGGAACTCACTTTGCTACTCACATGGCTGGTGAGGGTTCGTCCCGCTGCCGGAACCTGAAGGACGCAGTTCCGGTTGATGTAGTTGTTTGGATAATGTTTATGTTTAATAAAGCTGCGACCAGTTGAATGCCATTAAGTGTACCATGTGGTTATTTTAAGGGGGGGGAGAGGTGGCGGAAGGTGTAGTTTAAGGGGCAGGAGCACCACGTCCGCCTTACCTGGTTATTCTCTATTGCTTTCTTTATAATTCCTAAAATTCTGTTTGCTTTTTTGGCTGCTGCTGCATTCAGAGCAAAGGATTTCAATGTATTTTCACGATGATGCCTCTATCCTTTTCTTGGGTGGTGAGACTCCATAATGGAACCTTGCATAGTGCAGCTATAGTTTGGATTATTCTTCCCTAAGGGGGTCAATTATGTGCCACAAATAGCGTGGATGTATATCTTGTCAGGATGTACATCCTCGCTGTTTGTCCCCCTGCCACCCGATACAAGGCTCCTCGTATGTATAACTTTGTTGTATGGGGAGATGTAGATGGGGGCAGAAGGGGCAGTCTGGAGGTGGGGCATGACCCCGGACCTAAAGGGTCTATTCAGAGGTTAGCCCTGTACATCCAGGGTTAGTTGGGTATGTGGGGGACTTATTCCACCTCCGAGAACCCTGGACGTCGGGGAATGGCAGCGGACGGCAGGGACAGGTGAGGGGTGACGGGTGTTCCCCATAGCCTGACCCTGGCTATGGGAGGCTGGATCAGGGATCAGGGATCAGGCTGTGGAGAAGGGCATTTTGGGTCGGTGGCCAGGGATCGCAACTCTGTAATGGAGCTGTGGTGCCATGGCAATGAGACACCATGGCACTGTAGCTCCATTACGGAGCCAGGCTGTTAGTCGGGTATGTGGTTGGGCATGCAGCTGATCAGAATCGGGGCCCCAGCCTGCACGTCCAGGCCATAGACTGATTCATACCGTTTGGGCATGTTTAGCCCCCACGGGATCAGAATCGGGTCTACCTCTGTACACCCTTATTCTGATCGGCTGTACAGCGGCTGGACGCCAATACAGAATCGGCCTCTACATGCATAGCTTTGCACTTGTCCACATTATGGGGGTCTTTCATTAAAGGACACGAGTGTTTCATGCATTTCTCCAGTAGTTAACGCAGAGCACTTTCCCTAACACACAGATCACTTTAGTGCAAGTGCACCTAACTCTATTTATTGAGGTGGTGTGAACCCAGCGCTAACTACTCTGAGCTCACCATGCTCATTCTCAGCCCCAAGCCACCCATTAGCGGCCCTCATGTGGTTTGCACAGTTAGTGTGGAATTAGCTTAATATAATGTGGTCATCTCCAAAATTTAAGAGAAAAGAAAAAATGAAGGACAGAAACCAGCAACATATCTGTTTTTGGCTAAGAGGTCCTCCATGGATCTCATGTAAGCATCAGCATCTGCCGATGATTGGCAACAATTTATTTCTAGTGGACTTTTCATTACTCTATAGATTTGCTGAGCTGACTCCTGCTGAAGTTTTTCATTGCTGTTATTACTTTGAATCAGCAGCACGTTAAAAAATACACAAAATGTTCTGTACAAACTAGCATTCCTTGATAAGAGAAGTACAAACTGTACAGGTTGGAGAAAAAAATAACAGCTCTTGTTTGGAATGATGATTGCTAGGTGCATTAATTTCTGGCATTTGAGAGTAACCCTGATATGAAAGTGAATGCGGCATAAGATTAGGTAATTTGCAATGTCCCCAGAAGTTTTTCTGTGGGCTGCAATTCTATTGACTTCAATGGAGCTGACTGTATGTTATGAGGCCAACCAATCTGCATCACTTTCACTGCATAGATCCCCATATTTCTGCGATGATCAAATTATAGCCAGTCATGGAAACCACAAAATTAATACAGTGATCAACTCCTCTGGCCCTTTATGTTTCAGTTTTAGATACAAGTGGTGTTTTCCTTGATAATATTCAAAGCGTTTACAATCCAATTTTGAAATCGATGTCATTTTCAAAATGACTGACAATGTGAAGTTGAAAATAGTGATTCAGAGTGTCTCATTTGTGAACGGATATAGAGCAAAGGACCAAGAAGGAGAGCTAGGAAGTACAGTGAGAGCATAACGTTTATGAAGCCCATTTCCATGGCTCTCAAGAACATTCATCAAACACCACTGTTCTCAAATAGAAGCAATTACTGGTGCACTTTTTATTAGGAGGGATGACTTTTTCTTTGGATTTGGAGGATGTGGCCACTGTTTTTTTCTCTTTCCTAATGCCTAATTGTGTCGGACGTCCAGGACGTTTCTGAGATCAGGTGGGGATGTCTAGGTTCCTGGGGATGCCCCAGTCAGGCCTCCATTCAGACTTGGATGACCTCACACTTGGGATTTCCACAGACCTGGCTTCTCAAATGCCTATGGAGATACCGCTATGCTTTGTATATCTCTATGCCCATTTTCAGACGTCCAAAGCACAAGTGATCTGTCTGAATTGTGGCAACCTCAAGAAAAAGAAATCATTCTCAACACTGTTGCCCTTAACATTCTTGGAGAACAAAGATAGCTGCAGTTGTTACCAAAATTAGCTTGTATCTTATGTTGCAAATGAGAATCTAATAAAAGGGTCTATGTATTGCAGTCCAATTACAACAGGCAAGAAAATATGTAACCAAAATAGAACTGAGGCATTCATAAACATGGGCAATATGGGGGGACAGCAGATTGCTTATCGCATCCATGGTTTACAGTTACTCCCATCCTACCTGCCAAACAGTAGACAAAGTGGTGTGTACCCATACTAAAAGGCCATTCGTAGTCAGCATTTTATGGACCCCAGAAGTGCTTCCTTTAACAGAAACTATTGATTTTTTCCTCAGACAAACAGAAAGACGTCAAATCTACAGGAAAGTAGTTGTATTTACCTTGCAGCCAATTCCCCGGGATCTTTATACAAGGCAGCAATTGACTTTGGGGTGTTCCATTTGCCCTTAAATCAAAAACTTAGACAACATTTACGTTTTACCTGATCCAGCATCAGTAAGAAAGGAGATAAATTTGCCTCTGTTAGAAATACTGTTTTTGCACAGAAAATCTAATTCTAATATTTTCTATATTTTGTGAACCAACTGAATAAGAGTTTGGTCTGAATTAGAACTAAGAATAAAGGCGCGAGCAGGGTCCCGGCGCCTGCTCGTAACCGGGTGCTTTGCCCGGCGCGGGACCCTGCTCGTGCATGGGGGTGGAGGGGGGGTAGGAATGGGGGCCGCACGAGCCGTGCACGCGGTGCGTTTTTTAAATTGATTGGCTCCGCTCGTGGAGGAGGGCGAGCGGAGCCAATAAGGGTGCAGGCAGCCATGTGCTCTGGCGTGCGGGAGACTCGCCAGAGCACAGGCAGTTTGGCGGGAGGATCTGTGTGGTCGGCGGGTCAGAACGGCTTGTAACGCGGCGGGAGTTCAGGACGTCGAGTGTGTTACGGAGTGAGAGGATTTGTTTAGCGGCGGTTCAGAGTTGCGGGTGACCATCTTCGGAGCACAAGCTCGCTGGACAGGCAAGTGACTGGGGGCGGCAGGGTGGGCTCTCGAGGGCCTGAAACAGCCTTCGGCAGGGCAGGGAGGTGTGCCTGGGATAGTGCTCCGCGTCGGGGAGGGTCTAAAACAGTTTGCGGCGCGGCAGGGCAGGGAGGTGTGCCTGAGGCAGTGCTCCGCATCGGGGAGGGCCTGAAACATTTTTCGGCAGGGCAGGGAGGTGTGCCTGGGGCAGTGCTGAAGTGGGCCGTGTGTTTAAAAAAAAAAAAAAAAGAAACAAAAAAAGAAACAAAACAACAAACACACAAGGGGATGGCTGGCAGGAAGCAGGCAAGGGGGGGGGGGTCAGGCTGCCAGGGGGAGGCAAGAAAAAGGGCAGAGGGGGAAGGGGGTAGACAAATCGGTGAGTTCACGGTCTGGGAGTGCCAGTGAGCATGGGGTTAGGAGAAGGGGGGCGAGAGGTGCTGGGGGTTTGGTTAGGGGGCGTAGGGGGTCAAGAACTCGAGAGGGGCTTCTTGAAAGGCCCGCGGGGCAGGCTGAGAGTCTTGGGCCTCAGCAGTTGGCAGTGGCCCCAGCGGCTGGGACAGTTGAGACCCCTGTAGGGGGGACCTGGTGGAAGGCGTTGGGGGAGGGAATCTCAGGATGGAGCAGGAGCAGGAGCAGGGGCAGGGGTGGGGAGTTGGCTCCTTGGGCCAATGGGGGGGGGACCTAGGCAGGTCTTTGGGGCGGCTGGGGGGGACGCGTGGGGGTGGATGTCTCCGGTCGGGGGTTTTGTTCCTCCTGCAGTTGGTTTGCCGCCTTCCGGGTGGTCTGGGCCGTGGTCTGGATGGGAGCACTGGTTGGGAGGGGGTCAGGGTTCCTCTAGGGTGGATTAGACTGGGGCATGGCCCCCGAGGGGTGCTCTGGGCTTGTCTTTGTTGGGTTTTCCCATTTTGTCTTCACAGGTGCCCTATATGGCAGCGTCGGGTCCTGCTCCGTCTGCGGTGGTGTCCTGCAGTGAGGGGAGTATTGATTCGAGGCCCCTGCGGAAGCGGGTGCAGCTGGAGTCAGCGGCTAGGCGTCTGGGGCAGCGGATCTGCAGCGGTCAGCGGGGCCGAGAGCCGATGGGCTGCTTTCGTCCGGGGCCCGCGGCATCGATGACACGCCAGGTGAGTTGAGAGAGGCTGACAGTGGCGCATCGCTCGAGTGGGGGTCGCGGTCCGATCGGCCAGGCAAGGCGCGCAGAAAGAGGAAGCGGGGGTGTCGTTATCGACGTAACTCTTCTTCTTCCTCCTCATCATCTTCGGATTCGTCTGGAGCCTCGGAGGCTGCCGGCGAGGGGCATGGGGCGGCTGTGGGAGGTGGGGTTGAGGCGAGTTTAGCTAGTGGGGGTTCGGCTTCTTTGGTTCCATTGTCGGAATTGTGGGAAGGGGTCCCCAAGAAGCTGAGGCGAAAGATTAGGAAGCGGAAATATATTGATATTTTTCATTTTCTAGAAGGAAGGAAGCGTTCTGGGGACAGTAAGAAAAAGTGAAAGGAGGACGAGAAGGCGGGTCGGCTTCGGAAGGTGTCGCGGAATGTAATTAATTGGGTGCGATCCTTCTTGCGGTTGGCGAGTGTGTGGGGGCATCATTTTCCTCACCAGTCCGGAATGTTGTTATCCTATGCGGACTCGATTCTTGAAGCGTCTCAAATGCATGAAGGCTGGTCGTGGCTTAATTACGACGAGAAATTCAGGGATAAAATGGAGGAGAATAAAATTTTAACGTGGGGCACGCAAGACATTAACCTTTGGCTAACACAGATGTCGGTCAAGGGAGGGGGGAGTGGGGGAAGCGGAGGTAAGATGGGGTCGGTGGTTGTTGGGGGGGCGGCTCGTTCCTTTTGGGGGGGAGTCGCCACAGGACAGGCTCGGCCGGCCCCCGGAGGAGGGAGTGATGTGTGCTGGAGGTTTAATCGGGCGATGTGTCCCTTCCCGGATTGTAAATTCCGGCATGCGTGCTCGAGCTGTGGAGGTCCCCATGCGGCAGCAAAATGTGTTAAAAAAGGGCCCGGGGCTCAGCTGCCGACTGGCCTCAAATAGGTGGGGGCCGTTTGATCTGGCCCCTTCGCCGATTCAGGTTCCGCTTTTGTGTTCATGGTTGCATTCTTATCCGCGGAGGCGGGATAGGTTAGTGCTGCAGTTGGGATTTAGTTTGGGTTTTGTGGTTCCGGTGCATGGGGTGGTTGTGGTTTCTTCGCCTCGCAATTCACCTAGTGTGCAGCGCTGGGGGGCTATAGCTCGGGGGAAGATAGCAGAGGAATTACAGTTGGGGAGGATAGCGGGGCCTTTTCGGCAGCCGCCGTTCCCGGATATTGTGGTATCACCGTTAGGCATTATTCCGAAGAAGGAACCGGGAAAGTTTTGTCTAATTCACAATCTATCTTCTCTGGCTGGATCCTCCGTGAATGATTTGATTCCGCGGGATTTGTGCACGGTGCGTTATCAGTCTTTTGACAAGGCTGCGGAGTTAGTCAGGAGAGCGGGGCGGGGGCACTGATGGCAAAGGTTGATATCGAGTCGGCGTTTCATTTGTTGCCGGTTCATCCGTCTTCCTTCAGGTTGTTGGGTTTTCAGTTCGAGGGGGCGTTTTATTTTGATAAGTGTATGCCCATGGGGTGTGCGGTATCTTGCGCGTACTTTGAAAAGTTCAGCTCTTTCTTGCACTGGAGTTTGGTGCGGAGAGTTGGAAGGGGGGAGGTTGTCCACTATTTGGATGATTTTTTCTTTGTGGGTGAAGCAGAGTCCTTAGGGTGTAGCGAGCTGTTAGTTGGTTTTGGTGGTCTGGCTCGCGAGTTGGGGGTGCCGTTGGCTGAGAGTAAAACGGTAGGCCCGACGACGCGGTTGACCTTTTTAGGGGTGGAATTGGATTTGCAAAGTTTGGAGGCCCGATTGCCCTCAGAGAAGGTAGAGAAATTGAAGGTGCTGGTGGCTAATGCCTTGGCCTCATCCAAGTTGAATCTGCGGGAGCTGCAGGCCTTAATAGGATCTCTTAACTTTGCTTGTAGGGTCATTCCCATGGGAAGGGTCTTCCTTCGGCGCTTGGTGGCGGCGACAGCGGGGGTCCGGAAGCCTCACCATCGTATCCGAGTGTCAAAGGTGATGCGAGAGGATTTGAGGATTTGGGAGCTCTTTTTGAGGGACTTTAATGGCACTTCGGTGTTGCGGGATGCGGAGATCTCCAGTGACGATTTGCAGCTGTATTCAGATGCGGCGGGTGGGGTTGGTCTGGGAATATATTTCGGCGGCGCTTGGTGTGCTGAGCGGTGGCCGCCGGAATGGGAGGCTGAAGGGCTTTTGAGGAATATTACCTTTCTTGAATTGTTTCCCATCTTTGTGGCGCTTGCGTTATGGCCAGAGCGATTGGCCAACCGTAGGGTGGTGTGGTGGTGTGATAACGAGGCGGTTGTGGCCGTTGTGAATCGTTATACTCCACGCTGCTGTACGGTCGCGGCCTTTATGCGCCAAGTCATTCTAGCCTGTTTGCGTTTGAACGTGGACTTGAAGGCCCGCCATATTCCTGGTCGTACTAATGCAATCGCTGATGCTCTCTCTCGTTTGCAGTGGGAGCGGTTTCGGCAGTTGGCGCCGGAGGCGGACGAGGAAGGGTTCGGGGTCCCTTGGAACTTGTGGAGCTGTAGCCTACCGAGATGAAGAACCCATTAAGGAATTCAGTAGCGGAGCGCACGTGGGATTCTTATCAACGGGGCTGTGCGCGAGTGTGGGAGTATCTGCATGGTGAGGGGTGTGTTGGAAGTGAGGTGTCTGAGTATATGCTGGGGAGCTATGTTGGGTGGGCAAAGGAGAGGGGGTTGCCGAGATCGGTGGTGCGGGGCCATCTGGCGGGGTTTGAATTTTTTGCCCGGGCAGTGAGTTGGCCGGGCGTAGGGCGGGGGCGCCTGGCTCGGCGTTTAATGCAAGGGTGGGAGCGGGCGCTGCCGCTGCGGCGTGATCGGCGGCTCCCGATTACCCATGACTTGTTGCAGCGCTTGTGCTACGTGTTGTCGGAGGTAGCGTCGTCACCTTACGAGGGTGTTCTATTTCGAGCGGTGTTTTGTTTAACGTTTTTTGGGGCCTTTCGGGTCGGTGAGTTGGCGGCAGATTCGGTGAAGGTGGGTTTAGGTAATTGTTTGTGGTTGCAGCATGTGTGGAGGGAGCCGGGACGCATTCGTGTACTTTTAGCCAAGTCCAAAACTGACTAAAAAGGTAAAGGTTTGTGGGTAGTGCTGGGGAGTATCGGGGGACTAACTTGCCCGGTAGCGGCCCTCGAAGACTACTTGGGTGTACGCCCGGGTGGTGGTGAGGCGCTGTTTGTGCATAAGAACTCTTCATATGTGACCAGGTATCAGGTGACGGCAGTTTTATGCCTGGCTCTGCGCAGGATCGGAGAAGATCCGGAGTTGTTTTCGGCTCACTCTTTTCGCATCTGTGCCGCCACCAGTGTGGCTACGGCGGGTATGTCGGGGGAGCAGATCCAGAGTATTGGCCGCTGGCGATCTAAGGCATTTCACGGTTATGTGCGACTGTGAGAAGCCCTATAGGGTTGGGGGGGGGGTTACTAATGCTGTTATTTTCTGTTGCAGGTGTGGGGCTGATGGAGAGGGGCTGCTGGATGCTGGGACACTCCTTTGTCTTTTGGGCTGGTCAGAGAGCGGCAGTGCGGCCTATCGGGATAAATCTTGGGCTTGACCCAGCTGAGGTGGCGCTTTCATGGCTGGGTGAGCGGGGGCTGAGGTGGACTCAACTGCTGCCCTTGCTTCGTCATCATCTGCGGGTTCGAGGACGGCCAGCGGTCGTGCTGGTGCATCTTGGAGGCAACGATTTGTCGGAGTGGTCTTGCAAGCAGCTTATAAGGGCGGCGAAGAAGGACTTTACGACTTTGCTTCGTTTGCTGGACAGAGTCATCTTGATTTGGTCGGACATTATCCCGCGACCAGCGTCATGGGGCCAGCGGAGATGGTCCCGTGGACTGACCAAGATAAATCGGCAGATTGGGAGATGGGTCTGCGAAAGA
Organism: Ichthyophis bannanicus; assembly: GCA_033557465.1. NCBI lineage: Eukaryota > Metazoa > Chordata > Amphibia > Gymnophiona > Ichthyophiidae > Ichthyophis > Ichthyophis bannanicus. Next base: position 39,643,288 of record CM066050.1, on the reverse strand, counting down.
GGGGGGTATCAGGTGCAGCATGTGTGGGTTGATGTAGCCTTTTCAGGGTTGTATAGGGCGGATGGTGTTCATCTCTCGCCAGTGGGGATGGACTTGCTTTTGAACGACTGGCAGGTGGTGTTGGAGAGAGTTGTTCAGGGTGGCCGCACTGGTCGCAGCTTGGGGTAATTGGGGGGGGCGGCACAGCTAAAGTTTTTCTGTGCCGGTGGCGGGATCCCGGAGGTTTCCGGGGTCCGGAGCCTTAGGCGACTCGGGATGGGGGCGGGGTGCCCTCGACCCGGACTACCCCTGGAAGACGTTTGCTAGTAATATGGCGAAGTCGGATAGGGGTGGTCGGAACGTTGCCAGTGGTGTGACCATGGATACAACGGAGGCGAGGTCGCTTTGCTAGTAGCATGGCTGGTGACGCATCGCTCCGCTGGGGGGGAGGGATTGTGAGATCATTGTTCCTGTTATGGTTTTGTTGTTATGGAAAATAAAGCTGCGACCAGTTGTTACCATACTTGGCTGTCGGAGTAATTTGTGGGAAAGGAATAGAGAAATGCTGTTGGAAGATGGGGCTAAGAGTCTCGGGGGGGGGGGGGGGGGGGGGGGGGGGGGGGGGGGGGGTGGGGGGGGGGGGGGGGGGGGGGGGGGGGGGGGGGGGGGGGGGGGGGGGGGGGGGGGGGGGGCGGGGGGAAGCATGGTATAATTAAAGGTTGAGCGCCGGGTCTGGCTACCCGGTTACATGCCTTAATATTAACGCTTATTGCAGGAATGCCTGAAAACAATGAAAAAAGCCATGTCATTGTGAGTGGAAGTAACAATATACAAATTTGAAAAATCCTGTCCAATCCGATTTAGCAACAGCATCCTAAACCCAGAGTTAGCTCACTTCTCCATTGCATAGTACTTCTAGGGCCTGATTTACTAGGCTTTTTCTACCCATAGACAAGTGTAGTAAATATCTTAGTAAATCCCAACCCCCATTTACAGCAGGGTGGATAGCCTCTATGTTCTACTCCAGAATTTTCCAATAATTTTGGCTCTCTGGACCCATTATTAACTTCTAAAAGGAAAGAGAAGCCCCGTTCATCCCCACCACTCTTCCTTGACTCCCTTCTCTCAAACCATGCCTGTCCCCACTGGCCCTCTTTATCTTTCACCTCCTCCAGGCAATTCTCACCAGTTTTAGTCTCTTTCTCTCTCCCTCCTCCCAGGTAGTCCTCTCCTCTGTGGAACCCTTGCAATGGTCTCATGGACCACCAGGGATTAAACAGGGGGTGGAACCACTGTTCTACTCTATTGGGGTAAAGAATTTGTGATATATGAAAATACTATAGTACCCCTCAGGTTATGGCCCTGAGTGAATGCAAAGCAAGGGAGATCCTTAAATTCATAGTAAACTTGCAAAACTGGTCAATACTTTAAAATCTCTTCCTATCTTGTATGGAATATGGCAATACACAAATTTATTTCTTTGAAGAACCCCTGAGTTCAATAGGGGTATAGTGGCTGGACATTTTAATTTAATTTTGTTTTGCCTTGTAATTGATATATACTCTCTAGTAAGAATGTATACTATCTAGGGAGTGCTCTGTTTGTGTGTGTGGAGGTGAGACCCTGACCATCGGGCTGGTGTGCTGCTCTGACTCCCAACGCTGCAGTTTCCTGACTCCATCGGGCAGGCGTGCCCAGGACAGCTTGTTCCCTGCGGGACCTCCTGGGGTTTAAAACTGCTGCCTGACTTATTCCATCGGAGTGCTCTGTTTGTGTGTGTGGAGGTGAGACCCTGACCATCGGGCTGGTGTGCTGCTCTGACTCCCGACGCTGCAGTTTCCTGGCTCCATCGGGCAGGCGTGCCCAGGACAGCTTGTTCCCTGCGGGACCTCCTGGGGTTTAAAACTGCTGCCTGACTTATTCCATCGGAGTGCTCTGTTTGTGTGTGTGGAGGTGAGACCCTGACCATCGGGCTGGTGTGCTGCTCTGACTCCCGACGCTGCAGTTTCCTGGCTCCATCGGGCAGGCGTGCCCAGGACAGCTTGTTCCCTGCGGGACCTCCTGGGGTTTAAAACTGCTGCCTGACTTATTCCATCGGAGTGCTCTGTTTGTGTGTGTGGAGGTGAGACCCTGACCATCGGGCTGGTGTGCTGCTCTGACTCCCGACGCTGCAGTTTCCTGGCTCCATCGGGCAGGCGTGCCCAGGACAGCTTGCTCTCTGCGGGACTTCCTGGGGTATTTACGCCTGGTGTGTCTTCTCCGCGATTGCGGAGCGCGATTGAGGGGCATGCTTTGAAGGGGCGTGTTAAAGGGGCAGGTTCTGCCCCTTAGACGCCCCTTCGATGCACTTGCGACGCTGCGGCGTCCAGGTGAGTGTTTCCTGCGTTTTACCATTCTATTAGATGTCTGCTTCTTTGATTTTTTTATCTTTATAATATGGGCAAACGTAAGGGTAAATCTCAGGTCAAGCCGTCGGAGACCGGTTCTGGGGATAATAAGCTGACCGGTCCCCTAGACAAGCACTTTGCACCCAAACCGCTGGCACAATCTTCTCCTGAAGGGGCGTCTCTGAGCCCGGGTGGGAGAAACCCTCCTCCGTGTCCAGCTCCGTTAGATGATAGTACGTCTTTTTTACCTTTTAATGTTTGTAGACCAAATGATCCTATTTCTTTACCTATTCCGGTACACCCTGCAACTCTGGAAGGGGTTAAGGAACTTCCAGTGTTGTCCTCAGAGGAGGAAGTCACTTTAAAAGACTTATGGGGGGCCTTAAAGTGCATTGATACTAAGGTATCGGTTGCGGTAGGCTCTTTATGTCAATTTACCCAGGAAGCTGCTGTTTCGTTTCAGCAGCTTGATAAAAAGGTTTCCCTTTTGGATTCTGCGGTTGTTAAATTGGAATCTCGAGTTTCTCCCCTTCAGGAAATGAATGTTTTAGGTATTAAAGATTCCCTTATTTTACACTCTAAGGTAGAAACTTTGGAGAATTCAATTCGGGCTTATAATCTACGTTTTCTAAATTTTCCTCAAACTTCCTTACTTTTACCCAAAATTCTTTTGGATAAATACCTGAAGGAAATTCTAGCAATATCTGAATCTGTTGCTGTTCGACAGATATACTATATATCAGCTGCTATTAAGAAGGTGAATCCAATTGAGGGTGAGACAGATGATATAGTTCCTTCTGTGGCTAACATCACAGCTTTCCTAGAAGATTCCCTTGATTTAATATCCACTCGTGCTACTTTGTTAATCACTTTTTCCTCACTATTAGTTAAAGAACGTATTTTGAAGGCCTTCTTTAAAGCTAAATTATGTAAATTTTGCAGTCAGATGATAAATATATTCCCTGACGTTTCTCGCCCTACGCAGATGCGTCGGCGTCAATTTTTGGCTCTTAAACCTTGAGTTTTATCTATTGGGGCATCGTTTTTTTTACGATTCCCCTGCAAGTGTGTAATTAATTATAATAAGGCCTCTTATATCTTTCAGGATGTGTCTCATTTAGAAAAGTTTCTAGCGGATAAGCTGGTTATAGGGGGAAATGGTGATGTATAATTTACCTCCTTTGCTGTGGTCCTTCGGGACTTGTTTTCTTCCATCCTTTGGATGTTTATGTTTCCTATAATTAGATACAGTATGTACTCTCTTAATTTGGGCTTTAGGAATGTCCACTCATTGTTTTTCTTTGTGTATACTTTTTATTGTCATATATTTGGTGGATTGTTTGTTTTCTTTCATTATCTTGTATAATGTAATTTCGTTAAAACCAATAAAAAAAAAAAGAAAAAAAAGAATGTATACTATCTAATAGTATGTGCACGCTATTTAGTGATGCCTATTCGATAACTGAATCTTGGCGAAATGTCCCTAAAAACTTAATTTTTTCTTGGACCATATCATTATTTTGACTAGCCTGGATATGGTGTATTTGGTCCTTAAACCTGACACCATGTTGTGTTTTGAACAATCATTTCTTTTGCAGTTTTGCATCAGAAAAACTGAATTTTATTTATCTGCAATATTCCTGTAATACACTTCAACCAATTTCCTTATATTCCTCTTGGAATCTTAAATCCTATGATGGAACATTTTGTGAAATTGCTTCTAAATGGCTATGGCATTCTTGTGTTTATATCTGGATACCCAGTTCCACCAATGATCTCTAGTCCTCATTTTAAGTCCCTTTCCAAAATTCTAACCCTTTCAAATCAAAGTATGTCATTCCAGTTCTCCTTTTAAACCCTTCAGCCTCAACATCAACCCCGCGCTACTATGGTTGTTCCTTCTAAAAAAAATCATCCATACATTATTTTGTATGCACTACATGAAATAGCACATCCTATAACAAAACAAGACGACTTTTCAGAGTAAAGCCAGTATTTATGATGTGGTTGGATCAAAGCCCTCGGGACCTCTAACTGCTGATGTAGCTGTGCATGAAATGAAAGTCAGAAGCTGCAAAGATGTCTTACATATTGGGACATAGAAAGTATGAAGTATGAAGCATGAACCAAGGGAAGTTGGAGGTAGTCAAGAATGAAATGGAACATGTACAACTCGATCTGTTGGACGTCAGCAAACTGAATGGACTGGCATTGGGCACTTTGCATCTGATGATCACAGTATACTATGCTGGAAATGAAAGACAAAGAAGAAATGGTGTTGCATTATAATTAAGAAGAAACTTGCAAGACATGTAATGAAATACAATGCAATCAATGAACATTTAATTTCTATTTGTCTACAAGGAATGCCCATCAACCATCATTCAGGCATATGCCCCAACAGCTGCAGAACAGGAAGAAGTGGATCAATTCTATGAAAAGGTACAAGTTGAACATGCAAACAGGATAGCCTGATACTAATGGGTGACTGGAATGCAAAGGTTGGCAACAAAGAAGGCGGCAAAGTGGTTGGAAAATATGGACTTGGCAATAGAAATGAAGATGGAAAAAGACATAAAATTCTGCAAGACCAACAGATCTTGCAGCAGCATCTCCAACTCCTTCTTCCAGCAACACAAACAGCCTCTGTACTGTGCACATGGACTTCACGCAGTGGATTATACAAAAATCAAATTGACTATATCTGTGGAAGTCAACGATGGAAAAGCTCAATAACAAAACCTGGAGCTGACTGTGGTACAGATCACCAACTATTAGTATGCAAACATAAGCTAAAGTTGAAAAAGAGCAAGCCACTCATAAATGTAGTAAAATATGGTCAAGAATGAACCACCGGAATTTAAAGACATTAAGAAAGTTGTGCTTAAAGTGTGAACACTCTACAAAAGATGAAAAAGCTAAAACAGCCAAAATTGATGATCGAAAGAAACTCTGAAAATTTTTCAGAAAGGCAGAGAAGCTAAAGCCAGAGGAGAAAGAGGGGCAATCACAGAACTTAACAGAGATTTCCAATGTGCAGCAAGATGAACAAGGAGAAGTACTACAATGATGCATGCTAGGAAACAGAACCAGAAACTATTAGAGGAAGAACAAGATTGACTTTCCTAAAGCTACGAGAATTAAAGAGAAAATTCCAGCCTCGAATTGGAATGCTACAAGATGCTCAGGGAACCATGTTGAATGATGCTGAGAAGATCAAGAAAAGGTGGAAAGAATATACAGAATCATTATATCATAAAGATCAAGTGGACCAATAGGCATTTCAACCTGTACTTTATGATCAGGATGAAAGAAGATGAAAGAAGTTAAAGCAGCATTTATCAGCATTATCAAAGGACAAAGCCCTGGGCATCGATGGCATTCCCAATGAAATATTACAGCAATCGGTTGAAGCTGCTACCATACTTACAAGGTTCTGCCAGGAAATTTGGAAGACAGCATCATAGCTAACTGACTGGAAAAGATCTGTGTTTATGCCAATACCAAGAAAGGTGATCTGACTGACCATGGAAATAACCACATAATTGCTCTGATCTCACATGCCAGCGAGATTATATTCAAGATCATTCAGCAGAGACAACTACCATACCTGGAATGAGAACTGCCTGAAGTACAAGCAAGGTTCAGGAGAAGGCGAGGAACAAGAGACATCTTCGCAGATGTGAAGTGGATCCTTGAAAAGACAAAAGAATACCGAAAGGATATCTATGTGTGTTTTATTGACTACAGCAAGGCTTTTGATTGTGTAAACCATGAGAAACTCTGGACCATATTAAGAAGCATGGGTATACCAGAACACCTGATAGTTCTCATGTACAACCTTTACATTGATCAAAAAGCAACAGTTTGATCGGAACAAGGAACAACAGAATGGTTTAAAATCAGCAAAGGTGTACAACAAAACTGCATACTTTCCCCCCACCTCTTTAACTTATATGCAGAACAAATCATCAGAGAAGCAGGACTGTATGAAGACAACCAAGGTGTGAAGATTGGTGGATGACTCATCAACAATCTTCGCTATGCTGATGACCCTATAATACCGGCTGAAAGTGAAGATCTGAAACATTTACTTCTCAAGATCAAGGAACATATAGTCTTAAAATGTGTCTGTACCATAAAGTAATGAAGATAAAGATCCTGACAACAGGCAAAATTAATAAATTCATCATTGATGGAGAAGTAATTGAAGTAGTGGACAACTTTAACCTGCTTGGATCAATCAATAAAGAAATGACAAGCAGTCAAGAAATCTGATGATGCATTGCTCTTGGCATAATAGCTCTGGGGGACCTAGACAAGATTCTTAAGAGCAGAGATGCCTCTCTCCATTTAAAGATTCGACTTGTCTAAGCCATGATATTTTGATGCAAATATTGGACTGGAAGAAAACTGATGCTTTTGAATTATGGTGGTGTTGAAGAATACTGTGCATACTATGGACTGCCCGAAGACCAAACCAGTCAGTACTAGGTGAGATCAAATCTAAGCTTTCTTTAGAAGCTCAGATAACAAGACTTCGGCTTTCATACTTTGGACACATCATGCGAAGAGAGAGATTATGCTTGGCAACACAAAACAGGAAGGCCAGCAGTGAGATGGATCGATACAATAACAAGCCGCCGGACTGAAGACCGAATACAGTTTAGGGCTACTATCCAGATGGTCGCCATGAGTTGACACCGACTCGAAGACACTTAATAACACCACCACAAAACTGTGCACGCCTAGTACTTAACAGGAGATCCCAAGAAAATACATTGCTCATTTAAAAGCTTGCTTTATTACTACCATTGAGCAATCTGTTCTGAAAACCTCTTGGCTGTACTTTGAGCTTGATTTTAACACAATATCACTATAAAACATAGGGAATGTTATCTCAAAATGATTTTGGATAATGACTACTACATGATAACAAATAATTTCTGTCAGTATCCTTTTATGAAAATGGTTGTTTGAAAGCTCTGTGAAGTTCTGTTGTTAAGTACCGTTGAGTTGGTGTCAATTCATGACGACCCTCAAGATAGTTAACCTAAACTGTGTTTGGTCTTCAATCAGGCAGCTCATTGTTGATAGAGGGGCACCATTGCTGCTGTTCTAAAGTTCTAATCATCAAAATATCTAAAAATGCTTTGTGATCCCTACATAGGCTTACCCCCTTACCTCCTGTTCCCTGCACAACAGAAAATGAGGGGAAGAAACATGAAGGAAAGAGTATGACTCTTCCTTGTTCTGCTCTTCTTCCTCTAGTCTCACACTGCCCGGGAGGGGAGAGGAGAGGCGGGGCGAGGCTGAACAGTAAGGAGAGGAATGAGATTTGCGGCACTGGCCAGTGGAGTTATCAGGCAGCGCCTTGTATGCTCATGTATAGTGAAGCCCCTGTTGCCGCCCATCTCAGTTGTTGCACTCTAGACTATTGCTTAGTCTGCCTAATCTTATACCCTACTGGTCATGAGAAAATGTGGGTATGGTAGCCTATGGCTTCATTAAAGGGCATCTGGACTACTGCAACACTCTGTACATAGAACTTCACAAAAAGCAAATCCAGTAAATTACAGTGGGGGCAATTTTATAAAAGACTGTGTTTGTGAGAAGCCCAAAAAACTGCCTACTTTGAACTTAAAGGCAACATAGATGCCTTTCTAAAATAGGGTCCCAGTATCAGCCCTAATGGAGGGTAATTTTATAAGGGTAACCTTGATTTATGTGCATATTTCAAGTCTATTTTAGAAAGCAAGGCAAGCGCATACTTTACTTTATAAAATTAGGGGCATAAGTGGTCAAAGGAGTGGAGGAATGGCCTAGTGGTTAGAACAACAGCCTAGTACCCAAGAGATCAGTGTTTGATTCCCACTGGCACTCCTTGCGACCTTGGACAAGTTGTTACTTTACCCTCCATTGCCTCAGAAAAAGGCTTGGCAACCTACTTCTGGTCATATCTTGTCAAGAAAATAAAACCCAGGGGCTGCTGGGTCACCAGGAGTCAGCATTGGCTTGATGGCACTTAACAAAAAAAAATAGAAAAGGTCAAAAACGCACATTAAACTAGGTGTAAATGTCTGTGCCTAGATTTTTCAAGAACGCGTATAAGTTGTAGTACTTTAAAAATTGCATGTAGAAATTTGTGCTCTGCTCAAATTTTTCTCCTGTACACGCCCACAGCAAACGCACATACATGATTTTCTCAGCATGCATAGTTATGCGTGCAAATAGGGCTATCGAATTTTATAGAAGCCCTCTTTAACGTGTAAAACAGGCTTTACATGCTAAAAACTCTTGATAAAATTGCCCAGAAAGGAGAAAGCAACTTTGAGAGTTAGTTTCCATGGGTAAATACTTATTTACCTTCTAAAATCCATTTTAAAATAGCTCCATAATGATACCAGAAGAACACTAGGATTATGAGATTGCTACTTTTTCATTTTCTGCTGTTCCATCAATCACCTGGGACATTCACCTTTCAATCAATAAAAAGCTCAGTGCTAGAAAAGCACACATAATGACAAAGGAGGAAAAAGACTGGCATTGTTAACAGCAGCAGAACTACACGTATGTTCTATTGTATTAAATTATTAGGCTTATTATCATCAAACATTTCTAACCCTCTCTTCTGCTCAATAGGTCATTGTCAGTGGAGTATATCATTAACATTCAAAATAAATGAATTAATTAAAACCAGTTCTAAAAATATTAAAAAGATAATAAAATAACTCTATAAACAATAATCAAAACACAACAGTTGTGCATATTAATTTTTCAACTAAAAACTCTCAAACAAAAATTTCCTTCTAAACTGACTATAGTCATCCAACACTGAACTGTAGCAGGCATAGTCGCTGTACAGTGAGAAAACCTTACAGGACAATATTGAACCCACGGTGGCCAGCTATTTTTGAATGATGGCTGCCATGGCTGCCGCTGAATATCCGGATTTTGCAGTCAGAGACAGGACCTAGTCAGACAGTGGATGAAAATCATCACTATCTGGATAGCCAATCAACATATATAGGTTAGCTTTGTGTCTGTCCTGAGTTATGCAGACACTTATTTGCATTGCAGCACTGAAAATCATTGCTGTCTGGATAAGAACCAGCTCTTCCCCAGCTAGACTGCCCTGGCACTATCCAAATAGGACCTATGGTCCGAAGAAATATTCAGTGCACTATGGGGGCTATTCTGTAACACGACTAGTAGGGATGGATGTCCCATTGGGACGTCCATCCGTGCTATTTGTCTGCCTTTCCCGTCCCCGCCAAGCCTTCCCGTATGAACAAGGAGTTTGTATGAGGAGGCTAGATGGGGGTGGTAAAAGGCCAGTGCAGAGGCAGAGTTAGGGTGGGCAGTGGGCGGTCTATGGTCCCAGACATACAGGGACGATTCTGATGTTGGCCCTGTATGTCTGGGGCCAGCAGACTGAATGGGGAACTTATTACACCTTTAAGGTGGAATAAGTTCCCCTAGACGGCAGGGGACAGCAGGTTCAGGAAGAGGCAAAGGTAGGAGGGGGTGCAGGAGATTCCTCACAGCCCGACCCTGGCCTTGGGAGGTCAGATCAGGGGTCAGGCTGCGGGGAATGAAAATAGTCATTTGCGGCCGGGGTTTGCGGCTCTTGTGCTATGGCAACTGGACGCCATGGTGCCGCAGCTCCATTCAGGAGCTGGACTGAGCTAGCCGGGTAGGAGCCTGTATGTGCAGGCCTGGGCCTGCAGGGGCTAGATGTGCCCCGCAAGATCAGAATCACGTCTACCACCATGCGTCTGGTTCCAACCAGACATACAGTGGCCCTGGACATACTCATTAGAATAGGCCTCCACCTGAATAGTTCTGCTGAATACTGGGCTCATCAGGGCTTATCGTGTTAACAGGTCTTGCGAAAGGGAAAAACTGAATATCCAGCCCTTAGATCATAAGCCCTTTGGGGATAGGGAAATACCTAGGGGCATGTTTACTAAAGGTTAAGGTGCATTAATGAAGTTAAAGCGCCTGAAGTACAAGTGCACCCATAAAAATAAAAGGGCTGTGGGCATTTAATGCATGTTAACTTTCATTAATGCGCATTAAATCCTTTAGTAAACATATCTCCTAGTGCATCTGAATGCACCTTGCCTGGAGCTACTATTGAAAAGGCACGAGCTAAATCCAAAAAACATACCATTGCTAGCCTTTGGGACAATGGTAGAAAAAAATGATTAAAAAAATAGCTATGGAGGAACAAAACCACCGAGTACCCAGAGATGCAAGAAACCAACAAATTGTGAGAGAGGATTAGAGAAATAGTCCCTGTTGTCTCGAACATTATCGGTCTGATTAAAAGAACTTCTTGAGCTGTTACCTACACATGCAGTATTGCACCTCATGAGCACCAGAAGGAAATGAAAGGGATTTCAGATTTAGCTCATGCCGCTTTGGTAGCTCAAGAAGAGATCTTTAGTACAATGGAAGTGTTAACAGCAATAGTAGTAACTTTAAGAGGTCAAGATCATGCCCAACATAAGGCTGAGGTTCATTGTTTGTCATGGTTTGCACAAAAGGAATCGATGGGGAGACTCTGCCCCTGTTCTATTACCTCTCAGTAAACAGTAATGTATCATGACTTTCATAGAATCCACATCGTACTGCTTGTCTTCAAGTATTCTTCAAACTATTAATTACATCTATGTTTTGTCTTCCTTGGTTTATGCGGAACAATAACTGTGACAATAAAGACCACACTTTTTCATATAAGATCATATGATTATACTGTAGATTTGGTACTCTTAACAGCCCAATGTTGTTTAGTGAAGTTTATTTAAAAATTTGATATGCTGCTGTCTTGAGCTAGAGTGAGGAGATTTATAATAAAACAGCAGAGTGAACAAAAACACCCTTTCTACAGTTAAATATAGTGGAGGTTCCATAATGTTATGGGACTGTTCTGATGCCTCGGGAACTGGAGGCCTGAAATGTATTAAAGAAATCATAAGAGGACTACCAAGGTATTTTTGAGCAAAATATGCTAACTAGTATCAGAAAGCTAGGTCTGGGTCGAAGGTCACGGGTCCTCTAGTAGAACAATGACCTAAAACATACATCCAAAAGTACAAAAGAATGGTTAAAAAGGAACAAATGGACTGTCTTAAACTGGCCAGCGATGAGTCCTGATCTCAATACAATCGAGAAACTTTGGAAAGAGCTGAAATCTGCCATGTAAAAAGAATCCTAGAAACATTCATGAGCTGGAACAAATCACCGTTGAATAATGGGAGAAACTACCAACAGACAGATGTATGAAACTTATAGATTGTTACAAGAAATGTTTAGAGGCTATCATCACTGCTAAGGGTTGTGCATCCAAATATTAGTGAAGGGTGCCATTAATACTGTCCAGGTCATATTTTTTTCTCACAAGTTACATCTAAGTCGCACAAACGTCTTTCTTTTTTTGTTGTATATCTTTGAACATACTATTAAAATATTATGACGACATACAGTTGGAATAGTTCCAATTGTTTCTAAAGATAATGTACACAACATACCTAAAATGCAAGGGTGCTTAGCCAAGGGGTTGGTTTACTAAGCCTCATGCTAGGAATGCGGGTTTGGGCTGCATTACTAGTGCATTACATGTGATTACATTAGATGCAAGGGGGGGGGGGGGGCTAACCATCCCATAGAATTTAGCATAGTTCGCTAGAGTAGTACCACCGCAGGGAGCAACTACCACCATCCCCCATTGTGCTGGCAGTAGTTGCTCCTTATGAAGTGTGGGACTTTAAGGACCTGGTTAGCAGCACTGTGATGGGAATACCTAGGCGCCACCTGGATGCCTGCTCCTTGGGTAGCGTGGTGCCAAAAACACACCTTACCCCCACACTACCCGGGTAGCGAACTGTAACAAACCAACCCCTAAGTTGGTTCATTTCTACATTTTAAATATTCACTCTACATCATTCTTTTTTTTTTTTTTTTACCATGAGAAAGCCAGGAATACAAACCCTAGAAAGCATTTCAACATGAATTTAAATACTACAATTAAATCAGGTTTTTGCTTGTGATCTGGGGCTATATGAATAGCAGCTTAATACTTTTCCATGTCCAGACTAGAATTCATTTTATGGCTATGCTTTTCAATCTCAGCCTTCCTTCTAATTCTTTGCATGCTTGGGAAAAAAAGCTCAATTTATTAGGAGCTAATGTTTGAAATTCTCTGCTTCACCCTTGTAAGTGATGGGGAACAGACCTGCAGGTGAAGGCAACTCTTGCCAAAAAGCAGACCGAGTTTTTTCAAGTTAAAAAACTTCAATTAACCTCCTGTTGCACTTACAATTAACTAAATTGCTAACCTCATTGTGAAAAGCAGAAATGCAATTGTGCTTATGCTGGAGGCACAGAAAAAGAATGAAAATAGAAGTAATTTAATTAGCTGTCTGGGTATATCAGCAACACACTGCCTTGAATGATTTTGGCAATGTTTTTTCATGGATTGCGGCATGATGGGAACTCCTACCTTTTACAGTCTGTACAGTGGGTAAGTTAGATTTGAAAATCTTTAAGGCCATCAGCAAAATGAATTATTATTTTAAAATTTCTACTTGCCATGCAGTTTTCCCATGGTATGTGCTGTGTGGTCTTACCTGATTTCTGTCAGCATGAATCCTACTACAGGACAGGAAGATTGATGGGTGATTGGTAACCTTTTTCCTTCAATAAAATTTGTTGTTGTTACCTCGGTTTAGACTTGTTTGCTACAACATCACTACATACTTTGCATCAAAGTAAATGAAAGTATTCATATTCAACTAAGGGACCCTTTCCCTTAATGTGCATTAATGAAGTTAATACCCATAAAAATAAACAGGCTGTGGACACTTAACACACAATGAAGTTAACATGCGTTAAAATCTTTAGCAAGAAGAGCCCACTTTGAGGAGTTAGAAAAAAAAAAAAAAAAGAACGCTATGTAGATAGTAAAAGAAAATGTAAGTTTATGATCACATAATGATTTTTATTTTATGCTAACAGTCTCCAAAGAAAAATGTAAGCTGAAAGTAAGTACTTCTAGGAAATTTTCTAAATTTTGGGGAAAAAGGAATTCTTTTAGATTAAAGCTGACTATGCCTGGCAATCTACTTCTGGTAACACTGCTAAGAAAACCCAGGAGTTTCTGGGTCACCAGGAGTCAGCATTGACTCAAAGGCACACATTGCATTGCAATCTTTGTAAATTAGAATCCAGTGTATTTGTTAACTCAGTCAGGGCCAAGCATCAGCAACGAGCTTTTAGTTTAAATTCAAAACCTAGCTGAGGGCTTTCCGTTTAATTTTAAAACCGAGCAAAGGGCTTTCAGTTTAAATTCAGAACCCAGCAGAGAATTTTCAGTTTAAGTTTAAAACCCAGCAGAGAGTGTTTAATTTAAATTTAATACTTGGTCAGGGCCTAGTATCAGCAAAGAGCTTTTAGTTTAAATTTTAGAACTCAGCAGAGAGCTTCTGGTTTAGGTTTAAAACTCAGCCAAGGTCTAGTACAAGCAGAGCGCTTTTATTTAAATCAAATCAAAGTATAGCTTAGCATAAAAGGAAAAATAGGGTCAATATTCTTTGAGCAGAAAGGAATAAATTGTTTCTAGAGACCTTTACAAAGAGGCCTTCTAGATAGGGAGCAAGAGGCCTTCTAGATAGGGAGCAAGAGACCTGTGAAATTGTTTCAAATAGGTGTCAAAGCCAAGTGAAAGATCAAAGGGGTAATTTGAAAGGTTCTCTTTATCAAAGCAAGGGTTGTATGAATCACCCAGGAAATTGGTCACCTTAGAAGCACAGGACTGAGACCTGTGTAGCCGTATTAGTACAAGTATCCCTAGCAACTTCAAACAACTTAAATAACTAAACAAAACTTTAAAACTAAGATGCAGACAGCAGTCCAGCAGCGAGATGGGGGTTATCCAGTCTTTTGCATTGAGTGTCACATGCACGATTTTCTCCCAGTTGGTGAGAGGTCTTACGTGCGTACTAGGTGCAAAGAGCTCTTTGCTCTCAGGGAATGAGTGTGATCTCTGGAGGCTAGAGTAGCAGAGAGGTACATAGAACCTGCCTACAAGATGAGACCTACAAGAACATAGTATTGAAGCCAGGAGAGAGGTCTCAAAAAAGGAGAGCATCACCTTGGTGAGGTAGCAAGTGATCCTGTAGCTAGGACCTGTCCACCAGGAGATTTAACACCCTCTCACACCAAGGAGATTTCTCCACTGCCATATGCCCCTGAGGGAAGAGTTAGGCTGGCCTTTATAGTGGGTGATTTGATCATTAGGCAAGTAGATAACTGGGTGGCTGGTGGACGTGAGGATCGCCTGGTAGCATGCCTGCCTGGTGTGAAGGTAGTGGATCACATGTGCCACCTAGACAAGGTTTTAGATAGCGCTGGGGAGAAGTCTGCTGTCTTGGTACATGTTGGTATTTGTGACATAGGAAAATGTGGAAGGGAGGTTCTGGAGGCCAAATTTAGGCTTTTAGATATGAAATTGAAATCTACAACTTCCAGGGTAGCATTCTCTGAAATGTTTCCTGTGCAGGACCCAAAAGGCAGGCGGAGCTCCAGAGTCTCAATGCATGAATGAGACGATGGTGCAAGGATGAGGGTTTTGGATTTGTTAGAAAACTGGACAACATTCTGGAGAAGGGAGGGGCTCCACCTTAACTGGGATGGAGCCAGGTTGCTGGCATTATCCTTTAAAAAGGAGATAGAGCAGCTTTTAAACTAGAAAATAGGGGAAAGCCGACAGTCACCCAAGAGCGCATAGTACAGAAGAATGTATCCTTGAACGACACTAGCAAAAGAGGGAAGTTAGGACATCCTAACAGAGAGGTTCCAAAAAGATAAAAGTTAGCCAGATGCCCTTAAGTACAGAGCTGAAAGATTCCAAACTAACCCTATCAACTGATAATCAGATTAATATGAATGAAATACAACCTCTAAAATGCCCGCATTCAAATGTTAGAAGTCTAAAAAATAAGATGGGAGAGTTAGAATATACAGCTCTAAATGAGAGGTTAGATACGATTGGTTATCTCAGAGACCTGGTTGAAGGAGGACAACCAATGGGACACTGTGATACCTGGGTACAAACTATATCGCAATGATAGAGTAGATCAAATTGGTGGAGGGGTTGCGCTCTTTGTTAGAGAGGGCATTGAGTCACATAGCATTAAAATTTGCAGGAAACAAAATATGCTGTGGAATCTCTATGGATAGAAATTTCATGCAAAAAGGGGAAGACCGGCAGTGGGGGTGTGCTACCGACCGTTTGCCCAGAATGAACAGATGGATAATGAAATACTGAAAGAAATCAGGGAAGCTAATAAAAGTTACAACACAGTAATAATGGGTGATTTCAATTACCCAGGTATTGACTGGGTCAGTGTCACACAGGACATGCTAGAGAGATAAAGTTTCTAAATGAAATAAATGATTGCTTCTTGGAGCAGCTGGTTCATGAACCGACAAGAGGGGAAGCTATTTTGGACCTAGTCCTTAGTGGCATGCAGGATCTAGTGCAAGAGATAAGGGTGTTGGGGCCACTTGGCAATAGTGATCATAACATGATCACATTTGATTTAATAAATGAAAAAAGAATGACAAGGAAATTCAAGTACTACCATTTAACTTTCAAAATGAAGACTATGATAAACTGAGAAAACTAGTTAAGAAAAGACTAAAAGGAGCAGCTGCAAAGGTTAAAGATTTACATAAAAGATTTAAGATAAAAAAAACCAGCGACCCTGCTGCCAAAAATGCAAACTGCGATGTAAATAATGTGTTCAAAACAAATACAATGCATATACTATTTAAATAGCTAACTATTCAATATATGCTATATGGGTTTGTAGATCCAACAATTGTTAAAATGTTACCAGTTTAATGTATAGTTAATGGTTCCATGTAATATATACTTGTTCAACGTAAACTGCCTTGATTTCTTGATGGGGCGGTATATAAAAACAAACAAACAATTAATTAATTAATTAAAGTGTGGGCATTGTTTAAAAGTGCTATCTTGGAAAACAAGAACAGACGCATTCCACGCTTTAAGAAAAGTGGAAGGAAGGCCAAAAAAACTGCCAGCATGGTTTAAAGGCAAGGTCAGAGAGGCTGTTGTAGCCAAAAAATCATTTTTCAGGAAGTGGAAAAAGGAGCCAAATGATGAAAATGGGAAACAACATAAGCATTGCCAAGTTAGATGCAAGGCATTGATAAGGCAGGCAAAGAAAGAATTTGAAAAAAAGCTAGCCATGGAAGCAAAAATGCACAATAAGATTTTTTCAAGTACATTCGTAGCAAAAAATCTGTGGACCACTGGATGATACTGTAGAGGATTAAAAGTGGCACTAAGGGAGGACAAGGCCATAGCGGAGAGATTGAATATATTCTTTGCTTTGGTCTTTACTGAAGATGTGGGGAATTTACCCATGCCTGAAATGGCATATAAAGGAGATGTACCAAAAGAATTTAAAGAAATATTGATAAACTGGGAAGATGTATTACAACTATTTCATAAATTGAAGAGTAGCAAATCATCAGGACCGGATGGTATAGATCAGAGGACATTGAAAGCTCTGAAATATGAGATTGCAAATCTACTATTAGAAATCTGTGAACTATCATTACAATTATCTGTAGTATTGAAGAGTGGAGAATGGACAATGTAACGCTAATATTTAAAAAGGGTTCCATGAGTGATATGGGACACTACAGATCGGTAAGTCTGACATCTGTACTGGGTAAAATAGTAGAAACTATTATAAAGAATAAAATTACTGATCATGTATATATAGTCATGGTTTAATGGGAGCATGCCAACATGGATTTAGCCAAGGAAAGCCTCGTCTTACTAATCTGTTATAATTTTTTGAAGGTGTGAATAAACAATAGATAACGGGAAGCCAGTTGATATAGTGTATCTGGATTTTCAGAAAGCCTTTGACGAGGTCCCTCACTCTCTACTATCTCTGTTGGCTTCTCCTGTATCTCCTACTACTCTCCTATCATGTAAATGGCATTCTTTTCCTTTTTCCTGCAGCATTGATGTTTTTATTGTAAACCGCCTTAATGCCATGGCGAGGACGGTATATCAAGTGTAAAATAAAGATAAAAATGAGAGACTCTTGGCGAAATTAAAAAGTCATGGGATTGAGGCAGTGTATTATTGTGGATCAGGAAATGGTTAAAAGATAGAAGGCAGAGAGTAGGGCTAAATAGGCAATTTTCACAATGGGCAAAGGTGAATTGTGAAGTACCCCAGGGATCTGTGCTGGGCCCACTGCTTTTTCACATATTCATAAATGACCTGGAAATGGAAATAACAAGTTAGGTGATCAAATTTGCAAATGAGACAAAATTATTCAAAGTTGTTAAAATACATGAGGATTGTGAAAACTTGCAAGAGGAACTTGATAAATTGGAAGGCTGGGCATCCAAAAGGCAGATGAAATTTAATGTGGACAAGTGCAAAGATATGCACCTAGGAAAGAATAACGCAAACTTTGGTTACATGATGCAAGGTACCACCTTAGAAATCACCACCCAGAAAAAATATTTAGGCGTCATCGAGGATAATAAGTTGAAACCATCCTACCAGTAGGCAGCAGTGGCCAAGAAAGCAAATAGAGAATACTAGGGATCATAAGGAATGGAATGGGGAATAAAACCAAGGATATTATAATAATGCCTCTGTATCGTTCCATGGTTCGACTTCACATTGAATATTGTGTGCAATTCTGGTCACCGTATCTTACAAAAGATATAGCGGAATTAGAAAAGATACAGAGAAGAGCCACCAAAATGGTAAAGGGGATGGAAGGATATCCCTATGAGAAAAGGCTTAAAACGTTAGGGCTCTTCAACTTGGAAAAGAGACAGCTGAGGGGAGATATGATAGAGGTTTATAAACTAATGAATGAAGTGGAACAGGTTAACAAAGATCAGTTGTTTACGCCATCAAAAAGTAGAAAAACTAGGGGCCATTTAAGACTAATAAAAGAAAATATTTTTTCATGCGGCGTGTGATCAAACTCTGGAATTTGTTACCGGAGGATGTAGTAAAAGCTGTTAGTATAGCTGGGTTTAAAAGAGGGTTGGACAAGTATCTGGTGGAAAGGTCCATAAACCATTATTAAAGAGGACTGGGGAAATCCACTGCTTATCACAGGATGAGCAATGTGAAACCTGTGGCCTTTGGGACTGCCAGGTACTTGTGACCTGGATTGGCTACTGTTGGAAACAGGATACTGGGCATGATGGACCTTGGTCTGACCCGGTATGGCATTTCTTATGTTCTTAACAGGACCATAGACTGTTGTCTTCAGTGTACAGATTTCCTGCAAATTCTACTGAACACAATGATCTATAAAGGCATCGTCAAAGAATTTGGTCTATAGGCCTCTCCACATTCAGTTATGGCTGAAATCACAAAGGGATCAGTACATTTTTTTATTTGCCAATTTTAGGTTGTTGTTACAAATGTACTGGTGTCCTTTATAAACAGGCTCCGACTGACTGTACATTCTTGTGCTCTTTTATGCCTTTGCAAACGGTGTCTTGGCATGGAGTTAGACACTTCCACGGCCAGTAAATGGGACAGGGTCATTCTAATCAAAACCTTAAAGGATTATTCTAAGAGCTCTGAGCAGGTAGGCTTAGTTCTTGTTAGTTTTGTTGTTTTGCCTGTTTTTATTAAAGTCTTTTCCCTTCTATGGAATAACAATATGCCACTCCATATAAGAGCTTCATGTGGAAAAAGTTGCACTTATGTTGTCATAAAAATGAGAAGGTTTGCCAAGGTAAACTTAGCAAGTTTGTCCTTGTAAGAAAATAGCCTTGAAGCATTCATCAGAGTTAAAGGAACCAGGAGCTTTCTCTATCAAGGGAAATATTTGAAAACCATGTACTGTATTCTCAGATGTGATTTATGAGTATGATTGTGAGATATTCATTTACTCTATGCTATCGATTTAGCCCAGTAAACATCTTGCAGCTCCTCCAACAGGGACATATGAGATGATGATGATGATGATGATGGGTCCTAAGAACATAAGCACGGGAACAGAAGGGTGCATCCAGGTCTGAGGAAGATGGCAGGCAGACCAGACAGTAACTCAGTCAAGGTAGTGAAATGCATGCCCATTGAGGCAATGCACAGTGAGCTAGGTCCTGCTTAGGCAGGAAGTTCTCAATATATCCATTCATAGAAACAGACTTACATTTATATCTTCCAAGTCTAAAAAGTTGAGCGCAACCCCATTGCGCTTCCAGATGATCGGAGGTCTCAGAAAGCCATGGACAGCACATGTCAGAACGGCGCTCAGCCCAACGGTCACTGTGATTGTCGTGACATTTTGCTCCTGAGGTAAAGTGAGTTGAACGACTTCTGTAAAAACAAGGTAACAACAATGTTACATAAAGAAATAATTAAACAATCAAGATGCCCCATAGCATTATAAGGCCCCTGTCTTGAAATCAAGGTTTGAAACGGTTTTTAACAGCCTGCACCATGTTGTTGCTTTAATTAAATTTTTATTTTCAGTGTTTGGTAAACTGTTTTTCAAAGGGCTAAATTATTTTGTAATAGAAAACCAGCATTTCATTGTCAAACCAAACTTCAGCAGAAAAAATATTGCAGCAGGGAGGCCCTAAGTAACCGTGTTTGCTCAAGGAAAGAGACCATAGGATCATCATCATCAATCAGCGCTACATTACCACTATTACAGGACTCAAAACTGTCCAAGAAGACCAACACTGGGCTATCAATTCTTGTCTTTATGGACCTATGGTTTTATTGCACAGATTTCAGATAGTGCAGGTTCTGTTGTATTTCATTTGTGTTAGTAAAGGAATAAAATTAAAAATTGTATAACTACAAAATAAGCAATACTGATCTCAGAAACACTAAGGGGGCCCTTTTACTAAATTGTGCTATGCAGTGAACAGACATTTAGGCACAAATTCATTGAACGCTTGGGCCCGACCACAGCTAACTGCCAATCATGTGTTAGGGTGCCAAATGGGCAGGATAAGGGCAGAGACTGGTCATAGTGAGCATGGGGGGACATAGCATGTGCTGTCAATGTCGCAATTAGTGTGGGTGCATTTATCTCCACCTCAATAAGTGGAGGTAAGTGCACCAGTGGTAATAGCAGTATGCGTTTGAGTAGGCATCTTTGCTTTAACTGCCAAGGACATGCTGGTCACGCCCCCAAAAGTTACCATGGAGAGACTTTGTAGTACTTAATGCACATTACGTTTTGTGCTAAACATATGTTTAGCACAAAAACCTAATGCACTTTAGTCAAAGGGCCCCAAAGATAGTGACCACATTACGACAAACCCCATTAATGGTGGAATACAGGAAAACCCTATAGCTGAATATGAAATACTGTTATGGACTGCTGGTCCATTGCTTATGATAATATATTTTAATCTTAGTTCTTGGGTACAATGCAGTATACGGTGGAATTTAGTATTACGGAAAATAAGGTGCAACCACTGCCCCAACTCTGAAAAAAATATAGAAAAACAGCACAAATTTCTTTCCATTAACTCTTGTATTCTGCAATGTTCCTGCACTGGTATGAAGCACAGTGAAGAACAGAGTAAAAATAAGTCACAAAGGGGCATGGTTACTGAAGAGCGACCTTGTAGTGTGCGGCGGAGCCAAAAAGCTAGTATGGAGGCTTGCACTAATGTCAGGAGCCATGTGCGTCTGTTTGCCTGATGTTAGCATGCTGCAAGTGTGCAATTCTGTGCCAACTGGCGTGTGGGTATACAACGTCACTCACTGAGGTGACATTAGAAACATAGAAATATGACGACAGAAAAAGACCACATGGCCTATCTAGTCTGTCCTTCCATATCAACAACTACAACAGTCCCCTTTTTACCTTTAGAGATCCTCTGTTTGCCCCATGCTTTTTTGAATTCAGATACTGTCCTCATCTCTACCACCTCCACTGGGAGACTATTCCACGGATCCACCACTCTTTCTGTAAAGAAATATTTTTGCATATCACTCCTGAATCTATCCCCCTTCACCCTCATCCCATGTCCCCTCATAGCAGAACTTGCTTTCAATTGAAAGAGGCTCTCTCCCTGAACATTTATGCCACGGAGGTATTTAAACATCTCAATCATGTCACCTCTATCCCGCCTTTCCTCTAAGGTGTACATATTAAGATCCTTAAATCTGTCCTCATATGCTTTAAATGAGCTCATATTAATGGCAGCCATCGTGGCAAGAGCATCCGGAATGCCCATGGTAACCCGATGTGCCATCAATGCCTATGTTCTGCCCCCAGCCCCTTTGTCCGTGTATTCACATGCTAACTAGTTAGAGCAGGATTTTTAGTGCAGGGTCCTGTGTTAACCGTTAGCGAAACAGCGTACTAACAGCGAACTTTCATAAAGATGACCCATAGCAACGTAGTAGGTGATCACAGAGAAAGACCAGAATGGCCCATCTAGTTTGCCCAGTACGGTGCAATCCTGGCTTTCTTATCCCACTACCATGGTGCATTATGGGACCTTCGGTTCAGATTAAAATGGATAGAATCAGAGACTATAAATCCCACACTTCTCTGGGGTGTAAGTTTAAAAACAGGATTGGTCAAAAAGTCCTTCTCCTGGAAAGACAGGGAAGAATGGTAGCACTATCTGTAAAAAGTAATATTAAAGTAATGATCTCCTCCAGCGCTTCCCAAGGGTATCTTGGATGGATGGGGGGGGGGGGGGGAGAGAGAGAGAAGGGGGAGTCATTCCCTAATGCTGGTGCTGGGAGGGACTGAATGGTATCAGATGATGCTCTTAATGGGGGGTGTAGTTTGTCATCAGCCATTTGGGTTGCAGTAGAATGGTTTGGGGTGGTTTAGCCAAGAATGTTTTTTTTTGGGAAGCAGCCGCAGTCACAGCCATCTGTTAATTAACAAAATTACCCTGCAATGAAAAAGCATAAAAACAAAATGAAACAAAACAAAACCTGCAAATTACACAGGAAACTAAAGAAATCAAAATGTTTTTGCCTGCATGCTTTTCATATTTACCGCTGTTCCAGGTCATACTTGTCAATAAATAAATAACACGTGTAAGTACCAGCACTTGTATATGTAGATATCAAAATCCATCATTTACAGCTACTTTACACTTACGAAGCCCCAAAGGATGCCGCTCTTATTCTGAATGTGTTTCTTTGGAAAATGACTGTTTCTCCCATACATGCCACCGAATTCTTATAGGGCTCAATCCTGAGCCCATGGCGGTCAGTGTTTCTAAAGCACGTGGCTGCCACGAGCAGACATGAAACCAGATATTCAGCACTGGAACAGCTCTGGTGTGTGGTGTTGAATATCCAGTTTTACCACTGACCGTTCTTGCTGTCAGCTGCTAACCGGATAGGAGAAGTGCATAAAGTTAGGACAACCATTGACTTGTCCTAACTTGATGTGGTTACCTATCCGCTTAGTAGGCTGAAAATTATCGCTAACTGGATAGGTGCCGGGACCTCCCCAACCCTGAGCATGGTCTATCCCTTCACTATCCAGTTCGTGCCTAGGCAGTCTGTGTGAACATTTGGCAACACGGGCAGGTTAGTATGAGGCTTAACAGGTCCTGAAAACTGCATAAAACCCTTTGAATATCGGACCCGCATTTCTTTCTGCAACCTTATATGTATTTTACAAAAGGGTCCTCCTTCACTCAGCTCTTTAGAAAAAGCCCAGCAAATTTTGAACATTATGACTTGGAGATCCCCCATGACTCAGATCACCCATACAAAATTGGACTGATTCCTTGTTATGGCGTCAGCTTTTCTGCTTTATGCAATCTTAAAAGACAACTATTATTACAAATGATCTATTGGCCTGGCCGCAGATTATTGTCTAGTTGGGAGACTCTAAGGTAATTTTCTAAGTCATTTATGTGGGTAAAAAGCACTCACTAACGTAAATTGCCCATCTGAAAAATGTCCTCCCTTCAAAGCAGCTAAAAGTTATGTGCGATGTTCTGATGGGAGGAGAGGGGTCTCCTACTGACCTACAAGTGCATTCATCCTGCAGCTCCTCATTACCTTTCCTCTCTTATCTCACGCTACACCCCTCCTCAGAAACTGAGCTCCTCTGGCAGATCCCCTCTATCTGTGCCCTTCTCTGCCACTGCCAATTCCAGACTCCGCTCATTCCACCTTGCTGCCCCCTATGCCTGGAACAAACTACCTGAGTCTGTGCGTCAGACTCCTTTCTCTGGCCCTATTCAAGTCCAGGCTGAAGAACCGCCTCTTTGAGGCTGCTTTTGGATCCCGATGCTCCTCATTCTCTTGTCCACTACTTATGTGCCTCTTGTCGTACTCTAGTCCCCATTTTCGCTATGCGTTTTGTCTTGATTAGATTGTAAGCGCTGATGAGCAGGGACGGTCTCTTACATCTATATGTGCAGTGCTGCGTATGCCTTATAGCACTATACAAATCATTAGTAGTAGTATTAGCAGCATTTCTTCATCATATTCTTTTGTACTGCAATATATGCGGTTGCAGGTACGTCTGCATTAGCTACATATCTTGGCCAGCACATTTTAATTCTCAAAAGACCTCGTTGCCTTTGAAGGATTAGCAACCTGCCAGCTTTATTTTCTTCTTTACATAAAGCAGGTTTCTTTCCATCGCACGCTTGGCACAAAGCTATCAGAGTGCGTCCAGGGACCCAATGAGGGGAGCACAGCTCTCAAAAGCCAGTCACAAATGTATTAAGTTAGTCTAATAAAAAGGTTTCGCCTACAACTTGTTTGTTGACCTAGAAATAACTAGACTCAACTGTGAGCAATGTCCTAGGTGTCAAAATTACTTATTAAACAATCCATTTGCCATTATAGGAAACTGACATCTACCAGTTCTGCTGCTTTCAAATTTATGGGAGACTGGGTGTCAGGGTTCTGTTTCATGAATCCTGCCAGGGCTGCTGCTGTTGCCATCAGTAAACAGCTCATCTTTGCTTGTCAGACAAAAAAATTATTCTTAGTAGCACCACATTCATACTTAAAATGACACAACCATGCTATTCACTCTCATCAATTCAGTAGAGCTTCACCTCCAACATTCAGATTTTATAGTTCAAAAGAGCGACCTCTAGAATTCTATCACCTTTGTTCCTAAGGCTTTTTAAAAATTTTATTCAATCTTCTTCTCTGGGAAAACGCTTGGATGGCACTCCTTCTCAGAAAGATGTTGAGTATAGCACGTCAATGAGACAGGCAGTTTTCTCCATGTTACATAAGATGTGCCAAAAGTCTATCAAGCCAGCATCCTGTCTGCGAAAGGGCCAATCCAGGTCACAAGTACCTGGCAGGATTCCAAAGAATAGATCTGATCCTTTTTGCTCATACCCAGGAATAAGCAGTGGCCTTCCCAAGACTAGCTGGCTAATAATGTTGTAGCCCCTCTCTTGGTGAGGGTTTGCTAGCCAAAAATAGTGGCAAAGCACAAATTAAGAGCTTCTGGTGGATGGGGAGGCAGATGCCCCAAGACCTTCACTGGTAGACTGCAAAAAAACTCCAAAACACATGAAAAACTCCACAGGAATTCTCAGTGCACATAAGGGGATTATTTTAATACAAATGCCTTTATTAGATGAAATCTCCCAAATCAAGTACATAAAAAGACACACAAGCTCCACAATGCTTGTCCCGGGGTAAGCAGTGCATTACCCAGGACCTCTTTAACAATGGCTTATGGACCTTTCCTCCAGGAACTTGTCTAAACCTTTTTTAAACCAGGCTACACTAGCAGCTTTCCAAAAATCACAGAGAGCGGGGGGATGTGCATTGGTGGCAGCTTGTGCTGATCCAGCCACCGGCACTGAATATCAAGGTCAGTTGGATAGTGCCGATGCTAGCTGGGCAGTAGTTTAAGTTAGGTAAGCCTTTGCTGCTGAGGGATAACCAGCTTGTAGCTAAATATCACTGGTGGTTGGCTATCCCTGAGCACCGCCTCCGATCTACCCCCTAGAGCACCCCCAATGCTTGCCAGCTACCATTGCATTCAGTGGTGGCCATCCAGGGATATTCTGCAGTGCCAGTTAGGCTTTGAAAATGCCCCCCCCCCAATACTTTCTCTGAACTTAGACCAAATTCATTCAGTGTTAGTGCCACTGGACGTTCCAAAAGAAAAATTCCAAATCACTCCGATACAAAGTAGAGAAAATTATTTTTTCTTACCAAAAGACAAATATCCTTAGAATTATTTTAAAACACTTCTGTTCCTAGTGCAAGGCATGCAGAGATTCCAGGAATTTCCTCCTTTAAAAGACAGAGGAACGTTTTAGGGTCCCTCTATGATGTTTTAGGGACTTTCCCTCCAGGAACCTTTATTACCCTAGCTATGTTAAAGTTTTCACCACATTCTCTAGCAACAAATTCCACAGGATTTATTTTAAACATTCCATTTATTAGATCCATGGAGGGCCTTCCACTTCTAGTACTATTTAAAAGGGTTGATAACTGTTCCGCCTCACTCATGATTTTAGAGGAAAAGCAGGAGAGAAAGGTAGGATAGAGATGTTTAAATACCTCCATGACATAAATGCACAGGAGGAGAGTCTCTTTCAATTGAAACTAGGCTGTGCATGAGGGGGCATGGGATGAGGGTGAAAGGGGACAGACTCAGGAGCAATTTGCAGAAATATTTCTTTACGGAAAGAGTGGTAGATGCATGGAACAGTCTTCCAGTGGAGGTGGTAAAGATGAGGACTGTATCTGAATTCAAGAAAGCACGGGACAAACACAGAGGATCTCTGAAGGAAAAGAGGGGACTATAGTAGTTGATATGGAAAGGCAGACTGGATAGGCCATGTGGTCTTTTTCTGCCGTCATGTTTCTATTGTGGCTTCTATCAACTGTCTCTGGCAAGTTTCTAACCTTTCCACATAAACGAACCGTTTCATCTCCTTTATTGTTGTAGTCGCCCTTCTTTAAAACTTTTCTAATTCTGCTATAACCTTTCTGAGATGAAACCATCAGAATGACACACAAGACTCAGTAAAGATTTGCATTCCTAATCATGCATTTAGGGTGCCTTTTAGTAAGTGCAGCTAACCTGTTAATCTGCATTATAGCGCATGGTAACTGGATGCGATCAGCACTAATGCACGGGCATGCCAGCTACCAACTGCTAAAACGCACGCTAACTGGCACTAATGTGCAGAGTGGGTGGGTTAGGGCAGGCTGTGGGCATTGAGAGCACATTAGTGTGGTCACAGTTAACGAGCAATCACGGTTAATGTGGCAAGTGGCACTGGTGCACCTTATGATACGTCTCGGGATATAGTTAGATGCACCCACGTTAATTGCATCACATGTCAATGTACTCAATCGTGCATTGACCGCTGGGATCATGCTGTTCAGACTCCCGACAGCTAACATGGAGGCTTTGTACTTAGCATGCATTACAAACGCATGTTCGATGCACAGCCTTACCAGATTTTAGCGAAAGGGACACTCATTGCATTAACATGCCTTACAAAAATGTATTCATGCACAACAACCTAATGCACGTAAAATCAATTTGCAAGCATTAAAAAGTTCTAATATATGTTAAAAGATTTTTATTAATAAAATATTTTGAAATGAACTGAAAAAATGTCTGAAAATCAGGAAAAAGTCTGAAAATGACCCAAATGTTTTTTCCATACACATCTTTAGAAATTAAGTATTTGTAGTAGGGCTTTGTACCTGCTTTTAATGAAGGCAAACATTTCTGGAAAATCAGCCCCAAACCCACTCCCACTGAAGTCTTCCGACAATCCATTTAAAAGTATGAGTGATCTGGGAGCCTGCACACCATTTTAGCCACATTGGGGAAGGGAAATTTTCAGACCAGCAGTTTACCCAGGAAAAAGGCTTTGACTGCATTCTTACAATACAGGACAGATCTCCTCTAAACTAAATTCTTTCAGATTTTTTCAGAGTTGAATTCATTTCATCTTTCTTTCTGTACTTCTGCTCAGTCTTTATTTTCAGAGATGTTAAATTAGCCCATTCACCCTGCTATGCATACTAATCTAGGTAGGTATTATATATGGTGCTTTTTTTAATCATGGAAATCACTCCTTTTCTGTCATTTGCAGTCTTGCCAATGGAAGTCATAATTTCAGAATGAAGACATTGATAATTGAGGTTATTAGAAAGAGGAGCCGGGAATGGTCATATGTAAAGTAAAACTTATTGATTTAGCATGGCTTAGAGATAATTTACATAGTTGATGTCAGTTGCCTTGCTTGGGCTCCTGTACGCAAAACTAGTTATTTGATATTATTTTTAAACATGATGACTGCTGACTGTATCTTTAATTAGATCTTTCCAGTGCAAGAATTATAAGTGTATTTTTTACTCTTAATTGCCCATTGCTCTTATTGGCTCATAGATGCAGCACCAGTCTTTCTTTTCCTCTAGCAAATTGTGTTCATCCTTTGGATTCACTGGGATTGCCTAATAACTCACTGTAGTTTCATGGAGATTTATGGAGTCAATCACGAGATGCTATGGTAACCTTAGAAAATCCTTAACACGCTGTAGGTTTCAGAACCTTTATGCAATGAAAACAAAATGATAACGCCTTACTTAAGATTTTCTTTAATGAACACCTTGAGAAGAGTCTCCATCCCAACACACAACGCAAGTACTTTTCTTATCAAATCTGTTTATTTTTAGCTTTAACATTGTGCATAATCCGCAGCTACAAAGATTGCGATTAATCACTGAAATTCCAATATTCTTCAGGGTGTGTTATTTTTATCCTGATTTCAATTATAATAAAGGCCTAAAGTTACTAACGTGTGTAACTGATTAGCACACTTTACCATAGTAAACGTATGTTATTTTATCGCATGTCCGATTTTATGCAGTGGTACTTAGTTACTAATAAAGGGTCATGCTCTTTAGTAAGCATGGCCTTAAATGCACTAACTGTTAATGCATGTAAAACCAGCAGTGCATGTTAGAAACTCTAGGCCTTACTTTGCTGATCAAGGAAGTTAGATTAAGAGGCTCTTTTACTAAACACCGCTAAGAGTTTGCACTTACCACACGTTACCAATGCACCTTAAGTGCAAAACTACTGTATTGGCTATTGGAGGCATGACCTGTATATTTCCAGTAGCTAATGCACCTTGGGGTACGCAAACGAACAGCACAGTAACATGGGGACACCTAATGCCACCTATAGAGATGCCGTTGGATGAACCCACACTAAGTGCCACCATAGCTGAACTGGGACGCTGTGTTGACCACGCCCATGCTCCACCTCTAACTGCCCACTGTCCACAGTAGAGTGACAGTGACAGTTAATGTGCATTTCAGCAGTCAGTAGCTGGCCTGCCCATACATTAGGGTTCATCGTGGCCAGTTACTGCTCATTAAAATACACGTTAACTGTTAGCGGCGTTTAGGAAAAGGGCCCCTAAGTCAAATGGATTTTCCAATGACTCTGGAAGCACAAGGCAGTAAAATAATGTACCCAGGGTACAAATGAGTCTTGAACTCATGTCTCATGACTTAGGGGTGTGTTAGTGTTCCCACTGCTGAGTCACATCTTTACTCTGATTTGTATCACCATTATCAGTGATTATGATCAAGTAATGCCCACTTGAAGAAAAATGGCTAGATAACAGGCAGGGTTTCTGAGCGCAATGGCTATCTTTTTATAAAATTTGCTGAAATGTTTAGATGTCATAAGGTGGTTACCTACAGGTCCACAGTATTGGTTACATATCAATGATCTGGGCGGAAGAGTGATCAGAGGGAAACCTTTTCTTTACCCCGTCTCAATTGTATTTTATGCTATTTAGGGGCATGTGTACTAAGCTGGGCTAACAGTTAGCATGTGCTATTTGTAATTAGGTCCTATCGACTAACATGGGATCTAATTAGAAATAACCCATACTAATGTTTATGTTTATTAAATTTGATAGAACTGCCTTTCTACTGGAATCAAGGCGGTGTACAATTTTCAAAAAACAAAGGAAAATCAAGGCCAAGGCCAAAAGAAATAGGAAAAGAAATTACAATTCTTCGACAGAAAAGAAAGAGGGAGAGGAGGGGTAAGACGAGACAGTAGAACATATACTCCAGGGTAGAGACAATGGGAAGAGCGAGAGAGATCAGACGAAAGGGGAGGAAAGGTCAAACGCCAGGGAAAACAGGTGGGTCTTCAGGTTTTGCTTGAAAGTGGTGTGGTTGGTTTCTAAACGCAAGGAGGAGGGGAGAGCATTCCAAAGAGCAGGGCCGGCGAAGAAAAAGGCAGAGGAGCGAGTGGATTGTAGGTGGGCAGATGAAGGGGAAGGAAGGGTGAGGCGGTTTAAGGTGGAAGGAACGTGGGGTGTACCTGGGAGAGTGCAAGTGAATGAGGTCTGCTAAATACTGAGGGGTGCTGGTGTAGAGAACTTTGTGGACCAGGGTAAGTAGTTTGTATTGGGAGCGGACTGAGATAGGTAACCAGTGGAGGCGGAAAAGTAGTGGAGTTACATGGTCGCGGAGGGTGGCGTGTGTGATGAGACGGGCTGCAGTGCTTTGGATTCTTTGGAGCCGAGATAATTGAGTTTTAGGGAGATCGAGAAGAACAGAGTTTGAGAAATCGACGCGTGACATGACCAGAGACAGAGATAGGGTGGTGAGAGCTGCAGAGGAGAGGAAAGGACGAATGGCTCGGATTTGTCGAAGAAAAAAAAAGGACGTTTTGGAGATGTGTGAGATGTGATCCTGAAATGAGAGTTCCATTAGCCAGGTTTGTAAAAATGACCCATAATGAAGGCAGTAGATAATTTTGCTTTAAACAGATGGAAAGAAACATTTTGAAAACTGGAACATTCTGCTGGTTCATAAGCCAGAGCAAAAATGTCTTTCATCCAGAAACATGAATTAATTTAATGTTTTACCTGTTATGCAAACTGAGGGGACAATTGTCAGAGCAACGCATCCAGATAAATTAGCTGTGTTAAACTACCCTACCTCTGATCCAGCTAAAAACCTGAGCAGGCTATTTTATCCTCGCTTGACCACCCTCAAAGCTGGTAGAATAATTTTGCTAACCACGTGAGCTATTTCAAATTGGCTCCAAAGACAGAATGGTGGTGTAGAAGATCAAAACAAAACTGAATTAATTCTGATGAAATCTAATAAACATTGCATCTCATTTTAATCAGCTACATGCTTCCCCATCCAATGCTAAAGTGGAAATTTTACATTGCTTATAATATTGAACTGATCTTCTAATGTGAAACTCAAAAGACAAGATTTCTGGTAGATTTACATTAAGAAACTGTCAAATGTCAGTAATTTTCACAGTTTTGAATAGCGACCATGTTGACAATTTTAAAAGCATCCAGATTTTCACAATTATCCTTCCGGGGTTTGTAAAAAGAACTGCATTAATCTTGAAATTGTGAGAGCACCATAAAAACTTGGGAGAATTTACAGATAGCCAAATGCACCATTCATACCGGCATAAAAACTTTGAAACTTAACAGTCATTATGTGAGCAAAAGACTGGAGAACATAAAAAACAGAAGTATTAAACCTAGACTGAAGAAGAAATCCTTGGCCACGTCCTTCAGTGTCTAATAACGGATGCATCTTATTACAAGTACCAGGTGTCCCATCTCGTTATGTAGTAAATTATTCGGCAGAAAGATTAAAATGAATGTTTCAAGAAGTGGCATTAAAACTCCAAGCTTTACATTTTTATGCAGAGAAAGATTAAAACTATCCTAGCGAAATAAAGCTTCAAGCAGGAACATGCCATCAGCTTAAAGGAAAAGTGCTTTCTACTCTGGGTAAAATCAGCCATGCAGTTTGAAGCAATAACAACATAATTGTATAATCAAAAGGCAATTATTTTTCATTTTCAAATTTTTATATTATTTTACTATCCATTCCGCCTGAAATGGGAGCTCATTTTATTTAATAGTGATGTCATTAGTGACCTAAATTGTCCCACGTAATGATAAGCACATTGTCCATCTTCCTTCTTTTGTGCTCTAAGCGTTCAGCTGACATACTGTACACTAGGGTTCAACAAATCCCGGGCAGCAGGTCGCCATGGTGCCTAAAATTTGCACCCATCATATGGGATTTCATGCACCAGATCTTTTTTTTGTGGAGGGGCTAAAGAAAAATAGTTTCCTACTTCCTCACCGCAATTCAGTTCGTTGTAAGCTTGATCAGTGTGGTACAGAAAGTTTGGGAAGTCTCACAGTTTCATGTCTTGTGAGACTTGAAACCACAAGACAAACCCCAACTTCATGCACCATGCAACTTGAGCTTACAGAGAGCAGAATTGCAATGGGGAAGTAGGAAGTGGCTTGTGGATTTCGTAGGCAGCTTCAAACAGCAAGGACCGAAGTCCTTAGTTGCTTGGGAGTGATGAATATGATAATGAGAAACTGGGTGAACAGTGTGTGTGTGTGTGTGTGTGGGGGGGGGGGGGTTGTATGAAAAAGAGAGGGACTGAGGGATATAAGAGACATGATGAAGGTGGGGGGGGGTTATGAGAAAGAGAGAGAGAGTGACTGGGTGAAGACTTGGGGGGGAGGGCTTAATGAGAAAAAGACTGGTGGGGACTCATGCCATGAAGCTTCTTTGCTTCATCTATCAAGGGGCTGCTAACTCCCAGCTGACAACATGCCTGGGGAAGGGAAACTGTTGACTTTTCCAGCGATGTATAGAGGGACTGATTTATGAAACATTTTGGGCCCAGAGACATCTTTGTTACTGGTGGGTTGCTAGATTCAATGAGAATTTGTTGAGGCCTGCTCTACACAGCCATAATTAGTAACTAAAATGCTACAATAATAATAATATTTAAATAGGATTCTACTGACAGGTTTCCAATGCAGCGACATCCTCTTTTTGCCAAACCAATTATATAACTATGCAACTTTAGTTTACAAGGAGCCTGCAATCTCGTTTTCAAAAGGAAATCTTACATAGGGCTTCCTGTCTAAAAGCAGCAATGAAGAGGTGAGCACTCAGCCTGGACTGGAGAAGGGTCAGAGAAGGTGCCTGACATACAGACTATGGCAGTTTGTTCCAGGCAGAAGGAGCAGCAAGGTGAAAGGACCGAAGTCTGGAGTTGACAGTAGAAGAGAAGGGCACAGATAGAAGCAATCTGCCAGAACAGCGGTGTTCCCGAGGAGGGGTAGATGGAGAGATAAGAGAGGAAAGGTAGTGCAGAGCAGCAGAATGAGAGCACTTATAGGCCATAGGCATGAAAAGGACATACATTTGTTGCTTAGCAATACTATGTATCCTTTGGGGAACTGCAAAGTTAGTTTCAGGTTTTGTGCACTTGGTGGGGGTCCATCCTTGGCAGTTTAAAGCATGTATATGTAGAGATGACCAAGGCAGGAATCACTGAGGCTGTTTTATAATACCTTGCATCAAATGGTACTTGACATGTCCTGGCATAGATGTTCATATTTATATTCTCTTATACCATATTAGAGTGCACTGGGATTACCTAGCACTTTTCAGTGCATGAAGAGGACTAGTATGTGGTCTAGAATGCAGCAGCTGTCATTTCTCATTGGTATTTATGTCTAGTGTGCATCAGCAAACTACTGCCTGTGATGAGCAGCTTAGGAGACGCACATTTTTCCCAAGGGGCGTGGTATCCGTGAGTACATCGTGGGGACGGGCAGGATCTGAAATGTATAACTTTTCCAAATATGGTGGACATGGGGACATCCACAACATTTACCCACATCCAATAAGGTTGACAGGTACATGTTTCTCCATTATATTGCATAGCCCATGCCTGTACCTGTGCGTGGGCCGCACGATGGATGTGTGCACGGGCTGGCTGAATAGCACTTTGCCTGTGCCGTGCCAGACACATCTATATCCCTGATTCTGGACCCATGGGTATGTCTAGACCCACATATGCAGAATTAGGTTCAAAGGGGGCCCTTTTTCAATTTAGACATGTCCACGAGCCCGACGTGCATGTTATCAAATCTGCATATACATGTTTACTTTGCCTCTCAATCCCTCCTCTCCAAAATGGGGGATGTGATCAATAATTCTCCAATGCAACTGGTTAAAGTTGTGTCCTGTTTATAAACAGTATTCCACAACTGGAGCTGATGTTGTTGTTAAGTGCCATCGAGTCTGTGTCGACTCATGGCGACCCTCTGGATAGTTGCCTAAATTGTGTTCGGTCTTCAATCTGACCGTAGCTGCTGTTACTGTATCAATGCATCTCATTGTTGGCCTCTCTCTTTTGCATTGACCTTCTATCTTGCCAAGCATGATGTCTTTCTCTAATGATCTCTCTCGTCACATGATGTGTCCAAAGTATGAAAGTCGGAGTCTTGTCATCTGAGCTTCTAAAGAAAGCTTAGGTTTGATCTCCTCTAGTACTGACTGGTTTGTTCTTCAGGCAGTCCATGGTATACACAGTATTTGTCGCTAGCACCATAATTCAAAGGCATCAATTTTATTCCTTTCTATCTTTTTCACTGTCCAACTTTCGCATCCATATGATGTTATTGAAAATACCATAGCTTGAATGAGTCAAATCTTTGTATGGAGAGAGACATTTCTGCTCTTCAGAATCTTCATAGCCATTCTGCCAAGAGCAATGCGTCATCGGATTTCTTGAATGCTTGTTGCTTCTTTATTGATCGTTGATCCAAGTAGGTTAAAGTTGTCCACAATTTCAATTTCTTCTCCATCAACAATGAACTTATTGATTTTGCCAGTTGTCATGATCTTTGTCTTCTTTATGTTAATATGCAGGCCCATTTTTAGACTATGTTCTTTGATGGTGAGAAGCAAATGTATCAGATCATCTTCACTTTCAGCTAGTAATGTGGTATCATCAGCATAGCAAAGGTTGTTGATGAGTCTTCCACCAATCTTCACACCTCTGTTCCCCTTACACAAATCACAATTTTTACATGGAACTATGTCCCTTTTGATTCTGTGCGTCATCTCCCTCTGGTCTCCAACTGACCAATCTTATCACGAAGTCGCTTATATTTTTGCCATGTTCATATGCTACTACTGGAAATCAGCAAAACATGATATAGAGCCAATATCTCCCTGTTCCTCTAGGACCAACCTTTGAGGCTTTAACTGGAAAAGCTAGAACACAAATCTCAAACAATATGGTACCAAATGTATACATCTATCCCAAAAGCTCAAATTTGGATATTAAGGGGGGGATTTCAATCTGCGAATAGCAGCTGTGTATATGCGGGCCAGATAGGCAACCAGCGAACAGCCCCCGAGGCGTATTCCTCTGCCCTGTCTCCCTGCATTTGTGCACGGAGTGCTGTACATGGGCAGAAGGGGGTGGTGTGGGAGCCTTGCTGGTCACGTGCTGCACACCCTCATACCCCATGGCACTGGCCTCGCTGTGCACCTGCAGCCATGATCCAAGTCATAGGGGCCTACGATGCCACCCGGACAAAGGTCTGCAGGTGCCAACGTGGGTAATGGCATTCCAAGCCGCCACATAGATGGCTCGTTGCCATGGTGTGTGAGGACGGCACTGCTCCCTCGCCCCAGCAGTGATGTTCCAGCATGGGGACAGGCAGATTCCTGTACATCGATCTCCTCAGCATACGGGGAGCACCCAAACATGTATCTCCTCGATTCCGCCATCACAGGTACATCTAGGCCCTGCAGCAGCGGAATCAGGCCTATCTCAGGGCCATCTTTTTTGGCCAGGGACTGCGGCCAGGTGTGCAGGGACCTGAATCAGCCTCTAACTGATTTTGATGATACTGTGTGTGGTGGTGAGGGAATCGGGCAGAAAAAGAAATACAACTCTAGACTATCATCATCTATATGGTTACTATATTTGGTGATATATTTGTTTTTTATGTGTTTGCCAACTCACTGAAGCTTTGCTGAAGCCGCAAAGACAGTTTAGTGATGGCCAAGAAGTTTATGATTTTATAGTAATAAATAGTACATCTACTTTTGCTAGAGGTGACATCCTGAGCTTTTTTTCTTCCAGTCGTCACCTCCTTTCCACATATCTGAATTTTTCATGTAGAATCCTTTCTCTGCCCCATCTCCAACCTTCCATTCCTCTCCAAGCTCCTTGAAAGATTAGTCTTCACCCAACTCTCCTCTCATCTCGAAGCTTCCCTGGCCCTTCACCCCCACCAATCCGGTTTCCGCCCTGGTCACAGCACCGAATCCATCCTTATCTCTTTCCTCAATGAATTGCACGTCGCCCATAACTGGGGTTCTGTATCTATTGCTGTCTTGCTTGATCTTTCTGCCGCTTTCGATGTAGTCGATCACCATACCCTTCTTTCACGTTTCAACAACATTGGTCTCTCCGGCACAGTTCTGCTCTGGTTTCGCTCTTTTCTTTCCAACCAGTCTTTCTTGGTCCTCTCTGGGCCCGACTCCTCCCTCCCAACCTCCCTCCACTGTGGTGTCTCCCAGGGTTCAGTGCTGGTCCCACTGCTGTTCAATATTTTCTTGGCCCCCCTCTCTCGTTTAGTTCAGCAACATGGTATCTCTGCATACTATTATGTAGATGATATCATTCTTCTCCACTACACCGATTCTTCTGCTCCTGATATTGGCCCCCTTAATGCTTGCCTTTCCTCTGTAGCTTCCTGGTTGTCTGCAAATTTCTTACACGTTAACCTGTCTAAAACTTCTGCTATTTGGTTTACTGCTGGCAATCCTGCCCCCCCTCTTGTTCCTCTTTTGTCCACCTCCCCCATCCCCATCGTTACATTGTTACGATATCTTGGTGTTACCCTTGACGCTGCCCTTTCCTTCAAAGATCACATTTCCTCCATTGTCCAACGTTCTTTCTATACTCTAAGGCAATTCTGTGCAGTCCGCCCCTTTCTTTCCTCTTCTTCTCTAACCACGCTGCTTCTGTCCCTCGTTGTGTCATGTTTAGATTATTGCAACATCTCCCTGGCCAGCCTTCCCCAAACCCAACTGCGTAGACTTCAATTGGTTCACAATACAGCAGCCTGTATCCTGACACACGCCTCCCGGTTTGATCACGTCACTCCCTTCCTCATCTGCTTGCATTGGCTTCCCATCCCATTCAGAATTCAATATAAAATTCTTATCTTTGTTCACAGATCGATTCATACCGGCACTCTTGTTATATGTTTCTGATTTAGTCCATCTTCACTGTCCTCCTAGAATTCTTAGGTCTATTCACTCTAACCGCCTGTCTCTTCCATCTTCCTCCCAAGCTCATTTGGAATCTACTCGCTCTTCTGCTTTCTACTTTCTTGGTCCTTGTCTCTGGAATTCCCTTCCATGGGCGCTTCATTTAGAGTCCTCATTTCCTACCTTCAAACTGGACTAAAAACCCATCTCTTCTGTTCAGCCTTTGATATTCCTCCTTCCCCTCTATCTCCTCCCCCTCGTTGATGTCCAGTCACTGTCTCTACACTGCTATGGCTGCCCCCGCTTTTCTCAACTCTCTCTTTCCTGTCTTTATTTTTGGCGTTCCTTTTCCTTTTCTCAGCCGTACCTCCTTGGTTTTACTTGTATTGAAAACCGCTCTATGCCTCTGGTTCGAGCGGCATATTAAGTTGCAAAATAAAGATAAAGATAAATAAAGGTACTAATGTCCCCGTACACGTCATTGGTGAGGCCTCACTTGGAGTATTATGTTCAGTTTTGGAGACTGCAACTCACAAAGGATATTAAAAGACTTGAAACAGTTCAGAGGAAAGCTATCAAATTAATTTCAGGCCTGCACCAGAAGACATTTGAGGAGAGATTTAAAGATCTAAATATGCATACCTCGTATTTTGGAGGAGAGGACGGACGGAGAAATATGATACAGTCGTTAAAATACTTAAAGGGTGTTAATGAACAAATAAAACTTTTTCAAAGACGGGGAAGCAGCAGAACTACAGGACACAAAGTGAAGCCACAATGAGGTAAACTCAAAGGCAACCTCAGGAAAGGGTGGTGGATGCCTGTAATGCCTTTCCAATGGAGATAGTAGGGGCAAAACCAGTGGCAGACAGAATATCCCTTTATAGCAACTGGATGGAATCAAAATAAACTTAAAGAACTTACACTTCAAAAAATAGAGAGGGGCAACCTGCACAGAGCAGTGGGTACAATCCTAAACAAAGGCAAAAAGTGGGGTAATCTGCACAGAGTGGCAGGTACAACTCTTCCCACCTTACTGGGCAGACTAGATTAACTACGTAGGTCTTTATCTATCATCATTTACTATGGTTCGATATTCAATGGCATTTTGAATAACGTGGTTAATGCCACTGAATGCCTGATGCTAGCCGGCTAACATTGGGATATTCTGGGGGTAGAGCGAGGATGGTACCCAAGGATAACTGATTATCTGAGATACTCGGTCAAGAGCTGGTCATCCTTCACCGGGTAAAGTTAGGGTAAAAAAAGACTGGCCTAACTTTACCCGGTTAGGGATAACTAGTTAACTGATTATCAGAGGTAATTGGTTATCTAAATCGCTAACTGGGCAATTCAGATAATCAATGCCAGTGGCTGGATATGACCCCGCATTGAATATCCAGGTTTAAGCTAAAATAGCTCCTATGTTACTATGCAAAATTCAGCTGGAGTGGAGGACTAGTCTAGTGGTTAGAGCAACAGTCTAGTACCCAAATATCAGGGTTTGCTTCCCACTGGTACTCTTTGTGACCTTGGGTAAGTCACTTTAACCCTCCATTGCCTTGGAAGAATAGTCCTGGCAATCTACTTCTGGTCATACCTTGCCAAGAAAACCCAGGGGCTGCTGGGTCGCCAAGAATGAGAAGAGACTTGCTTGCAGGTAAAAAAAAGTTTTAGCTAAGAAGGCATGCATTGCTCTACCTTGCTCACAGATTTGTTCACATTGATTAATAATGATTTTTATTTGCTACAAAAAGCAACGAGGTATCTAATGTATACATTAATGGCAGCCAGATATTGCCGTTCACAGGAAAATACTAGTCATAAGCAAAAAAAAAGATTATTCATCTCAAAAGAACATGAATAAATATAACCTGCTTTCTGTTTAATTATCTTATCTCCAGAGGGTGATAACTGATGCATTCATTATACAAATAGATGGAAGGCGGCCGGTTTTGGAGAATAGTTTACAGAAATGTATTTGTTTTGGTTTTAAATCCCAATTCCCCAGGCATCCAGATTGATGTTCAAGTGATTAATTTTTGATGAAGGATTTTCTGTGCTGTGTCAACAATACCTTGCCCAGATTGTGAAGGTCATGGCCGCTTACTTTCAGAAGTAACAGTGCTAATGGCTTTAATGTTTCCTTCTAACATCTCTGAGCTCATAAGGCTTAGTAAATGCGGGATGTGTGGATTTCTTGCATACGAGCAAGCCATGACTGACATTTTCAAATACTGCTTTGGTTACAGAAAATGCTATTCCATTACAGAGAACATTTATTTAAACTAAAAAATATACAGTCAATAAACTGTGTGCGCACAGATAGAGTAATGACATATTTTAGAACCTCCAAGCCATCACAAAATTAAAGACCGTGACTAGCGATAATACTATGTACATAGGAAACTGAAGACCCAGGATGACTACTCCTATCCGAAGCTCATCTTCTGACCCTGACCAAACTACATAGATTTATTAAAAGGCAGTATTGCATTCACACACTTTGGGGTATGTTTACCAAACCATGCTAACCGTTAGGTTGGGGTTTACCATGCGCTAAGTGTGAAGCACCATGGTAAGAATCCCGTACTAACCGGTTAATGTACAATAGGGCAGGGACTGTGTAGTTGATGGCATGTTATGGTTAGTGTGGGCGTTACTGATGTACCCTTATCGCTTCTCAGTGGGTAGTGGTAAGGGCAGCGGTATGCCATTTAGTGTGTCTCCAAGGCGTTAATGGCACCTCCCCAAAAGTTAAAACAGGCCATTTTGGGGTTGAATACCTGCTAACAATGCACACTTTCATAGACATGCCCCAATGTGTGCTAACAGTTAATGTGGGGATGGTAACCATAAGTATGTGCTCAACATGCAGTCATGCTAAATATCCTACATTAACTGCTTAGGGTGAGTTGGGGCAGAGACTAGGTGGGTAGGGGCGGACTGTGGGCACTGAATGCACATTGCTTCAGCACAGGCACCGTTAGTGTGTTCACAGTCAATGTCGCAGTTACTGCAGGCGTACTTATTGCCACCTCAATGGATGTCGGTCACTGCGCCAATGCAACCAGAGTAACCACATGGGGACATGCCAAGGAAATCCCCATTCATTAGCGTGGGTCTGGTATCACCCCTGCGCTAACCTTTGCGACTGAACACACAGTAAATTACCATGTTTTAGTAAACATACCTCTTTATTTAACCACAGGCAGGGCTGGTGCTACCATTAAGCAAATTAGTCAGTTCGTAGGATGGAAACTTTCGGGGGGGGGGGGAGCAACTAGCAGGACATTCAAAGCTAAACACTAGATTCTGACAGCCAGGGGGTGTAAATCTTAAGCTTTATCTAGGGCGCTAACACTCTGAACCAACTCTGGGACTGACCCTGGCCACAGGTACCATTTTATGCAATTGGATTATTTTATTATTAATGTATGCTAACTGTATTAATGTATACTATTTATCATTTTTGTATACCATAATTATTATTACTTTCCATTCATCATAAAACCTCCATCTCCCTGCTCCCAAATCTAGCTCTTAGGAAAGCAATTTTATAATGGGGTTTCCAATTAGTATATGTTTTCGAACACCTATGTAAATCCTATTTTATTAAGACAAGTAGGAACCTATTTACTTTTCCAAAACATTAGCGTATGCAGTAGAGGATGCACCTTAAGGGTAGATGCAATCACTTATACCTATTCAAGAGCAGGTGCAAATGCCTACATGTCCCCGAATAATTTATTACAAAAATAAACCCCCACACCTTCTTTGACCAAAGAAGCTAATTGACTAAACAACAAAGAGGAGGCCTCAAAACCCCAAAATAACAAACCTTACAGATCAAAAGAAAAAATATCATGCTGAGATTTCTCATCAGCTTTCAGACACAAAGTATTACCAGTGCCTTGAAGCGGACATTACAACTGACTTACAAACACAAGTTTTCCAAGTTATTCAAGAGGCCTTTCCAATCAGGATTTATAAACGCTCAAGAGTATTAATGTTTAAGAGTGCAACATCCTCGGGCTCCTATATTTTACACTATTCTGAAAGTACACAAGACCTTGCACTCAGCACCGGGTCGTCCCATAGTATTAGGGAAGTCGTTTGTACTGGAGCATTTGTCAATGTTTCTGAATTTTTTTTCTACAACCTTGGGTGAACAAGCTAAGTCTTATTTACAAGATACTTTTGACTTTCTAAGGAAATTGTCAGATGTTATCTTTGATGCAAGTACAGATATCTTAGTAACATTTGATATTGCAGCTTTATATACCAACATCCTTAGAGTTCATCATTGTTATTGTTGGAGCAACTTTTTATCTCAACGAGCAGAATCTGAACGCATCCCTTCTCAGTTTTGGATGGATATATCAAAATTAGTTATTTTGAAGAATTATTTTTGTTTTGAAAAGGAGTTCTTCTTGCCAATTCATGGAGTTTCTATGGGTGCTAAGTAGCTCCTAGTATAGCGACCCTTTATGTATCACGCTTTGAGGAGATTCATTTGTACCAGTCTATATGGTATTCCCAGATTGGATGTTGGATGTGTTTTATTGATGATATATTTTGTGTCTGGCACTTCAGCCTCTCTTGAATCCTTTACCAACTGGCTTAATCAGCAAGATAGAAATCTACAATTTACCATGATTGGCTCCACCATGCAAGTTCCTTTTTTGGATGTCTCAGTGGTAGTGAAAGGAGGTTCGTTGAGTACATCTCTATATAGGAAGACAGTGGACCGCAATAAGCTTTTACATTTTGAGCTTCACCATCCTTTTAAATTCAAATTAGTGCTCCCTATTGGTCAATTCTTGCGAATAGGTTTGTTCAGAGATGGAGGAGTTTCATGTTCAAGCCAAGGCACTTATGGTACGCTTACTCTAGAGAGATACCCGAAGAGGGTCATTCGACAAGCCTATTTGAGGGCCAAATACGCCAATCTTTGCTCCTATAAAAACAAATGGTGAATTCTGTTGAGAAACAAGTTTGCATTCTCCAATACACAGATCATGCACAAGTTTCAGAGTGGCCCCTGTATTGCTTTCATTTGAGTAAGAAACCTTCAGGATATGCTGGTGCATTGTGATAGTCTACATCTTCGTACTGGCACTTTAGCACAGGGCAGACATGCTCCATGTGGTCACTGTTCAATGTGTGACAATGCGTTGACCACAAATGAATGGATCCATTCTCAGTCAGGAGTCACTTATAGCTTAAGATAGACTAACACGAAGTATTGAGAGTAGCGGGTTCTCTCAGGCCCTTTAGAAGTGTGTTGTCTACTTAATTGTATGCCCCTGTCATAAAGTGTATGTCGATGGTATTGTCCTTCAGATTAGGGTACATCTCACCGAACATAAATTTTGTCTGAACAACAAAGTAGTTATGGCACCCATAGTACAACGCTGTTTGGCTTTTCAACATGAGTGGCAGCAATTACAGTGGCTGGTGATCGATGGTTTACAGGATTTGACATATAGCTTTATTGAACAGCGTCTTGCAAGGCTTGAACAGAAGTGGATTTTTACGTTGAACACGGTCCATCCAATGGGGTTAAACGAAACGTTGGATTGGTTCACAGCCTTATGACTATTCACTGACTTGCTGCATGATTGGCCTGTTTGAGTGCTGTCTGCTTCCATTTAAATGCCTGAGCTTCTAGCCGGCGTTTTTGCAAGACCTGCTTTATCATTACCGCAAGGCATGTCCTGATGCAGCCCATTTAAAAGTGGGCGAAACTTGAGTCGACTACAGTTTTGTGCAGCTTGAAGGCATTCCTAAGAGGCTTGAGTTATATGGGATTTCATTATAAGCCAGGTGTTGGTGGAGGTTTTTCCAATTCATTTAAAAGTATTTAAAAATTGTAAAAAGTGTTTATCACATCATCGAAGCTGATGAATGAAGTGGTTAGGGATTCACTAACGTGCTGATACCAGTGGCTTGTGTCGCGGTGAGTACAGCTGTTAGCTCCGATCTGAAGCTTCTTACACAGGAATATCCCATTGCCTGCATTGAGAGTAGCAGGTTCTCTCAGGCCCTTTAGAAGTGTTTGAAAGCCCGAATGTTTTGGTCTGTAAGGTTTGTTCTTTTGGGGTTTTGAGGCCTCCTCTTTGTTATTTAGTCAATTCTCAGATAATTTATAAAACATGTACTTGCAGACTCCGTCTATGCTCCAGCCAAACTCCGCCCGTATACACTCCCAGAATAAAAGTTTGCACCTGCATGCCAAAGTCTGCACTTTTACACTGGCTGGTAGTTTTATAAGAGGCTATTTTTATGCAGTAATGACTTTATAAAAGGGTGTCCTATATGGTCAGGTCTGTAGCCTAGAGAATTTGCAGTTATGCAAGAGGTAATTTCATAATAGGTTGCCTAAACAAATAAAATAAAGTGCCAATTTTATGTCTATTTTATAAAGGAAATATAGGCGCCTATATGTCTTTATAAAAGAGGCTTTTAGAATTATCCTCAATATCACACAAATGCTGTTATGCAAACCTAGACCCGCATGCTTCACATATCGGCACATACCCGTACACTCCTGAACCTCCGTATTCAGAATTTTAGAAAAAAGCTCCGTGTTTCGCAGAACTCTTTCTAAAACACCGCTGGAAATGTAAATGTCACAACCACATAGTCTCAAATTCGATCTCTGCGCCTTTTCTAAGCAGTGCCTCATAGAAGGAAACTTTTAAAGAAATTTATGTGGGTCATGGGTGATTTATGTGCTGAAATTCACGATCTAAAAACCGTCCTTTAATAATGTGGCTGAAAGTATGTCTATTGGTCCACGAGGCGGGTATTTTTGGTTGCATCGATGGAAGGCATTCTCAGGAGCATATTTAGGTTGAAGAATAACTCATAGGGGCCTTTCACTAAAGTGCAGTAAAAATTTGCCGTTACTGTGTGTTAGCTGCAAAAATAACCGCATGCTAACTGCAAAGCTTCAGCGATAATTGTTGGGGGAATGCCTAATTCTTATCATGTATTAACCGCATTGAAGATAATGCGAATGGAGGGCACCTGCTGCATCAGAACTAGGCGGCTGCTATTTTGGGCATCTGAGTCTGAGTTACGGCTACACCCAGCAAAGGTGTCTTTCCAGGCCGTATATTTTTTAAGAGACCGCTAAACTCTAAAATAGTTGTGCTGCCCGTCATGTGGAAAACCTTGGATATTTCCATCTGCACATTCCTTTTAATGACAGGAGCGCAGCACTTAATAGCACTATGTGTTTCCCATTTCCAATGTTTATTTTACTGCTGGCACACAGCAAGGATCCCAACATTTGGAGCCGTTAAGTTTTTCCCAAAGCATCTTTGCCTTACTTTCAAAGTGTACCAGATGGCTCAAAATGTTGATGTTCTCTTGTAAAACAAATCAAATATAATAAAGTGCTACTGAATAACTTTGAGACAGAATTCGACCAGAAGGGCATGCTGGCTGTGATAATATGGCTTACAACAGTGCCAGAAGTACATTGTTTATTGTTGATGGTGTGAGATGGTTTATGAAGGTTCACACAACACATACTGGGGGCGATGTTCACTAAGCTGCCTAGCGGCAAGATTCAAAGAGATTTTATTTAGTTATTGGCATTTTTAAACTGTCTTCTACTACCTTAAGTATGATCGTCTGAGGGAAAACCTGCAAGGAAGAGCAGTTACAACCCTCAAGAGAACGGCACATCTTGCTCTTTATCTACCATCATTGACTATGATACTATACCGTTTCCAAACCCTATGGAGATGCCTAAGGCACAATGTGCAGTGTGATAAGGAAAACACAGAATAAACCATAAAGAAATGAAATAGGTTGTTCAGAGTGTGTGTGCA
Source organism: Ichthyophis bannanicus (assembly GCA_033557465.1). Classification (NCBI taxonomy): domain Eukaryota; kingdom Metazoa; phylum Chordata; class Amphibia; order Gymnophiona; family Ichthyophiidae; genus Ichthyophis; species Ichthyophis bannanicus. The sequence continues at coordinate 39,598,895 of CM066050.1, read as the reverse complement.
TGCGGGGAGAGGGAACCTCCCCATAAACACCTTTCCATCCCAAAGACCTGCATCTTAAAACCTGTGAGGCCATTCTCTGCCATCATAATTTACATTCAGGGAATATAAACTCTAATTTTTTCCTGAACATCAGATATGTTTATGTTTATCGGGACTTTATGCACCGCTTTTCTATGCAAAGGCAAAGTGGTTTATAACATGAATAAAACAGAAAAGAAAAGGGACACCATCAACTGACTGCGTAGGAGAAATGAGAAGAGAGCGCAAGGAAGGGGAACGGGGGAGAAGATAGTTAGGTTCCTGCTCATGTTTCTCTGTAGCTGCCCTGGAAAATACCTATGTTCTCTACTGCATCTATCTCATGTTGGGACAAACACGGATGTGTAGTAAACATCTTTGGCCTGAACACTATATACCAGCTCAGATGCTTCTTTAAATAGGTGGAGCCAGTGCCTCTTATCACATGATATGCAAAAGGCAGTAACTTAAATTTTGCGCTTTCTGCTATTGGTAACCAGTAATCGTGGGTTAACGCACTGAGAGCTTCCAGTAGCTGTCCTGGTTGGTATTCTGAAAAACCTACAGCTTCCTGATAGTCCTTCCAGCTAAATCCATTTAGGGAGGAGTAAAGTCTTTTTGGTGCATATATGCCTGTCTACATATATAAAAGACCTCTTATAAAATTACCCTGAACAAACCAGTCAGTACTGGTTAGAAACTCAGATGACAGGACTTTGACTTTCATACTTTGGACATATCATGTGAAGAGAGAGATCATTAGAGAAAGACATCATGTTTGGCAAGGTAGAAAGTCAAGCAAAAGAGGAAGGCTGGCAATGAGATGGATTGATACAACAGCAGCAGCTATGGGTGACACTATCAACAATGAATCGCTTGGCTGAAGACCAAACAAAGTTTAGGACAACTATCCAGAGGGTCATCAGGAGTTCACACTGACTTGATGGCACTTAACAACAAGCATACAGATGACAAGAACACAAGTGCTTTTAGGCAGCCTAGGTGTATGCATGTTCAGGGAAGAGTGTAGGTGGTGTCACGCTGTCTCTACATACTTTACATCTGCCCCCAAGCAGGCAGCTTGAATTTCTGCAGCATTTGTGCTAGTATTTTATAAGGACATACAAGCATCTATAGGACTTATAAAATAGATTCAGAATAGATGCCTTTTTGGCCTGCCACATAGGCATCGTGTTATAAAATTACTCTCCACATTCTAAGAACATAAGAACATAAGATATGCCATACTGGGTCAGACCAAGGTCCATCAAGCCCAGTATTCTGTTTCCAACAGTGGCCAATCTAGGTCATATGTACCTAGCAGTTTCCCCAAGGGACACAGGTTCCACAATGCTTGTATTGGTTCAAGCATTGATATCCTGGGTCCCTTCTTAATAACTGGTTTATGGACCTTTCCTCCAGGAACTTGTCCAAACCTTTTTTAAACCCAGCTACACTAACAGCCTTTACTGCATCCTCCCGGTAACAAATTCCAGAGTTTGATTACACGTTGAGTGAAAAAATATTTTCTTTTATTAGTCTTAAATAGTTTACCCTGTAGCTCATTGCATGTCCCTAGTCTTTCTATATTCTGATAAGGTAAACAATCGATCAACGTTTACCCGTTCCACTCTGTTCATTAATTTATAGACCTCTATCATATCTCCCCTCAGCCGTCTCTTTTCCAGGTTGAAGAGCCCTAAACTTTTTAGCCTTTCTTCATAGGAGTATCCTTCCATCCCCTTTACCATTTTGGTGGCTCTTCTCTGAACCTTTTCTAAAATCGCTATATCCTTTTTAAGATACGGCGACCAGAATTGCACACAATATTCAAGGTGCGGTCTCACCATGGAACGATATAGAGGCATTATAATGTCTTTTGTTTTATTTTCCATTCCTTTCCTTATGATACCTAGCATTCTATTTGCTCTCTTGGCCGCCGCTGCACACTGGGCCGAGGGTTTTAACATGTTATCCACAATGACGCCTAAATCTTTTTCCTGGGTGGTGGTTCCTAATGTGGAACCTTGCATCGTGTAACCATAGTTTGGGTTGTTCTTCCCTAGGTGCATAACCTTGCACTTGTCCACATTAGATTTCATCTGCCATTTTGATGCCCAGTCTTCCAATTTATCAAGATCCTCTTGCAATTTTCCACAATCCTTTTGGGTTTTAACAACTTTAAGTAGTTTTGTGTCATCTGCAAATCTGATAACCTCACTCGTTATTCCACTTTCCAGGTCATTTATGAATATGTCAAAAAGCAGCGGACCCAGCACAGATCCCAAGAAATGACTGTGTGTGTTTCTAATACCCTTTTACTCTCTCTCCCCACTAAGTCTTCAGTCATTTCTTCCCTTCCCTGTTCCTTCCTCCTTACCCCCAAATCTTTATTATGACCCTCAATACACCTTTCAGCCTCAGTTTTTCTTGCCCTTTCCCTTGTCCTCTCTTTGGCCTCAATATTTTCCCCCTGCTCTTTCAATCCTCCTCTGGCCTCAATATCCCCTTAGCCACATACCCATCTCATTTTCTCTTGTCAGATACTTTGCTTCAGCCCTGTTCCTCTCTCATGTTCTCTAGCCAGCAGGGCTTGGGGATCTTTCCCAGCCTTGCAGTTTCTGCTGTGCTGTCCTTTCCATCTTAGGCCAGTCCTAGGGATCTCCATCCATCCTAGGGATCTCGGCCTGACTCCAGCAAGGCCTGGGTATTATCGCTGGCCTCCCCACTCCAGACAGGTTCCTCCTCTTGTTTTTTGCCAGCGGGGCCTGGTGATTTCCACTAGCCATGAAGTTCCATCCTCTAAGGTCTGAGAGGAAGGACTTTTTTTTACACGTGTGCGAGAGACCCCTGTCAAATGAGTGTCTCATACCTAACATGCAAAACTTGCTATGTCTATCATTTTGGAGCATTGCTGTATTCTAAAATGATGCCAATCTCAAGTTGGTCAGTCCCATTTTGAAATGCAGCTCCTGTCCCTTTTTTACATGCGTATAGGGTAAGAATTAGTGGGGAGGCAGGGACCAGTAGGTAAGTTTTAGGACTTCATTTCCAAGCTTTGGTGTTGGGGGTGCAATGAGTTTAGAATCCAACATTTTTTCCTTTCATTTTGTTTTTTGTTGCTTTTTTAAAATGTATTGTTGCTTATTTCACTTGAATAAAATGAAAAAAAGGAAAAATGAAAGAAAAAGCTAAATGAAAAATGTTTCAGTGCTCACCCCTAATCTTCATTAGCACATACTTATTAGAGAACATGTTTTCTTCTATTGGGTTTTCTATTTTGCTGTTTTTTACTGACCTCACCATGACTTACAGTATTTCTCCCTCAGCAGTACCATAATCTAATGAATTATTAAGGAAAAAATGGTTGAATTAAGTAAAGAAGATAAAAGTCCCCATTCTAATGAAATCCACATGAATCATTTTTATCCGCAGTGCTATGATAGTGCTCTCTTCTTTAAAGTCGGGACCCTTACAGTTAAGCCCTTTTCATGTTATTGTATAAAGTGAATAAATAATTCACTGGATCTCATACATTGATTCTTGGGAGGCACCTACAGCTTTTTACAATAAAAACCTTGCGTTAGCATTTCAAAGCACAGTGCAGAGTCTCGACGGGCTTAGTATCCTCAGGGAGTTCCAGTATTGACAGAGGAGGGATCAGTCGGTAAGTGTTTAGTTTAAGCTTCAAGAAGTTGGCATGGTAGCAAATCCCAGTAGAGAAGAAGTAACTGTACTGGGAATTTCAGAAGTAGGAGAAAAATTTGTGCTTGGAATAAGCAAGATTAGATCTATATGAGTTAACTGTAAATTGCATTCAACATAAATCTACCCAGAACATCAGCTAGATAAACCAGTGGTTCACCAAAATGAAAATGTCTATACAACATGACTGCTTATTAGTGAACAACGTTGGATCTATCGTTTGCAGTCTGTTCATCCTGGGGGCCTTAACTCACAAATAGACTGGTCAGTGTGTCTCTGAAGAGTTTTGATTTTGGCATACTTTATTGTTCATCTACATCATTTTCAGTTTAATATTTTTTGAGTGCTCAGAATATTAGCCATCCTTCTGACGTAATCTCATTGGTTAATTAAGGATTTTCTAAATATTTTTAACAGCTTATAAGAGGGCATCTTGTATCGCCTCCTACGCATGCGCGGCGTTTTTTTTTGCCTTAGGAGAACTCAGAAGGAGAAGCCTCAAGGTTTGCAGTTAAATTTGACGGTGGAGTGATTGGTCTGTTTTATACATATTATCTGAAATAGATATGCATTTATGATACTGATATGTATACTTCTCCTTTAGGTTTTAGTATGAATTGAGCAGAGAATCTATTATACGCCGTATGCTGAATATCTTTCCCCCCGATGAAGCCGCGTTGGCGGTGAAACGCAGCAGCGCTAGAAATTTGCGTCGGGCGTTGGGAGATTATCTCTGACTTTATTACCTTCAACAGATAAGTCTTTTTGACTCTTTATATAACAGTCGAGAGTCTCCTTTTAATTAAACAAGAATTATAGCGGAATGAAGAAAGAATCTGCAATTTTCTATTACTTGTTGAGAAATAGATAAGACATAGCAGAGTTCCTGAATAAAAAAGTCTGCTTTTCTTAATCACTTTTGAAAAAAAGAAAAAAAAGAAAATATAGAAGAATATATGGGTCCTTGATGTAAAGGGGACAGGGACGTCTCAGGCTTTTCAAGTTATTGTGGCCTGTAGTAACCCTTCCTCATTCATTCTGAGACCCTTTTCCACACAAAAAAATGTTTACAGTATTAGTTGCATTTATATTGGAGCAATTATTTCTACTTTTCTTGGTTATATTGCTCTGTAAACCCCTGATTTGGTTTTTTGTCTTATACAACATGACTGACACCAAAGTACTAACCCATGGGATTTCCTGCAAGTTATCAGCCTATTTTTTGAATGAGTAAGTTTTCTAGGGGTGCAAACAAACAAGCAAGCAAAAAAACTTCAAGAGATTGTAATTATCTTCTTGGCAAAAACTAGCCCCTAAACATGTTTGAGTGAAGGTTTTCCCTGAATCCTGCATTAATAAGCTGCTTTGCAGGATGTTGCATCTCAACAGCTCATTAATGCAGGATTTAGTAAACCGACATGCAGAGGACTACATGCAAAAATGTACTAGTTAGGAAGGGGAAATTTGTAAAGTCATACTGAAAAGGTGTATACAAACATTTTGTGCATTTTCCATTTTTTTGCATGAAGACTCCTTTTTGTGAAATAACAGCAATTTAGTACAATGGTTTTTCTTTTTAAATTTAATGCACATTGTATGATGGCCTTTAGGCTAAAGATCGAAAAGCTCATTTTAGATAGATCATGCAGGGCCAGCGTTACCATTAGGCAGACTAGGTGGTTGCTATTAGCACCAATGTTTCGAGGGTGGCCCACGGCTGCTGCTGCCGCCCTTCTCCAGGACCTGCAGTGGCAGCAATGGTATTAAACAGCAAATTAGCACTTACCCAAAGCCTCTGACGCTGCATGTTGTTGTTGCTTCTGCCCCCTCCGATGCAGACTTCCTGTTTGCATGATGTGGAACCGGCTGGTCCCAATGTTTCTACTCGCATGCAAGCAGGCCCCAGAGGAGGACAGGAGCACAGGGGGTAGCAAGAATGAAGTTCGCTTAAGGGACCTCATAGCCTTACACCAGCCCTGAGATCATGGACAGGGGACTTAAGGTGTCAAAGTCAGGATGTGTAAAATTCATACTGTATTCTACAAAAGCTCTGTGAAACAAAGAGTCTCTTGTAAAATACCTGTGAGGATGTGCAGGTCCCGCACACGATGCTTCACTACATCCAGAGCAACAGTCATTTTACATTGCTCCTTGACCTCATCCACCCCCTCACACCCCAATCTCATCCACCCCCCACCCCGACACCTATTCTTACATCTACAGTCCATCCTGATCCCTCTCAACGCCTTCCCAATAATAAGAACCCCAATTAGCCCCACCTAGGTCAAGGCCTCAACCCCCAGCTCTTAACAGGAGCAATCCCTATTTACTAAGTTCCTCTTGCTCTGTTGAGTCCTGGGTTGAAAATGACACCCATGACTCCTAAGCAGTATCTTACTGCTAGGCCTTAAGCTTATAGATAAGGATGCCCCCAAGGACATACCGTTTAGGGTTGTAGAAGGCAGTTTAAAAATGCTAATAAATAAAATAAATCTCTTTGAATCATGCCACGAGGCAAGTTAGTGAAAATTGCGCCCAGTATGTATTGTGTGAACCTTCATAAACCATCTCACACCAACATAAACCTTCATAAACCATCTCACACCAACATCAAACAATGCATGTCTGGCACTGTTGTAAGCGCCATCATCACAACCGGCATGTCCTTCTGCTCAAATTCTGTCTCAGAGTTATTCAGTAGCACTTTGTTGTATTTCCTTTTTGCTTTACAAGAGAACGCCAACATTTTGGGAGGAAGGCAAAGATGCTTTAGGAACAAGAGTGCAGCTTGATTCGTAGCGATAGTACTGTGAGACTACCACTATGGGACACAGGTGTCTTTTCAACCCAGGATTCTGATGGATTAGGAGTTTCTGGGGCTGGTGTAAATGTCCACACCTAGATTTTGCAAGAGCGCCATTTAGAGACCTAAAGAACCATGGCCTTCAGCTTCCAAGCAAAAACGCGAAATAAAGACTTCAAGTACATTCGTAGCAAAAAACCTGTGAGAGAGTCAGTTGGTCCATCAGAGGATAAAGGGGTTAAAGGGGCACTAAGAGGCGACAAGGCGATAGCAGAGAGATTGAATGAATTCTTTGCTTCGGTCTTTACTGAGGAAGATGTAGGGATGTTACCCATGACTGAAGTGGTATTTAAGGGTGCGGAAGAATTGAAGGAAATATCGATACATTGGGAAGATATATTACAACTATTAGATAAACTGAAGAGTAACAAATCACTGGGGCCGGATGGTATACATCCAAGGGTGTTGAAAGAACTGAAATATGAGATTGCAGACCTGCTATTAGTAATCTGTAAATTTTCATTAAAATCATCTCTAATACCTGAAGATTGGAGGATGGCCAAAAGGGTTCCAGGGGTGATCTGGGAAATTACAGACCGGTGAGCCTGGCATCAGTACCGGGAAAAATGGTAGAAACCATCATAAAGAACAAAATCACTCAACATGTAGATAGTCATGGCCTAATGGGAGACAGCCAATATGGCTTTAGACAAGGAAGATCTTGTCTTACTAATCTGTTATGTTTTTTTGAAGGTGTGAATAAACAAGTGGACAAAGGTGAATCATTTGATATAGTGTATCTGGACTTTCAGAAAGCCTTTGACAAGGTCCCTCATCAGAGACTTTTGGCAAAACTAAAGAGTCATGGGATAGGAGGCAATGTACTATTGTGGATCAGAAACTGGTTAAAAGATAGAAAGCAGAGGGTAGGGCTAAATGACCAATTTTCCCAATGGAGAAAGGTGAATAGTGGTGTACCCCAGGGATCTGTGCTGGGTCCGCTGCTTTTTGACATATTCATAAATGACCTGGAAAAGGGAATAACGAGTGAGGTTATCAAATTTGCAGATGACACAAAACTATTTAAAGTTGTTAAAACCCAACAGGATTGTGGAAAATTGCAAGAGGATCTGGATAAATTGGAAGACTGGGCATCAAAATGGCAGATGAAATTTAATGTGGACAAGTACGAAGTTATGCGCCTAGGGAAGAACAACCCAAACTATGGTTACACAATGCAAGGTTGCACATTAGGAACCACCACCCAGGAAAAAGATTTAGGCATCATTTGGATAACATGTTAAAACCTTCAGGCCAGTGTGCAGCGGCAGCCAAGAGAGCAAATAGAATGCTAGGTATCATAGGGAAAGGAATGGAAAATAAAACAAAAGATATTACAATGCGTCTATATCGTTCCATGGTGAGACCGCACCTTGAATATTGTGTGCAATTCTGGTCGCCGTTATCTTAAAAAGGATATAGCATTATTAGAAAAGGTTCGGAGAAGAGCCACCAAAATGGTAAAGGGGATGGAAGGATACTCCTATGAAGAAAGGCTAAAAAGGTTAGGGCTCTTTAACCTGGAAAAGAGACGGCTGAGGGGAGATATGATAGAAGTCTATAAATTAATGAACGGAGTGGAACGGGTAAACATAGATTGATTGTTTACGTTATCAGAATATAGAAAGACTAGGGGACATGCAATGAAGCCAAAGGGTAAACTATTTAAGACTAATAAGAGAAAATATTTTTTCAATCGAACTCTGGAATTTGTTACCGGAGGATGTAGTAAAGGCTGTTAGTGTAGCTGGGTTTAAAAAAGGTTTGGACAAGTTCCTGGAGGAAAGGTCCATAAACCATTATTAAGGGACCCAGAATATCAATGCTTGACCCAGTACAAGCATTGTGGAACCTGTGTCTTTTGGGGAAACTACTAGGTACGTATGACCTAGATTGGCAACTGCTGGAAACAGGATACTGGGCTTGATGGACCTTGGTCTGACCGAGTATGGCATATCTTATGTTCTTATTTATGGAATTTGCTGTCCACTGAAATTCATTTTGAAGCATCATATAAACAATTCAAAGCTGCCTTAAAAATTTGATTTTTCCACACAAGCCTTTCAATGATGGATTCTTACTTCTTCCTTCAGCAATGACCTCTGCCCTCCCTATTGTATCATGGCAATCTACAACTGAATCCTGCTGTTGTGCTATCTCATTCCCTCCCTTTTGTGTGAGTTTTAAGCCTTGTTCTTTCAGATTTTTAGTGTCTGAAGTATTAAACATTGGTCATTGGAAATGGCTATGATGCAAATTTATTTATTTATTTAGCTGTGCTTATATACTGCTTTTCACTGGGTCAAAGCAGTTTACAGATATATGCTAACAGGCATTATTTATTCCCTTGTCCCTGAAAGGCTCACAATCTAAGTATACCTGAGGCAATGGAGGGTTAAGTGGCTTGCCCAAGGCCACAAGGAGTGGCCATGGGACTAGAAACCCCAGTCCCTCTGGCCTGAGGTTACTTGTTCCTACATGGGAATTGAACCCCTGGCTCTCCAGCCTGAGGTAACCTGTCCCAACCACTGAGCCATTCCTCCCCCCCATTGTTTGGATATTAAATTCAGCAAATAGATAAATATATAATTGTATTTTTTAATCTATGCACATACTTGTGTGCTTTCTCCATGCTCTGTCAAAAGTTTTCCCATGCAAATGTCCACCGGCAAAAGATGTGACATAAAGCAATGGGCCACCTTTCATAGTGGGTCATTCATGAACATAAGTGACCATATAGACCCAGTACATGAAGTGATTAAGTAAAAAACAGAGTTTATTTGAATAATCTTATTGCCAGCCCGACACAGGCCGTGTTTCGCACAGTTCGTCAGGGGTTGATCAAACTGATGAAACTCTGTGCAGATACTAGAGGACACTTTTAGGAATCACCTTAGTGTAATAGCAATCGTGCAAGAGCCGGTAACTCCTATTGATTTCTGAAGACCGCCAAAATTGGCGCGTACCAATGGCTGCCGAGTAACTTTGAATCAGCTCTTCTCACGCTGCCATAAACGTGAGCTGATTCAAAGTTACTCGGCAGCCATTGGTACGTGCCAATTTCGGCAGTCTTCAGAAATCGTTAGCAGTTACATAGGAGTTACCGGCTCTTGCACGATTGTTATTACACTAAGGTGATTCCTAAAAGTGTCCTCTAGTATCTGCACAGTTTCATCAGTTTGATCAACCCCTGACGAAGTGTGCGAAACACGGCCCGTGTCGGGTTGGCAATAAGATTATTTAAATAAACTCTGTTTTTCACTTAATCACGTCTTGTACTGGGTCTGTTGCTACACGTGATTATTTGCCTTTTCGTGGTGGTGTCATAAGTGACCATATATACATGTATATGGCAAAAGTAACCCCCAGTTTGGCACATACTTGCCACCTAAATGCATATAGAAACATGATGGCAGAAAAAGACCCCATGGCCTATGTAGTCTGCCCTTCCATATTAACTACTACAATAGTCTCATTTTTCCCTTTTTGAGATACTCTGTGTTTGCCCCCCTTATAAAATTATCCCCAGAATGCCACTGTATTTTTCTAAAAAGCACTTAGATATTTGGAATGGTGCCAAATGTCTAAGTAATTTTTAAATATTGAGCTGCATTTATATAGGCAACATTAGGTGCCTATGCGCCTTTATAAAACAGACATCCCCCTATAGCACCCACATACTCACAAATAATTCACACCTGCTCCAAAGCGGGTGTAAATTTGTACATGCTCTCCATGCATGTACACACACGTTTTATAACAAACACATGCATTGCAATGCTGCCCTGCTCCAGTCCAACCCCTCCCCTAGGAAGACCATTGTGCAGATTGCATAAACGTAGTATTTGCTTTCCATAGGTCCACATGTCATGCATGTAGTCTTGGTCAGTTTTATAAGAGCCCCTTTCTGCATGTAAAACTTGCTTACACATGGAAAAAGCTTCATAAAATTACCCCTAAATACAGGTGATATGCTGTCGTTTATCATGAATGCTGTAGGTTCCTTGTCTAGTTTATTGAACTTGTAGCAAGAGTTGGGCAGTTAGTTTGAAATTAATGATACAAAATCCAATAATGTTCCCCCTTATCTTGTCAGAGGTTGCCAAACTTGAAGACAGATTTCCCCCTCAAATGGGCTGCTGAAGATTACCTTACTGGGAATTCAGCTCACTTGCAAATGGTCAACAACATATCAATCTAACTACCTTAGCAATTTAGTTAAAGTCAAAAATCATATGAATGCCTTTTCTCTGGCACCTGGGTGGGTCACATTAATGCATTAAAATGAATGTCTTTCTCTGGATCTTGTTTCATTTCTACCTTGTCAAGTTGCTGATGATTTTTTTGCTGATTTGAAAAGGGCAATATCAGCTAAATTCCTATAATGAGGGAGAGGAGAAGTATAGCTGCTCTTTCTGGCTTAGCCCAAGTGATGTGTGGGTCTGATTCTCAAAAAGACTTAAGATGACGACCTATTTTGTTCTCCTGTTTCAACAAACAATTATTAGCAAGGTAGATTTGCGAAAGGCACTACTTATCCCTGGGAGCGAGTAACAAGAATGGATTCAGTTTTTGGATCCGGTTGGGTTCTTATGAACTGGATAGGTCACTGTCAGGCATGCAGAGGATGCTGAGCTCGATGGGCCTTCGGTTTCAACCACTATGACAGTACGCAAACAAAATTTACACTACAGATATGGATGAAAGCCTTAGGTACACTTCAACTGAACCTCACTCTCTGGGGCCAAAGATGTAACAGTTCAATAAAGTTATTTTATTAAAAATAAAGAGGTTGTGTTGTGTTGTGTTATGCAAGTTTACTGCTAGCGGTCATTGGTCCCATTTTGGAACCTGGCACTGTAAGAGCAGGAGCGACTGGGGATTGCTCTTGCTTCCACTAGATACCAGGAACCCCCACTAAGACCGGGAATAGGGATTGGGGTGGAAATGGGAGGATCTGCTGTGGGGCCGGGCAAGATCATTGTTGCCAAGGGTCTTCATGGCTAGGGAGTTTGCTTGTGGGGTGGGATTGGATGCTTTAGGGGGTTGCCTGTCAAGGAAGGTTGGGGAGCGAAACAAAAAACTTGGGACAAATATCAAGGATCTTTGAGGGAGAGGAAGGGACTCTAGACCTCAACAATTGGTGTATAAGGACTGGTTGGATAGGCCTTATGGTCTATATCTATCATCATTGTCTGTTTCCATATGAAGAAACTTACTGTATAATGCTAAAACTAAGAATAAGGCTAGAAAATATTAGTATGTAATTTTGAACAACCCTACCCTTCATTAGGAAACAGGTAATGGGGGTCATTTTAGATGCCCTTTTTGTGATTTGCACGTCTGAAAATGCCCGTTCAGATGTGCCAATCACAGCAATGTCCAAAAAAGCCATTTTAGAAAGCTCTAAATTTACATGTGTCTGAGGGGTTACATACGTGTCGCATAAGGGGTGCAATGGAGGCATGCCTGGGACATTAAAAAAAAGATACTTATGTATTCCACGCTTTAAGAAAAGTGGAAGGAAGTCCAAAAAACTGCCAGCATGGTTTAAAGGTGAGGTCAGAGAGGCTGTTGTCAAAAAAATAATCTTTCAGGAAATGGAAAAAAGAGCCAAACAATGAAAACTGGAAACAACAGAAGCACTGGCAAGTTAAATGCAAGGCATTGATAAGGCAGGCAAAGGGAGAATTTGAGAAGAAGCTTGCTGCGGAAGCAAAAACGCGTTAATAAAGACTTTTTCAAATACATTCATAGCAAAAAAACCTGAGAGAGAGTCAGTTGGACCATTAGATGATAGAGGGATAAAAGGGGCACTATGAGGGGACAAGGCCATAGCGGAGAGACTGAATGAATGCTTTACTGAGGAAGATGTAGGGATGTTACCCATGACTGAAGTGGTATTTAAAGGTGTGGAAGAATTGAAGGAAATATTGATACATCGGTAAGATGTATTACAAGTATTTGATAAAATGAAGAGTAGAAAATCACCTGGACTGGATGATATACATCCAAGGGTGTTGAAAAAACTGAAATATGAGATTGCAGACCTGCTATTAGTAATCTGTGAACTATCATTAAAATCATCTGTAATACCTGAAGATTGGAGGATGGCAAACAATTTTTAAGAAGGGTTCCAGGGTGATCAGTACCGGGAAAAATGGTAGAAACCATCATAAAGAACAAAATTGCTGAACATGTAGATAGTCATGGCTTAATGGGAGACAGCCAACATGGCTTTAGACAAGGAAGATCTTGTCTTACTAATCTGTTATGTTTTTTTGAAGGTGCGAATAAACAGGTAGACAAAGGTGAGTAGTTGATATAGTGCATTTGGACTTTCAGAAAGCCTTTGACAAGGTCCCTCATCAGCGACTTTTGGCAAAACTAAAGAGTCATGGGATAGGAGGCAGTGTACTATTGTGGATCAGAAACTGGTTAAAAGACAGAAAGCAGAGGGTAGGGCTAAATGGTCAATTTTCCCAATGGAGAAAGGTGAAAAGTGGTTTACCCACAGGTTTACTCAAAATTGTGGGTATGGTATGTTGATAACACATTTGTCATAATAAAACACAACCAAATCGAAGAAACATTCCAACTACTCAACAAAGTCTTCGAGGACATCCGGTTCACAACAGAAACGGCCAAGGACAACAAACTCCCATTCCTGGATGTTTTTGTCACGAGAACCAAAAACGGCAAATTCCACATATCAGTCTACAGCAGGCATGTCCAACAGGTAGATCGCGATCTACCAGTAGATCACGGAGGGGTCAGAGGTAGATCGCCAGCCCTACTTGGCTCCATCTCTCCAGCAGCTTGCCCCGTTGCTAGGAGAGAGCTCATGCCGGCAGGTTGTCTGCCGAGGGCTTGCCGCCGCTGCTGATCCTTTGCCTGTCTTTTTTCCCTGCCTGTGGGTGGATTGGGGCGCTTGTTGTTTTCGTGCCAATAGTTTGTGGGTACCCCAGGGGGCTGCCACCTGCGCCCCGCGACAAGATGCCACAGGTCCGGCGTCATACCTGGTCTCCTGCCTCTCAGAATCACCCATTCCTGCCCCCGCCCCAACACCCCTTAGAAGTGTGTTATATACCGGGAGATATCCATTTGCCCAGGCTTTACCTGAATACACGTACCGTATTAGTTGTGTCTTGTGCTGGTCATTGGTCGCTTTATAGTTCACTTTCATTAAATGTTTTCGGGCAGACACAACAAAGTGTCAAGAATTTGGTGATTTTGGCGGGCTTTTCCAGTTTGGTTCTAACTTGCCTATGCCTTGCCTTCAAATTGGTTCAAACCACTGTGACTTTTGTTTGCCTCTGCAATTTTATTTTGCCTAGCCTTTGCGTTGATTCTACACTGCAATTTTATTTCGCCTTGCTTTTGCGTTGATTTTATACTGTGTGCAGAATTTATTAAATCACGTGTGGTGGTATTTAATGTTCTTAATGTTCTTATATACCGCGCTCTCTCTCATCAGCGCGGTTTACAGTAAACATAAAGTGCTCACAGATAGCAACATGCTGTCGTGAGCTTACATGTAACAGGAGATCTAACAGGATTCAACTTAGGAAACTTTGTACATCTTAATTAGACAACTATATACAATGGTAGATTTCTTGTATACAGAAGAGATGGATAAGAGCAATTTTGGTTTATAATGGGGCTTAGGAAGAGTTGAGAGAGTAGGAGATGGTAACTGGTGTTGGGAGAAATGTAAGAGGAACACTTGTTTGGCGGTATTTGATTTTATCTGGTTTGCTGGACAGGTGTTTGAGTTTTTTGATGATTGTTTGGTGGTATTTGATTATTGGTGCCAGTATGATAAATTCTTATTTTTACTTTTAGAACTGCATGTGTGGTTTTGGCATCTCCAGTCCTTGTATTGCACATCATCCAGATGTCTTCAGTTCCTGTTGATCTTTAATACTTTGGGACAGTGACAGTTTTGGACCAGATTCAGCCAGTGTTTATACTAACTTAGCAGATTTGGCCTTCTTACATCCAGCCACCCCAGTATAACGAAGACGAGTGTTCCAAAGAAGAGCAAAACCTACCACTTTCATGATGAATGGGAAATGGACTACTTCTTCATCATGGTGAAAGACAAGTGTTGTTGTCTAATTTGTAACGCCCCACTATCCTTGCCCAAAAAGGGTAATCTGGAACATCATTATAAGGCTCTGCATGCCAATAAGTTTGATGCTGATTTTCTACCCAAAAGTGAAATTCGTAAACTGAAGCTCAAAGAACTTAAATCGAAATTGGCTACTCAGCAACAGTTGATGGCGAAGCCAAGGTCACATTCGATCAATGCAACCATAGCATCCTTCAAGGTCAGCAACCTGATCGCAAAGAAATGCAAACCTTTCACTGAAGGTGAATTTGTAAAAGATTGTTTTCTTGAAGCAGCTGACAATCTTTTTGAAGGATTTAAAAATAAGAAAGATCATAGTTGCTATTCAAGATGTACAATTGTCAAGAAACACCGTCATGCGGCGAATAGAAAATATGTGTGGAGACACAACTGAACAATTGTTGGAGGATGTTTCAAATTGTGTTGCTTTCTCACTCCAACTGGATGAATCTACAAACATAAGAGATATAACCCAGTTGCTAGACTTTATCCGGATGGTTTTTGAAGACTTGAGTGTTAAAGAAGAACTACTTGGAATGATTTCTTTAAAAGGGAGAACTACCAGTCAGGAAATATTTATTTCTTTACACTTTTGTCACAAAATAATGTAATCTTCCATTGCATAGACTTGTTTCCATCACTACTGATGGAGCAAGAACAATGACAGGTGAGGTTAACGGTTTCATAGCCCTCTGTAGACAGCATGACGACTTCCCAGATTTCCTTTCTTAGCACTGCATCATTCACCAGCAAGTTTTGGCAAGCAAGAGACTCAATACAAAGACTGTCATGGACGTCACTTTCAAAATTGTAAATTCAGTTCGTGGAAGATCACTTCAAAGATGGCTTTTCAATCTTACTCTTGATGAAGGGGCAGCGGAAATCATTTTGCACACAGATGTAAAGTGGTTAAGTAGGCACAAATCTCTGCGAAGATTTTGTGATTTGCTGAATGAAGTAAGAAGTTTTTTTGAAGGAGAGGGGAGATGACAAGCAGAGTTGGAAGATGAGGAGTGGTTATGTAATCTGGCATTTCTCTCTGACTTTACAGGTGAACTAAGTGATATGAACCTTGAACTACAAGGTAAAAACAAATGCATTGGAGAGATGATGAGTACAGTTTCATCCTACAAGAGCAAATTTGAGCTAATGATGACTGACCTTGCAAACAACACTTTTGATCATTCTCCTAATACACAGGACCATCTGGGACAATATCCAAATTTTGTTTTTCAGAATGAGAAGTATGTGACAGAAATCTGTTCTGTTATCCAGGAATTCAAAAATAGATTCTGTGACATCCAAAAAATTGGAAGAGTTGTGGAGTACTTGTTATATCCATTCAAAGTATATGTGGACATTAAAGAAACTGCAGCTGCTATCAGTAAAAATTACTCATTGAACAAGCCATCTCTTGAAAACGAAATATTAACCCTTAAAAATTACATTTTTCTCAAGACCCGTGCTGAGCAAGAATTGTTTTGGAAGCTAGTGCCTAGAGACAAATTTCCCAACTTGAGAAGATGCAGTGAAGCTGTACACTCCTGTTTTGGTTCAAATTATTTGTGTGAATCTGCATTTTCCCATATGAAAATGACAAAGAGTATACAACGTTCCAAAATGACAGATGAACATCTCCAGGATTCCCTGAGACTGGCCCTCACGCAATAGTCACCCAACTTCAAAAAGCTGGTGGATGAAATGCAGGCTCAGACGTCTCACTAATGAGCAAGAGCGAAATATTAAAGATTGTGCAAGATCAGCCTGGATCAATACTCAACCTAAATTTAACACAAATTACTCAATAAAAGTTAAAGAAAGTTATTAAGACAGTTAAAGAAAGTTATTACTCAATAAAACTTTACGAAAAAATGTACTTTTCATTTCCCCTTGCAGTTCTTACTGGATCTTCGTCTCTCTGTTTTGTTTTTGTTTAATTTGCTTAACAGCTGATCACATCCAAGTAAATAAGAGAAGGTTCATTAAAAATGGGGGGGAATCCTCCAACTTTATTGGGTTAATATTTAATTTGAAACTTAATTTTCATGGTGGTAGATCACCGGCACTGACCAATCAATCCCCGGGTACAAAACAGCTGAGTCACCACCAACCCCAAACGCAAGCGTTCAAGCACATTACCACCTGGAATCGTGCACTAATGCTGTCTGCTTGTATGGTGACGAAACGTCTGCAGTCAAACTATCGAGCTCAGAAAACAATCCAACATCGTGAGCTTAAGTGGATAACATTTACAAACGTCTTTAAAGATTTCAGAAAGTTTAGTTATCACATCTGAAGCAATAAAAACATTGATTCTAGGCATCTAATGCTATTGAAACATATGGTGTGATTTTCTTCCATTTCCAGCTTTCACCTTTCACTGAACTCATTCTGAATGTCTTGCTGAAGACACCTACTTGGCTCCTTAGGTACTCTCACATTCTAATCTCTGCTCAGTGACATAATTGAAATCAATGACCTTGAGTCCTCAGGATTACTGCAACATGGGGGGATGTGCTGTGAAATGAGACAACATCTTACTGCTTTACTTAGTACTGAGAAGAATATATTTGTCTAACAAATAAAATAAATGTCCCAGTTTCCCTGTACTTCGGTTCAGATTGGCACATTGTGGTAGCTACAGTGTGACATGTGAAACTTTGATTACGGAGAGAATATATATTATTGATTTATTGGACGCTGTCCATTTGCACTTTAAAAGTCCTTATTAATATATTTTAAATTGGCCTGTATCCGAGATATTTTATTCCCACAGCTTTGCCTTCCAGATGCAGTCAATAACAGCAAGGAATGGCAGGGGCGTGGATAGCTGTGGGTGAGTAATTCATATTAGGAAACTAATCACTTTTATGACTAAATGTGTTAGAAAAGACTATTTTGGTTTATTATAGCAGCTGAAATTGGAAAATCAGTCTCAGTTAGAGAGAGTTAGATTAGGAGGGTTTTTAAATGTGCCTTTTTTTTAAATTTGAAAATATGCTAAAGCTAGAGTTTGGAGTGGAGAAGTCGCCTAATGGTTAGTGCGGTAGGCTAAGAACCAGAGAAGCCAGGCATCAAATCCTCTTGGGCAAGTTGCTTAACCTTCCACTGCCTCGGGTATAGTGTAAAACCACTGGAGACAAGGGGAATACTTACTTTACCCAACTGTAACTCACCTTAAGCTACTACTAATTTAAAAGGTGTGAGCCAAATCGCTATCATATTTAGCAAAGGAACCATACTTTCCTCTAATAGCTTATTTTCCTTGCCATCTTTTTCCCAAAACCCAATGCTTTACCTTTGTTGCCCCAACTGAGCCCTATTATGCTATCCCTTCAGTTCAACCTGATCAGTCCTAAAATACCAATGAGGTGCGCACAAACTGGGTGAAATTCTCTTCCTGCAATATAATTTTCTGCATTGCTTAGTGCCATCTTTTAGCTCTCTCACACATGAGAGAAGAAGTTTATGAAACTGCACAGCTGGGGAGGCGTATTTCCTGCAGCTGTGCTCAGAAGAGGAGGCAGGCTGTGTCCTGGGCTGCTCAGACATCATCAGGAGCTCTCTTCAGGCTTTTTAAAGTTCCCTATATTTAGGTGTTTGTGCTAGGCACGCGGCCGTGGCGTGATCTAAGGGACAGTTCTGCCCCTTGGGAGCCCCTCAGAGCACTGCCGGAGCACTAAATACCTATGGGGAAACATAAGAAGAAGGTTTTTGCAGTGACTACTAGTGGGCCCATGAACAAACATTTGGTATCTACTTTTGTAGGTAATGGGACTGTCTCTCCTCAAGTTTCGGGGACTTCTTTAAGTTCTCTGGAGCGTCTTCCACCAGCTCCTCCCCCTGACCTCACCGGTGATGGCTCTCTGGATTATAGTTCCCCAGTTTCTTCCCTTGTATCTTTGAAACCTGTCGTCTGGTCTCCCCCTCCAGTTGAATCCAGGGAGACACCTGAGTCTCAGGTGTCCCTGGGGAATATTTGGAGGGTGGTTACTAGGACTGAGCAGGCTTTGGCCAACACTGTTTCCCAGCTGTGCAGCTTCTCACAGGAGGCCGTTGCTCGGCTGGTTAAAGTCGAGGATCAGGTGGTCTCTCTTGCTTCCCAGATTTCTAAATATGATAGCTCTTTTTCTTCTTTGAATGCGGTGAATGCCTCCTATATTAAGGATAGTTTAGTAATCCATCAGAAATTAGAAATGTTGGAAAATAAATTTCAGAAGTAGAAATCTTCGTTGTTTGAATTTTCCCTATTGCCATTTACTGTTTTCTGAAGTCTTATTTCGGAAATACCTTAAGGAAGCTTTGGGTTTATCCACAGCTGACTCAATGGCTTTTTCCAGGTTATTTTACTTGCCAGGTGGTTGGATGTCAGGTGAGTCCTCTGAGGGTTTTTAATGTTTTGCAACCTCAGGAAAATTTCAATTTGACTCAGTTCTTAGAGGACTCGCAGGACGTTATTTCCACCAGGGCTACTCTTTTGGTGACATTTCTTTCTGAACAGGATAAGACTTCAGTGCTTAGGAGTTACTTTAAAAATAAGGCATTTCATTTTTGTGGGTCGCGAGTTCAATTGTTTCCTGATGTCTCCCGGGCCAAGCAGCTACGCTGACGGGCCTTTTTGGTCATCAGGCCTAGGGTGTTGACCATTGGGGCTTCATTTTTTTTACGTTATCCCTGTAAGTGCTTGGTCACTTTTCAGGGTGTTAGGTATATTTTCTTAGACTCTCCACAGCTGGAGGATTTTGTAGTTGATAAGGAGAAAAAGGCTTCAGAGGGATGAGCTATGGGTGGTTTAGATAATTGGCTGTTTATCATGGGATTTTTTTGTTTTTTCCCTTGTTTCTTGTTGGATTTTCTTTAGTATTTTTCTCCTCCCCTTTTTTGTGGGCTATTGGTTATGATTTCTTTTGTAAGTGTATTTTTGCACTTGATCTTTTCTTGTATTTGATTTCAATCATATTTCTTGTATACTTGTTTTGTAAGTATGGTTAAAAATTTTGAAATAAAAAAACAAAAAAAAAACCTGCACAGCTGTACATGGATGTGTAAGTGTATGTGCACTGACAACATGTGCACTTATACATGCGTCATATGTAAGAATTCTCAGAGGTGTTTGGGCTGAGTTGGGAAGAGTTGCAATGTATATGAATATTTAATTTTATAGACTACAGTGGAATTAACGCATTAGTACATGCATATTTGAGATTTATGAAGTGCGCATATATTATACAAAAAATAGGGACCTACGTGGTGTAAAAATCTAAGCGCTCACACCTAGATTTTTCAGAAACTCACATAAGTTGGAGTGTTTTATAATTTATGCGCGTAAATTTGTACTCTGCCTACACTGAGGGCAAACTCTATCCCTATTCAGCCCACACTGAAGTATGCATGATAGGACTTACGCACATGCTTATAGAATAGCAATCACCTAATGCTGGGAACTGAGTGCCCATTCATAAGCATCATAAACATCTCAATCATATCACCTCTATCCTGCCTATCCCACCTTTCCTCTAAGGTGTACATGGTAAGATCCTTGAGTTGACTTAGGTGTGTATCTTTATGCAGTTCCATATAAAATCAACATGCAAATGGTTACACCGTTTTGGAGCAGGTTTGAAGTTAGTGCACTACTGGGGCTGATTCCAGGAGCCTGTTTTATAGACATATCTTTTTTTTTTGAAACTTTTATTTTCATTTTGCAACAAACAAAGAAACAACACACCAAAAGAGACAAAACAAGTATACAATAAGGAAAAGTAAACCCATTACCCCCCCCCCCGGTGCTTCTTCTCTACCCGTTTGTATCAGCATGTGAGCGCTTCCAATTAACAGTGATTATACATCAAACGATCAAAAAAAAAAAAAAAAAAAATATCCCACAATACAGCATGATCATGAGACAGAGATTATACAAAGTTAGAGACAGTCAGCTGAGAGCATTTAGCAAAATGTACATATTCATTGAACATCTTCCATTAAGACCAATAAGAAGGAGTCTGAACGGAGGAAGCGCACAGACGAGGTATATGTTCATATTTACTGTAGAGACAGGCATGATTCCACCATTCATTGAGTCTCAGATGGGACTAATTTCCCAGTAGTACTCAATGAGGGAAACAGCAATGCCAAGCATAAAGTTCAAAAGGAGATAAGCCATTTCTTGGGAGAGAGGGGATCCCCGCAACTGGGCGAAGTCCCACTATCCTCCGAGAGAGGGACTCCTGAGAGTGCAATATAGACTAAATACGACCCAGACCCGACGCCAGTTATACTGTAGTGCGGGATATTCATGCATAACATGAAATGAAGTAATAAACAATGGCACAGGACGTGTCCAGCAAACTTTACCCTGAGTAGTTTTCCATTTGTCTGATCTGTGTGGAGTGGAAAGACACCGGGGGGCTAGAAAGTAGAGGGTCTGCTTGAGTGAGGCGGGTCGGGTAACCGTGTCCCTCTGCTCCAGATTAGGCTCCATTGCTCCGAGGTGAACGTCATATGCAATTCTCTCTCCCATACTTTCTGCGCTATAGAGGGATCTCTAGTGATAGCATTACATAAGGTTTAGTAAAATTGGATGCTACACCCGGTAAACTACCGAGAGATCGGAAGTTTCCAATCTAACCTTATGCAGAGTGTGCCGATGGCGGGAGTACTCTAGTGCTCCGAATGCAATACTGAAGTTACACTGACCAGAGTCGGGAGTCGAAAGGTTGCATAGGAATATTAAAGGCACCTAAAGTGTCGAAAAACATTGGTGGATAGTGGGAGTCTAATGGGAGAGTCATACCAGGGAGTAAGGTAAGAGGAATCGGTGAGCAAAGGCCCGCTACTATATCTAGCCACACAGGTCTGCTCGGTACTGGAGCTTCCAACCAACAAGCACCTTGTTTTGAGAAGAAAAAGATTGAGGGAACACTTGAGTAATCTCGCCACCAAGTATTAATGGAGCTTTGGCGGAGGCCGAGGCCAACTGCGCAAAACTTGCATAGTGAGCAGGGTTGTCCACATTCGGGACATAGTGCAAATACACGTGAATTCACTATCTCCGACCTCAAGGTGTACACGGGCCCAGCTACCCTCCATGTCAGCGCTAATATCAGGTACAGTAGCGTGCAAAGACTTCTCAACCAGAATGACTATCCCGTACCATTTGGAAACGGTGGGAGAATAGGCAGCTACCATGTGAGGCCTAGCATTGAGTTTCAGTGTTTCAGCAGAGTGTAATGCGTTTCCTGAAGACACACCTAATTACCGCGCTCGTGGCTTAGTTAGCTTCTGATTTTCTTTCTGCTGAGTGGAACCTCAATGCATTGTTCTATGAATATTAAGATTTTACCTGAGGCCATTCAGAAAAGTTATAATTCTGTGCATGATAGCACACATAATTTCACTGTGTCCCCTCAAACTGACTGTATCTGGCTGTACAACATGACATAGGAAAATAAGCTAATAGAATACAATGAAGCGCCCCACATTAACAAAGATAACCGCAGTACGGTAGAGGAGAAGCAAAACCCAAAATTACTGGCGACCATGTGTCTGCGGGGAGAAACCCCAGAGAAGGCCGAAATGAAAAAACTATAATGTAGGACTGTGCGTGCTTCCGAATCCGACCGAGGCACACATCATGAAGGGATAGGAGACCAAAGACAAAAGTCATACAGAGAAAGAAAGAAAGTCCAGGCTATTTCTGTGCTGGGCTATGACCGCCGCATCGGGCCCTTCAAAATGGCGGACAGAGCCCGGCAGATAAGAGTCCAAGATTTGGGATTAGCGCATCTGTTCTGCTTCTTGGAGTCCAAAAAGGTTGATAATAGATCAGGATCCTCGAACGTCCTGGTCTGGTTATGGAGAGTCACTCGGAGCTTCGCTGGATACAACAGGCCAAAGCGAGCCTGTAGCTGTTGAAGTCGAGGGCGAAGAGCAAGGAGTTTCTTCCGACGGTCAACGGTAGGCTATGCCAAATCAGGAAAGAAGGAGACCTAACGACCTTCATATACCAAAAGATGATACGCTCGGGCAGCATGTAAAATTTGTACCACTAGTTGATATCGTAGAAACCTAAAGATAATCGCCGGGGGGTCGTGCGGTTGAGCGCCATGCGGGCAGGAACACGGTGTGCTCGATCGATTTCCAGTTCTCTGTGAAAAGTAATCTTCAGCAAGGAGGGAAGAGTTTTGAGCAAGAATTCTCTTATATCTCCTGCTTCCCCCCCTCCGGCATTCCGAGGAGCCTCACATTGTTGCGACGGGCGCGATTATTGCTATCTTCCAACTCCTTTTGAAGATTCTGTATCTGGCGCTCAGCCTCGTCCAGCTTGCCCAAGCGCACCTCGTGCGAGTCGAGGACCCCCGCCATATTGTCCTGCCGTAATGAAAGACCTTCAAGTCGGCTTGGAGCACTCCCAAAGTCTTCTCGCATGGCTCGAAGCGCTTCTCCATTAGACTGCACCAATTCCTTCACGCCGCGTATTTCCTCCAAAATCTCCAGGTGCATTGCGGGGTTTTCACGAAATGGAACCATCTTCTGCGGGGAGGATACCTCCGTTTTGGAGCGTTGTCCGTGAGAAGAAGAAGGAGACCCGAAGTCCAAGCGCGCTGGTTTGTGGGCCGCCATCCCCCCGAGGTGCCCGGTCAGCTCGGAGCAAAATAGTAAATTTATATAGGTATTAAGTCAGGATTCTGAGTAGGCCTCTCGGGAGCTTCAACGCAAAGCGTCCTACCCGCTGGACATCAGGCTCCGCCCCCTTATAGACATATCTTATTTTTTTTTAAGTGCCATTAAGTCAATGCTGACTCCTGGCAACCCAGCAGCTCCTGGGTTTTCTTGACAAGGTATGACTGGAAATAGATTACCAAGCTTTCCTTCTGAGGCAATGGAGGGTAAAGTGACTTTCCCAAGGCTGCAAGTAGAAGCAGTTAAACCCTAACCTCCTGGGTATGAGACTGTTGCTTTAACCACTAGGCTACTCCTCCACTCCTTGTAGCATAAACATAAAATAGGCAACATTTTATAAAATTACTTCCCATGTGCTACATCTAAAAATTGCCCTATATGATCAAACTTCTTAAACAAACAAATATGGTGATTATTTTAGAAGCCTTATTTGAAATTTGGACATCTAAAAACAGGCACGTAGATATCCAAATCACGAAGATGTCTTCGGAACCATTTTGCATATGATGTCTAAAGATGTCCCCATGCGGGGATATTCAAATAGGCAGGGGGTGAATTGGAGGCATGTCCAGGGCAGAGTGATGGACTTAGATGTCCTCGTTCAATTCCAGACTTATTAGACGTCGGCAATCTTGTCCAATTTCAGCCTGCTCCAGGCAGGAACAGGCATCAGGAAAGTACTTGTTTGGGTTGTTAAACATCCGGAGGGTGTAAAGAAAATGGCACTCTGCCATCCCCAGTACTCTCCACAATCGCAATGATAATTGTTTTGTGTTTGAACCATTGCTGAACGTCTCTTAGATGTCCTCAGTCTTGGATGCTATTCCAGAGTCGTCTATGTAGATGGCCCCACAGATGTCCATATCGAGCATGTCCAAGTTAGTGAAATCATATCTGAACTTGGAGGTGCCTTTTTTTCTGAAGTTCAGGCTTTGAAGACTCAGATTGCAATTGGACATCATTTGTAAAATGTGCCTTCACATTAGTAAACATTATGGACTATTTGGAAGGGCCCAAAATTTTTCTCCATGTTTTCCTTTGGGGATGAAACAGTTTAGACAGAACTTAAAAAAATTGTGATCATGGTTTGTTTTCTAAATATATACATTTAAAGATGGGGCAGTTTGTAAAACCTTTTCTTTATAACAAATCTTATTCTTATTCCATCTAGAATTTCTACTTGCAGCTGAAAGGGGTAATCAAGCCTGTA
The DNA here is from genome assembly GCA_033557465.1 of Ichthyophis bannanicus. NCBI lineage: Eukaryota > Metazoa > Chordata > Amphibia > Gymnophiona > Ichthyophiidae > Ichthyophis > Ichthyophis bannanicus. Next base: position 39,574,283 of record CM066050.1, on the reverse strand, counting down.
CTCCTGTGTTTGTCCAGTGCTAATAGCTTCAAAAGCTGGTAATCACAACTCTGAACGTTAGATGACCTTGATGGAGAAGAGGAACATTTACTGATTTTCCAAACTTCTGCAAATGACAGAGATACATCTTCAGTTGGAATGTAAATAGCAGAAAGACTACAGATTTGTATTTTATTGGTATTATTTCAGTGAGTAACATAGAAACATAGAAAAATGACGACAGAAAAAGACCACATGGCCTATCTAGTCTGTCCTTCCATATCAACAACTACAACAGTCCCCTTTTTTCCTTTAGAGATCCTCTGTATTTGTCCCATGCTTTTTTGAATTCAGATACTGTCCTCATGTCTACCACCTCCACTGGGAGACTATTCCACGGATCCACCACTCTTTCCGTAAAGAAATATTTCCGCATATCACTCCTGAATCTATTCCCCTTCACCCTCATCCCATGTCCCCTTGTAGCAGAACTTGCTTTCAATCGAAAGAGGTTTCTTCTCCTGTGCATTTATGCCATTGAGGTATTGCTTTATAATGAAGACCACTAACCATTTTAGTAGCCACCCTCTATACTGACTCCATCCTTTTCATATCCTTTTTTTTTTTTTTTTATTGAAAGGCAGCCATGAAATACATAGGAACAGAAACATGAGCATAAAACAATATCAAAAGAGAACAAAGCCAAAGTCACTAACAAGGAACACAAGGCTAGCCAACAAAACGCCTTTTTTTGTTTTTATATTTTTATATTAGACTTTTGTTGTTCCTTTATACTTGTCCCCCTTCCCGTATCCCCCAACCCCCTCCCACCCTGCTGCAAGCCACAAATAACCCCCCCAAAAAGAGAAAAAAAAGAATTCCACCCCTCCCACCCCCAAGCCACCCTACCCTATCTCCCCGCCCCCCCCCCACGAATCTCCATACAGCCCATAAAAAGGAGAGTACGCCAGCCAATCTGCGCACAGAAAGCAAAAGGCGATACCGCCGACAAGCCTCTTGCAGCATAGCATGCCACTCACCACTTTCGAGGACGGGCCACAGCCTTCAGCAATCAGGTGCCATAGCGAAGGACAAAGGGTTCCCCCCACACCTGCTCAAAGCGCGGCAAACGCATCCTCCCAGCAGCTACCCCACGCTCCATTGTGTACGTGTCCCACATCCGGTCCAACCAAACAGAAAAAGACGGTAGGAGAGCCTGCTTCCAAACAGAAGCTAGCGACATACGAGCCGCATTCAGACCATGGCAAAGCAAAGCCAGTTGAGGGCTGCGCGTCCCGGGCACAGCAACCACAAATAGAAAGATACCTGGGTCCCAGGGAATGCTCACCCCAATAAGCTGCTGTAATCGAGCTTGAATCCCCCTCCAGAAGGTTTGAACGCGAGGGCAAGACCACCAGATGTGCTCCAGAGCCCCCTTCTGCCCACATCGCCGCCAACACAGATCCGAAACCCCCGGATAAACGCGAGCAATCCGCACAGGAGTCATGTACCACCTATATAAATAATTTATAGTTAGTTTCACGAACATTAACTGCCACTGAGCTCTTCCACAACCTACCCTCCACCTGTTCCCACTGTTGCTCAGAGTAATGAAGATTCAAGTCAGTATTATTATTTGTTGCAAATAATTGCCCCGGTTACCCAAGTTATTGTTCCTGTTCGATGTAAAAACAGATATCTGTATTTTGTCTGATGTTTCTTGTTCTATGTAAACCGCGCTGATTATGAATAGTGCGGTATATAAAAGATGTTAAATAAATAAATAAAATAAATATTCCAATTTTCTCTATGCTTGACAAAGTGCGGTTGCTGCGCCTGCAGCTGAGCATACAAGGCAGCTATAAGACCTTTGGTGGTGGTGCACCCCTCGCAAAAGCGCTCCAAATCCGTCAACTCTCGGGCCACATGAGGCCGAACGGCTCTAGCCTGAACCCAATGGGCCACCTGCGTATATTGGAAGAGCTGACTATCAGGAAGGTCAAATTCCTCCTGAAGCATTTGAAACGTTTGTAACTTACCCTCATCGAATAGTTGTCCTGCACGGCTAAGGCCCTTATGACCCCACATCCTGAACGCCGGATCAACCATCCCCGGGGGAAAGGAAGCATTATCCACTATAGGCGCCAAAGGGGTGAGGTCCATCCCACGAGGCCGAAAGAATTGGTCCCAACAGTGAAGGGTATGTAAAATGTAGGGATTACTTAAACGCTGACCACTTCGTAGCTTGGGACCAAGCCACAGCCGGTCAATAGTCATTTCTAGTTGCACCCATCGCTTGGACCTATCCACGATCATCCACTCCACCCCGGCGTGACACTGCGCCGCCGCATAGTACCAGTGAAGGTTTGGAGCCCCCATACCCCCAGTGCGCGAACGAGCATAAAGAAGTTGGCGTGCCAAACGCGGCCGACGGTACTGCCAGATAAATTTCATAAGCAGGGTTTGCCAGGTGGCCAATATTCCCCGGGCCAACGAGATAGGGAGAACTCGAAAGAGGTACAAAAAACAGGGAACGACCACCATCTTTACCACCGCAATACGCCCAAACCAGGATAATATTAACCTATTCCAGGACTCCAAATCGCGCCGAACCTGCCTAAGTAATGAATCATAATTAGCCTTAAAAAGGGCCACCCGGTCCACTGTCAAAGTCACCCCTAAATATCGCAAAGCACCCGACACCCACCGGAAGGGGTAGGCAGCACGAAGCTCCGCACAAACCGCTTCCGAGACCCCCACATTTAGAATTTCAGATTTAGCATAATTGATTTTAAATCCAGACACCTGGGAAAAGGTATCAAAAAGCTGCATAGCGGCAGAAAGAGACACAGTGGGATTCACCAGAGATAATATGATATCATCCGCAAAGAGCGCGATCCGGTAATCCGTTGAACCCACGCGAACGCCCCCTATGCCCGAATGTTCGCGAAAGCTCTGTGCCAAGGGTTCCATCACTAGTGCAAACAACAGCGGCGACAGAGGACAGCCCTGACGAGTGCCCCGTTCCAGTGAGAAAATTCTGGATTGACCCCCGTTAGCCCGAACACATGCCTGGGGGTCTTGATATAAGCTATGAACCCAGCGTATGAAATTAGGACCAAAGCCCAACGTGTCCAACACACACCAAAGATAACCCCAGCTGACATGGTCAAAGGCCTTTTCGGCATCAACCCCCACCACTAGGGTCGGCTGCGAATCTTGCTGCACTACGTAGATAACCTGCAGCATCCGCCGAATATTATCTGCCGCCTGGCCTTCCCGGTACAAACCCAACCTGGTCAGGATGTACCAAAGTTGGGAGAACCCAGTTCAATCGCGCAGCCAGCACAGAAGCAAGTATTTTGACATCCGTATTTAAGAGGGAAATGGGACGATATGAGGCCGCGTCCTGCAGGGGTTTACCTGGCTTAGGGATCATGACTATCAAAGCCTCAAGCTGAGATGGAGGCAGAGACGCCCCCCTCAGGACCTCATTGTAGAGTAACATAAGAACATAAGATATGCCATACTGGGTCAGACCAAGGTCCATCAAGCCCAGTATTCTGTTTCCAACAGTGGCCAATCTAGGTCATATGTACCTAGCAGTTTCCCCAAGGGACACAGGTTCCACAATGCTTGTATTGGTTCAAGCATTGATATCCTGGGTCCCTTCTTAATAATGGTTTATGGACCTTTCCTCCAGGAACTTGTCCAAACCTTTTTTAAACCCAGTTACACTAACAGCCTTTACTACATCCTCCGGTAACAAATTCCAGAGTTTGATTACACGTTGAGTGAAAAAATATTTTCTTTTATTAGTCTTAAATAGTTTACCCTGTAGCTTCATTGCATGTCCCCTAGTCTTTCTATATTCTGATAAGGTAAACAATCGATCTACGTTTACCCGTTCCACTCCGTTCATTAATTTATAGACTTCTATCATATCTCCCCTCAGCCGTCTCTTTTCCAGGTTAAAGAGCCCTAACCTTCTTAGCCTTTCTTCATAGGAGTATCCTTCCATCCCCTTTACCATTTTGGTGTCTCTTCTCTGAACCTTTTCTAAAATCGCTATATCCTTTTTAAGATACGGCGACCAGAATTGCACACAATATTCAAGGTGCGGTCTCACCATGGAACGATATGGAGGCATTATAATATCTTTTGTTTTATTTTCCATTCCTTTCCTTATCATACCTAGCATTCTATTTGCTCTCTTGGCTGCCGCTGCACACTGGGCCGAGGGTTTTAACATGGTATCCACAATGACGCCTAAATCTTTTTCCTGGGTGGTGGTTCCTAATGCTAATTGCACACGGAATTTTTTATAGTACTCCGCAGGAAAGCCATTACCCGGCGCTCCCCCTGTTTTCAACCGCCGGATTGCGAGCTCCACCGCCTCCACTGTAAGTTCAGAGTCTAAGTGCTCCCGATCAGAGTTAGTCAACTGGGGCAGGGTGATCTTCCGTAAGAAGCCCTGGACGCGGGCTAAATCAAAAGGTTCGGCTTTATATAACCGCTCCAAAAAAGTAGCAAAGACTTTGCGTATCTCTCGAGAGATCACCTTCTTCTGCCCCCCAGAATCGTGAAGCTCGCGGACCACCCGCCCCGATTGCTGCTGCCAAAGCCGCAAAGCTAGATAGCGACCCGTCTTATTCCCCTGCTCATAAAATGTTTGGCGCAATTTCCGGCGCTTATTGTCTAATTCTCTTTGTGAACATGCATCCAGGTTAGCCCGGACAGCCCGCCATTGACGCAAGACTCGCTTCGATCCAGTCTGGGCGTGCTCTAAGCGCAGCCGGGAAGAGTCTCCCACTAATTGACAATATTCCCGTCTCCAGGCCCTTCGCGTGCGAGCCGCTTCTGCTATAAGTTGGCCCCAAGCCGTGGCCTTGAAAGCGTCCCAAACCATGGAAAGCGGAACCTCCCCAGAGTCGTTTAACCCAAAAAAGTCAGTTATGAAACAGCCGTGGTCCTGCACAGCACACTGCCGGCGCAGGAATCGCACATCAAGTCTCCAAAGCCACTGGCGGTCACTATACACATCCGCCGGGAGGGTGAGCCAGCACAGGGCATGATCCGACCAGGTCAGTGCCCCGTGACCAGCCTCCACCCTCCCATCCATCAGGCGCTGGTCCAACAAAAAATAATCTATGCGGGTGTGCACCTTATGGACGGGAGAATAATAGGTGTAGCTTCTCTCCCCCTCATGAGTATCCCTCCACACATCTTGCAAGCCCAGCTCTTTCAAAAGGTTCTGCAAGGCCTTACCGGGCCCACCCACCCCCCTCCCACCACTACTCGTAGAATCCAAATGGGGCACCAGATGGGCATTACAATCCCCCCCGAGTATACTTTTCATATCCTTTTGAAGGTGCGGTCTCCAGAATTGTACACTATACTTCAAATGAGGTCCCACCAAAGACTTATACAGAGGCACTATCACCTCCTTTTTTTCTGCTAGCCATTCCTCTCCGTATGCACCCAAGCATCCTTCTAGCTTTTGCTGTCACCTTTTCTTCCTGTTTAGCTACTTTAAGATCATCAGACACAACCACGCCTAAGTTCCGCTCTTCTTTAGTGGACAAAAGTACTTCACCACCTATACTGAATTGCTCCTTTGGATTGCTGCAGCCCAAATGCATGACCTTACATTTTTTAACATTAAATCCCAGCTGCCAAATTTTAGACCATTCTTCAAGCTTAGCTAGATCCCTCCTCATGTTATCTACACCTTTCTAGGTGTCTACTCTATTGCAGATTTTGGTATCATCCGCAAAGAGGCAAACCTTACCCGACAGCCCTTCCGCTATATCGCTTACAAAGATGTTAAAAAGAATCGGACCAAGGACAGATCCCTGGGGCACACCACTGATAACATATATTATAAAAACAATAGCGTGGGAAAATGATTTTACTTGACATCAACATTGATGGGGCTGAAACCTCACTTAAAAATGTAACTATGGCAAATATCAACTACAGAGGCACTGAAGAGTTTTATAGGTAAATTTTGTAAAAGCAAAGGGGCCTTGGCAATGTTACCTTTTATGCGCTGTGCCATGTTATTACCACTGGCACATATGGTCAAGAAAACCCAGAGGCTGGGTCACCAGGAGTCAGCATTGACTCAATAGCACATGCATATAACATGGAGGCATCAACAGGTGAACATGAATGTTTTCCGTGTGATTGATCAAGATGCATTAATGATGTATTGGAAAACAAATGCTGGTCCTATTAACAGACATTTTCTTTGACACTTTTAGAGCTCCCCATCTGCTTCTCTTCCTTTTCGAGTGCAGGGAGCTGCTTTTGTAAAAGAGGGATTGCAGGAGACAGCAATGAGAGTGTAGTAGTAGAAATCTGGGGAGCAGAGGCAAACGCTTATTAGTGGGTTGATGTGAGGGGGTTGGGTTTGTGATTGCGGGTTTGAGTCGACTTGGAGGGGTTGGGTTGTTCTGCACCAGTGGATATTTATTTTTACATCGGCCATGTAAACTACATGCTGGTAGTGTGGGGTCACTTAATGCCACCTCTTGAGGTGGCATTAACACCTCCATGCTACTGGCAGCCCTGTCAGCATGCGGCAATGTACCATGTGAACTGTCAGGGCTGCCATGCCCTATCTCCACCCATAAGCCACACCGTTCCCACCCCACGTTAAGCACTTTGCATGGCATACCTATTGCACTAGCTGGTTTTAGCACTTGGTAGCTGTTAGTGCAGGTCCACACCAATGGCTAGCGCACATAATTTTATTTTTAGTTATTTTATTTAGCTATTTTTATATACCGCTTTATTGCAGCATCAAAGCAGTTTACACTGAACTGATAAACTGATACAAAGAACCTGGGGTCTGAACTTGGACGATTATGAGATTATCCAATACTTTGAAATGAAATTCTTACAGTAGGGGGCAAAGGAATATGTATATTGTGGGGTTGGGGGCGGGGGAGAAAGCTGATGGTTCATGTTTCGCTATCAAATTGTTCCTTGAAGAGATGGTTATGGTTATATTTTATTTGATATACTGTAACATTGCTGTGTTGTACAATAATTAAAAAAGAAAAGAAGTGAAAGGAACTCCATAGTGTAGAAGGACAGTATAGATAGGAACAGCATAGAAAAGATAGGCAAACAGAATAAGACAAAGATAAATACACACAATTCCCTTAGACTATAGGGTGTCTTTACCATGCCCAAAGGGTGTCGTCATACCAGAATAGCTACTCAGGTTAAGTTAAGAGCAGTCCTAAAAAGGAAGGTTTCCAGAGATTTTTTGAAGCACTTGAAATTTAATTATGTGCGGAGGTGGCCTGGCAAGCCATTCCAATATTCCAGAGCCGCAGCAGAAAAAGCTAATTTTCTTGTAGATTCATACTTTAATTCCCATGAGGAGGGGAGGTGTAAACGAAAATCATGGAGCGAGCGAAGAAATCTTGTTGGGGCATATAGGGAGACATCAGTAGACAAGTCATCCGGAACTGTATCATGAATAATTTTGTGTGTCAGGTTAAAAAGTTTGAAAATGATCCGAGAATTTATAGGTAACCAATGATATTTGACGAATAGTAGCGTAATATGATCGAATTTGTGTACGTGAACTAGTACATGAAGAGCCGTATTTTGGATGGTCTGGAGGCGACAGAGATGGATCTGTGAAAGAACTATATAAACAATATTGCGATAGTCAAGTCTCTGTATCGCAGTGTGTAAAAGCATGGTTATCTAGGCTGGGTGATCAAAAATGAATGCTAAGAAAACGCCGTAAGGCCAGGAAAAGTTGATTTAGTTAAGCTGCGCCTGTTGAGGGGAGAAAGTAAGAGCGGAATCTAACACAACTCCAAGATATAGAAGGGAGGTATGTAATGCTAAAGGCTGACCATCTATCATAGGGGCAAGTGTAGGCTGAATATCTGAACTGGTAAACCAGATGGCTGTTGATTTAGTAGGATCTTAGATGGATCTTAAGAGCCATACAGAACTCCCTGAGGTCTATTTTTGTATGTAGGTCATTAGGAAAATTGCTCTAGATGCTGGGGGTGAATAGCGAGAAGGCCCAGTTGGCAATGGATTGAGTGCTCTTTGTTATGAGGGAGGAAACGGTGAAAGTGTTTAGCAAACAAGTTCTTCTGGATCTGTGGTTCGGTGCTCTGTGTAGAAGTGATTGAAGGTCTTCTGATGATACGTTTTGGGATACCTTTCATATGGTTAAAATGGGCCTTGTATTTTGCCTGGCTAATTATAGGGAGCCAATGAAGGTGCTTTAGGATTGGAGTTATGCGTTTCAATCTGGAGGCACCAAGTAGGATTTGGGCAGCAGTATTTTGTGCCAGTTGGAGGAGGTGTAGAGCATATTTGGGAAGGCCTTGTAAGATTATATAGCAAAAGCTGCTGGCGAGTCTTCATTTTGTGGTACACCATCCTCAATGTGTTGCTAATGGGTGGTTGCATAATGAAGAACTGGCCCAGGATTATGCCTAGGTATTGTACTTGAGTTCTGACCTCCAATACGACTTTGGGCATTCCAGATATTGTCAGTGAGGTTGGAGGATGAAAGGTAGGATCTTTTGTGAGTAGAGAACCTCAGTTTTCTTGTACTTAACAGAGAGGATGTGCTGAGAGCCTACTGTGAAGCATGTCAGCAATGTGGTGTAAGAAGGAACAATACGTATGACATTATGTCGTCCACATGTATGTGGTAAAATAAGTTATGGCCTGGATGACTGGACAGATAGGCTGAAGGTATAAATTGAATAGTAATGATGATAGTGCAGAGCCTTGCTGGACTCCTCATTATTGTTTGCAGGGTGTTGACTTAAATGATCCGCGATTAACCTGTTGTTGTCTGCCTGTGAGGTAGGAGTGGAACCATTTCAAGGTGGTATCCTTGAGTCCCAGGGATTGTAATCATGATATAAGAGTGTTGTGATTGACTAAGTCAAATGCAGAGACAATGTCAAGGAATATCATGATAAAGCCTTGGTGTGGCTTGTCCATGTCCTTTGTGTCTGCTGGTGAGTGCGGTTAGGCATAGGCATGAAGCCATGTTGCTGTAGATCAAGTGGTGTGTCGGAGGTGAGATAGACTTGCAACTGATATTATACTACCTTCTCAATGACCTTTGCTAGGAAAGGTAGGCTTGCGATGGGCCTGTAGGAGGTGGGGAGGCTTGGGTTGAGGAGCGTGTTCTTGACCACATTAAATCTGTACTAACTGCTTAATGCAGTTTAGAAAACATCCTCCATAGTTTTAGCCTTATGAAGGGAAGAAGATTTTCAGATGGTTGATTTAAGTATAAGTTGTTTTTTGGCCTATATAAATGGCTTTGAAAATTCTTTTTCCATCACTGAGATGTCCTTTACCTTTTACTATACAGATAGAGGACTGTTAAATGTCGAACGAAAATTGCTGTTGAAAAAAAAAATGCTATTTTAGCATGCGCTAGCATTTCTAGAATGTTCTATTGAATTACAGATTCAGATTTAGGGAACTTTACTAGTATGACCATGTGTACATTTGTTTCCAAAGCAATAAATTGGGAGGACAAGCTTAAAACCAATTTTACACAAAGAACTAAGCAGTTACTCAGGTAAAATGTGGCACAGCTGAAAAATGTCCTTTCCTTCTGTGGTTAAACTGGATTTAGCTCACACCCTTCTCAGAAGTTCAAGGTACGCTGCTGGACATTCAATGCTGGGGCCATATCCGAGCCCTAGCATTGAATATTTGGGTTGGCTGGATTGTCAGGAAGCTAACTTGGCAGCGGCGATATTGAATGAATGTGCTTGGCTTTTACTGCATGTTGGTAACCAGGCAGTGGCTCAATATTCCCGTATTGATGGGAGCCATCCCGGAAAACTGCCAGCATGATCCGATGCTAAGCGGTTAGCATAAGGACATGCAGCAGCAGCACTAATCATGTAAATACCTTCAAATATCCCCTTAAGTTTGTACCCGAGGCAATGGAGGGTTAAGTGACTTGCTCAAGATCACAAGGTGTTGCAGCGAGATTTGAACCTGGCTTCCCTCATTGTCTGTCCACTGCTTTAACCATATAAATACCTATTCTCTTTAACAGCATGGCCACTTTTACCTACACTATTTGAAAATGTGCTTGCAGGGCTCGTCTGAAGTTAAAAAATCACTCCCAGAGTCTGCCTTATTTGGATTCACAGACCATATTACATATGATCCCAAGTATCCAGCTATGTTAAATAAACTGAAGTTCCCTTAGCCCACAGCTCCTCTCCTTGAGGTTACATTTATGAAGCCTTTTCCATGTAGAAAACATGTTTTGCATGCTAAAAAAAGAAATTTGCATGCTAGCATCTATTGTGTGGAAGAAGTCCTACTTCAACACTGCACCTACATTTCCACAGTCTGTGTGTAGACTTTCCTGGAGGCACAGTTTGGAAAGAGCTGGGGCAGAGTATTTTATAAAATTTGTGTAGACATGTGGCATCTATTTAAAGCCTATTTTGCAAAGGGAACTAGATTTGGTGCATGCCTTTCTCGGAAGTTCGAGATGCACACAGGGGCCCAGTTTTCCAAAAAACTGATATTCAATCACCATGGCAGACAGCTGCAGTGCTTAAGTATTGGTGGGATATTCAGTGACAATATCTGGATAGGAGCTGCCGCTAGACATCTGGGCTGAATGGCGCAATCCAGATAAGTGCCTGCACTTAGCCAGTCAGTGTGATGATCAGCCGACACTTATCTGGATTGCTTTTCATGTGGCTTGAGATGGCTGGATAAGTGCCGGCTGATTATCGCGCTGATTGCATAATTACTGACCCTCATCTGGATTTCGCTGACATGCTCTTGCTCACCCACACATCGCCCCTGTACTAACAAGATAGTACCAGGGTGGTTTGTCGAGATATTCAGAGGCACTATTTGGATAATGCCACTGAATATTGCGGTCAGCGCCCTTAAGTGGACAGCCTCCCACTGGCTGACCGGCTAAGGGTTCTAAATAATCTACGCCACGAGTGCCTATGTTTCTTTATAAAATTGTCCCACGAAAGCAATCAAAATCACTACAGTAATGAACATTTCCAGCAGCTAAGGAGTTGCTGTAAATATGAACATCTATAGTATATAGGAGCGCATGTAATTTATAAAGAACGAGTGTGAATCACTACTGCAGCCAAGCTCTGCCCAAAACCCACCCCCAAATACTCATACATGCGAGTTACATAGACGGACACAAGTTGTTGTGAGCACCTTTAAATGGGAGTAATGTCAGACGAGGTTCTTTACATGCATAGAGGCATAAACGTGTTGAAAAAGCTTTATAGAGTGCGCATGCGCGCGCCAACACACACACACACACACTGATATCTTCTTCAGAGCGAGGATTCGTGAACTATTAGGGGGTCATGTAAACTAAAGGGCTAGTAGGACCATTTTTTCTTCCCTGTCCCCAATACCCCAGAGACATACTGGTAGGCAAGTGGGGGGGGGGGGTATCTCAGCAGGGTCCCTGTTTTTAACAAGGCATTGGTGATGGGTCACGTTTACTAACATGGGCCAACTGTTAGCACTGGATCTGCCACACCATAAATGTGCCATGCTAACAATTAGTGTGGGGTCCCGTGCTAACTAGATAGCATGCGATTGAGTGGGGACTGGGTGAGTTATGGGCGGAATGTGGGCGTTGATGGTGCAACACGGTTGCTGCAGGTGTTATGGGTGCATGCTGTGATCCCTGCCATTGGCACAAGTGTATTTAACGTCACCGCAACGTTCACATGAGTGCCGGTTACCACAGCGCTGCATGCTAACAACGTACGAATGACAGGGGGGTGGAAGCATATGCCCCCTAAAGTTAGAATGGGCCTCCATGCTAGTTTTGAGACTCAAAATACATGCTATTCGCTCACCCTCTAGTAAACTTGCCCCATTGGTGAGCTTCAGTTGGGGCCCATTATCTTTGCATTGCTGCTGTTGGGAATGTGAGATGTTTCTGGCTGTAGCAAAGCAAAAATATTTATCACAAGATTCACTAAGCCGCAGAACTCAGATACTGTCAGTCAGCGCCTTCCTTGGCAAATTTTCATAGTAGGATATTCACTCGATTCACTCGGGTGCCTAAAAATGTTTTTGCATGCAAATTGCTTGTGTGTTTATTTACCTTTGAATTAATATGTGCAGAAGTGATTTGTGTGCTTAAAAAAGTTTAGGCTAATATATAATGCACCTATTTAAAGAAAATATGTGAGAAAAACAACAAAAAAAAATGAACACAATTCTGAAAATACTACATGAACAAGAATTACAATTTTTGGCCACGCATATCCCTATAAAATAGCATGCAAATGTTTTATGGTACCACAGGTTAATAGATATGTGTAAATCCTCTGGGGGCAGGAAAATACTTAGGGGCATGTTTACGGAACCGTGTTATCTGTTATGGCAGATAGCTGATAGTGCTTGCCAAATGCACTGCGCTAACGTGGGGCAAATGCAAATAGTGCAGTGATTTTCTGCACCATCTACAGAATGTGCGCGTTAGGTGCATGTGTAGGCGGAGTGTGGGCAGAGAGTAGGCATGTCTGCAATGCGCAGTTACAATGCTGCTTGGCTACACTGTTTGCATTTTCCATGCACTATCTGCTACGGGAATACTGTGCATGCCCCAAGAGATAACTCACAGCTTTTGCAGCTAATACAGCACTATGTGAATGACTGTAGTGCGTTAGCTGTAAAAACTAATGTGCTATAGTAAATATGCTTCTCAAAGTACCTGAAATATAACTATCCTTGAGTTTGGAAAGACAACTTATAAAATCCAAACGCATTTGGGGTGCAGAAATCAGAGGGAATGGTAGACAATAGAGTGGGGGGAAGATGAAATACTGATCTACACCAACTGGGAGAAAGGCAATGGGGTCATTGTGTCTGATAATCTTATGTTAAGGAAATAATGTGATAAGGTAATGGCTTGAGAGAGAGAGAGGCATAACCAGTAAAACAGAGGTGACAATGTTTCTGCACAGGTTATAGGTGGATCCTCACCTAGATTATTGTGTATAATTCTGGAGGCTGTATCTCCAAAGATAATTCGGAGGCAGTCCATAGAATAGCTACTAACATGGTTCAGGTTATCTAGCAAAAGGCTGGAAAATGCATGGAATGGCTTCCTGGAGGAGGAGACAGAAACAGCGTCATAACTGAAGAAAGAATAGGATAAGTACAGAGCAATGTTCCCTCTAATTTTCTGTAGGCTATGGGCGCATAAAATATCAGCTGTGCAGCTTTTGAAGGAAGGTTAAATTTTTGTGCGCCACATAACGACAATCGGAGTTATATACTTTAAAATTTGACTACACGTCAGAATACTGTATGTACACCACATTGATTGCACTAGAAAAATATTGTAGAACTTGTGAACACCCCATAAATACACACCAACATTTAAATGTTAAGACGTCTGTGTTGTTTTCTATCAGAATCAGAACCGTAATTTTTGTGCGCTCTGTTGTAAAGTATGTGCGCTCGCTCGGCGAGGTGTGTGCGCGCGCACATGCGCACAGCTTAGAGGGAACAGTGGTACAGAGTATTTCTGGTCTTGAAGAAGTGAGAAGAAAGCCAAAGATTATAAGCACTGAAGAAAGGAATGGAGTTGGCCCTTTTTCTGCCATTATATTATTTTTCTCAACTTAATATAAGTTAAACTATACATCCGAAGAGACCATTGAAATATATGCAGAACTGAAGCTCTGCATCTATTGGCATTGATGATACCTTTACCAACATAAAGAAGTTCTGCACGGGATAATGGCTAATCATACCTTCAGACTGATTTGTTTTGCAAAAGATTATCCAGCTACACAAATAAAAAAGCCCAAAAGTAAATGATCTAAAACAAAATTCTGCTATAACCCTCATCAAAGGAATTGTTATATCACAAACTCACAGCAGGATTTCATGGAAATCTTGCATTAAGAAGCATCAAGAGAAGGAAAATGTGATATTTATGTATGAATTACATGCGACTAGATTATTAATTCTCCTCTAGCATCATATTTATTTATATTTCTTATATACCGCACTATTTGCAATCAGCGCGGTTCACATGGAACAGAAACATCCGACAACTTAAATATGTCTGGTCATTACATTAAACAGGAAATGCAACTTGGAAAAAGGGTACATTATATACATATGAGGTGTACTGAGAAAGGATAATGTTTGGTGTTTACATTGTAGGGGACGCCTGTTGCGAGGGCTTGCCTAGTTGACTACTATTATTGTTGAGGTGCTCGTTATTCGAGTGGGACTGAGGATCGGAGATGTCAGTGAGATATTTGGTGAAGAGGAAATGTTTAAGGGCTTTTCTAAATTGGCTCAAGTTGGGGATTGCTCTGATATGTGCTGGTAAGGTATTTCATAGACTTGGGGCACAGAGTTGGAAGGCTCTGTTAGCTGTTGTTTTGGTGCATTTAGTTGCTTCTTTTGGAATTACTAGCATGTTGGACTCTGCATATGTATGTAGCAAAAAAACCCCTTTATTTTTCAATTACATTTTTGCATATTTATATCTGAAAATAATTTCAATAGCATACTGTTGGAATTTCTGTACATCTAATTATTTTAGCAAATGATGAACAAGCCACCTGTGTTATATAAAAGTAGAGAGATGAGCCTTTTATGTAGATCATTTTCTTGATCAAGGCCAAATAAAAGGCATTTGCATGTCATTAATATATGAACTGGACTGTAGAACGCCGCTTTGACCCGGTGAAAAGCGGGATATAAATACAGCTAAATAAAATAAAAAAAATAAATAGAACTATCAAATTATTTCAGAATATTAATGTCAGTATTAAGATAATTAAGAGACTTGGGGTCCTTTTGCTAAAGTGTGCTATTAGTACTTCTACTAATCATTTGTATAGCGCTACATACAAGGCGTATACAGCGCTGCACATATAGATGTAAGACAGTCCCTGCTCATCAGAGCTTACAGTCTTAGCGAGATGAACATCATCCCAAAACTGGGGACCAGAGTATGGTAAGATACATATAAGTGGTGAACAGGCGAGTGAGGAGCACCAGTATCCAAAAGCAGCCTCAAAGAGATGGGCTTTTAGCCTGGACTTAAATAGGGCTAGAGAAGATTAATACTATATGGTTAATGTATGTTTTAGCAGTAGTAACTTAATGCGGTGCCACAGTAACGTGCCACACTGGCACGACAGTTGCTGCACTGCTCATGGTGTGATGGGAACCGGGTGGCTTAGGGATGGACAGTGGATGTGGACTGCACATTGCAGTTAGCGCAGGGTAATTACCACATACTAATTGTCAATGCGCAGTTAGCATGGGTGGCATTAAGTACACCCATGGTACTTGCGAATGACCTTAATGCAGGGTAAGGGACTTGCTGGCCATGTCCCCCGACAGCTCAGGTTGGCTGCAATTAACTGCAAATGACTTTTTGCTCCTAATGCACAGTAAGTGCCAAGACTTACCACGCTTTAGTGAAGGGGCCCATTAATATAAAAATATGAAGGTAACACACAGTATATTTGCCTCTTATTTTAGATAAAGACATGTATTGCAAGAAGAGAGAAAATCATTGCAGATAAGGGTCTAAGGCCCAATAAGTCTGCCCAGTCTCATTCTTGAAGTGCCATAGACCCCAGCTGATCTCTGGCTTCCTCCTCACAACTAGGCGTCCACTGATTATAGCTTTTTAGAATTCAATTTTTATTTCTGTTTTCACCATTTTAACTGGTAGACTATTTCACGCATCCACCACTCTGTAAATATTTTCTGATGTTGCTCATTCTAGTCCTTTGGTATCTCATAGTATCACCTCTTGTTTTAGAGCTTTCTTTCCTCTGAACAAAGCTTTGTTTCCTGTGCATGATTTATGCCTTTGATGTACTGGAATGTTTCTATAATATCCTTCCCCCCCCCCCCCCCCAACTTCTGCATTCTTCTAGTGCAGGCAAATTTATATCCTTAATTCCCATCTTGCTTGGTTTTGGTCTAAACCTTCCACCATCTTGATAGCCTTTTTCTAGACGGCCTCTGTTCTGCGTATTTTTAAGTAGTATGGCTATAGTCTAGGTGAAGGGTAATTCTTAGGGGGTTGCTTAGGTTAGGAGGCCTAGTAGGTGTAGATAACATGAGGAGGGATCTAGTAAAGCTTAATGAATAGTCAGGACTTTTGCAGCTAAGATTTAATGATAAAAACGTAGTGTCATGCGTTTGTTCTTTAACACTCCTAAGGAGTGATACAGTGTGAAAGGTGAAGTACTTTTGTACCTGAAAGAAAAGCAGGATATGGGTGTGATCATATTTGATGATTTTAAGGTGTCCAAATATCCATGGGCCATATAACTAAAAGGAATCTCTGGAATGAGGGGCCATAGGATGAGGGTGAAAGGAGATAGGATGAGGGTGAAAGGAGATAGGATGCATCTAAGGAAATAACAATGTCCCAGTTATGATCATTGTGCTTCATTCTTAATCTGGAATGTCCCTGAGAACAGATGTGTGGTGAATTTAAATAATTCCATCCAATTTTCAAAGCCATTTTTCTTTTAGCAACTGTTATTATTCTACTTTCAAATTTGATAACATTGCTAGACTATCTCTAGTCAGAATGAACACTTTAAATCTGGATCCCAACAAATTTCTGGTATAGATTAATGGGCTGTTCAGTTCAAACAGCTGAGGATTTTTTTTTGTTTTAGCTCAACTCTCAGAGTTGCTGTTCTGCTGGAAATGAGACGAAAACGTGCCGCATGGAAACCGAGAAATAGAAAAGCTCCATTCTGGGAGAAACTGCTAATCTCTACACTATTCATATATTGAGAGAAAACACCGTTGTTCAGTCCTTTTTAACACAGAAACTGCCCCGTGAATACGGACAGAAAGTGCATCTAATCCCCGTATGCCATCTTGTTGCTTTTGTTTACTGCAAACGTGTTGAGAAGACATACTTAACTATGTAACTGTGCAGAGCGTCTGTGAAACGCTCAGATAAGAGGAAACAGTGTCCCTGCAGGATATCACACGATGCCTTTCCTCTAGCAAAATATTATACACGTCTGTTAAATAGACGGTAAACACGTTCAAAATTAAAGGGTTGTTTTCTTTTTTTCATTTTAAAAGCAAGGTCAATCTGACCCTTTTGGCCCTCAGAGACATTTCCTTTCAATAGCGCACACAAGAACAAAGTTTTCTAGCGGGCCCCTCTCTTCAGCCGCCCGTCCCCTCACCCTCCACAGTTTCCCTTTCCCAGTACGCGCAACTGCAAAAGCACCGCGGAGGCGGAACTACCATTGCCTTTTTACCGGCGCAGCGAGGCCATTTCCGCTTCCGCCCCCTTCCGAGAAATCAGAGTAGGGGCGGAAGCGGAAGCGCCTTTTCCTTGTGTTGCTCGCTTCCGCCCCCTTCAGAGGAAGCGGAGTAGGGGCGGAAGCGGAAGTGCCTTTTCCTGTGTTGCCCGCTGCAGCGCGTCTCCCAGTCAGTGAGGCGGTAGCCTAGCAGCGGCAAGCGCAGGGTTGCTGTTACCCATGCTTAGCTGCCCTTTTTGCCCCTAGGTAACGGCGGCCCTGCGTAAGAGTGTGAATACACATTTCCCCAGTGTGGAGAGAATAAGCGTTCTTGGCCTTTACCTCTCCCTTCACTGTGCACCTCGAGCAGGGGCTCAAATTCCTTGAGAATAATCAAGCACTGTATTTACTCAAACAGCTTCATGCCTCAGTCTTTTTGAAAGAACTGTTTGATATTATGAGGAATAGACCAATGGCAAGGAAGCCCTTAAAGGGTGTTTATTGGGGTTAGGTGGAGGGTCTTCATGGGAACAGTAGATAGCTGAAGGGAGATCAGATGGCTGGAGGCAAATCTGATGTTTAGATGGAGATCAGATGACTTGCTATACAACTATACAGCTTGTGATCAAAACTGGAAATGTCAATAGGATTTGCACCCTGATTTTGCTAGTCCAGCCCTCCGCACAAGTGATTAGTTATTTATTTTAAAATAAAAATATTTTAAAAAGTGCCTTTAATCTGTGTCACACCATAATAGGATGAAAGTGATCCTGTGAAACAGGTTTCTGACAGAACCACTTTGATTCATTTCCCCACCCCAATGTACTACAAAACAGTCTTATAATCCAATTATAGGTAACATCATGAACCTGATAAGGCTGCAGGCAGAGCCATAAAGCAAGTCCCATTTCTGAATATCTTGCTCACCTGCGAGCTGATCGGATAGATTTCCTGCTGCCCTCACCATTTCATGCTTTTTTCAGAGGCAGCAGAATGTAATTCTTGGATTGGTCAAGTGTTAATATTCTAATAAATAATGGAACCCTCTATAGTTGCAATCAAATGAAACACTTCATAGGGCATGTTTACGTGGCTAACATTTGGGGGCATGTGTGTCCATCCTCCTGATACCGCAGTGCAAATGCACAGTGCCATGCTAACTGTATGAGCTAGAGCGTTAGTGTAAATATATGCGAATAAATTCCCCAGGGTAAGTTTCCAAGTGGAAGCATGTACATTAAGTCATTCTGAAAATTCACCAGTATCCATACAGGCAAAATATGTACATGCATTTTATATGTCTACATAGTTATAACATTGCCCGTTTAATGATTCATGGAACCAAGTCAATTGTATCATTGCATCTGTAGTGACATGGGGGAAAGCTGAAAGTCACCCAAGAGCGCTTCGTTCGGAATGATATATCCTTGAAGGATACTAGCAAAAGAAGGAAGTCAGGGTATCCCAATAGAGAGGTTCCAATAAAGGTAAAAGTAACCCAGGTGCCTTTAAGTAAAAATCAGACAGAGTTGAAAGGTTCTAAATGAACCCTGACATCAAATAGCCAGCCTGTTAATATTAGCAGAAAACAAACTTTGAAATGCCTGTATGCAAATTCTAGAAGTCGAAAAAAATAAGATGGGAAAGTTAGAATATGTGGCACTGAATGCAAGGTTAGATATAACTGGCATCTCAGAGACCTGGTGGAAGGAGGATAAACCAATGGGACACTGTGATACTAGGGTATGTCAGTTTTGGAGATGTCATAATTTTAAAAAGCACTAGTGAAAAAATGATACAATTTCATGTGGCAAATCAACAATTAGCTTTAAATTTTGTGTAATATGTTATTTACCTACCTGTACTCACATTACGAAAAATACACAAATTACTGTTGGAAATTTTGACCCGTGTCACATAGCAGATGGCTTACAATAAGGTTCATGAAAATATGGATTTCCAAGCATAATCTGAAAGGAAAGAGTCTGAAAAACTTAAGGATAATTGTAGAGTTCTGTGTTGGGGTTTATATGGTGAATTGGTTAAATATAAAAATAAATAGCAATTGGACGCAAGGTCTTATCTTCTTTTCCAGCTGCAACTGTTGAAAGAACAGTGTGAAGAGGTAAGGAAGACAGTCATGCCTATAGTGAGAAGGTCAGCTTGATATGGTTACAGCGAGTCTGTTCTGCAAGCTATGTTGTTCAGTGAAGAGGAACACGAGAGAGGAGATGCAGTGGAGAAGATACTGAAGATCAGAGGTGAAAGAGATGAGAGACAGCAATATGAGACCAGGAAAACACCATCCATCAACACTGAGGAAACTACACTCACCCATTTACTTTACTGGAGCTCCAGAGTCTCCGAGCCTCCTCTTACCCGTACAATGACAACAGCAGAGATCAAGGCATTTCTGAGCAAGCCTGTGGTGGTTCCAGACTGGCCATCACACACCCAGTCCATAGAAAGGTGTGTAAAAATGACAACTGAGGCTGCTGATCATGTGTACAATCAGGAGAGGAGGGAACATTATATTAGGGGTCAGTTGGTCAGAAGGGAGCTCATGAACCAGAACAGAAGCAAACAAGATATGGCTTCTTTGCTGGATTTCATTACATCAATTCAGCATAAAAACCACCAAAACACCCCTGTGAAAACATTCCAAAATATTTTTTGTCGGATGTTACAGGAAAGGAACATGTATTAAAACTATGTCCACCACTCATTACATAGGATTAAATTAACTGCATAAATTACATTTTAAAGACAATTATGTGTCTACAGGTGTTGTTCAGACTATTTGTAAGTTCAAATAAATATTACTTAATATCCACATATTTCAACTGTGATTTGATATAGGTAAGACTCACTTTAAGCCGTTTCTGAAGATAGCTTTAGATTCAGCATGCAAAATTGCATAATTTGGTCACTAGAAGTTTGGAAAGTTTGGAAAAATAAAAATTGACACACCTACTGTGATACAAGGCTACAAACTATATCATGATAGGGAAGATCACGTCAGTTGAGCGGTGGCTCTGTATGTTAAAGAGGACATTGAGTCAAACAGGATAAAGGTTTTGCAGGAAATAAAACACACTGTAGAATCTCTATGGATATAAATTCCATGTAAAAAGAGGAAGGGAATGGCAGTGGGGGTGTACTACCATCTGCCTGGACAGAATGAACAGACAAATGATGAAATGCTAACAGAAATTAGGGAAACTAGCAAAATTTACAACACAGTAATAATGGCAGATTTCAATTGCCCCAGTATTGACTGGGTCAGTGTCACATCAGGACATGCTAAGGAGATATAGGGGCTTGTTTACAAAGCTGCGGTAGCGGTTCGCGATCGTTATCGGAGCCGCGACCCCATTGATTTCAATGGGGCCGCGGCTCCAATAACAACCGCGAACCGCTACCGCGGCTTTGTAAACAAGCCCCATAGTTTCTAGTTGAAGTAAATGACTGCTTCAGAAGCAGCTGGTTCAGGAACCGACACACGGAGATGCTATTTTAGACCTAGTCCTCAGTGGAACGCAGGATCTAGTGCGAGAGGTAACTGTTTTAGGGGCACTTGGCAATAGCGATCATAACATGATCATATTTGATTTAATAAATGGAAGGAGGATTATGGAAATTGTTTGCGCTAGCATTTAACTTTCAAAAAAGAGACTATAATAACATGAGAAAAATGGTTTAGAAAAAACTAAAAGGAGCAACTGCAAAGGTTAAGAGTTTGCATCAGGCCTGGGCATTATTTAAAAATACTATCTTGGAAGCCCAGACCAGATGTATTCCATGCTTATAAAAAGGTGAAAGGAAGGTCAAATGTCAGCCAGCATGGCTTAAAGGTGAGGTCAGAGAGGCTCTTATAGCTAAGAGAGAATGTTTCAGAAATGGAAAAAAAGAGCCAAATGAGAAAAACAGGAAACGATACAAATACTGGCAAGTTAAATGCAAGGCATTGATAAGGCAGGCAAAGAGAGCATCTGAAAAGAAACTTGCTGTGGAAGCAAAATCACATAATAAAAACGTTTTCAAGTATATTTTTTATTTATTTATTTATATATATATTTATATACCGCATCTTCCAAAGTTCAGTTGCGGTTTACAATGAACAACAATTAACAAAGTAAATTTGTTTTACAGGGAACGTCATATTATAACAGAACATATTTACAAGGAACATCATATTATAAGTAAACAGTCAAACAATGTTAGATAAATACAAAGTGGCACAGATTTATGGGGGATATATGGGGGATGGACCCTAAAGTGACTGACTGGGTTAGAAATTGGTTGAGTGGGAAGTGAGAAAGGGTTGAGGTAAATGGAGCTCAATCTGAGGAGAAGGATGGTATCAGTGGTGTGCCACAGGGATCCGTCCCTGGTCCGATTCTTTAAATCATCTTTGTTAGTGATATTGCAGAATGGCTCTTGGGTAAGGTTTGCTTGTTTGTGGATGATACCAAAATCTGCAATAGAGTAAACACTCAGGAAGGAGTAGATATAGAGGATCGAGAACTTCTGTCCACAAAAGAAGAGCAGGACCTGTGTGTGATTGTTTCTGATAATCTCAAAGTGGCTAAACAGGTAGAAAAGGTGAGGATGAAAGCCAGAAGGATGCTTGGGTGCATAGGGAGAGGAATAACTAGCAGAAAAAAAGGGATGATATTGCCTCTGTATAAGTCTTTGGTAAGACCTTATTTGGAGTATTGTGTGCAATTCTGGAGGCCACACCTTCAAAAGAATATAAACAGGATGAAGTCGGTGCAGAGGGTACCAACCAAAATGGTCAGTGGTCTTCGTTATAAACCATATGGGGACAGACTTAAAGATCTCAATATTTATACTTTAGAGGAAAGGTGAGATAGAGGAGATATGACAGAGATGTTTTTTTGTTTTTTTAAAAAAATTTTATTTATGAGTTTAATACATCTTAAACATCCACATGTTATCCATGAATGAAATAGAAAAAATGGAAAAACAAACCACCAAAAAATACATAGGGAAATAAAAAACCATCACATACTCATCTTTCCCTTCTTAGACCCCAAAATTAAGGAAATAGGGGAGTACTAGGAAATATACAATATAATGGCACAGAAATCCTAGCCATTAAACACAAATAATCACAGGCGAATGGGAGACTCATACGTCAGCTGTATGAGAAGGTACAACAACCTCAATATCGCTTACTTCCCTAAGTTCCAAGAACGCTAACAACTGCTTAGGCTCGAAAAACAAATACATCTTATGTTTAAAATTAACATAGCATTTAACAGGAAATTTAAGTTGGAAGGAAGCGCCCAGGGCCAAAGTCCTAGGGCGAAGAGTCAAAAACTCCTTCCTTCTCATTTGTGTAATACGTGATAAATCAGGAAATACTCTTACTCTTGAGCCCATAAACTCTTCATTAGCATTTCTGAAATGCATTTTAAGAATAAAGACTTTATCTGTCTCTAAAGCAAATGTGGCAAGGAGGGTAGTTCTTTCCACTACAATCTCCAAGGAACTCTCAAGGAGACCCGTGAGATCCCCCAAACCGGGATGTGAGGGGGAGGCCTCACCTCCTCCACTTCTACTACCCAAGGATAAGTACTGGGCCCTAGTCAAGGGAGGCTACTGCTCCGGGGAGATTTTCAACACCTCCCTAAAATACTTCTGCAGCATCTCAACCGCTGATAGTACTGGAGACCTAGGAAAACTCAGGAACCGGAGATTGCAACGCCGGACCTGGTTTTCCAGGTACTCCATTTTTCTAGCAGCCACAGTACTATCCTTCAGCTGAGCATGAAACAAGTTACGCACCTCCCCCATCTCCTTCTCCAGGGTAGTAACCCTACTAACTTGCACTTCATGAGCCCTAGAAAGAGAGTCACAAGAATCTCTAACCACATTAAGTTCAGTCTGAAACGTCCCACAAAGTCTATTCATAGAGCGATTCAATGAGGCCAGTCCTTCCC
The DNA here is from genome assembly GCA_033557465.1 of Ichthyophis bannanicus. Taxonomy (NCBI): domain Eukaryota; kingdom Metazoa; phylum Chordata; class Amphibia; order Gymnophiona; family Ichthyophiidae; genus Ichthyophis; species Ichthyophis bannanicus. Next base: position 39,551,032 of record CM066050.1, on the reverse strand, counting down.
ATAGCGTTTCCAAAGTATATGCCGCGGGTCTCACCAAATCTGGAACCACAGGAAGCTCTCCCCTCTTTATCAGGACTTCAGGAACAGATCTTTCCACTGGTTCGCCCAGCTCACTCCTCGAACCCCGTCCTGTATCCACCAAAGGAGAAATCAACTCGGCGTTCACACCTCCTAGACCCTCAAGAGTCGGCGTACTTGTTGAGACCGACTCCGGGATCAAAGCATTCACCGAGGACAAGCTTCCGGGTCGCGGCGGCGGCGTGCGCTCCTCAGGCGAGAGCCATACGCCCGAGACACTCTGGGGGCGACACCCCTCCTTCTGCCCCAGCCAAAGACGCTGCTCCAATGCAGGGCTCAAAGCCACACTGCCCCAAGGTACGCTGACCCGCAGAACTCGCTGTTTTCTCGCCCGGAGGTAAGGCAACTTGCTTCCACTTTCTCCGACCCATCTCCCAGATGCCGCTCCACAGAATCACAGAACTCAGGACAGTGGCTCACCACTCCACGCTCACATCCGCCATCTTAGTTACTCCCCATGCCCTACTTGTTTTGAGCTCTATGACAGAGATGTTTAAATACCTCTATGGCATAAATGCACAGGAGGAGAGCCTTTTTCAATTGAGAATAAGCTTTGCAACGAGGGGACATTGGATGACGGTGAAAGGGGATAGACTCAGGAGTGATATGTGGAAATATTTTTTTAGGGAAAGAGTGGTAGATGCATGGAATAGTCTCCCAGTGGAGCTAGTAGAGACAAGGACAGTATTTGAATTCAAGAAAGCATGGGACAAACACAGAAGACCTCTAAAGGAAAAAAAAGAGACTATAATAGTTGATATGGATGGACAGACTAGATAGAAATACAATGGCAGAAAAAGATCATATGGCCTATCTTTCTTTGTTTCTATATTCATAGCAAAATACTGTGAGGGAGTCAGTTGAACTGTTAGATGATGGAGGGAGTAAAAGGTGCACTGAGAGAGGACAAGGCCATAGCAGAGAGACTGAATGATTTATTTCGTTCATTTTTTTTTACTGAAGAAGATGTAGGAAACTTACCCATGCCAAAAATGATATTTAAAGATGATGTATCAGAGGAATTGAAACAAATCTCAATTAATTGGGAAGATGCAATACAGCTAATTGATAAACTAAAGAGCAGCAAATCACCTGGACCAAATGGCATACAATCCAGGTTGCTGAAAGAATTGAAATATGACATTGTAGAACTCTATTAGTAATCTGTGATTTATCATTAAAATCATCTGTAGTACCCAAAGATTGGAGAGTAGCCAGTGTAATGCCAATTTTTAAAAAGGGTTCCAGGGATGATCCTGGAAACTACAGACCAGTGAGCCTAACATCAGTACCAGGAAAATGGTAGAAACCATTATAAAGAACAAAATTACTGATCATGTATACAGTCATGGTTTAATGGGAGAAAGCCAACATGGATTTAGCCAAGGAAAGTCTTGCCTTACTAATCTGTGATATTTTTTTGAAGGTGTGACTAAACAGGTAGATAAAAGTGACGGCCTTCCTCTTTTATGGTGACCTTCTACCTTGCTAAGCATTATTTTTTTCTCCAATGATCTCTCTCTTCGCATGATATGTCCAAAGTATGAAAGTCAAAGTTTTGTCATCTGAGCTTCTAAGGAAAGCTTAGGTTTGATCTCCTCTAGTACTGACTGGTTTGTTCTTCGGGCAGTCCACAGTATACACAGTATTCATCGCCAGCACCATAATTCAAAGGCATCAATTTTCTTCCTGTCTATCTTTTTCACTGTCCAACTTTTGCATCCATATGACGTTATTGAAAATACCATGGCCTGGACAAGTCAAATTTTTGTATGGAGAGAGACATCTCTGCTCTTGAAGATCTTGTCTAGGTCCTTCATAGCCATTCTACCAAGAACAATACGTCATTAGATTTCTTGACTGCTAGTCCTTTCTTTATTGATTGTTGATCCATGTAGGTTAAAGCTTGTCAACTATTTCAATTTCTTCTCCATCAATGATGAACTTCTTGATTTTGCCAGTTGTTTGGATCTTTGTCTTCTTAACGTTAAGATGTAAACCTTTTTTAAGACTATATTCCTTGAACTTGAGAAGCAAATGTTTCAAATTGTCCCTTTACAGCAACAATAAAATATCAAAATAAACTGAATCATCAAATTCCTCAACAAATAGGGGTGTCCTACATGGAGTGGTGGGTTCACCCCTGGGCAAAGACATGGGGAGGGGTGGCCTGCACGGAGCGGCAGGTGTACCTACTCTTGACATTGTGCTGGGCAGACTAGATGGACCATACTGGTCTTTATCTGTCGTCATTTACTATGTTACTATGTCTTCACTTTCAGCTAGTAATGTGGTATCATCAGCATAGTGAAGGTTGTTGATGAGTCTTCCACCAATCTTCTCACCTCATTTGTCTTCATACAGTCTTGCTTCTCTGATGATTTGTTCTGCCTATAAATTAAAGAGGAAGGAGGGATGTATACAGCCTTGTCATAGACCTTTGCTGATTTTAAACCGTTCTGTTTCTCCTAGTTCCATTCGAACTGTTGCTTCTTGATCAATGTAAAGGTTGTGCAAGAGAATGATCAGGTGTTGTGGTATACCCATGCTTCTTAATGTGGCCCAGAGTTTCTCATGGTTTACACAGTCAAAAGCCTTGCTGTAGTCAATAAAACACATATAGATATCTTTTTGGCATTCTTTTGTCTTTTCAAGGATCCATCTCACATCTATGATATTGTCTCTCATTCCTCGTCCTTTCCTGAATCCTGCTTGCACTTCAGGCAGTTCTCGTTCCAGGTATGGTTGTAGTCTCTGCTGAATGATCTTGAGTGGAATCTTGCTGGCATGTGGGATCAGAGCGAGTGTGTAATAATTTCCACAGTCAGTCAAGTCACCTTTCTTCAGTATTGGTATAAAAACAGATCTTTTCCAGTCAGTTGGCTGTTAGTGTATCTGGATTTAAAAGAGGTTTGGACAAGTTTCTGGAGAAAAAGTCCATAAACCATTGTTAAAGAGGACCAGCGAAATCCACTGCTTACCCCTAAGACAAGCAACATGGAATCTGTCTACCTTTTGGGAATTTGACAGGTACTTGTGACCTGGATTGGACACTGTTGGAAGCAGGATACCGGGCTTAATGGACCCTTGGTCTTACCATTATGACATATCTTTTGTTCTTATTACCAAAGCAATTTTTCATTTAATTTTCATTATATTTATAAACTGATAATTCATACATCTTTAAGTGGCTTACATTCACAAATATTTCCTTACATGCACAAAATAAAAAAAAAAATACAATATTTAAACAATACCTAACTAATCTTCAACAATCGTAGGCCATTCTATAATAATATGCTTTTAATTTATTCCAAAATGATAAATAATTAGTCTCCATTTGAATCTCAATTGGTAATTGGTTCTAGTTCAAGGATCCCATCACTTCAAAACTTCTGTTTTCAAGTTTTTACGGGCTATTGTTATAGGAGGAGCAGAGAGCAAAGCTAATTTTGACTGGGCTGTATTTTGTACAATATAGGAATGTAGTAATATGCAGAACGGAAAACAATTTTTTTTAAACTGCTTCATCTTTCCATTTCTCTTTATAGTAATTTGTCTTTTTTTTGTTTTGCCTGGCTGTGGATGCTAATGATTCCCACATACTGCAGTGAAAATGGTCATTCAGATTGTCCCAGTCACATCGATGTCTCAAGAGCGAATTTAGAATCCCCCAAACGTACACGTGTCCAGCGTGATCATATCCTTGTTGCACGGAGGAAACTACACATGTATGTCTGATTTCAGAATGGGATTGCACGTTTAAAAGTGGTGGCAGACACGCCCATCTCTGTACTGGCTCCTGGGCATTAATAGACCTTTGAAAAATGCTTGTTTGTGCCAGCCATCAACAGTACAAGGAAGAGAAAAATATCCCTTCACTCCCTCAATAATTTTCGCCAACTTAATAAAATGTCTGTTGCTGCAGTGCTGTTTGTCTCTGTGTCTAAAATGGCAGGCCAGGACCTGTATGTAGTACCATATCAATGTGCGCGTGTGGTACCACATACCAGTGCTGACACGTCTATGTGGCCAGTACTGCAAACGTCTAGCCACGTTTATGGAATTGGGCATTTTTTTGCACATGTCTGGCCGCTTATTCTACACGTCTGCGTATCTCTCTATAATGCGACAGGCAGGTTTATCTTTTGGGGCAGAAAGAGATTTTAGATGGCATTACACATGGGCACCTTCACTGCTGCCCTTCCCATCGGTTTTCAAATGTTTGGAAGTGGACCTCAACAGCCTTACTTAAATGTGCCTTCACAACACCAAAGGCCAATTTTATTTCTAAAATTAAAAAAAGCAAAATGTAAAAAAAGCAGGATCAAATCTTGCTCACTTTGGATATACAGGACTTATATTTAAATAAAGCGGGGATACAACACACAAACTACCATGGGAGCAGTGAAAATAATAACAGTAGCTTACAGCCTGATTCAGTAAGTTATTTTTCTCTCTAGACATAAATGTGAATGAGGCTCTCAGTATTATCGTGAAATAGCAGGAAATACTGTATATCTTATCCTCTGTCCACTCTGCATGACCCAGGAGAGTAAATTGGTTAATAATTCCTGCCTTCCAGTGAGAGGTCTCATCCAGACTTACTTTATTTACTTATAGAGGGCAATATTACAACAGGGTGCCAAGTTTAAGCACATTTTAACACACCTAAATTATACCTATTTTATAAAGGCAAGGAGACCTTTATTTGTGTAGCGCCCCCTTGGGTGCACTTCAGGGTTCAAGACCAGCCTGGCTGAAGTCACCTCGAGGGCAGGCTCCATTGGTCCTTGTCAGTTTGGCTCCTGGTGCCTCCACCTGGGGAAGAAAGGTGTTAGTGGGCAGAGTTTCCTACCTTTCACCCCAGGAAACCCCTCAAAAACACTGCTATGAACAAGGCTGTCTTAAATAGTATTTACAATTTATTTACAAAATATACAACCCGTATTATGATAAGTGGTTCAAGGAGGTAATGTGAAATAACAATATAGGATAAGAAATAAGGCAGTTCAAACAACCAACTATAACCTTATACGTAGTGACAAATAAACCTTTAAAGATTATGGTTTGAAACTTATTAACCTGTCTCTTAACACCCCTCCCTTTTCCTTTGCCCACCAGCCCCCAAGTCTCACCCACTGCTGGAGCTCTGGACCAGTGGCTGCTTGTGAAGAGAAAGGTTTTGTAGTTCTGTCCAGTCGCTGTGGCTGTAGCCTTGACTCCGCCTCCTCCAAGCTCTCCTCCAATCTGGAGAGGGCTTTGCACTCCTGTCCAATCAGGAACAACTGTTGCAGCTCTCCCTTGAGCTGATCTGCCGCTGGACCTCCTTGGGTGCAGGGCTCTCCCTTGAACTGATCTGCTGCTCGACCTCTGTAGTCCGGAATGGACTCTCTGTTGCTGTAGCTCTTTCTAGAGCTGATTCTTGGACTCTCTGCTGCTGTAGTTCTCTTTAGAGCTGATTCTGCCATCTGCCACTATAACTCCCTCTGGAGCTGAGCTGATCCACTGCTAGACTCCCAAGCCTGGATTAGGATCTCCACTCTCTGGATTGGGAGGAGACTATCTGCCCCCATTTTCACTCCTACCCCCAACTGGGTCTGTAGGAGTGAGCCTGCATAGACTCCTAGAAGACTTTTTATTGCCATTTTCAGGAAGAGGGCCTGCAGAGCAGAGGTAGTTTCCTCCTCCTCTCTCATATAAGGGCTAAGCTCTTTTTAGCTAAAGAGGCCCAATGCCTCTACATCCCAAGTAATTCGTCTTCAACGCTTTCCTACACAGGGCTGCCAGTGGGTGCCAGTGCCAACTGCTACCATTTCTCTTAATGTGAGCAATTTTCACTGGCCCCCAGTATTTACTTCTCCACTCTATGTCTAGTGTTTGCACATTATTCCCCTACACTATTCCCTATGGATTTAAAGTTAAATCTTAATAATAGATAAAAAATAATAGATATAAATGTGAGCAAATATTACCCTTGCTCCTTCAGCACAGGCAGTGATTTGAATATCTCCCCAAATGTTTACTTTCCAGCTCTGCTAGCACAGCAAGCTGCTCCCTTAATGTTGTCCCTTATCTGACCTCTCCATCAGCCACCTCTTCAGCAGCATACAGTGACCATTTACCTGTGATCCTACATTATTCAACACACTCTCAAACACCTACATTTGGGGGGAGGGTTCACTTGTCTTTATAAATTATTAGTGTAAGTGGCAGAGAACAAGTCTTAAATCACATAAACCAGTCCTAGAGGAACACATCTACATTTTGCAAGTACATCCATCAATGATCATACTTTATAATTAATGCATGTACTTGCTTGCACCGCCTATGTTCAGCCCAAACTTCGTCCCTGTGCATACCGCAGTGAAAGTACACATCATGTAATCAGTGTGTGCACTTTTATACTAGTCATTATTTGTCCACTTACAAGTGTAAATGACTAAAATACCGGTACTTAGCAGGTCATTAGCACTTAAAAATAGGCACCTCCTTATAAAACTACCCCCATAATATACAGACATCACTTACTACTATTACTACTATTAATTGTTTTCATAGTGCTATTAGACATACACACACTGTATGTGTTCACAAAGGAGATAATCCCTTCTCGGTACAGCTTACAGTCTATTGAAGACAAATAGGAAAAAATAAGATAATTAGAGAGCTTCATTTAATATAGGAAATAGCATGCCACACATTGATATCTACTGTAGATATACTAGAGTATGCTAATTAATCTATTTTTGCGCAGTGATGCTAGCAAATAATTTTCAAAGTGAAAGTGCGAGATCCGATCAAAAAGTATTGAGACGTGTACTATAACACAAAAAGTATAACACCGACAGTTATTGAACTCAGTCTCTTTCAAAGTAGACCCCTTTTGATAAAACACAATTTCTCCAGCATTCCTGCCACCGCTGGAAACAATTTTGAAATGTTTCTTTTGTTATGCTGTGAAACTGCTATGTCAAATTTTGTTTAATAGTCTCTAAGTCATCGAATCTCCTTCCTTTCAGTAGTAATTGTTTAGGAAATAAAAAAAGTCACAGAGTACGAGGTCAAGTGAGTATGGAGGCTGACGGACTTGCTCAATTTGGTGTTTGGCCAAGAACTGCTGGACAAGATGTGCGCACTAGGTGCAAGGAGCTCTTTACCCTCAGGGAATGAGTCTGATCTCTGGAGGCTAGAATAGCAGACTTGGAGGACATAAGGAAGATAGAGAGATACATAGACGAGATCTCCAGGGATGTAGTACTGAATTCCCACCTCCAAGATGGCAGCCTCTCAGTTGCCATGGAGGAAAGAGGTCACGTGAAAGGAGAGCATCACCTTGGTGTGGCAGGAAGTGATCCTGTAACTAGAACCTGTCTGCCAGGAGATGTAATACACTCTTGCACCGAGGAGGTTTCTCCAGGGCCATGTATCCATGAGGGAGGAAGGGGAAGGGCAGCTGTTATAGTTGGCAATTTGATCATTAGGCATTTAGATAGCTGGGTGGCTTGTGGATGTGAGGGCCACCTGTTAACATGCCTGCCTGGTGTGAAGTTAGCAGACCTCACGCACCGCCTAGACAATGCTGTGGAGGGGTCTGCTGTCTTGGTACATGTTGGTACCAGTGACATAGGAAAGTATGGGAAGGAGGTTCTGGTGGCCAAATTTAGGCTTTTAGGTAGGAAGCTGAACTTCCAGGGTAGCATTCTCTGAAATGCTTCCTGTTCCACGCACAGGAACCAAAAGGCAGGCAGAGTTCCAGAGTCTCAATGCATGGATGAGATAATGGTGCAAAGAAGTGGGTTTTGGATTTGTTAGGAACTGGGCAACATTCTGGGGATGGGAGGGGATCTTCCAAAGGGATGGGCTCCACCTTAACCGGGATGGAACCAGGCTGCTGGTATTAGCCTTTAAAAAGGTAATAGAGCAGCTTTTAAACTAGATAGGAGAAATTCAACAGTCGCCCAGGAGAAGGGCATGGGTCTGAAGGATGTATCCTTGTAGGATACTAGCAAAACATGGAAGTCAGGGCATCCCGACAGAGAGGTTCCAACAAAGATAAAAGTAACCCAGATGTCCTTCAGTACAGAGATTCCAAATTACACCTATCAACTGATAACCAGATTAATATGAATAAAATACAACCTCTAAAATGCCTGTATGCAAATGCTAGAAGTCTAAAAAATAAGATGGGAGAGTTGGAATATATAGCACTAAATGAAAGGTTACATATGATTGGCATCTCAGAGACCTGGTGGAAGGAGGACAACCAATGGGACACTGTGATACCTGGGTACAAACTATATCACAATGATTGAGTCACATAGGATTAAAATTTTGCAGGAAACAAATGATACTGTAGAATCTCTATGGATAGAAGTTCCATGTAAAAAGCAGAAGGCGATGGCAATGGGCAATATATGTCAGGGAAGCTAACAAAATTTACAGCACAGTATTAATAATGGGTGATTTCAATTACACCGGTATCGACTGGGTCAGTGTCAGGCAGGACATGCTAGAGAGATAAAGTTTCTAGATGAAATAAATGACTGCTGCTTGGAGCAGCTGGCTCATGAACTGACAAAAGGGGAAGCTATTTTGGACCTGGTCCTTAGTGGAACACAGGATTAGGTGCAAGAGATAAGGGCTTTGGAAGAAAGATGGCAAAGAAATCCAAAGTACTACCTTTTAACGTTCAAAGGGAGACTATGATAAAATGAAAAAAATAGTTAAGAAAAAATAAAAGAAGCAGCTGCAAAGGTGTTTTTTTAAAGTATAATCTTGGAAGCCCAGAGCAGATGAGATCAATCAGACCCGTTTACAGCGATGTCATAAGCACTTATTTTCACTCATCATAAATCTGACAAACTGCTGATATGACATGATAGAAGTCTATAAATTAATGAACGGAGTGGAACGGGTAAACGTAGATCGACTGTTTACGTTATCAGAATATAGGAAGACTAGGGGACATGCAATGAAGCTACAGGGTAAACTATTTAAGACTAATAAAAGAAAATATTTTTTCACTCAACGTGTAATCAAACTCTGGAATTTGTTACCGGAGGATGTAGTAAAGGCTGTTAGTGTAGCTGGGTTTAAAAAAGGTTTGGACAAGTTCCTGGAGGAAAGGTCCATAAACCATTATTAAGAAGGGACCCAGGATATCAATGCTTGACCTAGTACAAGCATTGCAGAACCTGTGTCTTTTGGGGAAACTGCTAGGTACATATGAGCTAGATTGGCCACTGTTGGAAACAGGATACTGGGCTTGATGGACCTTGGTCTGACCCAGTATGGCATATCTTATGTTCTTATGTTCTTATGCTTTTACACGATACCAAACATCACATGATTAAAAAAAGTACAGATGTGCCGCAGTCATGTTACACTGTGCACATGCAGAGCACATAACTACGTCACTGCATGCTTAATAGCATCATGTTGTGATGTATTCTTAAATAGTTACACAAGTCTCGATGCTTTTTGATCACACTTCATATACATAAGCTCTCGTTTTGAAAATTCATCAAACACTGATGTGCACTGTAGTAATCTTAAAGAATAATGCACTCACTACCTTATACTCGCAGAATGATGTTTTAATTGCAAAAAATATGCTAATTTTGGCCCTTTGTGAGTAGTCCATTAGGGAGGTTATTTTAAAAGCATTTCCATGTGGTAATTGCAGCATTTACACATGTAGACCACATACATGCGTAAATGGAGATTTCAGAAAGGTGCAATTTACACATGAAGATTCTCATGACCATGCAGAAATTTCAAGGGCGCAGGGGTTGGGCAGGACAAAAATCTAAATGTGTATTCGTCATCTTACATAAGGAATACACATCTATGTAAAAAATATTTGGCCACTGGCTTTTATGCCAGTTCAGAGGTACTCACGGTTTTTAAAGTGCTCATTTTGGCCAGGGATTTACATGAGGGATTAATGGACTCTTAATTCATCTATTTTTAAATTTCCCCTTCCAAATTTTATAAAACAAAAATTGCAGCTTCCTTCATTAACTGGTGGCATTTCTATGTCTAGGTTTGTAAAACGGCTCACTCTATGTATAAGTGCCGGCACTTCCGCAGGGACGTAGAAAAACGATTCAGATGTGTAAATACTGGCACTGTGGATGCTGCCGATTTGAAGCTGCTCCTGTTGAGAAGATGCAGATTTATAAAATGACTGCTCTTGCTGTATGCGCTAACAAATCCGCGCGCACTCCTGCACCTGCTTATGCGTATTTTACAAAAGACTCCACACGCATCAGTGCCTTTTGTTAAACACAGGGGGAACTGAGCATTTCCTGACCTGGAAATTTCAATTCCGATCTTCATGACCTATTTCCAATATACGTTCATGTGTGAAGATTTTGTTAAATTCATGGATAATGAGTTGCTATGATACGTAAGTAAGCAAAGCAGTTCATACATTATGAATTTCACAAAAACTGGCATGTGAAAATGATTAGTGTGGTTGGCCCAGAGCACTGGAAATAGTTCACCAAATTCAAAAATTCTAGTAATCATACATAAATGCTTCTATAGCAGTTTTCCCTTTTATTTGTCCTCTCACCTTTAATCCCTCCTCCTCCCTGCCTACCTGCTCTCAACATGTAAATCGCCCTCCTGCTAATTCACCACTGCGAGTACCTTTCTTCCCTTTACTTTGCATCCGTGTTACTTGGGAATTCCTTTCCTCTATAGCTCCATTCAGAATAAAACTATAAAAGCATTAAAAACAGGTCAGAAATCCTATTTATTTCATTTAGGCCTTTGGTGAGCAGCTGAACAGCTCTATTTTATTTGTTTATTTATTTTAAAACATTTTTAGACCATCATATACTACAGCATTCAACAAAACACAAACCAACCCAAATCCCCCACTCTCAGCACTACCAGGGCCTAAAAAACACCCTACCACCCTCACAATCACAATCACTGCCATTTGCCAATTACCGCCTACCACCGCTACTGCCACCTACCTTTTGCAAAACCTCCAGCAACGTGTTCCATAAAGCTGGAGCTGCCACCGAAATGACTTGAGCCTGTCACCAGTGCAAACACACTTGAGTAAACCCAGGCACAGCCAACAGCTGCGTCTACGTAGAATGGAGGATCCTCCTGGGCTGGTACCAAGACACTGCGCCCAGTAGGTAACTTGGCCCCAAACCCCTCAACACTTTAAAAGCCAGCACCAGCAATTTGAATATACACCTCTGCCGAATACGGAGCCAGTGCAGTTGCCACAGCACATCCAAAACTGTGTCAGCCTCCACACCAATTGGGCTGCCGAGTTCTGGACCACCTGCAACTCCCTGAGTAGATAGACTGGCAGGCCAGCGTACAAAGCCTCACAGTAGTCCAGGCCAGATAACACAAGTTATCTGGAAGATGCGGTATATAAATGAGTGTTAAATAAATAAATAAGTGCCTGGATCACAAGGCGCAAGGCCTCCCTGTCCAGAAATGGACTAAGCTGGGTTAAAAAAGCAGGATAAGGAAGATAAACTCTCTGGAGAACACATACATTTCCAAAAGTATCATTGACTGTCTTTTTTACTGTTTTGTATATAATTTTAGGCCAGATACAGTTGTGGTCAACATTATTGGCACGCTTGCATTTTAGGTATTTTGTGTACGATATCGTGAGAAATAATTAGAAATATTCCAACTGTATGTCATCATAATATTTTAATATGTTCAAAGGAATACAACAAAAAAAGATGTCTGTGTAACTCAGATATAGTAATTTCTGAGAAAAAACAAACAAAATATGACCTAGACAGGATTAATTGTACCTTTCATTAATATTTGGTTGCATAACCCTTGGCAGTGATGACAGCTGTCAAATGTTTCTTGTGGCCATCTATAAGTTTCTTACATCTGTCTGCTGGTGGTTTCTCCCATTCTTCAGCTGCGATTTGTTCCAATTCACAAATATTTCCAGGATTCATTTTACCGATGGCATATTTCAGCTCTTTCCAAAGCTTCTCGATTGCATTAAGATCAGGACTCATTGCTGGCCAGTTAAGACAGTCCATTTGTTCCTTTTTAACCATTCTTTTGTTCTTTTGGATGTATGTTTTGGGTCATTATCCTGCTTGAGGACCAATGACCTTTGACCCAGAACTAGCTTTCTAACATTAGGTAGCACATTTCGCTCCAAAATACCTTGGTAGTACTATGACTTCATGATTCCTTTAATATGTTCCAGGCCTCCGGTTTCTGAGGCAGCAAAACAGCCCCACAGCATTATGGAACCTCCACCATATTTAACTGCAGAAAGGGTGTTTTTTCCTTATAAGCTTCATTTCTTCGCCTGTAAATATATTGCTGGTCTGCATTGCCGAAGAGCTCAAATTTGGTTTCATCTGTCCACGGAACATTCTCCCAGAAGGATTATGGTTTGTCAAGGTAGGTTTGGATGTGGCTTTTTATGTATGACTTTGAGCAGTGGGGTCCTCCTTGGTCTTTGCGCATGAAGTTCTTCTTTGTTTAGTGTGCACAAATGGTGTGGGTTGAAACTACCACTCCAGTTTGCTCCAAGTCAGTCTTAAACTCTTTGGATGTTGTACATATTGTTTTTCCAACAGTTTGCACTAACCTTTGAAGATTTCTTGGATTGATTTTCCTTTTCCCACCATGTCCTGGGAGGTTCCATGAATAGAAAATTTCTTAATAACATTGCAAACTGTAGACATAGGAATCCCAAGATCTTTGGAGATGACCTTGTACCCCTTTGAAGTTTGATGTTTGGTGTTAATGGCTTTTCTGACGGCCTCAGCCAGCTCTTTTGTCTTCACCATTGTGAAAATGGAATAGGGAGTGAATGTGGCCATTTCAAACATCATAGCCATCGTTAATTGGTTGATTCAAGTCATGAGAGTTGTCACAATTGATCACAGGTGTGTCCAGTTTTACTGCAGTGGGAATGTAGTTCTTCCGTTCAAACTGATTTGAATTGTTTATAAGGGTGCCAATAACATGTACTGGCAATGTCCCAGTTTTTGTACTAATTCCTACCATCTCCTTTTTTATTTGATTCTTTTATATGTCAAATATGCGTGCACAACTAGTCCAAAGCCATTTCACTGGCCACTTTTTTATTTTTTTAGGAGATATTGGACATTAAGGGATCCACTCCAAGGATTCCAATAATGTTGACCACAACTGTAATAAGGTATTTTAACCTGTCTTATATCTGTAGATATTTTGGTAATTTTATTTTAATTTATGCCATACCTGCATGTTATTATATTTATTTTATGTACCTTTGCAGATGTTATGGACTTATTTCTTATTGTAGGTACTCATATTTATGTTTAACGTTTGCATGTGCGCCTCACCTTGACTTGCTATTAAATGAGCTATATAAAAATGTAATAAATAAAGCATTCTTTAAACTGAGCACCAGTTGTTGATGCAAGTTGATTTCTTTTTTTTCAACATATGTGGATAATTCTCCATTTATGAGCCTAGCATCCTGCTTGTGTGCATAACTTTCAAAGTATCTTGCATAAGTTGAATGTAACACTTTCAGCTTTCTGCACAGACACAGCTAAACAATGATAGACCGATGAAAGGACAGGTACATAATCTGTAACCGAGGTAGCTCGGACACGGTGCTCCGGACCCCTCTAACCGTCCACCCCTGCCCCCTCCCCCCATTTAGCTCCACTCTCCTTTCCCACAGAATACACACATACACCACTCTTGGGAAAAGCACCGGTCGCAGCTTTATTAACTTTATAACATACCGAACATTACAGTCCAAGAATAATCCTCTTAACAATCCAAACAGCGGAGTAATGCCTCACCAGCCATGCTATTAGCAAGGTGACCCTGCCTCCGCTTCTGCCGCGGTCATGCCAACCGCAATCTTCCTAATCCCCTTTCCCCAACCTCGCCATGTAATTAGCAAAAGTCAGCCAGGGGTTGTCCGGGCCGAGGGCACCCCTTTCCCGGCCCAAGTATAGCCTAAGGCTCCGGACCCCGGAAACCTCCAGGATCCCGCCCCCCCCCCCAGCTGCGACACCCCTTCAGCCCCCACCCCACATCCCTAACATAGGGAGGGAAGCCGGCCTCGTCCCCGAGGAGGAGCAGGAGCCTCGGCAACCATTGCTGACTCCTGGCTCCTCCCCCACCCAGGCCACATGCCTCCCTCCTCCCAGGCTCCACCACGCTCCTGCACGTGGTTGGAGCCAATCAATGCTACCAGCGCCCTCAACGTCATCGCGCCTCAGCCCCCCTGCCGATGACGTCCGCGGGCCAGGGTCCCCGCACCGGCCGAGCACCCGGTTACCATCGGCCGCCGGGACCCTGCCCCATGGCCTTGCATTTCTATGATACAAGACAGTTAAGAACGCCTCGATCATCAGCTATCAATATTCCTATCCATGATAAAAATACGTCAGAATGACCTGCTTTAAAAACCTGAGTTCCTTAGGGATGTGAGTAGTGTTTCTCTTTTTAAGCAGTGAGGAGACATAAATGCTTAAGGCACCACTAAGAAGAGCTACAATGCCATTCATGATAAGAGGTGGTGAATAAAACCTGAAACCAATTTTATTTTAATGAGTTTTCTTTAAGCAGCATAGTTTCTGTGTCAAGAGAGTAGAACCAGGAGGTAGGGAAATGCAGTGGGTTTTGGTTGTTTTAGACATGAGGTTAACTAGTTCTTTTCAGCCGGTCCATGTCTGAGAGTTGATAGGTTTCTTAACTCTTCTAATTGGAGGGAGATTATAGTCTCTGACAGTGATAAATGCAGTTGCATTTTCTAATAAATTTTATATTGGAAAGTTGTATCATGGTCTGACTTTTAAGGAAAATTTAAAAGCTTTTTAACTTTAGCTAGGAGGCACAGATAAGACAGAATAATATTTAAAATTTACTGTTGAAAAAGCATTTTTGAAATATACTAATAGAAAATTCGGT
The DNA here is from genome assembly GCA_033557465.1 of Ichthyophis bannanicus. Lineage (NCBI taxonomy): Eukaryota > Metazoa > Chordata > Amphibia > Gymnophiona > Ichthyophiidae > Ichthyophis > Ichthyophis bannanicus. The sequence goes on along the minus strand of CM066050.1, from coordinate 39,536,011 downwards.
TTATGGAGCAACTCAAAGATTCCTTTCATCAAAATAACATTGGGGGGAAGGACTCAGACACTTTATCTTTGCTGGTTTGCCTGAATCCTTGTTCTGTGCTCTGCACACCGCTCAAAATTTATCAGCCCACATCATCTATCATCCTTAACATAACCCAAGGCTGTTCTATTTGCTTTCTTGTATTATCTACCAGCCAAAATTCAGCGCCCCGTCAAGATCCTCCGCCATGCATTCAAATGTTTGCATAGTCTCCTTTACACTTATTTTTCCTCTTGTATGCTGTTTCCACCCTTCTACTAGACATGGAGCCCAATTTTGCATAGAACATCTAGGTTGGAAATACGATATCCAAGTTGAGATGTTCACAATTTCCTGAGTATTTCCAGTCTTTTCTGAAGTATGTATAGATTCACAAGAAATACGCATGCACTAGTAACATAATAATATAGTAAATGATGGCAGATAAAGACCAGCATGGTCCAAATGATTTGCCCAGTGAAGTGGTCAGAGTTTTGCCCTTCGCTTCATGCAGGTTACTCCCCTCTTTTTCTTGAAGTGTGAAAGTTATTCAAGTTTAATTTATTTCATCTTCTGTATCTGTTCCATGCCTTTTTGCCCCCACCACTCCCCCCGGGAGGGCATTGCAGGCATCCACTACCCTTTCCATGAAAAAGTATTTCCTGACACTACTTTTGAGTTTACCTCTTAAACATGCAGCAGGAGTAAGCAGTTTGTAAAAACAGATGCTCAAAAAAGAGTGACAAACTTGACAGCATGTGTATGAAAACATCAGCACTTATCTAAGTGGCGATTTTTGCAACCTACACATGTAAGTATTGCTACTTACGTGTTTAAGCATCACTTTTCAGAAAGCTACACATATAACAGTAGGCGATTAAGAAGTCATATGTTTTGTTGCTACGAGGGGGGCTGATAAGTCTCTGGCCTTGTAATGAAACAGAAAACTACGGGCACACTTCAGTTCTGGTGGTCCGAATGAGCTCTCTGCAGTTTTGTTCCATTTGGTACAAAATAAAAAGGAACTGCAGAGAGCTCATTCGGACCACCTGAACTGAAGTGTGCCCGTAGTTTTCTGTTTCATTACAAGGCCAGAGACTTATCAGCCCCCCCTTGTAGCAGCAAAACATATGTCAGTCCAAGCAATGCAGAGACCCAATTAAAAAACAACTGCTCCATACAGGTCATATTGCAATATGTTTTAATATATAATATTTATGTTTCAATATCCAATACATGAACCTTCCATAAATTGCAAGCATCTAACTTTCTCAAACGGGCATAGCATAGGTACTTCACAATGCAACCCATCTAGTGAGAAAAAGGAAGCTCAATACTATGACCATTACTTGTATGTCACGCACCAAACTCTCAGTCTAGATTTATGGAGTGTTTTCAGAATAAAGGATACCTTGGGGTACCCTGAGCCCATAAGAAGGCTAAGAATGTGAACCCAGAGTGGTTACAATGTCCAAAGAATTTGGAGTCACAACAGTCATCTCAGGCTTTTCCAATTAAACATCTTGTTTTGAAACCCTGGAATGTACTATGACCCTCCGCGGTTTGCTTATCAAAGAGGATGCATGTGAGGGACATGTTAGTGCATTCCAGGATGCATGTAGGGGATGGGCAAGATATGCCTCTTCGTTTGGGATATAGGAAGTGTGGCCACTGTGTGATTTGTGCTCACACTATAGAAGTGCAGGATTTCACTCATCCTTTGAAGGGCTTTATGTTTCATTTAAAATCTTCCACAAATTTAAGCCAAGGGGCATTTATGTGGTTTTGTGTCTGTCAGTTAATATATACACACCACTCGAGCCATGGACGGCCTAAGGCGGGGTGCGAGGCCATGTGCAGATATTCATTGTGGGGCCTCATTTGCATAAATATTTGCATAATGTTAACATGCACTTTTAGTAAAAATGCCTCTTAATGAGTGTCTGGATAAAGGAAGACTACCAGATTTCTAAATTACTATATTCCAGTGCCAACTGCCAGGCCCATTGGGAAGTACTATAAACACTGACCATTTAGAACGCATAGCAAACCCGCCGTATAACAACAGAACTACCAGGACTCGCAAAGCACCAAACCCTACCTATCAAAGAGGCAACACTGCAAATATTAAACCAATACATCTCAGAGAATACCAATACATCTCACTGGGGGGAAAGAGAACAAGTGGCACTGTCAAATAGAAACTACAAGAACAGAATACCTCAGCTCTATTACACATGCAGAACATAGACCATCACCACACAAAGAACAAAGGATCACAATTTAAAAATTGGAAGAGAATAATTTAATTGGGAACCCCAAAAGTCAAACATGAAATGTACAACACTGGAGAAATAAAACTATAAATTAATTTCCTCTTGCACTAAACAAAAACGCAAAGATGTTAGTGATACACATTTCCCAGACCTGACATATTCCAGTTAATAAATTCAAAATAAAAAGTATTTTTCTACCTTTTGTTTGTGCATTTTATTTTTCAGTTGCAATCGCTCCAGTCACTTTCTTCTGGTTTCTTCGTGTCTTCTGCAAGCTGTCCATTTATCCTTTCTTCTGTCTTCTAGATCTTTCCATTCTCTCTCTATATCTGCTTTAACATACTGATTTTTCCCCTTTTGCTCTTTCCCCCATGTCTTTCTCTATTCCTTTATCATCCACTCAAATTTCATCCTTCCATTCTCAATCCCCACTTACTCTCCCAATACCCGGCCAATCGTAGATTTTTCTTCCCTCCCAAATCAAATATCTTTTCCCCTCTCCATCCTCATTCCCCATCCCCATCCACTTCTTGTCCTCCCCCAAAATCAGCTCCCTTCTAGTTCTAGACCCACCCAGTATCAGTTCCCTTCTAGTCCCATTTTCCCATGCCCCCACATCAGTCCATTTCCAGTACTAGCCCCCCATATGCTCCTTTCCCGTCCCATTCCAGCTCCCCATCTGCCCATTTCCAGTCCAAGCTCCCCCCATCAGCCAATTTCCAATCCTAGCCCCACCATCAGCCCATTTTCAGTGCTATTCCAGCCCCACACAGCCCATTTCCAGTCCAATTCCAGCTCCCCATCAACTCATTTGCAGTCCAAGCTCCCCCCATCAGCCCATTTCCAGACAGCCCTCCCCATCAGCTCATTTCCAGCCCTAGCTCCCCATCAACCCATTTCTAGTCCTAGTTCCCCCATCATCCAAGTTCCAATACTAGTCCCCCCCAGCAGCCCATTTCCAGTTCTATTCCAGCCCCCATCAGCCCATTTCCAGCCCAAGCTCCCCCCATCAGCCCATTTCCAGCCCACGATCTCTGTCATCAGCCCATTTCCAGTCCTATTCCAGTCCCCATCAGCTCATTTCCAGTCCTATTCCAGCCCCCATCAGCCCATTTCCAAACCAAGCTCCCCACATCAGCCCATTTCCAGCCCAAGATCTCCGTCATCAGCCCATTTCCAGTCCTATTCCATCAGCCATTTCCAGTCCTATTCCAGCCCATCTGCCCATTTCCAGTCCAAGCTCCCCCATCAGCCCATTTCCAATTCTAGCCCCACCATCAGCCCATTTCCAGTCCTATTCTAGCCCCCATCAGCCCATTTCCAGTCCAAGCTCCCCCCCATTAGCCAATTTCCAATCCTAGCCTCCTCCCATCAGCCAATTTCCAGTTCTATTTCAGCCCCCCATCAGCCTATTTCCAGTCCAAGCTCTCCCCATCAGCCAATTTCCAATCCTAGCCCCCCAGCAGCCCATTTCCAGTCCTATTCCAGCTCCCCATCAGCTCATTTGCAGTCCAAGCTCCCCCCATCAGCCCATTTCCAGCCCAAGATCTCCGTCATCAACCCATTTCCAGTCCTTTTCCAGCTCCTCATCAGCCCTTTTCCAATTCTAGCCCCCCCCATCAGCCCATTTCCAATCCAAGCTTCCCCCATCAGCCCATTTCCAATCCTTGCCCCCCTATATACTAGATGCCCTTCCACCCTGCCCCGCCGAAGAGCCCTGCAGCCGTCTAAGGAGCTTCAGAGGGAGCCGAGGAAGCCTGTGCGAGGCCCCAGCTCCCTCTGCACAGCCGTAGCATGAAGAGTGTTTCCCTCACACTGGCAGCTGTTTTTGTGAAGCGAGCTGAATGCCAGGAAAGGTTAAAGGGCATTTCCCAACACTCGTGCGCTTCACAGAAACAGCCGCCAGTGTGAGGGAAAACATTCTTCACGCTGGTGGCTGTGCAAAGGGAGTTGGGGCCTCGCGCGGGCTTCCCCGGCTCCCTCTGAAGCATGGGACCCATTGTGCAAGAATGAAGTTCGCGCGGGGCCCCCTGAAGTGCAGGACCCTGTGCGAACAACATTCTCGCGCAATGGATGGGCTGGTCCTGACTCGAGCATTTAAAGCACACATTATTGAACATTTGTCTTGCATACAGAGAGGAAAAGAATCTGCCCCACTTGTCCAACACTGGCAGTGTTTACAACAGAAAGCATACAATTTGTGGTGTTTTGTGTTGAAACAAGTGCATGGGGGTGGTAGAGGGGATTTTTCACAATGGCTAGCATGACGAGAGCAGCAGTATATTTTTCAATGGCACATATAGGACCCGTGGTGGCTAAACAACGAGATTGACTGGTATTGGTTCTATTGAAATGTCATTCCATTGCTGTGTATTTAAGAGGACTGCTCATGCATGGTGTTTAGAGGAATGGTCAGCCATGTGTGTTTCATTGATGAGGAGTGAGTTTGGGCAAACGTTTTGGTGCTTGCTGGTCCCAATGTTTTTTGGACTAATTTTTTTCTAATTTTTTTGGCAGAAATCCCTGATGAAACCAGCCAAGGAAACCTATGGCCAAGACTGGAGTGGTCTAATTGAGCAGTTGAGGCCAAGATTGAGCTTTTTGATTGAGCTTTTTGCCTTATGAATCACTTGATTGAATTAAATATTATTGGAAATTTAAGAACATTGGGTTTGGAGAATGTGACAAGCAATGAAGATAATGTTGAAATATTATGTGTTTTGGGAGTGATGATGAGAGTTTGGTGTGTAACATACAAGTAATGGTCACAGTATTGAGCTCCCTTTTTCTCACTAGAAGGGTTGCGTTGCAAAGTACCTATGCTATACCCGTTTGATAAAGTTTGATGTTTGCAGTTTATAGACAGTTCATGTATTGGATATTGAAACATAAATATTATATATTAAAACATATTGCAATATAATACCTGTATGGATCAGTTGTTTTTTAATTGGGTCTCTCCATTACTTGAACTGATATATGTAACATGGACTTGCTGTGGTGATCGCAGAGATTGTTGATTTTTTAGTTTGGTAGCAGCAGAACACCTGCTTTTTCCCTGATCTTTTTCTATGCCAATAATATGGGTGACCTTTCCAGTTAATTTAAGGTTTATAATATGCTTATTCTATTTTGGTATACTAAATCTGCTATTTCGCGGTTAGCTGTACAGCCTCCCATATGAAATCAATAGCATTTGTAGCACAGATCTGCAAACTATAATTTGTATCAATGAACACAATGCGAGTCTAAATAATCACACATTGCCAATAGGATCATAGCTTGCACTAAAATGACTAGAACATTCCTTAGCTTAATTATTCACTAGAAATATAATACGCTTTAGGACACCCAGCATGCATTAACAAGACAAATCAATATCTACATGACTATGGTTCTAAACATTTACAGAGTAATTCCATTAGAGGATGAGAAGTATACATACTGTAAGCCTATTTACATTATATATGCTTACAACATGGAGCTTATTTGCCACTAAAATCAGAAACTTACCGAAGGTCATCAGAACCCCAGGCTGCTGATATAATTACAGTGCTGTAAGGAAACTGTACGTTTGAATGAAGAAACAAGAAATATACAGCTACTCAAGCAATCATCAGCAGTGGAGAGGGCACCATATATTGGATCTGCTGTCTGTCCACTGTTCTGTCCTTCCTCTGGCAGAAGTAACCCCTCTTTTCATCTCTAGAAAGCTGCAGACTTCTTTTACCACTAATGAGAGGTACTTGGCACTCCTATTCCTTTCTCGCCTCGCCAACCCCTTGAACCCAGGGCCAGTGGAAGGGTATCAGACATCCTAGGTGAATCTTCAGCCTTAAGCCTTCCCTCTGAGATATTGGTAATCATGATAATCCCAATAGCACCCTTCCCAGAACAGCCCTGTAAAAATGCATAATTGGACATCATCCTTCTAAAATTAAACTTTGCTTTACTGTATGTGTGTGTGTGTGTGTGTGTGTGTGTGTGTGTGTGTGCGCGCTCTCCCTGTAGGTAAAAGAATGTATTAATGATTCTTTGAGTTTGAGGGGGTTAGTCAGCAGTATGCTCCAATATTCAATAAATGTATATAGTTTTTCAGATGTTGAAGATTTGAGCTGTTTGCCAAAAATACTGTAGATAAAATGTTCCTTGCATTGATTTACTGCATAAGTGGGATGTACATATTTTTAAGTGTTTCTTGTAGTTAACCTATTAATATACTTTAATTCAAATGCTTGCTTAGTAATTAGGTCCCATTGAGAATAATAGGGTTTGTGTTATTTAATATGTGTTAAATCATACATGTTATTTGGTTAATGCTTATTAGTAAGTGAGGCCCTAACTTTGTATGTGAGGTAATGGAGGGTGAGGTAAATTGACCAATGTCACAAGGGATGCCAATGAAATTTGAATCATGGTTTCTCCAGTTATTAGCCTGCTGGTCTAACCACTAGGCTACTCCTCCACTCATGCAGGAATAGAAGAGGAAGGGTTAAAGTTGGAATGGATAGAGCAGAAATGAACAGAAGAGCTACTGTTCTCCCAGTCCCACCCCTCCTCTTGTTTCTCTCCCTGCAGGCAACAAGAAGGGAAGGAACAAGTACCTAGATATTTCATGGATGTCTCCTGAGGTCCTGCAGATTTTATTGAAATCCCACTGCCATTGGCTGAAACCAAAAGAATTCCAATGTCTATGCAGAGTAAGTATAGCATACCCTTTGTAAAAAACATATTACATGGTCCTTACATCCCTTTTTAAAACACATCTTAAACTTTTAACCAGTTGAAGGCTAAAACTTTTTTTAGCTTGAGTTTTATTGCATAGGCCATGAAGAATGTGGACACTGAGACAATTTTAGATTTTTACCCAATACAACTGTGTCACCTGCATCTTATTTATTTACCTTTATTTCTATGCATCCAAGTGGGCTAACATAGTAACCACAGTATTGTATGTAGCACTTTCCCCACAAAGCAATTGATGTTTCCAGATTTCCAGAAATTAGCAAAACAGAAAATGTATCAGTAGGAGCTCAATGATCCATGCTGAATGGTGCTGAGATAAAAAAAAAAGTATAAAGAATATACTGAGCCATTATACCATGAAGATCATATGGATCAACAACTATTTCAACCTGTACCTTATGATGAGGAACCATTGGTGATGAAACAAGAAGTCAAAGCAGCACTGAAAGTATTATGAAGGCACTGACGGCATTCCCATTGGAGTGTTACCACAGTCAGATGCAGCTGTTGCAATACTTACAAAGCTCTGCCAGGAAATTTGGAAGTCGACATCATGGATGACTGACCAGAAAAGATTTCTGTTCATATGGATACTGAAGAAATATGATCTGACTGACCACACACCAGCAAGATTCTACTGAAAGTCATTCAGTGGAGACTATAACCATTCCTGGAACTAGAGCTACCTGGAGTGCAAGCATGATTCCAGAAAGGGCGAGGAACAAGATTCATCATCGCAGATGTGAGATGGATCCTTGAAAAGACAAAAGAATCCCAAAAGGAAATCTACATGTGTTTCATTGACTACAGCAAGGCCTTTGATGACATCAATCATGAAAAACTCTGGGCCACATTAAGAAGAAATGATATTCGAGAGCACCTGATAGCTCTCATGCACAACAGATGCAATACTTTGAATGGAACAAGGAGAAACAGAATGGTTTAAAATCGACAAAGTTGTACGATGAGACTGCATTCTTTCCCCATACATGTTCATGCAGAATAAATCATCAGAGAATGAAGACTGTAGGATGGCAACTATGGTATGAAAATTGGTGAAAGACTTAACAACCTTAGCAATGCTGACAATATCACATTACTGGCTGAAAGTGAAGATGATCTAAAACATCTGCTTGTCAGCATCAAGGAACATAGTCTTAAAATGGGCCTGCACCTGAAGAAGATCCTGATAACTGGCAAAATCAATAAATTCATCTTTGATGGAGAACAGAAATAGAAATAGTAGACAACTTTAACCTACTTGGATCAATAATGAAATGACAAGCAGTCAAGAAATCCAATGACGCATCACTCTTGGCAGAATAGCTATAAGGTTTTTTCTGCGTACAAAGATTTGACTTGTCCAAGCCATGATATTTTCAAGAATGTCATATGGATGCAAAGGTTGGACAGTAAAGAAGCAAGACAGGAAGAAAATAGATGCCTTGGAAGTATTCATTTACTTTGCCATTTTATAGACTGCTTTATCTAAGTCAAAGCAGTTTACAAGGAACATTTACAGGGTTTACATTTTTACATAGAATGCCATAGAGAGTGTAAAATTTAACAATAGTAGGGATAACATACTGTATATACATGGAGACACATTTCGCAATGGGATGTCCCAGTGAAATCTAGGATGTCAAAGCCAGAACGCCTGAAAAACAAAGCAGGCCCATGCAAGTTCAGGCATGATTTTGGAAACATGGATGTGCCCAATGTGCACATCCATCAAATGTCTATATACAGTAGATGTCCCCAGGAGAGCATTTCAGAACCAAGATGTCTAAGAGCAGAGTGGTCAGGGTTCAAATTCCCGTGTGGGCCTTTGACATCTGAGGCTCATCATTTATTTCTCCATCTTTTCTACACTGTCTAGATGTTTGAAATTGAAAACAAGCACTTTTTTTTGTTTTTTTTTTGTTTTTTTTTATTCAGCATTTATGACATTACAGTTCAAACAAGAACAAAAGAACACATTCCCAATCAAATAATACAAAAGAAACTCATCCCAAAGAGAAAAAAAGGGAACATGAAGCCCTCATCAAGGGAGCACAAATAACATAAAAGAAAAAGGAAAAATATAGCAAAATGATGCCAGAAAAACAAAGTTCCGCATTTCTTCGCTCCAGCATAATGCCAATGCAGCTATGGCGCTATCAATCCTCCACCACCATCTAGACTAGTGGTTCTCAACTTTTTTGTACCGTGACCCCTTTTACCATTGGTCAACTTGTAATGACCCCCAATGATAAAATCAAATGCGTCTCTCTTCCTTTACCATTAACGCATTGCCGCTGTAATCATTTGTTGAATTATTAATATATTATAGGCCTTTGCAATATGTTTTTATTTATAAAATTTACTTATTTAAACCACAATAATTAATCACAATAACAAGTAACAATATTTGATTTCAAAATTATGATGATTTTGTAGTCAAATCACTAATATGAAATAAAATTATTTTTTCTACCTTTGTTGTCTGACCAATTTATTCTCTGATCATGCTGGTCCCGATCTGAGGCTTCTGCTTTCCTGTCTTCTCTTAGCTCTCTTTCTGTGGTCTATGGTCCATCTGCCATTTCTTATCTCTTCTTTCATTTTCTTCACTTCTTTCCATCAGCTTATTTCCAGTCCCAGTAACCCTCCCCAGTATCAGCCCCTTTCCAGTCCTCACTCCCAGTACCTTCCAATGTCAACTTGCATTCCCATGACTGCCACTGGTGTCCATTCCCTTCCAGTCCCCCTCCTTCCCCACTGACCATTCCCTTCTAGTACAAATACCATGGCAGCCCCTCTCAGATCCACTCCCTTCCAGTTCCATTCTCCCATCCCCTTTTATCACCCCTTTTGTAGCCTTATCCCCAGTTTTCTTCCAGGGCTAGCAAGCTCTATCCTCCCCTCCCCACAATCAGCCCATTCCCAGTCGAAGCCCCCCAATCAGCTCGCTTCCAGTGCTAGTCCCCCCTCAACCCCATTACCAGTGCTAGTCTCCCCTAATCAGCCCATTTCCAGTCATAGCCCCCCCGATCAGCTCATTTCCAATGCTAGCCTCCCATCAGTCCATTACCAATCCTATCCCACCCCATCAGCCCATTACCAGTCCTAGCCTCCCCTAATCAGCTCTTTTCACGTGCTAGTCCCCCCTCAACACCATTACCAGTGCTAGGCTCCCCTAATCGGCCCATTACCAGTCCTACCCCCCCCCCCCCCCATCAGCCCATTACCAGTCCTAGCCTCCTCTAATCAGCCCATTTCCAGTCCTAATCTCCCCGATCAGCTCATTTCCAATGCTAGCCCCCCATCAGTCCATTACCAGTCCTACCCCCCTATCAGCCCATTACCAGTCCCAACCCCCCCCCCCTTGATCAGTCCATTCTCAGTTCTAGCCTTCCCTAATCAACCCATTACCAGTGCTAGCCCCCCCATCAGCCCATTATAATCCTAACCCACACTGTCTCTCCCCTCTGTCCAGCATTTATTCCCTGTCTGTCCAGTATGTCCCCCTGTCTCTACCCTTTGTCCATGTCAGCTCCCTCCCTCCCTCCATGTCAGCCCCCTCTGTCCTTGTCAGCCGCCCTCCCTCCCTCCCTCCATATCAGCCGCCCTTCCTCCATCCATCCCTCCATGCCAGCCCCCCCCCCTCTGTCCATGTCAGCCCCCCATCCATTCCTCCATGTCAGCCCCCCTCCCTCCAGCCATCCATCCCTCCATGTCAGCCCCCCTCCCTCCCTCCATGTCAGCCCCCCCTCTGTCCATGTCAGCCCCCTCCCTCCCTCCATGTCAGCCCCATTGCAGGTTCCCTGCCCTCTCCTCCCCTCTCCCTATGTCTGCCTGCTACTGTTCTTCTGCAGCCACGGTTCCCTGTCTCTTAGGGAACCGCAACTATGCCTGTGAAGCCGTTGCGGAGCCTTCCCATCTCTCGACGGGCTCCGTGAAGCATTGTCCCGCCTCCAAAGGAAGTTGTTTACCACTTCCTTTGGAGGCGGGACAATGCTTCACGGAACCTGTCGAGAGACTGGAAGGCTCCGCAATGTTTTCACAGGCACAGCCGCGGTTCCCTAAGAGACAGGGAGCCGCTGCTGCAGAGCAAGAGAGGCGGTGAGTTTGCCACTGCCGAGAAGCAGACTCGGCAGCAGCAGCAACTTGTGCGATTTTTTTTATTTTTTTTTAACTTGGTAGAGTGAAGCGACCCCTGCTAAATCCTGTGGCGACCCCCGTGGGGGCCGCGACCCACAGGTTGAGAACAGCTGATCTAGACCTTAGGAACGGTAGTTTCTCTGTCCACCAGGAGTTTCTCCAAATGAGAAAGATCCAGAAACACATATTTAACCCCATTTAACGTAAATAAACATTTGCAGGGGAAGCTTAGGTAAAAGGTACCGGCCAAAGTCAGCACTCAGGACTTAAGGGAAAGAAAAGCTTTCCTTCTCACTTGGGTTGCCTTAGAAACATCAGGAAACATTTGGAATTTTGCACCACAAAAAAGTGAATCCTTAAGCTTAAAGTAATTTTTCAAAATCAAAGCTTTGTCAGAGTCATTAAGAAAAGAAACCACCAAGGTGGCTCTAGAATTAATGACATCCTGGGAATCCTCTAGAAAAGCGGAAAGACTTAATTCAGGATCGATCACCAATACATCATTATCTTCTTGCCCTGAGGACATATTAACAAACTTAATAGGTGCATAAAACATCTTAGAAATCAAAATATCATCATCATTAATGAACAACAATGATATGTCATGTTAACATCCAAGTTTATGCTACCTGGTCACTCACTCCCCTAATACGTTATTATCTTTAAAAGTTCTTATGTGCATAATATTAACCTGAACTGTTCTCATGCTACTATACTAGATATATAATGTTCTTATGTATATAATGTTAATCCTTAACTGTTATCATGCTACAGTGCTATAATGTAAACCATTACACTGTTACACTGTAAACCGTTTTGGCTAAAGGATAAGGCGGTATAAAAACCAGGTGAAAGAAATAAATGAAATAATGCTTCCTTGAAATATTTTCTTACAAGAATCTCAGACGACAGCAAATGGGTAATAGGAAAACTCAAAAACCTCAGATTTTTGGTTTGTGTAATGTTTTCTAAGGATTCTAACTTGTGGTGCACCACCAAACTGTTCTTAATAGCAGACACACCCACTGAGTTCAAAGAGGCCACCTGCGAGTCCAATATGGAGACTTTCTTCCCAATATCCTCCAACTGGACATCAACCTATTTAAACTTTGCAACCTGAGAACCAGGAAACTGAGGAGTAACACTCTCAATTCGACAAGCAACCGGTTCAGGGCCAGCAGTCACAATATCAGATCCTTCAAGTAAGGGATCTAGTGCTGCAGAATCAATAGGGGAACTAGTTGACTAAGTAGGTCGAGGTGGAATCTGCTTGATGGAGTTTAAAGAAGTTTCCTCAGCCAAGGAGGATACATCCATTGTAGTTTGCCCCAATAGACTATCCTTAGATATTAAATGCTTATTCGTTGGTCCTGACGACACCAAACCCACAACGGTTTGCTTGCTACCCTTAGATTTCCTCTTCACTGGCATCCCAAACTTCCAGCAAAATGAAATAGTAATTGCTCACCTCTTCTTGCTCCACAGCTGCCAAGGGGCAATTCAATCCCCTTGTTGCATGCTCCTTAGTTCACGCACATGGCCACACACCCAATGGTTGTGTGCCTTTGGTGGCCCTCTGGTGAAATATTGCTGTCCACGGAGGTGCCTGAAACAAGCAGGCAGGCACAATCTTACTACAACGCTGTTCCTACTGGGGAGCCAAGCAGCACAAGAAAATAGCTTCTAGGACGCAGTCTGCATGGCCTGATTTTATGGGGCCCTCTGGTGAAATGCAGCTGTCCATGGAGGTGCCTGAAATGAGCAGGCAGGCATGATCGTATTCCAATGCTGTTCCTTCTGGGCTGCCAAGCAGCAGAAGAAACCAGCTCCCAAACAAGCACTTTCCTGATGCCTGTTTGTGCCTGGAGCAGGTATTAGACATGGACGTGTCTGCAGACATCTCCAGCATTTCTGAGATCAAACAGGGACATGTAAGTCCATTGCCCCTCCCTGGACATGCCTCCGTCACACCCCTGTGCCTACTTTAATGTCCCCGTACCGGAGATGTCTGCGAACATCATTTGTGGAATGGCTGCGGAGACATGTCTGTGATTTTGATGATCATGTCCAAATCATGACTAAACCCTCATTGTATGCAAGGAAATGCCATGCAAATGAACAGTGTAATGGTCATGTTTTCTTAGGCTTCCGGGGCTAGTATAATGATCTTTGCAGTTTTCCAGGTCGTGCTGCATCTTAGTAGGTGGAACCTTTTCAACCATCATTCTGTGGCTTTCTTCAGGGTGAAGCGGTTAAGCGGTGAATGTCTGTTCTTATATATACTGGATCTCAAACTGAATTGGTGAGCTTGAAGCAGGAAATGTGAATTTTGGTTTGAAAGATTGTTGAAGAAAAGGCAGGAAATTTGAATTTCAGAGGGGAAGTTTGTTGGAAAAAAGATGAGCATTTTGAAATTTGAATTTTGGTAGGAAGGTTCATAGGAGAAAGAGCAGGTAAGACACAAGTAGGAAACCTGAATGGTGGGAATTTGGATCTCACATTCTGGAAGGTGGAAAAAATCTTTTGTCTTCGGCACCGGACCTTGTAGCACTAAACCTTTGAAAGAGGGGTTGCCATGTTATATTGATGTTCAGTCCTTTGTCTCCATTGAAGTTTCGTGGGTGTCTTGCTATCTCTACCTCCTCTTTGATCCTCCTTAGCCACTGGTGTTCTTCTTTTTCCAGGATTCTTGTGTTATTAAATTTGATTGTATAACTAGTTTCCATCGCATGGAGAGCTACAGCAGACTTTTCTATGTTGTAGAGTTTATAATGTCTTTTGTGCTCTTGTAGTCTATGGTGTGGCCAGGTTTGCCTATATATAATTGGTTGCAGCTCCATGGAATTTCATAGACTCCAGCAGTCTGGAGTGGGGGGGATGTGATTCTTCACTTGTGTGAGTAAGGATTCGAGCTTCTGCAGTTTGCTATATGCGTCTGATATTATTCTTTTTAAGCAGTTTACCTATGTGATATGTTACTCCTTGGACCTAGGGGAGCACCACAAATCTTTGTTCTGTCATTGGGGTTATTATCCAGTGGTTGTTACTATTGTTGTGAATTAGTTTATCCAATGGTTTTAAAGCTGGGAGATGACCATTTTGTTGTAGCCATTGGCTGAGAATGTGTCCTGGAGGATGTTCCTTTCTTCCTGGAACTCTTTGTGCCCTGTTTACTAGTGTGTATAGGATGCCTCTTGATGGATGGTGGTATGACTCTGCATGTAGATAATGGTTGGTTTGGGTGGGTTTCCTGTATACAGTGTGACTCAGGCTTCCATCTGTCCGCTTTCTGATCATTACATCATGGAAGGGGACATGCCCATTGTTCTCGGTCTTCATAGTAGGGTGACTGCTATTCAGATGGTTCAGAAAGTCCTGTAGGTTTTTCTGTCTATGGGGCCAAATGATGAATGTGTCATCTACATAGCAGACCCAGAGTTTGGGTTTTAGCTTCTCATTGTCCAGTAAATGTTGGCTACCACTGAGGAGAGAGGCGAACCCATTGCTTTGCCTTCTCTATGAGCGTAGTACTGTTTCCAGTACTGGAAGAAAGTTGCTTTTAGACAAAATACTGTTAGGTTGGCCCATTCCATTGGAAGTCCACATATTTCTAGCTTATGGTGTAAGGCTTGGACTGCTAATTCCACTGGAACGTTCAGGAAGAGCAGACCACATCAAAACTGGCACCTCCCCACAACCTACCAGATGAAGAATGACTAGCACTCTGATCCCTATGAGAGTGGCATGATCTTGGAATTCTATCTGCAGACAAGTTGCAAACTGGATAAACCATGCCATCTCCATCGAGACAGAAATAAAACAGAGTCTGAAGTGAGGCAACCACTGGACCCCAAGATTCTATGGCCTACTTAAAATACACAAAGCGCACATCCCACTATGACCCATCATCAGTGCAATCATCTCGCCAACCCACCTCCTGGCCTGGAAACTTCGAACTCTAATAGATGACATTGCCTCAAATGTCAGACTCTACTCACTTCACTGAAATCATCAGCAGCCTGAGACTAAGCAATATAGACATCATGGCTAGCTTTGATGTGGACAAAGGACTGAACATCAACAAAGAGGGTTTAGTGCTACAATGTCTGGTGCTGAAGACAAAAGATTTTTTCCACCTTCCAAATTCCCTCCCTCCATGATTCCTACTCATACTTTCCCCAACCTTTCTCTAACGAACCTTCTCGCCAAAATTCCATTTTCAAAACTCACACCTTTTTCCAATGAATTTCTTCTCTGAAATTCAAATTCAAATTTCCTGCCTTTTTTTCAACAAACTTTCCCGCCAAAAATTAAAATTTCCTGCTTCAAACTAACCAATCTGGTTTGAGATCCACTGTATATAAGAACAGATATTCACTGCATAACCGCTTCACCCTAAAGAAAGCCACAGAATAATGGCTAAAACATTGGTCCCATCTACCAAGACGTTGCATGACTCAGAAAACTGCAAAGATCAGTGTAATGGTCATGTACAGGAGCTTTTTTGGGTAGGGTTATGTCTCATTCCTTAAGTATTCTAGAAATAGTTGGGTCTTTAGTCCTTTGTGAAATTTATCTGGATCTGGAATGGTTCGTATTTTCTTAGCGAGAACATTCCAGAAGCCAGGTACATAACATGAGAATGCATGGATACAGGCAGCATGGCTACTTTTTGCTTTTAATGCAGGGATGGTGAATGTGTTCGATGTACATGATCTCTTAGATCTATTATTTGGTATCTATGGCCATAGGCAGTGTGAGGCAATGACACAAGTCTCCACAGTCATTGGAAGTTTAAAGAAAATACACTTTATTTTGGGGATAAACAACCAAGCAAACAATTCTGGCCCTTCTTGTTTCTGCAGTACACATAGGGCTAAAACACACGTTTGCTCCAGGCTTTTCCCCAGCTGGAACAATTCCTTAATTAGTCTCGGCAGGACTGATCTGCTGGATGGAGAAAAAATGCTGTTCCAGCACTGACAGTATTTTTGAGGTAAGAAAACAAAGCTGATTCTTCCAAAGTTCCTTCACTCTGGGCAGCAGAACTCAGTAGTAATTTTTTAGACCTTGGCAGCAGGATAACATAACCATAAATAAAGGAAACAGCAGCTCTCTGTGGCACAAGAGTCCTCCCGCTGGGTAGAACTTTAATAGCCAGTCTGAGCGCACACAAACTTAAACACAGTCCTACCTTCTTAGCAGGCTCCCCTTCAAAGGTAAGTGGTCTCTGCTTATGCCATAGAACCCCAGGCTCTTCGCCCTCTCAGATCTCCTGCTTCCTGATTCTAATCCTGGTTCCTGGCCACACTCTCCCCAGGCATTCTCCAGCTTATTTTCTTAAAAGGGCAAGAGTTTAGGCTCTTACAAGAGAAATGCCTCAACGGTTCTGAGTTTGGCTGGGGAGAGTCCCTGTGGGGGATGGGGATTTCCTATACACTCCATCACATATCCTTTCCCTCAGCTCAACCCTAGGTGGTTGAGAGTCCGGTATTCCCAGGCGGGACAAGAAGTCAGCGTTTTGATGTGCCTTACCAGCCCTATGTTGGACCTCATAAAGAAAGGGTTGGAGGCTGAGAAACCAGTGCATGATCCATCTATTGGTTTCCTTATTCTGTGCCAACCACTTGAATGGCGATGATCCATAACCAAGTGCGGCCAAGCAGATAATACTGGAAAGTCTCTAGAGCCCACTTTATTGCCAGGGCCTCCTTCTAGATGGAAGTAATTTTCGACCAATAAAAGCATTGGATATTCTTCTCCCTCTATTTCCTGGGCTAAGATGGCCCCAAGACTGACGGCCAAGGCATCCATCTGTACAATGAAGGGTCATGTGAAGTCCGGACTGACCAGGACCAGTTCCGAACACAAGGCTGTCTTCACTTTCCGAAAGGCTACCTCCAACTTCGCTGTCCAGATGCTTTGTCTGGGGCTTTCTTCTGGAGGAGCTGGGTCAAGGGTTCAGTTATTTCTGACTGGTTTGGAATAAATCGGCAATAATAGCCGATCATTCTCAAAAAGGCCCATACATGTTTCTTAGTCTTTGGAATTGGTATCTGGGAAATAGCCTCTACCTTCTTAAGCTGGTGCCACACTTGATCATTCCCCACTGAATATCCCAGGTACTGGACCTCCCAGTTTCCCAGGGTTGGTCTTTAGCATGGCTTGTAACTGGGACAGGTGTTTTTTTCAATCATGACTTTAGATCACAATATCATCTAGATAGGCTGCTGCATACCACCCATGGGGTCTCCACAGGCGGTCAACCAGGTGCTGAAACATAGCGGGAGCCCCATGCAGTCCAAAAGACAGTACCATGAAGTGTAATAGCCCTTGGTAGCAGGGTAACATAACCATAAATAAAGGAAACAATAGCTCTCTGTGGCACAAGAGTCCTCCAGCTGGGTAGAAGTTTAACAGCCAAGCTGACTGCACTGTAACAAAGTTAAACACAGTCCTACATTCTTACCAGTCTCCCCTTTAAAGGTAAGTGCCATAGAACCCCAGGCTCCTCTCCCTCTCAGGTCTTCTGCTTCCTGGTTTAAACCCTGGGACCTGGCCATACCCTCCCCAGGCATTCTCCAGCCAACTTTCTTAAAAGGGCAAGGTTTAGGCTCTTATATGAGAAATGCCTCACCGGTTCTGGGAGAGTTACTGTTGGGGATAGGGAGTTTCCTATACACTCCACCACAGTATCTTATACAAAATGGACTGGAGGTAATCCGAAGAGAGGTTGTAGGAAATTTTGAATACAGTTAGTAAGACTTTGTATTTGATTGGCCAGTGTAGCTGTTTTAATAGAGGCACTATATGATTTGATCTTGATACTCCTTGAAGCATATGGGCAACAGTATTTTTTGCTCTTTAAAGGGAGTGTAGAGCATAGTTTGGTAGCCCATGCTAGATGGTGTTGCAGTACAGTTACTGTTTAATTTATTTGATATACTGCCCATCATAGAGCATGACTAGGTGGTGAACAATAAAATTACAGTTGAAAACACACAACAAGGACAAACAGCAAAACAGATAAAAAACACTGAGGAGAAAGGGGGTCAGGAGGCCTAGGTTACAAAAGTAATAATAAAGCAACATAAAAGCATAGGAGGAGGGAAGGGAACAGATCAAGGCAAGACAAGTGAGAAGCGCATTCTTGGGTTGCAATATTGAGACTCCATGCCAATGGGCCAGGGTAGGGGACCCAGTTGGCTAGGAGGTGGCTGAAGGGAATGCCCGAGTGAAGAGTTGGGTCTTAAAGTGAGAAAAAGAGAACTGACTATGAAGATAGGAAGGAAGAGAGTTCCAGAGGACTGGGGTAACAACCCGAAAAGCAGAAGAGCCAGCAGCAGTGTAACGAACTGCACGGAGATCAGGCACTGCCATGAGATTCTGCAAGACGGACCGGAGAGCACAGGAAGGGGCGTACGAGGTCAAGAGCTGTGACAAAAATGGAGGGTGGCCAGAATAGAAAACATAAAATGTGAAAGTGAGAAGCTTATAGGAAATCCTATAGACAACCTGGAGCCATTGTTCAGAGAGAAAGAAGGGAGTGACACTATTGAATTTACAGGCACCATGGAGAAGTTTGATAGCTGTATTTTGGATTAGTTGGAGGCGGTGAAGTTGATAGCGAGGGAGACCAGAAAGAAGAGAAACATGCACTGACTAAGGAGAGTACAAGCAAGTGAGTGGAGGGACAGTCAAGGAACTTATGGATAGAACGGACCTGCTGAAGAAGAAAGAAGCATCAGTGAACAGTGTGAAATATGTGGGGAGAGAATGAGAGATGACAATCAAGGTGCACCCTGAGAATCTTACCAGAATCCTGAAGGGGAATGGAAGAGCCGTGAATAGAGGGGAACACAGGAAGAGAAGGAAAAACAGCTTTAGAGAAGACCATAGCCACAGTCTTAGATGGATTAAGCTTAAGGCCATGGGTGGACAGCCAGTCCACGATCCTATTGAACTTCAAAAAAATCTGAGCGGGCAGGCGGAAACAAAAGAAGTTGAACATCATCGACATAGGCAAAGAAAGTGATATCCAGAGATTGGATCAGAGAAGCCAGGGGTATAAGAAAAATGTTGAAAAGAACAAGGCCCAAGACAGACCCCCGAGGAACACCACAGTGCAGAGTCTGAGGGGTAGAGTATGATAAGGACCAAGAAACCTGAAAGGTATGATCCTACAAATAGGAACAGAACTGCATCAGTGCAAAACCAGAGACACCAAGAGAGTGCATCTGGGAAAGGGAAGAGAATGATCAACAAGGTCCAAAGCCGCAGTGAGATCCAAAGAAGCAAGAAGAACCTCATGATCAGAGTCAAGAGCTGTGCAAAGAAAATCTGTAATAACTAGAAGGGAGTGTTCAGTAGAGAGCTTAGGACAAAAGCTTGTCTGGGCAGGATGAAGAGTACCAGATTGGAGAAAAAGGCCTGAAGTTATTGGGCAACTAGTCACTCAACAACTTTGGAAAGGAAAGGTAAGAGAGAAATGGGACGATAGTTGTGAGGGTTCCATAAATCCACGTTCCCAGACTTAAGGATAGGGAGAACAGTGGCCCGCTTCTAGAGAGATGGAAAAGAAAAAGAGAGATGGGAAGGAAAAAGAAGCTGTGTGATAGAATACAGTGGAGTAGTCAAGGTGTGGAAAAATCAGGGCCTGGAACACTGTACGGAAGCTGTGGTTGTCAGGTAATATGCGAAAAATAGATGTTGAAATGTTTTCATCTTATGGTATACCATTTTCATTTTGTTGTTAATGTGTGACTGTAAGGTTAGTCGTTGATCAAGGTAGAGAATTTTGGATTTGACCTCCAAATCTACGTCCTTAATTTTTAGAGTTGTTGGGGGGAGGGGTGTCAAAGGGTGTGTCTCTAATTACATAGAGTACCCTCTGTAGTTCACTGTTAATTGGTGTTCTGAAAGCCATTCTATGGTGCTGGGGAAGAATACTGTGCATACCATGGACTGCCTGAAGAACAAATCAATCAGTGCTAGAGCAGATCAAACCTAATCTTTTTTTAGAAGCTCAAATGACAAGACTTGGGCTTTCATACTTTGGACACATCATGCAAGGACAAAAGTCATTAGAGATCTTGCTTGGGAAGATTGAAGGTCAACACAAAAGAGGAAGACCTGCAATGTGATGGATCGATACAACAGCAACTATGAATATCACTCTATCAACAATTAGCTGCCTCGGTGAAGACTGAACACAGTTTAGGATAATTATCCACAGTGTCACTATGCGTCAGCATCAACTTGACAGTACTTAACAACAACAACATCAGTAGGAGCAGCATATGTGTATGTTTTAAAAGTTTCTCTGTCTTCATAGGACAACTTTATTGTAGATGATTTTGAATTCATTACAAGATACTACAAAAGAGCATAGTTGAGTAAGGCATACTCTCACTGAAAACATACAGTAAAAACACAATAAAATGTTTAATTATAGCATTTCTAATCCAAGATGATAAAAAAGGAATTTAAGTTTTGGTTTAGCATGTGCTAATGGGACAGTTTTATAAAAGGGTATCTCTGTTAAAGTAACAAAAAGGTGCTTATTTATGATTATTTTGTAAAGACTAATTACAAAAATAATCCAGTCCTTATCGGAAAAATACCATAGACCTAATATAATAAGTAAGCAACATGTCTATATTGACTTAGGTAAGGACCTCAGAACAGAGAGCTATTAAAGTTTCTAATTTTGATCCACATATTTTGTCTTTTATACTTTGTCTTTTTTGCACAAGGATGCAAATACAAAACTGATACTTACAGCACACCAACAATCCCAATTAATGAAAGGCAATGGCCTTAATGTTTCTGCAAAGACTGGACCGATGATTATAATTAGGAGCTTTGTTAGCAGCAAGTTTAAGAGCTGCATGTAGCTCCCTGTTTTGAGGTCCTCACTTATGCAAATAGAACAGTATTGTTTACCTAATTACAGTTGATCTTGATGTGACTCTGTTGCATGCCATAGAACAGGGGTCTCAAACACGCGTCCCGCGGGCCGCATGCGGCCCGCGAGAGACCTTTGTGCGGCCCGCGATGCCGAAGAAACAAAAACCTCCCCACGGCTTCTGCTGCCGCTGCGTGGCAGCGGCAGAATCAACTGTCCCGCGGCGCCTTCCCGTCTGCCCGGCAAAGCATTTTACTCCCATCAGCGGCAGCTTTCAGGGCCGCGAAGAGAGTAAGTAGTATTTCCCTCTCGCGGCTCTGTTAGCCAGCTGTTCCCTCCCTTTCTCCTGCACCTCCAGTCTTTGGTTAACAGCCAACAGGTCTTCTCCAACTCTTAAATATGCCCATCACACTTTGCAACGTGTTGACTCATCACCATAATCTCTGCACGGAGCTCTTCTCCCAGTGCCGCAATCTTCAAGCTCACCTTCATGAATTATTTTTTAAATTCACCAAACCAGGTCTGGATTTTCTCTCAGAACGTTTCCAGGGACACACCCTCTATTTCATCTGCAGCGCTCTATTTCTCTGTTGTACTCTGCTGCATATGGCTTCACCTCTGCCATGCTTCCTTCTTCACAGGGCGCCTGTTTGCTGCCCTGGTAAACAAAGGGGCTTGTTTACAAAGCCGCGGTAGTGGTTTGCGATCGCAACCGCGGCCCCATTGAAATCAATGGGGCCGCGGCTCCGATTACGATCGCAAACCGCTACCGCGGCTTTGTAAACAAGCCCCAAAGTCTTTTAAATTGGACACTTTTTTACGGGTTGCCATCACTTTTCCGATTGTGTCTTACCGTCACTCGCTGAATTGTACACATACCCATGAGCTTGGGATGCCTTCTTTTTTTGCTTTAACTGGCCAATACAATGGAGCTCAGGGCTCAAATGTCCAGCTAGTCATGTGTTGTCACTTCCTCAGTACTGGCAGGTAATCGTTAGTCCTTGAGCTTGGACAGTTACAGAGAAAGATTTCAAGGGAGCAGCAAGATGGAAGTGACTGCGGTTACTCTTGCTTTTTACTTCCCCATTTATGGTTTTGTAACAAGGCCCAGCACTCTTTTATCTCTTGGGCTACCGCAGAGGGACGCTGCTAAGTCAGCAGCACTATTAGCAAAACCAAAAAAGGTTAGATAATGCATCTGGCAGCTACACAAAATCATTAAGCTCCTGCTTTTAAGTTCTGATTCATGTTTCATTCCTGAGGGGATATTAGTGTTTAAAGTTTCACAAAGCTGCTCCTGTTTGGCTGCCTCCACCATTTTAAGCAGAAATCTTTTAGTCTTTCTTTATCCATACACTCATTAAGAGGCATGTTTACTAAAAGTTAGTGTATGGTAACATTATGCAAATATTTATGCAAATGATGCCCTTATGCAAATGAGGCCTGCGTCTTGTGCGGCCCCCGGGTTACTCTACAAGTCCTCATTTGGCCCTCAAAGCAATTTGAGTTTGAGACCCCTGCCATAGAAGATCGCATTGAGGTACTACACTTGTAGGATCTAGAAGCGGACACACAGTCGCACTCAGGCTATTCACAGTCCACGATTCACTCAAAGCACGAAGGCAACGCTCTCATCCAACATGGCACCCTCCCCCGTAGCCCTAGCCAGCTGTTACCTCCTTGCTAGCCTAATCCCCTACGCCCTCTCTCTCACCGCCACCCACAACCGCATACCAGTCTTACGGAGCTCCGGGAGAAGATGGTCAGGCACATCCCAACAGACAGCAGCAGAATCCAAAGTCCCCCTGCACCCTCACTTACTCTATCTTTCACTCCAGTACACCAAAAGACCCCAACAGGAGGAAGGTCCTCAGAATAGCAGCCTGAAATGTGCCCTTATAAACGCCCGTTCAGTACGGAAGAAATGGCCTGTCATCACTGACCTGCTAACCTGCCACAACCTAGACATCCTACTGGTCACTGAGACATGACTGACCAATGCTGATATGGTCGTCATGAACCAACTTATCCCGCCCAACCTCTCCATCCACACTTGCCACAGAACCGACTGAAGGGGGGGAGGTGAATTCGCCCTTACAAGATCGGAGCTTCATTTCCATCAGACCTCCTCCAGCAGCACCACACACCTGGACACCATCTCCATAGCTAATAGGCACAACACCATCAACCTTATCTACAGATCTCCAACCACCTCCCCAGACGTCCTCTCAACCATAATAGAGCTAGCCTGCAACACCACGAAGCAACACACACCAAACTGGATCATGGGAGATTTCAACCTTCCTGCCCTCCCTGAGACCCACTCCAACGCTTTCCTCAACGCACTCGAAGAACTGGGCTATGATCAAGTAGTCAACGCACCCACCCACTCCAAGGGCAACAAACTAGACCTCATTTTTGCACCATGGAGAGCCACAGGCCCAAACTTGTCACTTGACCTATCCATCACACCAGTGCCATGGTCTGACCACAGCCTGCTGAATTTCCAAATGCCCATACAGCCGGGTCACTCCAGCAGCCGCTGTACAGTCAACGCAGGCGCAGCACAAAGAACACACTTCCGACCCTTTGACAAGGAAGAGATACTTAGCAAAACCCGGCCACTACTCGACCTCACAGACACTAACCTCGAGGAAATTCTCACCGCCTGGAATGAAAGCCTCAGCTCCATCGCCTGTCAACCAGTAGCAGACACTTCGCCAAGGACAAGGAAAGCTGCACCATGGTACTCCCCTGAGTTACAAGCATCACTCCGCTATGTCAGGGCACTAGAAAGACAGTGGCAACGCTCACGCTCCACCGCTGACCAGGAAACGTACACCCTACATCTGGAAAAATGCCGTCGGATAATTTCGGAGAGAATGAAGCAGTAACATGCTGAACTACTACAGTACTCCCTGAACAAACCCCAGGAATTATTTAACCTAGTGAGATCCCTCACAAAAGAACCTTCCCCCACACAACCGAGCATGCCACAACCACAAGTGTTTGCAGACTACCTTCAGTCGAAATCAATCCAGACCGACAAGACTGTACCACCTACACCATTGTGCAGACTACACCACCCGGCACCTCTAGCCACCTTCTCAACACCATCAGTGAGGGACATCGAGGACACCATCACCACCACACCACCACAGCCCCAAATGACCCTTGTCCAGCGTTCTGGATAAAAACACTATGCAAGGAGCTCAGCCCCTTTCTGGCCAGACTCATAGACCGATCCTTCTTGACGGGCGCTTTCCCACGAAGCTTGAAACATATTTCTGTTAGACCCCTTCTAAAAACAGCAAACTCGACCCCCAGAAGGCGGATTCTTATAAACCAATTTCGAGCATCCCTCTAATGGCCAAAATAATCGAAAAACTTGTCCAACGTCAAATCCAACACCATATTGAGATGACTGCCCCTCTCGACCCAAGCCAACATGGTTTCAGGGAACAGCACGGAGTCGAGACCCTCCTGACCAGTCTCTTCAACACACTAATCTCTGGACTGGATAACATAAGACAGGGTTACGCATTGATTTTCCTGGACATCGCTGCAGCTTTCGACTCCGTGGACCACGAACTGCTTCTAAGGCGGCTCGCAGAGAAGGGGATTCAAGACATGGCATTAAGCTGGTGCAGATCATACCTCACCGACAGATGGCAACACGTACGTGCTGGCTCCAAGACCTCCAATCCGTTCAGGCAAGAACAGGGTGTACCGCAGGGATCTTCGCTCTCGGCACTGTTCTTCAACATATATATGCAGCCCATCTGTGCACTCACCCCAGAGAAACCTGATTTTAGGGAGGCCTTCGTCCAACCAACAAGCCCTCATGGCCAGATGCTGGGGATTCTTCCTGTCAGCGAGCTCTACTGTGTCAGAAACAGGAGCTCAGCTGCAAACACCCTGGTGCACAGTGAAACTATACTGGCAGCAACAGGCAAGTGGAAATATCAGTCCCCAAAGGGATTCTAAATAATTTTAAAGATTTTGAGGGAAAAACAACAAAAGCAACCAGATCTGCTGGAGACAGAGAAATACTGAGGGAGACCCCTAGGGGTAGGACCATATCACCAGAGTCCAGCCTATCAGAGCTCTGGTAGAATTCTCTGTCTCCAAGATCTGCTGGCAGGGGGACACAACCCGTTTGTCTTGACTGGTCTAGCAGTATGACTTGGAATTTTATTTATTTATTTATTTATTTATTTAACAATTCTTCTATACCGCGCTATTAAAATCAGCGCGGTGTACATCGAACAGAGATACTACAATGTATACAAACAACATCGAGTTTTACAGAGAACAGGGAATTGAACATGGAAGAAAAACCGGGGAAACTATATACATATTATACTCAAACTAAGTACAGTACTCTAATATAAAATGGTAGTGGGGGCTACCTATTGTCTGAGGTCTTGACGTGCAGGGGCGACTGGTGTCTGGCGGAGTTTTGCTGGTTGGTGGTTGTGCTATTATCACTTGAAGTTCCTGGGTAACATTTTGTGAACAGGTGGAATTTTAAGGCTTTTCTGAACATGATGAGGCTTTTTATTCCACGGATGTCATGGGGGAGTGCATTCCAGTTTAAAGGGGCGAATAAGGAGAAGGCTCTGTTGGAGGTAGCCTTTGTGCATGTGGTCATTAGCTTGGGCACTGCTAATGTGTTCAGTGCAGTGGACCTTCTGCTTCTATTTTCCAGGGTGCCATGGACTAGTTTGCTGATTGGCGTTGGGGGGCAGTTATTTAGGGCTTTGAAGGTGAGGACCAATGATTTGTATTGGAGTCTGGCATGTAGAGGTAGCCAGTGCAGATCCTTCATGATGGGTGTTATGTGATCGGATCTTGACGATCCGGAGAGAACTCTTGCGGCTGTATTCAAGGCTAAGCGGAGTGGGTTTAAGGTTGATTGTGGGAGGCCATGGAGGATGATGTTCGCGAAATCGACATGTGGAAGGACTAGTGCCTGGAAGGTTGTTCGGTAGTCTATGAAGTCCAGCAGGTGTCGGAGGTGGCGTAGCGTTCTGATCTTATGGTATATTGCCTTTGTAGTGTTTTTTATATGCGCTGTCATGTTCAAGTGCTGGTCCAGGGTGATACCGAGGTAGCGGATTGTGGATTTAGACTTCAGCTCTACGTCGTTGACACGTAGTGATGAGGGAGGTGTGAATTTGTGGTTCCTTGTGACAAATAGGACATCTGTCTTGCCGTGATTGATGCGTAAGTTTTGTGATAGTAGCCAATGGGCTACTGCTTCGAAGCAGTTAATTATTGGGGAGAGCACTGGTTGGTCTATCAAAAACGGCATGTAGAGGAGGATGTCATCAGCTTAGGCAAGGCATTTTACATTGAAGGATCGGATTAAGTCACATATCGGCTGCATATAGATGTTGAACATCAGTGATGATAAGGATGATCCTTGGGGAACTCCTTGTGTTTGCAGAAATGGTTTGGAGGATGAGTGGCCAGTCCTGACTTGTTGCCACCTATTGGATAGGTAGGATTCGCACCATTTTAGAGCTGTATTTTGGATCCCCTTTTCCTTCAAGCGTTGTAGAAGTATGTCATGACTTACCGAGTCAAAGGGTGATTTCAATTAGGTAGTCTGCTAAAGATGGGTTTTTTCGTCATCCACTCTTTCCCTTCCAGCAGGGGTGTGCGGAGGTCTAGCAGCACGGGCCTCCCTTCAATGGATTCAGCAGCTTCCAGGTGATCCCGAGTTGGCTCGTTTAGAATCCATTGCTGCATTCCTGGCAGAGGCCTTCTCTGATCTCTTGCGGCTGTCAGCTTGCTCCGTAGCACCGGTGACAGTAGCTCGGAGATGGCTCTGGCTGCGTCAATGGGCAGCGGATGTTGATTCGTTCAAAGACTCCAGCATTTCGATGCCATTCGTCCACCATTGGAAAGAGGAGTAGGCCGTTACTCTGTCTATTTCGTGGTGCCAAAAAAAAAAAAAAGGATGGCTCCTTTCGTCCTATCTTGGATCTCAAAGGCGTCAATCGCAGTCTGCGGGTACCACACTTTTGAATGGAGACTCTGCGATCCGTTATTCAAGCGGTACGCAAGGGGGAATTCTAGCTTCCCTCAATCTCGTGGAAGCATTCTTTCACATTCCCATTTGAGAGGGGCATCAGCGACTCGTTCGATTCGCGGTACTCGGTCAACATTTCCAATTTCGTGCGATGCCCTTCGGTCTAGCTTCGGCGCCTCGAACCTTCTCCAAGGTAATGGTGGTAGTAGCTGCGGCCTTACGCAGCCGCGGCATCAGAGTTCATCCTTATCTGGATGACTGGCTCATTCGTGCAGACTCTCTCCCTGAGGCTTGCAGCACAGTCTCGGTGGTTGTTGCCTTTCTCGAAAGCCTCGGCTGGGTAATCAAACGCGACAAGTGTTGTCTTCAGTCGTCCCAGGAGATCGAATTTTTGGGGGCTCGATTCAATACAGCCTTAGGTTGGGTCTTTTTGTCAATGCCTCGATTCCTCAAGTTAACTTCTCAAGTTCGCAGTCTCCTAACACAGGTCTCGCCTCGAGCATGGTGTCAGAGGATTATCAAGTTCGGTTGCCTCTACTACCGGCGGTGAGACTTTGCCTCCATTGGTGGCTCCGGCCCTGCAATCTCCTTTGAGGGGTTCCCTTGGAGACTCCGCGCTGGGTGTTGGTAACGACAGACGCCAGTCTCTCTGGTTGGGGAGCGCATTGCGGCTCGCACTCAGCGCAGGGGATTTGGTCTCCTTGGGAGGCCCAGTGGTCCATCAATCGCCTCGAGACACGAGCGGTGCGCTTAGCCTTGCGAAAGTTTCAGCCTCTTCTGTGGCGTCAGGCGGTTCGAATTCTGTCTGACAACGCTACGACAGTGGCATACCTCAACCGCCAAGGGGGCACGAAACGTCCAGGTGTATTGAAGGAAATGAGTCTTCTCCTTCCGTGGGCGGAGAGGCATCTGCAGGCGATCTTGACGCAACACATCGCGGGGGTAGACAATGTAAAAGCCAATTTCCTCAGCCAACATGCTCTGGATCCGGGGGAGTGGGCTCTGGCGCCAGAGTCCTTTCAGTCCATTGTTCGACGATGGGGGTCTACCGGCAATGGATCTCATGGCTACGGCGCATAATACCAAGGCACCGATCTACTTCAGCCGTTGGAGAGACAACGGGTCGCATGGGATAGATGCACTGTCTCAAGCGTGGCCAACCCATCTCCTTCTGTATGTCTTTCCTCCCTGGTCCATGATCGGCAAGATTCTCCAAAGAGTCAGGTAGCATCACGGCCCGGTGATCCTGGTGGCACCAGATTGGCCTCGCAGACCGTGGTATGCGGATCTCGTCTGGTTGTCTTGGGCGTCTCTTCTATGCCTGGGGGCGTTCCCAGGGCTCCTGCTCCAAGGGCCGGTGGAAATGGTAAACCCGGCTCCTTACTCACTTACGGCCTGGCTCTTGAACGCCGCAGGTTAGTTCAGAAGGGATATTCGTCGAGTGTGGTGGTGACAATGCTTAAGGCACGGCGGTCTTTGACATTGCTGGCTTACGCTCGTGTGTGGCGTCTCTTTGACACTTGGTGTTCGCTACGTCACATCTCGCCCTGGCATTGCAAGATCCCAGATATTCTTTCCTTTCTGCAGGCCGGTCTAGATAAGGGTCTGGCGCTCGGGACCTTGCGTGTGCAGGTTGCCACGCTAACTTGTTTTCGAGGGCCGATAGCGGGGCGTGTTCTCGCCTCGCATGTGGACATTTCGCGTTTTCTTAAAGGGGTTCAGACATTATGGCCCCCGATATGTCCTTTAGTTCCTCCTTGGGATCTCGCTCTCGTTCTCCTTGCCCTTGTTGCTCCTCCCTTTGAGCCCCTGAAGGCATGTTCCCTTAAGGATTTAACGCTAAAGACAGTTTTCCTAGTGGCCATAACCTCGGCACGTCGGATTTCCGAACTTCAGGATCTCTCTTGTCGAGACCCCTATCTCTCGTTTTCTTCGGCGGGAGTTTCTCTTTGAACTGTTCCATCCTTTACCTAAGGTGCTTATCCCATTTCATGTCAACCAGCCTCTTTCTTGCCTACCTTTGAAAAAGAGCAGTGTTCCGGTCGCCTTCGTCAATTGTGTGCTGTGGACCTGAAGAGAGTGCTTTATCGGTATCTTAAGATCACGAACGCCTTCCGTAAGACCGATCATCTTCTTGTCCTGTTTGCGAGCCCTCGACGGGGGTCCGCAGCCTCCACATCCACCATTTCTAGATGGTTGCGAGGAGCTATTGAGGCAGCTTATATACTGCAAGGCAAGCAGGTTCCAGCAGGGCTCCGAGCTCACTCCACTTGGGCTCAGGCTTCGTCTTGGGCCGAGCGGTCTCAAGTAGCCCCTCTCGACATTTGCCGGGCGGCGACTTGGTCGTCGTTGTCCTCATTTGTCCGTCACTATAGATTGGACGTTCACGCTCGGCAGGAGGGCCAGTTTGGAGCTGCAGTGCTGTCATCGGCATTGACCCCCCCCCTTGAAAGCAGGTAGCTTGGGTACTGCCCGTTTGTCTGGACTGGTCTAGCAGTATGACTTGGAAGGAGAAATTTCACTTACCGTTAATTTCCTTTCCTGGAATACTGCTAGACCAGTCCAGGACCCACCCTGCTGTCAGTTACGGTGCTGCTAGTGCGGTGAAGCCGCCGGCCTCTGTTCCTTCCTTGTCAGTATGCCTCACCATGGGGTGCCGATGGCTGCGTTATCGGTCTTAGCAGCCTTCAGTTCTGGGGATACTTTCAGCTCCCTTGTACATAGTTGAATTAAACGTCCACTATGTGTGGTCTTATGGTTAAGTTGTGTTACATGTTTGGGTTTGCTTTACAGACAATACTGAGGGAGACCCCTAGGGGTAGGACCATATCACCAGAGTCCAGCCTATCAGAGCTCTGGTAGAATTCTCTGTCTCCAAGATCTGCTGGCAGGGGGACACAACCCGTTTGTCTGGACTGGTCTAGCAGTATTCCAGGAAAGGAAATTAACGGTAAGTGAAATTTCTCCTTATTATTACTGTGCTGTAACTTTTGTTAGCTTCCTTGATTTCTTTGAGCATTTCATCATCCATTTGTTCTTTCTGGTCAGGCAGTGGTCGGTAGTATACCCTCACTGCCATTGTCTTCCCCTTTTCACATGGAATTTCTTCTTGTCCCATCATGGGTTTCTTTTCTTTTCTAGTGCTTACAGTTTGTTGTCGGGTGTGTCAGCACCTGCCAACACAGCTTTTTTGATTTTTTTGCAGGATTTTTTTCCTTTCCCATGCAATTT
This sequence comes from Ichthyophis bannanicus, assembly GCA_033557465.1. Classification (NCBI taxonomy): domain Eukaryota; kingdom Metazoa; phylum Chordata; class Amphibia; order Gymnophiona; family Ichthyophiidae; genus Ichthyophis; species Ichthyophis bannanicus. Next base: position 39,505,650 of record CM066050.1, on the reverse strand, counting down.
TGCTGGCTGGAGACATTGAGCCATTCGATTTTGCAGTGGCCATCTCTCCAGTCATATCTAAGCCAGCCAGTGGATTTAAAAAGTACACAAGGTGTGCACGTACCATTTTGGTCACTGACCGACCGAAGTGGTGACGTCAGTGCCTTGGGCTTGACCATGAGAACTCCTCCTGTAATCTCTGCTTGCAGATTACCAGTAAGGACTTAAAGGGCCAGGAGAAGCAGCAAGAGTCCCTTTTCAGGCTGTTGGACTTAGCGTCCCTGACATTGACATCGGTATTGACGCCCTCGTGGGGTTCTGCTGAGACTTCAGCATCATGCGGTGCCCATGCTCATTTGGAATACCCTAGAGTTGAGGCTGTCTATCAACCTCCAATCAGAGCCATGGAAGGAACTGTCATCCACTTCATCGATGTCGAAAGGGGCATCTGAGATATGAGCTAAAGACCACGGACATCGACACTGATGCCGTTCTTGATGTGATGCCAACGGCGATGGTCGGGAGCAGCCTGCCAAGCTGCCCTGGCAGGACGAGTGGACTCCTAAGGCTCTGGAGGACCCCTGGCAGTCTTCCAATGTGCTAACCATGTGGAGTCCCCAAGACAGGTGCTGCAGCTGGTGGTGGAATGTGTCATGCTGTCCCCAATGACTTGGAGATGGCAGTGCTGGCCAATCACCTTTGGACCTTTGGCATGCACCTGGTGGTTGTCCTGGCTGCACAGGCCCTGGTGGCCCCACTGCCCTTGGCAGGATTGCCTCATGCTGTACAACTAGTCCTGGAGACCCATATTCTCCATCCTGAGGTGGGGATATTGGGTCAGCGGTCTGAGTCCACCCTGGTCCCAACTGCCATCTCTCTATCCAGTGTCTCAGGCTCCAATGTCCCGATGCATTGGTGCATTTTGAGGAACACCATTGGTTCCATCGGCACCCGTCTTCCTCACCTGAGCAGTGCCGGTGCGAGACCTGGCACTATTTTGACTTCCTCTCAAAGTCGGACTCTGAGAGATGGGATGTGGAGGAGGAATCGCTGGCCTTTGAGTGGGAATCTCCGGACTTGCCCTTGGACCCCTCCTTATGAGAGAAGTAAGTCAACCCTGGAGGATATGTCCTTCCAGGACTTCACTGGAGGTGGAGGATGAACAGAGGGTGGAGGAGTCAGAGATTCCCCAATATCCCTCAGCTCCCAAGGAGGCCATCATGGTGCCCATGCACCAGATCCTTCAGCACTTACTACTCAGGATGTGGGAGAATCCCCTAACTGTGCCGGCCACCAGTCAGTGGCTCGATTCCATGCATCAAATTCAGAAGGCTGCAGGCTTCAAGAAGCCTCAGCTATCCTACAACTCCATGGTGGTGGAGTCCGCCATGAAGCAGATCAAAAGCACTAAGTCCTATTAGTTGGTGCCACCAGGCTATGAGGCCATGACCCTCAATGCCTTCGGGAGGAGATGCTGTAATGGTTCCATGCTGGTCACCCGCATACTCTCCTATTAACTTTACATGAGTATGTTCCTGAAGGACATCATGGGGAAACTGAATGATTTCAGTTCTCTCATATCGGCAGAGCGACTTGATTTCTTCTGCACTCTGGTTGGCCATGGCAAGGACTGCTCGGAGTACATGGTTCTTGGTACTTATGACACCTTTGAGTCGGCTGGCCGGGTGATAGCTGTGGGCATCAGGGCATGCCGCCTTGCTTGGTTTCAGTCCTCGGACCTGGAGCAGTGGGTCCAGGCACTAGCTGGTGGATGTGCCTTGTTGGGGAGAGAACCTCTTTGACAAGTCAGTGGAAGAGAGGGCAGGCGCAATTGAGAAGGATCATGTCACCATTTCCAGGCTCTCACGTAAGACTGCTTATCCCTCGAGGAAGAAATACCAAGGAAAAACATCCTTTTACCAGCAGAAGCACAGGTACTTCCAAAGCCCTCAGCATGCCCAGCTGAAGGCATAGGCCCCACGCCAGCAGAGGTGTAACATGCCTCAGCCAAAGCTGGGGATGTGTTTTTGACTGGTTTCTCAGGAGCGTAGACAATCACTTGGGCCCGACGGGGTGACTCCTCAAGTGAGGGGACACTCGTCCACCTCACACACAGGTGGTCTCTCATTACCAGGGATGCCTAAATCCTGCAGATCATCCGAAATGGGTACCTGCTGCACTTTGCCCAGCTGTCTGTCGCTTCACTTCTTCCCAGGAGAATACCCGCTGGATCCGCAACACTGCTGGTCTCCTCTAGGAGGAGGTCACAACCCTGTTGGCCGAACTGGCCATCGAGTCGGTGCCTCCAGCTCAAATTGGGCAGGGCTTTTACTCCTGGTACTTCCTGGTCCCCAAGAAGATGGGGGAGGGGGGGGGGGTTCTGGCCCATCTTGGATCTTGAGAACCTCAACTGCTTCTTAGTATGGGAGAAGTTCAAAATGGTCTCCCTGGGGACTCTGCTCCCTTACCTCCTCAAAGACGATTGGCTATGCTCCTTGGATCTGAAGGATGCATACACACACATCCTGATCGATCTTCTTCACAGAAAGTACCTGCGATTTGTGCTGGACTGCCAGCACTTCCAATACTGAGTACTTCTATTTGGACTGGTGTTGGCCCCCAGGTTCTTCACAAAGTATCTTGTGGTAGTTGCTGCTTACCTCCGGACCTGGGGATCTTCATCTTCCCTTACTTAGATGATTGGCTCATAAAGAGCTCCATGCCAGACAGGGTTAGGCATTCAGCCCACCTGACCATTCAGATGCTCGAACAGCTGGGATTCATAATAAACGACCCCAAATCGCACCTGCAAACTTCGTAGTAGCTGAAATTCATTGGGGCCCTTCTCGATACCACTTGGGGCCGTGCCTTCCTTCCAATGGATCGCCTGCAGTGGCTCATGGAGGTGGTTGCTGCTGTCCAGCAGAGGCGTCACAGGACAGCTCAGAGGATGCTGCGAATACTTGGCCGCATGGCCCTCACGGTGCATGTCACCCCCATTGACCCATCTCTGGATGCAGCAATCTCAGTAGACCCTGAGCACCCAGTGGCAGCAAGCAACGAGCGGCCTCTGGGATCAGATGGTGGTTACTGTGCCCCTAACAGAATCCCTTAAATGGTGGCTGAAGCTGCAGAACTTGCTCCGGAGCCTCCCCTTCCAGTCGCCACTGCTCCACCAGATGCTTACCACAGATGTGTCCAAATTGGGCTAGGGTGCTCATCTTGACGGCCTATAAACGCAGGGCCTGATCAGATAGATTTTTTTGGAACTGTGAGCCATTGCGAATGCCCTCCGGGTATACGAGACGCACCTGGCCAACCAGGTAGTCCTGATTCAAATCGACAATCAAGTGGCGATGTTCTACATCAACAAGCAGGGAGTCATGGGCTCGTATGTCTTGTGCTGGAAAGTGGTGCACTTGTGAAAGTTTGTGTGACCCATGGGATGGAGCTGAGGTTGACCTACCTGTCTGGAGAGCCAATGCCCTGGTGAAACACCTCAGCAGGGGCCTCCAGCTACACGCATGGACCCTCAACAGGACTGCATTTTTCGAGAGTGGGGCACTCTGTCGATAGACCTCTTCTCCATTCTGCACAATGCCCAAGTGGATCGGTTCTGCTCCTAGATGGCTTCCAGCAACTGGCTGGCCTCGGATGTCTTCCTCCTGAATTGGGTAGTGGGGTAACTTTACGCATACCCCCCGATCCCACTCGTGGTGAAGATGCTGCTGAAGCTCCAGGCAGTCCGGGGTGCCATGATACTTATCACCCCACACTGGCTCAGGCAGCCATGGTTTCCCTGCAGCTTCAACTCCCTCAGTGAAAGCCTCTCCGTCAGGGCTTTAACCCAGACCTCACCAGAGCAAGACCTTATGAAAATTTCAGGCTGGGGCTCTTTGCATAGTATGGCTTATTTTCAGTGCTGTTGGTTTAATTTATTTCAGGTGTGTGCACAAGTGTATATCAATTTCATTAGAGAAATTACTTTGAAAATCCATTATATGGTGCTGAACATAGAATCAAAATGTAAGAATTTTATTGTTTTAAATTGTGGTTTATTGACAATGCTAGTTGGAGCATGTCATTCTGCTTCCTATTATATTACTGTGGATGCTGAAACGCTATGCAAAGGAAGGAGGTCTTTCGTCTTGAATTTTATGGATATGTGCACATTTAATTTTACATTGTGATTATTATTTGATTTCAGAATCTAATTAAACCTATGGGCTCGATATTCAGCGGCGGTGGCAAGCACCGCCAACACAGCTAGCCATCACCACTGAAGACTAACCCTGGATATTCAATGCCAGGGCCATATCCGGCCACCGGCATGGAACAGGAGGGGTAGCTGCAGACTCTGGAAGCTAACTGGGCAGTGGTGGCATGAGCTGCTGCCCAGTTAGGGTTGGCAAGTCTGTTTGGCATTATTGTGCCTGTGTTAATAAAGTTTTATTGACGTAAAGTCCTGTCCTTGGTATTTCATCACGTTCCCCAGCATTGCACTAACCAGATAGTGCTAGGGTAACCTGTGGAGATATTCAGTGGCATTACCCAGAGAGTGCTGCTGAACATTGTGGTCTGCCTCCTTAGCCAGCTGGCCTCCTCTTGTACAACCAGCTAAGGGCTTTGAATATTGGCCTGGATGCTTCTAACTTTGATAGTTAAGCTCCTGAATTAGCCTCTGAAAATATACTAGGGCTGAATGCCTAAATGTATGTTCAGAATGTGGATCCATACTGGCAGAAGTGCTCTTCGAATGTTGGCAAACGCTAGACGTTTATCATGAGCAATATTTACTTATAATTTCCCCCCCGTGACAAAGGGTGAGAGAAAGCCCTTGGCAAATCTGGCCCCACGTATTTTATTTAATTTGCGGTACAGTATAGTGAGTAGCTGTGTCATGATGGGAACCTCTCTATCTATTATTTGACCATCTCAGTCAGCTTCAGCCTGACCTGCAGTACCTTCTGATTGTCTGCTCTTTGTGTCAGAACTTAAAACCAGCATTAGAACCAGACCAGAGTTGCTAGACGTAGCAACAAGAAAGTGCACAGGAGGACAAGGGCATTGCTGAGGAAGGCATTCTAGAGGGACAGCTCCAAAGAGAGCAGCTGTGGGCTACTAAGTGAGTGATCTTGTGAAGTGGTTCCCAAACTTGTCTTGGGGGATCTGCAGCCAATCGGGTTTTCAGTGTATCCACAATGGATATGCATAAGAAGTGTCTACATGCAATGGGGACAATGCATGCAAACCTCTCTCATGAATATATATTATAGATACCCTGAAAACCTGACAGGCTGAGATTGGGAACCAGGGGTCTAGTGGGTGATCTGGGAAGTGTGGGATACATTAATAGACTGAGAGAATCTCAGCCAGGTGGCGTATGAAGGAGAAAGATAATTGTTTCCTTGGGATATCAGGCTAACTCAATGGTAGACAAAAGGCAAAGCAAGTAGCCTAATCAGTATGCAAGGTCATTCCTCTTGCTTCAGCAATCGATACAAAGTATTTCAGATCAGACTGGACTCCGTTATTCTCAATGCACAACACAAAACTTGACTGTGGGTTTCAATTCACTTGGAAAAAAAAATCCCATTTAAGCAAGAGTTCTATCACAGATGTTTTCCGCCTGTGTTGGAGTATTCATTATTTGCACAATTAAGGAGATGAATGAAAGACTTAACATGGATTTGTACTGGCATGATGAAGTTATACTGCGAAGCCAGGAAAGGACTGAAGCGTGGCGTTTTCCATCATGCCAAGATGATGAAACCCAGTTGTAGCCCAAGAGGTCAGTGATGCAAAAAGCAATAAACAACACAATTACTGTGTAAGTCTTTAGTTGTAAGAGTTGAAGGAGTTGAAGACAAAGAGCAGAGGTTAGCAACCAGGGGCTAAATGAACTTCATATATCAAAAGCTTTTGGATTTGAACGTTGAATAGATTCTAGGGAGGTGAAGGTCTTTGTCATTCTTGCCAAGTTGCATGGGAGTCCTTCACCTGCACTGCTGCTGGTAGGCGGAGGTACTGCAATATTGTGATTATAGTCGCAAGGGGCAGACAACTAAAAGCGCGATATTATAGCACTGCCCCCTACGGGAAGCAGCATGGGCGAAGGAGTCCTGTGCAGCTTGATGGGAAAGTTGACCATGACACATATTTCTTTTAGACCAAACATTTTTTTAAAGTACAGTGTTAACGAACTGATGTTTTTTTCAACATGCTTTACATTAAGACCAACAGCTTTTGGGGTTCAATATTTTTGCTGGAAATGGTTGTTACTGAATATGGCCCTCACAGGCATTGCTCTGCACTTAGAAACTGGATTAGAGTGCTCTATTTTCTTTTAGCCTAAGCTATGGAAGCAACTCTATATAAATAAATATAAACAGTTCTTTTCTAAATAGTGTTCTCTTTCTCTAATCCTTTCTCCAGGCATGCACTGCCCGTTTCATTTTCCTATCAGTGTCGAGAAACAGAATTTTGAGACCTCATTTCTCAGTGACTGCTATGATAATCTGCCCTGAGTCAATTTATTTTAATTCACAGGGCAATTGGTTTTCAGCCCATATATTTATCATTCAACTAAAGGTTTTGCTTGGAAAGGTAATGACAGGTTATTTAGCATTCTTAGAGCTGAAAAACAAGTGAATCTAGTTTACAGAATTTTATTTTGTTTTTGATCTGGTCCATTTGCCACGCACACCCCAACTTTACTTGACTCTTATGTGTTCTGGGATAGACTGGCACAGAGGTTCTTTATCTGTAGAATATTTTACATCTCAAATGTCTAGAGACTTGCATGGCATGACCACAACTTTGGTGGAGCTGTCTACAATCAATTCAAAACTGAGGCCAACAGAACATACAGACAAGAGGTGGAAAGCTTGGCTGCAAGCCCAGTGGCTAGGATAGTCACACCTTTTAAAACAAAAATCCGTGCCCACTAGGTATGTGCACTGTTTTTAGGTACTGAAATCAAAATTTTACTTTAAGGGGCCCGTTTACGAAAGTGCAGTCAGTTTTTCTACTTAACGCATATTAACAGCAAATATTATTGTGCGGTAAGTGCAAAGACTGTGCAGTAACTGTTGGGGCGTGGCCAGCATGACCCCCTCCAGTTACTGCACAGAAAATGTCTTTATTGCGCATTAGGCTCATTATTAATTAACATGGGTGGACTTAATGCCTCCTCAACTGATACCAAGCCATAATTACTGTGCACGAACTTCAGCATGGCAGTCAATGGCCAATGTAATGAAGCTACAGTGTAACCTGTTTAAGACTAATAAGAGAAAATATCTTTAACTCTGGAATTTGTTACCGGAGAATGTAGTAAAAGCTGTTAGTGTAGCTGGGTTTAAAAAAAGAGTTGTAGAAGTTCCTGGAGGAAAGGTCTATAAACCATTATTAAAGGGGACCCCAGAAATCCATTGCTTGCCCCAATACAAGCATTGTGGAGCCTGTGCGTCTTTTTGGGAAACTGCTAGGTACGTATGACCGAGATTGGCCACTGTTGGAAACAGGATACTGGATTTGATGGACCTTGGTCTGACCCAGTATGGCAGTTCTTATGTTCTTATAATCTCCACCCATCACCTGCTCAGAACATGCCATATTATACACTAAACAATTAACACGGGATTTTAAACACACACTAAATCTTACGCAAACTGCTTAAGAGTACTTTAGTAAAGATGCTCCTAAGTTACATATAAAATTTTGTCAGCTGTTAAGAAACATTTCCCTCCTGAGTCTTTGACATCATCCAAGTTTAGAGCAGTAGCACAAACAAATCTTCCATGCACTGGATAAGACAGGTCCGTAATGACTGATTCCCATTACTAATGTCATCCACACCATCAGTCAGTCAGCCATTATTTTGTATGTTAGATTTAAGGAGAGGCTTTTCCGCACAGCAATGCTCCTGGAGAAGTGTGGAGGATGAACTAAAACAGTGGGCCCAATATCCAACTCGATTAATGCTAATCACAGTGATTGGGATATTCAGCAGTACTAATGTGATTAATGCCACCACTGAATACCCCCGATGCTAGCTAGATGGCATCGGGACATTCTGGGACTAGAGCAGAGGTGGCACCTGGGGATAACCGGGCAGCGATTCAATTCAGGTGTCAGTGCCAAGTATTATCCTGTCAAATAAGGAGCTTGACCTCTAGAGGTAATACTGTGACCTTGCTCTATGGGTTAGAGCTGCCGTTTTTCACCTGAGCCGGTGATGAGGCCGGAGTGTCTGGGGATTACTCTTGCCTCCCCCCCCCCCCAATCTACAAGAGACACCCTGCTAAGTGCCAGGGGGTTAGGGTGGTGGTGAAGAAAGTCATTACTCACATGGAGTTGGTGGGAGGAGGTTGGGTGCAGATCAGCAGTGATCAGTGGCCGCCTGCTGGTAGCCTCGAGGCGGCATTACATGCACCCATGCTATCAGCAATCATGAGCGTTAGAATGTAGTGCAGTTCATGCCCATTCGCTGCTCAGAACCTTCCCAGTTCCCGCCCATAAAATGGCATGCAGTTAGCTTCATGCCCTTTATAAACAGACCCCCTTAATTCAAGTGGCATTAACTTTACAGAGTTCAACTTTTTTTAGTTAAAATAATGTCCTAAAGAAGGAATGTTGCATGCATTCCCCCAATATGTGTGCAACATATTTTTTCTAATTTTGGCACAGCAGTTTTCTCTTGCTTCTTTGAGCTTGCAGCTCAGTTGGAATGGACCTTTACTGGGCAGCAACGCCATAAGCTTTCATTTGCCACAGCCTTTTCTTAATTCAGTCAATTTCGGGATAGTCCTTAATCAGAATTTATAGACTGTGATTCCCACTAGAACCCAACAGATGTCACCATTGAGCAATAGTTTTCATAGGGCAGCATTTGTTGAGTATGGCCATGCCCATCTATGCCCATGCAACTCTATACCTGTTATTTGTACATACTGTAGGTTTCATTTTTTGGTATTTTAACAGGAAATACAACCTGGTCATGGCACCCCTGATTAATTGCTGTGTATTCCCTCAGTATTTTAACCTTTACGTATTGTATTTTAAACAAAGAAGAGGAGGATAACTAGCAATCTGTGTTCTTTAATCCAGTGTATGTACGTATGTGTATGTGTATTTTCCACTTGATATGTTGCGTTTAGCAAACAGCAACAAAGCAGCGTAATATACAGCCACAGTAACTAGACCATGATCTATGTGTACAGCACATCATAACAGATGTCACAGATGCTATGACCTCCAGTGCATTCTAGTAAAAATGTGGAGAGGGTGGATCAATTCTATCACTCTGCGATCTTAGACAAGTCAGTTACTATCCATGTACTCGCACTCGGGTTATGAGCTTTGTGGCTTTGCAAATATGTGAAATATCTTGGCAGCAAGCACCCACTAATAGGTAACAATGCTGTATTATGAATAACCCATCATACAGCATATATGTTAATAGGAAATAAATCGGTAACTTCAAGTGGCAGTTTTTAGCATTCAGTTCCCCTTTGCTGTCTTGTGGTAACATTTTGGATGCAATACAACATTGCTCACTTTTAGTTTTCATCTTTTATATTGATTTTTTTAGCCCGATATCACAAACACCTACACTGGGATTCTTTTTAATGCAGAAAACAATTTGCTGCATTCCAAACAGCTTCTGTTCCACAGTCAACAACCATCATCTAGACAAAATAACAAAATAAGAAACAAAAAAACGCTATCTTGCACTATAGCTGCCTATGTCCCAATGGACCATAAACCAAACAAAGCATCTTCTACCATTAACATTTGCTTTTAAGTAAAGCAGCGTCTTTTAAGCATAGCAGTGTTGGCACTAAAGGTTTTGTTTCCTGGAGGGGAAAACACGCATCTGCTTTCCGAGCACACCAGACCCCCAACTTCCTTTTCGAAAAGATGTTTATGACAGGGTTACCTTGCAGCTCTTGTTTGCTTACCAACTATGCTATTTGAAAGAACCAGGTGAAAACAACTTTTGAAAGCACTTTAATTCTAAAGGAAAAAAACATGTTCAAATGCCTTCTTGAAAGTGTGGGCTGTTACCACTCTGCATATAAAATGCATTATAGCTTCTGGAAAGCTTTACAACTCTCCACAAAAAAAGTCTAGATGAAAAATGACTGTTCTAAACAAAGCTTCAGCACTCAATTTGTTAAGCAACCAGGCGAGTTCCTTGGGCTGGGGGCAATGGAGCACGGCAAACAAGATTTGTATACTACTAGCAAACCTGCATTATGATTAATTACTATATATTATAGCATATGAATGCTAGGATGGGGGATGAATGAAAAGAAACTCATCTTGGCTTTTATTAGTGGTAGGAGGAGGGGCAATAAGAAAATATTTAGGCTATTTGTCTCTCTAAATGAATAGAGCCTTTAAACGCTAGTCAGTCAGTTGGCATCTTGCTTGCTGCAAAAAGCCAAATAGATTAACTGCCTCAAAGCTGGAGACTCACACAAAAACTGGATTATAACCTAGCGCAGCAAGAATGAATGGGCTGAACTACAGTTAGGCACCCACACAGGCTGCCATTTAATTTTTTTCAGCAATTAACTTGGCCAGCACTTCTGGCTGGGATTTAATGAAAGCTACAATAAGCTTGTGGTTTTTTTTCTCTCTCTGTGAGTTTTGCATCAAGGCAGATAGGCAGGACATCAAGCTACAAAAATGTAAAAACTAAATTATTCTTTATGGGACAACTTAGAATATATTTTCGAAAAGGTCTTGTTTTATTCATGTGCCTTTTTTGTACACGTAATTAGAGGTACAGCTGGTTTATTCCACTATTGATGACTGAGCCATGGGATACGGAGGTGCAGAGCTGGTGGAATAATAACACAGCACTTCACTGACCATCGTTCACATATGCTGCTGAAGAAGGAGAGGAAAAAATAAGTGATGGGTTGGAGGTGTTGCTTTTCAGAATCAACTGATAGCTACTCAGAGCGCTGAGAAAATAACTGTCAGTCCCTTACAGGTGCTGCATATAAAAGAGATCATTTATAGGCTTGTGTATTGGGTTGCAAATAGCATGTACTACCTAGCAATCATTTGATCATATAATCTCACAACGCAACTGATTATTTATCAATTGCTAACATGCAAATGGAAACAACAGTATATTCGGCATGGAAGAGGGTGATTTCTAAAGGTATTTACCTGGATAATATAGCCAGACAGAAAAGTGCCCTTTTCAAATGTGACTAACAGCAGATGTGGGTTCCAGATGTGCTTTAGGCGGCATTGAGAGAAGGCGCTCCTCAGAGCATGTTTAGGTCAGGGTACAAATACAGAACATGTCTTCAATCTGACACCCACACAGACTTCATACAAGGTATTATTACTATTTGGCATGTAGCATTTTTGAAATCATTCACAGTAACCAGAATGGATCGCTTCAGTACTCCAGGCTTCAGGTACTACAAACTAACTAGGATAAAGAATCTTAAAAATGAACAACTTAAAACAATGAACAATCTTAAAACATAAGAACATAAGAAATAATATACTGGGTCAGACTAAGGTCCATCAAGCCCAATATCCTGAACAAAAGAACATAAGATATGCCATACTGGGTCAGACCAAGGTCCATCAAGCCCAGTATCCTGTTTCCAACAGTGGCCAATCTAGGTCATATGTACCTAGCAGTTTCCCCAAGGGACACAGGTTCCACAATGCTTGTATTGGGTCAAGCAGTGGATATTCCAGGTTGAAGAGCCCTAACCTTTTTAGCCTCACTTCATAGGGGTATCCTTCCATCACCTTTAAGATTATGGTGGCTCTTCTCTAATTCTGCTATATCCTTTTTAGGATATGGCAATCAGAACTGCACACAATATACAAGGTGCGGTCACACCATGGAATGATGCAGAGGCATTATGATGTCATCCTCTGTTTTATTCTCCATTCTTTTCTTATGATTCCTGCATTCTATTTGCTTTCTTGGTCACCGCTGCACACTGGGTGGAGAGTTTCAATGTATTATCCACGATGACGCCTAAATCATTTTCCTGGGTGTTGGTTCCTAATATGATACCTTACATCGTGCAACCATAGTTTGGGTGGTTCTTTCCTAGGTGCATAACTTTGTACTTGTAAACATTAATTTTCATCTGCCATTTAGATGCCCAGCCTTCCAATTTATCAAGGTCCTCTTGCAGTTTTTCGCAATTCTGTTGTGTTTTAACAACCTTGTTGTCTCATCTGCAAATATGATCACCTCACTCGATATTCCATTTTCCAGGTCATTTATGAATATATTAAAAAGCAGCGGGCCCAGCACAAATCCCTGGGGTACTCCACTATTCGCCTTTCTCCATTGGAAAAATTGGCCATTTAGCCCTACTCTCTGCTTTCTATTTTTTAACCAGTTTCTGAGCCACAATACTACACTGCCTCCTATCCCATGGCTATTTAATTTTTCCAAGAGGCTCTCATGAGGGATCTTGTCAGGGACTTTCTGAAATCAAGATATTAAGATAAGTAGCATCAAAGACATTTTTAAAGCTTTCCCCGTGGCTAAAAACAGCTATTTACCTGCAGAAACAACTCTGCTAAAAACCGTGTTTCCCTTACTGAAGGTCAAAGTACTTGCACTGTTCACAGTGAGGGGACATTGACCAATGTCCCAAAAGGAGTTGAGTTGTGACAGAGATGAATGCCACACAAACTTTCAATGAGTAAATCTGCACTTGCTCCAAAGCAGGTTCAAATGTAGGTGGGTTTATTGTTTATTGTTTATTTACATTTGATATACCGCCCCCCATTACATCGGGGCGGTTTACAATACAAAATAAATTTGAAATAGAAAAGGAAAAGGAAGTTACAATAATCTGAGAGGTACAGGAGACAAGAGGAAAGGACAGCAATCGGGAGAGAGGAGGGGGGTCAGAGGAAGGTTATAGAGAAACATTAAAAGGTAAGGAAAACAGATGGGTTTTAAGAAGGGAGCGAAATTTGGGGTAGGATTCTTCCAATCGGAGGGAAGTGGGAAGGGAGTTCCAGAGGGAGGGGCCCAAATAGAAAAAGGCTGGGTAAGTTGAACCCGCTACTCCCTTCCCTCTTGCTGGTTGTATTTTCAAAGAGAAACTCCATATGAGATTTCTCTTTGAAAATATGCTTGTAGACCTTCTGGTTAAGTCTAAAACTTTCTCCCCAAAATACTAGTTTGCATATGCTTTGACTTACCTGGAAGCATAAATGCATTGGCAAGGGATGCCCAGATACTATGGCTCTTACAGCTTCTATATTATCTTCACCTGCAATACTGAACTTTGACTATTGTTACTGGAAATGTACCAGCCTCCCTCCATTATAAACAATCTGTTGCTCTTCGGAATAATTTTCTCAGATTCCACATTATTTTACTCCCAAAATAGCATCCACACCTTCTAAGACACCAGAAAAGCTTGTCTAATGACAATTTTATCTTTACTGTTTTGACAAACTCCTTTGGTGCCTTCTACAGAACCTGACCTTGCACATGTAGGCAGTTCATCATCACTTCATTTACTCCTTGGCAGCATAAGGAAGGAAAAAATCACACTCGCACTCATGTATTTATCATGCTCTAAAATGTAAGAAGCATAGTGCAAACTAAATTTCACTTTTTTACTCTTGGCTGGTGATTACAAATTGCGGACAGTTGCCTACACTTCACACCATACAGGATACCGCTGTAACAAAACCCACACCAAAAACTAGCAGTGGAACAAACGCGGCAATAAATGCGGGCTGCCTGGAGGGCTTTTTCATGCCTTGCGTGGTGCCTTCAATATCCAAAGAAAAGGCAAGAGCTAAATATCGATAAATAGCAGATTACACTAGCAGGTGGTAAACATAGTGGTATGTTATATTTTTTTCTTTCATCTTTCAATGTTTTTCACACAGACATGCAAAACAAGCAGGCCTCATGTTGGTGCAGGGCATCAGCACCAACTTCATCCTTCTCCTGTCCAGGGCGGATGGGGATGTTCCTTAGTACTGCACCAACCACTGATGCAACCACTAGATCCTGAGCATGTGACAAGTTGAATTAGACCTCCCCCAGTCTTCAAAACTGATTTCACTGAATCAAGCCCAAAAAAATGAAAGTAGGAAGCAATTAGCATTTAAGAGAAGACCCTGGCTTTCAAACAAGTCTAGATGAATTGGTAGTGTAAATCAGAACTAAGTCACACCGAGAGATTATCTTTCATGTAAATCACATTGTAACTATCCGGGTTGCCTCTCATCTTATGTAAATCTGGGGGCCTATAAGTAAAATTGGCTCTCAGCTCAATTTTATCAAAATTACTTTTAAACGTACATTCTCGTGCAATCTCTGTGACAAGCAATAGTCTGTTGAAGGGGTGCAGTGTCCGTGTTTGAGAATCACTCAATACTTGATGATAGCCTGCAATTTTTCAGCAGTTTCAGACAGTTCAGAATATCACAGGTACTGTTTCTGGCAGTCAAGTTGCATCGATGCAAATTAAATAGCTTTGTCTCATTCCATTAAAGTCTCCTAGATAATTTGAAAAATGTCCTGTCCAATCTAATTTTGCAGGATTCTTTTTTGCACCAAAGTTAACTAGAAGCAAGATATTTCCATGAGATTTGATGAATTTTGCCGAGTAAGGCAGATGATCAAATCTTGACTTTCTGTCTCAGTGAACTACATAAAAGTGAGCGCAATGCAATGTGCAATGTGTGCCATAAAGTCAATGCTGACTCTTGGCAGCCCAGCAAGGTGCATCCGGAAATAGACTGCCAGCAAATTACTAGCAAATTTCAAAGAAGAGTGAAGAGAGATGAGGGTAAAATAAGACAAGACCCAAAAGGAGTTTTCTCTCTGTGTTGAATGGAATTTGCACATGGAGTGAGCAAGAGATAGTTCCCACATGGTCATCTTTGATGCCTCTCTTCCTGTACATACATCCAAAACAGTTTAACATGTGTCGTTTCTTGCTCTTGAACATTGCTAAAATTTATCCCTTCTTTTCTGAGCATACTATCAAAAAATCCATATACTCTATTGTCACCTTCCATTTAGATTACAGCTTCTCTCAGTCTCCAGCTGAACAATCTTTCTCCACGGCAATCTATTCAAAATTCAGCTACATGACCTCTCTTCCTTCAGCATTGTCATGTAATCTTTCTTCTCAGGTCTCTACATTGGCTTCCCATCTGCTTCCACATACTGCTCCAGCTTCTCTTACTAGCATTAACTCTTCAGCTTTTCATTATCTACCTTTTCTTGCCCTATGCTCGTCCCTGCAAACTCTTATC
The DNA here is from genome assembly GCA_033557465.1 of Ichthyophis bannanicus. NCBI lineage: Eukaryota > Metazoa > Chordata > Amphibia > Gymnophiona > Ichthyophiidae > Ichthyophis > Ichthyophis bannanicus. The sequence continues at coordinate 39,490,371 of CM066050.1, read as the reverse complement.
TGTGCCATTTTCCTCTACTTCCGGCTATGGACACTGCTCTTTCCACCTTACTGTGCTCTATTCCTGGAACAGACTACTTGAGTTAGAGTATCATGCTCCTTCTCTGACCATATTCACATCAAGCCTAAAAATGCAGCTTTTTGAGGTTGCTTTTAAATCTTAACCACTTTTTATAAAAGTCACTTTCTTCTTTGCCACATATATTTGTCTTGACTAAGTTGTAATCTTCATGGATTAGGAAATGTCTCTTAGTGGAAACACTTTGTAAGCGATAAGTAGTAGGAATTGTACTAGTTTAATTCCAGTCTTCAATCATAAGAAGGCCGCGGGCAGCGTCCCGGCGGACGCCGGTAACCAGCGGTTCCAGCCGGGCGCGGGTCCCTGGTTCTCGGGGGCAGGGGGGGTGGAGAGGTGGTGATAGGGCCGGCATTATTTGAAACGATTGGCTGCTGGCGTTGCGTGCGAGCCAGCAGTCAATCGGATGACTAGATGGGCCATGTGCTCCCGCGGCGTGGGCACGCGCTGGGCACATGGTTTGTGAGCAGGGAGCCAGCAGCGTCCCGCCCTCCCACCCCTTATGGTTGAGGGTGGGCTTTGGGGGAAGTTTGGGGGTGTCGCAGCTGGGGGGGGGGGGGCGGGATCCCGGAGGTTTCCAGGGTCCAGAGACATAAGCTACTTGGGGCGGGGGCAGGGTGCCCACGACCCGGAGAACCCTGAGCTTACTTTTGCTAGTGATATGGCAAAGTTGAGCAGGGGTGGTTCGAGCTGGACCGGTGGTTGACCGGACCAGGGGCGGAAGCGAGGTCACCTTGCTAATAGTATGGCTGGTGTCGTATCGCTCTGCCGGGGGTGGGGGGAAAATTCATGGCTAAGTTGTTGTTGGTTGTTTAAAATGTTAATTGTTATTGGGCAATAAAGCTGCGACCTGGTGTTTTTTCCAAGCAATGTGTGTCTGTGCATTTTGTGGGTAATGTGCAAGGTAGGGGGGTATTGGAGTTTTGGGGGAGGAGGGGGAGCGCCTGGTATGGATCCCCGGTTACCAACACAAATAACATATTTACAATATTGCTATGGAAGGTGAAGTACTATTGGTAGGCGATTTTGATTTGCCACATTTTTATTGGGATATCCCTGCTGCTGTGTCATCTAGAAGTAAGACAATCCTGGATTATCTATAGGGAGTACCGTTTAGGCAAATGATAGCAGATACTGGACTTGGTGCTTACGAATCAGGAGAGTGTTTTTAATTCTTTAATGGGTGATCATCTGGCATGTAGTGATCACTGGATAGTGAGCTTCAATATTAGGACACGGGTGGAGATGGGTCATTCAAAAGTGACTTCAGGAAAACTAATCTTGCAAAGATGGGGTGATACCTCAAGAAGTCATTAGCTAGATGGAAACATCAACAACAATGGGCAAAATTGAAAGGAGATATTTTAAGGACAGCAACCTTTTGGTTAGGAAAGTAAATAAAAGGAAAAGGAAAAAGAGGCTGCTGTGATTTTCAAAAGAAGTAGATGAAAAGATAAGGAAAAATAAGTTAGCCTTCATAAACTATAAGATATCACAGAAAGCACAAGATAAACATCAATATCTGGAGAAACTAAGAGAAGCTGGTAAAGTATCCAGGAAAGCAAAGATGCTAATGGAAGAAAGAATAGCCAATAGTGTAAAATATGGGGACAACATTTTTCTTTAGGTATGTTAGTGACAGGAGTTAATGCAAGGGTTGCACTGTGAGACTCAACAGTGAAGGGGAGGACTACGTAGAAGCTGATTTATTTATTTATTCGATATTTATTCTGTCCTTTCAAATTGCTCAGGCAGGTTACAAATTGCATACATAATATTAAAAAGTAACATAACACAGACCGACAATACCTCATAATACATAATATCTACTCTTCATAAAAATGATAATATGAGATGTTACTTAATTTACAATTTACAGTGTCCGTCATATCTCAGGAAAAAGATATATTTTTATCGCCTTCCGAAAACATAACAAATTGTCTATAGAGCGGTAAATTTTTGATATTCCATGCCATAGTAGTAGCAAAGAACATGAATAAAGCATTGCAACGTGCACATTCAAGATGAAAATGTTTGTAAGAGGGAACCACTAATAAACAATCTGATTGAGACCTCAGAGTACGGGCTGGTATATTCTTCTGCAATTTATTTACAACATAGGCTGGAAGCTGACTATAAAAATATTTAAAAGCCAAGACAAGCATTTTAGAAATACAACGCTTCTCAATTGGTAGCCAATGAGGTGAGTTTAGATAAGGAGAAACATGATCTTTAAACCTCAAATGAAAAATCAGTCTCACAGAAGCATTCTGTGTCCATTGTAGTTGCTTTTTTGATTTTGCAGTCAATCCATAAAACAGAGTGTTACAATAATTGAGCCTTGATGTTATAAATGCATATACAAGTTGTAAAATCTCAGATTGTGAAAAAAACTGACGGATCTTATATAACTGACGCAAGAAATAGAAACAGGTCTTAACAGTTTGGGAGATGTGCCCATCAAGAAAAAGATCACTATCAATTATAACTCCCAGAATGCAAACCTGACTTTAGGTTTGAAGCTTTACTCCCTGCCAAAAGGTTTTGGGGTAGGGGAGGAGCTATTACGATGAATACACAATGCCTCAGTTTTTGAAAGATTAATCTGTAACTTATTCTGTACCAGCTACGATTTAACCAAATCCAAACAAAACACTAATCTGGTAAGTCCAGAGGTTTGATCTACGTCCAAGGGGACATACAATTGAATATCATCAGCATAAGAGTGTACTCGAACCCCTTGGGTGGAAATCGTATCAAGTACTGGCTTGATGTAGATGTTAAAAAAAAGGGGTGATAACAAGGCCCCTTGTGAAACACCATATTTCAATGGTCTAGGATTAGAGATCATGTTTCCCACTGCTACATATTGGCACCTACCAGTCAGGAACGACTTAAACCAAGTAAGTACCAGATCTGTATCTCCCATATTTCTGCAGCAGTATATGATGGCCAGTAGTATCAAATGGTGCACTTAGGTCCAAAAGGACCAAAAGAGCTTCCTGACCATAATGTATATAGTACCAACAGTCATCCAAAATATCCAGTATAATTAATTCAGTACTGTGATTTCCTCTAAAACCTGACTGATAAGGTGGCAACAAATTATTGCTGGAAACAAAATCAGATAAGTAACAGGGCGCGGGCAGGGTCCCGGAGCCCGCTCGTAACCGGGTGCCCAACCCTGCACGCGCATGTGGGGGAGGATGGCGAGGCGTGTCAGCGTAAGCACGCTGCGCCCATCATTTAAAGTGATTGGCTCCGCTCGTGGTTGAGCCGAGCGGAGCCAATCAGTGCCGCGGGAGCTGCATGTGCTCCGGCGTTGGCAGTGTGGCCGGAGCACATGCGATCGGGCACCCAAGAGGCAGGATCGTCGCTGTGGGAGCATCATTGTTGGCAGTTGAGAGCAGGTCTGAGTCGGAGGTGTTAATCGGGCCCGGTGTGTCCTCGGAACTAGAGCTCAGCGGGCGGTGCTTGGAGTTGGCAGGCGAGTAGGTTCCGGATGCGGTGTAAGTAAAAAACAAAAAAGAAAAAGCAGGGCAAGGAACGCCGGGGTGTAGGGCGCGCTGCTAATTACAAACAAAAAAATAAATAAATAAAATAAAGCAAAACATAGCAAAAAAATAAAAAGGAAAAACACAGTAGATTATTACTGGTATTTTGCTGTATACAGGAAGGGGATATTATTGGGGCTTGGGAGGCTGTGCAGTTATGGTGGGTAAGCGCTCTGGGGGGGGACGGGGGGCTAATAGGGTTACTTTGGTTAGGCAGGGGAGAGGGCAAAGGGGGAGGGGGTCCGACAGGGGGGGGAGTTCCCGACAGCGGGGTTCCGGGAGAGGGCAAGCCACAGGCATGGCTCAGAGTGCTGCCAGGGGTTCTGCTGAGTCTCCTAGCTCAGTGAGGGGAACGGAAAGGGGGCGCGCTATTCGGGGCCGTGGTGTTATGTCCCTGGGGGGGACGGGGGGTCTGTAACGGGACCACCGGCAGACGAAGTCGGTCCTGGGGGCAGTTGGTGACGTGTGTTGGAGGTATAATAAGACAACATGTCCCTTTCTGGACTGTAAGTTCCGGCACGCATGCTCGGTCTATGGGGGGCCCCATTCAGCATCAAAATGCGTTAAGAAAGGGACCGGGCCACCCTCGGTTCAGGGATACAAGTAAGTGTGCTATTGGGGAGTTAGCTCCCTCTCCAATTCGGGTACCGGTGCTGTGCAGCTGACTTCTCCAGTACCCGAAGAAGAAAGATAGGTTAGCATTGCAATTAGGATTTAAGTTTGGTTTTGTCATTCCACTTCAAGGCGAGGTGGTTGCCGCAGCGGTGAGGAATATCCCGAGCATTCAGCGCTGGGCGTCAGTGGCACGTGAGAAGCTGGCGGCTGAGTTGCAATTGGGGAGAATAGCGGGGCCGTTCAGTCACCCGCTGTTTCCGAATTTCGTTATTTCCCCCTTAGGTGTAATCCCCAAGAAGGAACCGGGTGAATTTAGGTTGATCCACAATTTGTCTTCGCCGTCGGGGGCTTCAGTGAACGATTCTATCCCGCGAGAGTTGTGTACGGTGCGGTACGCCTCCTTTGATAGGGCGGTGGAGTTGGTCTCGAATGCCGGTCGTGGGGCATTGATGGCAAAGGTTGATATAGAATCAGCATTTTGCTTGTTGCCGGTCCATCCTTCGGCATTTCGGTTGCTTGGTTTCCAATATGAGGGCGCTTTTTACTATGACAAGTGTATGCCGATGGGTTGCGCAATATCTTGCTCCTACTTCGAGATGTTTAGCACCTTCCTGCATTGGATGGTGGTCCAGAGAGTGGGTGGCTCTGAGGTGGTGCACTATCTGGATGATTTCCTGTTTGTCGGTGCGGCTGAGTCAGAGAGCTGTAGCAAGCTGTTGGGTGGTTTCGTTGATGTGGCGGGTGAGTTAGGGGTGCCATTGGCAGAGGGTAAGACAGTGGGCCCGAGGACAAAGATTACTTTCTTAGGTGTCGAGCTTGATTCACTGAACATGGTGGAAAGACTAGGGGACATGCAATGAAGCTACAGGGTAAACTATTTAAGACTAATAAAAGAAAATATTTTTTCACTCAACGTGTAATCAAACTCTGGAATTTGTTACCGGAGGATGTAGTAAAGGCTGTTAGTGTAGCTGGGTTTAAAAAAGGTTTGGACAAGTTCCTGGAGGAAAGGTCCATAAACCATTATTAAGAAGGGACCCAGGATATCAATGCTTGAACCAGTACAAGCATTGTGGAACCTGTGTCCCTTGGGGAAACTGCTAGGTACGTATGACCTAGATTGGCCACTGTTGGAAACAGAATGCTGGGCTTGATGGATCTTGGTCTGACCCAGTATGGCATATCTTATGTTCTTATGTGGGAGAAGGTGGTGAAATTGAAGGTGTTAGTGGCCAATGTCTTGGCCTCGTCGAAACTGACGTTAAAAGAGCTGCAGGCACTAATAGGTTCCCTCAATTTTGCTTGTAAAGTCATTCCAATGGGGCGGGTGTTCAGTAGGCGGTTGGCTGCAGTGACGTCGGGAGTGAGAAAGCCGCATCACCGCATTCGCGTGTCTAAGGTAATGCGTGACGATTTGCGGGTTTGGGACGTCTTTTTACGGGAGTTCAATGGGACGTCCATATTGCGTGAGGCGGAGATCTCCAGTGACGACTTGCAGTTGTACACGGATGTCGCGGGGGTAGTTGGTCTGGGAATCTATTTCGGTGGGGCATGGTGTGCTGACAGATGGCCGCAGGCTTGGGCTGACGATGGATTGTTGAGTAATATTACTTTCTTGGAGCTCTTTCCGATATTGGTTGTGTTGGAGTTATGGCCGGACAAGTTGGATAACCGCAGAGTTCTGTGGTGGTGCGATAACGAGGCAGTGGTCAATGTCGTCAATCATTATTTGCCACACTGTGGCCTCGTGGCGTCGCTAATGCGACTGGTGATATTGGCATATATGCGTTTGAATATTGATCTGAAAGCGCGGCATATACCAGGGCATATTAATGAAATTGCTGATGCTCTTTCCCGTTTGCAGCTGGAGCATTTTCGGAAGTTGGCGCCGGAGGCGGACGAGAAGGGGCTTGTGGTCCCCTGGAGCTTTTGGAGCTGTGGCCTGCAGCGATGAGGCACCTCTTGAAGAGCTCAGTGGCGGATAGCACCTGGGAAGCTTATCAGCGGGGTTGTGAGCGAGTGCAAGATTTTCTGCATGGGATTGGATGGCGGGGGGGGGGGGGTGGTGCCAGATCTGTGGCTCAGACGGTATGTAGTTTGGGCGAAGGAGCATGGGGTCACGCGATCGGCAGTACGTAGTCATCTGGCGGGGTTTGGGTTCTTCGCCAGGGCGGTGGGGTTGGACTTCGTGGGCAGAGGGTTACTGGCCCGGTGGTTACTCCAGGGGTGGGAGCGTTCTCAGCCAGTTCCGTGGGATTACCGACAGCCGATAACGCATGACTTACTGGAGAGGTTGTGCCGAGAGTTATCGCGGGTGGCGATGTCACCATATGAGGGCGTGCTCTTTAGGGCAGTGTTCTGTTTGGCCTTATTTGGGGCCTTTAGGGTCGGCGAATTGGCGGCGGATTCGGGAAGATTGGATAGTGGGAGTAGTTTGCGTCGGCAGCATGTATGGATCGAGCAGGCGCGGATGCGCGTGTTGTTAGCGAAGTCCAAAACGGACCAGAGGGGGAAAGGGTTATGGGTGGTCCTGAGGGTGACGGGTGGGCTTACATGCCCGATCGCCACCATGAGAGATTATTTGGGGGTTTGCCCGGACTGCAGAGGGGGTCTGTTCGTTCACAGGGATGCCAGACCGCTTACGCGGTTTCAGGTCACAGCAGTCTTGCGCATGGTGTTGCGGCGGATTGGGGAAGACCCCCGGCATTTTTCGCCGCACTCTTTTCAGATTGCTGCGGCAACCAGTGCTGCAGCGGCGGGTTTGTTGGGGGAACAGATACAGAGCATCGGCAGGTGGCGATCGAGGGCGTTCGAGGGATATGTGCGATTATGAGTATTCAGCTGGGGGGCTGGGGGTCATTAATGCTGTTCTTTTCTGTTTCAGATGGGGGTATGTGTGTGCGGGGCTGTTGGATGTTGGGGCACTCCTTCGTCTTTTGGGCTGGCCAGCGAGCGGCGCAGCAGCCGTGCAGGGCGAACTTGGGCCTGGATCCAGCGGTGGTGGCAGTGTCATGGCTGGGCGAGTGGGGACTGTGGTGGGCGCAGCTGCTGCCTTTGCTTCGTCATCACGAGCGCATCAGGAGCCAGCCAGCGATTTTGATGGTGCATTTGGGGGGCAATGATCTGGCGGCTTGGTCTTGTAAGCAGTTGATCAGGGCCGCCAAGAAGGACTTTGCGGTAGTGCTCCGCATGTTTGAGAGAGTGTTGTTAATATGGTCTGACATCATCCCGAGGCCAGTGTGCTGGGGTCAGCGGCGCTGGTCTCAGGGGCTGACCAAGATCAATAGGCAAATCGGGAGATGGGTCTGTGAGAGGGGGGGTTTCAGGTTCAGCATCCCTGGGTGGAGGTGGCCTGCTCCGGGTTGTATAGGGAGGACGGGGTGCATTTATCTCCAGTGGGAATGGATTTGCTCCTGAACGATTGGCAGGAGGCGCTGGAGATCGTGGTGCAGGAGAGGCCACACTGGTCGCAGCTTCGGGTTGGGGGGGGTGGCACAGGTAGATTTGGTCCCCTGTGCCAGTGGCGGGATCCCGGAGGTTCGGGGTCCGGAGCCTTAGGTGACTTGGGGAGGGGGCTGGGTGCCCTCGACCTGGACAACCCCTGGAAGACTTTTGCTAGTAATATGGCGAAGTCGGATAGGGGTGGCTGGAACTTGGTTGTTGGTGGTGACCACGGCTGGAGCGGAGGCGTGGCCGCTTTGCTAATTGCATGGCTGGCGGCGCATTGATCCGCGGGGGGATTGGTTGGATCAGTATTTCTGTTTAATGTTAATTAGTTTGTTTTGGAAATAAAGCTGCGACCAGTTGTCACCAAGAATTGTTGTCTGTTGAATTTTTGAATAAGAGGGTGGGGGGAGAAGGAGTGAGGGGGGTGGGACAATTAGGGGGAGAGCGCCGGGTCCGGCTACCGGGTTAGTAACAGGGCGCGGGCAAGGTCCCGGAGCCCGCTCGTAACCGGGTGCCCGGCCCGGCGCGGGACCCTGCACGCGCATGTGGGGGAGGATGGCAAGGCGCGTCAGCGTAAGCACGCTGCGCGCATCATTTAAAGTGATTGGCTCCACTCGTGGTTGAGCCGAGCGGAGCCAATCAGTGCCGTGGGAGCTGCATGTGCTCCAGCGTTGGCAGCGTGGCCGGAGCACATGCGATCGGGCGCCCAAGAGGCTGCCCACCCCCTCTGGCAGGGTGGGGGGTAAATATGTGGGGTGTCGCAGCGGGGGGAGGGGGGGTGCTTGTGGGCGGGATCCCGGAGGTCCGGAGCCTTAGGTGACTTGGGGAGGTGGCGGGGTGCCCTCGACCTGGACAACCCCTGGAAGAGTTTTGCTAGTAATATGGCGAAGTCGGATAGGGGTGGCTGGAACTTGGCCGTTGGTGGTGACCACGGCTGGAGCGGAGGCGTGGCCGCTTTGCTAATTGCATGGCTGGCGGCGCATCGATCCGCGGGGGGATTGGTTGGATCAGTATTTCTGTTTAATGTTAATTAGTTTGTTTTGGAAATAAAGCCGCAACCAGTTGTCACCAAGAATTGTTGTCTGTTGAATTTTTTAATAAGAGGGCGGGGGGAGAAGGAGTGAAGGGGGGGGGGGACAATTAGGGGGAGAGCGCCGGGTCCGGCTACCCGGTTACTGATTCAGGACAATCTTTTCTAGCACTTTGGGAAAATAGGACAAATTTGACATAGGCCTAAAATTTTCCAGTTTGTTCTGATCTAAATTAGATTTTTTTTCAACAAAGGTTTAAGAACAGCCTTCATCCAGCTATCAGGAACTATCTCCTGATTCAAATACTCATTAATCAGGGATGTCAATTTAGTAAGAGTAGATACAATCAACTGTGCAAAACATTTTGCAGGACAGGGATCAAATCGCAAATACATAGGACGAAGAGAAGTCAAAACTTACTTAACATCCTCAAATGAGCCAAAAGTAAAAGAGGAAAAAGTCCTCTAATGAGAATTAAAAGAATCATCCTTCAATGATAAAATCATACCCAACTTCTCATCAGATTGAGCAAAGAGGGGATTCTGAGAACCCAAACCCATCTGAATCTTATCTGAAAAAATTGTGAAAATATTTCACAAGTCAATGTAGTCGCAAAATTACAAGACTGTCCCTTAGCCACATTAAAAAATTTACCAACTTCTCTGTATAATGTTTTAGAGTTAGTAGAGTTCTTTAGTAAATCAGAATAAAATAATTTCTTAGCATCTTGAATTACCTTTTTATATTTTGCAGCACCCTCTTTCAACAAAACCTTATCCATATCAATTTTATCCTTAACCCACTTCTTTTCATATTTCCTAACCTCCCTTTTCAAAATCCTCAGTTCGTCATGAAACCATGGGAGTAATTCTTATGCTCCACTGATTTAATCTGCTTTTGTGAAGCCATACCCTCAAACACATTATATATCTCAGTGCACCAACTATCAACTTTTTTCATTCAAAGATAATGGGGTATGTTTACTAAACTGCGGTAATGTTACAGACTGCGCGTTATGTAACGTTAACGCTCGTTAGGTAACGTTAACGCACGATATGTAACATTACTTAACGATCGTTAACGTCCCCGGCCGCAGTAAACACCACAATGGGTGGAGAGAGGGTGGGGGGAAGGGGTCAATGGGCGGGGAGAGGCTCCCTGCACACTAACGTGCTGAACTGAAGGGCTGAATCCTACCGCAAATGAAAACCTGCCGTTAGATGCACATTTGCAGGAGAGAGAAACCATTTCATGTCAGCAATGTACAGCATAGACAGGGAGCCCAAGAAACGTGATAGTAGTGCTCCATGTCCAGCACCAGCATAGTGCCCAAGTATGAAAGGCCTCTATGGCGATGGTGCAAGTAGGGCATAGGGGGCTGCAGGCGGGACATGTAGCGGGGGCAGCAGGGGCACAGGGTGGACTAGGTGGGCGCCTAGGTGGCACATAGGAACATAGAAACCGGAAATCATCATGACAGCAGCTGACAAAGTCCAAACACAATCCACCTACATCTACCTGGTCCACCCGAGCTAACAGTTGCCAGGGCACTGACCGGACATCCCCCCAGCCAACCCTCCCCAAGCGGAAGGAACAGACTATTGGTAGGCGGTGATGGGGGGAGGGATGTGAGGATGCTCATGTATGCCCCATGCCCCAGACCCCGCTCCCTAGGCGACCACCTACCCACACAGTGGATGGCCTGGGACTGCGCACTACCAGCACCAACAGCATATGGCCATGTCAGCATGGCAGGGGGGGTGTGCCCGTGCTGGAGGGGGCAGTGGCACCTGCCTACAGTGGACCCAGGCCATGCCCTGTACCAGTACGTGGTGTGCAGTGCAACATTTATTTATTTAGTATACATTTGTATACCGCTACTTCCAGCGATCAGCAGCGGTTTGATTACAGATTGGAAATTGTCAAATCATGACAGGAAATCTTTGAGGTATAAACACATTGATTAGACAGGAAAGCACAGCACACAGAGAACTATTTTACAGGGAACATGGGCTATGGAGGGTTAAGTGGCTTGCCCAAGACCACAAGGAGCACCTGTGGGACTAGAAACCCCAGTCCTTCTGGCCCAAGGTTGCTGTCCTCCAGTGGGATTTGAACCCCCGACCTTCCGGCCCGAAGTACCTTGCCCCAACCACTAGGACACTCCTCCACTCCTATAAAAGGGTATGGCTGAGGAAAAATACAGGTAACCCCAGGGACCACCATGCATCTGTGGCAACAGTGTGGTGCAGTACACCCAGCCAGTGTGTCCAGAAGCAGAGGGTCACAGGTTCAAGCCCCAGCTGTGGCTCCTGCAGAGCATGTCCTTATGTTTTACCCTACAATGCAGATACAACAGCAACATGTGCAAAGCCCAAAGCAGCGGCGAACAGGGGTACAAACACCTACTCACACAGGCTCCATAATCCAAAGATGCATGGAGAGTCGGGCTGTTGGCCCCAGCATTGAACTGCAGTTATCACCAGGGCACTACTACTACCTCCTGCACAGTTTAGCAATGTCGGCACTGTGATCAGGACCAGTGTGGCGGGCAAGGTTGCCAACCACCCCTGTCTATGCACAATGCTGCAATAGGAGTGTGTGTGTGTATGTCTATCCATTGTTTTGTGGCTACCCACACCTCACCGGGCCCACAATGTCCCACTGTTACCAGCGTTAGCCTGAATATGTGCATAATGAGGAGCAAGGTGTTGTGGATATGGCCCGGACAGGGCGGATTGGCCAGGATGCATCTTCACAGGGTGTGGGGCAATGGCTGGGACACTGTAGTGCCCGACCACTGCCTGCATGGACAGGGTGGCCACAGCATGGCATGCTGGGAGGGCACTCACTCTGACCGAGCAGTGACCATGGCATGTCTAGGTTCCCACATAGCGCTCTACATTATCTGCCTCCAGTGATCCTGTTGTGTTCCCAGTGCTGGGGCCCTAATCACTGAGATGCCTGATTGGTGCACATAGTTCCTCTGTGAGCATGCACTATGGACTGACAGTTAGACTGTACATGGTCGGAACACCTATATGGTGCAGTCTGACTGTGCTGTCTGCTGGTGACTGGCAGACAGTGGTGTGAGGCAGTTGGGGTTTTCCAGAGCTAACACCATCATTGCTGCTGGTCTGCCACTGCCCCAGCCACAGGTATGCCTCTGGCCCACCAACTCTGGAGGGCTGTTGCATATCAGCAGGATGGAGGTTGCTTCACAGGGGCTGGGGCACCTGTCCTTTACCTACAAAAAGGGGTGATGTGAGCCCTTTGATGTAGTGTATATCACTTTGACCTATCAAGGCACTGCTACACAAACCTCATGCAAGTCTTGAAACCCCTCTGCCCTGATAATATGTGCCCATGTCAGCCAGACCCTAATACAGGGTACACACTAATCTAGGTGGTGTCTGGTCCCAGAGGGCCACATGTGACTGCAGGATACAGATGGACACCGAATTACCTTCAGCTGCACTTCAAGGAACACCTGTCACACACTGGCAGTGATGGGGATGTACAGCAGGGCCTATCTCTAGCACCACATGTACTGCAGACCTAGTGCTGGACACCCATCCTATCCCTCAGGGAGAACACAGAACCTGCACAATGGCATGGTCTGTAGCTACTCTGTGCCAGTATCACGCACTGTCAGTTCGTCTTTCTAAGCTGAGGTACCGGAGAGGTGCAGACCCTATTTGCTGATCAGCTATAGACAGCAATTCAGCATGTGCATTGCATCATGGGTACTGGTGGGGTTACCCTATCCTGGCACTCAGAGCAGACAGTTTGTGCGGTGACCTGCAGTCCTTCTGTACCCAGCCATTGCTGTGACATACACCACGGAGGTATAGCCTACTGGTTAATACAATGCCATTCTTGGCAGTGTTCATGGGTTCAATTCCTCACTGTTCCTGCCTCTCATGCCTGTCCTACTCAAATAGTGTGCATGCCTGTAACAGTCATATTTTTGCAGATTTGTGCTGCCAGCCCATAATACCCACGCAACAATTGCCAACATTCCCTTGGTCCGTCTATCTGCGTCTGTCAGCTGTGTAGAGTCCTGTCTGCCTGTGCAGGCTGTCACCCCATGTCCTGCACTGCTACCCTTTCCTGCATTGTGCCTCTTCATGCTTGCCTCGCCTGTGCCTGATCTGCATGGCACCACCATTCCTCTGTCCACCCATCATTGTAACTATCCTGCCACCTCCCCTCCACTGGGGGACACGTATTCCCATTGTCTGCCACCAACTGTCTTTCCAGTACTTTACATTGCCAACACCCTGTGCTGAGGTACAGTTGCCCCCACCATGTTTGTCATCGGTACTGGCAGCCACATGGGATGCCTGCAGATATGGCAGGTCCAGCGGCTCCCAGCTCTCCCTCCTTCACTCACCTGTTCATTGCCTTTCCTGAGTGCTCTATCTAGTGTTAGGGCTACATCTGTCTCTGTTCCTCACAGGTCATGCATGTTATCCTGCAGCACTTTGCAGCCCTTAGGCCACACTAACCTAGGGCACCATAACCTTGTTAGGCCACCGTAACTTATGGTTCCGTAACCCAGGGTGCCCTCTAAGGTGCCCTGTCCAGGGGTGCCTAATACAGCGCTTAGCCTAAGGAGCCCTACTGTATAGGGCACCTTACAAAGCGCCTTATGAGGCACCTTATAAGGCACCTAACAAGGCACCTTACTTATACAGCACCTTACAAGGCACCTTACTTATATGGCACCTTACAAGGCGCCTTGCAAGGCGCCTTGTAAGGTGCCTTATGAGGCGCCTTGTAGCGCGCGTTAGTTTGTAACATGCGTTAGCTGATACGGCTTGCTGTAACGATGCACTGCCCACGCCTTTATATGGGCATCTGTACCTTTACTGCGGAACCTAACGCGAATGACATTACCGCAGTTTAGTAAACATACCCCAATGATTCCATAGTCCCATTGCAGTAGATAAAACTATCAAAACTTTTTCTTGATCAACAGATTTGGAATCCAAAATCTCCACAGGAATACTTTTGTTTAAATCCTGAAATGGATCCAAAATCTGATCAGGATAAAGTTGAATTGCTTAACAAATATTTCTGCTCTGTGTTCGCAAATGAAGGATCTGAAATGGGATCTTAGAAAACAAACTCAAATAAGAATGGAAGTGAGATAGAACTTGAATGATTTTCAGAAGACTGTGTTCATAAGGAGCTAGCAAAAGTGGAAAAAGTGATGTGGCCAGATGGGATTCATCCAAGGGTATTGGAAGAACTTCTTCTTTAGAATTAGAAATGATCCTGGAGGAATGGAGATGGATGAATGTGGTTTCTGTTGGTTGGTAATTACAGACCGGTTAGCCCGACTTCTGTGGTGAGTAAATTAATGGAAATGCTGCAAAAGCAGAAGATGGTGTGGTTTCTGGAAGACAAGAGATTGAAGGATCTGAGACAACATGGCTTTACTAGAGATAGGTCTTGTCAGATGAATCTGATTGATATTTTTTTGACTGTATGACTAGAGAATTAGACTGGGGGAAAGTGCAAGATGTGGTATACTTAAATTTCAGCAAGGCCTTTGATACTATTCTGCCTCAACGACTTACAGTATAATTAAACAGAGTGACCTTGGGATGGACTCTAAAGTGATTAGGTAAGAAACTGGTTGAGAGGGAGGTGACAGAGTAGTTGTAAATGTTTACTCTGAAAATAGGGCATTATTAGTGGTGTGCCTCAGGGATCAGTCTTTAGTCCTGCTCTTATTAACATTTTTGTAAGGAACACAGCAGAAGGTCTGTCAGAAAAGGTATGCCTTTTTGTAGATGATACCAAAATCTGCAACGGGATAGACACCCTAGAAAGTGTGAATAAGAGGAGGAGGGATCTGGTGAAACTTGAAGAATGGTTGAGAATTTGGCAGCTAAGACTTAATGTCAAAAAATGCAAGGTCATGCTTTTTGGCTGCCAAAACCCAAGAGAGTGGTAGAATATAGGAGGGAAGTGCATAAAAGGAGAACGGGACTTGAGAATGATCATATCAGATGTCTTTACAGTGGTCAAGCAGAGTGGAGGAGTAGCCTAGTGGTTAGAGCAACTGCCTAGTACCCAGAAGATCAAGGGTTTGATTCTCACTGGCACTCATTGTGACCTTGGGGAAGTCACTTTACCCTCCATTGCCTTGGAAGAAAAGGCTGGCAATCTACTTCTGGTGATACATTGCCAGGCCTTTTCTTCCTGCTGGGTCACCAGGAATCAGCACTGACTTGATGGTACTAAAAAAAAAAAGCAAGTAGAAAAGGCAAAATCAAGATGGATGCATAGGAATGGCCAGCAGGAAAAAGGAGCTTTTATACAAGTTTTTAGTGAGACCGCACCGCTCGCACAGGGCTAGGTACGGTTCTGAATGATAATATTCTATAATCTACGCCCATGCTTTGCCCAAATTCCACCCATGTACATGCCCACAGTGAAAGGACACACCATGCGCACAAAGACACACTTATACACCAGTTGGCATCCTATAATAGATCATTTACGGGATTGACCATCAGTGCATACAAATGACTGAAATACCGACATGTAGACACACACAGTACTTGCTGCCTAAATCTAGGTGTCCTCTTATAAAATTACCCTTTATATTGCAAAAACATCTCTACAGGTCTGGCTGAACCATTAGGAAAGACCAGGCAATCACCTAGGGTGGCAGCTTCTGGGGGGAGGGGGGAGCAAATAAAACAACAGAGCCTGACAGCCAGACAAACTCAAGGAACCATCAGCATATTCTTTTTACCTGAAGGATGGATGGACACATGCATGCACACAAAGCTGAGTTTCATATTTAAAAGTAGGATGACCAATTATGCGTTTCTACAGGATTGTTGTTGGAAGCATGGTTTCATTATAAAAATCTTGCTGGGGGAGGCGTAAGGCTAAAAGTTTGCATAAGGCGCTCACTGCCTTGTACCAGTCATGGGGCCCGCCCTGGGTATCTGTACAAAGTGGGATGGTATTTGCGAAAGTCTGAGGGGTGCAGCCAGAAGTTTATTTAATTAAATTTATATTTCAACACTTACATTCCATCTTTCCAATCAAAAAGTGAGTGCAGAGCTGAGTATAGGCAAATAAAACAGTAAAAGCAACACTACAAGACAACTGAAAATAAAAATCCAATTTCCTATAAACCCAAGAACAGTTGAATATCAACACTGTCCATATATATTATACACATAAAACAGAACTGTAGATCTTTATTGATGAATACGTGAAGTAGCATTTTAGAAGGGACGTCTAGGAAGAATCTGGGATGCCCAGAGCGCAACATCCAAAAATCTGGGGACCGTGGCAGCAGTGAAGGGAGGCACATATCATTGTCTTGTGAAATCGCTCCATCTCTGTCCTGAAAGATGAACGTCCCAGTAACTGGTTCTTGTGATTGGTCTGCGCAGATAGCAAGGTCGGGTACATGCACGGGTGTAGGCCATTTCACAAATATGGCTCCGAATTACAAGCCTGCAGAACTGGATACTTGGATTCCTTCCTGGAAGGGGGAGACTATGTTATGAGACTAACACGTCCTGGCCAGCCATGTCAGATAATTAGATGTATGGCAATGGGCCTGTAATATATTTGGAGTATGTATTTACATTCAGGTTTCTTCAGCCAGGAACTATTAACTGTAGCGATGAAAGTGTATTTTGCTCTTCCCCCTGGAAGGGTTGCTCCCATGAAATGAGCACTTATTTTGCACCTTGTTGCCGTTATGAAATCGCCCCCTGACGTGCATCTCCTCTGCCACATTCCTGTGCTACATGGACATGCTCGTGCCTGGGATGTCCATATACCCAGCTCTCTAAAATGGCTCCAGGGGAGACTCTATGATTTGAACATCTGAATGCCTATTTTCAGCCATCTGGCTCATGAATAGGGCTTCTAAAATGACCTCTTTAGTGTTCCAACGGATATCTTACTATAGAGGCGGAAGTGATTTATACTAAAATAATTTATGCAGTTGAAAAATAGGTCTTCATGCTCAGATTTTAAACTAAAGGATAACTTGCTTTCAGATGCTGGAATGCTTGCTGGAATTTTGTTCTTTTTATAATTTGGAAGCTCAGCAGATGTCAGAAGCTTTGTTCCCCCCTCTGTGGCGTGCTCACCCTTCCACTGAACCATCTGAAATCAAAACACTTCATTAATGCTGTCTGATAGGGTCTGGCAGGGGCCAGGAGTACAGTAACAGGAACCCATCTCATATTTGAAGAGAAAATAACATTTCACATATTTTTTCTTAGCAACGTATTATACTTTAATGCTGTGTGTCATGGTGGAAGTGTTTAAACACTGACAGCTTTTTGATGGTTGTTTAATAAAAGAAACTCACAACTCCTGTGGGGGCAGAGAACTGAGAACCGTTCTCATTGTGACAACTTGCCTCATGAGAGTTATTGCAAGAAACTGCAGGAAACGGTAGCGGTGTACTTTGTGGCCATAGGTTCATGCTACTGTATTGAGTCTGTGTGATACGATAGAAGGCATAGAAATTGACAAACCGTTTACACTGAGGCATTAACTTGGGAACACAGTTCCAGACACGAATAGCAGGGGTGGACGTGCGGGGAAGTTAGTTGGGTGCAGGGAGTGGGCGGGCTGTGGGCGGTTGTCGGCCCTGTACGTCCAGGGCCGGCAAAATGGCCGGGGAAGTTATTCCACCTCCAGGGTGGAATAACTTCCCTAGAAGTGGTTTTCTTCGTGGCCCGGGGAACGGAAGGGGATAGGGGGCCAGGGTTTATTCCCCGCAGCCTGACCCTGACCTTAGAAGGCCAGATCGGGGGTCGGGCTGCGGGGAATAAACTTCTGGCGGCCGGCATCGTGGCTTTTAAATGGAACAGCGGTGCGATGACAACATGACGCCATAGCGCCATGGCTCCATTTAAAAGCCTGACTAAGCTGTCCAAGCAGTGCCTGTATATGCAAGCTGGGACTAAATTGCAGTCCTGGCCTGCACGTACAGGACTGATCGCAATTCTGATCCCAAGAGGCTAGACGTGCCCCACGGGATCAGAATCGCGCTCCCCTTTGTACATCTAGCTCAGACTGGACGTACAAAAGGTATGTACATGCGGGTCAGAATTGGGCCCATTGTCAATACTCTAGCATTTTAAGTTCTACCTGTTCATTGTAAGGGGGAAGAGAGGCTGCACCAAACTGGAAAAAAGATGCTAGATGAAAAATTCAGATAATATGTAGACAGGAATTTAAACTAGAGAAAAGGCGTGACAGATGGAAAACAAGTTCATGATGTCGCCTCCAGCAAAAGCATTACAGCAATGGTGAAAATGGAAAGAGACATAATATTAACTCATGCATCAATAACACAGGGGAAGAGGAGTCGGGAATAAAACCCATGCAAAACAGAAGCAAGCCAACTGAAACCTGCTGGAAGGAAATGAACACTGATGCTTACAGTCAAGGCAACAAAGTTCCTGACCTGGAAGCCCTGATGACGGAAATGGACTTGGACATTGTGGTCATTACAGAAACATGGCTTACTGAGTGGGATATCACCATACCTGGATATTTATGTATTTATTAGTTAGTATTTAGCACACGCCTTTCCCGTAGTAGTTCAAAGTGAGGTACAATCAGGATATAATCTACAGTATTTAGGAAGGACAGAGGGCAGAAAAGGAGGAGGCGTAGCCCTCTATATCAGAAACAGCTGAATACAGGAGGCTCAGGGAACAGAAGAAGCACTCTGGATAGTTTTGGGAAAAGGAGATGGCACTGCTAGCCACACT
Organism: Ichthyophis bannanicus; assembly: GCA_033557465.1. Classification (NCBI taxonomy): domain Eukaryota; kingdom Metazoa; phylum Chordata; class Amphibia; order Gymnophiona; family Ichthyophiidae; genus Ichthyophis; species Ichthyophis bannanicus. The sequence continues at coordinate 39,471,867 of CM066050.1, read as the reverse complement.
GGTGTAACCTACAGACAAACAGAAGAAATGGATAGAGACTTGATTAATAATATTGCAAAGGCAGAAAAAGACCTTAGGGCCTATCCAATCTGCTCTTCCATATGAACGGCAAAGCTCTACAGAGATCTTCTGTGTTTGTCCCATGCTTTCTTGAATTCAGATACTGTCCTCGTCTCTACTACCTCCACTGGGAGACTGTTCCACGCATCTACCACTCTCTCTGTGGCAATACTTGGAGCCTGTAGGCAGTAGCTGGATGGTGACTAGAAGACAAAGAATTTGTCCTGGAGTATTTTTCCTGCAGTACTTATTGAAAGCCACAGAGCCTGATGTATCAGGGTCTCTTCCCATAGACACAGAATGGGAGCAAAGCCTTAATCAAACAGGTCCTTAGTCTAGCTAAAATTCACATCATTGCAAATGCTGAGGGCTGAGAGAGTAATTTATGGGAAGAGTACATAGCTGAGGTACCAACAATTTATTTAGCTGTATTTATATCCCGCTTTTCACCGGGTCAAAGCGGTCAATTGGGGGATACATTTAACACGAGGGGATATGAGACACATACACTAATACTTACAGGGAACATGGGCAGTGGAGGGTTAAGTGGCTTGCCCAAGACCACAAGGAGTGCCTATAGGACTAGAAATCCCAGTCCCTCCGGCCTGAGATTGCTGTCCCCAGGTGGGACTTGAACCCCCGGCCCTCTGGCCTGAAGTACCTTGTCCTAACCACTAGACCACTCCTCCCACAATCAAAGTAAATGGTTCGAGCAGTGGGCTGAGAAACCAGTGTAAGCCACATTTGAATCTCGCTGCTACTCTCAAGTCACTTTACTCTCCATTGCCTCAGATGCAAACTTAGGGGTCCTTTTAGTAAAGTGCATTAGGTCTTTGTACTTAACTCATGTTTAGCACTGAACCAATGTGCCTTTAGTGCAAAGCCTCCATGGTAATTGTCAGAGGTGTGGAGAACATGGTCCCAACAGTTAAATCACAAAATCCACACTAATTGCAATGCTGACAGTGCTCTATATTTTCCCCGCCCTCCCCCCCCACCCGCTAACTGCAAAGTGCTCTCCGTGCCCACTCTCTATCAATTCCCAACTCCAAAGTGCAATTTGTAGTTAGTTCAGGAACTGGTTCATGGTAAGTGTCATGCCCCCAGGTTTATCGCAGACCTGAGCAGTTACCGCGTGTTGTTATCACGTGCTAACTGCAATATAAGGGTCCCTTAGTTTGTAAGCCCTATGGGGAGAGGAAATACCCAAATGTAACTTGCCTTGAGCTACCACTAAGCTTGCAAACCCTGAAAACCTGACTGGTTAGGCATCACCAAGAAAGGTTTGGGAAGAAGGTAGTTTTGTAACAAGCTTCCTAACTTGTCCATCAAAGTACATGCATCATTTATGCACATTTTCAAGGGGGGGGGGGAACTTCACCCACACTTTCCCTTTGCAAATTATCCCAAGAATTATTGTTGTTAAGTGCCATCGAGTCGGTGTTGACTCATGGCGACCCTCTGGATAGCTATCCTAAATTGTGTTCGATCTTCAGTCAGGCAGCTCATTGTTGACAGACTGGTACCTGTAGCTGCTGTTATTGTATCGATCCATCTCATGGCTGGCCTTCTTCTTTTGTGTTGACCTTCTATCTTGCCAAGCATGATGTCTTTCTCTAATGATCTCTCTCTTCGCATGGTGTGTCCAAAGTATGAAAGTCGAAGTCTTGTCATCTGAGCTTCTAAAGAAAGCTTAGGTTTGATCTCCTCTGCTACTGACTGGTTTGTTCTTCGGGCAGTCCATGGTTTATGCAGTATTCGCCGCCAGCACCATAATTCAAAGGCATCAATTTTCTTCCTGTCTATTTTTTTCACTGCCCAGCTTTCACATCCATATGATGTTATTGAAAATACAACGGTTTGAAAAAGTTGAATCTTTGTATGGAGAGAGACATCTCTGCTCTTGAGAATCTTGTCTAGGTCTTTCATAGCCATTCTGCCAAGAGCAATGCATCATTGGATTTCTTGACTGCTTGTTGCTTCTTTATTGATAGTTGATCCAATTAGGTTAAAGTTGTCCACGATTTCAATTTCTTCTCCTTCAACGATGAGCTTGTTGATTTTGCCAGTTGTCATGATCTTTGTCTTCTTTACTTTAAGGTGCCAGGCCCATTTTGAGACTATGTTCTTTGATCATGAAAAGCAAATGTTTCAGATTGTCTTCACTTTCAGGCAGTAATGTGGTATCATCATCATAGCGAAGGTTGTTGATGAGTCTTCCACCAATCTTCACACCTCTGTTGTCTCATACAATCCTGCTTCTCTGATGATTTGTTCTGCAACACATTTACAACTGTTACATCACATGCACATTTTCAAGAAAAGTTAGGCTCATACTTCAGAAACATCCAGCGATATGCGCGTAAGTCCAAATCCTACTGCAACTGTGCCCCTTGGCTTGCTGCAGGTAAGTGGCATTCCACTCACGCATTTACTTGCATACAAGCCAAGCAACTTTATGACCAGCCATTTCCATGCATCAATCGCTGCTTAATGGATGGTAATGACCATTAAAACTATTTATATAGTTTATTTATTCTCACTAACTGTACAAAAGGAGTGGAGGAGTAGCCTAGTGGTTAGGAGACTGGCTTGGTAACCAAGCAACTAGGGTTTGATTCCCACTAGCACTCCTTGTAGCCTCAGGCAAGTCACTTAACCTTCTATTGCCTCTGAAGAAAGGCCTGGCAATCTACTTCAAGTCACACTGCCAAGAAAAGCCTGGAGCTGCTGGGTCACCAGGAGTCAGCATTGACTCAAAGGCACACATTGCATTTTGCAACTGAACAAAACAATGCAGTTCAGGGTATTAAACACAGTTTTAAAAAAAAATAAGATTGGAGTCAGTAGAGAGAAATATCTTCAAATGGAATAAACAGATATTTTTTTAAAGCTTCTGTAATATTGTATAGAACGGAATATATTATGCTTGGTCTTTGAACAAACAAGCAGAACAAGCAAGTCATATGAACATTCTCTGAAATCACACAGCTGACCTTCAAAATTCCATTTAACCGAGAAACACAACAGCAAAACTAGAAGCCATAAACAAATGCTTACATTTATAAGAGCAGGAAACCATAAATGCCAAACAGCCATATTTTTTAAAATTGATATAAATCGTTGCACAATATCATTATGATGCTCCGTATGTGAACTATCTTTAAGCATTAGAGCTGATTTCTGATCAGGCCACTGTTTGAAAGTTCTCTATATGATGACTCACTACCTAGATGATGACTCGGCGTTCGCACTCGCAACATCATTAATACATCCATGGAAGGCCAACCATAACAATTCCTACATTTAGAGCAGAGACTTAAAAACAAACAAAATGAAAAAAAAAAAAAAAAAAACCTCCAAAAAAAGCAAATGGATGTCTTCAAAGGAACATTTTTAAGACAAACAAACATTGGTATTTTAATGAGCTTGTCTTTCCAATTTATGCACTAAAGATTTCCAATAACAAGCTGAAATAATTTCATTTTCTTTCACTTAGTCATTATATACTAAGGCCCATTAACATTTTCTGGTTCAGATCTTCTGAAATCAAAGTTGACTTGAAAAATTACCAGTTTCTTGCAGCTGATGCACAATGTGTTTTAGTTCAGTACTTCATTCCGTTGATTAAAGGAAAGCCGGACATTCTGACAGCACAGGTCAGGGACGCTCTCTTTCAATAGCTATTTAGGTTAGTGATTATGGACTACTCAGAAATTATTATGAGAAGTTATGAATAGAGACTGTTCACTTATGCTGCTCTTCAATGGCATTATTATAATTAGTAGCTAATTATACTAATCATGTGCTGTAACCTGTAAAATGATGTCCATGAAAACATTATAATATGGAACCAGCCTTTGTGTTCTACAAGCACATAAGAACATAAGATATGCCATACTGGGTCAGACCAAGGTCCATCAAGCCCAGTATCCTGTTTCCAACAGTGACCAGTCTAGGTCATATGTACCTAGCAGTTTCCCCAAAAGACACAGGTTCCACAATGCTTGTATTGGGTCAAGCATTGATATCCCGAGTCCCTTTTTAATAATGGTTTATGGACCTTTCCTCCAGGAACTTGTCCAAACCTTTTTTAAACCCAGCTACACCAACAGCCTTTACTACATCCTCCGTTGAGTGAAAAAATATTTTCTCTTATTAGTCTTAGTTTACCCTGTAGCTTCATTGCATGTCCCCTAGTCTTTCTATATTCTGATAACGTAAACAATCGATCTACGTTTACCCGTTCCACTCTGCTCATTAATTTATAGACTTCTATCATATCTCCCCTCAGCCATCTTTTTTCCAAGTTAAAGAGCCCTAACCTTTTTAGCCTTTCTTCATAGGGGTATCCTTCCATCCCCTTTACCATTATGGTGGCTCTTCTCTGAACCTTTTCTAATAACGCTATATCCTTTTTAAGATATGGTGACCAGAATTGCATATAATATTCAAGGTGCAGTTGCACCATGAAACGATACAGAGGCATTATAATATCCTTTGTTTTATCTTCCATTCCTTTCCTTATGATACCTAGCATTCTATTTGCTCTCTTGGCCGCCGCTGCACACTGGGCCGAGGGTTTTAACATGTTATCCACAATGACGCCTAAATCTTTTTCCTGGGTGGTGGTTAGTAATGTGGAATCTTGCATCGTGTAAGCATAGTTTGGGTTGTTCTTCCCTAGGTGCATAACTTTGCACTTGTCCACATTAAATTTCATCTGCCATTTTGATGCCCAGTCTTCCAATTTATCAAGATCCTTTTGCAGTTTCCACAATCCTCATGAGTTTTAACAACTTTAAATAGTTTTGTGTCATCTGCAAATTTGATAACTTCACTCATTCCCTTTTCCAGGTCATTTATATATATGTCGCAGCGGACCCAGCACAGATCCCTGGGGTACGCCACTATTCACCTTTCTCCATTGAGAAAATTGGCCATTTAGCCCTACCCTCTGCTTTTTATCTTTTAACTAGTTCCTGATCCACAGTAGTACACTGCCTCCTATCCCATGACTCTTTAGTTTTTCCAAAAGTCTCTGATGAGGGACCTTGTCAAAGGCTTTCTGAAAGTCCAAATACACTATATCAACTGACTCAACTTTGTCTACCTGTTTATTCACACCTTCAAAAAAACATAACAGATTAGTAAGACAAGCCATGACTAAAGCCATGTTGGCTGTCTCCCATTAAGCCATGATTATCTACATGTTCAGCAATTTTGTTCTTTATGATGGTTTCTACCATTTTTCCCGGTACTGACGTCAGGCTCACCGGTCTGTAGTTTCCCGGATCACCCCTGGAACCCTTTTTTAAAAATTGGCATTACCTTGGCCATCCTCCAATTGTCAGGTATTACAGATGATTTTAATGATAGTTCACAGATTACTAATAGCAGGTCTGCAATCTCATATTTCAGTTATTTCAACACCCTGGGATGTATATCATCCAGTCCAGGTGATTTGCTACTCTTCAGTTTATCAAATAGTTGTAATACATCTTCCCGATGTATCAATATTTCCTTCAATTCTTCCACACCTTTAAATACCACTTCAGTCATGGGTAACATCCCTTCATCTTCCTCAGTAAAGACCGAAGCAAAGAATTCATTCAGTCTCTCCGCTATCGCCTTGTCGCCTCTTAGTGCTCCTTTAACCCTTCTATCATCTAATGGACCAACTGACTCTCTCACTGTTTTTTTGCTATGAATGTACTTGAAAAAGTCTTTATTACGCGTTTTTGCTTCCACAGCAAGCTTCTTCTCAAATTCTCCCTTTGCCTGCCTTATCAATACCTTGCATTTAACTTGCCAGCGCCTGTGCTGTTTCCAGTTTTCATTGTTGGCTCTTTTTTCCATTTCCTGAAAGATGCTTTTTTTGGTAACAACAGCCTCTCTGACCTCACCTTTAAACCATGCTGCAGTTTTTTGGACTTCCTTCCACTTTTCTTAAAGCGTGGAATACAGCTGGTCTGGGCTTCCAAGATAGTATTTTTCAACAACACCCAAGCTTGATGTAAGTCTTTAACCTTTGCAACTGCTCCTTTTAGTTTTTCTTAACTATTTTCCTCATTTTATCATAGTCTCCCTTTCAAAAGTTAAAAGGTAGTACTGTGGATTTCCTTACCATCCCTCCTCCACTAATTAAATCAAACGCGATCATGCTGTGATCACTATTGCCAAGTGGCCCCAACACCCTTATTTCTTGCACCAGATCTGGTGTTCCACTAAGGACTAGGTCCAATATGGCTTGCCCTCTGGTCAGTTCATGAACCAGCTGCTGCAAGAACTAAGAACTAAGAGGTACCTATACTAATGTGGCTTAAGTCTGCTGGTAATGCTATCTAATTCATCAATTTTAATGTAGCAGTGCACTCAGGCCTACACTTACTCAGCTGTGTAAAGGTTTTGCACTTGATGCGTGTTGACTGCAATTTTTTACACGTGGAGTAATTGTAGGGGCAATGTTTGGCTCTTGAGAGATGTCTGCTGGGACATAAATAAAGGGGGCACTCAAAATCTCAACAGATAATTTATTATTTATTTATTTAACAATGCTTATATACTGCTTTTCACCGGTCAAAGCGGTATGGTATATATTTCCCTTGTCGCCGAAGGGTTCACTATCTACGTGTTGGATCTGAGGATGTAGTTCACTGTTCCACTCTATCTTCATGATCTGCATTTAACAGATAACCTGCATTAAGTGCACTGAGTATGTTCCGCTTTCCTACCCTGTTCCCGTCCCCTTCCGTGATGGGTATTTAATGCTGCAGTTAATATGTATTAACTGTATGTACTACAGTACATTTGCGTTAATGAATGTGTATACATGGACACTGCCATTAAGGTAGATGCATTAGTACACACACTCTTGTGATAGTTTAAAATAAACTGATTAGCATATTTTGTATCTGATTACCTAATTTAAAAATCGTATGCATTGCCACGTTATATCCATATCAATGGTAATGTGGACTACTGTATCATGTTTAACATTAGCCCACTGTAATACAGAGGTGCCTTGGTGAGAGATGAAAGCTGGGAATCTAGATGTTAAAGCAAGATTTGTGGACAATATAAACTTGGGGGAAGATACAGTGCCTCAGTTTAGATTAAGCTAGGTATCTGTTTTCAGCTGATCTAGGTTGAAAGAAGACACATAAATTCAGACCAGCTATTCATCACCTTCTGCTTGCACCTTTGGTGGCCAGGTTCTGATGTGGTTGATATCCTATCTAACAAATTGTACATTTAGAGTAATTACCAATACTCACTCATTCATCTGTTTCACATCGCCTTGATTGTGGAATACCCCAGGGCTCGATTCTTGCACCGCTTTTGTTCAATAATTTTGCCAGCCCTTTGGCTACTTTAATTCAGTCCTTTGGAGTTGTTGTTCAACTGGCGGTTCAAACTGATCCTAATTCACCTGATCTCTCTATGCTAAATACCTATCTAGATGCTGTTGAGCATTGGCTTATAACAAATAAATTATAATTGAATGCTCAGATGTCCAGTGCTATGTGGATTACCGGCGGAAGCAAAACTAGGCATTGCTCCTAAACTTTCAGGTAAAAACCCTTGATGCTTCAGAAGACCATGAAGATTCGAGGCTGCCATTTTGACTCTGGGTTAACTTTTACTACACAAATTTCTGCTATTCTTTGTTTCGGTTATAGTGCCCTGTGGCAAATTCATAGTATAAATTTTATTCTAGAGCTTAAAGACCTTTGATCATTAATCTATGCTCTAATCTGATCACGTATTGATTATTGTAATTCACATTATAATGGTCTCTCAGATTTTGCTTTTAAGAACTACAGTTGTTGCAAAACACAGCTCTTCGATTACTTCACAATAAAGCTAAATTTGATCATGTTACAGTTTTGTTTATTAGAGAACACTGGCTTTCTGTACCATATTAAGTTCAATTTAAAATCTTTATGATGGTTTTAAAACAATATATTAAGTCACTCCTGATTATTTACATAATCTGCTTATTCCATATAATCCAGCCAGAGCCCTTCATTATCAAGGTGTGAATTTTTTATTGTTCCCAATTCTTGGCAGATATGCTATGAAATAAACCGTCAGTCTGCCTTTTTCTACTCAACTCCCGTCCTTTGAAAAGACTCAAATCATCCTTTGGAAACTTAAAAAAGGTCTTAAGACTCTTTAGTTTGAATTGGCTGGTGATGTACTGGTTTGATCTGGATTTGTACCAGCAACTGGATTATGTTCCTTTTATGATTTTTTTCTTTTCTTCTTTCATAAATTATATTATATTTTGATAAGTTGTTGGTTGTTTTAATTTTTATGTTTTTTATTTTAAGTTGGTAATGTACTATTTCTTATTTTAACTTAATTTATCCATAATAATGTATTCTGCCTTGATGTATCTTGAAAGGTGGTTAATCAAATGAAATAATCATAAACACATTTTCCTAAGTTAAGAACTCAGTTTTGGAAATTAGACCTAGGTGCCTAACTTTGCAGTTCTGACCTGGTTCTGCCTATTTCTTTTGTGTCTTTAGGTGTCTAGAGAAGTACCTAAATTTAGGAGCGCCGCAGAAGAGAACTTTTCATTAGACAGATCAGGGCACCTAAAGATCTTTTCAGTACTGACCTTTTTTAGCCCGTTAGAAGACCAAGGAGGGCTGCCTGTTAGGAGCTGAGCACACATAAAAGGGCGAATACCCAGGAAGGGAGCCAGCAGAATAGGAACTGTTAAAAAATTTCAATTCAAACATACGAGGCATGACAAAAAAGAAACAAGACCGTGACAGCCATGCCCATGACTCAATGCCAATTGGCTAACCGCTTATGTCACTGTGTTGTGCAACATATCACCACTATTTTGCTATAATATTTTTCATCTCTCTCACTCTGTTTTTCTTTTCAGGCTTTTTTTGTAGCACACTGCTCCATCGCTTTGTCACACAACTGGAGGTGGCAGAAATATGGAGCAAAGAATCAACTTTAAATTTCTGGTTAAGTTGGAGAAGGGCTCAACTGAGTGTCTCCAACTTGTCCAAAAGACTTATGGAGAAGATGCAATGTCAATGCCGTGAGTCTTCGAGTGGCACAAACGCTTCAAGACTGGTCGCGAGGAGGTGGAGGATGACCCCAAGCCAGGATGGCCTTCCACGACAAAGACGGCTGAGAACATTGATAGAGTGAACCAACTGTTGCAGAGTGATCACAGATTGATGATGCGGATGATAGCTGAGGAACTCAGCCTGAACAGGGAGTCAAAGTAAACCATCTTGGTGCAGGAGCTGGGGATGCGGAAGGTGTGCGCCAAGATGGTGCCCAAGCTTTTATCGGACGACCAGAAGGAGCATCGGGTCAATGTTTGTCGAGACTTGCTAGAGAAGATCGGAGAAGATCCAGAGGTCGTTGGCCGAGTCATCACAGGAGATGAGACTTGGGTCTTCCAATATGACCCTGAAAGCAAGAGATAGAGCCTGCAGTGGAAGAGTTGACTGTCATCCAGACCCAAGAAAGTGCGCATGTCCAAATCAAGGATCAAGGTCATGCTGATCGCATTCTTTGACCAGAAGGGAGGGGTCCATCATGAGTTTGTGCCTGAGGGTCAGATAGTCAACCAGCACTTCTACCAGCAGGTCCTCAATCACCTCCATGACCGGGTTCAGCGCAGCAGGTGGGCTCTGTGAAGAGACAAGTCATGACTGCTCCACCACAACAATGCGCCCACACACACTGTGCTCAGCTCAGTTCTTGGCCAACAAACAGATCACAGCTCACGACCACCCTCCTTATTCCCCAGATCTCGCACTGTGTGATTCTGGCTCTTCCCCAGGCTAAAGACTGTGCTCAAAGGAACTCATTTCACCTCTGTAGAAGAGATCAAGGCCACTGTGACGAGGGAGCTGAGGGACCTCAAGGAGGAGGACTTTACCGAGTGCTTCTGTACGTGGCAGAAGCGAACGCAGAAGTGCATTAACTCTGGGCGGGATTACTTTGAAGGGGACAATGCGTAATTTCTCTGTAGATTTTGTAATAAAAGATTTATGGGACAGTCTCATTTCTTTTTTGTCACACCTTGTATAATGCCAATACTGAAACACCTACACTGGCTTCCCATACTTAGCTGAATCAGATACAAAATCCTACTATTAATCTTCAAAATTGATCACAACCAATTAGCCTCCCATCTTCAATCTCTACTACTCAGGACTCAGAGAAATAGAACCAGAGGACAAAGCACTCAAAATAAGCTGACAGTACGGAAAGAGCAAAAAGCAACCAATATACCTGCACATGCTTATTTGCACTTTATGCTCCAGGCCTGTGGAATGCACTACCCGAAAGGATAAGGAACATCACAGAACTCGCAACATTCCGCAAACAATGAAAGACTCAACTATTCAACTATCTCATCCCTATGAGCTCACTTTAGAGTACTCACTACCACTGTATATAGTTTAATATTGTCTTATGGTTCCAGACCTGTTCCACTGTACATAATTTATATAGACCAGACCTGTTCTACTGTACAGAGTTTATATAGTTACATGTAACTGAATATGTACTTGTTCATGCTGTACTATTCACACTGTTGTTACTTGTAAACCGCGCTTGATCCTATGGAAAATGTGGTATAGAAATTTGCAATAAATAAATAAAATAAATAAATAAAACTATTCATTGAACACTTTGGACCGAACATACAGTACCATAAAGGTACTATTATGCATATGCCCCCCCCCCCCTCCAATCAGTTAAATACTCACATTCACTCCTGGTTAATATTCTAGCAACTTTGTTAAATGTAACCCCCCCCCCATCCTCCACTAAAAGATTTGTTTAATAACTAACAATGTTGCAAAATGTATCTACAAATATAGACACATTAACAATTAGTTGTGACATGTAAGTGTTTTGCAGTTCCTTGTAAACCGCTTTGACCTGGTGAAGAGCAGTATTAAACAATAGTTCAATAAATTTCCTGCCAGCAGGAAAACTGCAGTTTCCTGCCAGGTAAGTTGGCAACCCAGCAATGAGGTTTAGGGACATATATAAAGGGAAACAAAGGGAGTGGATTAAACAGTGAATGGATCATCACAGCCCTGCAAAATTGGCAAATTGTGGTGAAGAATGGAGCAAGCTGACTACATGGAACTTCAAACTTAGGGACGTTAGCATAACCCCTACCATAGAACAGAAAAAGAGTGAAGGCGACTCCCACACTGTTCAAACAAAATCCAAGATTGAGGCGGTAAAGGGCTTCCCTCTGTTAAGCCAGTGAAGTCATTCAACACATAGTTGCTGTTTTCAATTTGTTATGCAATTTTTTTCACTTGATGGTATGAAAGAATAATAAAGGCTGTGGCCATTTGTTCCCATTTTAATAAAGGGATCAAGATCTCCTTTATTCTGTAGCAAATAGGGGAATGAGAACACAAAGGGCAAGGAGAAATGGCAGGAGGGGTTGGGGATGGGTCAAGGGGTGGGGAGGTGTGGTAGAGAAGGATATACACGATGAAGTACCCAGACCCATTGATGACATGCCCCGGATAATGGACAGCTTCAGAGATTAGTTCTTTCTATACTTTTCTCCATCAAGAAAACTTATCTTGTCTGATCTGTGACTGGTTTTCATCTCTAAGGATAACTTGCTGTCTTTTCCTTATATAAGGATATAGCTATGGAAACGCTACATGATAGCTGTCCTATACAAAACCGAGCTAAAATGAATGCCTAACGAGCCCATCATAATAATTTTTCCTTTTAGCATTTACATGCCTTTAGTGTTGCCATGGGAGAACGGACAGCAATGCTAACATGCATGCAAACAGTGCACACTAACACGCTTTGGACGTGAGCATTAGCTAATTTCTTATTAACAAACACATTAATGCTAAAGGCTATTTAACACCAAGACCCCTAAATGACAGGGAAATTAATTTGCAATGGATACAGAGAGCAGAAATGTAAAGAAGAAAAAACGAAGCAGTTTCAAAACACAGTGAGAAGAGGAAGTATAAGATTGATGTATCTAATAAAACATGCAGGCCATAAGGCCATACAGGTACTAAAGATACTGTAGTATTCTGCATAGGGAGCAGTATTTAGCATCCTGCACAGGTGCGATCTCCTTCTTCTTCTGGCATAAACAAAGACCGATTTTATGTCTGTTATTCTTGTACAACACAAACCAACAGGCCTTAAGAATTTCCTTACCTCTTCTGAGACATTCAGTTAATATTCCTGTGAGACTGGTCGATAATCCCTGAATGGCTTTTACCAGGGGTGAGAATTAGCAATCCTTAGTGGTTAAACAATGGTTAAGGATACTTTTAATAAATATGCATGAGATGTATTTGCATATAATTGTATCACTATCAAAATTAATAAGTTGATACAGCAGTATACGCTCTGCAAATTAATAAGTTGATACAGCAGTATACGCTCTGTAAATCTGCCCAAAGACTACGTATAATTGTATCACGGCTTTCAAATACATCTCATGCAAATTCATATTTGGAGTGGAGGAGTAGCCTAATGGTTAGAGCACTGGCTTGGGAACCAAGAGACTAGTGTTCAACTCTCACTAGCATTCCTTGTGACCTTGGGCAAGTCACTTAACCCTCCATTGCCTTAGAAGAATCCAAGTTATCAGTGTTCCTGTTTAATGTACATTACCAAGTTTAAGTTACAATGTAAACTGTTTTGACTAAAATGATAAATAAATTAAGGATATTTTGATCATCAGACCAATTTGTGGTCCTTGGGGATTGTAGTTTGACATTTTTGCCTTACATTGATGTTAGCACACTAAAAGTCTCTCAACCAGGTCTCAATAAGGAAAATTACCTGAAAGCCATGGTCCTCGATAACATCCTGAACAAAAATGTGCTTCCTTATCAATAAATGACAGTTAATTAACAGCACAAAGGAGAGCGTTGTGGTCGCAGCTAGTAGCAAAAATGGCATGTTGCCACTGAACTGGAATCAAAATCGATGGGATGGTCTCAGAGTGCTAAATGCATGCTGGTGACAAGGCTGGTCCCAGAGTTGCTTCAAGGTATTGGCACCTCAGGCAGACCTGAATCCTTATGCCCCCCCCCCCCTTGAATGTCAGAATCAATTGCTTAGCTTTAACCCTTTCCAGGCCAAGCCCAAAACTCTCGGGATCCAAAATTCTGACTAAATATTCCTATCAAATGGTATATAATACATGACCATAGCAGAAGGAAAATCACTATTAGAACATATTGAATAAAACGGGTACAATTTTCCTGAAATATGCAAAAATTAACCCGGCTGCAGAATGTGGATTAAAATTTTAAAGTAGGCCTTCAAAGGGTTAAATACCCTGCTCTTTGCCACTTTCCAGAAGTTGCTGCCCTAGGTGGCCACCTAGTTTGCCTGATCGTTGGGTCAGCTCTGCTGGGCAATGGTAGATACCATAATCTGCTACCACTTCTCCCCTGCCCCAGAAGGAGCAAAGTGAATATGTAGCCAGAGTAGTAGCCAAAATCATTGTTAGTTAACAAAGCAACAGAAACTCAGCAAGGGAAATGATAGCGCACTAAAAAGGTGTCTAAAGGCAATAACATTTAAAGTTCTCATTCGCCCCGATGTCACCTTCCAATGGATGGAACTTAGCACTGCTCAGATGGCAGAAGATCAGGTAGACATGTTCAGCTACTAGTTCAAGCCATGCCGAGCCAAATGGTATTTGTTTTGTGTACTTGTATTCTGTTAATTTATTACTACCTAAAGGTGCAAAACTTTAAGTGTCTTATAAATACATTAAGAGGCATGTTTACTAAACCGCACTAATGATTAGTGTGGGGCAGGCGAGCTAGGCAGCTGCCTAGGGTGAGTGGCGGTGGCAGCAGCACACATGGGCACCCTGCTGCCCCCCCCCCCCCCCAGCTGCTGCCAATTCCGTTTGGGAGGGAGGCGGGGAGCAGCAATATTTCCAAAAGCAGCAGCAAAAACCTGCCACTTTTGGAAATGCTGCCACTGCCTGCCTCCCCCTCAGCAACCCTGGTGTGGGGTTTACTGCATTCCAAGCCTGCCACAGGCACCATTAATCTGAGCAAAAAATGCAGCTGCACTAAATTCCTACGTTAACCCCTTAGCGTGAGGTGGGGACTGTGAGTGGTGATCACATACTGTGGTTAGCACAGGTATCACTGGCATGTGCTCAAGGTGCACTCCACATTCCCTCAGTGGGTGGAGATAACGGTACCCACGGTAACTGCAGCAAGTAGCTTAACGCGAGGGTGACACTGGGTGCATACTAAGGGGCATTTGCTAAGCCCTATGCTGGTAATGCACATGTAGGCCCTATTACCAGCACAGGGCTTCGAGCTAACTGCAGTGGGCATGTTCATCAGTTCCCCTGCAGTTAACTCAGAAACACCACGCTTTACTGAGACGAATGAGCCACTGGAGCAATTAATCCCTACCCCGAGCCGTGATATTTATTAGCATGGTGCCAAAACATGTGCTAACCCAATAAACATGTCCCAAACTGTATGAAGACATGTTGTTTATCTTCCCATTTGTTGGCATGCTAAGTTTGGGGGCTGAACGCACATTTTAGTAAGCCCTAAAATGAAATGTTTACATTTTTCTGTCATTTAGAGCCTGATTGATGAAGGTTTTCTCCAAGATACAAAATAGGAAAAGCCTTGGTGATTAGGCTGGGGTAGCCTACCTGCAGGGGTGGTGAAGACTAGTATTACAAAAAATATTAAACCTGCTTAGGAAAGATATAGAGGGCTTTAGTAATTTAATTTCAGATGGTATTTATATTCCATTTAGCCAGCAAGGCGGATAATGAACATACCTATTTACATAATTTACACCACTCCAAAAATTATACAATTTAAACAAATACAGAATTACACTTAAAATATTAAACATAAGCATACTATAATTAATGTCATACTCCAAACTATAATACTTAAGCTAAAACAATTATAAATAAAAAAGTACAATAAAAAAAACAATAAGAAGAAAGAACAGGATTGAAAGGTGTGATTAGAAAAACATGAGAAGGGGGTTGGTGTCAGTCTTAGGGGGATATTTACTAAACCGCGGTAAAGTCACTGCTGATAAGGGCAGTGCTAAGGTTCTCGAAGCCATATAAGGCTATGGGCGGGTGGGGCGATCCGGCATAAAGGGAGCTATGGGCCGTGTAACACACTAACAAGGCACCCTGATCATTTAACTCGCGGTAACGGCACATCTCACGTTAAGGCGACAAGAGTTCAGGTGCCCAAGGGGTTTAAGGGGTTTCAACCTAAGGTGCCTGAGTCTAAGGCACCCTGAGGGGTTAAGGCGCATGAAGTTAAGGCGCCCTGAGGGTTTTAAGGTGCCTGAGGTTAAAGCGCCCTGAGGGGTTTAGGTGCATGAAGTTAAGGCGCCCTGAGGGTTTTAAGGTGCCTGAGGTTAAAGCGCCCTAAGGGGTTAAGGTGCATGAAGTTAAGGCGCCCTGAGGGTTTTAAGGTGCCTGAGGTTAAAGCGCCCTGAGGGGTTAAGGTGCATGAAGTTAAGGTGCCCTGAGGGTTTTAAGGTGCCTGAGGTTAAAGCGCCCTAAGGGGTTAAGGTGCATGAAGTTAAGGCGCCCTGAGGGTTTTAAGGTGCCTGAGGTTAAATTGCCCTGAGGGGTTAAGGCGCATGAAGTTAAGGCGCCCTGAGGGTTTTAAGGTGCATGAGGTTAAAGTGCCCTGAGGGGTTAAGGTGCCTGAGGTTAAAGTAACCTGAGGGGTTAAGGCGCATGAAGTTAAGGTGCCCTGAGGGTTTTAAGGCGCCTGAGGTTAAAGCGCCCTGAGGGGTTAAGGCGCATGAAGTTAAGGTGCCCTGAGGGGTTTAGGTGCCCGAACATAAGATGGCCAAGGGTTTTAAGGTGCTTCAAGTTGGCAAGCATGCATCTAAAGGCAGGAAAATGGCTGTAACCCTAACGCTGGATAGTGCACCACAGAAAGTCAATGTAAAGGCGATGGAAGGAAGGACAGGTGGGAGCTGATGGACCTTCCATATTGGTGGACACCCTATGTGGCAGCCAGTTAGGTGGCTGAGCATGTGGGAGGCAGCTGTACCGATGCACAGGGTGTGCCAATCACTGTTCCCTCTAAGCTGTGCGCGTGTGCGTGCGCACACACCTCGCCAAGCGAGCGCACATACTTTACAACAGAGCGCGCAAACATTACGGTTCTGATTCTGATAGAAAACAACACAGACGTCTTAAAATTTTAAAGTTGTTGTGTATTTACGGTTTTCACAAGTTCTACAATATTTTCTAGTACAATCAATGTGGTGTACATACTGTATTCTGACGTGTAGTCAAATTTTAAAGTATATAACTCAGAGTGTCGTTATGTGGCGCACAAAAATGTAACCTTCCTTCAAAAGCTGCACAACTGATATTTTATGCGCACACAGCCTACAGAAAATTAGAGGGAACATTGGTGCCAATGTAAAGTGCTGTAATGTTAGTGTGTGGCATAGGATGCGGAAGACGTGTCCCCAGGCCAAGCCAGAAACAGCAGGATGTTTGCAGCCACAGGAGCGCAGAGTGGGAGTGGTGATGTGAAGATCAGGCACAGGAGAGCCCTGACTGTCACAGGCATGAAAATGACCTAAGTTGCACACAGTCACAAAAAGAGCAAGTAGGAATCAAACCCCTGTCTCTTGCCTATTGAGACACTGCATTAAACAGTATGCTACAGCTCGAGTCTACAGTGTGTGGAATTGAAGAGCCTGCAGGTCTCTGCCTAAATTGTCTGCTGTGTGTGCTGGTATAGGTTAACCCCTCCAGTACCCATGATGCACTGCACACACAGAACAGCAGTCTGCAGCTGATCACCAAATGGAGAATGGACAGATGCATCACATCAGCTCTGTCCAATGCACTGACAGTGTGTAGTGCAATCACATAAAAGCTAAAACTGTGCTATTGCGCAGTTTCAGCGGTCACACTGAGGGTGAGACCGGCTGCCCAGCACCTGGTCCCCAGGACTTGCAGTGCTCGAGATGGTCTCTGTTGCTTGTACTGCAGATCCCCATCAATGCCAGTGTGTGGCAGCTATTGTCTGCAATGTATTCAGCTAGTCACCTTGCTGCACCAATCACATCTGCTTCTGTGACCTGCCCCTGTTGGAGAGTGATTCTCCTAAAACAGTGCATATTAATACCCAGTGTTAAACAGCTGATGCCTCCTATGGTGGGGGTGTCTAGGCATGCAAGGGGTTGTCACTAGAGGCCTGCTGGCCTACCATTACCACAGGGAGTAGGGCTGGAACACCTCCTTTCCCAACCACCTAGGTCTAACAATCACCCACAGCAAGCAGTCAGACTGCATCTGCTGCCCATCACTGGGTTTTCCAGTCATACACATACCAACTGCAGACAGTCCGCTGGTCAGTACACATTGCATCTGCACAGAATAACCATGCACACCCAGGCTTGAGATACACAACATGGACGCCCAGCAGTTGGTTAAGTGATTAGGCCCCCAGGACAGGAGGTGCATCCACATCACTAGAACCAGACACTATATAGCACTATGTGGATACATAGCCGTGCCATGGTCTCTGCTCGGTCAGGGTGAGAGTGCCCTCTCAGCAGGACATGCTGTGGTCACCCAGGCCATGCATATGGCAGATGGGCACTACAGCATCTCATCAAAAAATAAAGAAAAAATTACTCCATTATCTCACCAGGATTTATAGTGCAAACTTAATATCACAAAAAACATAAATGGAGAGCAGGTCTCAGAAAAACAAGGGTACAAGTGGACAACAAAGATTTTATACTTCTAGACACTGCCCCAAAACATCAACGACCAATGCTCACTTTCATAGTATTAACCATTCACAATTTTCAACAGCTCACACTGGGCTTGGATCACATATTTTTTAATGTTATAAATAATACAATCAATTACTTTAATCCCAAGTTTCCTGCACAAGCTCATTCTCTGTCAGCACTGGAAGCATTTTGTCTACCGAGTTGCCAAGTAAAACCTTTCAGAAAATAAAATGGACAGAAATAACTAAAGCAAAGCAGCACAAGCTATACTCATTGGAATCAAAACTCTGAAGTTTGATTCGATGATGCAATCTATCAGTTCAGGAAAGTAGAGCCGGCAAAGGCTAGTGTTGCAAGTGCTTTGCATAAATGGAGTCTAGCAACGTTCTGCAAGGACATGTGATGGCAGTAAGCTACTCTGACCCATGTTAGAATACCTGGCATTGCTTCTATTGTAATAGAGGCAGCATTGACTTACGGAAGGCAGTGTAGAACTCTGGTATAGTTAAATATCCGTCGTTGTTATAGTCATCAAACCGAAGAAGATCCTCTGGCATACATTCCAAAAAATCATCGTCCAGATCTTCCTGCTTCATTAACTATTGAATATAAATTATGAATGCAAGCAATTAGCTACAGTCTTAAATTAACGAACACATCCAAGAGAGAAATTTGGATTAGCTTAGAATACCTATATTTTTAAATGTTCTGAAACATTGCGGGAAATTGTAATGCATAAAATTTTCTCCCACAGAGTTCAAACTACCGATTTTCGGAAAAGCAGACAAAAACGAGTTGTGAAGTGTACGCTTGTTGTATGACACAAATGCGCAGTTCCCTGATTTGTACAATCAAACATGTGGACAGTGCATGTGTGTGTGTGTTTCATGGAGAGTGTCTGGGGGGTATGTGTGTGATGGGGAGTGTCAGGGTGCACATGTGTGTATATGTCAAGGGGAGTATCTGAGGTACATGTGTGTGTGTGTGTATGTCATGAGGATGTTGGAGAGGTGTGTGCACATGTGTTTGTGTGTGTGATGGGGCTGATGGAGAATGTCGGTGTGTGTGTGTCATGGACAACATCAGAGGTGCATGCATATGTGTGTAATGGGGATTGTTTGGGCATGCATGCTTGTGCGTCTTGGCTCTGTGCATGTATGTGAATTGGAGGCTGTGTGTGTTAGTGTGTGTGGTTGGCGTATCTGTGTGTGCTTATGTGCTGGGGCGGTAGATATGTGTGTATTCAGGGTGTGCATGTACGTATGTGTATTGTGGGCTGTGTGTGTTAGTGTGTGTGGTTGGGGTGTCTGTGTGTGCTTATGTGCTGGAGTGGTAGATATGTGTGTATGTCAGGGTGTGCATGTATGTGTATTGGGGACTGTGTGTTAGTGTGTGTGGTTGGGGGTGTCTGTGTGTGCTTATGTGCTGGGGCGGTAGATATGTGTGTAGGTCAGGGTGTGCATGAAGGATTAGAAAAAGGGACTGTTACTTCTGGAGAGAGATCTGCAATTGTGAATATATACTTCTGGGAATTTTCTGGAAGGACTTCTTTGTATTAAAGCTAATTAATCTGTGAACCCACTGTTTTTTGTTAAATCAGTCAGGGCCTAGTAGCAGCAGTTTAAGTTTAAATTTAAAACACAGAAGAGAACTTTCTGGTTTCATTTCATACCCAGCAGAGAGCTTGTAGTTTAAATTTAATAGCCACTCAGGGCCTAGTATCAGCAAAGTACTTTTAGTTTAAATTTAAAACACAGAAGAGAGCTTTCTGGATAAATTTAGAACCCAGCAGAGAGCTTGTAGTTTAAATTTCATAATAAGTCAGAGCCTAGCAGAAGCAAAGAGCTATAATTTAAATCAAATCAGAATATAGCTTAGCATAAAAGGCAAAACAGGATCAGTACTCTTTGAGCAACAAATAAAGTCTTCTAGAGACCTTTACAAAGAGGCCTTCTACCTAGGGAGCAAGAGACGTTTTCAATAGGTGTTGACACCAGGTGGCAGGTCAAAAGGCCATTTTGAAAGACTCCTTCTATCCAAGCAAGGACTGTTAATCACCCAGGAAGTTGGTCACAGCTTACCTCAGCAGCACAGGACAGGGTACTGTGTAGCAGCCCTCTTTTAATAAGTGTTATTCCCCTCCCTCCCCAACACCCACCCACCCCTGGGATAATCATAGCTTTATAGGTACTTACACATCCTAAAGGAAAGGAGGTGCTCTCAGGTGAAGCTCATTAACCAAATCAGTCATACACTGAGGACCTGAGATTAATTAAGCTTCAGGTGAACAAGGTATATTAAACGTATTAGGTACAGTTTTATTAGTACAAATAGCCATAGCAACCCTTAGTAAGTAAAGAACTTAAAGATCTAAACACAAGCTTAAAACTAAGATGCAGACAGCAGTCCAGCAGCGAGATGGGGGCTTTCCAGTCTTTTGCATTGAGTGTCATATGTATGATTTTCTCCCAGTTAGTGAGAGGTCTTATGTATACACTAGGTGCAAGGAGCACTTTGCTCTCAGGGAACGAGTTCATTCTCTAGAGGCTAGAGTAGCAGACTTGGAAAACATAAGAAAGACAGATAGGTACATAGACGAGACCTACAGGGATATAGTCCTGAAGTCCCACCTCCAGTCTGGCAGCATCCCTGTTGCCATGGAGGAGAGAGGTCACGTGACAGGAGAGCATCACCTTGGTATGGCAGGAAGTGATCCTGTAACTAGGACCTGTCCTCCAGGTGATGTAAAACCCTCTCGCACCGAGGAAGTTTCTCCAGGGCCATGTGCCCATGAGGGAAGGGTTAGGACAGCCGTTATAGTTGGTGATTTGATCATTAGGCATGTAGATAGCTGGGTGGCTGGTGGACGTGAGGATCGCCTGGTAACATGCCTGCCTGGTGCGAAGGTAGCAGACCTCATGCGCCACCTAGATAAGGTCTTAGATAGGGCTGGAGAGGAGTCTGCTGTCTTGGTACATGTCAGTACCAATGACATAGGAAAATGTGGTAGGGAGGTTCTGGAGGCTAAATTTAGGCTTTTAGGTAGGAAGTTGAAATCCAGAACTTCCAGGGTAGCGTTCTCCGAAATGCTTCTCGTTCCATGCGCAGGACCCAAAAGGCAGGCAGAGCTCCGGAGTCTCAATGCGTGGATGAGACAATGGTGCAGAGATGAGGGTTTTGGATTTGTTAGGAACTGGGGAACATTCTGGGGAAAGGAGGGGCTCTTCCGAAGGGATGGGCTTCATCTTAACCAGGATGGAATCAGGCTGCTGGCATTAACCTTTAAAAAGGAGATAGAGCAGCTTTTAAACTAGATAATAGGGGAAAGCTGACAGTCGCCCAAGAGCGGATGGTTCGGAAGAATGTATCCTTGAAGGATACTACCAAAAGCAGAGAGGTTCCAAAAAAGAGTAAAGTAGCCCAAATGCCCTCAAGTATGGAGCAGACAGAGCTTAAAGATCCCAAATTACCCATGTCTACCAATAGCCAAATGAATATGAATAAAATACAGTCTCTAAAATGCTTGTATGCAAATGCTGGAAGTCTAAAAAATAAGATGGGAGAGTTAGAATATATAGCACTAAATGAGAGGTTAGATATGATTGGAATATCAGAGACATGGTGGAAGGAGGACAACCAGTCGGACACTGTGATATCTGGGTACAAACTATATCATAATGACAGAGCTGAAAAAATTGGTGGAGGGGTTGCGCTCTATGTTAGAGAAGGCATTGAGTCACAAAGGATTGAAGTTTTACAGGAAACAAAATTTGCTGTAGAATCTCTATGGATTGTGTATTGGGGACTGTGTGTGTTAGTGTGTGTGGTTGGGGGTATCTGTGTGTACTTATGTGCTGGGGTGGTAGATATGTGTGTATGTCAGGGTGTGCATGTATGTGTATTGGGGGCTGTGTGTGTTAGTGGGTGTCTGTGTGTGCTTATGTGCTGGGGTGGTAGATATATGTGTATGTCAGGGTGTGCATGTATGTGTAATGGGGGCTGTGTGTGTTAGTGTGTGTGGTTGTGGGTGTCTTTATGTGCTTGGGCGGTAGATGTGTGTGTATGTCAGGGTGTGGCTATGTGCCCATGTCCGTTACAGTGTCTGCACTTCTCCTGTCTTCCTTGTCCCTCCAACCCTCTTGCACTATTCTTCATTCCTATCCTTTTCTGCTCGCTCTCTCTTGCAGTCTCCATCTTTTCCCTCCACCCATCCATGCTCCCTCCCTCCCCTGATACCCAGCCTTACACTCTGGCTTTTCATTCCCTTCCCTTCTCCCTTAATGCACTCATCTCTTCTCCATTTTCCTCTGTCTCTTCCCTTCCTTTATGCTCCACCTATAGCACAGCCCCTTTCCCCTAGGCACCGCCTTTTTCTTTCCTTCTAGCCCTGCCCTTTCCCTTAGGCCCCACCCCCACACCTCTGTCTCTTCCTTTAGGCTCTGCCCCTCCATTCAACTCCCTTCCTTCTCTACAGCTGCTTCTCGCAGGCCTCTTCAGACTACAGCTCAGCCCTTACAGCCAGCGGGATATGGGGCCTAGAAGCAGTTTTGGCACATCAGGAAAGGGACCCCCAAGAGCTATTAAATTATTTTCTTTTACTGCATTCAGAGAATACCAAGAGTATGAAAGCACCTAGATACCTATGTTGTAATATCATTTTATAAGGTGACAAATGTGCCTATGTGTCTTTATTTCCTCACTGAACGTTCCTGCAGAAAGATGGGCGCAACTTAGGAACTGTATGTGCCAGTAGGAGGTGGAACTTATGCGTGTATTTTAGAAAAGCGCCAGTCTCCTCTTCTCTGCACCTACTGTATTCTCTATCCCCAGAAATGCTTACACCAAAATTGCATAAAAGTAGGGGCTGTTTTTTCCTTGCACTTACTTTTAGGTGTGTTTACACAGACCCAGATTTAGGCATAGGCAACATAGGAACTGCCCAAGGCACCAAATACCCAGGCCGAAGAGAAGCCTATGCCAGCTTACTTCCAAGCCATATGCATGTGCTTCTTCACTGTAGCACTATGATCTTCCTCTATTTCACTTCTGATTCTCCAGTCTTTTGGATTTCTGACATCCTCCCACCCTACTTTCAAGCATCTGATCTTGCCTATGGGCATGAAATCATTTACAAGTGTCTACATGAACATATCAAAAAACGTCTACAAGCTCAACTCACTTACAAAATTAACTCTTAAATGAAGAAATCATTTTACAAAAAACACCCCATGAGGCTTGTTTTCTCACGTAAAAACACTACTCCCCACATTCATTCTTTCAAGTTCCCAGCTTCCCAAAGTGATCATACATACCAGCTTTACTATATACTTAACCTACATCAACAAAGACTGAACCTAAAGCTGACTGTAGTACAGATCGTCAGCTACTAATATGCAAACTCAAGCTAAAGCTGAAGAAGAGCGAGTCACTCATGAATGCAGCAATGTATCGTCTTGAAAGTATACCACCAGAATTTAAAGATTGCCTGCAAAATTGATTCACAGCTTTGGGTACCAATAACAGAGTACCAGAGGAGCTATGAGACGATGCCAAGAAAGTTGAACTTGAAAAAACTGAAACGTCTCTGCAGAAGGTGAAAAAGCCAAAATGGATGACTGAAGAAACTCTGAAAATTGCTTAGAAACACAGAGAAGCTGGCTTTCTTAAAGTTATGAGAGCTAAACAGAAAATTCCAGCCTCAAATTGGAATGCTAAAAGATGTACAAGGAACCATGTTGTATGATGCTTCGAAGATCAAGGAGAGGTGGAGAGAATACACCAAATCATTCTACCATAAAGATCAAGTGGATCAACAGCTGTTTCAATCTGTACCTTACAACCAGGAACCAATGAAGATGAAAGAAGACGTCAAAGCAGCATTGAAAAAACTATCAAAGAATAAAGCATCAAGCATTAACGGCATTCCCATTGAAGTATTACAGCAATTAGATACAGCTGTTACAATATTTACAAGGCTCTGCCAGGAAATTTGGAAGACACCATCATGGCCAAATGATTGAAAAAGATATGTGTTCATACTTATATTGAAGAAAGGTGACTCAACTGAATGGAAATTATCACACAATCACGCTGATTCCACATGTCAAAAAGATTCCATTCAAGATTGTTCAGTGGTTACTATAACTATACCTGGAATGAGAACTGCCTGAAATGCAAGTAAAGGTCAGGAAAGGCTGAGGAAGAAGAGACATCATTGCAGATATGAGATGACTCGTTGAAAGGACAAAACAATACCTAACGGAATCTATGTGTGTTTCATTGACTACAGCAAGGCCTTTGATTGCATAAATCATGATAAACTGTGGGCCACATTAAGAAGCATGGTGTACTAGAACACCTGATAGTTCTCATACACAACCTTTACATTGAACAAGAAGCCAGAACAGGGAGAAGTAGAATGGTTTAAAATTGGCAAAAGTGTACAACAAGACTTCATACTTTCTCCATACCTATTCAATTTCTATGCAGAACAAATCTTCATAGAAGCAGGAAGGAATATATGAATAAAACAGAGGTGTGAAGATTGGTGTTAGATGAATCAACAACCTTTGACATGTTGATGATACCACATTACTAGCTAAAAGTGAAGACAATCTGAAGCTGTTTATCAAAATCAAAGAATATAGTCTTAAAATGGGCCTGTACCTTAATGTGAAGAGGGCAAAGATCCTGACAATAAGCTTAATCAATAAGATCATCCTTGATGGAGAAGAAATAGAAATAGTGGACAACCTCAATCTGCTTGGATTCATAACCAATAATGAAATGACAAGAAGTCAAGAAATCTGACAATGCGTTGCTCTTGGCAGAATGGCTAAGAAGGACCTAAACAAGACTTTGAAGTGCAGAAATGTATCTCTGCATACAAAGATTTGACTTGTACAAGCCATGTTATCTTCAATAACATCATATGGATACAAAAGTTGGAGAGTAAAGAAGCAAGACAGGAAGAAAATTGGTGCCTTTGAATTATGATGCTGGCAAAGAATACGGCATATAGCATGGACTGCGTATACCATGGTACTAGAGGAGATCAAAGCTAAGCTTTCCTTGGAGGCACAAATGACAAGACTTCAACATTGAACACCCGGGAAATCCACTGCATGCCCCAACACAAGCATTGTGGAACCTGTGTGTCTTTTTGGGAAACTTCTAGGTACTTGTGACCTGGATTGGCCACTGTTGGAAACAAGATGCTTGATGGATCTTGGTCTGACCCAGTATGCATATCTTATGTTCTTATGTAAAGAGAAAGATTGTTAGAGAAACATCATGCTTGGCAAGGTTGAAGGTCAGCGCAAAGCAATGGAACAATATAATTGCAGCAGCTACAGATGCCAAGCTATCAACAGTTAGCTGCCTGACTGAAGATCGAACACAGTTTTATTTTTATTTTATTTTTATTTGGCGTTTCTTTTATACCGCCCCTTCCTGAGAGCAAGGGCAGTTTACAATTGAACAACAATATTACATAGAACAAGGTTTTAACAGTCAGTATATTCAACAAATATCTTAACTATATGCATACAACTGTGAACATGAGCTATTTACAATGGGTGAGGACAACTATCCACAGGGTTGCCATGAGTCTACACAGACAACATTAAATACTGGCCACTATGATTAAATAAAAAACAGATAGTCAGTGACAATGTCCGGATGTAGCCGGCATTGAATATCTGGTCTTTGCAGTCAGATTCAGTGACTCTTTGTATAGTAGCAATCAGTGCCACTACAGTATATGGAAAGTTATGGGGGTCATTTTGGAAGCCCTATTCATGCTTTGGACATCTGAAAATGGACAAAGGGAGATATCCAGAGCCATTTTAGAAGCAGAGTATGTGGACATCCTTATGTAAGGATGTCGAAGTTTGAACTGGGACGGGGGGGGGGGGGGGGGACATGGTGGAAACGTGGTGGCTGAGGTGTTCCCAGGAACTTTGACGTTACTATCTGATCTCAAAACTTCCTGTAGATCAGGAGTCATATCTGAGTTTAGACCTGCTGAAGACACCTGAGAAGTGCTTGTTTTGTCTGAAAAACATTCAGAGGGTATAGAGTAAGTAGCGCTCCATCATCCCCACTACTCAGCACAATTTCAGTGATAGCAGCAGTTGGATTTGAACCCTGGTTTTCCTGTGCTTAGCCCACTTCTCTAACCATTAGACTATTCCTAGACATCTAGGTTCTAAAATATTATTTGGGGGATGTCTATGTAGATGCCCCTATAGATGTCCCTATCGGGTACATCCACGTTTGTGAAATCAAGCCTGTACCATGATAGGCCTGCTTTTTTTCCAGATGTTTTGCCTTAGACATCCCAGATTGCACTGGGATGTCTTTTCTAAAATGCCCTTCTATATGAATTTTTTTTTTTAGTGCCGTCAAGTCAGTGCTGACTCCTGGCGACCCAGCTGCCTCTGGGTTTTCTTGACAATGTATCATCGGAAGTAGATTGGCCAGCCTTTTCTTCCGAGGCAATGAAGGGTAAAGTGACTTGTCCAAGGTCACAAGGAGTATGTATATGAATAGCTAGATGGATAGCTCTTTTTCTGTCCTAAGCTATCCGTATAGCTATTCTTATACAGTAGCAGCACTGAAAATCTCTGCTATCTTAGTGCTCTGCCCAGCTCCTCCCCTGGACTGTCGCAGCACTATATTGATAGTGCAGAGGTGGTCAGAGGAAATATTCAGCAGCACTATCTAGACAGTGCCGCTGAATATAGTTCTGGCTGGTACTTATCCAGTGAGCAGATGCTGTTAACCAAATACGTTCCTTTGAATATTGACCCCTACATTCATATTGAATGATTCCGACTGTTGCTGCTTTAATTAGTATCCTATTATCCATCTATTCAAGATGTTCTATTCTAGCTTTCTGTTCACTTAAACACATTATTGGTAATGAGAGGACTTGGAGCCTAGTTTAGGCAAAGCCAAATATTTACTATAAAAACCTGGAAAATATTTTCGAGATGTGGTAATTAAATTCTGCACTGCAGTCTGTTTTACAGCAGTGCTGTTTTCATCGATACTTTAGAGCTTTCTACAGAAACAGGTGATCATCCATCTCCATGTCAAGGGGGATAAGTCAGGCTAATCCTGGTTTTACCCCACTGCATTTAGAGAGACATTCGTCTCCATTCATGTAAAGAGCTTGATTAAAGACACTCTCAGTTTGTCCCCATCCTGAAACGGAACTTATCATCGTCCTATTTTTATGGGATGCCGTAGATTTTAAACTGAAATAATGATCCCATCTGTAACCAGCTGGCAATGTTCCTGTGAAGCTTCACTGGAGTCCTCTGCCCATACTGATATCGGTAGGGGGAGGTGCTGCGATATCACATTTTTAGTTGAAAAGAGTGGGCAGTGCAACTAAAAACGCCTTATCACGGCACATCCCCTGCGGGCAGCAGCACGGGCAAGGACTCTCTCAAGGCTTTGCAGGAATATCGCCAGGGGGTTTCCCCACCTAGAGAGAGCTGAAAAGATTCCTCTATAATTTTACAGTTTGTGTTCCTATGATCAGAAAAGGCTACACGTTTAAAACTTATTTTCATGCCCTTTCTTTTTTAATAATCAAGTGGAATAAGATTCATACGGTGAAAGGAGCATTAATAATTACAATGATGTTTTTGCATGTGTAAGCTAAAAGCGCGCCTGCTATTAAGACCTATTTTTATACCTGATCATTTATTCCTAAATTACATTACATCTGTCAATTTTTATTTTTTGATGCTTTTATCTAATTAAAACACTCCTGCAGGCATAGCAATGAATCTTTAATCACTGCAATGGATTTCAGAAAGGAGAGAAAGGATTACATGCTAGATCATGGAAAACATGCCAAGTAGTTGGTACGGATGGTAAGTTTATTAAGCTAATGAATAATTGAAGATGTAAGCTTTAGTAACCTAAGATCCTTTTCTGAGACAATAGTCATTGTACTATTTTATCTATTTAGTCACATGTTCATAATGTTTTTCTTTGTTTTCTTCACAAGAAAGACCTTTTCTGCACCCAATTATATATTAAAAGAAAGTTTTAATTTGCCCCTATAATGTGGTTTCCCTTCACAGTTGGGATCATCTACTTAGTGCTATTAATAGATACTAGAAAGGCTACAGGCTTGTAGTGATTTAATTTGTACCTGATCGACATGTCGCCAACTGCCAGTCTAAATGACCCAGCAGCACCTCCAGTATTTAATTTATAGGGTGATTTTGCAATGGACGTCTGAAGGTCAGTAGGGGTTTACCTGCAGAAAAAGTCCTTTTACTACAGCCCTAGGCCTTCTGCAATTGAAAAAAAGTGGATTACTGAAAGTGTATATACTTTTTCCCACAGCAAAAAAGAGACAGGATCATGGGGTGCAACTGAGAAGAGCTCTGAAAAGTAGCCATGGGTATCTGGTTCAAATCCCAGTGCCTAATTTTCTTTCCACAGATTTCACCTGCACCAGGAAGGTATCCTGTTGACTCCTTTCTGTGGCATGGGCCCACCAGTGCTTTTTCAAAGGGAAATGACACAGGCCTGCAAATTGCAAGCCATGAATCACCACTAAAATTGCCTTCCCTATCAATTGTTTGCTGCGTAATTCATGAATCAATGAAGTACATATAAGTTAGTTTGATTATGGCACAAGGAAAACTATTTCTCTGTGTGGTAAAAACATGACTTCTGGGGATGTTAAATATTTCTAGCCCCATTTTTCCCTTTTAATGCAGTAATGTTCATGTGATATGTTAGTTCAGTTACTATTTTAATAACATACATTTTCCATAATTGTATTAAACTTTCTGTTCTTTCTTCTATTCTGGCTTTCTTAACAAAGGGGTCCATTTGAGGTAGCACAGTGACCATATTAATTAAAGGGCCAATGTCAGTGCTTAACTTAATATGTATATTAAGCACCAATTATATTACTTTATATAGCATTACAAGGTGTATGCAGCATTGTACAAACATATAAAGAAGACAGTCCTTGCTTATAGAACTTACAGTCTAATCAAGACAGACAAACAATACAAGAGAAACAAGGGGATTCAAATAGGGAAGGAGACAAGGAGAACAAGGAATTAGGATCCAAATGCAGCCTCAAAGAGTGGGATAGCAGTAGAGGAGGAACCACAAGAACAAACACTGAAAGAGGGATGGGAGAGATAAGAAGAGAACCAGGACAGGACAGAGCCCCTAAAACCAAGTGAGGACAATGTGCCAAAGAGACGGTGGTGGTCAACAGTGTCAAAAGCAGCAAAAAGATCAAGAAGAAGGAGGACTAAGTAAAGGCCTTTGGATTTGGCCTGGAACAAATCAACAGAGACTTTGGGAAGAGCTGTCTCAGTAGAGTGTAAGGGATGATTGAAATGGATCTAGCAGGGCTTGAGAGGAGAGAAATTCAAGGCAGTGGCATTCAAGAAGTTTGGAAATGAAGGGAAGAAGGGAAATGGGCCGATAATTAGAAGGGCAAGTAGGGTCAAATGAGGGTTTTTTGAGGAGAGGAGTGATTACAGCATGATTGAAATCTGCAGAGGAAAGCGAAAGGTTGAGAATATGTGAGATGAAAGGGACGACTGAGGAGTAGGAGATGGAGATGAGGGGATGGATGGGGGGTAGGATCAGAAGAACAGGTAGTGAGTTTAGAGGAGGAAAGAAGAAGAGAGATTTCCTCAACAGAGATTTTAGAAAAGGATGAAAGGGCGATAGAGATTGAGGGGAAAAGTTGGTAATGGAGAGGGGTAAGAGAGGGTGAAGAAGATTTAGTGGGGAATTGAAGAGTAATCTTATGCACTTTGTCATGGAAATAGTCTGCTAGGGTTTGGGCAGAGAGAGAAGGAGGGATCAGAAGTGGAGGTGCCTTAAGAAGAGAATTGAGAGTAGAAAAGAGACAGCGAGGGTTAGAGGCAAGATAGTCAGTTGGAGAAAATAGTTTTGCTTAGCAAGTGCAATGGCGGACTGTAAAGAAGAAAGCATGAATTTGAAGTGAAGAAAGTCAGCGAGAGAGCGGGATTTGAGCCAAGTGTGTTTAACTGAGTGGACACAGGAATGTAGGTAGCGGGTAGTTGAAGACAACAAGGGCTGAGGTGAGGTGCCCCTCACAGGATGTGGAATGGGCAGAGCAAAGGTATCTAGCATAGAGGAGAGAGCAGCATTATAGGATGCTATGGCTTCATCAACAGACTTAAAGGACAAAGTGGAAGAGAGGAGACAGTAGTGAATAGAGTCAGTGGATCGATAGCATGAAGATTCCTAAAAAGATAGGAGGAGACTGGGCGAGATTGAGGGGGGGGGAATAATAAAGAGTGAAACTTAACAGGTGATGATCAGATGAGGGAAGAGCAGAGGTATAGAAATTAAAAGGTAAACAATTAGAGTAGAAAATGAGGGTAAGGCAGTGACCAAGCTGACGAGTCGGGGCAGAAGAGCAAAGCAGGAGGTAAGGGAAAGGAGCTTGGATGCATAGGGGTCAGAGGGGTTGTCAGTATGAAAAATCCAGGAATAAGGAGTGGAGGAGTGGCCTAGTGGTTGGGGCAAGGTACTTCAGGCCGGAAGGTTGGGGGTTCAAATCCCACTAGAGGACAGCAACCTTGGGCCGGAAGGACTGGGGTTTCTAGTCCCACAGGTGCTCCTTGTGGTCTTGGGCAAGCCACTTAACCCTCCATAGCCCATGTTCCCTGTAAAATAGTTATCTCCAAGTTATAATGCCCTGTTCAATGTAATTTCAGTTTGTTCAATGTAAACCGCACTGATGTCGAATAGCACGGTATATAAGAGAATGTAAATAAATAAAATAAATAAATAAGAAGAACCAAGGGTCAAAATCAGGTAGAAGAAGACTTGCCATGGGGTCTATAGATGACAGTGATCCAGAGGGGTAGGGGATTAAGTAGACGGATGGAATGGACTTCAAAGGAGGGAAAGGATTGAGACTGAGGGAAAAGGAGGGGATGAAATTGGCAAGAAGAAGAAATTAGAAACCGAACACCCCTGCCACAGCCATTGGAATGAGGAGAGTGGGAGAGTTGATTGCCGCCATGGCAGAGGGCAGAAACCAAAGCAGTGTCATCAGGGACAGCCAGGTTTCAGTAAAAGCGAGAACATGGAAAGTGCGAGAGATAAAGGGATCATGGGTAAAGGGAAGTTTATTGAGTATTCCATAAAGCACATGAGAAGGGGAGAAATAAGGGGGAAAGGAGAGGGATGTGGATGAGATTAGGTTGGTGGAGAGAGGAACTAATATGGGAGTGAAAGAGAAGTGAAGGGGGGGCAAGGTTTGGGATTAATGTCACCAGAGGACAGAAGGATAACGAGAAGAAGAATGAGAGGGAGAGAAGAGACAGAATGTCGGAAAAGGGGAGGAGGTTGTTTTAGAGAGGAAGGAGAGGGATGAATGAAAGGAAGGAGAAGTTGAAGCTAAAGAGCTGAGCAAAGGGTGGAGGATAAGGTGGGGGAGGAAATAGGGAGGGTGGAGAGAGGGTGAGAAAGAGGGAGGTATG
This sequence comes from Ichthyophis bannanicus, assembly GCA_033557465.1. NCBI lineage: Eukaryota > Metazoa > Chordata > Amphibia > Gymnophiona > Ichthyophiidae > Ichthyophis > Ichthyophis bannanicus. Next base: position 39,440,488 of record CM066050.1, on the reverse strand, counting down.
AGGTTGGTGGAGTGAGGAAAGAAGGTTAGGGAGGATCTGAAAAAGGAGCAAAGAATGATGTAGAGCCATAAGAAATAGCAGAGAGGGCAAGTAAAGTTAGAAAAAAGAGAGGGATAATAGGGTAGTAACGGAATAAAGATAAAATAAATGAAATAAAGTAGAATAAGTAAAGTAGAATAAGATACAGGTAAGTAAAAATCTTAAAAGACACTGAGGTTATCAAATAAGGAAATGTATTAGCAGAGGAAATAATCAATTAATAGTGAGTGAAAATAGTAGACAGGCTAGCCTTATCTCAAGCAGAATATAAGTCTATAAAGTATAAAATATGAAATATTAAAATATTAGAGACTTCAGACATTGATTGATTGAAGTCATGTGAGCAGCCTCAGTGCAATGGGAATAAGGGTCCCAGCCCAGAATGACTGAGATGCAATAAAGGAACCAACAGGTATGACCAGGCAATGTCAAATAAACTATATCGTAGGACTTTTTATAGCATATAATATGAGAAATAAAAGTAATTGCATCTTTTAAAGGGTGGGGGTATTAGTTTCTAGACTGCATGGGTTCCCTCTGTTTATATGTATAACACAGTTGCTATGTCGGCCCTATAGATTTTCTTCAACTCTGCTATTCAGCAGGCCTAAGCTAGATATATAACGTATCTGGATAGTGGCCAAATATTGTTGCTACAGGAATAATTTCTCAGCCTGTCTTCATTCCACTCCTTTCTTATATAGATAGGATCGGGCTATTCAGTCATATTTCCATATAAGTTTTAGGAATAGATGTACAGCAAATACATACATTCACCAGCTGCTGGTGAGCATGAAGCTTTATTTGAATATTGACCCCAAAATTAATTGAAAATCTTTACTCTAGATCTATATATAGATCATCTGTCTTCTTCCTTCACTTGCCTCAGTCCCTCTGATACCCATGTGCTGTACTTAAATAGCACATGATGAGAATCCTGCTAGAGAATGATATCGACCTAGGGGACTATTTAGTTTTAGATGAGGAAAACATTTCTCCCAGATCACATTAAGACCACTTGCCATAGGCAGACTCTTCTAGGGGACATGTTTCTTCTTTCATAGTGAAGGAAAAGTAGTGCCTCTAGGATAAATACCAAGAACGGTGCATTTCAGACAGTCTGCTCCACTCTACTACCCATTGTCTTTCTGGTCACACACTTGGCCATGGCGAGAATCACAAGCTTCGAACAAAGTCTCAGGAAAACAAGCCTGTCAAGGTAAAGAGACTCATCTGTGCCTTTTTTAGAATCCAGGACTTTTACACTTTCAAGTATGAAAGACCTGAATGTACCTGGTTCCACAAAAATGAGTCACCTTACAGCATGCAGAATGTATACAGAAAACAGAGAGTAGTGTTTCTCCTATTTTTAGAGCCAAGCTCAGACCTCCTGTCTTTCTTCTGCCTAGCGAACTGTCTCTGCTAGTGCCAGCATGATGCAGGAAAGGTTAGATTCCTACCAAATAAAATATCCTGTTCTCTAAAAAGACAAAAGACATTGATATGCTGCTTATAGACAGAGACAGCAAAAACTGAAAGACACATCAGAGAGGGAGAAAGAGATAGAAAAAAGGGTGACTGCTTCCCAACATGAGATCTCAGGGTCATTTCATATCATGAACTAGTCTTGAAGAAGATGACAACATACAACCTAATGTGCTTTTGCTTTACCAACTGAAGTACCACAAACAGCATCTAATTATTAACACTCATCAGATCTTCAGACCAGGAGAGTCCGTATTCTATCAGTTTATTATTTTTTTGATGACAATCAAAGGTCCAATAACTGCTCAGCGAATATGGGGAAAGAAGGAAAACGGTGGCAAAATCTATCAGCTCAACCGTATCATTACATAAAGGATTGGGAAGAAAGAGCTACTGCACTCTGTAATCAAAAAATTAAAATTACCTATAAAATACAGATTTTTTCACCTAACTGGGAGAATTTCTAGACAGGCTTGTAAATATCCAAATCGAAAAATAAGCTGACGTGATCTTATTTGTCTAGTACTTTAAACAGTTTTTAGATACAGTTTCTCCAGCCCCCTGGGGCTGAGAGAAAAAACTCTGTATTCCATAGCAGATTTCTTTCTCTGTTCTAACGTCAGACAGACAGTTGAAAACAACTTCTTCTCACAAGAATTCTCCCCCCTTACATTCAATTTACACTCTGGATGCAAAATACAATTCTCCTCATAATTCAATTTTCAATGAACACTAAACCCACCTGAGCCAGTTCGGATCTGCTAAGGTGCCCATCACTGTTTTTGTCCAAATACTTAAACATATCTTCCACTAAGAAACGTTTTTGAGATATTTGACCCTCTGTAGTGCCACTGTGCTGGGCCAACCGGTGAGCTTGAAGGTCCAGAAGTATACTTTTAAGTCGGCTGTAGTCTGCCATCGTGCAGATATCACCTAAAAGACATAGTAAGACCTCATTATGGACTATTACAGCATCTGCAAGAGGATTTAAAAGTAAAAAGAAAAAAAAAATAAAACAGTTGATGCGCATTCAAGTTGAGGACAAAATCTGATGGTATGTTTAAATCCTAGTCTTTGCCCCAATTTCCTAAGCAAAAGTCTATGTATCCTTTCGTTCTGAAACTTGGCATAGTTAGAAAGTATTCACGGGTGCTTCAACATCCCTTTTGTATGGGTGCTAGGGATATGCATGGCCAAAAGGTTTTAGGTTTGTATTTGGCATTTTCAGAAATTTTTCTCAGCTTTTGGATTTTTTTGGGGTTCATTTTAGACATTTGGGGGCATGGTTACTAAAGTGTGCTAAGATTTGGCACCTTTGTGCATGTTTCACTTCCTACATTAATTTTTGCCTCATAGTGCACTATCGGGGGGGTGACGGCATATCCCCCTGCAGCAGAAAAGTATCTCAACATGCTAAAATTGCAATTGCCATTAATGTGGCAACACTTAATGGTGGTAATTGCACCCGTGCATTCAACAGTGACAGCATGCAATATTCACCCCGTGCTCCATTCCTAATCTGCCCAGTCTCTGTCCCGTCGTGTGCTAAGCAGTTAGCGTGGGATTTTTATCAAGCTGACTCTTTAGCACATTGTAAACGTCAGCACACTTTAGTAGATATGCCCATTGGTTTAATAAAAACTTTTTAAAGGCACATTAGGACTTTTTAATGTGTAGAGATCAATTTTATATGAATTAATTCATAAGCTGTTTTTATTAAGTACCGTTGCGTTTATGTAAACTACTGGCAACCCTGCAAATAGTTGTCCATGTTGTATGCCCCTCTTGGGTTTTCTTGGCAAGGTGCAATCAGAAGTAGATAGCCATCCCTTCCTTTCATGCAGCTGGTATCCCATCCAAGTACTATCCAGGCCAACACTGCTTATTTTCTGAGATCAGCCAAGATCAGGTACACTCAGGATGGTGTGGCCATAGTCAATTCATACATTAATGCACTTTAAATCAATTTTCTATGCACAATTTTTTAAAAGCATGTTAAAGAACCAAATGTATGCTAATGAATGCACATCTCTAGGAGATGCTTTTTAAAAAGGAGATGAAAATCTAAATTACACATTTATTTTCCTCCTGTGACCTAAAAATGCTTCTAGGAATCTCCCCTTTAAATAAAGCTATTTACTCATTCATTCTTATCGACCAATTACAAGCTTCAAAACTGTTGGCAAAACACGCCACCTGCCTTTAGTTGCACTGAAGGTGTGCGAATATTATCTAGCCAGTTTATGCACGTAAATCATTCTTTACCCATGTAAAAGGTTTGGAAATGATCCTCATTTTGCATATGCAATGTGTGCCTTCGAGTCAGTGCTGACTTCTCAAAGTTAGCCCCTAAAATATCAAGTATCTGAAGTGTAACTCTTAGTTCTGCATGCTCCTAAAATGTCTACAATAGTGGGAGTATTTTAGATGCTACTATGTCAAGGATGTTTGGTAAAATTGCTGCCTCAGTCCAGAAGAGTAAGTATATGCTTTTGCTATCCTAATTTGTACTGTATACCATTCTTCTCTGAATTCAAAAGGGATTCAGTGTAATGGTAAGTGGCTTGAGGCCCATGACCAGCTGATTCTGCCACTTTACCCATGTTTCACAACACAACACTCAAATGGTTCCATTCATACCTTGAGGGCAGACACAATATATGAAATGTGGAAGGAATGCACCCACATCATTCAGCGTACCTCAGGGTATTCCACAAGGTCCAGCTATCTCATCACATCAATTTAACCTCTACATCCAGCCTATCTGTGACATCATTCAGAACCATGGTATTCTCTACAAGCTGTACGCTGTTGACATTCTGTTATACACCTCCATTAACACTGAGAAACCTGACTACGCAACAATAACCAGATGCCTCATGGATATGATTACTTGGCTCGGTGACCACAACCTCAGTATAAATGACAAAAAAACCAGAAGCACTCATAATTACACGCAATACGTTCTTCACCTCTCCAAGCATGATAAAACTACAAAATACAAGCATAAGCATCAAAAAGGAGATTAAGTATCTTGGAGTCACCATGGATCAGAACCTAAATCTTCAGTCACACATTAACAGGACAACAAAATCTGCATATCACAAAATGAGAATCATGAGGAAACTGAAACCACTACTCAGCGAGACTGACTTCCGCACGGTGATTCAGGCTACTATAACACCGATCTTAGACTATTGCAACTTACTATATCAAGGCCTACCAGCTCAGCCAATCCAACCCAGAATACGGCTGCACGTGTCATTTCAGGCACAGCGAAACACGAATTGCAACAATTGCACTGGCTCCCAATTAAGAGTCACATCAGGTACAAGTCTACTCTTAGCATTTTCAAATTCCTGCATGAAAGTTCAGCTGAGACACTTCAAGACCTCATAAAGAGGAACCCTGAAAACCAGCCAAGAGCAACAAATACCAAGAACATGTTGATCACACTCAATGATTACCCCAAAGCAAAGTAGTCAATAGCTAACAGAGCAATCTCACTGAATGAACCAACACTATGGAACTCTCTCCCAGAAAGTCTTCGATCACTACATGATACCAAATACTTCAGAATTTAAAAATCTTATTGTTCACAGACCACTATGGGAACATCACATAAGAAGGGATAATTGGTGATCCCCACTGAAGTCGGTCTCTGGTAAACTAACCTACCTGCTCACATTATTCCAAATGTACATAGTTATCCTTCATGCTGAAATATCATATACAACCCCCTTTAACACTTTGTTCTGTTTTAACCTGCACTTGTTACCCCCCATGTGATATGTTCCATGTAAACTGAACGTTTGAATGTAAATTGCTTTGACTTATGGAGAAGGCGGTATATAAAACCTGTTAAAGAAAGAAAGGGACAGAGACAGAGATGGACTCAGGGTGGACTTGCTCAGGTACATATGCAGATTTTTATATTGTTTAACCCAAATACTTGCACACACAAAGTCTATGGGTCACAAACAACCCCAAAGCGCTGTGGTCCACTGTATCGCCAAAGGAAATTCCATCAGGAGTTTACCTTTGAAAACTGCCTTGAAGGCCTGCAGGTATACAGTCCCCATGGACCTTCAAGCACCATGAGCTCTGAAGATTATCCTTGATATGTACCAAAGTAAGAACATAAGAACTGCCATACTGGGTCAGACCAAGGTTCATCAAGCCCAGTATTCTGTTTCCAACAGTGGCCAATCCAGGTCACAAGAACCTAGCAGTTTCCCAAAAAGACACACAGATTCCATAATGCTTGTATTGAGGCAAGCAGTGGATTTTCTGGGTCCTCTTAATGGTTTATGAACCTTTCCTCCAGGAACTTGTCCAAACCTTTTTTAAACCCAGCTACACTAACAGTTTTTACTACATCTTCCGGTAATGAATCCCAGAGTTTGATTATGCGCTGAGTGATAAAATATTTTCTCTTATTAGTCTTAAATTGGTTACAATGTAGCTTCATTGCATGTCCCCTAGTCTTTCTACTTTTTGATGGTCTAAACAACTGATCTACGTTTACCCGTTCCACCCCATTCATTAATTTATAGACCTCTATCATATCTCCCCTCCAGGCTGAAAAGCCCCAACCTTTTAAGCCTCTCCTCACAGGGGTAACCTTCCATCCCCTTTACCATTTTGGTGGCTCTTCTCTGTACCTTTTCTAATTTTGCTATATCATTTTTAAGAGACGGTGATCAGAATAACACACAATATTCAAGGTAAGGTCACACCATGGAACGATACAGAGACATTATAATATACTTTGTTTTATTCTCCATTCCTTTCCTTTTGATTCCTAGCATTTATTGGACTTTTTGGCTGCCGCTGCACACTGGGCAGAGGGTTTTAAAGTGTTATCCACAATGACGCCTAAATCTTTTTCCTGGGTGGTGGTTCCTAATGTGGAACCTTGAATCGTGTAACCATAGTTTGGGTTGTTCTTTCCTAAGTGCATAACTTTGCACTTGTCCACATTAAGTTTCATCTGCCATTTGGATGCCCAGTCTTCGAATTATCAAGGTCCTCTTGCAATTTTTCACAGTCCTCTTGGGTTTTAACAACTTTGAATAATTTTGTCATCTGCAAATTTGCCTACTTCACTCATTATTCCCATTTCCATGTCATTTACGAATATGTTAAAAAGCAGCGGACCCAGCACAGATCCCTGGGGTACTCCACTATTCACCTTTCTCCATTGGGAAAATTGTCCATTCAGCCCTATTATCTGCTTTCTATCTTTTAACTAGTTCCTGATCCACAATAGTACACTGCCTCCTATCCCATGACTTTTTAATTATGCCAAGAGTCTCTCATGAGGGATCTTATCAGAGGCTTTCTGAAAATCCAGATATACTACATTGACTGGCTCACCTTTGTCTACCTGTTTGTTCATACCTTCAAAAAAATATAACAGTTTAGTAAGACAAGACTTTCCTTGGCTAAAGCTATGTTGGCTCTCTCCCATTAAACCATGACTTTCTACATGTTCAGTAATTTATTCTTTATAAAGGTTTCTACCATTTTGCCCTGTATTGATGTCAGGCTCACTGGCCTATAGTTTCCCGATTCATCCTTGGAACTCTTTTTAAAATTTGGAGTTACATTGGCCATTCGCCAATCTTCAGGTACTACAGATTATTTTAATGATAGTTCACAGATTACTAATAGTAGGTCTGCAATCTCATATTTTAGTTCTATCAACTCCCTTGAATGAATACCATCTGGTCCAGGTGATTTGCTACTATTTAGTTTATCAAATAGTTGTAATATATATGTAGCATTTCTACATTTCAGGATACAAAAGAATCCACTGCAACCAGCTTTGAGCTTTTTCAGTGTACAACATTGACTGGTTTATTAATGCCGATTAAAAGCATGCAATCACAAATGTTCTGTAAAAAAAATAGCAAAATGTATTCTATTTGTCTATTGAAGACCTTCAGAAAACAGCAAAGCAGCTATATACTTGCTGTAACTTGAGTACTTCTATTTTCATTCATAGGTCCCACTATAAGGTCCTGTTATAAAACAGTCTTTCTTTCAGGATCTTATACTAAAATTAATCCTTTCTCTATTTTAAATTTATTCATTTCACTTTTAGTTGTTTTTTACTGAAGAAAATTTTTCAAAATTTCAGTGCGCAGATAAAAATATACAACTGGCTCCGGTCAACAGGCATACTTTCCGCAAAACATGTTCAAAGCATTGAAAACGCCAAAACGTACATTTTACTTATCTTCTCAAATGTCTAAAACTGTGATGAGTCAGCCACGGCAGTTGCAGTGTGACAACTTACATTTGTTTATCACACTACCTCCATTCCAGGCCTAGAAGTTTTCCTCCCTGGCCAAAGTCTTGTGATAACAGCCGCACTGCAAGCTTTCAGCCGAGGGGGAACACTTCTGGGCCTAGAAAGGGAGGAAGTAGCAAACAAATGTAGCTAAATTTCTCCTACTGCCGTATGGGTCCGTTTACTGCCTGGGCTCAGCAGCATTGCAGGGGCTGCTTGGGTGGAACCTACGCCATTGCTTCAAAGGCTTTTTTTCCATGCATAAAACTGGCTTTAGTCCTTTATAAAATTACCCCCAAAAGGGGCCAAATAAGAAGAAGCTTGAAGTTTGTAAGTTGTAGTGCCAATTGTCCTGACCTCAATCTCTCTTTCATATACATTTCATTCAGTCATTTTAAACAATCATTTATATATTTAGTTTTGGCCTAAGCTAAATGGATAAAGGTAGCCATGCTAAATGGTGAATGCACATATTTATTTATTTATTTATTTATTTAGCCGTGCTTATATGCCGCTTTTCACCTGGTATATTCAGTGCCACTAACTATGGGGGGTACTTTAGAAGCCTATTAACAAGGCAAAGGAGTGCATGAAAGCATCAGGTGCCTTTACAGCAGGTATTCCAGTGAGGAAGGGCAGAGGAACATGCCCTCTTGCCCCCCAACTTCCCATTTAAAGGCCTTGCTAGGAGCTGGTAGAATTAACCTAGAATCCTCTTACTGCCTTGGGGTGGTGGGTGAAACATCATAGCCCATATGCGGCATTATATTAGCCAGACTTACTCGTACAGTCTTTGAACACCAGCATGAGGAATCAAGAGAAAAGGATAACCTCAGTTTAGTGCAATTAATAGGGATATGCACACCAGCAATGATCATGATGGTTAGTAGTCATCCCTGGACCCTGACGGATTAGCATTCATACACCGAATCCCATCTTTGTCTTTTTTTCCCCATTCAAGTCTATGGGGCAAGCTATTTTGCATGATAACTGTGAGGCTTGCCATCCGTTTTCAATCAGTCCTGCTTGAAACTTCCTGGCGAGCATCTGTGACAGAGGCAACAGCACTACAAACCATCAAGAGTCTCACAGACACCCCATGGAACCAGAAGAGGAGCAAATGGCAGAAACAGAAGCACAAAGCAGTACAAAGAGCGGAATGAACACGCCAGCGCATTGTATTGTATTGTGCAGGATAAATGTAATGACTTAATTATAGCTACCAAAGTATAGTTAGCTCCTAGGTCAATAAAAATCACATGATTGAACATAATTTGCACTAACCCATAGCAGTGTTAAGGAAATGCTTTGCATGCAACAGAGCTCGTTTAATTATTTTTCATAGTAACCCTGGAGATTTTGGGTTATTGTTTATGCAAATGTGCTAATGTTAATACAAGCATGTTAATGTCAGCTTAATACATGTTAATGCTGTTTAATGCATTAAAACATGAAGCCTTTTTAGTAAATAGGTCCATAAATGTTAGCATTTGGGCTTCCCAGCCTGCCTTGCAAAAGTGTATTGCTAGAAGTGGGATCTGAACTCTAGCTTTAAAGTAGAATGCACAATGAATACAGTTAGATTAGCCCAGCAAGTCTACATAAAAGGGTCTGTGACCCAAGTGTTGCTTGAACATGCAGTGCTCTGGAGGCAGACAGTTTTCTTCAGCCATAACATCATGCTCAAAGTCTTATATTCGTTGAGTTAAGGCTTAAAATGAATCTGAAGGCTATAAATTGTAGGCTATATCCCTTCATAATCCACTATGAGGAACATCCTAGTAGTACCCTGCATCAAATCAGTATAAATGGATAGCGGAGTCAGTAGATGGACTCTATTCTGGGAATGCAAAATTCCTCTTCAACCTTATGGGCAAAATGGACCTCTGTTTCATTTGTATACTTTAGTTTTATTTTATTGTGCCATCAAACCCATAGTGCTTTGTTTTTTTGTACACATTTTCATGTTTGCTAATATATCGGGAGGTCACAGTTTGCAAGAATTCTCTGCTGATTTTGTAAGTAAATGAAAAACAAATGCTTATTATACAGTCTCAAAAATTAAAGCATGCTGTCAAACTTAAACTCTTCGCCACCCTAAACAGTAACTTTTCAGTGATATGTGCATGATATTTTTTTGTTGTTTGCACTGTGCTTGGATTTTTATTTATTTATTTGTATTTGTTTTGTAATCTGCTCTACTTTTTTAGATTCTGGGTTACTGCCTTATCTACTGCTTCGTGCTTTCATTCTAGTTTTGTGCTGAATCCGCTAATCTCTCTGTACCTGTATCTCTCTTCTCACTAACTTGTCGCTGTCATTAAACTTGGTATCTTCCTTCAAACCTGATGAATTAACTTCTTCTGTATTCTATTGACTCTACTGGCTTGTATTAATTATTTAAAAGTTTTTATAGACCAACATTTTATAACCAAAATTATTATTCAAAAGGAGACTTAGCTTCTTTCTGAAGACTTTGCTTCAGTTGCTGCCCTCTGTCATGGAGGCTACCTTTTCATCCACACCTTGCCTAGTTCACTGTGGTAGTTGTGTTGGGTTGCTACTCCCTCCTTCCTGCTGGTTTCAAGCTCTCCTTCCATCTTCCTTTGAAGTCCATTCCATCTGCCTATTTATTCCACTATCTCTCAGGAAGTTATCATTTATCGACCCTCTTACAAGTCCACCTCTTCCTTTCTCCCTGATTTTGACTCCTGGCCTTCCTGATTTTGGAACCATCTTACCCTTTCCTCGTTCTGGGGGCTTTTGATATTCATATTGATGACCTGTCTGACTCATGCCTACTAGATCCTTGCCTTAATCTCCTCAGTAAATGTCCAGTGTTCTACTGCCCCTACTTGCCAATTATAGCTACTGTCACAACCTTGACTTTTTCTTCAACTGCTCTCCCACAAACCTCTTCACCTTAGTTCTCCCCAATCTGACCAGCATCTTTCACTCTTAACCGTATCCCACCACAGGCTCATCCAGTTTGGTTTGGTCATCCAATTTCCACCAACACATTTAGGAATATTCAGGCTGTTGACCCTTCAACTCTATCTCATCTCCTCTATCATCTACTGTGTCATCTGTCTTCATATAAAACCATATACTCCTCTGCTTTGGATGCTTTTGCTCCTCTCATTCCGCGCCCTGTGAGCCATACTGTAACTCAGCCTTGGTTGACCTCCAAAATATGCTACCTACATTCCCATCCCCTCTCGGCTGAATGCCTTTGGCTAAAATCTCATGCCCACACTGACTTCATAGATTCCAAATTCTTGCTAACCTGCTTTTAGTCTGCTGACAAACTCTCTTACTTCTGATCCTCACCATCTCTTTGCCATGCTCAACTCTCTTCTCAAAAGTGCCTCTGCCTCCAACCCTTCCTTCATTTTCTGCCCAGAACTTGGCTGACTACTTCCTTGGTAAGGTTCACAGTATTAGCCTTGAATTCTCCACTGGGTCATCTTCATCTCCCTTTCCCCCGCTTTATTCTCAAATCCTCTCTTCATCCCCTGCCATTCATTTTTCTAAAGTCACTGAGAAGAGAACTGTACATCTTCTCCCTCTTCCAAACTCACTACCTGCTCCTCTGATATCATCCCCACCCATCTGCTAAGCTCCATCTTCCCTGCTGGCATACCTTCTATCTGTCATATCTTCGACCCATCACTTTCCACTGCAACTGTTCCTGCTTCCTTCAAACAAACTTTAGTTACACTACTGCTTAAAAATCCTTCCCTGGATCCTACCTGCTTTTCCATTTATCAACCCATTTCCTGCCTCCCTTTCATATCCAAACTACTTGAACATGTGGTTCATCGTGCTGTCTTAACTTTCTTTCTTCTCAAGCCATCATGAATCCACTGCAATCTGACTTTCCTCTACATTCTACAGAAATGTCTCTTGCCAAAGTCTCCAGTGATGTGTTCCTAGCCAATCCAAGGGCCTTTCTCAATCTTCATTCTTCTTGAGCTGTCTGCTGCTTTTGATGGTATTGATCACCACCTTCTCCTCAATACCCTGTCCTCACTGGTTCTCTTCTTCTCTCTCCCAATACACTTATGGAGGGTAATTCTATAAACTCTTGCATAGTTAATGTGCATAACTTTGCACTTGTCCACATTAAATTTCATCTGCCATTTGAATGTCCAGTCTTCCAATTTATTAAGGTCCTCTTGCATTTTTTCACAATCCTCTTGGATTTTAACAACTTTGAATAATTTCCAGGTCATTTACAAATATGTTAAAAAGTAGTGGACCCAGCACAGATTCCTGGGGTACTCCACTATTCACCATTCTCCACTGGGAAAATTGGGAATATTGGCCATTTAGCCCTACCTTCTGTTTTCTATCTTTTAACCAGTTCTTGATCCACAATAGTACACTGCCTCCTATTCCATGACTTTTTAATTATGCCAAGAATCTCTCATGAGGGACCTTGTTAAAGGCTTTCTGAAAATCAGGAATCATTTCATCGACTGACCCACCTTTGTCTACCTGTTTATTCACACCTTCAAAAAGAAAAACGGATTAGTAAGACAAGACCTTCCCTGGCTAAAGCCATGTTGACTGTCTCCAATCTTTGACTCTACTTTCTCTTTCTCTGCATATATCCAACATATAGCTAAAACGAGTCAGTTCTTTCTCTATAATATCATCAAAATTCATCCCGTCCTCTTGGAACACACTACCAAGACCCTCTCATCACGCCCCATCTAGACAGTCTGCTCCTCACAGGGCTCCCATTGAATCATCTCTCTTCCCCTTCAACCCATTCAAACTCAGCTGCAGAGCTAATCTACCAGTGTCAATATGCTCACGTAACCCTTCTTCTCAAGACTCTTCACTAGCTGTCTCTCTGTTTCTCCATATAGTTCAAACTTTTCTTACTGACCTGCAGGAGTAATTTGAGGAAATATTTCTTTGCAGAAAGAGTGGTAGATGCATGGAATCATCTCCCAGTGCAGGTGGTAGAGACGAGGACAGTATCTGAATTCAAAAAGCATGGGACAAATACAGATGACATCTAAGAGAAAAAAGGGACTGTAAAGTTTAGTAGTTGGCATGGAAGGGCAGACTGGATAGGCCATATGGTCTTCATTTGCAGTCAGTTTTCCATGTTTCATTATCTCTCTTCTCTTATCTCTCCATACAACCCTCCTCCATTTATCAGGCATATCACTCTTACCTGCTCCCGTCTCTTCTACTGTCAACTCTGATCTTCACTTGTTCAACCTTGCTGTACTATATGCCTGGGTCAGTACATCAGGCTCCATCTCTGGCTTATTCAAATCGAGGCTAAAAACATATCTCTTCAAGGCTGCTTTTGTATACTGACTCCCCCTCCCTTATTCTTCCGTTTAACCCCCATGCATCTTTTAATCATTTCCCTCAAGAATTACCTTAGCTTTCTGTTTGTTCTGTTTGCTTGTCTTGAATAGATTGTAAGCTCTGTGTATGTACAGGATTGCAAACACCTTATACTGCTATTCAAATGATAAGTGCCAATAGTAGAAATTATTTAACAAGCTTTTGTTAAACATCTTTCCCAGGGGTTCCAGAGAGAGAGGACTAACAAAAAAAAAATAGAAAAAGAGTGTCGCAAGATGCTTTTTAAAATGATCACATTTTAGGAAAGAAGTCAATTTAATAGCAATTTAAATTAACAAGAGATAAAATGACAGGCTGGTATTTGGCATATGAATTTATTGAGGAGTTTTCAACAACATAAAAAATGACCTTTTGCATTATACGATGAAAGACTATGCAATAGCTGCTGAGCCTATAAAAGAGGCGGGATAAAATACTCTAATTGGAATTATTAGTGTAGGATTTACAGGATAAACACCAAAAAACCCTTTGTCTCTTTGCAGAAAGTCAGTTCTTGGTAATCCGTCTGGAATGCTGATATCTCTTCATGCAGTGAAGCCAACCATAAAAAATGGTTTTTAGATCTTGTTGTACAGTACTTTAAACGTATTGTTTTTTCCTTTTGGCTTGGAGTTTCCCAGAAGGTGAAGCACTATCTACAATCATTCCACTATTGTTCCCTGGAACACATATGGGCCCTATGTCATCAACTTTACTGTGCACATTTATAATGTTTAATAGCGAGCTATGTAGGAATTCCTCAATATGGATGTTCAAGGAGTACTAAAAGATGACAGGCAAAAAATGTGCATGTTTCCACATGCATAGGAAGGAAAGGCATGCAAATGAGGACTTACTGAGCTCGAGATATACTTGCCTTTAGGGCCGGCCCAAGCTTTTCTGCCACCATAGGCAGGACCACCGTGCCACTGCCCCCTCAGTGTGCTGCCGCCCCTCCAACCCCTGCAGAAGGTGGGTAGCATAGCAGTCCTTCCTTGCTTTAGCGCCGTGGTGGGCCATAGAGCATCCCTTTAGTTCCTCCTGTAAAGGTCTGGCCAAAACAAGCACTTTCTAAACATCTAACAAGCTGGGGAGCAGGTTAATTTCTGTTGCCGACTTGCAAACGTGCTCAGGAATAATTTCCTTCTGATTTAGCAAACGTTACAAGAGTTTTGCAATACAGATGTTGCTCAGTAAGTGGTGGATATGCCAATTAAGAATTTATAAGACTGTTTCTGAAGCAAATTTTCTTTTAAAAGAAGTAATGGAACAGATTGCAAGTGTAAGGGCCAGGATCATAGAATTTATCAGTTTGAACAAAGAATATATAAGACAAAGTCTCAGTTTACTACAATTCTGGCTACAGCTGTTTCTAATATTAAGGATAGTTAATATAGATAGATCGATAGATAGGTCAAATCTTTGGAAAATTCATTGCAGTCGAAGAACTTGAGATTTCTGAACTTTCCAAAGACACATTTTTATCTTAAGTTATGTGACTTGGATAGTATTTTAAGGAGACATCATTACTTTCAAATACGGATTCCTTGATCATTTCTAATTTTTACTGTTTGCCTTAAAGGATATTACAGGCTGATGACACTGTAATGGTTGTAGAATCCTCTAATATTTTGGATCTTTCAAAGTTCCCGGAATCTTCTATGGATGAAATTCCCACCAGGGCACTTCTAGTGGTTAAATTATATACTGATTGCGATAAAATGGCAATTTGTTAACAGTCTCTAGTGAAATGTTAGTTTTTTGACTGAATTTGAATAGAATTAGAGATGGGGTGATTGTATCTGATGATTTTAAGGTGGCCAAGAAAGGTTATGATGAAAGCTAAAAGGATACTTGGGTGCCCTGACAGAGGAATGGCCAGCAGGAAAAAGGAGGTGATAATACATCTGCATATGTCTCTGCTGAGACCACATTTGGAGTGATGTGCACAATTTTGGAGACTATACCTTCAAAAGGGTATAAACGTGTGTGTACATGTGTGTGTTTTATATATATATAGCACAATTGGCTATTTAAAACGTGTCAGTTTAGAATGGAAAAGGGACCGCCCACTGCCTGTCCCAGCACTCCCCCGATCTGCCCCTTTCCCGCCCCGTCTACATTCCCTGTCCCGTTGGCCTCAGAATGACCCCTTATATATGTATACACACACACACACATTTTTCTTTGATCTGGTTCTTTCAGTAATCCAAAAATAAACAGGTAGAGAAAGATCCCTAGAAATGTATCTGTACTGTTGCCCACAACACAGAATGCACAGATATTTCATTTTGAAATCTCAGTATGGACTCTGCACTTATTGCATAGCAGATGCCAAGTCCATGGATATCAAAATACCCATGGCGCTAGGTTGATCTGTGTTTTGAAAGGGAAAATCCATGGGGAGCTCCCTTGGGAATTTTAAAATTACCCCCATAATTTGCAAGTCCAATAAAGTTTACAACTGTGAAAAATATATCAGCAACAATATGAGAATATAGAACGGCATTTTAATCAGACAACTAATTTACTGGTTATCTGTAAAGTTACTACGTCTTAGTTTTAGAGGAACAGATGTTTAACTTCATGTAAATTCATGAACATTAGCAAGTCTTCAGCTGCTGCGTCTGGAAAACCCAATTAACAATGAATGCCAAAACTAACTTGCGTCTCTTCAGGATATGTTTCACTTAATGAGATGTGCAATATTCAGACGCCCATGATTACTAAACAATGAAAAAGAGTGCAGAAATTAAATCAAGACATAAAATAGGTATCCCAAATACTAGCCAAGTTACACAGTTCTTTTATTACTTTCATTATTGGTTACTTCATTGGATCCAGGGAATATAAGGTTGGAGTTTTTATGTGTGTGGGAGGGGGGTTTGTGTTTTATAGGAGAGTGGGTTTTCACTATTTGGCTGGTAAGGCATTACAACTTGATTTTTTGGGAGGTGGTGAGAAAAGGAACGTGTGATTTATGTTTTCATAAGTATTGCATCTCAAACTCTATGCTGGAGAGGCATATAATTCTATGAAATAAATTGAATTTAATTTGCAAGCCTATACCCCATTGCTTTCAATCATATTTGATTCTATAGTGTGGTTTACAAGATTTAAAATGTGTGAAGTGGCATTTTAGATATGACAGCCAAGTTAAATCAGGGAGATCAGGGCAAAACGTGTTGAGAAATGCCAGGACACCTACGTCTCTGCCTAATTTTAATAAGATAGACGCCCTCGATGTGGACATCTTCACCGGCAGTCATATAGATGTCCCCTCAGGAAAGCGAGGGGACGTCTGTGCGCTAACCAACATCTGGGTGCACTTAATGCCACTTTGTGAGGTGTTAAGTGCAGCAGCGTTAATGGCAACAGTCATGGATAACGCACACCAACGTTGTCCATACTAATAGCACTTTGCCATCAATGCCCAAGTTCCATCCGTCACCCACCCAGTTCCCGCTCAATCGCATGCTAACCAGTTCGTGTGGGATTTTTTTCCATGGAGCCCCATGCGAACTTTAGCAGAGCGCACTTAGAGCATGGCAAACCCTCTGCCTGCGTACTTTAGTAAACATGTTTCTCTATGCCCTGCTGGTGCACCGAGGTTTTCTTAACATCTGCAATCAGTTTGCTTGTTGTTCCCCTCTTCCCCATCTTGTTTTCTGGACTATTCCCAGGGAAACAGACTTTCCAGGACAATGGAAACAGAAGAAACTGCTGAGCTGGTAAATTTGCGCACCATACTTGGCCAGAAGACTTGGAACTCATACCTGATAATGTACATTTCTCCTTTTATCTCTGCTACATACTGTTGCCGAACTAGATTACAACAGATTAAATTGTTTTACTTAGGACAGACTAGATTTTTCATTACAAACTACCATTTACGCACTGATTTCTAACAGCAAATCTCATCACAGCATTAACTGAACCATCCTGCAATTTAAATTAGCAAAACCACATAGACTTTGATAGATAAATGGTATGTTTGCTCTCTGTACTTCTGCTTCAACTGCTGCTGACGTCTGACATTTACAATCCACTATCTTATTCCTATTAGGTGGAGCAAAATTGGTTGGATTCCTGGGAGAGGTGTCTCATGATCACTTCTTACAGCTGACTGGCATATCTATCGTACAGTACTAGAGAGCAAATCTACTATTAGAAAACACTAATAAAACGTTAAACCCCTCTGGCATCATCAGATTTCACAGATACCAGTGTCTCTTTTGAAATAGTTAATTCCTTCTAATAAAGGAAAATAAATAAACACTTGAAGAATTTGTGTATTATGTCCAAATGGCCAAACCAGATGAACATTTTTACCAAATTGTTTTGGTTATGGGGCTAATATCTCACAGTGCATTAACACACATTAAGAGGGGAATTTTAACAGAGCACATATTTAAGCTTTTAAAGTGCCTATTTTAAGCCTAGTTTATGCAAACAAGTTGGTACCGACTTGTCTTTATAAAATACTATCAAGCATAGGGGGATATAAGGTCAAACAAACTGATTCCTACTATTCAGTACTGACTTTTAGGAACAATAAAAAAGATGTAAATTAATTTTTGTTGGACCTTTTTCAAACTAACCATACTGCTAAGTTTGTAGCAGTTAATTTTTTGTGGTACAGAATTTCATACATTTTTCCATCTGAAGCAATACATCTCATTAAACATTGCATTTGTGTGTGTTAATAGCCCATGTTAACATAGGGACTCTTTTAGTAAAGTGCAGTAAAGTTTTGCAGTCACCGTGCAGCAACTGCTAAAATTGCCATGTGGTAACTACTAAGACTCTGTGTTACTGCTGAGGTCATTTTAGCATCTGCCCATGTAGCTATCAAAATGAAAACCCTCTACTTTGTACGAAGGGGAATGTTTGCTAAAATGCAGGAGGTTACTGTGCATTCAGCTCCAAACGTCAGCGCAAGGATGGTGCCGAACACACGCTGAAAAATGGAGGCATGTCCCCATGTAGTTAGCATGGCTGCTGTGCGATGCCCACACTAAGCATTTTTTCCACAAGTAACATGGGTGCACTTAACACCACATATTTATTGGTAGTATTTAGCTCACACCTTTCCAGGAGAGGATCAAGGCGAGTTACATTCAGGTAGAGGAGGCATTTCCCTGTCCCAAAGGGCTCACAATCTCTTTGTGCCTGAGGCAATGGAGAGTTCAGTGGCTTGCCCAAGGCCACAAGGAGTGGCAGTGGGAGTTGAACCCTGGTCTTTCTGGCTCTAGGCTTCCGCTCGAGGCCACTCCTCCACTCAAGTGCTAAGTGCAACATCACTGGTTAGCGTGTGTTAACTGCAGTCTGCACAGTCTCTGACCCCACCAATGCTAAGGCGTTAGCATTGGATTTTTAGCGCAACTGCTGCATGGTAGCTTACCATGGCACACTTGCTTCTTGTTAAATCCTATGGTAATCTTTAGCGCACCTTAGTACACATGCCTCTAAGTGCATTGACGGTGCAGATGCACTTACTGCCTCCTAATGAAATGGCATTACGTGATCTGCGCTAATTGCAAGATACTGTCCACATACATTCTCTTCCCTTCCCCCCCAGTCCATGCTATACACTTAAGGACTCATTCTCTTCTGGACATAGATCCCCTCTGTATGTCCGGTCTGAACCGGACGTACAGAAGGGATCGCGATTCTGATCCCGCAGGGCATGTCTAGCCCCGTGGAGTCAGAATCGCGATCAGTCATGTACATGAAGGTTGGGACTGCGATTCAGTCCAGCCTGCACATACATGACCTGCCCGACTAACTCAGTCAACTCCATTTAAAAGCCATGATGCCAGTCGCCGGATAAAAGTGTATTCCCCGCAGCCCGACCCCTGATCTGGCCTCCTAAGGTCAGGGTCGGGTTCGGGGAATGTCCTCCGGCCCCCCCCCCCCCTGCTCCATTCATGCTCTGGCAGAACAAAAAAACATACAGGGAAGTTATTGCACCTCGGAGGTGGAATAACTTCCCCGCACATGTTGCCGGCCCTGGATGTACAGGGCTGACATTAGAATTAGCCCTGTATGTTCAGGGCCGGTGACCGCCCCCTACTCTGTCCCCAAGCTGCCCCTTCCCTGCCCCGTCTAACTTCCCCATATAACCGGTGGGGAAGTTAAACATGGCCGGAGAAGACACGAATAGCGGGGATGGACGTCCATCATGGCACAGAATTGGGCCCTTAACATATGGCGTGTGCTCAGTATCTAGCCAACATGGTAACTGTTAGCTTCAATGTGTGCTGAGAGCGTGTGCTAATTCATGAGCTAGTGTTAACACACATTTGGAACGAGGTTCCTTTCATTCAGTAAACTGGCCCCTATATTAAACTAGAAACATTTGCTAATGTAAAACTATAACTTGAAATGAAAAGATGAAAACATGCTCAAGTAAAAGTCATAGTTAATATTTATTAAACCAATGCACTAATCTTAAGGGACTTTTGGGAACACAATAGAAAGCTAAAGTTTGCCTTTAGGCTACATTTGAGACAAGGTCAGTTGGAGGTCATGATCATGGATCACTTTTTTTGAATTTTGGAAGAAATGCTCATCCATCCGCCTCATCCTAATTAATTTAAATTTCCTAACTAGTTATACAGCATCACATTTATCAGAAAAATTAAAAAAACCCATTTTTTAAAACTAAAATAACTCAAAAACGATTATACATAACTTGATTGAAAGAATCAGTTTTACTAAGAAAAGAAAAAAGCATTTCATGACCATTAAGGTATTGTTTTTAATATTTATATTCTATGTGCCATTTGGAAATTAATCCAAACAGATGCAAATATATATGAGAAAGTGTAGTGTATGTTGCTAAAGGTTAACACACGTTAATGAATATTGATGTGTTAAGTATTGTCTTGCCTACTTATTTCTTTGGATACAGCAGCCCTTTGCGCATGTTAACATTCATTAATGTATCTCAACCTTTAGTAAACATACCTCTTTATTTGTTACTGGGGCCACTGTAAGAGCCTATATTATAAAGGTACTGTAGGTGCCTATATTGCCTTTATAAAAAAGGCATGAAATAGACTTCTTTTTGGACATTTAACATAGGAACCTTTTACAGAATTATCCTGTGAGACTACTACAAAAGGAGCGGCCATATGAATTGAAACATGGGCTGAGAGCCAGGGTTCAAATTCCACTTTCCTGACTGACATTATGTGTGACCTTGGAGAAATCACTTTGGGGCATGGCTGAGCAGCGAATACACTTAGATGCATACTTTTGCATTTCCAAATATATGTTGCCTCAGGTATCCACTAGGGGGTATATTTACTAAACCATGCTACCAAAGTAGCCCAGGGTTAGCATGTAGTTTCGACGCTGAGCTAAAACGTAGCGCGGGCCACCATTCTACCCTGATAGCATGCGCTTGGGCAGGGATTGGGTGGGATGAGGGCATTCCTGGTGCTTGTATTTAGTGCAGACGTTAGTGGCCCACAGGAACTGCCCTTGATGCTGGTTGCATGGGTGCAACTTATGCCATCTCAGTGGGTGGTGTTAGTTATACCCACGACCCATTCACTATATTAAAATGGTTGGTCTGTGCTAACTGTGGAGCGGAAGGGGGGTGAATGTACATGTTAGCTAGAAGCCCCCCACTGGTAATGTGGTCCACACACGTGTTACTGACATGGGTTTTGATAAACATGCTCTTAGGTTGTAAGATCTTTTGGATGGGGACTTATTGTATCTAAAAGAAGTTGTCAACCACCTTTCAGTAAAACTAGCAGATACCTTCAAAACATTTGTGGTGGTCCCAGCATTTGTCCCCTAACCTGAGCTGGTACCCCCTACTCCTATCTGATAGCACACTCTCTCTGTTCCCTTACCCCCAAGACACCCTCTGTCTGTCTCTCCATTCCCTCCTCCCAAGACATACTCTCTTTCTCCTTTCCCTCCCACCCACCCCTGTCTGTCTCTCCATTCCCTCCTCCCAAGACATACTCTCTTTCTCCTTTCCCTCCCACCCACCCCTGTCTGTCTCTCCATTCCCTCCTCCCAAGACATACTCTCTTTCTCCTTTCCCTCCCTCCCACCCCTGTCTGTCTCTCCATTCCCTCCTCCCAAGACATACTCTCTTTCTCCTTTCCCTCCCACCCACCCCTGTCTGCTCCCTGCTCCTTCCTTTGGTCCCGTGACGCCGATTCTTGTATTATATTATTACTACATGACAGTTCACCTGGAATTGATTATAATCACAATGCTGTTGCTTTCTTCTTCTCTTTCAAGATTTTATGTAGTTTGGGCATTGAAATCATGCAACCAGGGATGCCTGTATTTGTAATGTTTCTGAACTATCGAACTGTAAAATGCATTCTTGTTGCAAAGACATAGAACCCATCTCAATAATTTGAACTGTTAAACCAAAAAGAGACGTGCTGAAGTTGAACTAAAATAGGTAATAGCTTTTAGTATGACAGAATTATTTGGTTTTCTACACAGATTTTCAGGTTTTCAAACTAGAACCATAACCCCAAGCTGGGAAATCTGAGAACAGCTGTCATGTGATCAGGTAAATCTTCATTGACCATTAATGATAGACTTTTTGGCTGATATTAGTTTTTTTTAAACCTAATACTAGAAAAAAGATGAATGGAAGGAATCATACGCTTGAGGTGCTGTACTACTGATAAGCAAACAACTTTTTTCTGGCTAAGGGTAACCAGTTGTGAAGCCGATCTGCTTGAGGCCTGTCAAGATAATAATATCCCAAAACTGAGATAGAGAAAGGCTGTTGGGGGATTTCATTGTACTCTGTATCCTGGAAGTGCAACACAAAGCTCCTTATTGTAGGAATAAGAGAACCAATAGGGATGGTTTTCTTAAGCCTATAAATGCTGAGTGACAGGTTTTCTCTTTCACAGTTTGAACAAACGCAAGACACATTTTCTTTCATTTCTTTTGCGGCATTGGTTGCTGTCAACCGGCACTTATGGGATATCTCCAGCCCTCACTTTATCTTTGTAGAAATATTAATTCTGTAATGCAGTTTCCAAATATAATTAGCAAGCTAAAATCTATCTCATTTTAAAATAGGATTGGATCTTCCAAGCTTTGAAATATTGATTTGTCAGGTCAATACTCAAAAGCATATATGTGGTCAGCAGCAGTTTTGACCACTTAAATACTTAAAAAAATGTTTCTGCACTTTTATATCTAACATTGGATGTGTAAGTTGCTATGAGTGTGATTTCATAAACATCGCCACATGTAAATAGCAGCATTGCACATTTTACTACGGGGTTATTTGCATGCAGGGATGCATTTAGATATCAAGGGGGAGTGGGTAGGGTAGGGAGAGAGAATCATTTTGATAGGCCTACACTATGGACTAGGGGTGTGCATTGAAAAATATTAAGGGGCTCTTTTACTAAATGGCACTATGGTGTTGCATCAAATGTACCCATACGACATGAATCCATGCTGCATTAGGGCAATACCACACTGTTAACTGCTGGGAGCATGGAAAGCATATTTCTGGCATTTACTGTGATGCAGTGAGTATACCTGCACTAATAAATCACCATGCAGGTAGTGCAGTTGCACTGTCTGTGCAGCCCTCACCCTGCCCACTTTCCACCTCAACCCTCCCACTTGCAAACCTAATGTGCCATGGGCAGTTAGTGCCAAAATCTGGTGGCACTAACTGTCATGACCCTGCACCATCTGCCAATGCCATTAGCGTAAGCCAGACCTGCACTGACAGCTAATAACCTTTAGTAAAAGAACCCCTTAATTTGGTTTAATTTCTTATGTAATTTGCAGTTTGTTACATTTTATTGTGTTTTGTTTTAATACATCCTCATTTTGTTTTGTTTTATATATTTCCATTTTGGGGCATTTGGATAATTAAAGAGGTAGGTGTGGCTTCTGCCCAGATGGAAAACAAAGCTGAAAGGTTTTTAGAGGTTTCAAGCAAGTATACAACCTAGCTAGCTTTTTTTTCTCACAGTCCAGAGGCTGATCTCAAGCCAGTGATCTTTGGGTTAAAAGGTAGGTATCTTTCAGAAGAGCCATCATGGTCTCCATGGAGGCTTTGTTTAGCCAGTCTGCTCTTAATTCTTGTATTTAATGGTGATTTTCCTTCCTATTTCATGATTGGCCCAAAGATTGCCTGGTCTGGTTCTATGGAAAATGCTAATTGGATTTTTTTGCCTTGTGAATCTATTGATGTCTACTATAGAGATTTATTCCAAAGATTTTTCTTTTGTTATGTTCTTCTGCCAGAAATGCGGTGAAACCATGTCTAGATATGTTATCAGAGACATTTTTCAATTCTAATTCAGATCCTGGTTGTCAAATTAGTGATAATCAACCAAGAGCAGGGTTAGGCTTGGTAAATGTCTTTAGAAACATAGAAACAGAAATATGATGGCAGAAAAAGACCACATGGCCTATCTAGTCTGTCCTTGGCCTATCCAGTCTGTCCTTTGATAGCATACATAAACATAGTTTCACAAAAGTTCTGCTAGATACCAGAAACCCTCCGTAAGTTCAAGGATGGGTTAGGAGGTTAGGTGGTTTGCAGGAGTGGCTTCATGAGGAGAGGTTATTCTTGCTACTGGGGTGTTGAGTGGGGGACTTCTTACAGGGGGATTAAATGTAAGTGGGGTATGTTGACTTGGGGGGTGTCAGGGGATTGACTGTTGGGGGGCTGGGTGATTGGATGTTCTAAGAAGGGTTTCAGATAGATCAGATGTCACGAGGGTGATTGTGGGTTGGGATCTGGTCAGGGTGTGATCAAGGGGGGTAGACATCAGCATTGACCACTGCCCTTACCAACAAGTACTTATGCATGCCTTGGAACAGCGGTCAGTGCTGGTCAGTAATTTGCCCTAGAGACATGGATTCCCTATGTGAAATGGGGAATCCACATCTATATTGTAAGCCTTCCCAAAGTACTCTCTCTTTCTTCTGGCCCTACCCATGTCCCCTTGATATCTAAATATATAAATATTCCCACACAGGGCCATATCAAGTACTGTCAAAGCAGTATGGCCACACAGGGTGCAGGTACAGAAGGGGAACTGATATCATTACTGGGCTTCCAGGAAGTTAAAAAAGAGTGAGCTATTGGACATGACAGGGTGGAGGGGGGGGGGGTCAGATTTGTTAATTGCACAGGGTGCATTTCTAGCTTAGTACGGTCCTATGCCCACTTGTAAATAACTCGTTATGAAATAGCATTTGCACATGTGTGGCAATCCATATCTATAAATGCTGCTATTTACACATGGGGATGCTTCTAAAATAACCCCAATTATTTTTATTTTGATCCATGTCCTAGAGATTGTTACCTTAACTACTGTATTCTCCATCCACAAGGATGTCGTGTGGTTGGCACTGGATCGGCAGAAGAATAAAGGTTACAGCAGAGGCAACAGAGGAATAGATAGCAGGCAGAAGCTGGAGACTGAGCAAATATTTGGTATGCCTACAAGAGACTGATTTTATTCATTCGCCAGATCAATAGAGCTGATGAGTTTGTTGAATAGAAAGAACTGTGAAAAACAAGTGAAGCCACGGAAGGGAGTAAAACTTTAAAGGCCATTAGATTTGAGAAACTAAAATCCAGGGTAGCAGATGGGAATTTGAAGAATGCCAGCAATGATCTGGATTTTTTTTTTTTGGATATATGAAGCTGAGAGTTTTGTACATGCAAATATTTTATTTTATTTATTTAGGTGTTTTTTATAGTGCCCTATCGTGTAATCAGAGCGGTTTACATGGTCAGCAACAGAAATACATTATAACATGGTGAATAATTACAAGTAACACTTATGAGGGAGTTAAATCACTGCAATATACATGATTAGGTTATAGTCATTTTTGGTATAACTTACTTACATGGAAACATGTAATAGTTTCTAATTGTACACATATTTAGCTAATTTCTTATTTTTATAAGTTTGAAATTTTTACAGGTTAGGGGGAATAGTGGTTATCTTTAGCATTTTAATCATTTGTCAAGTGTAGATGAGGGCTGAAGGTCCTTTGCGGATATTTTGGAAGTGGGAATTTGGGTTTTATGTTGGATCTTGAGTTATGTTTCCATCATTGCTGCCATAGGGGACTATTCATGCCGGCTGCATGTCCTGACTAACTTGCCCGCCGGTTGTGTGGGGAAGTTAGTCAAGGGCAGAGAGTGGGAAGGCAGTGGGTGGTCACCAGCCTGGACATACAAAGGAGATGCACGTCGGGATCAGAATCGGGCCCATAGTGTTCAATGAAGAGGAATGTTTTGAGTTCGGTCCGGAAGGTTGATAAATCAGAAATAGATCTTAGTTTGTCTGGCAGTGTATTCCATAGTTATGGGGAGATGTGTTCAAAAGCTTTTTACTGGTGTGTTATTTTATTTTATGATAATCAGTTGGGAAAAGTAAGGTATTCATCACTCGATCTCTTTGTTGGCGATTATTTGGTGTAATCTTTTATCAGGTACATTAAGGATGAAGACTGAAAGCAAATACTTGGATTTGCCTTTCCAAACCTGTGGTCAAGGTGACTTACAATTCAGGTATAGTAGATGGTCCCTACCTGAGGAGTGGGTCGGAACAGATTTTGGTGATGGACAAATTAGTTCCCTGGCCAGTGATTTAATTTCTTCCATCATCACAGCTACATTACTATTCATAGGAGATAGCCACCATTTGTCTAAAAGCCCCTAGGAACTTTGTTTTGGTTCACCAACAGTAAAATCAAAAAGTGAACAATACATAATATTGAAGGCTAATTGTGTTTCTGTGGAAGACATTGCTTTCAGGGCTGCCTCAACATCAAGCAAGACAAGGTGGTCACCTAGTGCCGCAGCTTCAGAGGGGGCATCAAGGAACAGGAGCAGTCAAAGCAAAACACTAGATCCTGACAGCTCCACAGACTCAATGAGCCCCCAGCACATTCAGAAGAGCATCGCACCCATACATACAAGGCAAAATTTCAAGATGCCCAATTATCCATTTTTACAGAATTGTTGTGGGAGGGTGGTGTTGGGACGATCATGATTGTTGAGTTTAATTAGCAAAATCTTGAGAGAAAGAGAGGGCACAAGGTTGGAGGATCATCTAAGACACTCAATACCCTTCCACCGGCCCCGACTGATTTTATTCCATAGCTCATTTTCAGAGCACTCTTTTTAAAAATCGTTTCAGAAGGATAAACACACATGCTCAAGACAATAATTCTGTGACCTGGGTAAGCTGAGTTCGCTAGAACGGCAACTCTAGTCTTTAAATATATTCATCCTAGTGCAAGGAAGTTCCTCACACAGATTCTCTAAAAAGTGCCTGGGTCTCGTTCTCTCTCCCTCTCTCTCCTTGCTTACCTGGTAACCTCTGCATGCAGAGATGAAGGACGAAGAACAGAGAATAATCTCTATTGAAATCAAGAAAACCTAAGAGACATCAGGTCTATTTAGATGTGTCATTGTTATTGCTTTCTCTCCATATGCACATATATTTTGATGTTTGCTTTTTTTTTCATTTTTTATTCATCAATTTATTTTCTGAAAAAGTAAAAAAAAATTAACATATTCTGTGCTTTAATTAGATCCCAGTCTCTATCATGACAGCAAGTACTTTTCAAAGGCAGCTACACATGAGTCTTTGTTTTCTTTTCGTTTCCACATGCAGTTCAGACTTCTCCTGCTGACCTATAAGTGCACTTATTCTGTTGCTCCTCACTACCTTTCCTCTCTCATCTCTCCCTACATCCTATCTCGGGAGCTCTGCTCTCTGGTGGATTGCTTCTGTTTGTGCCCTTCTCTTTCACTGCAAACTCCAAACTTCGATCCTTTCACCTTGCTGCTCCTTTTGCCTGGGGCAAACTACCTGATCTCCTTAATTTCCTATGTGTTTCCTTACCATGCCCCTAGGTGTATTCCTGTCCTCAGCTTTGTATTGTCTGTCTCTACTAGATTGTAAGCTCTGATGAGCAGGAACCGTCATTTACATGTGCCTACACAGCGCTGTGTAACCCTTGTAGTAGTAGTAGTAGGAACAATTTAGATTGTAAGCCCTCTGGGGACAGGGAAATACCTCCTGTACCTGAATGTAAATTGCCTTGATCTACTACTGGAAAGGCGTGAGCTAAATACTAATAAATAAATAAATTGCAGAAATGATTTAAAATTTAAGCTATGCTCACTGTGTTTTGTTTTTTAAATCAGTGTACTGATTCCAGGCCTAACCTGTCAGTAGGAGCAGGATATGCAGAAAAGTTTACCCCAGGCCTCAAAGAAGAAAATTACCCATAATACTGTATGATGTTTTGCACCTCTTAGTCCTTTTGACGGTAAGGGGGCTAGGAACCAGAGAAGCAGTTTTAAAACAAAGCAAGTAGGGAAAGCATGTGGAGACATGACTTCGGGAATGCATTTTTCGAAGGAGTATGCATGGTCTGTGGTGAGTGCACTTTGGAGTTTATCGAGTAGGTATGCTTGGGGAGTGCGGGAGTAAGGGTTTTTGTGGGGAGCATAGGCGGGGTGTGGGAGAGTGCATGTTTACTAAATCACACTAGCCACCAGAACGGGGTTTAGCGTGCAGTAAGCATGCTGCACTAAAAGCACAGGGCCCCATGATAATAACCCCACTCTAATAGGTTAGCATGTCAGTGGGTGGAGACAGGGCAGGCGAGGGATAAAATTTTAGTGCAGGCGTGATGGGCACATGCTAACTGTGATTATTGCTGTTAGTCTGGGTGCACTTTAATGCCTCCTCAATGGGTGGCGTTGGGTGCACTGTGTTCTGGACTCCACGTTAGCAATGTGTCAACGGTAGGGAGATAGATAGACATGCCTCCTGAAGTTGGCGCATGTCTTGGTGCTGGTTTTGTGACCCAACCGCATGCTACGATGTGCTTTTTAGTAAACATGCTTCTATGAGTGGTGTAGGGTGGGTGTAGGAGTCTGTAGGTTGTGATTCTGTGTGAGTTGAGTGTTTAGGTTGTATGGTGGTATGTATGTGGGATGTGAGTGTGTGGGTGTAAGTGTGGGTTGTATGATGGTCTGTTTGTTGGGTGTTAGTGTGTGATGGAGGATTGTTTTGAATTGTGGTTTTCTGAGTGGGTCATTTTCTAATTGGGTACTTTTTATTCATCAATCTTGCCCCGATTTTTGAAGTGAAAATATGCACAAACTGAAAATTATCTTAGTAAAATTATCCACACACATTTACACCTGATAATTTGTGTGCAATATTTTCCGATAAAAACTATGCTTAACTGTAAGCCTCTTAACCTCAATTCTGGTGAACTTATGAATGTAGTGGTTCATCCACACACAAGTGGTATGCATGATGCAGGAAGGAGACTACGTTTATGCAAGCCGGGTGTACTGTAGGAGTGCTTGGAGGCATAGGTGGTTAGAGTGTGGGTAGAGTCGCAAAGTGTATACTTAGAAGGTAAATTTATAAGGGGTACCTACATTTCTACACATTTATGCCATAAATCATGGTATTTCAGTGGATTACATGTGTAAATGGCCACTTACACGTTTTATAGTCATTTACTATTCTGAAATTATGTGTGTTGGACCAATGGCGAAAACGTTCGGTATGGGCATGCACGGGGCGGAACATGGGCAGATTGCAAATTTATGCACGTAAGATATTAAATAGGGCTGGTGTAAGTGCTCATGCCTAAATCTGCCATGTGTATCCCACTACTTACACCCTATTTTATAAATTAGATGCATACTTAACTTTATAAAACAGCTGCAAAACATGTGCGTTAAAATGTGTATAAATCTAGCTGACCCTTAGAAAATTATCTTCTTAATGTGCACCAACATATATCTACTCCCCAGGAGTTGCAATTTATGCTAGATTTGCACTAGTATTTAAAAAGGCATATAGGGGGTCTTTTACTAAAGGGCGCTGGCTGTCAATGTGGGTCTAGTGTGCGCTAAAGGCACGCATCGGATACATGTTGACAGCTAGCACAGAGCCATGACAGTAAGTGCCACCGGATTTTGGTGCTAACTGTCCATGGTGCATTAGGGTTCAAAGTGGGAGGGTTGGGGGTGGAGAGTGGGTGGGGTCACTGCTACATAGGCAGTGCACCTGTGCTACTTGCATGGTGAGCTAGTAGTGTGCGTACACTCACCACCACCTCCATAGGTGCCATTGCATGTACCCACTCTATTGTGCTGTGGCAGGGCCACGTGCTACCAACAGTTAACATTGTGGTGTTGCTCTAACACAACATGGATTTGCGCATTATGGGCGTGTTTTGTTTAGTAAAAGAGGCACCTATAGTATGTGTGTTTATAAAATGGGGCCAAAATAGGTACAAACTATGGGGCATGTTTACTAAAGGTTTTAATGCGTGTTAATGATGGTAACATGCATTAAGTGCCCACGGTCCTTTTATTTCTGTGGGCACCGTGGCATGTAACACGTGCTAGCCCTCAGTAAACATGCCCCTTAATCTCTTGTTCCCCTGGGATGTTCTGGTTCAAGGTGTGCATTTGCTGGGCGTAGGTTTTTGACAGGGGATGACAGGAGGTGAGAAATAAGGGACTTTTGCTAATTCTTAGAAGGGGGAGAATGAGGTAATCAGGGTTAGGCTGCCTATGTTTTATGAATTCGCTCTACAATATCAAATTGCATTTTTCTCCTCTCTGAGTTTTAGCAGATCGTATGTCATCTCTGCATCCTGAACTCCTTTAAATGCTATGAAAATGATAAGGAAACAGTGACTTTATTGATGGCTTGTCAAAATACAGATTGCTGCTGCCATTCATTAGCTCTCAAAAGAAACAAACGAGATTTCCATGTCAAATAAAATAAGATGAACGGAATATTTTCAGGCCACGACATTTGCTTTTCAATTTCATGACTGCCAGAGAAAGCTATTGGGTAAAATTAGCTAGAAGAAAACTGGTGTGTGCGGTCTACCTGTTTTTCAAATTAGCTCACATTTTGCACACATTAGGATATCTTTATAAATAGCTGCATGCTGTGCTTATTTCCCATGCAGTTTATAAAAAGACATAATTTTAGTACCATTCATAACAAGCCAATCATACGTTTCTGCAACCTGCAAAACCTTGAAGAAGGTAGTTATCAAGCTCCACACAAGAAATGCACTTCTGCCTCTCTGGCTTGTACTAAAGTCAAGGAAATTAAATAATATGGGTTATTCTTTGAAGCAATGGTTTCTACCAATGGAGGAAGAATAATTTTTAAATATTATAGTTTTTTCATGTAAAGACTGACATTTCGAAAAGGCTTTTAACAAATTATCTCAGAGTTTTTGCTCATATAAGTATGGATGGTAATAGGACAGTGTATACAGTACAGATAACATACCACCATAGGCGTTCCTAGGCCATAGTTTGAGAGGAACAGGGGCAGGGCTATGAAATACGCACATATATTATAAAATATGCAAGTATATACACACTACACCTGCTTCCAAACAGGTATAAATATGGATGGTGGCATTTATGCACGGCCAGGGCTGGTTCCAGGAACCTATTTTATGACAACACATAGGTGCTTATGTTGCCTTTGTAAAATATGTGGATGACATCCTAATAACTAAACTTTGCTTCTTCCTATCCAAGTGTATTGAAAGATAGTCCCCAAAAAAACTGGATCGCACACAACAAACTCCACACATATACCAGCCTCTGGATAGAAACAGCAATTGTTCCTCAGAAATGAAAAATGCTGGAGGAAAAAGACCTCAGGGTTCTCTTACCAACGCAATGGCGACAATTGTCAAAACTCAACAGAGCTCTGCACCAGCCAACTTTGGCATACCGCAGTCATAAATTAACCCTTCAACATCATTGGACCTAAAAAACCTCCAGCAATATTGTAGTCAAAATGATCACATTTCCAAAATATTACTGAAAAGGCTTAACTCTTGAATCAAGATCACCCTTGTGTATTACTTTAAACTGAAGAATTATGCATGCAATAGGATTGCTGTACTTAGCTCTGGACACATTGCAGACACATTGTTGATGCACTTCAAACAGCCATCACCAAAATGATAAAGGGGATGGAAGGATACCCCTATAAGGAAAGGCTTAAAATGTTAGGGCTTTTTAACTTGGAAAATAGACAGCAAAAGCCCGTTGTTAACACTGTTGCATTCTCTGGTAAGAGGGCAAAAAGGCAGCATCGCATTAACAGCTTTAATACATGGCTCCAGATCTGGTGCAAACAAGAAGGATTCAGATTTATTGGCGACTGGGGTAACAGATGGAACAACAAGAGACTATACTGTGCTGATGGACTACATCTCTGTATCTCAGGGAAAAGAATCCTAAGTGAAAACTTCAAGCAATATGTGGATATGCATTTAAACAAGAAAAAGGGGGTGACGGATGTGGAAAGTCAAGCTATGGACGTCACCCCCTGAAAAAGCAGATTAAAATCAGAAACAGCCACAGTTTTAAACCACACATCAAAACCAAGTGGGAATATGTAGGCAGAACAAAATCAATGCAAAATACACAGAAGCCAGTTAAATGCTGGAAAGCAATGAGCACAAATGCTCAAAGCTTAGCCAACAAAGTTCCGGACCTGGAAGCCCTAATGGTGGAAATGGATTTGGACATTGTGGCCATTATAGAAACATAATGAATCGCATGATTGGGATATAGCCATAGCTGGCTATAATCTATTCAGAAGAGACAGAAAATGGAAGAGGAGGAGGAGTAGCCTTGTATGTCAAAAGCAATATTAAAGCTACTCAAATGCAGGGGGCATGGGGAAAAGAAGAAGCACTCTGGATTGTGTTGGAAAGAGGAGCTGGCATTGTCATCCATACTGCTGTAGTCTACAGACCTCCGACACAAATTGAAGAGATAGATAACGAACTGATTATAGATATTGCCAAGATAGCCACAAAGGGGGAAGTGATAATACTGGGTGACTTTAATCTACCAGATGTGGATTGGATTACTCCTTTTGCAAATCTGGAAAGAAGCAAAAAAATTGTGGATGCTCTCCAAGATGCGTTACTTAAACAAATGATGATGGCACCAACCAGGGAAAGCTCAACACTGGATTTAGTGCTCACCAACGGTGATAGCGTGTCGAATGTCTGCGTGAGTTCCCCTGTGAGCAGCAGCGATCATCACACGGTGTGGTTTGAGATAAAAGCCATGGTA
Organism: Ichthyophis bannanicus; assembly: GCA_033557465.1. Classification (NCBI taxonomy): domain Eukaryota; kingdom Metazoa; phylum Chordata; class Amphibia; order Gymnophiona; family Ichthyophiidae; genus Ichthyophis; species Ichthyophis bannanicus. Next base: position 39,408,128 of record CM066050.1, on the reverse strand, counting down.
CAGGCCAATCATAGCAAGCTCAAAGTCCTAAACTTCAAAACACCGACTTCAATAAAATGGCCGAGTACCTAAAGGAGGAGCTGACAGGGTGGAAGGAGATAACGGAATTGGAATTGCAATGGGCTAAACTAAAGGTGGCAATAAAATGAGCAACAGATAAATATGTAAGAAAAGTAAACAAAAACAAGAGGAGAAGAAAACCTGTTTGGTTTTCCAAAGAAGTAGCTGCTCAAATAAAGGCAAAAAACACAGCTTTCGCAAAATTCAAAAGCTGACAAATAGAGGATCACAGAAATGAATACAGGATCAAACTCAAAGAAACAAAAAGAGAAATAAGGATAGCAAAATCAAAGGCAGAGGAAAAGATGGCTAAAGAGGTTAAGTGTGGCGCCAAAACTTTCTTCAGGTATATTCGGGAAAGGAAGAAGACCAGAGGTGGAATTGCAGGACTCAGAAGTGCTGCGAACGGACTCGTGGAAAGTGACATTGAAAAAGCGAAATTGCTAAATGAATACTTCTGCTCTGTTTTTACTAAAGAAAGTCCTGGAGAAGGACCTCCTCTGACTCCCAAATATAAAAATGGGAATGAAGTAGATACCACACCAGTCACAGAAGATGAAGTGTTAGAGCAACTTGCAAAACGGAAAGTGGGGATTTGAAGGTTGGGGGTTCAAATCCCACTAGAGGACAGCAACCTTGGGCCGGAAGGACTGGGGTTTCTAGTCCCATAGGTGCTCCTTGTGGTCTTGGGCAAGCCACTTAACCCTCCATTGCCCATGTTCCCTGTAAAATAGTTATCTCCAAGTTATAATGCCCTGTTCAATGTAATTTCAGTTTGTTCAATGTAAACCGCCTTGATATCATGAAAGGCGGTATATAAGAAATGTTAAATAAATAAATAAATAAAGTGGACAAGGCCATGGGACCAGATGGGATACATCCCAGGATACTGAAAGAGCTCATAGAGGTTCTTGCAGGGCCGTTAAAGGATGTTTTCAACAGATCCTTGGAAACAGGAGAGGTTCCTCAGGACTGGAGAATGGCTGATGTTGTACCTCTACACAAAAGTGGTGACAGGGAAGAAATGTCAAACTACAGGCCTGTGAGCCTTACCTCGGTGGTGGGAAAAGTAATGGAGGCACTCCTGAAAGAGCGAATAGTGAACTTTCTCAAAACCAACAGGTTGCAGGACCCGAGGCAACATGGTTTTATCGAAGGACGATCTTGCCAGACAAATCTGATTGAGTTCTTTGACTGGGGCATGCGATGGATGTCATCTACCTGGATTTCAGCAAAGCCTTTTGATACTGTTCCTCATAGGAGGCTTATTCATAAACTCAGTAGCTTGGGAATGGATCCCAAGATAGTAAATTGGATCAGAAATTGGTTGACTGACAGACAACAGAAGGTGATGGTAAATGGAGCTCAAGCAGATGAAGGGAAGGTGATTAGCGGGGTGCCCCAGGGTCGGTCCTGGGCCCGGCACTGTTCAATGTAATTGTGAGTGATATTGCTGAAGGACTGAATGGAAAAGTCTGTCTTTTTGCAGATGACACAAAAATTTGCAACAGAGTGGACTCCCCCGAGGGAGTGGTTAACATGAGGAAAGATCTACAAAATCTGGAAGAATGGTCTAATGCTTGGAAATTAAGATTTAATGCAAAGCAGTGCAGAGTCATGCACTTGGGTAGCAGAAATCCAAGGGAAATGTACGCGATAGGGGGCGAGAGGTTGGTGTGTACGGATCAGGAGAAAGACCTTGGTGTGATTATTTCTGAAGATCTCAAGGTAGCAAAACAGTGCGACAAGGCGGTGGCAAAAGCCAGGAGGATGTTGGGCTTCATACAAAGAGGAATTACCAGCAGAAAGGAAGAGGTACTTATGCCACTGTACAAGTCATTGGTGAGGCCTCACTTGGAATACTGTGTTCAGTTTTGGAGACCATACTTTGCAAAGGATGTAGAAAGACTGGAAACTGTTCAGAGGAAGGCAACCAAAATGATTTGGAGACTGCGTCAGAAGCCTTATGAGAAGAGACTTGAAGACCTAAACATGTACACTTTGGAGGAGAGGAGGGATAGAGGAGATATGATTCAGACCTTTAAATACTTAAAGGGAAATAATGAACAAACAAACCTCTTCCAAAGACGGGGAAGCTGTAAAACTAGAGAGCATAACAGGAAGCTGCAAGGTGGTAAATTGAAAGGTATTGTCAGGAAATACTTTTTCACAGAAAGGGTGGTGGATGCTTGGAACACCCTCCCGATGGAAGTGGTGGGGGCAAACACGGAGACGGAATTCAAAATAGCATGGGACAGACACAGTGGGATAAAATCCAAATAAACTGAACCATCTAATTTCTCAACAAATAGGGGTGTCCTCCATGGAGTGGTGGGTTCACCCCCTGAGCAGAGACATGGAGAGGGGTGGCCTGCATGGAGCGGCAGGTGCACCTACTCTTGCCATCATACCGGGCAGACTAGATGGACTATTCTGGTCTTTATCTACCATCATTTACTATGTTACTATGTAGGTCTATAAATGAATAGATAGAATGGAACAGAACAGTATACGTTGATCAGTTGTTTACACCATCAAAAAGTAGAAAGGCTAGGGGATACTCAATGAAGTTACAATGTAACCCATTTAAGACTAATAAGAGAAAATATTTTTTTCACTCAGTGCATATTCAAACTCTGGAATTTGTTACCAGAGGATGTACTGAAGGCTGTTAGTGTAGCTGGGTTTAGAAAAGCTTGGACAAGTTCCTTGAGGAAAGGTTCACAAACCATTATTAAAGAGGACCCGGGAAATCCACTGCTTGCCCTGGGACAAGCATTGACGTACCCGAGTGTCTGTTTGGATACTGGGCTTGATGGACCTTGGTCTGACCCCGTATGGCATTTCTTATGTTCTTACCCTAGTTGGGTCTGTCTGACAGGCAATGTAGGGCACCTAGGAGTCCAGGTAGTCATACTAGAATTGCTTGCTGTTTATTTATTTATTTCTAAAACATTTCTATCCTGCCATATGCCCGAAGGCATCCAAGATACTGTACAAGACCCTAACACAAGAAAGTCTAGTGATTTGACATGGGAAAGGTTGGTGATGGAAGGAACTAATGTACGAGTATACTTATTTACCTAAGATAGTGGACTACAAATGAGAAAGCCACATGCATATTTCTTTGGTAGCATGAAATGCTTACCTTAAGTCAAGATTGATTAGGCAATTAAAACTTTGACTGGGTCTGCGCTGCCTATTGTTACATATGCTTTAGTTATCAGTACTCCAGAGTACTCCAGCCTGCTCTATGTGGGGCTTCGAGCTAAGGGGTAAATTCTGACTCGCATTTAGTGGGGATATACGTATAATCCCTGCTAAATGCCCAGGTTCTATTCCAGCCACCGAGGTCCCCGCACATACAGCAGAGATGTGTGGGGAGCTCTGTATGAGGGCAGGAAGGGGTGGACCGAGGGAGGAGCCAGGGCGGGCCGGAGGCATGATCCTCAACCTGAACATATAGGGCCTATTCCAGTGAAAGCCCTGTATGTCCGGGCAGGGCTTTCACTGGACATTGGAGGCCAATCAGCCAGAGACCCAGACAGCAGTGAGATGAGCAGGTGGTTCCATGCAGCCTGATCCCAGCCTTGGCAGGCCCGATCGGTGTCGGGCAGCAGGGGAAAGGGCACTTTGATGTTGTGCGGGTGATCGGGGCTTCTGCATGAAACTGCGGTGCCATGGTGACGAGATGCCACTGACCAACGGCTCCCTGCCGGAGCCTAGGCTGAGTTATCTGGGGAAACATCTGGATGTGCTGTGGGCCAGAACTGGGGCACATGCTGCCCGTCCAGGCCAGTTGCACCCAATTCTGATCCCGTGAGGAAGTCTAGACCCCCGCAAGTTCAGAATCGGGTACAAATCTGGCCCGTCCAGATTTTGGACATCCGGACGCATCGGATGTGCCCCAATTGGAATTGGCCTCCATGTCTTTAGGCAGCTCCAGGTGGTCCCTAATGATTGCTGTCCTGAGATGGAGGGAGTGTTTCCCTTGTGGTTCCCTACATGGGAACAGGAACAGTTCAAGTTAATGGGGCTGCTTTTTAAGGTGTTTTGTACTAGATAACCTTTGTATCTTAGGGAGAGAATAGGGTGATGTAAGATGCTGAGAATAGATCAGGGCAGTTTGCTGGACCCTGCAACCAGATTTTGGGTTCATCTGATGTGCTAGAGAACTTGCGCCTGCTTAGTAATTGTGGAGAAAATGTGGAATAAGCTTGCAACAGCCACAAGGAGTAAGACTGCTTAGCCATTCATAAGCAATTAGAGGCTTTGCTATTTTCAGCATGATAATGGAGGGATAGGGTTGGCTTCTTTCTTCATTCATTTATACAACGGGCAAGATGGTGGCAAAAGTTTGTCTTCTTATGTCCTGTTTGTATGCTCTAACAATGTAAATCACACAAAAATTTATAAATTAAAAATAAAATGAAGTTTTATAAGTCACGGTTATGGTTTATTGTTCTTGATAAACCGCCTTTTCAAGGGGCCTCAGCAGAGCGGTGTATAACAAAGTCTAAAATTAAAAACAAAACAAAACACAGAAGCCTGTCTTGGAGTAGGAGCAATATCTTACAGAAGTCTCATGGTGTAGCTGGCCGCGGAATGTATCTTGGGCAGTGCGGATGGTATAACTGTCCTGACTGGATGGCGTCCGTCCCCATATGAACAGAAAGTCGGCATCTGGCATTGGTGGGGGCAGAAGCAAACAGTCCTGCAGTGCTGAGGGTTTAAGGTAAGCGCCATGGGGCTGTATCAGGCCATTGCTGTCACTGTAGGTCCTAGTGAGGGGCGGCAGGGGTGGTAATAGGCACCCTCGGACAGACAGCGTTCTATGTGACAGCCTAGTTCACCTTATGGTAGTGCCGGTCCGGTAGCCTCGCCTATTCTGGTAAATTACCAGAACAAATACATGAAATAATTTTATTGGACTCTGGTCTGTGGTACTCAGAGGAGCGGAACCTAAGGGCTCGCTATATATGCAAAGTAAAACAAGACTGGAAAGCTGACCATACCTGGTTCATGTTTGTGGCTATAAAATTTAGCAATAAATACAGTAACAGGAAATGAAAAACTTGCAGATTATTTCTTCTTAAAAAGTTTGGCATTCCTGCCCATGCTGTGTCTTGACTCTTGTCCACTGAACCCGATGCACAATAATAAAGATAATAATATAATTGTTTTCTATATAGTGTATCCTACCCTTAGATCTCATGGCATTTCAAAAACAAACTGCAGAACACTATTATTCAGCGCTGCGCTGGGACTCATTTTGCCCATCTTAGGAAGATGAAAGGCTCAGTTGATTGCTCTGAAATTAGAACCTGTGAGCCTCGGGTTTACATGGCTTTTAAAGGTGGACGTTGTAGACAGAAGTGCATCTTCCCATATCACTGCGACATTTCCTCGTGCACTGAGTCAGGGCTCTCTGCGACCACAGACAAATGAAGTGTCTGCCTAATGGTCCTGCTACAATTTACTACAGAGAGATGAAAACAAGCGTAACAGCATCCAAAAAAATGAAGGCAATATGCTGATAGGGAGCAGCAGATGGAGTTGGCCCTAACATTCCTGTGCCTTTGAGCGACACAGTTGCGGTGCTGATATGGGTAAACAGCAACATTTTCTCCTGAATTGCATTGACTGCAAAAGAGATTGAGTGAGCAAAGTGGATCAGAAAATATAGACAAATTATATCTCATTTAGGGTAATCTGTTGGCTAATCCGAAGTGTCATCCTCTTCCAGTGAACTGAAGATTTGAATTTGGCTCATCAGATGCACATTAAGGGGGTTATTCTGAGCCACGAATAGCAGGGATGGACATCTCAATGGGATGACTGACCCTGACTAACTTCCCCGCTGGTTGTGAGGGGAAGTTAGACGGGGAGGGGGGAAGGAGTGGCTTGGGGGCGGAATCTGGGTGGTTGCTGGCCGTGGATGTACAGGGTCAATTCTAATGTCGGCCCTGTACGCCCGGGGGCAGCGACATGTGCAGGGAAGTTATTCCACCTGCGAGGTGGAATAACTTCCCTGGATGTATTTTTTTCTGCTGTAGGGGTGTGGATGGGGCAGGGGGGCGGGAGGACATTCCCCGCAGCCCAACCCTGGCCTTAGTAGGCCAGATCATGGGTCGGGCTGCAGGGAATTAACTTTATTCTGCGGCGACTGGCAGCGCGGATCTTCAATGGAGCTGCGGTGCTATGGCAACATGACACTATGGTGCCGCGGCTCCATTGAAGAGCCTTGACTGAGTTAGCCAGGTGCATTTCTACACGTGCAGGCCGGATGGAATCGCAGTCTCGGCCTGCATGTGCAGGACTGTTCACAATTCTGATCCCATGGGGCTAGACGTGCCCTGTGGGATCAGAATCGCGATCCCCTCTGTGCGTCCAGTTCAGACCAGACGCACAGAGAGGATCTACGTCTAGAACAGAATCGGGCCCTAACCGCCCATATAAAATCGGTGTTAGCACTTTTTCAGGTCTGGCAAAGAACAGCGCATTGCTCTAAAGCCCACAACAAACAATTTGTAAAGGCAGAAATTTTGCAAAAGCGTTTCCACCTTATCAAACGCAAAGGACCAGATGTGCGAAGCGGTATATCCAATTTTGTATCTATGGAGAAAATAGGATGAAAATAGGATGCGGGGGGGGGGGGGGGAATGTTTGGTTTCATTTTGTTCTTTTATTTGATTAATTTAGTTTTTCTTTGCTGTGGGTTAACATGACAGAGTACATGCTAAAATCAAAGCAAAATGCACATCCCTGGGAGAAAATGTTCAGTACATCTGGCTATATTGGGGCCTCTGCATAATTGTGAGATATGTGGACTCACGCGGCACCTTTTTAGCTTGATGACCGGGCATGCTGGAATTTATGATAGACTCAAGCAATATATCTTCTCTGCCGAGCACCTGGCACCAGAAATTCATGACATAAATGTGAATCAGGAAACTGTTTCTCTTCATTATTACCAGTTAATTTGGTCTGCCCGTTCTTAAGCTATCGAAAATGCACATATATACTACTGAAAAACAACTGATGTCTGCAAGAATCTTATGACAGTTCCGCTGAAGTCAGTGGATCTATTGCAGTCATTCAGGGGGTCATTTTCTAACTGTTCACAAAGGTGAAAAGCAGCACATACTTTTCACTCCACAGACTTTGTAGGATTTGAAAAATAAAAGTATCTGCGTACTTCACTTAGAGAATTAACCCAGCAAAAGTGCCCCTATATCTTTAAAGCTGCTCATTTGTGCAGATTTCTTTTTTTGCTGCGTACAAATTGGTGCATACTTTAGAAAACAGAAAGTATAAGCATCCTTCCAAATTCTTTCTCTTACAACAGATAAACTCGGCCAGTGGTTCCCCTGGGGGTCCATGAGAGGATTTCAGAGTATCTTCAGGACACAGAAAAGAGAAAAAGAGAGAGGCTGCCATAGTTGGGGGACAGAGAAATAGAGACTGAGACTGGCGGGAGTTGGCTTGGAGGGGGGGGGGAGTTGCAGAGAAAAAGAGACTGAGACTTCGTGGGAACTAGCTGAAGAGAGATAGAGAGACTGGTAGGGATTAGCGGGGGGGGGGGGGGGGGGGGGGAGAGATGGAAAGAGACTAAGACCAGAGGGAACTGACCGGTGGAGAGAGAGAGATAAAGTCTGAAACCCAACGGAACTGGCTGGGGATAGGAGAGAGAAAGACAGAAAGAAACTCAAACTGGTGGGAAATGGCTGGAAGGAGCGAAATAACAAAGGCTAGCGGGGATAAGCTTGTTGCTGAGGGGAGGGAACCTGAGAAAAGTGGTGGGGGACAAACTGGGGGGCCCTGAAGTTTTTGGAGGTTAATAAAGTGGGGAACCACTGCACTATATAGCTATATACAGTGGAGCCAATGCTCTAAAAGCCTGCTTGCCTGACTAAGGCTCTTTTTGCTCATAGCAATAGCTTTGCAAATTACCCTCTCAGTGTTCTTCCTCAGATGACAATGTAACATTCGGAATGACCTCTTAGTTTAGGAACTCTGCTTAGAAATTAACCCCCAGTAATATATTTGTTCTACTACTGCTATTACTGCTACTATTAATCATTTATATAGCGCTACAAGGCGGACATAGCACCTAATGACTGCGTGTGATTTCCTTGGTCTTTGCAGCTAATGCTGGAAAAATACAGTGTTTTCAGATTGGGCCCTTACATAAGGGAAGTGCCCCAGGAAAGGGGGCTTGCACAAAAATGTATGCTTCAGCTATTTCTTTAATGTAAAGCCAGAAAACATTGAACTCCCTCCACCCCACCCTCTATTTTTGAAAAAGTTATCTTGGATAAAAGAAAATGTCATCAATTGCTCCTAGTCAGGTCTAAAACAGGATGCTAGATCATGTAGTCGGCTTCCTTTGAAAATCAGCCTCTTTGCAAACCTATAAAAGCGAAAGATGTATGCACCGTTGAAGAGCAGCTCAGCCTCCTGACACCACCGCCATCAAATTTACAATCTGCGGCCTAAGAAAGCTGTCAGGTAGCTGCAGCCCACAAGCAGGACAACATCTCACAACAATGCATGACAGTCCGAGGGCTACCCTCTGTGTCCTCCTCAAGTTCTGCCCCTGCTGGAAACATGAAACGGTATCAAAAGATATGGCTGCGACTGCAGATAAGAAAAAGATTGGAACAAAAGAAAATATTGACTAGGGGTGAGTGGCAGAGGGCAAGAAAGTTATAGAAAGGAAGAATTCCCTTGTGGGAAGCCTGCAAGGGAAACGGATATAAGAAAGCGTCTAGAGGAGGTTTGTTTTACAGGTAGGTCTCAGATCAAGGTCTGCGACTGTGCTTAAAGAAAAGTGCTTGCGAGGTTATGACTGAATTGGTTCAGGCTAAAACAGAAACAAAAAGAAGAGGATAAAAAAGGAAATTAACAAGTATTGCTGGTCTGGCAGCAGAACAAATATTCTGTACAAATGATATTCTTGGTAAAAAGAGACACGACTGCGTTAGCAAGACAACCATCAGCTCTAGGAAAGCCCAGAGGGAACAAAGCAAGAGAAAAGTACAAGGACTCAGAGTCTTACAGTACTGAGAAAAGGTTGGTGAACCCCAAGTATAATGCTGAGAATTACAAGTTCTTACCATGAGTAGTCAGAGATGGAGAAAACGTGATCAATATGTACCAATTAATTGAGCTTATATTATAAAGAGCACGAGGCAGAGGCAGACAATGTTGTGTGTTATGTCACAAGCGTTATGTTAATGTAAATGATGAAAAATTAATAAAGAAATTGGAACAAACATAGAAAGAAGAAACAAGTTCTTACTTGTTTAAATGAAACCAGTCTTTTCTTATGTAAATAAAGGGTATAAATTAAACAGTTCTATATTTCTTGATATAATTATGTGCAAGGTAGTAACAATGGGGGGTGGGGGTGTATATTCGGTGATTGTGACTAGGCCATTTGAAGCACCTAGCCACCGCTGCTTTAATAAAACTGAGATATCCAGCGTTGGAACTGAAACTGGTTAAGTTATACGAGGGGGTACCCAAAAAAAACAGGAATTATTTTTTAAAAGCTATTTATTTCAAATTCTTTACAAAACAACCTTATCCCCTTCAAAATACTCTCCATTGCAACTGATACATTTGTCCCACCGGTGCTTCCACTGTTCGAAACATTTTTTGTAGTCATCTTTAGAAACGGCTGACAGCTCCTCCCTCTTTTTTTTCTTGACTTCTTCAATGTTGTCAAATCGGTGTCCTTTCATGCCCCTTTTCATGCGTGGAAATAAGAAAAAGTCGCACGGAGCCAGGTCAGGCGAGTAAGGTGCGTGGAGCAGCGGAACCATGCCATTTTTAGCCAAAAACTGTCTAACAGAGATGGCTGTGTGTGCAGGTGCGTTGTCGTGGTGGAAGAACCAGTCTCCTGTCTGCCACAAATCGGGTCTTTTTTGACGAACACTGTTGCGCAATCTTCTTAAAACTTCCAAATAAAAGGTTTGATTGACGGTCTGACCTGGGGGAACAAACTCTGAATGAACTACCCCTTTGGCATCAAAAAAGCAAATCAGCATTGTTTTGATGTTTGATTTGACTTGACGACATTTTTTTGGACGGGGTGACGATGACGTCTTCCATTGGCTTGACTGTTGCTTTGTTTCTGGGTCGTAACCATAGCACCATGACTCATCACCTGTAATGACCTTTGACAGAAAATCTGGATCAGTTTCAAGCTGTTGTTTCAAAACACGACATGTTTCAACTCGATGTTCCTTTTGATTGTCAGTCAGAACCCGAGGAACAAACTTGGCAGCAACCCTTTTCATTCCCAAATCTTCCGTTAAAATTCGCTGAACCGAGCTCCAAGATAACCCACTAATCTCTGACAGTTGATCAATTGTCTGTCGACAGTCTGTGAGCACAAGCTCTCTAATTTTTTCAATATTTTCGTCGATTCGGGCAGTTGATGGACGCCCAGAACGAGGTTTGTCATCAATCGACATGTTGCCATTTTTAAACCGAGCAAACCACTGGTACACTTGACTTTTTCCCATAGCGTCATCTTGATAAGCTGTTTTCAACATTAAAACAGTTTCAGCAGCATTTTTACCGAGTAGAAAACAAAATTTCACAGCTGCACGTTGTTCACTTAAACTTGTCATCATAAAAAAAGAAACAAGAACAAAACAGCGCTAGCAAAAACAATCACTGCAGATGAACAGAACAAGCCAGGTCGACAACACAGGCGGCACTGAACTGACAATGAGTTGCACTATACACGCCTAGCGGCAGAAGTGCGTACTACACAAGCTCCGCCCACGGCAATGTTATTCCTGTTTTTTTTGGGTACCCCCTCGTATGCTTAGCAGCTGAATATTGCTGTTAGCTGGATAGTCACCGCTCCCGATCTGCCCACAACCACCCCAGTTTTAACTGGATATTTTTTCCACGGTCTGTGGGGATATTCAGTAGCATGAAATGGTTATACCACTGAAGATGGGGCTAAATGCATTTTAGCTGGTTAGCAGGTCTCTTAATTCATCCAGTTCTTCATTGAACAGGATTATATTCTGCTTTGAATATGCCCCCCAATAAGACTAATTTAGAATAAGTATATGAAATTGTAGAAGTGGAGGAGTAGCCTAGTGGTTAGAACACTGGCTTGGTAACCAAGCAACCAGGGTTCAGTTCCCACTAGCACTCCTTGTGGCCTTGGGCAAGTCACTTAACCCTCCATTGCCTCAGAAGAAAGGCCTGGCAATCTACTTCCAGTCACACTGCCAAGAAAAACCCAGGAGCTTGTGGGTCACCAAGAGTCAGTATTGACTCAAAGGCACACATTGCATTGCATATGAAATTGTAAGTGAACCCTACTTTCCTTAGCATCAAGTGCTTAAATATTTGGGTAGCAAGTAACTCACACTGCTGAGGATGTGAGGAAACCTGACATACCTTGTAATGGTAAAGGAGAAAAACACTAGAAGAGCGCTGATAATAGAGGTGAGGGTTCTGAGTGATTATTCTGTGAAGTACCCAGAAATGCAGTCAGCGACCAAGAAAATATGGCAGAAAGATACAGAAATATTTCCCATTGTGTTGGGTGCCACAGGCTTGATAAAGAAGAATTTCCAAGTACATCTTGATAAACTACCCATACATGTTACATATATCTTATGAACTCCAGAAGGAGGCTCTCTTTGGCATGATGCAAGTACAACACCAAACATTAGCAGTAAATTTGAGAGGCTGAGATCATATTCCACATAACCTGGCTTAGAAGTGAAGTTCATGACTGTCATGGTATGCACAAAACTAACCCATATGGAGAAAATGCCCTGAGTAATTCTGTATGATTTCATTTGAGCATCCTGTCCTATGTATAGGTCCAAAATTTTCTGCATTTGGTTTTCCATCATAAAAGTTAGTCGGAACTCTTCAAAAGGACTTTCAGAGGATGAAGAAGAGTATTTGATCCTTCTCTCTCTGGACAAGGTAACGAGATCATTTCTAAATGTTTGGGGCACCATCCATCCACAGTCCGACAGTCTACATATGGAAAATGCTATAAATGGAAGACTACAATAACTCTAACCGGGAATGGTCATCTTGTCTAGATCACAGGAAGAGCAACCCATAACATAATCTGCAAAGACAATGATCTTAAACGTTCAAGTCAATCTGTTAAGGGATGGCTGAAGAATAGATTTCATATTTTGGATTTGCCAAGTTGAAACCACAACCTAAACCCTACTGGAATATCGTGGCAAGAACTTAAGCAAACTGTTCATGCCAGGAAACCCTCAAATATCACAGACCTGAAATAAATTCTGTAAGGAAAAGTAGGTCAAAATCCCTCAAGAGCTATATGAGAGTCTGATGAACAACTGGAGAAAATGTTCAGTTGAAATTATTGCTGCTAAAAGGGGCACCAAAGGTTACTAATGAATGAAGAGTTCGCAAACTTATTCACACAAGGGTACTTAGATCTTTTGTTGAATGAATAGTCAAAATATATCATTTTTTTCAGAGTTCTTCAATGAACTGGATTATATTCCTCTCATTTCAGGGTTTAGGATCTACTCATGTTTTGAATATAAATTTTTCTACAGAGCATCCTAGGGGATTCACAAACTCTTTCTCAGGGGACAATTTCTCCAATGGGTTAGTTGTGTGCATACAGTACCATGACAGTCATGAACCTCACTTCTAAGCCTTAGCATAATTAATTAGACAATTATGCTAAGGAAATTAGGGTTCACTTACTAGCTATTTCATATACTGATGTAGAGCATCCTAGGGGGTTCAGATACTCTTTCTCTGCACTGTATGTGATAAGCTTTTCCATCAGTTTTTTAACTGTGAATTTCCTCTGTCTACAGATGAAACATATTCTAATATTCAGGTTATATAATATCCATTTACTGATGGTCTGAAAATTGTCCAGCCAAAAATTATATATGTGGTGATTAAGAATGCATACACTTTTAGGTGTGCAAGATGTAGGAGAAGGGTGAATAGTGGAGTACTCCAGGGATCTGTGCTGGGTTCGCTGCTTTTTAACATATTTACAAATGACCTGGAAATAGGACTAATGAGTGAGATGATCAAATTTGCAGATGACACCAAATTATTCAAAGTTGTTAAAAAGCAAAAGGATTTTGAAAAATTGCAAGAGGACCTTGATAAATTGGAAGACTGGACGCCCAAATGGCAGATGAAATTTAATGTGGGCAAGTGCAAAGTTATGCACCTAGGAAAGAATAACCTAAACTAAACTAAACAGTCTACAAACAGTTACAAGATCATATCGATACCAACGCCCCTCTAGATTCATCTCAACATGGATTCAGAGAGTCACACGGAGTCGAAACACTACTCACAACTCTTTTCGATACCATAATCTCAGGCATTGACAACCTACGCCAAGGTTTTGCACTCGTATTTTTGGATATAGCGGCGGCGTTCGACTCTGTCTGCCACAAAACTCTCCTAGGTCGGCTAAGAGAGAAAGGCATTGGTGGAAGAGCTCTTGAATGGTGCAGATCCTACCTGTCTGGCAGATGGCAATACGTCCGAGCAAATGGGTCCACTTCCGAGCCATTCTTACAAAGTCAAGGAGTTCCTCAAGGATCTTCCCTATCATCACTTATGTTTAACATCTATATCCAACCTATCTGTAATATCATCAGATCATTCAATGTGAGTTGTATGATATACGCAGATGATGTCTTACTGTACCTTCCAATATCCATGGATTGTCCAGACCTTACCCCCCTGACTGAGTGCTTCAACGCCATATCCGAATGGCTCCTCTCTCAGAATCTGCGCATCCAACACAAGAAAACGGAGGTCCTGTTCATCTCCAGAAATCCTGAGTTTACACCACCCAGCTACTTGAAAGTGGACAACGCTGAATTACAAGTAAAATCAGCTATTCATTACCTCGGAGTCACATTGGATCAGAACCTCAACATGAATCAACACATAACCAACACTGTAAGAGCGATTTACTTCAAGATTAAATCCCTTAGACACCTATGCCCTTTACTCGAACCAAGCGACTTCCGCACCATTTATCAAGCCCTCATCATTCCTCATTTTGATTACTCAAACGCCATCCTACAAGGACTCCCTCAAGCCACCTTACATCCCCTGCAACTTGCCATGAACAGTGCAGCGCGGATTCTCCTCGGCACGCCAAGAAGAGAGCATATCACACCCCTCCTGAAACAGCTTCACTGGCTCCCCATTCAAGCCAGGTTAAGCTTCAAAACCCTAGTGATGACGTTCAAGGCCATCAAGGGGCTCTCCTCCTCCTCACTATGTGACCTCATCCGACCACCCATATCCAACAGGCTAAGAAGAACCTCAGTAGCTAACATGCTAGTGATACCGAGAGACATAAGAAAATGCTCCAAAGCAACATCGAACAGAGCCTTTAGACTATGTGCCCCAAGTCTCTGGAACTCCCTACCACCACACATCAGAGCAATCCCTAACTTGAGCCAGTTCAGGAAGGCCTTAAAACATTTCCTCTTTATCAAATATCTCACTGACTGCCCCGAACCCCAGCCACCAAGTATGATCAATACCCAATAACTCCATCTGACATGTATATAGTTACCTATTCAATGCTACGCATATGTATATAGTTTACCCTGTTTTCCAAGTTACTTGTTCCTGTTCAATGTAATGACCTGACTTCTGTTCATTGTCGGATACCTTTTGTTTTATGTAAACCGCGCTGATCGCAAATAGTGCGGTATATAAGAAATGCAAATAAAATAAAATAAATAAATAAACTATAGTTACACCACCCCGTAAAACAATTTAGGCATCATCATGGATAATTTGTTGAAACTCTCTGCCCAGTGTGCAAAATTATTGTAGGCCAATAAAGCAAACAATGCTAAGAATCATAAGGAAAGTAATGGAAAATAAAACCAAGGATATTATAATGCCTCCATATTGTTCCATTGTACGACCGCACCTTGAATATTGTGTGCAATTCTGGTCACCTTATCTTATAGCACAATTAGAAAAGGAACAGAAAAGAGTGACAAAAATGGTAAAGGGGATGGAAGGATACCCTTATGAGGAGAGGATTAAAAGGTTAGGGCTCTTCAACTTGGAAAAGAGACGACTGAGGGGGGATATGATAGAGGTCTGTAAATTAATGAATGGAGTGGAACAGGTTAAATGTAGATCAGTTGTTTATGCCATCAGAAAGTATAAAGACTAGACCCATTTAAGACTAACAGGAGAAAATATTTTTTTACTCAACACATAATCAAACTCTGGAATTCATTACCGGAGGATATAGAAAAGCTGTTAGTGTAGCTGAGTTTAAAAAAGGTTTGAACAAATTCCTGGAGGAAAGTTCCGTAAACCATTATTAAAGAGGACCAGGGATATCCACTACTTACCCTGGGATGAACATTGTGTAACCTGTGTGCCTTTTTGGGATCCTGCCAGGTACTTGTGACCTGTATTGGCCACTGTTGGAAACAGGATATTGGACTTGATAGACCTTGGTCTGACCCAGTATAGTATGTTCTTAGGTCATGTCACGCTGAGTGTGTCCAATTTTGCCTGATTTCAGAAATTAAGCAAAGTCAGGTCTGGTTACTACTTTTAGATGGGAGACTACATTGGACGAACAGGTGCTGTAGGCATACTGTGCAGAAGAAAGGCCTGGCAGTCTATGTCAGGTCATATCTTGCCAAGAAATCCCAGTGGATATTCACAACATGGATAACTATCCACAGGTTCACCCTGAGTCAACGTCTGCTTGATAGCACACAATGACAAGATGTAGGCAGACCTAGGCAAACCTTCACCTGTGTGTCCGCCCCTAACAGCTCGAGTTCCTGCCCTCATGTCCAGTACCACCCTTTCCCTTCGATACGCCCCAAGTGTCCAGCATCTCCCTTCTTCTTCCCTACTCCCTCCACGTGTCTAGCATCTCTTCTCCACTTCTGCCCTGGTATCCATCATCCCCCCTTCCCTTCCCACTACTGGGCCTACTTCTGCTTCTGACATCCCCCACACTGTTGCTAGCCCCCTCAGCAGCACTAAATATGACTCGGGGCAGTTGGCATGGGGCCTCTGAGCACAGGTGTGCCCTGAAGCCCTGCCCCCTACGAACTTCCTGTTTCAGAAGGAGTAGGGTTAGAGCATGTGCAGGTATTTAGAGGCCCCATGCCGGTTGTCCCAAGTTGTCTCTAGTGCTGCTGAGGGGGTGATAGCAGTGACAAGCAGCAGAGGTCGGCAATTCTAGCTGGTTTTCTTTACTACTGTCGATGTCTGCTGCATTGGCACTGATGTGGCCTCTAAAATTGTTCTGCCCTAGGCGGATGCCTAACTTGATAGTGGCTGGCCCTGGTCCTGGGGCATGTTAAAAAATATCCCTAAACTATAGTAAATTGCTTTATCTAGAAAAAAAACATTGTTAGTGAAGTGTAGAAAGCACTGAATGGTTGCCATATAATCATTAAGCACGGGAACTACTCTAGACTGATTTTTGCCTTCAAAATAACTTGGCTGACAAAATTATTGTAGGGGTTGTGTTCATGACAGGGCTTACTCACAAAATGGTGTGTAAGTGGCACAGTGATACAGTATATATGGGCCTAAGATAGTTCACCACCATACATGGGACCGTTTGCTTGGTGCTACTTAGTTGTGCTAGTCTCCCATTGAATCATCTTTCGCCCCTTCAGTGTGTTCAAACTCAGCCGCATGGTTAATCTTCCAGCAGTGTCACTATGCTCACATAACCCCTCTTCTCAAGTCACTTTATTGGCTCCCTCTCCAGTTCATTTCTCCTACTGACCTACTCGTACATTCATTCTACAGCTCCTCATTACCTCTCCTCTCTTATCTCTCCCTGCACCCCTCCTCGGGAATTTCACTCATCGGGTAAATCACATTTATCTGTGTCCTTCTATTGCCAACGCCAGACTTTATTCATTCCACTAGCTGAGTCGGTACATCACTCTAGTCCTATTCAAACCTAAGCTACAAACTCACCTCTTTGAGGCTGTTTCTGGATCCTGACTCTCTGAACACCTATATGTGTTTTAATCATCTTCCTTAAGAATTACCCTAGTCCTCGGTTTGTTTTGTTTGCATGTCTTCAATAGATTGTAAGCTCTGTGGATCAGGGACTGTCTCCTGCATGTATGTACAATACTGCATATGCCTAGCAATGCCAAACTAAAGATAAGTAATAATAGTTATGGTAGATTTATGAAATATCCCTTCCTTGGTTTTTATACTGTGTCCTAAGTTTTCTTATCTTCTCTATGTATTTTCCTTTCTGGTTGAAACACCAGTGGGCTCATTGGAAGAATCAAAAATGTTGGACGCGATGAGAGTGAACAACAAGCAAAATACCAAAAAACGTATTTCACGACATGTTCTTCAGAAATAAATAGGAATAGTATTTATAAGGAAAGCTGTCAAGGAAGGACTCTTAGCGATTCCGATTCCTTACTGAGTGCATAACAGTCACTCGCATTTACCATGGTCACTTTAACACAGTATCTCTAGTGAAATCTCACAGCCAGCTCTGGAAATCTTATGACTAGTCTTAGGATAAATTGCATTATGGCTTCCAGTAATGATAGTCCCTATAGAAGGTGTAAAATTATTTACCAGCACATATTGCATATATATTTTATAAACTGTGTAATAAAGCCATCTGCTAGATGAGATCTGAAGCTTATGGCTCAGTGGTGGCCTTAATTGATAGGTCTCACTGCAGTTTACTGTATCAAAAAGGAAAAATAGCCAAATAGTATATCCACTACCTTTTCGGGAAAGAAATAATTCCTTGTTACTCCTGGAGTTTACCCTGTTGCAGCCTCATATGAGGACCTCTTGTTCCTAAACATGTTGCTTTGAAAAATGCTTGTAGCAACTGTATTATTTATATCTTTGAGCTATCTAAATGCCTTTTGAACCTCTCTCTTACACCCCTTCCTCTCTTACCTCCATGATATATATTTACTGACCTTTGTTTTATAGCAGTAACATAGCTATGATTGAATGGGCCCCTATAATACCAAATTGCCTAAGGTAGTGGGAGATGGGGAGGTCCCCCCTGGAGCTCCAGTCAGGAAGCAGGAAGGAGATGTGGGGTTATGCATAAAAACCTAGGGGGTATCTGGGGCAGGTGGTATTGGTGGAGCAGTGGGGTGTGAGTAGGGGACTGAGGCAAGTACTTATATGAAGGGGGATAGGGATATATTGCGTAGGGTAGGAGGATATTTGTGGGGTGTTTAGGGGTGTATTGGGATAGTAGAGATGAGTGGAGGGGTATCTGCTATGGGTAATATTCAGAGGTAGGGAAGTGAGGGCTTGTGTATATCAAGGGTACAGTAGGGGTATGATATGTAGGAGTGTATGTACATGGGGTGTCTGGGGGAATGGTACAGCAGGAGTGTGTCTAAGAAAGAATGGATGTGGGTGTTTACCAGGAACTAAGAAGAAGGTGTCCGGTGCACCATTGGGGGGTCTGGTTTAGAAAGGATATCTGAGGCAGGGACACAGGAGGTTGTGTGGGTGTCAGAGGTGTGTAACCCGGGAGGATATCAGGGGTGCATAGGAACAGCTTCCCCCCTCTCCCCATGTACAGATAAAGCCTTTCAGTCTGGAGCATTGGGGGGGAGGTCAGCATGGCAGACTCGGTACTTACCTCCAGCAGTGTTGTCATGCTGCCTCTGATCCTCTTATTCAGTCCCCAATGTGGCTGGGCTGCAGGAGAAGAGGTGAAGCACCTCATCGCCTACTGGCTGCACAGCCAAGTCTTGTGATAAAAGCCATAAGATTTCACAGTATATATGTGTTAAACTTGGCCATGGCAATAGGAAATGAAATGATAAAGCACTTCTCATGCTGTCCCAACGCAATGCCAGAATCGGAGGCAGTAGGACAACACTACTTAAGGTAAGCGCAGCATCTACCACACCACCCACTCTACTGCCAATGCCCTTCAAATTTGGATATACTGTAGCTTCATGTGCCGTCCTACTAGTGGTAGGTGGCCCCACCAGTTGGCGGACCCTTGCTCTTTGCTGGGCTCACTCAGTCGTGGCTACACCACTGGTTTGGAATACACACATTCACAACTTGAGCCTCTAAATCACAGACCTGGGTTGCAAACGGAATGAGTCAGGGAAGATTCATTTCTTCAATGGCTTGAACTGATTGGATGGAAAGTAAAATGTTCAATGACAGGTCAGTGCGCATTTCACAATACAGGCAGCATGTATGAGACTGCAACCGAGCAGGGACAGTGTGATGAGAGCGTTTTCATCACGAGAAACAACAAAGCAAGTTATTAGAGAAGTCCGTAAAAGCAACATTTATTCTGTCTCAATGACTACAAAGAGATAAACAGAAATTTGAGCTCTGATCATTCTTAGTGCCCTCCATCAAGGTGCGACTTCAAAAGTCTTGTTAGAAAAGAGACGAGCCTAAAATTAGGCATATAGCTGTTAAGCAAAATTAAGACCCTTCGTTAGTCTTTTATACAGTAAGCTACTTTGATGTTTCTAGCATGAGGAAGCCAACATGGGCGGCATTAAGTAGTACTGTATTATAGGCATTTAAGCCTCAGTTCAGTCACTTAACCTTCAATGCCCCGGGCTCAATTACAACAATTTAGGGAAAATGAAATGCCTAATAAGTGTTTGATCTGAATAAAGAAGGTGAATTCAGCAACGATAGCTGTAATGAGATGGCACTGTCTCCCGTTTCTGAGATGTACAATAGTTTTAGCACATCAGTAACTAACACAGTACTACCAGCCATAAAATTCTACTGTCTTCTGACAGATCAGCCCCTTCCAATGCCACCCCTCACCTTTCCCATTCACGCTGTCATCACAATACATTTTATGTTTCACTTATATTTTCTGGCAATGACATCTTTTGCTTATTCCATTTTTGGATCTTCCTAGGAAGAACCAACTCTCAAAAGCTAGTCAAGAACTGTATTAAGATGGTGCCACCTTGCATAATGTTTTTGTTGTTTTTATCCATTGATGCAGACTAACATGGCAATCACACTAAGGGCATCTTTTACTAATGAATGCTAAGATGCTGTATGTAATGTGCCAATAGAGCTGAAATCATGATACTTTAGGTGCAACACCAATGCGCTAATAGGGGCGTGGAGAGCATTTCCCCAGCAGTTAACATGAAGCACTGTTTCCTAGCACAAGGGTTGTCCAAGGGTTGCAGAGCAGAGATGGCATCCATCTGTCCAAGAAAGGTCAACGCATCTTCGGTAGTAGACTGGCTAATCTACTGAAGAGGGCTTTAAACTAGATTCATTGGGAATAGGTGAAGAAAGCCCCCAGGTAAGTGAAAGCCCCCAGGTAGGTGATACATTGAATACCTTTATGGAAATGGGTAACAGGGGTAACATATGGAAAGCAGTGTGTGTGTATAAATGCCCGTAGCATGGGAAATAAGATCCTTGATGTTGAATCTTTGGTGGGAGTGGCTGACTTGGATTTAGTGGCAGTTACAGAAACATGGTTCACAGAAAACCATGACTGGGATGTAACTATACCTGGCTATACTTTATTCAGAAAGGACAGGGTAGGAAGAAGGGGAGGAGGAGTGGCACTACATGTAAAAACTACTATTAAAGCTTTGCAATTACAGAGCTTAAAAGGGAGAGAGGAGGCATTGTGGGTTAAACTAGAAAGAGGGATAGAGAAATCTATTTGCATTGGTGTGATATACAGACCTCCCTCACAAGAGGAAGAGGTGGACAGAGTGTTAATTGAAGACATACGCAGCATTGCTAGGAAAGGGGACGTGCTACTGATAGGAGATTTCAATATGCCAGATGTTGATTGGCACATTCCTGCTGCAGTATCATCTAGAAGTAAGGAGATCCTGGATTCTCTACAGGGGAGAACTATTCAGGCAATTGGTAACAGACCCCACACGTGAAGGGACCATACTGGACTTGGTGCTTACCAATGGTGAAAGTGTTTCTGATGTTGTAGTGGGAGATCATTTTGCATCCAGTGATCACCAGATGGTGTGGTTCAGTATTAGGACTAGGGCTGTTAGAATCCATTCAAATGCGAGGATCTTAGACTTTAGGAAGACTAACTTTGCGAAGATGGGCCAATACCTCAGGGAGTCATTAGTGGGATGGGAACAGCTGGGGGATATAGAAAAACAGTGGGCAAAACTGAAAGGGGATATTTTAAGGGCAACCAACCTTTTTGTTAAAATGGTAAATAAAGGCAAAAGGAAAAGGAGACTGCTATGGTTTTCTAAGGAAGTAGCTGAAAAAGTGAAGAAAAAGAGGGAGGCCTTCATGAAATACAAGAGATCACAGAGAGAGGAAGACAGGCATCTTTATTGGGAAAAACTTAGAGAAGCTAGCAAAGTAGTCAAGAAGGAGGAGGAAATAGCCAATGCAATAAAATGGGGGGAAAAGACATTTTTCAGATATATTAGTGAGAAGAGGAAGGGCAAAAGTGGTATTGTCAGACTCAAGGGTGCAGGGGGGGAATATGTAGAAGCTGATAAGGATAAAGCGGAATTGCTTAACAAATATTTTTGTTCTGTGTTCACAGATGAAGAACCAGGAGCAGGACCTCAGAAAACACCCACAAATAGGAACAGAAGCGAGGGACATCTTGAACAATTTTCAGAAGACTGTGTTCGTGAGAAACTAGCTCAACTTAAAGTAGACAAAGCGATGGGACCGGATGGGATACACCCTAGAATACTGAGGGAACTTGGGGACGTTCTAGCAACTCCACTGACTGACCTTTTCAATGCCTCGTTGGAGTCGGGAGTGGTGCCAAAGGACTGGAGAGAGGCTCATGTGGTGCCTTTACACAAAAGCGGAAGTAAGGATGGGGTTGAAAACAACAGGCCGGTAAGTTTAACTTCGGTGGTGAGTAAATTATTGGAAATGCTGCTGAAAGAGAAAATAGTGAGGTTTCTGGAGTCCAGCGGATTACAGGATCCGAGGCAGCATGGATTCACCAGAGGCAGGTCTTGTCAGACAAATCTGATTGATTTCTTTGACTGGGTGACCAGGGAGTTGGACTGAGGGAGAGCTCTAGATGTGGTGTATTTAGATTTCAGTAAAACCTTTGACACTGTTCCTCACAGGCGACTTATAAACAAACTGATCACCCTAGGGATGGACCCTAAAGTTACTGCTTAGGTTAGAAATTGGTTGGGTGGGAGGCGACAAAGAGTACAAGTAAATGGAGCTCACTCTGAGGAGAAGGATGTTACCAGTGGTGTGCCCCAGGGATCTGTCCTTGGTCCAATTCTTTTTAACATCTTTGTTAGTGATATAGCGGAAGGGCTGTCGGGTAAGGTTTGCCTCTTTGCAGATGATACCAAAATCTGCAATAGAGTAGACACCCAGGAAGGTGTAGGTAACATGAGGAGGGATCTAGCTAAGCTTGAAGAATGGTCTAGAATTTGGCAGCTGGGATTTAATGTTAAAAAATGTAAGGTCATGCATTTGGGCTGCAGCAATCCAAGGGAGCAATACAGTATAGGAGGTGAAGTACTTTTGTCCACTAAAGAAGAGCGGGACCTAGGCGTGGTTGTGTCTGATGATCTTAAAGTAACTAAACAGGTAGAAAAGGCGACGGCAAAAGCTAGAAGGATGCTTGGGTGCATACGGAGAGGAATGGCTAGCAGAAAAAAGGAGGTGATAATGCCTCTGTATAAGTCTTTGGTGCGACCTCATTTGGAGTATAGTGTGCAATTCTGGAGACCGCACCTTCAAAAGGATGTGAACAGGATGGAGTTGGTGCAGAGGGTGGCTACTAAAATAATTAGTGGGCTTCATTATAAAGCATATGAGGACAGACTTAAGGATCTTAATATGTACACCTTAGAGGAAAGGCGGGATAGAGGTGATATGATTGAGATGTTTAAATATCTCCGTGGCATAAATGTTCAGGGAGAGAGCCTCTTTCAATTAAAAGCAAGTTCTGCTATGAGGGGACATGGGATGAGGGTGAAGGGAGATAGATTCAGGAGTGATATGCGGAAATATTTCTTTACGGAAAGAGTACTGGATCCATGGAATAGTCTCCCAGTGGAGGTGGTAGAGATGAGGACAGTAACTGAATTCAAAAAAGCATGGGACCAACACAGAGGATCTCTAAAGGTAAAAAGTGGACTGTTGTAGTTGTTGATATGGAAGGACAGACTAGATAGGCCATGTGGTCTTTTTCTGTCATCATGTTTCTATGTTTCTATGCTGCATTAAGAACATAAGATATGCCATCCTGGGTCAGACCGAAGTCCATCAAGCCCAGTATCCTGTTTCCCACAGTGGCCAATCCAGGTCACAAGTACTTGGCAGGTTTCCAAAAGGCATACAGGTTCCACAATGCTTGTATTGGGGCAAGCAGTGGATTTCCCGGGTCCTTTTCAATAATGGTTTATGGGCCTTTCCTCCAGGAACTTCTCCAAACCTTTTTTAAACCCAGCTACACTAACAGCTTTTACTGCATCCTGCGGTAATGAATTCCAGAGTTTGATTACATGTTGAGTGAAAAAATATTTTCTCTTATTAGCCTTAAACAGTTACACTGTAGCTTCATTGCATGTCCCCTACTTTCTATTTTGATGATGGCATAAACAATCGATCTACGTTTACCCGTTCCACTCCGTTCATTAATTTATAGACTTCTATCATATCTCCCCTCAGCCGTCTCTTTTCCAGGTTGAAGAGCCCTAACCCTTTAAGTCTCTCCTCATAGGGGTATCCTTCCATCCCCTTTACCATTTTGGTGGCTCATCTCTGTAACTTTTCTAATTCTACTATAAGATAAGGTGACCAGAACTGCACACAATATTCAAGGTGCGGTCGCACCATGCAACGATACAGAGGCATTATAATATTGGAGAGAGGGACACTATATTCCTGTTCTTTTCTAGAACTACTAAAGTGTGCTATGTGTTAGTACATGCCAAGAGGACCGTACCAAGGTAGAAATGCACCCTGTGCGACTAACGAATCTGGCACCCTCTCCACCCCAACTACGTGCAGTAACTCACTCTTTATGAGCTTCCTGGAAGTCCAGTGATGATATTGGCGCCCCCTTCTGTACATGCGTCCTGTGCGGCAGCACTGCCCACAGATCCCTTGGTAAGGCCTTGCCTGCCAACATAGTTAATATTTCTTCTGAGTAAGTAGTCCCCATTGCATAATATGGGACTGGTGATAAATAATGCATATTAATGAATGTTAATGTTCTATCTCCAGGAACAAGCAGGAATGAGTCCTCACA
Organism: Ichthyophis bannanicus; assembly: GCA_033557465.1. NCBI lineage: Eukaryota > Metazoa > Chordata > Amphibia > Gymnophiona > Ichthyophiidae > Ichthyophis > Ichthyophis bannanicus. The sequence goes on along the minus strand of CM066050.1, from coordinate 39,383,779 downwards.
TATGGGTACGACGGTACCGACGGAGCCTGCGCGGGAACGCTCCCCAGCTTCCCAAAAAGGAAAGCTTTTGGGAGCATCCCACAGAGCCTGCGTGCTGCCTTCCCACCTTTCCTAACCAACTCTCCTCAGTTCTTCTTTTCTGCGGAGCCAGCAGATCGTGTTCCTGTCACCGCTGAAGAAGTTCTTTATTTTAATTTATTTCTTTGGTTGCGTGTCTGCCTTCCCCGACGCCGGACCGGTACCGCCGGTCTTTTCTTTTCTTTTCTTTTCTTTTCTTTAAAAAAACAAAACAAAAAACTATTTATTTTCCTCACTTGGTGTATTTTTCTTCTTAGGCCTCCAGGCCCACAAGAAATTTTTCCCTCATGGAAAAACCAGCCTCCGGGTTCAAAAAATGCACTAAGTGTAGCGGTACAATTTCTGTCACAGATACCCATGAATGGTGTCTGAAATGTTTGGGGCCTGAACACTCCATCCCGGATTGCCAGTCCTGTTCTCTAATGTCTAAACGAGGGTTACAGAACCGGGCAGCCAAGCTCCATGTGCTGTTTCCCACGGATGCACCGGCGGTGGCATCGACATCTTCCAGGTCTTCCTCTCCTGATGGGTCTCAGGTAACCAAACATACTTTTAGCAGGTCCTCGAAGGGCTAAGCATCGAGATGCCTCCGGGCTTGCCCTCGAGGATCCTGCTCCAGCCAAACAACCCCGGCGGGAAGCTCCGGCTTCCAAAGCTCCTCCTATGGGGTTACAGGTTGACATCGATGGCACGGCCTCGACCAATCACCTGTTAGACTGCTCTGGGGTACCGGCACAATCTCCCGGTACCGACATCCAGGCAGTCGTGGCGTCCATGGATCACACTGTGCAATCCATGCAGCAGGCTATACTGGCTTTCATTAAGGCTGCGACGCCGACGGTACCGCAACAAGCTCCGTTGTCGGTACCGGCGCCGGCACCGGTACCAACTTCGATACCGGTACCGACTGCATCGACATCGGCCAGGATACCGATTCTGGCTCCCTGTCCTGGGCTCTTTCTCGGTACCGATCCGGTACCGGGAACACCTGATGTCGGTACCGATCGATACGCCTATCGATCTTTGGAATCGAGCAGACGATACTTCGATTCTTCTGATGATTCTGATTCATCGGTTGAGTCTCCTGAAGTATCTATCACCCTTCCTGAGGAGCCCTCTTCTCCAAAAAGACGAATGTCTCCTCCAGAGGATTTGTCCTTTCAAGACTTCATAATAGAAGTAGCTAAAGGACTCTCTATTTCAGTAACCTCTGAAAAAGAACCTAGAGCAAAAAAATTAGATATTTTGGGATACTCTAAGGTTCCCAGAGAGGCAGTCACCTTGCCAATTCATGAAATTCTTCAAGAACATTTGATTGAATTATGGGAGACTCCTCTCACCCTTTCTCCTCATTCTCGTAGATTGGACACTATGTACCGTGTCCCTCCTCCTGGATTTCAAAAAACTCAGCTTCCTCACCACTCCATTGTGGTGCAGTCAGCTATGAAGAGGATAAAGAGTACCAAAAGACACTCTTCTACTCCTCCAGGAAGAGAATGCAGGACCTTGGATGCTTTTGGTAAGAAAATCTTCCAAGCTAGCATGCTTATTGCCAGAATCAATTCCTATAGCCTTTATATGGGTATGTTTCTGAAGGAAGTTGCAGAAATGCTGCACAACTTTCTCCCTTTTATTCCAGAGGATAAAAGGGATGAGTTCCTTCTTTGGCTTAAGCATACTCAAGACATTTCAAAGTTTTCCAACAGGACAGCCTTTGATTCTTTTGAAGGTGCCAGCAGAGCCTCAGGCATTGCTATAGCTGCTCGTAGAATTGCTTGGCTCCAGGCTTCTGATCTAGAACCCTGGGTTCAAGATGGTTTAGGAAATCTGCCCTGTACAGGTGAAAATCTATTTGGCAAAGAGTGGCAAATTAAAGCCACTCAAATGGATGCAGAAAATGCTGCTCTGGATAGACTTTCTAAGTCTACCTCCACTCCGGCCAAGAAAAAATCTTTTAAAAAGTCTTTTTACAAAAAGGGCAGATTTCCTTCCACTTCTGGTCAACAGTCTTCTACAGGTCGCTTTGCTACTAAGCGTCAGCAACCTAAACAGGCCAGGCCTGAACCTGCAGGGGCTGCTACAACCCAGCAGTCCCAACCCCCTCAGGGTTTTTGACTTGATACTAGAGAACTTAACCTTTCTGGCTCTACAACAACCAGAGCCTCTCACCATTCCAGGAAGGTTAGCTCATTTTGCTCCCAGATGGGAGCAAATCACATCAGAGCAGTGGACCCTCTCTATCATAAGAGAGGGCTACAAACTTCATTTCTCAAACCTTCCTTCCTACACCAGGGTGAGACACTTCAATTCTCCCACATCCCTCGACCTTCTGGATCAGGAGGTGACTACCCTTCTGGCCCAGAGGGCCATAGAAGCAGTTCCGCTTCTTCAACAAGGGTCAGGTTTTACTCCTCCTATTTTCTCATCCCAAAGAAAACAGGGGGATACAGACCCATTCTAGATCTCAGAGAATTGAACAAATTCCTATGCAAGGAGAAGTTCAAGATGCTTTCTTTAGGCACTCTCCTTCCATACCTGCAGAGTCAGGATTGGCTTTGTTCTCTAGATCTCAAGGATGCGTACACTCATATACTCATCCATCCATCCCACAGAAAATTCCTACGTTTTCTGTTCCAGGGAGAACATTACCAATACAGAGTGCTTCCTTTCGGTCTAGCCTCTGCTCCAAGAGTGTTCACCAAATGCATGGCAATAGTTGCTGCATTTCTACGCACTCTGGGAATATTTGTCTTCCCATACCTGGACGACTGGCTCATCCGAGCTCCATCTCAGTCAGAAGCCCAAGTTTCCCTGGACCGCACCAGGCGCATTCTGCAGTATCTGGGACTTGTGGTAAACCTCCCAAAGTCTCAGCTCACCCCTACTCAGTCCCTAGAATTCATAGGGGCCTGGTTGGACACCACTACTGCAAGAGCCTACCTTCCTCAGGCTCGTTGCCAACGTCTAGTGCAGTTAGCCTCCCAGATTCAGTCAAAGAGCCACTTAACTGCCCGGGAGATGCTACAACTACTAGGCCACATGGCTTCCACAGTGCATGTGGTGCCCTATGCTCACCTACACATGAGAGCAGCTCAATGGACTTTGTCCACACAGTGGACTCAAGCATCAGGAGCTCTCTCAGACCAAATAGCAACCTCCAAACGTCTCTTTTGGTCTCTCCAATGGTGGATGTCAACTCAAAATCTGTTGCTGGGGTCCCCCTTCCAACCTGTGTTACCCCAAGCAACCCTCACAACAGATGCCTCCCAAACAGGTTGGGGAGCTCATCTACAAGACCTCTCCACCCAAGGCACTTGGTCCCCACAGGAGACCTCCCTTCATATCAACCACTTGGAACTGCGAGCAGTGTTCCTAGCTCTCAAGGTCTTTCATACCCTCCTCAGCTACAAGACCATCCTCATTCATACGGACAATCAAGTAGCCATGTTTTACATAAACAAGCAAGGAGGAACTGGCTCTCTGTCACTTTGCAACGAAGCTCTAAGATTATGGGCCTTCCCCAGAGAGCATCAAATCCATCTCCTGGCAGTATACCTCCCAGGAATCCAAAACTCTTGGGCAGACAGACTCAGTCGAGTTCTGCTTCCACACGAATGGTCCCTGCACATGGATCAGGTACTCAGAATCTTCCAGGAATGGGGAACCCCGGACATAGACCTCTTTGCAAGTCCGTGGAATGCCAAACTTCCCCGGTTATGTTCCAGAATTCCATGTCAGGGAGCTCTGGCCAAGGATGCCTTCCTCCTTCATTGGGGTCAGCACTTCCTGTACGCCTTTCCACCCATTCCTTTGATTCCCAAGACTCTGTTCAAACTTCAGAGGGATCAAGGATCTATGATCCTCATAGCTCCATGTTGGCCACGCCAAGTGTGGTACCCTCTACTTCTGCATCTCTCCCAAGCCCCCTCCCTGGACTTGGGAGCTGCTCCAGACCTTCTGTCTCAGGAGGAGGGGACTTTGTGGCACCCAAACCCCAAGTCCCTTCACCTCAGAGCTTGGTTACTGAAGGCCTAGACCTTCAAGACTTCAATCTTTCTCAGCAAGTGAAGGATATCCTCCATGCTTCCAGAAAGCCTTCCACTAGACGTTCCTATGCTTTTAAGTGGAAAAGATTTTCCATTTGGTGTGCTCAAAAGGGTCTTGACCGTTTGGCACGTCCCCTGACTTCTCTATTAGAATATCTCCTGCATCTCTCCAATACAGGCCTTAAAACGAATTCAGTAAGGGTCCATTTGAGTGCTATTGCAGCATCACTTAAACCCCTCAATGGACAACCTATTTCCTCTCATCCTCTTATTGCAAGATTCATGAGAGGCCTAACTTTAACAAAACCTCCCATTTGACCTCCCCCGGTGGCATAGGACTTAAACTTGGTTCTTGGTCAGCTTATGAAGCCACCTTTTGAACCCTTAGCCACTACCTCCTTGAAATTTCTTTCCTGGAAGGTTATTTTCCTCATTGCAGTCACTTCTGCTCGCCGCATCAGTGAACTGCAGGCCTTAGTGGCTAATCCACCTTATACAAGGTTCCATCATGATAAGGTAGTCCTTAGGAGAAATCCTCACTTTATGCCTAAAGTGGTCTCACCTTTTCATCTTAATCAAGAGGTGTATTTACCTGTCTTTTTTCCAGCTCCTCATGCATCCAGTGCAGAGAGGAACCTTCATACTCTAGATTGTAAAAGAGCTCTTGCTTTTTACTTGCACAGGACACAGCAACATAGAAAGTCTTCCCAGCTTTTTGTTGCTTTTGATCCTTCTCATTTAGGACTTCCAGTCTCTAAAAGAACACTGTCCAATTGGATTGCTCAGTGTATTTCTTTTGCTTACCAGAGTAAGAACCTTTCTCTGGAGGGCCATGTCACAGCTCACAATGTGAGGGCCATGGCCACCTCTATGGCTCATCTTCATTCTGTCTCCATCGATCAGATCTGTCGAGCAGCCACTTGGACCTCGGTTCATACCTTCACAGCCCATTACTGTTTGGACAAGGACTCCCGCCGGGATGCCTTGTTTGGTCAGGCTGTCCTCAAACACCTGTTCCATTCTTGAACAACTCCTGCCCTCCTTCCCTGAATGGATGCCTGAGATCCATAGGAAGACGAGGAACCCTTAAGGTCTCATACCCTTGGGGATCTCCCGGGCATCTTAGCTAGGGAGTCCCCATATGTGAGGACTCATTCCTGCTTGTTCCTGGAGATAGCACAGTTACTTACCTGTAACAGGTGATCTCTGGGAACAGCAGGAATTAGTCCTCACAACCCTCCCACCTCCCCTAGGAGTTGTATCTCGCTCTCTCGTTCCTTTCCTCTCTCTCTCTATTGTCTCAGCTTTAAACTCAAACTGAGGAGAGTTGGTTAGGAAAGGCAGCGCGCAGGCGCTGTGGGATGCTCCCAAAAGCTTTCCTTTTTGGGAAGCTGGGGAGCGTTCCCGCGCAGGCTCCATCGGTACCGATGTACCCATATGTGAGGACTAATTCCTGCTGTTCCCAGAGATCACCTGTTACAGGTAAGTAACTGTGCTTTACTGCAGTATCAAACTTTAGCAAATCCAGCTCTTACATAGGAACAAATGATGTTTTAATTAAGGTTATTACTATGGGAGCAATATTCAAACTCCTTGCAGCGCTGCACACCTCATAGGCACTTTTTACCCTGGTATTTGCTCCAATTTTCAAAGTGAAAGGACGTGTACTTTCGCTTTGAGAACTGTTAAACGAAAAATACCCACAGAGAACTGCCCCTTCTCTTTTCTGCAGGTACTTCTTCTGACCAAATCTATGGGGAATGTTTCCTAAACCGGTAAGCATGTCACACTAAAATTTAGCACAGTGCCCTGCGTTGCAAATCCCATGCTAGTAGGTTAGTGCGCAACTGTGGGGAGACAGGGCACATGGGGGCAGAATGGTTAGCACAGGTGTAATGGGTGCCCTCTAAGCATGATTGTTGCCGTTAGAGAAGGTGAATTTAACGCCATGGAAGTGGGTGGTGGTAAGTGCACCCACATGCAGCGGGATGGAAGAACATGCCTCTTGAAGTTGGCACTGGCATCTGCAGAGGTATTGCAGCCCAAACAGTACATTACTGGCACGATCGTTAGTAAACATACCCCAAAATTTCCACCCTTGACCTAACGCTGCCCTGGGGAACATAAGATGCACACTATGATTTACATGGATAAAATATTTTTCATTGTGCCCACAAAAATCACCTTAACATTTTCCCTGTGTAGGAATATGGAAACAGAAAACTGGACATTACAAAACTTCATATGACCATAAATCTAATGCCAACAGGCAATTTACACCTATGAAATGAGTTTTATGCAGCCATTTTTACCAGCTTCTGTTTTGATATATTTTTCGCAGCCTATAGTCAGTGAATAAAGGACAGACATCCTTTGACCCTCTGTGATACCCTCAAACCGTACGCACCTCACTGATCCCTCAGGGTTTTGGTGATACCTTCCCCATCTTCTGCCAGACTGGAATGCCCCAACAATTCAGCGTTTTCTATTTTTACAGCTTGCTAAAGTACCTGTGGTTGGCAAGGTCCCTAAGAAAATCTGAGGCCAACCTTAAGGTCTCTTATTTTACTGAGGAGGCCTTTGGACCCAAGGACAACAGGGTATGAGGGTGATCCATTTGCAGCCACTGAGATTATACTCTTGGCTTATCGGTTTATTTTCTTTCTGTTTGCTATTTATTTAGCTTATACAACTATTCTCAATATATTTCGTAAACCGCTCTGATATTGTGACAAAGGGCGGACTAGCACACATGGCATAAACATAAATATATATTTATTTATTTATTTATTTATTTAACAACAAATGTGTACGTAAAGGCCATGGTAATATTATTCACTGTGTTGCTATAATGTCCTTGAGTTCAGCATTCATAACCTACTACCTGCTCTTCTGACCCCTTCCTCACTCACCTCCTTAGCTCCATCTTTTCATCTCTCGTCCCTTCTATTTCTCATATTCTTAACCTCTCTCTTTCCACTGCAACCTTCCCTTCTGTTTTCAAGCATGCTGTGATTACACCCCTCCTCAAAAAAACTTCACTTGATCCCACTTGTCCTTCTAACTATCGTCCCATCTCTCTCCTTCCTTTCGTCTCTAAACTACTTGAGCGTGCAGTCTATCACCGTTGTCTTGATTTCCTCTCCTCTCATACCCTCTTGGATCCTTTACAATCCGGCTTCCGTCCCCTACACTCCACTGAAACTGCTATTACTAAGATCTCGAATTATTTGTTCTTGGCAAAGTCCAAAGGCTTTACTCTGTCCTCATTCTTCTTGATCTTTCTGCTGCCTTCGACACTGTTGACCATAACCTCCTTCTTATCACCCTATCCTCACTTGGATTCAAAGACTCTGTACTATCTTGGTTCTCTTCCTATCTATCCCATCGCTCTTTCAGTGTGTGCTTCGATGGCTCCTCCTCCTCTTCAACCCCACTACCTGTAGGAGTTCCTCAGGGTTCCGTCTTAGGTCCACTCCTCTTCTCTCTCTATACCCAATCCCTTGGCACCCTTATCTCTTCCCATGGCTTTCACTATCATCTCTATGCTGAAGACTCTCAAATCTATCTTTCTGCACCTGTTATCTCTCCTGATATCCAGTCTAAGATCTCACTCTGCCTTTCTGACATTGCTGCCTGGATGTTCCACCGCCGCTTAAAACTGAACATGGCCAAAACTGAGCTTCTTATCTTTCCCCCGAATGCTTCCCCTCCTCTTTCCCCTTTCTTTCTCTCTGTCGATAACTCTGTACTCCTCCCTATTTCTTCAGCACGTAACCTTGGTGTTATCTTCGATTCCTCTCTCTCTTTCTCTTCACATATCCAGCTCATTGCTAAAACTTGTCGTTTCTTTCTATACAATATTTCCAAAATTCACCCCTTCCTCTCTGTTGACACCACTAAATTGATTTTCCACTCCTTAATCACCTCCTGTCTTGATTATTGTAACGTTCTCCTTGCCGGCCTTCCTGCAAGCCACCTCTTTCCTCTTCAGTCAATTCAACACTCTGCTGCTTGACTCAGTCTCGTTTTTCCCACATCACTCTTCTCCTCATGTTGCTTCATTGACTTCCCATCCGTCTCCATATCCAATTTAAACTTCTCCTCCTGACCTATAAATGTATTCACTCTTCTGCCCCCCAGTACCTTTCATCTCTCATCTCTCCTTACACCGCCTCTCGGTTGCTTCACTCTTCTAACAGTCTTCGTTTATCTGTGCCCTTTACTCGTACTGCTAATTCCAGACTTCGCTCCTTCCAACTGGCAGCACCCTTTGCTTGGAATAGTCTTACTATCTCTGTGCGCCAGGCGTCCTCCCTGGCCATTTTCAAGTCCAGACTAAAATCCCACCTCTTCACTATTGCTTTCCATTCCTGTCTTACCCTATCTTGATCTCTCTATCAACATTTGCTTACTTTGTCCTGTAAATTTTTGTTATTTGTATTATGTAACTTATTTTGTTTTCTGTCTTATTAGATTGTGAGCTCTGATGAGCAGGGACTGTCTCTCTTCTATGTTTGTACAGCGCTTCGTATGTTGCGGCGCTTTATAAGTCTTTAATAATAATAATAGTTTGTAAACCTGCTACGATAGTGACTTATGACCACCATGTCTTTATTGTAGCTTAATTAGAGCTGCCACAGTGATGCATAATAGTTATACTGGGTCAGTTTTTGAAGACGGAGGACCTCTTTTAATTTATCTGGTTACAGGCTTTCGGGATGAGACAGGTAATGGGCAGAGAGCAGGCGTGGAGAATGGAGCACACGTTAGGGAAAGCCCTTCGCATGTTAGCTGCAAAGGAACATATTGAACATGCCCCCTGCATCTAACGTGTGGCTTTTGCCATAAACGTGATTGAGATTGGTGCGTGAATGACAATTCCTTAGCGGGCTTTAGAAAAGGGGCCCTTAGTCCATATCAATGCACCTAAGATACTAGTCTATATACCAACCAGGGTTAATGTGTTGAAATGTTAAAAATGGCGTATGGGGTAATTTGATAAGTGTCAAATGTGTAGAATATCATTTTACTTGCTCGTCAGTGGGGTTATAGCAAGCATCTACTTTTATGCTATATATTGGGGTGGAGAATCGACCGAGCGGGGGCAGGACCAGCAATTACATGTATATTTTGTAAAATGCAGGCATGCACCTGGGGGCAGGTGTAACTGTGCAGAAGCTTTCAGGTAAGCTATTTTAGAAAGGCAGGTAGGAGCACTTGTCGCCTCTAAAAAAGAGCTGCGACTTATGTGTTTTCTGTCTAAGCAACTTGTTAAAATTTTATTCTCTTAATGCAGAATAAAAATGCATTAACATACAGTACCAGAATTGCTCACATGATTGTTACCGATACGAAAAATGTTGAAGAGCACACCTCAAATATTGATGAGCTATTTCACATACAAAGCAGCTCACCTTGTGCATGTGACCATACAATTTTATAAAAGCCCTTCTCTACCATATAAAACAGCGTTAACCAAATGCAAACCATAACATTACTCCTTTATTGACTGGGCTATTTTCTCCTCTGTTTGGACCTTTGCTGTTTTATCCATTCTCCCTCCCTCCTTTTCTTTTTCCTGCTAATTAAGTCTGTTCTCTTCTCTCGATGTATTTTTTTTAAATCCTAACCTCTTTGCTCTTACCATTTCTGTAATCTCCTTAGAGAACCATTTCAGTCTTTCTCTTTCTACCTTTGCTCACCTGCCTTATGCAAAGATTTGTTACCTTCTCAGAGCTTTTTTTTTTAAAAATTACCAACCAAAGTCCTTCTATACCCTTCAGCTCTTGGAATCCCAACTGCTCCAACTATATCAGTCATTTTTTGTAGTCAGCCCTATTCTTAATATGGTGCAGTTCAAGCTGAAGTTTAATATTGAACTACTTGGTACAGTTTTACTAAATCCTAAATTGTCTTTTATCCTGCGGTCAGTGACAGAGTCTTCATCTGTTAGTATCTTACACTACTTCTAGTTGTACTGAACTTGTTCTGTGGCTAAAAGGAGGAATGTGGATAAAGGCCTAGGGGCACAGGAAGACGGTAGATAAAGGACTAGGGAATAAAGAAGAACTATAGAAAAAGGATTAGTGGATACTGGAGGACTGTGGATAAATGACTAATAGATAATGGACAACTGTGGATAAAGGAGGAATGTGGACTTAGGACTAGTGGATAACAGAGGACCAATAGATAAAAAAGGTCTAGTTGTGCTGTACTTGTTCTGAGGAAAAAAGGAGAAGAAAACGTTTTCGAAATCGTCTATGGAATGCTAAACAAAACATAAAAAGTTCAAAAGATGAGTGAGAATAGAAACCTATTCCTTTGTAATGGAAATAATATTGTTGCATCTCAGATGGTGTGACTTTTGATTGCATGTTTTATAGGTCAATATTATGGGATTGGTTCACAACATTCTTTTTTTAACAGAGAATGGGAGAAAGCCATTCAGAATGAGGCCTTGGTGTTGTAAATATCAATAGAATCCAGGTATCCTGACAATATTTTCAAATGGTTATGCAGTGCATAATAACAACAACTTAACCTCATCCTGAAGCTAATGGGTTGTGACAACGAGGAAAAGCTGACGAAGGCTGAGTCATATCCAAGCCTTACTTACTAAGAATCAATTTCACACTCATTAATCTCGACAAATGTTTGGGCATGCTGGGGAAGCTGATCAATGCCGGTTGCTTTAATTTCAACATTAAGCATGAGCCTTTAGTAGCACAACATTAATGCAGTGATAACATCTTTGAATATCTTAAATTGACTGGGACATACAATATAGTATTGGCTTACCATATGCCAGGGTCTGCAACATAATTTATGTCATCATATCCATCCAACACATAATATCACAGTGAGTCATCATTTTTTGATAGAATACATTAAAATCACATTAACATTTTCTTCAAAAATAGTTGGCACAGTCTGCACAACGAGGCAAGCATTGGCATTGCTGGTTAAGGTGTATAGTCAGGTCTGCTATCCATTTAGGCCTCCGGTCTTCAGATATTCTGCATGAACCTGCTCTTGGTTGATCTCTGAAGCTACGTTGGGTTGGGGCTGGCTAGTACTCAGAAGGGAGACCACTTTGGAATACCAGGTGCTGTAAACTCACTGTGCAGAAGAAAGGTCGGGCAATCTACTTCTGGTTGCACCTTGCCAAGAAGACCCAAGGGCTGGGTTGTCAGGAGTCAGCATTGATTTGATGGCACTCATTGCATTATAGCCCTATATAGGCAGCTTGTAGGGAGGTGATCAGCTGTTTATTTTCAGCAGGCCTAAGTTATCTGTTTACTGCTACTACTAGTACTACTTATCATTTCTATAGTGTTACAAGGCATATGCAGCGTTGTAAAGAATCTTGTAAGCTAACGAGGCATTAATAACTACCCTGAATGAAATATTAAGAAGAGCAATAGCGATTACTCTGGCCTTGCTGACATTTGCTGTTTGTGCTAAAGGAACTAATCTAGGGGACACCAACAATTCCTGTGTCCTAAAAAGTGGACTGTTGATGTAGGAATAGTATGCGAGTAAGTATGGAAAGGATTCTTGTTTGGGTAAGAAACGGAGATCATATTTTTAGTACTTGGACTCCATGCTATTATGTTATACCAGCTGTTATTTATAGGTTCAGGGCATCTTTTTGGCGAAAGTATGTTTTTTATAACTGAAAGTGAGATTGAGGGTTGCACAGGAGGATCTAGTGTGCTCATATGCAATTAAGGGGGGACATGAATGCCCGGTCAGTACCTGGACTGTATGGATGACCACAGCGTCACGAGGTGCCAGTGTGGTAGGGCAGAAAAAAAATCACAGAAGGTTCTTTAAAGCTAGATGCCAAAACGTATCCCTTTCAATAATAAGAGCCCCTCAGAATAAGAGCATTCAACAGTGAAAATACATGCCCAAAAGCACCTTCATTGATCTCTAAAAATGTGCATGTTTTGACATTTAGCTATGAAGAACCTTTTGAGATTTTTTATGGAATATGTTTCATAAGGTGCTCCAATAAGATCATATATCGTTGGCAGTGTGATAGGGCAGCTATACATCCGCTGTCCCTGGCACTGGGAGACATGACTGATGTTGTGCCAACATTTACCAGATTGCTCCATGAGGCCTACCTCTTTATCCAGTGCAGGATCTAAGAGAGCTGCAAGAGTGGTGATATAGCTGGAGGCTGGCTACTTGGTGTGATGGCACTGGGATCTCCCCTTCCATAGGCTTGACCAGGGGAGTACTGCCACACAGCAGACCGTGGGAAGGCAGGCAAGGTTGCCCTACAAGTAACACATGTATACTGACCAATATAAACCAGGACAGAGAGTGGACATTCTATAGGACAGGTGTAGCCACATATGGGAAGCTGTTCTGTGAAATGCCAGTACCCAGATATGTGGGAAACAGATGCCATAGCCAAACAGCCAAAGTCCTTTGAAGAGCATTGTTATGTCACTCAGCAATACAATGCATCCTTGGGGAATGGCAAAGTTGAATGAGGTTTTTGTGAGGTTGGTAAGGGTCCATACTTAGCAGTTGTTTCTAGAGATGACCAATGAAGGCATAACCAAGGATTTCTTCTATTGCCATGAGGATTGTGAAAAATTGCAAGAGGACCTTGATAAATTGGAAGATTGGGCATCCAAATGGCAGATGAAATTTAATGTGGACAAGTGCAAAGTTATGTACCTAGTGAAGAACAACCCAAACTATGGTTACTTGATGTAAGGTTCCACATTAGGAACCACATAAGAACATAAGAAATGCCATACTGGGTCAGACCGAGGTCCATCAAGCCCAGTATCCTGTTTCCAACAGTGGCCAATCTAGGTCATACGTACCTAGCAGTTTCCCCAAAAGACACAGGTTCTGCAGTGCTTGTACTAGGTCAAGCATTGATATCCTGGGTCCCTTTTTAATAGTGGTTTATGGACCTTTCCTCCAGGAACTTGTCCAAACCTTTTTTAAACCCAGCTATACTAACAGCCCTTACTACATCCTCCGGTAACAGATTCCAGAGTTTGATTACACGTTGAGTGAAGAAATATTTTCTCTTATTTGTCTTAAATAGTTTACCCTGTAGCTTCATTACATGTCCCCTAGTCCTTCTATATTCTGATAGCGTAAACAATTGATCCACGTTTATCCGTTCCACTCCATTCATTAATTTATAGACCTCTATCATATCTCCCCTCAGCCGTCTCTTTTCCAGGTTAAAGAGCCCTAACCTTTTTAGCCTCTCTTCATAGGAGTAGCCTTCCATCCCCTTCACCAATTTGGTGGCTCTTCTCTGTACTTTTTCTAATAACTCTATGTCCTTTTTAAGATACGGTGACCAGAATTGCACACAATATTCAAGGTGCGGTCGTACCATGGAGCGATACAGAGGCATTATAATATCCTTTGTTTTATTCTCCATCCCTTTCCTTATGATACCTAGCATTCTATTTGCTTTCTTGGCCGCCGCTGCACACTGGGCGGAGGGTTTTTAACATGTTATTCACGATGACTCCTAAATCTTTTTCCTGGGTGGTGGTTTCTAATGTGGAGCCTTGCATCGTGTAACTATAGTGTGGGTTGTTCTTTCCTAGGTGCATAACTTTGCACTTGTCCACATTAAATTTCATCTGCCATTTGGATGCCCAGTCTTCCAATTTATCCAGATCCTCCTGCAGTTTTCCACAATCCTCTTGGGTTTTAACAACTTTAAACAGTTTTGTGTCATCTGCAAATTTGATAACCTCACTAGTTATTCCTTTTTCCAGGTCATTTATGAATATGTCAAAAAGTAGGGGACCCAGTACAGATCCCTGGGGTACTCCACTATTCACCTTTTTCCATTGGGAATATTGGCCATTTAGCCCTACCCTCTGCTTTCTATCTTTTAACCAGTTCCCGATCCACAATAGTACACTGCCTCCTATCCCATGACTTTTTAGCTTTGCCAAAAGTCTCTGATGGGGGACCTTGTCAAAAGCTTTCTGAAAGTCCAGATACACTATATCAACCGACTCACCTTTGTCTACCTGTTTATGCACACCTTCAAAAAAACAGATCAGATTAGTAAGACAAGATCTTCCATGTTGGCTGTCTCCCATTAGGCCATGGCTATCTACATGCTGTGTAATTTTGTTCTTTATGATGGTTTCTACCATTTTCCCTGGTACTGACGTCAGGCTCACCGGTCTGTAATTTCCCGGGTCACCCCTGGAACCCTTTTTAAAAATTGGTGTTACGTTGGCGACCCTCCAATCTTCAGGTATTACAGATGATTTTAATGAAAGTTCACAGATTACCAATAGCAGGTCTGCAATCTCATATTTCAGTTCTTTCAACACTCTGGGATGTATACCATCCGGTCCAGGTGATTTGTTACTATTCAGTTTATCAAATAGTTGTAATATATCTTCCCGGTGTAGCGATATTTCTCTCAATTCCTCTGCAGTATCACCTTTAAATACCACTTCAGTCTTGGGTAACATCCCTACATCTTCCTCAGTAAAGACCGAAGCAAAGAATTCATTCAGTCTCTCTGCTATAGCCTTGTCCCCTCTTACTGCCCCTTTTACCCCTCTATCATCTAATGGTCCAATTGACTCTCTCACAGGCCTTTTGCTACGAATGTACTTGAAAAAGTCTTTATTTCGTGTTTTTGCTTCCGTAGCAAGTTTCTTCTCAAATTCCCGCTTTGCCTGCCTTATCAATGCTTTGCATTTAACTTGCCAGTGCTTGTGTTGTTTCCAGTTTTCATCATTTGGCTCTTTTTTCCATGTCCTGAAGGTTGCTCTTTTGGCAGCAACAGCCTCTCTGACCTCACCTTTAAACCATGCTGGCAGTTTTTTGGACTTTCTTCCACTTTTCTTAATGCGTGGAATACAGCTGGTCTGGGCTTCGAGGATAGTATTTTTAAATAACACCCAAGCTTGCTGTAAGTCTTTAACCTTTGGAACCGCTCCTTTTAGTTTTTTCCGAACTATACTCCTCATTCTATCATAGTCTCCCTTTTGAAAGTTAAAAGGTAGTACTGTGGATTCCTTTACTATCTGTCCTCCACTGATTAAATCAAACATGATCATACTATGATCACTATTGCCAAGTGGTCCCAACACCCTTATTTCTTGCACCAGATCTGGCGTTCCACTAAGGACTAGGTCCAGTATGGCTTCCCCTCTGGTCGGTTCATGAATCAGCTGCTCCAAGAAGCAGTCATTTATTTCATCTAGAAACTTTATCTCTTTAGCTTGTCCTGCTGTGAGACTGTCCCAGTCGATACCGGGGTATTTGAAATCACCCATTATTACTACTCTGTTGTGGCTTTTGTTAGCTTCCTTGATTTCTTTGAGCATTTCATCATCCATTTGTTCATTCTGGCCAGGCGGTCGATAGTATACTCCCACTGCCATCACCTTCCCTTTCATAAATGGAATTTCAATCCATAGAGATTCTACAGCAAATTGTGTTCCCTGCAAAACTTTAATCCTTTCTGACTCAATGCCCTCTTTAACATAGAGCGCAACCCCTCCACCAATTTGTTCAGCTCTATCATTACGATATAGTTTGTATCCAGGTATCACAGTGTCCCACTGGTTATCCTCCTTCCACCATGTCTCTGAGAGTGCAATCATATCTAACCTCTCATTTAGTGCTATATATTCTAATTCTCCCATCTTATTGTTTAGACTTCTAGCATTGGCATACAAGCATTTTAGTGACTGTATTTTATTAATTTTATTAATATTAATCTGGCTATTGGTAGGCATGGGTAATTGGGAATCTTTATGCTCTGTCTGCTCCTTACTCAAGGGCATTTGGGCTACTATACTCCCTTTTGGAACCTCACTGTTTTTGGTAGTATCCTTCAAGGATACCTTTGTCCGAACCATGCGCTCCTGGGTGACTGTCGGCTTTCCCCTATTTTCTAGTTTAAAAGCTTCTCTATCTCTTTTTTAAAGGTTAATGCCAGCAGTCTGGTCCCACCACCCAGGAAAAACGATTTAGGCATCATAGTGGATAACATGTTGAAACCCTTCGCCCACTGTGCAGCGGTGGCCAAGAGAGAAAATAGAATGCTAGGAATCATAAGGAAAGGAATGGAGAATAAAACAAAGGATATTAAAATGCCTCTGTATCGTTCTGTGGTGCGACGCACCTTGAATATTGTGTGCAACTCTGGTCGCCGTATCTTAAAAAAGATATAGCATTATTAGAAAAGGTGCAGAGAAGAGCCACCAAAATGGTAAAGGGGATGGAAGGATACTGCTATGAAGACAGGCTAAGAAGGTTGGGGCTCTTCAACCTGGAAAAGAGATGGCTGAGGGGAGATATGATAAAGGTCTATAAATTAATGAATGGAGTGGAACGGGTAAACGTAGATCGCTTGTTTATGCCATCAAAATATAGAAAGACTAGGAGACATGCAATGAAGCTACAGGGTAACCTATTTAAGACTAATAAGAGAAAATATTTTTTTTCACACAACGTGTAATCAAACTCTGGAATTCATTACCGGAGGATGTAGTAAAAGCTGTTAGTGTAGCCAGGTTTAAAAAAGGTTTGGACAAGTTCCTGGAGGAAAGGTCCATAAACCATTATTAAAGGGACCTGGGATATCCACTGCTTGCTCCATACAAGCATTGTGGAAACGGTGTCTTCTGGGGAAACTGCTAGGTACTTGTGACCTAGATTGGCCACTGTTGAAAACAGGATACTGGGCTTGATGGACCTTGGTCTGACCCAGTATGGCATTTCTTATGTTCTTATGATTTGAGAACCTCTGGCCATTCCCCAAGGACTGTTGGGGAGAGGTGTCTGAGGCTGCTGAAGCTGAAACATTTCAGAAGTTGGGGAAAGAGCAGGATAGTGGGCGATTGATGTGACAGACCTTGAGTGTGTGGCAGTGTGTACTGGCTGGAGATAGGGTGGTAGCAGGGGCAGCGAAGAGAAGGGGGGGCCTACATCCCTGGGTGTAGGTAGGAAAGGGAAGGAAAGATGCTGGACATTTGGAGGGAGTAGGAAAAAGGAGGTGAGATTATGAAATGTGCAGCGGGTAGGGTAGGGTAGGGTTGGGGTTGGAGAAGAGATACTTGACGTTGGGGGGAGGGGATAGTGCTGTTCCATAGGAGGGGACAAGACACACAGGTCTTGAGTACATGAATGTGCTCAAAGGCTCCATGTCACACTCTCAGTTTCACAGTTCAAATTGCAGCTTAGAAATGCCGTTTCCGCCCCAGGCCACCGCTCCCTTGAATTGGACCTCCCTAGGTGGACACCTAATCCGCCTTGCAGTAGGGCCAGTCCTGACCATGCATTTCCATCTAGTTTCAGGAGACAAACGCCCTTTATGAGATCATAACACCTGATGAAGGAAGTTTAGCTCCAGAAAGTATTAAATGAGTCCAATAAAATGATAGCATTTTATATTATTTTTGTTTGGTAACCTTTATTTCTGCTCATTCAAGTGGATGAACACAGCGGTGACATTATGTTTTAATAGTTTATCCTATTATTTATTACACTGATACAGGGTTTTAATATTCACCTGAACCAGGGACATTCAGGGGAATTTATTGCTGAAGGTTAAATTCACGTGAAGAACCAACTCACCCTCAGGGTCACTAAAACCTTATTTTTGGTTATGAGCACGCTGAATTCCTAGCTCCATAAATATTTGTTGTCTGCCATGGGTGCGTGCCTTCTGTTTAATTCTAATGTTCTTACTTGCATTTGAAAATATGTATCTTCTATATATATGCAATATTATCAATCCCACATGCCTTATCAATCTTTATTGAAATTCATATTTAAATTCTTAATTTTTAAGGTTTTATTATGCTAAGAGGGAAGACACCTCAGAAAAACATTTCTCTACTTGGTAAGTGCAAATGGCCACTGTAAAACACTTTACTCAAAAAAGGCCATTTATTCTTTTAATCAGCGATCTATAAAACCACCTAGATACTACAGTTAATATCTTTCAATTGTCCAAAAAAATACTGCCTTTCATATCTATAAACAAAATTCCATTCTTTTTAAAGTTCTTTAATAATTTAAAGGTACTGAATAAAGCAATAAAGTGTGTGAACCTAAAATACTTCAAAGATAAATCATATTTTTCACTTATCTATTGCAAGTTTAATCTCCAATACACTGCAGCTACTATATGTCCAAAGGAGGAAGTCTCTTTATCGCCTGACGGTGATCAACGTTTTTCACTAAAGCTGCATCGGGGATCTACATCTCTTCTCAGAGTTCTACATCTCTTCTTATAATGCGTGAAAGTCTGCTCTGAGATCTTGTCAAACTGTGCACATAATTTTGTGAAC
The DNA here is from genome assembly GCA_033557465.1 of Ichthyophis bannanicus. Taxonomy (NCBI): domain Eukaryota; kingdom Metazoa; phylum Chordata; class Amphibia; order Gymnophiona; family Ichthyophiidae; genus Ichthyophis; species Ichthyophis bannanicus. Next base: position 39,365,322 of record CM066050.1, on the reverse strand, counting down.
AGGCGCTGTTGTTGTTAAGTGTCACTGAGTCGATGTTGACTCCTAGCGGTCCTGTGGATAGTTGTCATGAACAAGGCCCTACATTTGCCAAAGCCTGAAATGCTGGTACTATTTTGCACTTTTTTGTGTATGGAGATGCTTTTGTTCGAAAATATGCACACTCTATCTGAACATGAGTTAGCAGTGCTTAATTTATCGCGCTTGAGAGCAAGAAAAATTGATGACACTGCATATCAGTTTTGGCCCCCTTCTAGTTCATACTTTGAATTAAAATAACCACATCTGCTGTGGCTTAGGGATTCCTAATTGTTCAGGTACGGCTAATTAAGCTCAGGCCAAAAGCAATACAAACTGGGATGACCCAAACTGCAATGCAGTGGGAGCCCCAAAATAGTTCCACATTGATGGTTGTTTCCATAACAGGGCAATGGCAGTTTTGTAGGTCACAAATTTTGGATCAGCTCATCTCTAATTATGGCACTTGTTTGCTAACGTGTGATAGCATTTAACATTAGTTGCAAAACTAAATGCGAGATAACTGCAAAGCCTGTGTGGTAACTGGTGCATGAAACCCAGCATCTGACCATGCAACTACCAAACTGCAGACATTTACAGGATATTAAGAGCATGTCGATAATATGATTGTATTCATGCTACTGGCAACATGCTAGGAGACTGATACAGCTAAAAAGACCCCCCCCCCCCGATTAGCATTTTAGAAACCGCTCAAACTCCCAGTACCCTTTTATTTGGTAGCTAGCTCCTTAGTGGTAGTACTGTGAGACTATCACTATGGGTCAGAAGTGCCATTTAGAACTTGGGCACTGATGAGGCAGAAGCTTCTGGGGATTGCCCCCGCCCCCACTAGCCTCCAGGAAACCCTCTGGTAAGAGCCAGAGGGGGAGGGCTTGGGAGGCAGGGTGGAAATATTGGAGATGTCACTGGGTGTTGGGAGAGTGAGGGGTTGGACGGAGGGAGTCTAGATATAGTGTACATAGATTTCATTAAAGACTGACACTTCTCCACAGAAGTGATTATAAATAAATTGAGTGCCCTAAGGACTGACCCTAAAGTGACTGACTGGGTTAGAAATTGGTTGAGTGGGAGGTGACCAAGGGTACATGTAAATGGAGCTCATTCTGAGGAGAAGGATGTTACCAGTGGTGTGCTGCAGAGATCTGTCCTTCTTTTTAACTTTTAACTTTTTTGTAGGTCATATTGCAGAAGGTCTGTCAGGTAAGTTTTGTCTCTTTGCAGATGATACCAAAATCTGACATAAAGTAGACACCCAGGAAGGTGTAGATAACATGAGGAGTGATCTAGCGAAGCTTGAAGAATGATCAAGGATTTGACAGCTGAGATTTAACACTAAAAAAATGCAGAATCATGCATTTGGGCTTCAAAAATCCAAGGGAGTGGTACAGTGTAGGGAGTGAAGTACTTCTGTCCATGAAAGAAGAGCAGGACCTGGGCATTATTGTTTCTGATGATCTTAAAGTGACTAAACAGGTAGAAAAGGCAACAGCGAAAGCCAGAAGGATGCTTGGGTGCATAGGGAGAGGAATGGCCAGCAGAATAAAGGAGGTGATAGTGTCTCTGTATGAGTCTCTGGTGCGACCTCATTTGGAGTATTGTGTGCAATTCTGGAGACCACACCTTCCAAAGGATATAAACAGGATGGAGTCGGTGCAGAGGATAGCTACCAAAATGGTCAGTGGGCTTCATCATAAGGCATATGGGGACAGACTTAAAGATCTCAATATGTATACTTGGAATGATAGAGACATTTAAATACCTATGGCATAAATGTACAGGAGAGCCTCTTTCAATTGAAAGAAAGCTCTGCAACAAGGGGGCATAGGATAAAGGTGAAAGGGAAATATTTCTTTATGGAAAGAGTGGTAGATGCATGGAATAGTTTCTCAGTGGAGATAGTACTACAAGGACTGAATTTAAGAAAGCATGAGGCAGACACAGAAGATCTCTAATAAACAAAAATGGACTGTAAAGCTTAGAAGTTGGTATGGTAGGGCAGACTGGATGGTCGTTTGGTCTTTTTCTCCCATCGTGTTTCTATGAATTGGAGATGTTGGGAGTGCTGGGGGTGTTGGGGAATGTGAAGGTAAGGTAGAAGCAGCAGCAGAGTAGAGGAAGCAGTACACCCAGCAAGGGCAAGGGAAGGAAAGGGGAACTGCTGAAGACCAAACACAGTTTAGGACAAGTATCCAGAGTGTTGCCATGAGTCAACATTAACTCGATGGCAAAGAAAACACTATACACCTGAGGGGAAAGGAAGGGAAGGGGAGATGCTGGACTATGGAGGGGTAGGTTAGGGAAGGGAAAGGAAAGGAAAGGGGAGATGCTAGGTTATGGGAAGGACATGGCCAGTCCATTGGAAGGGCAGGATATGATAGGCCTTGACCAAACCCATGTGATATTGGAGATATCGGGGGGGTGGGGGTGGGGGTGTCGTGGAGTGCCATTTGGGAGGTGGGGTTTATTATAGCTGGGATAGCCATGGTAAGTGTATCAACGATATCACAGTGGCGCTTACCACCTCCTCTCATGATAAGCGTGCTTAGTTCATGAGCAAGCATGTGTTAAGTGTTGTAGCCATGTGATAAGTTACTGTGCACTAATTCATGCAGTAACTGCTTATCGCGCTTTATAGTAGGCCTTTAAATCTTTTGCCATGACAATGTCAGAGAAAAGTAAGGATTCATTCAGAGGCTGAACTGGTTTCTGATACCAGGAGAGAGAGAGGGGATTAACTAGTGGAAGTAGCCAGCATAAAAATACATACAGATGATCCAAGTTATCTAAAAACTTGCATGGGACTCAAAAAACTATGCCAAAAGTGTAATATCAAAATATTTGATTTGTATACCAAGGATCTTAATTGACTACAGTAATATTGCCAAGTGTGTCCTATCACTATATTTTTGTGGTGATACAGTCATTTGCTGAAAAGTATTCAAATCTGTATACTTACTTTGATTAAAAAAAACAGAAATATAAGTTTTACATACTTTTCGAAAGGTTTTAGCCAGATATGTGAGCACAGTGGGGCCCTTTTACTAAAGTGCGCTACGCAGTTAGCATGGGTTTGGGCGCACACTAACTGGGCACTGTGACTCCGGCAATTGTTAGGATGCGGCTGTGACAGCGCATGCCAATTTCCATGCTAACTGCGCCTTGCACATTAGAGTGTGAAATGGGTTAGGGAGAGAGAGTGAGCGTGCTGAGCACTATACAGTCAGCACACAGGTAAACGCCGCTTGCTGACTGCTTTTTTCATAATTAGCCTGAGTACAACTACCTCCACCTCAATAGGTGAAGTTAAATGCGCCCATGGTAATAGTTCCCCACATTACCATACTGCCCCACACGTTAACTGTCAGGAAAATGTTGTACATGTCCCCATTGTGGCTTTGCATTTAACACGCCTCGATGTTGCACCTTAGTAAAAGGGCACCAGTATGTAAATTCAGTGAGCAACAGCTACGTCTCCATTTGAGTAGAAAAGTCTCTCTCCCCATCTTCTTTCTCCCCAGTCATATAGAATCATAATCATGCACCTAATATATCCTTTCACTTACCCAAAGAGCAATGAACACAAATAGGTTCCCCTCAGCCAGCTACAAAAGGTCTACCTTTAATAAGAATCTTTAGTAATTACTTTAGCGTTTGACACAGGCAAGTTAACGGACCCTGGGTGCTATTCTCCACGATACAAACTTTGGTTTCAACCAGTATCAGATCTATGAGACAGGCAGAAAGGATTGCACTGTGATCCTTATTCATGCCCCCTACTTACATACATGGCGTTGCAATATGCTATCCTAATCCTTCAAAGCTATCAAGCTGTATTAGATCAGTGTGGAGATGTCAATAGTATAATGGAACAAATGATTGAAAGGAGAAAGTTTACAATAAAAGTAGACCTGCTTACTCATAAAAATGCCATCGGTTTTTAGTATGCACTATAAATATATCCAGCAGTAATAAAGCATAGGTTTCACATTTTTATTTCAAGAGCAGCCAACATTTATTAGGACTACAAATGTTAGCAGAATAATGAAAAAGTTAATAGCTAAGGAAAGTTACAGTTTCAGAAAAACTTATGTAACTGCCAAAATGTTAATGCTCATGATATATATGGAAGGTGGGTAGAGTTGGGAATGCATACTAATACCTATCTGAGCAGGGGATAGAAGAAAGAGATTAAGGGACATACTGACTAAAGTGCCCTAACGTTTTCCACGTGCTAAGCAGTTAGGGCCCAATATTCAAAGGATTTAGGTTCCTAATCTTTGAGATTTATGCTCGTAAAATGGTCTCTGAAAATTTACTAGGGCTGAGTGTATAAATATTTTCTTAAAAATTCAGACCAAGGGTCCATCAAGCCCTGTATGCTGTTTCGAACAGTGACCAGTCCCGGTCACAATTACATGTCAAGTTCCCAAAAGGTATACAGATTCCATGCTGCTTGTCCCAGGGGTAAGTAGTGGATTTCCCCAGTCCACTTTAATCATGGTTTATGGACTTTCCCTCCAGGAACTCACCCAAGCCTCTTTTAAACCCATCTACACTATCAGCTTTTACTATATCCTCAAGTAATGAATTCCAGAGTTTGATTACGGATTGAGTGAAAAAATATTTTCTCTGATTTGTCTTGAATGGTGTGGAACAGGTAAATGTAGATCAGTTGTTTTCTCCTTCAAAAAGTAGAAAGACTAGTGGACACGCAATTAAACTACAATGTAGCACATTTATTATTTTATAGACCTCTATTATATCTCCTCTCAGCCTTCTCTTTTCCAAGTTGAAGAGCTCTAACCTTTTAAACCTTTCCTCTAAGAGATATCCTTCCATCCTCTGCTATTTTGGTTGTTCTTCTCTGTACCTTTTTGAGTTCCGCTATATCCTTTTTAAGTTATGGCAACCAGAATTATACAGAATATTCAAGGTGCAGTCACACCAGGGAGTGATACAGAGGCATTATAATATCTTTGATTTTTTTTTCTAATTTCCTTTCCTTATGATTTCCTAGCATTCTATTTGCTTTATTGATCATGGCTGTACACTGGAAGAGAGTTTCAATGTATTATCCATGATGCCAAGATCCTTTTCCTGGGTGGTAATTCCATTCCGAGCAGAGTTTTGCGCATACCATGAGAGTCATGAATCTCATTTCTAAGCCCGGGTATGTGGAGTATGATCTCAGTCTCTCAAATTTACTGCTAATGCTCAGTGTAGTACTTGCATCATGCCACAGAGAGCCGCCCTCTAGAGTTTGAAAGATTTTATGTGTATGGGTAATTTCTCAAGGTGTGCTTAGAAATTTCTCTTAATTAAGCCTGTGGCACCCAACACATTGGGAAAAGGTATCTTTCTACCACATTTTCTTGGTCTCCGACTACATTTCTTGGTACTTGATCATTTTCTCCCTCTCAAAGTGATTCATAGAGTAGGCGCTTGGAATTGACACCTCTATAACAGGAAGGCCGCGAGCCCCGTGTGCGCGGCCGCAGCTAACCGGGGGGGCGCCTGGCGCGCGCTCCCCGCTGGCTGGCAGGCTGTGCGGCGGCGGTAAAGTGCGGGGTTTGAAATGATTGGCTCCCGCGGGGGTTTTGACAACGCGGGAGCCAATCATTGACCAGGGAACTCGGCAAGGGGGGAGCGGTGTTGAGCGCGGCCGTCTTTTCGGCCTCGAGGTGCGAGGCGGCGGTTGCTCCTGCCCTCCCACCCTTCTGAGGGTCTGCGGGACCCGGTGTTTTGGGGTGTTGCAGCTGGGGAGGGGTGGCGGGATCCCGGAGGTTTCTGGGGTCCGGAGCCGGAGGTAATCCTTAGGGCGGGGGTGGGGTACCCCCGACCTGGACAATCCCTCGGGCTTTTGCTAATAATATGGCGAAGCCGGAAGAGGGAGGGATAAGAAAATAGCTGGGGCTTGTGCCCGGCGGAAGCGGAAACAGCGTCACCTTGCTAATGATATGGCGGGTGAGGGCTTGATCCGCGGGAAAAGGGGGGGGGGGGTTAAGATTGTTGGATTTATAGATTGTTCTGTTATTGTTAAAAGGCTAATAAAAGCTGCGACCAGTTTAATTCCAGAACATGTGTGATGTGATTATTGCATAATGTGAGGAATGAAGAAGGTGGAAAGGGGGTGGGGGGAGTGGGGCGGGGAGCGGCTCGTGCGCCTTACCCAGTTATCATTGCCATTCTGGTGTTTTTCTCCTTTACTACTATCCGGCTTCCTTGCATCCAGCTTTTTATCGGTCGGAATGGGAATATCTCAGGTGATCATAACCTCTTCATTCTCAGTAATTCTTTTATGGTCATGATCTCAGTGTTTTTCAGGCACAGTGATGATGTAGTGTTTACAGAGTTTCCAATGGATAAGGCATGTTATTTTATTGTGCCTTTCTGTATAGAAATTTTCTTCCGAATGTGGAAACTTGCATCTTATAACCATAGTTTGGGTTCTTCTTCCCTAAGTGCATAACTTTGCACTCATCTATATTAAATTTGATCTGCCATTTGGACACCATCTTCCAATTTTTTTAGGTCCTCTTGTAATTTTTACACAATCCTCTTGTGTTTTAACATCTTTGAATAATTTTGTGTCATCTGCAAATTTGATCAACTGCTTGTTATTCCCATTTTCAGATCATTTATAAATATGTTAAAAAGCAGCAGACCTAGTACATATCCTGTGATATGCCACTATTTACCTTTCTCCATTTAGAAAACTGGCCATTTAGCCCTACCCTCTATTTTCTATCTTTTAACCAGTTCCTAATCCACAACAGTACACTGTCTCCTATCCCACGTCTTTTTAATTTCCCCAAGAGTCTTTCATGAGGGATCTTGTCAAAGACTTTCTGAAAATCCAGATACACTATATCAACCAGTTCACCTTTATCTACCTGTTTATTTTCACCTTCAAAAAAATATAAGATTACTGAGACAAGACTTTCCTAAACTAAATCTATGCTGGCTTTCTGCCATTAAACCATGACTATCTACATGTTCAGTAATTTTGTTCTTTATAATGGTTTCTACCATTTTGCCCGGTACTGACACCAATCTGTAGTTTCCCAGATCACTCCTAGAACTCTTTTTGAAAACTGGCGTTACATTGGTCACTCTCCAATCTTCAGGCACTATAGATGATTTTAATGATGGTTCACAGATTACTAAATGTAGTCTGCAATCTCATGACTTCTTTAGCCACTGTGAACTGAACTTTCTGCTGGAGTCCTTTGTCCCAGTGGTAGTCTTGTTGCCAAAAAGTGCCAGTGAGTCAGTGTCAACTCATGGCGATCCTGTGGATAGTTGTCCTAAACTGTGTTTGGTTTTCAGTCAGGTGGCTAATCGTTGACAGAGTGGCATCCATAGCTGCTGTTATTGTTTTGATCCATCACATTGCCAGTCTTCCTCTTTTGCGTTGACCTTCAACCTTGCCAAGCATGAGGTCTTTCTCTCTTTTTCTTTGTATAATGTTTCCAAAGTATGAAAGTCAAAGTCTCAGAATCTATCTCCTATAAATTATATACCAATGCAGTCACAGAGGTGTGTCGCATCCTTCACTGATCCTTATTGATCCTATGTCGCAGTTGTGACACAGACTGCATTTTCAATAATCATACCCATTTCTTCACAATGGAAGGAGAAACTGCCCATACCAAACTTTAACTTGAGGCTTTTATTCTTTTCTCAATAAAACATTTTATAAACATTCCTTAAAGCCTGCAGAACAACATTTTAGATGTCTACGTTGTGTTGGTAATAGAACAGACAATAATAATAGTCCTGATAGTCGAAAGCACTTATCTGAATAGCAGCACCAGCTCTCTATATAAGTGCTGCTAAAATGATTACATTCTGTCTCGGTGCTATCCGGATAGTACCAAGGCAGAGCGTGGGCGTTTCTTTAAATTAGTCTGACAGTGGAAATATTATCCGCTACTTATACGAATATCCCATTCACAAGAATAGATCTGCAGGAGGCGTTTTCTGGCTGGACCTCCAAGACATACGTTTTATCCATATTTAAGAACCACAATACACATATATTCTGGAAAATGTATGCACTGGAATTTCCACTTACTTAGAGTCATGTATAACTGTCAGCTCACTCCTTCTTTGGACCTGGGGTGTAAAAGGCAGCTTGAGAGAGAAATTGTGCTTCTCTCTGATGTTCACAACCACTTTGAATTGCCATAAATCAGAGTTTTGGAAGACAGTTCCTTAATTAGTTCTTTATAAACATGTATGTTTCCTAAATTTTACACTTAGATGTATAGCGTTACCCCTCACAGATATAGGGGTGATTTTTTAAGGGACCCCAGAAAGATTCACAGTCCCTACGTGTGCATTCTGTAAGCACATGCAAAAAGGCCCTCTGTGCTGATCGTGAGTTGGGGTGTACGCAGAGGGCACGGTGTGAATGGAAAGTAGTTGCAGCCTTGAGGGACGTGTGTATGTTATAGACTATTATGATGTATTTGCGCCCCTCGCCAATGTAGTCGCCTCCAGCTATGCCTGCTCTAGGGCAGGGGTAACTGATGCGCCTAGAGTATGGCATTTGGTACACACCTATCTTATAAAGTCAGGCAGGAGCGTAATCAATGCAAAATTACCCCATAGGGAGTAATAAGGAGGCACCGAGGGGGTCTTTTACTAGTGCTAGCTACTTTGAAGGCATGCTGGGCCATGCAATGCCAGCTCGCATGGGGTCATGACAGTACAGGACAATTCCCACGCTAACTGTGCAACCTGCGTTAGGATTGCGAGTAGCTGAGTAAGGAGCGGAGAGTAAGTGTGAAGAGCTCAGCGCAGTTAGCGGTGGGTTCATCTAACACCACCCGCATTAATGACACCTGTGTTGGGGCGAAGTGGTCTGTGCTACCTGCTGGGAAAATGCTTTCCACACCCTGACAGTTAACGCAATGGTGTTGCACCTAACCTGCCATAGTTTCAGCACTTTTGTCACATTAGCTGCAACACCTTAGCGCCCGTTAGTAAAAGGATCCCCAAATCTTAGGCACCATCAATGCAAATAAATGTCAGTATTTTAGTAATTTACACATTCAAGTGGCCATTTATGTGTGTAAATGACCTCTTAAAAGTAGGCATGTAGTTTTCCTTGTGGGCATGCATGTGGGTGGGGTTTGAGCAGAGAGTGGATGATGTGAGCATGTATGCGCATCGATTACTGAAAACAATAATTTAGATGCGTACTTGCAAAAAGTAGGTGTGGTCATTTACATCAGCTCTAGGGCACAGTTCTTATACCCTCCTTATGTTCTAAGGCCTTAATTTAAGGCATGTTCTCTGCTACTTATGTAAGTATTTAATAAACTGCTCATGTACTTGATTTTGGAAAACAGGTGTAAGATATGTGCCTGGAAATATACATTAACTGGGCATAACTTTATAAATGACCCTCCTTGGAGTAATTTTACAAAGGAATCCACTTTTTAGTTTTAGCATGAGAAGTTGATTTGAGAAAAATGGCAGTCATATTTCTGCTCAAAATTTGGGTGGATGTTGCTCGCGGTGTGATTGGGAAAGTAGAATGGCTCGCTTTGCAAGGAAACTCTTCTTTAAACCAATCACTCTGAGCAGAATAAAAGCATAAAAGCAGGTCTAACTACATGGAAAGTGCCCACTTCCAAAAATTCACAGTTGAAATAGCTCTAAATACATCACATTTCTTAGAGGAAATTGCCTTAGCCACCTCTGAAATGAACCACCATTGAAGATGTAAGGTTACAAGGATGACCTCTATTGCTATTTTCCATTTCTAGTGCAATCTTTGTCATGAGCAGAGCCATTAGAAAAACGAAGGTGGCATAAATATGTGGATCAGCAAATTTTCTCAGCTGTCCATTACTGTCTGAAGATCTCACTGTCAGACTACCCATCATCCTCAAAGCCAACTATCTGTACTGAGATTAGATGGTTTCCCTTTGATTTCTGCAGCACAACATAGTGGGTTATGACAGGACACTGCCCTGGTAGCCAAAGTCTTTGCAGACTGTGATATTTTAGTTGATTGATATAAGATATATTTAAAATGGTTGCTGTAAAAGAGCTTTTGAGATGCTGTGGGCCTCTTCTGAGATTGGATTACAATAAAATGGACAAAAGACCAGCAGAAAACATTATGAACCCGATATTTAGTGCAGGTCTCCTTACTGTTTTCTTTTATATTATCTCATGTAATTATACCCCACTTGCTATCCATAGGAATTCCCCACCCCAAAAGCACAGGTTGCACCTTGCAGTTAATGTTATGGAAACTGAAAGACAATGTGTTCCGAAGTAAAAGCAATCAGTATGAAATTCTGTTTGATCAAAGGCTGAACTGAGATAGCGGCATGCGTGCCTAAAGAAAAGCTCAATCTGTGCTCATTTTTAACAAATCCTTTGCAATTTTTAGGCATTTTTTGTATTCATAACTATTCATACATTTGCATGTGCAATGTTTGTGTTTAGAATGTTAAAAATCTGCACACGTGTGTTCTTAGGTATACATATGCACAAGTGATCTGCATGTACTTTTAATTTTTAGGTATCCAAACGAATCGAATTAACCGTGATGAATGCATACCCCAAGTAATCTTAAAATTTCTCAGAAAGCAATGCAGTAGGAGAAAGAGTTACCTAAGAACAGCAACACATCCTGCCTTGTCGTGCTCTGTTTGTTAATGCCACAGATATACAGCCTGGCTTTGATTTCCTTTCGCACACTCCCAGCACCAACACCATGACACCTGCTATATAAGTCTTCTCTCTGAATTCATATTAGCAGCAAATATTTGTTAAATTAACCAGTCAGGGAAAGAAGTCAAAATGAGCTCTGATGGAGGAAGTCATGTTTTTTTTTCTTTTAGCAATTTAATTGAATCTGGTGTTCAGTGTCTTTCCATCTCCAAGTATTTAGAAATTTAATCTACTCCATGGATTTGTGTACTCAGAACTCAGTTAAATTAGCATTTCTGCTGAATGGCTTTTAATCAACGATTCTCAAATGTCAGCCCTCCTTATGCTTAAAAGTATTTTTAAACCTCTCTGCCTTGTGCAGCCCTCTTCCTCAATTCTAATATTTATTTCATTTCCTTCCTTCAGTTTGCAGTGTCTTTCATAATGATTTAATCACATTAATCTTTGATGTTCATCTCTATCTTTTAATCTTTTTTGTTTCTTTTTTTCAGAGCCAGCTTTCTGTCTCTCTCAAGCTTTATTAGTCTATTAAGATTTCTTTCTCCTTGATTTATAGGTGAGGGTATTGCTATATGAAGGTCTATGTGATTTTCAGCTTAGTTTTCGTAGGTGAAAGTTTAACCGCTCAGCCCTAAATTAATTATTCCATAAGTGCTAACATTAAAGTTTGGTTAAAAAAAAAGTGACAGTAGTTGGGTAAGATTCAAGCTTTTCAGTGCTGAGGATTTTGTTTTAAAGGCAAATAAAAGCCAAACACACAAGCTGTAGGTGATTTGTTAAGTTAGCCCAATAAAAAAGGAAGCTCTAGAGAATTATTCTCTCTTCATCAGGTCAATGAAGAGGTAATTATGCAAGTATGCCACACTCACATTTCTTGGCTGTTGAACATATCTTGCCACAATCTACGAAACTAGATAAAATCTATTAAGGGCCTAATTTACTAACGTTTTCGTCATAGACACAGAATGGGAAAAAGCCTAGTAAAGTAGGCCTGAATTGTCATAAGTTGATTATGGTTTGGACTTCAGTATAGTTTTCAATTAATTTTCTAACATCAAAGGACTACATTCTCTAAACGGCAGTATAAAGTCTATGAGGCCTGTTTACTAAAGTACGCTAAGCAGTTACCATGTGAATTAGTGTGCGGTAACTGTTAGTTCACACCTATTGTAACAGTTGCTGTATGGCAGGAAATAGGTAGAGAAGGAGTTGGTTATGGGCATGGACAGTGCCTTACAGTTTGCATATGGTAAGTTACCCCTGCGTATATTGCAAGTGCTTTGATTACGCCCTGAAGGGGAGAGGGTAAGAGTATCCCTGCTCTATGAGCCTAGCCTGAATAGTATCAAAATCCTCCAGGCATCCTCGACAAAACTCCTACCTCTTAACAGCGGAGGACTTGTCAAGTGCATTACCTACTGCATAAATGCAAACACCCTGTCGACAATGCACTGTGTGATAACTGCATGGGATATGCTGGGCATGCCCCCAACAATTACCCCAGAGGCTTAGCACTTTCTGTGCTTTCATTTTTGCATTTAGCGCACGGCAAATGCAAACCTTTCTTGCATGTTAGTAAACAGGCGTCTATGAGTCAGTTATTCTCAAAAATCCATAGCCTATATCATACTGGAGAAGGAAATCATCAGATACCAAAAGAATGCACATGAAGAAGCATTTTACAGTACTGCAGAGTGCACATGTTGAAAACATAGTGATAGAGCCACTGCCAAACAAACTTGCTGGAGTAAAAATGAGAACCCTCTAATAAAAGGGGCTGCAAAACCATGGGAAGGTATAGCTAAATGCTGGCAGCTATGGCGCTACAGCCAAACAGGAAACCTAATTGGAAACGACTGAATGTTTTACAAAAAAATGAAGGAGCAGTATCAGTATATTATTGCACTAGGTAAAGTTTGCACGCTTTCCAACTGTCTCCATGGGCACATACAGTAATGAAAATGGATGAGCATGGTCTCTGCTCTATTCTAGCTGAATACTTTGCTAGGAAGATGAGATATCTGAATTTTAATGCCTCATTTAATTTGTGAGTTATAGACGTGTGCTGTAGTATGGTGGCCTTTTCAAGATTCAGTAATTAGACTGGCTGGTCATTTCGGTTCTCTCCTCTAAAATCTACTGAACTTGTGAAGAAGAAGCAGAAAAATGACCTGTTAATCAAAATATGGCATAGTGAAAAGGTCAAAATTTTGTACTGTAACATGTTGCTATGTGTCCTTAATTAAATATGTTGGCCATTAAAATTCAGATATTTTGAAATTCTGCCAAAGATGTAACAAGGGTAGAAGATGACCTAGCATAATCCCATCTCCAGGGCAAACATCAATTACGCGGAATAGAATTGTAGAAGATCATGGGATTTCATAATGTTTGACTCTATTGGTGATGAATTGGTCAATATTACCTATCCGGTTGTACCTCTCCTTGTTGTACTAATACCAGGCAAGTGCTGGTGACAATGTAACCCTTGCCCTGATCTTTAGATCGAATATGCCTAGGGGTTGGGTGGCAGAGTTTTGTTGAGGAGGCTGAGAATTGGTGTGACTAGGCCTGGGAGGATTTTGTGGAAGATGTCAGGTGAGATTTGGGGGGACTGGAGGTTTGTGCCTAATGTCAGACTGAGTTAGTGTTGATTCCTGCATGGGAATCAATACTGCAGCCAGGATTAGTGTTGGGGCTTTTTGGTACACAAGGTGTATATTTCCAAATCTAAATTTAATCATAATTGATGAAAAAGAAAGGTTGACATTTTCTCGTCAAATAGGAAAAATCAATATTCTAATTCAGGGCCATTAACAGCATATTGATTCTCCAGGTCATAATCAACCTGATCTGGTGAAACTTGTGTAGATGGTGGGAGAACATCTGTCTTATTTTCAACTAGGATGAGTAAAATATTGAGCTCTGGCATGCGTCTACTTTTCTCTGAAGCGTTCACAAATATTCCTTACCACTGCCTAATTCTCAATTATCTGACTCATCTTCAGAAAATTTACAACCTAGTTTTGTGACTCTTTGGTCAGAATTCCTAGTAGATTACAAATACAGTAACTAGAAGAAAATGTCTGTAAATTTACAAGTAAACTAAGCAAATATCAATTGAAGTCAAGGGGAATATTATGCAAATATAGTCTTCAAAACAAGGTGAATGGAGGACATGAATTTGAATCTCCCTACTTTCCAAATGGCAGATGAGAATTAATGTGGACAAGTGCAAAGTTATGCACTTAGGGAAAAACAATCTAAATTATAACTACATGATGCACGGTTCCTCATTAGAAGCCACCATACAGGAAAAAAATCTTGCATTATTGTGGATAATATGTTGAAATCCTCTGCTCAGTGGCGGCCAAGAAAGCTAATTGAATGCTAGGAATTATAAGGAAAGGAATGGAGAATAAAACAGAGGATATCATAATGCCTTTGTATCACTCCACGTGACTGCATCTTGAGTACTATATGCAGTTCTGGTCACTGCATCTAAAAAAAGATATAGAGGAATTGGAAAAGGTGCAAAGAAGGGCAACTAAAATTCTAAGGAGGATGGAAGAATACCCCTATAATGAAAAGATTAAAACGTTAGGGCTCTTCAGCTTGGAAAAGAGATGGCTGCCAGGTACTTGTGACCTGGATTGGCCACTGTTGGAAACAGGATACTGGGCTTGATGGACCTTGATCTGAACCAATATGGCATTTCTTATGAAATATGGTAAAGGTCTATAAAATAATGAGTGAATGGAATGAATAAATGTAAATTGGTTGTTTATTCCTTCAAAAATTATAAAGCCTAGGGGACACACCATTAAACCATTAAGTTAATTGAAGAAAATATTTTTCATTGAATGTGTAATTAAGCTCTGGAATTTACTGCCAAAGAATGTAGCAAAAGCTGTTAGTATACATAAAAAAGGTTTGGACAAGTTCCTGGAAGAACAGTCCATAAACCATTTTTAAAGTAAACTGGAATCTGTCTACTTTTTGGGATCCTGCCAGGATACTGTGTTTGATGGAGCTTTGGTCTAACCCTGAGAGGCAAATCTTATGGTCTTATTGTAACCTCCCTTCATTTTGTTTTATTTCATGTTTATATATTTTCATTTCAGGAAACATTTGTTAAGTAAAAAGGTAGCTGTGGCAGCTGCCCAAAGAAAAACATAGATGAAAGGTTATTAGAGGTTTCAGGCAAATAAAAATCCAACTGGGTTTTTCTTCTCATAGTCAGAGACTGGTCTCAAGCCATGATCTTTTGGCTACAAGGAAAATATCTTGCAAATGGCCATCACATCTCCATGGGTTCTGACTTTAGCAAGTAATTCTGTATTACTGGTGATATTCTCTCCTATTTTCTAATTGGTCCAAAGTTTGTCTGGTCTGCAGTTCTATGTAAAATACTAACTGGATTTTTTTGTCTTGTGAATCTATTGACTTTTACTACTACTTCTACTTATCATTTATATAGTACTCCTAGACATATGCAGGGCCATACAAATACCCATAAAGGACTGTCCCTGCTACATAGAGCTTAAATTTGCTAGGACAGACAGACTAAGGGGGAATAAGGAATTCTTAAGGAAGTCTTTACAAGTATATATGGATAAAATTCTGCTGAATCGATTTACTCCAAAGATTTTTCTTTTGCCACACTCTTCTGCCAGAAATTCTGTGAAACTATGCCTAAATATACTATCAGAGACAGAATTTCTGGCACAAGAACATAGCAAAAGAAAAATCTTTGGAATAAATCTGTACAGCAGAAGTCAAAATCCAGCTAGCGTTTTATATAGAGCTGCAGACCAGACATACTTTGGGTTAATCAGGAAACAGGAAAGAAAATTGCCAGCAATATAGCAATGCTTGCTAGAGTCACTTTCTCATGGAGTTCTGTTAGCTCTTCTGCAAAATGCCTCCCTTTTCATCCAGTGATGACTGGTTTAGGGCTAACTTGGACTGTGACAAAACGGGGGAGATAAACCCAAATTTCACTTTTACAGTGCCATAGTTTGGATTAAAATGAAACAAAAACTTTTGTTGATATTTCCCATTTTGATTCAAATGAATGCACATCCCTACCACACTTTAGAAAAAGGGTTCCTTAATGTTCCTTTAGCCCACTCTAAGAATTCACCCTTAGCTAAGCATCTGCAGGGATAAACTTGATCTCTGTCCAGAGCTATTGCCCAGAGTCTATGTACAGCAGCTATTTCCAACATCCCCCCCATATTTCCCCCACAATATATATATAGTGAAAAATATTTTTAAAATGGGTGGTATAAATGTTTGTTTACTTAATTTTCATTGGTAGGGCTGGCATTTAACTAATTCATTACTATGGAACTGCCAAATTAAAAAATGATTCCCTTTCAAACTGAAGAAAGCTTTCTAATAACGTTAAATTACATCACCAGGCACATACCAATTTGAAATAATTGCAGCTCTTCAAAATTTTATAAACACTTGAATTATGAAACAATTGGGATTCTGCCCTTCTGAAATGTAGGTAGATTTAATATTACTGAAGTGTTTCAAACATTTTTTTCTGCATAGCTCGATCAGGAACTGCCGGCATTTCCCAGTATTCTATAGTACTCATCAAAGATAGAGAGACACTTACCATCTTCATGCATGTGTGTTGGTGCATAGATGCTACAGACACCAGTAATCATAGTAACATAGTAAATGACGGCAGATAAAGACCAGCATGGTCCATCCAGTCTGCCCAGCAATACAGCAAGAGTAGGTGCACCTGTCACTCTGTGCAGGCCACCCCTCCCCATGTCTTTGTTTAGGGGTGGACCCACCACTCCATGTAGGACACCGCTATTTGTTGAGAGGTTAGTTGGTTCAGTTTATTTTGTTTTTATCCTGTTGTTGTAAAGGGATAAAAAGAAAATAAACTGAATCAACTTCTCAATCAACAACACAAAGGGCATGAGGCGATTAAAACTTTGACAAGCGCTTTAGAAAACATGCTGAGGTATAACTTGAAGACCCACCTTTACCTCATATTCTCACTTCAACTAATACTGTCTTTGGGACACTACAAGGGTGCATGAGGTCAGTCCTATAGGGCTCCAAACAGGCCAGTTTATCAGGATATCCATAATTAGTATACATGAGAGAGATCTGCATGCATACTAACCCTACTGTACGCAAATTTAGCTCATATATATTCATTTATATTCATTAGGGATATCCTGAGAACCTGGGCTGCTTGCCCCTCGACTTATAACATAAAGGATCATTCTTTAAATGTTTTTGCCCATTTTGCTCCAGTACAAAGCCCACCAGAATTCATTAACAAAAACATCCTGTTATTTTCGGCAGGGAAAACACTGGCATAAAACTGGTTTCATACTTTAATAAAAGGCTTTGCTGCTTATCAAATGTTTTATAAAGTCAAAAAATAATGATTACCCTGATGTGTTAACATTTCAACAAATCAATGGTCTGTCTCATGGGGAAATGTAGTATGCACGCATATTAATCATAATGAAGAAAAATGTGTCCCACAACTAAAAACTTACATATAGGCGCACAATTATTAAGATGCACTCTGGTAGCATGCCATTTTACCACCAAATTAACACGATGGTGGCATCCCCCTACTAATGAGCAGTACAGCACTAACCAGCACACTGGCGCACGTAACGCCACACATTGAGATGGCATTAGATGAGCCTAGGTTAACAGCAACAGGAGTGGTTAGTGTAACTGCAACTTACTCAGTGCCTGTGTTATACCCTAACCTTCCCAGTCCCTGCCCAATCACATGCTAACTGGATAGTGTGACATTTTTAACATGGGGGCCCTATATTAACGGTTATCATGGTGCCCTTAGCACATATCAAACCCCGTGCTAGCAATGAGCACACTTTAGCAAACATGCCCTATAGAGAGGACAAAATATGCTTTACCAAGTCTTCTAAAGACTGTCTGTATGCTGACGACTCCCAGATCTACCTCTCTACGCCTGAAATCTCTCCAGCAATCCAGTCCGGATCTCTGCCTGCCTTTCTGACATTGCCTGGATGTCTCACCGCCGCTTGAAAATGAACATGGTCAAGACTGAACTTCTTATCTTTCCCCCCCCCCCCCCAAAACCTCCCCCCCTTCCTCCTTTCTCAGTCTCTGTGGATAACTCTGTACTCCTTCCTGTTTCCTCAGCCTGCAATCTTGGGTTGTCTTTGACTCCTCTCTCTCTTTCTCTACACACATGGAGTGGAGGAGTGGCCTAGTGGTTGGGGCAAGGTACTTCAGGCCGGAAGGTCAGGGATTCAAATCCCACTAGAGGACAGCAACCTTGGGCCGGAAGGACTGGGGTTTCTAGTCCCACAGGTGCTCCTTGTGGTCTTGGGCAAGCTACTTAACCCTCCATAGCCCATGTTCCCTGTAAAATAGTTATCTCCAAGTTATAATGCCCTGTTCAATGTAATTTCAGTTTGTTCAATGTAAACCGCACTGATGCAGAATAGCGCGGTATATAAGAGAATATAAATAAATAAACACATCCATCTGATAGCTAAGACTTGCCATTTCTTTCTCTATAACATCAGCAAAATCCGTCCTTTCCTTTCTGAACACACTACTAAGACGCTTATCCACTCCTTGATCACCTCCCGTCTTGACTACTGTAACCTACTCCTTGCTGGTCTCCCTTTGAATCATATCTCTCCCCTTCAATCTGTTCAACACTCCGCTGCACAGCTAATCTTCCGCCAGCCTCGTGATGCCCATATTACTCCTCTTCTCAAGTCACTTCATTGACTCCCTATCCGTTTCCGCATCCAGTTGAAATTTCTCCTGCTGACCTATATATGCATTCACTCTGCGGCTCCTCACTACCTTTCTTCTCTTATCTCTCCTTACAACCTCCCTCGGGAACTCCGCTCTTCTAGCAAACTGCTTCTATCTGTGCCCTTCTCTTCTATTGCTAACTCCAGACTTCGCTCCTTTCACCTTGCTGCACCTTACGCCTGGAACATACTACCTGTGTCTGTACGCCAGGCACCTTCTCTGACCCTCTTCAAATCCAGGCTGAAAACTCGCCTCTTCGCTGCTGCTTTTGGATCTTGACTCACCTGATCTCCTTTTTCTTTTTCTGTCCCCCTTGTTTATCCCTTCCTACACCTTCTGTGTTGTCTGTCTTGACTAGATTGTAAGCTCTGATGAGCAGGGACTGCCTCTTACATGTCTGTGCAGCGCTGCGTACGACTTGTAGCGCTATACAAATGCTCAGTAGTAGTCGTAGTAGTAGAAGAAGGCTCCAGATAACCCCATTGATATGAACCCATATTCCTTCCTGTGCTTAGAAGAAACTGTTCACGTTGGAATCAGTTTAGGCCACCCTATGACTTTGGTCTTCACTCCCAGTCCTTGAAGGCCAGCAACAGGTCAGGTTTTCAAGCTATTTCTAATAAATATGCACAAAAGAGATTTGCACGCACATTACATCCATTGCATTAAATCTCTTCTATACAGACTCATTAGGATAGTTTGAAAACCTGGTCGGTAGCAGTCCTTCAGGACTGGAAGTGAAGAACAGGGCCCTGTGAATTGTAACATTCTTAGGACAGCTCATTTATTTCCAGAATATATTGTTGTTGTTTTTTTAAAGAGGGCCGTTTGTCTAAAATAAAGGTTTTTAGAACATTTCATGACTTTTGCATTACCTTTTAGAAACATCATCTTAATTGCCTCCGGGGTTGCTTCTTGAGAATTAAACAAGAATAATAGAAAGCTTAAAATATCCTAAAAATATGCCATTTTTCAGAGGGCAGTGCCACTATCCATCTATGCAAATCAATACGAACCACATAATCATTAATATAGCTATAAAAGCAAATAAACTTCAATTAGTCAATATGAATTTGCAGTCTATAGTTACAATAACTCCCTTGTGTTCTGCCGTGAGAATATATTGCACTATAGCTGTATCATCTCTATAAAAATCATTTATCCTTCACTAAAAAATGTCTTTATAGCAGTGCTGTACTAGTCCAAGAAATCTGCTATAAGCTGACAAAAGCTACATCTCAATCTCTGGATTCAGTTCTGCTCCATACCTGTGAATCAGAAGTAATGAAGTCAATGAATCCCCAGTTCAGAAATGATCACAGTAGAATGATTTGTACTACAGCCCAACAGCACGTGCACGTTGCACTATTTCTGTTTTCCTTTGTAGATTTTCTAGGCCGAAGGCCAGCCTTGGGTTAGCGAGTGCCATTTCGAATTATACACAATGGGGCGGAGAGAAACAGGGATTGCTCCTGCCCCATTATGGATTCACAGGCTCCTTGGGGTTCAGGGGGAAGGGAGACTTTTGGCTGCGTGTGAAAGGTATTTTAAGGAGAGGGAATTTATTGGATGTTTAGGCGTGGGGTAGGGGCTACATGAGTGTTCCTTTGGTTAACCATGCTTGAGGGGGCTTCGTAAGATGGGGCTAGCTGCGCCCTTTGCATTCATGGCCTGCAGTGCTCAAGATCAAGCATCAGCCTTTGCTCAGCAACAAAAGGTTAACTTCAGTAATTTTGCTCCTCGGCAGTAAGGGCCTGGGAAGAGGTGTTTAGGAGACTTTACTGCAAAAATGGAATCGACTAAATCATATAAGTGCTTTCAAGATGTGCCAAAAGCATTTTTAAAGCATGTCAAGGCCTGAAATAGCAGTAACCTCCATAACTGATTGATTAATTTTACCTCTAAGAAAAGCTCTTAGTAGAAATTCTACTACAACTTTCATTACAGCTTCTACTGCGACTTAACCATCTGTTATTGGATAATAGGAAGAAAATGACACCTTACACCCTAACTATGCTTCAGGAATGGTCCCTTCTATGTGTCTGTAAGGCACAACCTCTACCTTGCAGAGCTAATGTGTCTCTGTGCCATCAAGTCAGTGTTGACTCCTGGCACCTCGGCTCATGGGTTTCCTTGGCATGGTGCCACCCAAAGTAGATTGCCAGGCCTTTCTTTCACTCAGTAAGTCTATAGCACCTTGGTGGTCTCCCATCCAAGTACTAACCAGGTCTGACCCTGCTTAGCTTCTAAGATTAGCCAAGATCAGGTTCATTGGAACAGCAAACCATAACAACAACAGTGGTAGCAAGAATAACACAGTTTAGTAACGAGATGCCCAGGGGTGGCTCTATAATGAGGCCGGGTGAGGCGGTGGCCTCAAGTGGCAACTTTTTGGGGGTGGCAAAAATTGCCCCCAAAAAGCCCACCTCACTCAGCCTTTAAAAAAAAACCTGAGGAGAGGAGCTGCTGCCACTTAAGTGCCCTGCGGCTGTTCCAGCAGAGCCCTCCTCTCTCCGCAGCTTTACAGAGCTGCAAAGGGAGAGTTCCCCTTTCTCATGGCTTTGTTAAGCCTGCCAGTGCTGATGGGAAACAGGCATTTCCTATTTCCCATCAGTGCTGGCGGGCTTAGCAGAGCTGCAAGAAAAGGAAACTCTCCCTTCATGGCTCTGTAAACTTGGTGCTGAGAGAGAGAGGAGGGCTCTGCTGGGGCACTTCCTTCTGCTTCTGCTGCAGCTTCAGCAGCCAGGTTTTGTATTTTATTTCCCTAGGGGGCCAGGACTGGAAATGGGCTGATGGGGGGAGGGGGTTTAGGACTGGTAATGGGCTATGGGGGGGGGGGCTACAGCTGGAAATGGGCTGATGGGGGTGTTGGGACTGGAAGTGGGCTGATGGGGGGGTTGGGACTGGTAATGGGCTGTGGGGGGGGGGGGCTAGGACTTGAAATGGGCTGATGGGGGGAGTTGGGACTGGAGGTGTGCTGATGGGGGGATTTGAGACTGGTAATGGGCAGGTTAGGACTGGAGGTGGGCTGATGGGGGGGCTGTGACTGGAAGTGGGCAGATTGTGAGGGAGGCTAGGACTTGTAATGGGCTATTGGGAGTAGCTAGGACTGGAAATGAGCTGTGGGACTAGAAACCCCAGTCCTTCCAGCCCAAGGATGCTGTCCTCTAGTGGGATTTGAACCCCTGACCTTCTGGCCTGAGGTAACTTGCCCCAACCACTAGACCACCTCCTTCCTGGAGGGCTTATGACTGGTAATGGGTTGTGGGGGCTAGGATTGGAAATGGGCTGATTGGGAGGGGGCTAGGACTGGTAATGGGCTATCAGGGGTGGCTAGGACTGGAAATGGGATGAATGGTGGGTTAGAACTGGAAATGGGCTGATCAGGAGGGGGCTAGAATTGGAAATGGGTGATTAAGAATGGAAATAGGCTGATTGGGAGGGGGGTTAGAACTGTAAATGGGCTGATGGGGGGTTAGAACTGGAAATGGGCTGATTAGGGGGGCTAGGATAGGAAATGGGCTGATTGGGGGGCTAGGACTGGAAATGGACTTATTGGGAGGGGGTTAGGATTGGTAATGGGCAGATGGGGCAAGCACTGGAAATAAGCTAGGAATGGTAATGGGCTGATGGCTGGGCTAGGACTAGAGTGGGCTGATAAGGGGGATAGGACTGGGGCTGATCGGGAGGGGGGCTAGAACTGGAAATGGGGGGTTAAGAATGGAAATAGGCTTATCAAGAGGGGGGTTAGAACTGGAAATGGGCTGATGGGGGTTAGAACTGGAAATGGGCTGATTAGGGGGGCTAGGGCAGGAAATGGTCTGATTGGGGGGCTAGGACTACAGTGGACTGATAAGGGGGATAGAACTGGAAATGGGCTAATGGGGGAGGGGAGGAGAGTGCTGTCAGCCCTGGAAGAAAATTAGGGGCTAGGGCTACAAATGGGCTGATGCAGGAGGATGGTAGAATAGGACTGGAAGGGATTGGATAATGAGAGGGTCTGCCAGGGGAAGGAGGGGGCTGATACGGGGGAAGGAGGGGGCTGGAAAGGAGATGACACCAGGGATGTACTGAAGGGGGGCTGGGAGGGAGCTGACACGTGAGGATGGGAGTGGTAGGTAGTTGGGTAATGGAGAAGAGGCTGGAAGGGAGTTGACATGCAAATGGCACTGGAAGGGGGATGGACAGAGGGTAGGGTGACTGGAAGGGAGCTGACCTGGAGGGAGGCACTGAGAGTGGACGTGAGCTAATATCTGGGATGGTATTTGGACTAGAAGGGGCTGGACAGTGGGGAAGGAGGGGGACTGGAAGGGAATGGACACCAGTTGCAGTTGTGGGAATGCAAGGCAGTTGACATTGGAAGGTACTGGGAGGGAAGACCTGGAAAGGGGGCTGATACTGGGGAGGGTTACTGGAACTGGAAATGGACTGATGGAAGGAAGTGAAGAAAACAAAAGAAGAGATAAGAAATGGCAGATGGACCATAGACCACAGAAAGAGAGCTAAGAGAAGACAGGAAAGCAAAGCCTCAGATCGGCACCAGCATGATCAGAGAATAAAATGGTCAGACAACAAATGTAGAAAAAATAATTTTATTTAATTTTAGTGATTGGACTTTGTGCTATTTTTATATTTTACACAGTATTGGGGAACTGCATCTCTTATTTATCTAATGTTGCATTGCATGTGGACTCTGGCTTCTTGGAGTTTCAATTTAAATTTAGTCTACATATTTTTATTTTTACTTTAGATTGTGGTTACTTATTCTGTACTTGGTGAGGGTCGATGTTGCGAGTGTGTGACTGAGGTCCGGTGTTCTGTTAACATGGAGTTTGTATATAAAGATCTATACTGTACTGTAGTGATTTGACTTGTTCAGCTTTTCAAATAGGTGTATGGATGTTCCAGGGCCCACTGTAGTATTTACAGTGACACTTTTTTGGATGGGCTCCTTATGTGAGCTTTGGAAGTTTGTGCTGATATGATATGGTATGGTAGGTTTGCTCTTTGTTGTAGGGTTTTGTATTAGTTCACAATATGCCTGGTACTGGAGAATAGTAGTTATTGTTGCTGTTAGTGAGTGATCAGAATCAGATTTTTTTTTTTAAATATTGAGTTCTGTGGGTGAATGTCCTGGTTCTGCTCTGCACCTACTGTGGATGCAAAATATATGTTGAAAAAGAAAACGCAAGAACCATAACGCAATTTATAACAACAAAATAAAAATGAGTTATAATTTAGTTTTATAAACTGTGCTGTTGGTTCTTGCTGTCTTTTAGTTCCTTGGTGTGCAAACGGGACCGTACCTAGCCCTGTGCAAGTGGTGCAGCTGCACAGGGCGCAAAGGCTTGGGGGGCGCATTTCAGCTGTCTGCTGTTGCCCTGCCACCGCTGGTGGGACAATAGCAGGCAGCCGAAATGCGCGCTCGAAACTTTTTCGCAGCACTTTAAGCAGGTCTGGTCCCTCCCTCCTCTGACGCGATGTCAGAGAAGGGAGGGACAGATCTGCTTAAAGTGCCGGTGCCTTTCAGATCAGGCGTATGCCCCCTCCTCCTTCCCATACCTCCGTCCAGCACTGCCTGATCTTTCCCTGCTGCCGGCGCCTCTGTGAAAAAAACAGAGGGCGGCAGCAGCAGTGAAAGAGCAGGCAGCACTGGACAGAGTTATGGGGGAGAGCGGGGCATGTGCCCGAGCTGCAAGTCGCACAGGGTGCAATTGCAGCTCGATATGGCTCTGTGTGCAAACATCTTGCATCTCCTCCATATAATCTAATCGGCTTTTTGATTTGGTTCAATCTCTGATTGGAGTTCTGAAAAAGCCCTGCCCCCTCTAAGGTGGAGGGGCGGGGTCGCCTTTTCATACTTTGCCTCAGGCAGCAGATTGCCTTGGGCCGCCCCTGGAGATGCCAATTTTAATAAGTATTTTGCACTGTGTACTTTTCAGGAGAATAGCGAAACACAAGAAGAAAGACTTGCAAATACTATCATATTTCTGAACTCATTAAACTGCCTTCCTCTGGTATTCAGGTGACAGTACAGGGATTTTTTCCCTTTCCTGAAAAACAAGGAATGAATGTGTTGATTACTTTCTAAAATACCATTCTGTAACTCTCTGAGGGAGAACTAGAAACATTTACAGAAAATAAAAACTGAGGCATCAGAAGTACAACTTAATGCATTTTGAAGGCGATTTTGGAATGCTTAGGTTCCATTTACACATGCAAATCGAACCATATGCTTACTTAGCAATTTTGGTAAAGGTGCTAATTATATAAAGCAGAATGCTGAGATTTAAGAGAGGCGTGGTCTGGGCATGTTTAGAACTGTACTACATGTATATTTCAGAAAATATCCTTGTCGTTATTAAAACCTGCTTTGGGTCATGCATAACCATTAGCTAACTTCTTTCTTTCTGGTGTTGGCCAAAGTTTTAGGGCTCACTATTCAGTGGTGGCGGCCAGCCATTGCTGCCAAACCTAAGACCCAGATATTTAAATCCGGGGCCACATCCAGCCACTGGCATTGAGTATCCAGGTCAGCTGGATGGGAGAGACGCTAACCAGGTCACGCCGATGTTCCACTGCTGCCCCCGGTTCGCTTCTGCGGTGAAGATTAGGCCAGTCTTTCAGATGTCTTTGACTGCATAGCCATAACCGGGCATCGGCTGACTATTGCTTCTATCCATTTATTGCTGGGTGCCACCTCTACTCTACCGGCTAGCCCAATTTGAATGCCTACAGTACCGAATTGTAATGTCTTGAACCTCTCCTGAAAAAGGCATGAGTTAATCCAAAATCCTTTCCCTTCTCGACTGTTGATCCTATTATAGAGCTCTATGCAAAGCTGAAGAACTATATCTTGCTAGCTGCCTACCTTGTCTCCACAGACGCAGTCTGTCCCAACAGCTATTGGCTAATGACAGATGAGGACGGAGCCCCTCTAAGTACACCTTATGATGCACTTAACATTTTTGTGAACATCTCAAATTCCAGCACTGCTGCATGTCACCTTATAGAGCTTTGTTCTTCTCCGCTAAAACAAAGTCAGTCATCTCAGATGCATCTGTTGACGGTCTCTTCTGCTGCTATGTTTAAACGTGTTTGGAGGAGCGAATCAGCTTTTGCATATCAGGCTCCTCTGCTTTGGAACTCCATTACTAATAGATCAGACTAGAGGGCTCATATATAAAACGTAAGAAATTGATGGTTGTTTCATGCATTTTGGTTTGCTGCTTTTTGTCTCCTGCTGGTTACTTTAACTCGTACTCTCACTCCTCCTGACATCTTCTGTCTGACAGTTTTTATGTCAGGTCTATGTAACATTTATTTTTACAGAAATGTTAATGTTTTGACCCTATGAGTTTGCGAACAGCCCTGTATATGTCAGGATATTATGGTTTGTATACCGCCATGTTGTCAAAAACAAATAGATAAATGCATTTTATGAAAGGCCCAGCATTCACTGAGTCTTTTATAACATACCAGTCATTTGTAATGGCATCAACAGACTCCGCACACCCACCGGATACAAGAAGTCAAAGCAAACTACCTCCAACAGTGCTTTTTCTTTCTCGGCACCAGCTCTTTGGAACGCCCTCATGGATGAACTAAGAGCCCTAAACGACATCAAGGACATCCGCAAATCACTCAAAACCCTCCTGTTCAAAGAACACTTTTTACATGTAACGTAGGATACTTATGCCCCACTGATGCACAGAAGAGAATAAGAACCAATTAACTGAAGTCTTTATGTACGTCTCGTCGCCCCTCCCCTCTCGTTTAATGTAGACCCATTGTATAGTCAACCACTTTGATTGAAGGATAAAGTGGTATACAAAACTGGTTAAATAAATAAATAAAATAAATTTGTAATGCAGGAACGTAAACATCCATTTTATGATCTAGACAACCTATGCAAACATCTTCTTAAATATAAAATTTGAGCTATATTATTGAAATTTTGCTGTTTTCTTAACCAATTTCCAACTGATAAACATTTACTAGAGATGCTCAAATGCACTTGCTAGCGATTTGTATAGACTGTAGATACTTGAGAAGAAAGGAAACGGTCTTCAAGCTGAAGTCCTTTTTTTCTCTGGACTGCATGTGTTTCACTTTTGCATAACAACTGAAAGACGTAAGCGCATTTTAACTTGCCGCGAGACAATAAAAAAGTAAAAAATAAAAACAATAAAGTTAATCATTCACACTATCTGAAGCGCACTATCAGTAAGCTAATAGAAAATGTCTTTTGACAGTAGCAATGTGTTTAATGTATACTTTTCATCCTCTCGGTTCATTTACACATCTTTCATGTCTTCTCACATTTCTCAGTTTTAATTTAATTTTTCATGTTGTGAGATAATGCAATGCAGCAGAGCAGTCTTATTATCACGTCTCAGTTTTATTGAAATAAGACCATAAAGATTTATCAAAACACTTGTCTGAGTGGGCTGAGCTGATGTTGGTCTAAGGGGGATGTTTGCTAAAGTGCAGTAACTTTTTACACTTACTGTACATTTGGTGCAAAACCTAATGGGCGGTTAGTGCAAAGACTGTGCACTGTCAAGGGTGTGGTCGGCAAATGCCCTGCAGTTAGGGCATAGGGCACCGACCTACTGAATGGGTCCATGTTAAGCGCATTGCCATACTGTATAGCATGGATGCACTGAGGCTGTCAATGCATTTAAAGGCCCCAGTGCTTAAAAAACCCAGTGACAAAACCAATTGGTTAGGAAAGCCTTCCATCTCCCCTGATCCAATCACCCACCTCTCATGGCATCATTTAGCATTTATTGGAACTTAATATATTGCCCTTGGCTTTAGCAAACAAATGAAGACATTTAAAAGCAGAAAGAAATGCAATTGAGATAGAAAGAAGATAAAGACCAGGTGTAAGTGTAAAAACAACATGCGATTAGAATAAGAGAATGTAAAAATCATAGGGCTCGATTCTGTCCTGGACGTAGATCTCCTTTGCATGTCCGGGCTGAGTTGGACGTATAAAGGAGATCACGATTCTGATACCGTGGGGCACGTCTAGCCCCAATGGGATCAGGATCGCGAACAGCAGGCCGGGAATGCATGTATAGCAAAGGCCTACTAACTCAGGGCATTTAAATGGAGCCGCAGCACCATGGCGTCATGTTGCCATGGCACCCTGGCTCCATTTAAATGCCACGATGCAAGCCGCTGCACAAAAAGTTAATTTCTCGCAGCCCGACCCCCAATCTGGCCTCCTAAGGCCAGTGTCAGGCTGTGGGGAACTAACTTTTGCCCCCCCCCCCGCCCCTTTTGTGCCCCAGAGCTGCCAAAAAGACATATCCAGGAAAGCTGGAGACCACCCACTGCCTCACCATTCTCTGCCCCCGGGCTGCCTCTTCCCTGCCCCCAACTAACGTCCCCGCACAACTGGCTGGGAAGTTAGTTGGGGGGCAGCAGCCGCCGCAAATAGCGGGGATAGACTTCCCATTGGGTCGTCCATCCCTGCTATTCATGCCTTGGAATAATCCCCATAGTGTCTAGACATGTGGAGCCAGATCCAGGAAGGGACATGTCCAGGCCGCCCAGACATCCCAGAACAGGACAGGCTCTTTTGATCTGATTTTGCACCACAGGAGCTAGACGGTCCCACGTTTGCAAGATTGGGCACAGAGATGGCCTGGTGTGCCCCTGAATCCTGGTGTGCCCCTGAATCCCTGACGGCACTAGCACACCAGCAGGAGATGTCCTATCTACAGCACAGTCAGTCTGCCCTATGCTCCTGCTGGTGTGCTAGTGCCATCATGTCCTATTGCCAACAGGAGTGCCAAAGACCCACCAAAGTGCCAAGCACCATTTCCCCGCCACCCAATCCTTGGCGTTTGCAGCGAAGGCCAGGATCAGGCGGTGGGGACTCACCTTCCCCTTCGCTGGCCGTGTGGTGGGGTTGCATGGGCTGCCCACTGCTGCAGCCAGGGCTTATACCACCTCGGAGGTGGTATAAACCCCACATCCAAACTGCAGTCGGTGGACATACAGGGCTGTGACCTGAATCAGCCTGCCCCTGCTCCACCCCCGCTCCACCCACTCTCTGCCCCTTCCCACCCCTATCCTCCTGGAATGTACAGCTCAACTGTTTGCCTCTCAGAACTGGGCCCATAGGATCTCTCCTGTCCTGCAGTGGCCCTATTCCTCCAAGCCGAATACCTGTGCAAATAGATACGTTTTTAATTGGGATGTGAATTGTGTAAAGGAAGTCTCTAATTGCAGGTATCCCTCAATCCAAGCCCTGGCCCCTCCAAACCAGTCACCCATATCTATCCAAGCCCCAACCTCTCAAACCTATCGCCCACCCCCTGATCCAAGCCACAATTCTCATGAAACACTCAGTCCTCCCCCTCCCCCGGAGGCCTCCCACTAAAGGGTCAAATCTTGACCCCCCACCATCCCTGACCTCCCCCCAGGACATACCCAAGGTATCTCTGGTAGTCTAGTGGATGGGGTGGGAACGATCCCCCTATATTCCTGCCCCATTGCACCTGTTTCACCTGCAGCTCTGACCCCTAGCAGCAGTCTTGCTGTACTACTCTTAGGGGTCAATCTGCCAATTATGAGCAAATCATTGGTCAGATTGTTCCCTGGTGATAGTATTGCACTAATTATAAAGGCACGTCAACAAACCCAGGGGTATTAATGAATGCACACCCCTCATATAGATTGATGTGAAGCCTGATTCTGTATAAATGTCTAGGTGGGAGACTGGATGTCCAGATCAGGCCATTCAGACTTCCTTGTGTTTTAGAAAAAGTTCTGCTGAAGATGGAGCCTTTTCTCAAATACATACAAAGATGCACATGTGTAGGTATTGGCATCTCCAGTGGGAACAGCCATCCTCTTAGAATGAAACATGTCCAAAAGAGAGCAGCATTCCTCGGGGTATCACTTATATAGGTGCCGACATTTGCCTGTGTAAGAACCAGGTTTTATGAAACTAAGAGTCCAGAAAAAGGACAACTAAAGAGCAGAGTGATACAACTCTCTAATGGCACAACCACGCGTTCCGTCACTACTGAAATCTCCAGGTGAAAACAAGCAGTAACCTGACGCACCTACCTCACAGCATCCAAAAAAGCCAACACACATGTTTTTTAAAGTATACACGCATTGCTGTTTTAAAAAGAGGAAACCTGCACATTCATTTCTAGCCATACCCAAAACATACTCTTGAAAATTGTACATGCTGGAGATTTACATGTGTGAACAGGAGCTTTCTAAAATTCTTATTTACACCTTTAGGGTATTTACACACGTAAAGGCAACTATCAACAGGTGCAAAATCCTCACAGGCCTTCTAAGATGACATGCAACATACAGTAAGCATATGCATGTATAAAGTCAAAGGCCCTGGCGTGTGTGCGTCTTTTTTTTGCTGGGGTGAGTATGGTGGACTGCGTCTACATGGAGTGTACACTACGTGCAGAGCGCTATTTGCTGTATAATATTGAAAGATGAAGCAGCGGAGAAATACCAAGGCCTAGGCCTTGCCAGCTGATTCTGTCCATCATTTTTGGGGGGCCTCTTCCACTTATATACTACAAGTAACTTTCAAGCCCATTGGCTAAAGGGAGGTCCCTACTTTCAGACCATGGCCCCAGAAATGATGCTTGGATTAGTCACTAGTTTCCTGAACCGCTCATTGACGAATGTAGTATGTTATCTGCTGCAGTGTACCCAGCCTGCTCTTTATGAAAATATTCTAATTTATAGTCTCCACCTCCCAAATACTTGTAAATATCGTTTTGTCATTTAAATATTCTTTTAGCCAGAAAAGACAGAGGCACATCCAGAATAAAAGTGGAAAAAAATATTAACCGCCTGTACCATGTCGAAATCCAACTTGCAAACCTTCAAATTCTTTATCACAAGGGCACAGTCCTCCTCACTTTTTAGTTATAGCATATTAAAAGCTATTATAGGCTTAACTGAAATCTGATTTAATTATGCAGACAAAAGGGTTTTATAATGCAGAAAAAGCCAAATAGCTCCATTGATTGGTTGATATAGATATTTTCATGTGTTAAACTTCTCTACAGGGCCATCTGTACAAACAGAGAACATTTCAGTGTTCCTGACATGTACAATTCCCAATATTAAGCACTAAAGGAAAACCCCAGTGATCACTAAAGGCTGCCATTACATGGACACCATGGGTCACTGCAGCCTCTCCTCCCCCTCCCCCCCCCCCAACCCCAGCAGATGCCAGAAATGGGTTGGAGGAATCAGCAGTTTGTGTCATTTGTAGATGGGGAATAAGGTACAAGGCAGAGATTGGGAGGAGGAATTACAAGCTGCTGGTTAGAAAGAGAGATCCACCACTACCACCAAAGGAGGAGGTGCTGTGCTAGGCCTGCAACGAATTTCAGTTTTCGCAGAGGGGGCTAGTTAGCCTGATGAAAGGCTGAATTGTCCCATGATTAGCATCACTAACTCAAAAAAATCTACCACAGAGTAACATAACAAGCTAAATCAGAAAAAACTCCTTGCAACTGCCATATTTAAAGAAGCACTTAAAAAAATTTTTTTCAGGCCACACGTTATAGCAATTCACAAACTAGCTTATAGCCTTTAGGTCTTTTCACTTTATTTTTATAAATATAATAGACCCAATATTCAAAATGCTCCTCAATAGTCAAAATGCTTTTTTCACTGCTCAGATATCTTCTGTGACCTCATAACGTTATCAGTCAGAGTCTGACGCAATGTTGCATTTCGAACAAGAAGCAATCTTTGTTCTGCATCAAGGATAATGAAGAGATATCTCAAAATTATTTGCACGCTTCTACCAGGAAACCGATTTCTTCAGCTGTAAACATTCCTCAACATGTTTGCAACACATTTGCTTCTACATGGCTGCGGTTTCGACAAAAAAATATTTTTTAAATGCTTCTTTAAATATGGCAGTTGCACGGAATTTTTTCTGATGAAGGCCGTGATTAGCATCACCATTTCCTCTTTATCTGTTTTTATCTTTTTGCGTGTAGCTGCTGCCAAATTAATGGTAAAGATCCCCAAAGAATGGAATGGAACGGGCATGAGCATTTAGTCAGACTTTTGTTGGTATAATTTATCATGACTGAGGTTTTTTTTCTACAGGGGATTTATTTTAATTTTTAATCCCTTCCCTGCCATCCTAAGAATTACTTTTTTCTGTCCTTTTCCCGTGCATTTCAATTTTAATTTAAAATATATCTGCACCCTATTTGTTTAATTCATTTATGTTTATTCAGGTAAAAAAATAGATTAAAAAAGAATTGTATTTAAATTGTGCACATGGTTACCCACAAAAAGAGAATGAAAGCAAAGCTGAAAGTTACAAACATTCTTATCTACAATTTGTTTGCAGAGTACAGAATGCAACAAAATGGATTTATTTTATTAGTTGAACAACCCCCTACCCACCCACCCCCCCCCCCCACACTACTACCCTCCTCCCCTTGTATAAAACCATGAATTGCAATTGTTATTAAATCTTTCCATTAATCAGGATCATAAAGGTACAGGGTATGTGAAGATGAGCCATAACACATAGAAACATGACGGCAGAAAAGACCACATGGCCTGTCTAGTCTGCCCTGCCACAACAGACTAAAGTCCCCTCTTTTCCTTTAGAGATCTTCTGTGTTTGTCCCATGCTTTTTGTATTCAGACCTGTCCTTGGTCTGATTCTTTTTAACACCTTTGTTAGTGATATTGCAGAAGGGCTGTCGAGTAAGGTTGGCTTGTTTGCGGATGATACCAAAATCTGCAATAGAGTAGACACCCAGGAAGGTGTAGATAACATGAGGAGCGATCTAGCTAAGCTTGAAGAATGGTCTAGAATTTAGCAGCTGAAATTTAATGCTAAAAAATGCAGGGTCATGCATTTGGGCTGCAAAATTCCAAAGGAGCGATACAGTGTAGGGGCACAAAGGCTTAGGGGCGCATTTTGGTTGCCTTCTGTTGCTCTGCTGCTGTCACGTTTTCTTCTCTCAGTGGCGCAGAGCAACAGCAGACAGCTGAAATGCGCCCCCTAAGCCTTTTTGCGGCACTTTAAGCAGGTCGGTCCCTCCCTCCTCTGACACGATGTCAGAGCAGGGAGAGACAGATCTGCTTAAAGTGCCAGCGACTTGCAGATCAGGTATGTGCCCTCTCCTCCACCTCCATCCAGCCGCTTTCTGCTCTTTCCCTGCTGCCGGTGCCGCCATGGTGAAAACAGGGCGGCAGCAGCATGGCAAGAACAGGCAGCGGCTGGACGGAGGTATGGGGAGGAGGGAGCGCATGCCCGATATGCAAGTCACACAGGGCGCGATTCTAGCTCTTAACAGCCCTGCTTAGCAGTTTCCCCAAAAGACACAGGTTCCACAGTGCTTGTATTGGGGCAAACAACCTGGGTCCCCTTTAATAATGATTTATGGACCTTTCCTCCAGGAACTTGTCCAAACCTTTTTTAAACCCGGCTACACTAACAGCTTTTACTACATCCTCTGGTAACGAATTGCAGAGTTTGATTAGGCTTGAGTGAAAACATATTTTCTCTTATTAGTCTTAAAGAGGTTACACTGTAGCTTCATTGCATGGGTGGTGCACACAAATATGTATAAATTACTATAGTTTATATGTGTTCTTTGCATAGTTAGGCGTGGGCTAGTATAAGTGATCATGCCTTAAATTAACAGAGGTTCTTGCGCATTGATGCTTGCAGTTTATAATACACATGCATACCTGACTTTATAAAACATGTAAAACGTGCACATTAAAACCCACGTTAACTATGCAGGACTTTGTAAAATGACCTTTGCGGTGCCCAACAGGAACCTAATGATAGAAACTGAATAACAAGCCTAAATTTAGGTACCTCAGTTTTAATGAGGACTGGCAGCTATAAGAATGCATATATTTTAAGGCACAGCATATATACCTAACTGAAGGTTACTTTAGACATTAATTTACACATGTAACCACATATACATGTTAATGACCTGTTATAAAATACCATCCAGCTTAAAAGGTGTGTGCTTTGCTGGTGGGCCTATGAATGGGCTGTTTCGGTGGAGCACCCAAGCACATGCAAACAGCCCAGCAGCGCTTAC
The DNA here is from genome assembly GCA_033557465.1 of Ichthyophis bannanicus. Taxonomy (NCBI): domain Eukaryota; kingdom Metazoa; phylum Chordata; class Amphibia; order Gymnophiona; family Ichthyophiidae; genus Ichthyophis; species Ichthyophis bannanicus. Next base: position 39,331,666 of record CM066050.1, on the reverse strand, counting down.
CTTAAACCTCCGGTACTTCGAGACTGACTTCCATCCTCATGCAAACAAGAAGTCAGCATTGAGCTTTGGTGGGAGTGGATGTCAAACAGCACAGCAGCGCCAAAGGTTTAAGGTAAGCGTTTCAGGTATGTTTGAGCCATTGTCGCTGCTACAGGTCCCGGAGAGAGGTGGCAATAGCAGCAATTGGCAACCTCTGAACCATCAGCACTCTGCATAATAAATCTCCCTTTAGCATAAAATAGGGAAAGGTTCTTGCTGGTGATGATCCGTTACCTACTTGAACCCCATCCAACTCCAAAACCTGCTCTCGGGCATGTTTAAGGGACTCATCCTCTTGCTGAGTCCTCCTGATGTTGCCTGGGTCTTCCCTCAACCCCACTTCTAGGAAGGGGACAATTATATTTGGGTCACTACCGCTGAGCCCTGAGTTATCCCCAGGGATTTCTTCCCTAGACTCTCTCTCCCCGAATCCCTCCCCCCATAGCTGCCCCCAGATTCTGTTAGTAGCGCAGCTTTTCCCGATGATGCTGACTCCGGGACTTAGCAGGCTTGGGATTGTTGACAGAAATTTGGATCTTCCAGGGGGAAAATCTTTGAGAAATCTTCCTGGTCTGACTTAACGGAGCCATCAGTTAGCTGTATCGCTCTGCAGTTTGGGTATTCTCGGCCGATCACCACTGGATACGGGAGCCAGGGCAGCACCATGGCCTTGAATGTGGCTTGCCCTGCTGGAGCCTTAAGTGAAACCCTATGTCATTGGATACTGCCTCTGGTCTCCATGTACACAGGCCAGTGTTACCACCTTTGCATAGTCAATTTGAAATTCGATTACGGTTTCCTGGCGAATGAGGGTCTCCAACTCCCGGAGTCTATCAAAGCCTGGAGGCGATTTCCCTCGAGCTCCATTGGAATCACAAAGTTCTGTGCCTCTGGCTGGGGCGTGGTTAGGCTGACATCCATCGGTTCTTCCGTACCCAGGGGATATTCCCGATCAAAGTGTCCCCAGGCTCCACACCTAAAACAGGTGAAAAGGTCATGGCTGGGGCCATGCCCCAGCCCTTCGGGGGGGGGGGCTGGAACATGGGAGCCAACATCCATTCCACTTCCCCTTTTGTCTTCCTGGGCTGATAGGTGACGTCTTCCCCTTCTCACTGTCCGCTTCAGTCACCTGCTGGGCTTCATGATACCCCTCGGCTATTTTCAGTGCACTCTCCATTGTAAGCTTGGGGTGCTGATGTACCCACTGTTTCATCAGGGCAGTCAAGCCCTCCAAAAAGCTGCTCCAATAGTACAATCTTGTCTATCTTGGGCCTGACCTTTTCCTCAGGTTTGAGCCACTTCTATGAAAGATTCTTCAACCGATAGAGGAATCTCCAAGGTCTCTCTGTATCCAGAGCCCTCCCTTTCTGAATTGCTGGCAGTAGACTTCTGGGGTACAGACAGCTCATTCCAGTATGGCAGTCTTGATAGCTGCATATGTAGGTTGCCCATCTGGGCTGATGTCCTGGAATGCAGCCTGTCTGCTGCCCATCAGCAGATTCCCCAAATAGGTAGTGCATGTGGCCTCCAGCCACCCAGCCATGCGAGTGGTTCGTTCAAAGTTCACCAAAAGGTAGTCCAGTTCATCTTCTGCCGCCTTTTTAAGAAGCACTTGTGCTGGAGGGTGGAGCTGCGGTCTCTTCAAGGCCTGGATCAACTGAGCTAGGGAACTCTTCTGTAGCTCCCTCTGCACTCCAATAAGATCGTATATCTGCCGCTGCTGTTGTTGCTGCCCTTCCAGCAGGGCGTGTTGAAACTGCTGCTGACATTGTTGCTGCTGATACTGTTGCTGTTGACCTTTTGCCAGAATCTGGAGGAGCCGCTCCATCCTGGCTTGTCACTGTTTTCTTGTAACATCACCACAGCTTCCTCTACAGCTATAGCGGCCTCTAGTGGCAAAAAATAGTCTGCCTGTCTGGCACCAACTATACCTTCTTCAAGCTTCCTAACTAGGGCGAAGCTAACTTTAGCCCATACAAATAAACAAACAAACAAATCCTGCTGTAGAGGCCCAGCCCTGGAAGGACATAGATTTGTCCTCAGTCGCGTGGCTAGAGGAAATTCCCAAGCTGCCATCATATGTGGTAGTGTGGCATATGGTGGAAAGGGTTATTTTGTATAACACAGGCCAGACAGCAGTTCAGGGAGAACAAAAGCAATTTTTATTCTGTCCCAACCTTGTTAAACCTCCACAAAGCAAAACCCATAACAGACAGAAATTCGGGGAAAACAAAAGCAGCTTTACTTTTGTCCCAGCTTGTTAAATCTCCACAAGCTAGTTCTCCCAGCCCTTCCTCCAGCCCCAGTTAAAGTTCCTACCTCAGAACTCCTTCACACAGCTTGCCTTGGAAGGACTTCTGGCTCCACAGGCCTTTCTCCCTCCTGCTGGGTTCTTAACCTCTCTCTGTGAGCCATGCTCACCCAGCCCTGGACTCTGTGCTGCAGACTTTCTTAAAGGGGACTGTTGATAATCCCTTTGGAGAGGACAGGTAGCATTCTATAGACCCTATCAGAATGCCTGAGAGCGAATTTTGGAGGTGTTTGAGGTTCCAATAGATAATGGAGAGTCCCCTGTACCGGAACCTAACACTGACACTGGGGTGGTTATCTAGCAATGACCCTATGGGATTCCAGAAGCCTAGCAACAGTCGTTAAGGAGATGGAAGAGATGCTTAACCTGAGAGTTATACAAGAGTCTATGAATGCTCATCATCCATCATCTTGGTTCCTAAATCTGACGGAAGCATCAGAATCTGCATTGACTTCCGGAGGGCCAATGCAGCTGCTAAACTGGAATTGTATCCCATGCCCAGAGTAGATGACCTAATTGAGCGACTCAGAGGCACACACTTTATATCAACTTTGGATCTGACCGAGGGATACTGGCATAAGAACATAAGAACATAAGATATGCCATACTGGGTCAGACCAAGGTCCATCAAGCCCAGTATTCTGTTTCCAACAGTGGCCAATCTAGGTCATATGTACCTAGCAGTTTCCTCAAGGGACACAGGTTCCACAATGCTTGTATTGGTTCAAGCATTGATATCCTGGGTCCCTTCTTAATAATGGCTTATGGACCTTTCCTCCAGGAACTTGTCCAAACCTTTTTTAAACCCAGCTACACTAACAGCCTTTACTACATCCTCCGGTAACAAATTCCAGAGTTTGATTACACGTTGAGTGAAAAAATATTTTCTTTTATTAGTCTTAAATAGTTTACCCTGTAGCTTCATTGCATGTCCCCTAGTCTTTCTATATTCTGATAAGGTAAACAATCGATCTACGTTTACCCGTTCCACTCCGCTCATTAATTTATAGACTTCTATCATATCTCCCCTCAGCCGTCTCTTTTCCAGGTTAAAGAGCCCTAACCTTTTTAGCCTTTCTTCATAGGAGTATCCTTCCATCCCCTTTACCATTTTGGTGGCTCTTCTCTGAACCTTTTCTAATAACTCTATATCCTTTTTAAGATACGGACTCTATATCCTTTTTAAGATACGTGGCAGGTGTCCTTGACTCCAATTGCCAAGGAGAAGACTGTTTTTTTAACATCACAAGGTCTGTTCCAGTTTATAATACTGCCTTTTGGATTATACAGGGCTGCTACCACATTACAACTTCTAGTCGACCACCTACTGAGGCCTCACAAGGTGTATGTGGCTGCATACTTTCATGACATCATTATCTATGGCAGAGACTGGACCACCCATCCAACCCAAGAACAAACCATGTTGACCAGCCTGCAGAAGGCCAGGTTGATGGCTAACCCCAAGAAATATTTTCTGGGAGGTCTGGATGTTCAATACCTGGAATATTTAATCAGCAATAGGCACAACTATTGGAAGGTGGATGACACTGCCCAGGTCCCCACTCCAAAATTGAAGAACGAGGTTTGTGCCTTCCTTGGATTGATTGGCTATTACCACCGGTTCATCCCTAATTTTGCACAAATGGTGAAGCCGTTAACCAATCTCCTGCGGAAGAGAGCTCCTGAATGGATTCAGTGGTCACCGGACCTGGATCTGGCCTTTCAGCACCTCAAAAAGGTTGTGTGCTCTGAATCCTTCTGATTAGCCTTGATTTCTATTTATTGTATAAACTGATGCCTCAGAGGTGGACCTAGGAGCTGTTCTGGCCCAAGAAGTCATTCATCAGCAGAAAGCTGCTTTCTTGGGAATGGCATTATGCAGTGATCAAGAAAGAAGCCATGGCTGTCAAGCGAGTGCTTGAGACCTTCAAATACTACTTGCTTGGAAGTCTCTTTACACTGGGAATGAACCACCAACCCCTCCAAGTGGCTGGCTCATCATAAGGAGTCCAACAGCCATATTATATGGTGGTTTTTGAATCTCCAACCCTACCAGTTTTAGGTCTACCATAGGGCTGGTCGGTCTCACTGAAAAGTAGTTTTCCTTTCCCAGGTGGGGGTTCCAGGTGAGGCAGGTGATCAATGGGGCATGGTTGAGCTGAGGGAGAGGCTGTGTGTAGGGGTTGGAAGGTGCACAGCTGCCCAATTATAGCCCCTGGCCTGCTCGGCTTGGAATTTTTCCAGACTGGGTTTGGCCACCTCTTCAGCTTTCCTCAGTTGGTCTTGCATTTGTATAATGTACTCCACCAAATTATGCCCAGCATGGGGTTCTTCATCCCAGGTTTCCCTTGTTGTTGTTGTTAAGGACTGTCAAATCAGTGTTGATTCATGGCGACCCTCTGGATAGTTGTCCTAAACTGTATTTGGTCTTCAGTCAGGTGGCTCATTGTTGATAGAGTGACACCCATAGCTGCTGTTATTGTATCAATCCATCTTATTGCTGGCCTTCCTCTTTTGGATTGGCCTTCTACCTTGCCAAGCATGTCTTTCTCTAATGATCTCTCTCTCCGCATGATGTGTCCAAAGTATGAAAGTCGGAGTCTTGTCATCTGAGTTTTTAAAGAAAGCTTAGGTTTGATCTCCTCTAGTACCGACTGGTTTGTTCTTCGGGCAGTCCATGGTATACACAGTATTCGTCGCCAGCACCATAATTCAAAGGCATTGATTTTCTTCCTGTCTATCTTTTTCACTGTCCAACTTTCACATCCATATGATGTTATTGAAAGCACCATGGCTTGAACAAGTCAAATCTTTGTATGGAGAGAGACATCTCTGCTCTTGAGGTAAGGTTTCCTTTACCACATCTAATATTTATTTATTTTATTTATTTATTTGCAAATCTTTTATATACCGCCACTTCCTGAGATCAGTGGCGGTTTACATCAAACAACATGAAATACATAAAACATTGCTGTGATAAACAGGTACATTGAACAGTATTCAAAAACTATATACAGGTAGTTAAAATCACTTACGATGAACAGTAAACAGAACTATATATAGGTTGTATTGACGATATTTGGAACTATTTACATATATACATTAAAGTTTTATCATGAGTTCTCTATTGGCAGTAGCATTGTCAGTATTAGGGCGAGGATATCATGGAGATCTATGGAGGGTGGGAAGTCTTATCCAGGTCTTTATCTATGTTTGAATAGTATTGTGTGAACAAGTAAGTTTTTAGATCTTTTCGGAAATGTTTTATGTCTTTTATTTCCCTTAGTTGATCAGGGAGATTATTCCATAGAGAAGGTGCTACAAATGAGAAGGCACTGCTACTTGTTATTTGTTTAGTTTTTCTTATTGAGTCGGGAACTGAAATAGTATGGAGGTTCCTTTTACGTCTTATTCTGTTTTCTATAGGTCTATGAATTAGTGTAGACAGGTATGATGGGGCAATCTGGTTTATCAGTTTGAAAGTGGTCAATATTATTTTATATTGAATTCTACTTTGTATAGCTAGCCAATGCAGAGAGTAGAGTATCGGGGTGATGTGATCGCTCAGTTTGGCTTTGAAGATTATTCTTGCTGTAACATTTTGAGCCATCTGTAGTGTTTTTAGGCTCTTTTTAGATACACCTGTTAATATTCCATTGCAGAAATCAAAATGGGGAGTTATCAGTGCCTGTGTGATGGTTCTAAAGTCATTGATTTCTAGTAGTGGTCTCAGTTGTTGAATTGAGCGTAGCTTGTAGTATATTGTTTTAGTTATTTTCTTAATATGATTAGTAAAATTGAGAGCCTTGTCTAGAGTGACTCCTAAGTATTTAATATTTTCCTTTATAGGTATGGTAAAGTTAAGAATTTTGAAGTCAGTTGGTGGTGTGTAATTTGTGTTTCTTGATGTGATTAGTATCTCTGTTTTCTTGAAGTTGATTTTCAGATTATTTTTACTTAGCCATTTTTCAGTTTCCATAAGGCAGCTTGCTATTTTGTCATAGTTTGGATCATGTATATCAAATGCTGAGTACAGCATAATGTCGTCCGCATATATATGGTATTTCATTTTGTATTTGCAAAAATATTAACGAGCTGCAATCAAATGCATTCAAAACAACTCATTCACTTTAAAAAGAGGGGAGGGGCTAACAGGGTCCGGAGGGGTTGATATGTGTTTTATTCTTCTGTACAACACCTTGAATGCTTGCATATATGGTGGTTTATAAGTTTTTTAAAAATAAATAAATCAAAAGATTTACACAAATTGTATAACCCTTCTGGTAGTGCAAATTTTAACTACACCTCTAGAAGTGTAGTTAGGTTTTCCATAGGTATAGGCAGTTTCTGTTAATGTCTCCACTCTGATCAGGACTCAATGAGGCTTCATGACCTTCGTGCTTAGGTAGTTCAAAATCTTTGAAGGGGTTTCATGTCACAAAATAGGCCCCCATCTCAAGATCATTCTAGGGATTCAAATGTCCCACTGGTGATCCTCCTCAGCACTGATATACCTTCAAAACCTGTGGAGAGAGGGTATGAATTTTCTTCAAAGATTCTGGAGTGGGGGTTTATTGGGCTATCTATGTCCCTTTAATCACTGGGTAGAGTGGAACGAGTGCGACACAGTTTGGTGTTACTGCTGCTGCAGCAAATATATATTATTGGTTGCAGTAAAAGTGCTTTAATGTGATAGTCACCAAAGACTTTATACTCTTTGGGCAATGTTTCTCAAGCCTGTCCTGGAGTACCCATAGCTACCTTTGTTTTTCAAGAGATCCACAATGAATATGCATGCAGATCTATCTCATGCATATTTTATTTATTCATTTATTTACAGTTCTTTTATACCGCGCTATTTATCATCAGTGCGGTTTACAGTGAACGAAAGTACTCACATAAGCAACAAGCTGTAATGAATTTACAAATAACAGGGCAAATAACCAGGAATCAACATTGGGAAAACTTTGTACATAGAGGTATTCATTGTGGATATCCCGGAAAGCAGACTGGCAGAGGTGACTCTTGAGAAACACTGATTTAACGAATACGAGTACAGTGCTAAACAGCCTACACAAATGCATGCTTTTAATGTGCTTTAGAAAAACATCAATAGAAGTCCTTGAAAATGTTTTCAGGAAATATTCCAATTTAGCATAAAGTTGCTAATGATTACCTGGATATTTTTAAAGATATTATTCTGCTGTTGACTGAGAACTTTTTCAAAATAGAAATATGTCCAATTCAGTTGTAAGCTCTGATGAGCAGGGACTGTCTCTTGCATGTCTGTGCAGCGCTGCGTATGACTGGTAGCGCTATGTAAATGCTGAGGAGTACTAGTAGCAGTTGTGATAATTTGCTAGCAATGGTCGTGTGCTGCAACACTTCTTTCCTTCTAAATATTTTGAATATTGCAAGTTCATAACCTTCAGAAGATGCCTTTAGCATATCAAATGGGTGCTTTTTTAAGACTAATTAAACATTATGGGGGTTATCTTGGACGTGGCACACAGACATCCAAAGAAACAATTTTGATTCTCACAAGGAGCCCAATCAACCATCAAAATTAAATTGAAACCTCCTTAAAGTCGACAATAAACCAAACCAAAAAAAAAAAACATACAAAAACCCAAAAACTAGAACTGTTACCACAAAACAAAAAAAATTAGCAGTGCATCGATAAAAACCCTTCTGTGAGAGGAAAAGGATCTCAGTGCCCCTCAGAGCCACAACATGACCCTAATAACAGAGGGCAAGCTGACCAGAATATATCAAGTAAGACTGGAAAAATCTCGATATATCAACGGTCTAAAAAAATCCTCTTATGGGCAAAGTTTTTTCAACAGAATATGCGTGCAATGAAATCCTCAAACTAAATATGCAATAAAGTGTCAAAAAATGATAATCATAAATACAGTCTTAAACCGTTGATGTATTGAGCTTTTTCCATTTTACTTGATATATTCTGGTCAGTTCGCCCTCTGTTATTAGGGTCATGTGGCATTCCCAGGAACCTAGAGGTCCCCATCTGATCTCAGAAATGTCACGTCTAAGTTTAGACCTGCTCGAGGCACAAGTAGGCATCTGAAAAGTGCTTGTTTTGGCTAAAAGACATACAGAGGGTAAAGCACTTCATCAACCGCAGTACAACTTCAATGATAGCAGCAGTGGGATTTGAACCCTGACTTCTCTATTCATAGCCCACTCCTCTAAGCATTAGGCTATTCCTAGATGTCTAGGTTCTGGGGATGTCTATATAGACGCCCCTGCAGATGTCCATATTGGGCGCTTCCATGTTTATGAAATCATGTCTATACCTAGACGTGTCTCCTTTGTTTTCAGACATTCTGACTCTGACGTCCCACATTGCAGTTGAACCTTCTTTCTAAGATTCCTCTCCATGTGTTGCAGGCATGGTAGGTTCATAGTCGTTGATGACCAAAGCTTGCAGCTAAATTACGTATAAACATTGGACCCAATATTCAAAGGCATTTAAACTGTATAAATGCCACTAAGCGGGTTATTCAGTGGCAATAACATGGGTGCCGCCACGAGACGCCTCAATGCTAAGTGGTTAGCGATGGGGACTTCAGGAGTGGGGCAGAGGCAGCGCTTTCACTAACTGGGGAAGCAGCAATATTGAGCTGCTGTCTGGTTAGCGACATGCGGCAAATGTGCGATGTTTTGTGTCACTGAATATGCCGTCCTAATTCCTCTGCATGCCCCAGTGCTAACCGTTCTGGGGTCCATGCTTGAGCTGACCAATCAGTGGCAAGATTCCGCTGCCAGCCGGTTAACATAAACCGGCTGAAGATAGGCACACAAAAGACTGGCCTAACTTCATCCAATTTAGCTATGCAGCCAGCAGCTGAATATTGCCACTGCTTGGTTAGCTAAAACTCTAACTAAGCAAACAAGTGGCCAGATATGAGCACAGCATTGAATATTCGGGTCTAAGTTTAAACGGCGATGGCTGGCCGCTTTACAAGCACTGGTCCACCGCCACTGAATATCAGCTCCTAGGTTTCTAGTATTCACATGTTACGAGGCACTGAAAATTCGAGGTGATCTCGTTTAAGATTTGCTCTCTTGCATTTTGGAAAATCTTGAAATTATCGAAAGAGAAGATTGGAAAGGATCTCAAAAAGTCATCTGGCTGAAACCCATCTCTTTACATCCAAACCAAACTTACTGTACCAACACTAGACAACTCCACAAATCTCCATTGACAAAGATCCAGTCACCTGTAGATGATGGCAGACAAAGGCTGAAATGACCCATTCAGTTTGCCTGCTAAGGTGGTTAGGATTATACCTGCCAATCTGTGTAGGTTACCCTCCCTCCTCCCTTGTACTCTAGACTATTTTTATAGTTAGAAAGAAGAAACATTACATCGATGAGCTTAGCAATGTTAGAGAATTTTGGTCTAGAGACTTTTCCTACTGTACTGCAGCATCATGTGACATGACACAGTATTGGAATGACTTGTGACAGAGAAAATAATTACAAGATGCAATGTTATAGTAAAATGATTCTTGCAATTTTGTGAGGATGGGTCATGATGGATCCACATGATGGTGCATCACAGTGACTGGCTATGATAAACATTACCCCCAGGATGCATTGTGATGAATAATTATTATGCAAAATGAGCATTCCATTATATTATGTTGATCTACGCTCGGAAAGGAAAGACATTTAGAGTGTTTTCAGCTAGCAGCAATTGAACAGAATAATTACAGTGCAACATACCTACAGAGTACTTCATGACAGCTCATTACTGCTGAGGTATAATTACCTCTGCTTGGAGTGGTGAAGAGGGGCGGGGGGTTCAAGGGACATATATGTGGAAATTCCATGTGTCCCTTAGCTACATATTTCTCCTCCCAGATCCCAAACTGGTCACTGTGAGGGATCTTAAAAACAAAGATTAAAGAATGACAATAAGAAAGAAAAGGAGATGAGGGGCTAACTTTATAAAACGTTTTACGTGTGGAAAGCAGCTTTAATAAAATTGTGCAGCCAGATGTGCTTGTTGTTAAGTGCCATCGAACCTGTGCTGACTCATGGCAACTCTGTGGATATTCGTCCTAAACTCTGTTAGATCTTCAGTCAGGCAGCTGATTGTCTGTAAGATAATTCTAAGACGTTAACTGTACATAGTTATTAAGTTCAATGTCAAATTTTTCCTTAATGTTCCATGTAAACTGCCCCTGATCTCTGGAAGGGGCGGTATATAAAAGTATGTTAAATAAATAAAATAAATAAATAAATTGCGTCTAAGGCTACTGTGATTGTATTGATCCATCGCACTGCTGGTTTTCTTCTTTTGCCTGACCTTCAACCTTGCCAAGCATAATGTCTTTCTCTTTACACACAGAAAGTATATGCTTACTGTTACATCATCTGCATATAGACGTTGCCAAGGGTCGAGCAGAGGTGCAGTTATGATGTATGTGCGTATTTTTGAAGACATGCATATACACACGTAGAGCGAAGGCACCTTTGGAGCAGGTGTAAATTTGTGCATTATTGGAGCTGGATTTGGAAGCCTATATAAGGTACATTAGCACCAACGCTGCCAAGCTTAAGGTAGGTGCCTTTTTTGGTCTTCTTCTTATTAAAAAATTACCCCACAAGAGAATTAAAATGAATAGAGAAATAACAATATATTAGCAATAATAATAGTATTGAAAAGCTTTATCCCAAAATATAGCAACTTGGCAGTAAAACTAGGATGCTAAAAATGGAAACAAAACAACAAAAAAGAATTTCATCGCTTTTTTGTTTTCTTTTGAAACAAACAGAAATGAAACAAGTCTGTTCCGTGGCATTTTCTACTTCATGTGACTGACTAGCAGTCAAGTCCTACTCTAAGGCATAGGTCTACTAAAAAGCGTTAGCTGTCATTGCAGCACTAATGCGGGAAAATCATACTGTGGGACAAATGCAGCTACCGCAGTAAGTTTTCCTCTGTGGGGGAGGGGCTATTAGCTGCATTACTGATGCTTCCTTAGTGCTAGGCATATCCCCAACAGATAATGCATGACGTTTGCAGTTATTGCAGCGCTTTTGCCACTAACCCCCGGCATTAGCTGCAAAAGCCTACCACGCTTTAGTAAACATACCCCTAAGACAACAAGACAACCACTAAGACCATGAGAGTGGATTTATTTATTTATTGATTTATTTTTAGGCATTTATATACCGCCAAATGCTGACGCATTCTAGGTGGTGTAATGTATCTATTTCCCTTGTCCCCGCAGGGCTCACAATCTACCTGGGGCAACAGAGGGTTAAGTGGCTTGCTCAAGGCCAAAAGGAGCACCTGTGGGACACTAGAAACCCCAGTCTAAAAATAAATGCTTATAATGTGATGAATATAATTGAGATAAACCAATTTAAAAATGTTTGCAGAAGTCACAATGGGGTTTATTTATTTAATATGAAAATATATTATGTGTAACAAAGAAAATAAGGATAATACTGAAAGGTACATAGAAGGGCATCCAGAATGATAAAGGGGATTAAATGAGTCCTTTGAGGAAAGGCTAAAGAGATTTGGGCTCTTCAGCTTGGAGAAGCGATGACGGTGGAGGGATGCAATAGAGGTCTATAAAATCCTTAGTGGCGTGGAATCAGTAAAGGTGATTGTTTACTCTTTCAAGAAGTACGAAGACTAGGAGACACTCCATAAAGTTACTAAGTAGTACATTTAAAAGAAATGGGAGGAAATATATTTTCACTCAAGGGATAATTAAGCTCTGAGATTCCTTGCCAAATGTGGTAAAAGCAGTTAGCATAGCTGTGTTTAAAAAAGGTTTGAACAAGTTCCAGGGGGAAGAGTTCATAAAGCATTATAAAGGTAGGCTTGGGGAAAGCCATTGCTTATCTCCGGAGTAAGCAGTATGGAATCTAGCTAACTTTCAGGATCCTGCCAAGGACCTCTGACCTGGCTTGGTCACTGCTTCAACTGGGCTTGATGCACCTTTGGTCTAACCCAGTATGGCCAGTCTTAAGTTCTTATAAAACAACCAAATAAAAGTAATGTTTTGAGTTTTATGTAAACCGCATTTAATTTTATGATAATGCAGCATAGAAAACCTGCTAAATAAATAAATTGTAATCATTGATATTTGTACCTCTAGGTTTTTATCCACTTCTACGGCCCTGTTGCCTTTTTGTACTCAATAGATGTCATATTTTCCATTTTTTTCAAAGATATATTTATTTATATCTGTGGAGGAGTAGCCTAATGGTTAGAACACTGGCTTAGTAACCAAGAGACCAGGGTCCGATTCCCACTAGCACTCCTTGTGGCCTTGGGCAAGTCACTTCACCCTCCATTTGCCTTGGAAGAAAGGCCGGGCAATCTACTTCCGGTGACGCTGCCAAGAAAACCCAGGAGCTGCTGGGTCACCAGGAGTCAGCATTGACTGAAAGGCACACGTTGCATTTTTTCATTTCACGCTCTTCCAGTAATACTAAGAAGTGTGTTGCATTTAGAAGCAGCAGGTATGTTGCTGTTCCTAGAGAGCTTACAATATAAGCATGGATTCTGGCTAAGCAGTTAACTTTGCATTTTCACATGTGGTAACTGTGGGCAAAGGGCTCGTAGTAACTGCTACCGTCAGGGCATGACAGTTCCATACGCTAACTGCCAATCGTGTGTTAGGGTGGTAAATGGGCAGATTAAAGGTGGAGAATGGGCGCGGTGATCACATTGCATTTAGTGAGGGAGTTATAGCGTGTGCTAAATATTAATATTGCAGTTATTGCAGGTCACCCAATGACACCTCAATAGGTGGTGTCAAGTGCATCTGCAGTATTTCACAAGCGTCCAAAAGCGTGCTAAGGGACCTTACTGTGCGGTAACTGTCAGGCACATGCCGGCCATGCCATGACATTTACCATGGAACAGTTGCACCTAACGTCTGTTGATTTTGGCGCATAGTGTGCATTAGGTGCCAAAATCGAGTGCACTTTAGTAAAAGGGCCCTGATATTTGCATCTGAGGCAATGGAAGGTTAAGTGACTTTCCTAAGGCCATAAGGAGTGTTAGTGGGATTCAAACTCTGATTGTCTTGATTTCCAGCATGCTACTATACCACTAGGCCACTCAAAATGAAGGCACACCCCTCCATTACCAAAGGCCAGGTGGTGAACCACTACACACTATAAATGGCTTAACTGAGGAACCAAGATAATTGATTTAGAATGACATTTTAGAAGGCTTGCCTGACATCTCTCTCATTTTGTAAATGGACTACACTATCTGCAGTATTTCTGAAATGAAAAGAAACCACATAAAATTAATGAAAAGGTATGATCTTTGAAACAACATCCGTTTTCTATTTATTTTTATCCTAATTATATATTAATTGATTATTACAAACAACTTTGATGTCCTGAAATGTGGTACATGACATCTAAATAAATCATAAAGAGGCAAAAATAGTAGGGGTGGGGGCAAATTCCTAGCAGTAACTCCTCCTTCATTAGAAAAAAAAGTATGTTATAGGGATGTGGCTTCATTTCAAACAAACTATAAAATGTCAGTAACCTTTCCTATTTTATTTTGTAAGCAAAATTCTGTTCATTTTAGGTGCATTTACAACCCTCTACTCCCACCAACTAAAGGCAGTGTCAGATTTATAGAAAAGCTCCTCCAGGTTTGCTTCAACCCCTCCTGCATCCTATTTCTGGGTCTGTCTATGCTCACTTGCATCCCCATAATTCAAACTGAGAAGCATGATCCTTAGTCACTCTTAAGCTCCCCATGCTGTATTCCAAAATGTTATTAGCCAAGTCAAGGCTGGCGTTATTTCGGAGTGCGAGATTGGTGAGGTAGAAACTGCTTCTATATCCTTTGCACCCTAAGGCTAATGAATAAGCCTAGAAGGGTTCCTGGTGGGCAATAGTAGGCCTACGGAGGGCTTTTTGAAAAAAATAGTGGTGCATTTGGTCAGTTAGAGGTGGGGGAGGGAACAGGTGGACAGCCACGTTTTACTGCAGGCTGACAATCGCATGCACTAAAATGTTTTAGGATGTACACAAATCATGCACACGTCTAATCTTTTAATATAAAGCACAACACTATGGAGTCTTTCTACTAAAGCCCGCTAAGTGGTTAGCATGCATTTTAGCGGTAACTAATTCCTGTGGTAACTGCACATCACGTGGTGGGGCGGAGTGTGAGCATGGAAAGCACATTTTAGTTAGTGTGGAGGCAAGTGCCGTGCACTGTCTTTATGGCAATTAGCATGGCTGCACCTGACATCTCTATGGGTGACTAAGCACACCCACATGAATTGCTCTGCACCTATGGGTGTGCATCTGTGCTGGGAACATGCTGGACGGGCCCACACAGTTACCATAGAGGTTTTGCACTTACTGCTCTTTGGTTTTTATGCTAAATGCACATTAAATGCAAAACCCTAATGGACTTTAGTAAAAGGGCCCCTTAGCTTCAAAGGGAACTGCTCTTAGTTTTCTATTGAAAGACAACATTTCTGAATGGCAAAAATAGAAAACAAATATGCCTATTTATTTAGAAAAATGTGGCAATATTTAATCGGTAAAGAGAAGTAAAAAGAAGGAAAGTGGAGCTACTGCTGAAAAAATATTTACTACTTTAAGAATCACATTACAGTGTCATAACATCACTTTGGGACACTTTTACTAAAGTGTGTTATGCGGTTAACGGGTGCTTCAGTGTGCATTAAGCGCTTCCGTGGGCCCATGATTGTTGTTACTGCAAAGGAAGGCCGATTACTGTGCACTGAAATGGGCATTAACCGTGGCTCATGCAATGAAGCAGAATCTGGGCGGAGTAAAGTGCAGAATGGGCGTTGACTGCCCATTACGGTTAGCACCAGTGTCAGTAGCATGCACTGTTTGCCAGTGTTGCAGTTAGCATGGTGCACCTACTGCTACCTCAATAGTTGGCGTTAAATGCATGAGTGGTAATTGCCAAGGGCTGAAACACCTACTAAGGGGTTTGCCTGTGCGGTAGCTGTTGAACATTTGCTGACCACTCTCCCAACATCTACTGCAGTGCAGTGGCACCTAATGCACATTGATTTTGACTTAAAACATAAATTAGGAGCAAAACAATACCGCACGTTAGTAAAAGGACCTCTTTGTATCAGTTGTCGGCAGTACAGTGTAGCCTAGTGGCTAATGCAGTGGCCTTATAACCAAAAAAAGACTGGGGTTCAAATCCAAGCGGCATTCCTTGTGGCTTTGGGTGAGTTACTTAGCTCTCCGTCATTTCAGTTACAAACTTAGATTGTAAGTCCTCCAGGGGCAGGGAAGTATCTCCTGCATTTGCATGCAACTCACTGTTAACTGCAACTAGAAAGGTGTGAATTAAATACTGCTAAATGAAATAAAAAGCTCTAAAATTTATATTAAAAATAGCACTCATGAAGTGAATAGGATAACACACTGTGTTTCCAATCATTTCTGCCTCTAATCATTGTAAAAAGATCTTTTAACTCGAAATGAATGTCACAGACATGTTTTATATTTTATTGCCCGATTGTTAACAGGGAATAGGTCTTCAAAAATCCTATTCTACCAAAAACATAAAGAACTATAAAATTGATGAAATAATTCAACAGTGACTTCCAATGAATGCAAGAATGTTTTGAACTATTTCCAAATAAGTAAAATTCACAGTAACATTCTAAAATTTGGAGGTTTAAATAGAGAACCCATGTAAAGCCTTGGGCAAATATGAATTGCATAATAAAAAGAAGATGTATAAAGCTCCTTGGGGTTTCTTCAAACCTTTAATGCTGCCAAATCTGGAAGTATATTCACACTGTATGGTACACTTCACAACCAGGTATCTTGCAGAGTTGCTTAAAAACAGTACATGCTTCAAAAAATTCTGGATACAGCTTCCATGCATTTTCATTGCTTAGGATTTTTCATATTAAGGACACTTTTGATACTTAGAATCGTTTTGAAGGACACTTCTTATTGCTGTTGTGAGTATGATATTTTGCTATTCAAATCTTTTACAATTTGCTTGGGCCACCATTGTATATTCTTATCTAAGAATCAAACTTACGAAAGATTTTCCTGGGAATAGACTTAGCTCATGCCTCTTCTCAAAAGTTGAAGGTGAGTTGCATTTGGGAACATAGGGGGTTTGTTTACTAAAGGGCATTGGGCATTTGCAGCTAATGCCAGGCAATATTTGCAAAAGTCCGGCATCAGCTGCAAAAGTCCCACGGTATCTGCACTCCCAGCATTTCCTCTGCAAATCCCATGGAGAAAATGCAGGAATTACAAGGTGGCAGCCTCGCGGAGGCAGCTAATGCCACCCATTGAGGTCGCGATAGCTGAATCCGCGATATCTGCAAAAGATGTGACTACTGCATGTTGCCAATGCCCATGGTAATCGCATGGAACAGGAACACCCACTATCTGCCCACGTTATTGAAAGAACTTAGGGAAGTACTGGCAGCTCTGCTGACTGACCTTTTCATTGCTTCTCTAGAGTCAGGTATGATCCCGGAGGACAGGAGATGGGTGAATGTGGTTTCTGCCATAGAGGAAGAAGTGAAGATGAGGTTGGTAACTACAGACCGGTTAGTCTGACTTATGTGGTGAGTAAATGAATAGAAACGCTGCTAAAACAGAGGATGGTGTGGTTTCTGGAATACAAGGGATTACAGGATCCAGCTTTATTAGAGGTAGGTCTTGTCAGATGAATTTGATTGATTTCTTTGACTGGGTGGCCAGAGAATTGGATGAGGGGAGAGTGTTTGATGTGACATACATAGATTTTAGCAAGGTCCTTGAGATTGTTTCACATCAGTGGCATAAATAAACAGAGTGCCCTTGGGATGGACCCTAAAGTGACTGACTGGATAAGAAACTGATTGAGTGGGTGGCAACAGAGGGTAGTAGCAAATCCCTCAGGGATCAGATCTTGGCCCTGTTCTTTATAACATTTTTGTAAGCGATATTGCAGAAAGTCTGTCAGGAAAGGCTTGCCTTTTGAAAGATACCAAAATTTGCAACAGGGTAGATAAACACTGAAAGATGTGGATAACATGAGGAGGGATCTAGTGAAGTTTGAAAAATGGTCTTAAATTTGGCAGCTAAGATTTGATGCTAAAAAATGCAAGCTTATGCATGTGGGATACGAAAACTCAAGAGAGCAGTACAGTATAGGGAATGAAGTGCTTCTGTCCATGAAAGAAGAGTGGGACCTGGGCGTGATTGTTTCTGATGGTCTTAAAGTGACCAAGCAGATAGAAAAGATGACAGCAAAAGTCAGAAGGATGCTTGGGTGCATAGGGAGAGGAATTACTAGCAGGAAAAAGGAGCTAACAGTGCCTTTGTACAAGTCTGTAGGATGGAGTCGGTCTAGAGGGTGGCTACTACAGTGATCAGTGATGTTCATCATAGGGCATATAGAGATAGGCTGAAAGATCTCAATATCTAAACTTTAGAGGAAAGGTGGGAGAGGGGCAATATGATACTCTGTGGAATCAATGCTCAAGAGGTGACCTCTTCCAATTGCACAGAACCTCTAGAATGAGAGGTCATAAGATGATGGTGAAAGAGGATCATCTCAGGAAAAATCTGAGGAAATATTTCTTTATGGAGAAGCACACAAGATCTCTGATGGAGAGGAAGGGATAGTAGAACTTAATAGTTGTTATGGATGAGTCGACTGCCTAAGCCGCATGGTCTTTATCTGCCATCGTTTTCTATGTTTCTATGAATATCAAGGACAGAACCTCTTAATAAAATAATGTGTAATGCTTTAGGGATGTTTTAATTTCAAATGAAAGAGGAAATATTTTGGTTTGTTCATGAAAGAAAAATGAACAAAATGTCTATTTTTTTATATGTTTATAAAAGAGAGCACTACTGCTAAACTAAAAACAAATACCTCTACCTGAACTTGCCCCAAACCTCTTTGATCATATTTTACTCCTGTGAATTCAAAGGGGGCAGAAGCAACCCCGTTACTCCTGCTCCACCAGTGATGTATTCCTAAATGGTGCCTTTATTGGGTAAATTGATATCATTTTAAGGGGCAGGAGAAACTAGAAATTGCTCCTGTAATTTTGGAAACCATGGATTGAAATGTGGAGTTTGGATAGATGGATCTAAGGGGGTAAAGGCTTTGGGCAAGCCCAGGGGAGCTTTTTTTTTCTTCACTCGAGCAGAGGAATAGACTAGTGGTAAGAGCATTGATCTGTGAACAAGGATAAAGGGAAGATCAAATTCCACTGATACCCCTTGTGATCTTGGACAAGTCACTCCACTCTCCATTTTCTGAGAGTTAGGGGTTAATTTTAAACAGCTCACCAATGTGTGAAGACATATAGGTGCCTGTTTTATGAAGACACACAGAGCCCGATTCTGGAAGGGGTACATCCAGGCTGTCCGGATGGCCCCATGCAGGACGGACCCATTTGGACCCAATTCTGAAACATAGGAGCAAAACATTCCTGTGGCTGTCAGAATCGGGTCTGAGGACATCCCGGCATGCCCCTCCTGCAGCTGCAGGGACATCCTCCCTGTGATTCCATCTGCCCACAGCCCCAGACCCCCCAAGTCCCCGCCAGTCATCCCTGATGGGGGGGGGGGGGGGTCACTGTAGCCTGGATTGGGTGGCGGGGACTCACCCTCTGTGTCCCGGTGCTCCTGTGGGGAGGCTGCCAGCCACATTTGGGGAGGTGCCCCACTCTGATGCACTTAGTAAAAGGGCCTCTTGGATGCCCATGGACCTGATTCAATGAGGCAAACAGCAGGGCTGCACGTCCCACCCAGATGTGCAGCCCTACTATCCACTTTGCCGGTATTCTGTCTCTGTCCCCCGCTGCACATACAGATCTGCTGTGCATGCTGCAGGGGATGGGGGCATCATGGTGTGAAGAGTGGAAGGGATGTGGGACAGATAAGCCCCTGGAAGTATAGGGCTGATTTTGCTCACAACCCTGTATGTCCAGGGGCTTATCTGTCCCACATCCCTCCCACTGTCCACACCATGATGCCCCTATCCCCTGCAGCATGCACAGCAGATCTGTATGTGCAGCGGGGGACAGAGGCAGAATACCGGCAAGGTGGATAGTAGGGCTGCACATCTGGGTGGGACGTGCAGCCCTGCTGTTTGCCTCATTGAATCAGGTCCATTGGCATCCAAGAGGCCCTTTTACTAAAGTGCATCAGATTTTGCACTTAATGCACATTTAGCATGAAAACGAATGTGCATTAAGTGCAAAGCCTCTATGGTACCCTTCAAGGGCGTGATCTGCATGTTCCCAGCAGTTAATGTGCAGAGATGTACAATAATGCACTTACCACCACCTATCAAAGTGAGGTAATTGCACCCAGATTAATCAACACTGACAGCACACAATATGTCCCTCCACTCTAACTGCAATGCACTCCCCACACCCGTTCTCTGCCCCTAACCCACCTATGAGAGTTTGTGCAAAAAACTGGCATGTGTTAACTGGCATGCCCCATGGTAACTGTTACCATGGCTCAAGTAAGCGGTTACACACCGAATCACATGAAACTGCATAGTGCACTTTAGTAACGGGGCCCCCTATGTATCTTTATCAAATACTGTGGGTAAACTCACAGAAATCACTGCTAGATTGAAAGCATGGGCATTTAGATCTGCTTGGGAAAAGGCATAAATGTTAATGCATAAAGTACATGTGTGTGCAAGTGTTTTGTAATACATGCATAAATCATGACCACCCCCTTTTTCTATGCAGGGAGTTTACAGCCCCTAGTATTCCAAGTTGGTCATCCATCCAAGTACTAACTAGACCTGACCTTGCTTAGCTTCAGACATCCACCAAGAGTAGGTTCATTCAGCTCAGCTGAAGACTCAAGGAACAAGGGACACCTTCTGTAACTAACTAGCTTGTCTTGAACTGTTACCGAAAACGCATGAGCTAAATCCAACTAAAGAAGTAAAATGTTCAAGAAGAAACAAAAAGACAATGTTTACCCCGTAAACTCCTAGTATATATCCCATAAACATTCCTTGTGAACAGCCTGAAAATCAGACTGGTTTGCAGCCTTTGAATACTGGAGCTACCTGTGCTCACTTAGGCATTGGAGGACCACGGTCATTTCCCAAAATTCACAGTGGGATAAGTAAAGGTGGTGCAAATGACAGGGAACAGTGAGCAGAAAAAGACCTGATGGAAGAACCTAAAATATAGGAGCTGGAGGTCATGCGCTGCTCCATTATCTGTGACACAAATTTAAATGAAACCGGACGAACGGTTCAGAGGTTAGTAGGGGAAAAAAGATAGAGAGATACATTGAAGGTGGCTGGGGGAAGGGCAGGCACAATGCTTATATAAAGCCACGTTCTGTTTCCCTATAGGAAACCAGCTAATGATAGCAAAGCTAATGCTTCTCTCATTGTTAGTGCAAAAACGTACACAGGAAAATTGTGATTCACTATTTTTGTTGTATTCACACAGGTTGATTTTGAAATGCACTAAGCGACTGGCAGAAGTGCTCTTCACATAACTGTTTTTTAGAAAAGACGTTGCACTGGGTTATCTATATAGTTTTGGTCATTTTAATCTTACAGTGGTCATAGATCTGCATTTTAAAAAAGGGAATGCTTTCAGGTGGGCGGTCTAAATAGTTAACATTTTGTGGCAAAATTTCAGTTGCAGAATATATAACTTATACATCGAAGTGATGATGGATAAATGGCACATCTAACTTTAAAAAACTCAGTATCCATTTAAAGGCATGTGTTACTTTTCACAGGTGACACATAGATGGCAATGCTGAAAATATGTATAATTCTAAAGGGGTCATTCCAAAACACGAATAAGGAGTTTGTATGTGCGGCGGGGACATTTATGTGCTGAAAACGCCCCAGACCATATTCTGAAACACTGCTGACATACACGTTCAGGTGCAGCTGATGTGAGAAATGCCAGTATCCAGATAGGTGGGAATCAGATGCCATAGCTAGAAGGCCCTACTACCACGTCTACTAATAGTACTACTGATCATTTGTATAGCACTGCATAGACACATGTAAAAGATGGTCCCTGCTCAGCAGAGCTTACCGTCTAGTCTAGACGCCCCCTCATGCCATTACCCCTAGTGACCCCATTAGATCCAGAAGAACGTGCACCCAGAATACTCTCTCAATTCCAGCCCATTTTCATAACACAATCAAAGCTACACTTTCAAGAGCGTTCTTGTCTGTAGCCCCTACTCTCTGGAACCCCCTCCCAGACAACGTAAGACTAATAAAACATCTACAGACTTTTAGAAAAGAGCTCAAAACGTTCCTCTTCATTCAACACTTTAACCTCAACACCTCTATTACTCCCCCTTGAACACCACGATCCTTCCTATTTCTCTCCGCTATATACTGGAGAAATACAAATACAATAAATACACACCCTCCTGAACCTCTTTCTCACTTCATATAGTTTAATTAGGTAATTACTCTCCCCTCCCTCTAAATCTTTTTCTTTATGAAACTCCATTTAATATATTTCTCCCTTGTCCCCTCCCCCACCCTACACTGTAAGTAGCTCTGCCTCAGCATCCGCTATTCTGCTGTATATGCGAACAGCTGATTTGTAAGTAGTACCTTGTATTATAGTTTGATATGTTCTATGTTCTTTGTAAACGAGTTCTGTTCATTATAAACCACCCCTGATCACTGGAAGGGGCGGTATATAAAAACATTTAAATAAATAAAAACACAGCAGCTGTGGACAGGATACAACCAGTAGGAATGGTCAGGAAACTTAAGACGGATCAGATCCAACAGCGGCAACGATGAGGTGAGCGCTCATCCTAGATTTCAGAGTGGCCAGAGATGAATCCTGACATACAGACCCAGGTAGTTTGTTCCAGGCAAAAGGAGCAGCAAGGTGAAAGCAGCAACATCTGTTTTTGGCAGTAGAAGAGAAGGGCGCAGATAGAAGCAATCTGACAGAAGAGCGGCGTTCCCGGGGAGGGATGTAGGGAGAGACCAGAGGCAGCAGTATGAGTGCACATATAAGCCATAGGCACGAAAAGGACATACATTTGTTGCTCAGCAATATTATGCATCTTTTGGGGAACTGCAAGGTTATTCAAGGTTTTGTGCACTTGGTGAGGGTCCATCCCTAGTAGTTTAAGGTGTGTTTGTAGAGATGACCTGGATAGGAATCACTGGGGCCAGTTCCTAATACCATGTACCATTTGATGCAAGGTATGTCCTGACATACATGTTCAAATTTGCATTCTTGTATACCATATTGGAGTGCACTGGACTTACCTAGCACTTTTCAAGGTATGAGGAGGACTGGTATATGGTCTAGGTTGCAGCAGCAAACTACTGTCTGTGATGAGCAGCTTAGGAGATGCATGTTTTTCCTGAGTGGCGTGGTATCCGCGGGTACATAGTGGGGACGGGCAGGATCTGAAACGTTTCTGAATATGGTGGGCACAGGGACATCCAAAACATTTACCCGATTCCGAGGCACAGGCTGGCTCGATAGCACTTACATGTACCATGCCTAAAGCATCCATCTCCCCAATTCCAGACCCGTGGGCATGTCCAGACCAGCGGATGCAGAATTAGATTCAAAGGGGGCCTGTTTTTGGTTTAGACGTGTCCATTCATGTTATGGAATTGTGTTCCAAATGGATAAGTTCTCTGTTTAAAGCTAGTCAGTGAATATTGAACTTATGGTGTTTTCAAATCAGGAGTCATGTAATAAGTATTTCTTAACAGAATTCCCTGTGGAACAATGACTACACACAGAATCGCAACAGTTCAAAAACAGCAGACCACGTGATTGCTGAATCATCATGACCCCTGACCTTCAAAGTTATTTTCCATCCCACAAAGTCTGTAAGCATGTTTTTCAATCTACTTTTCCATTACACAATAAATTGTCAGAAGTAATAGCACGGAAAATGCCATATGTTCTGTCTGGCACCAAAAATGTACAATGTCAATGTGCCCTATACTTTGGCTGAATCTAACAAAAACATCCTAAAATTATATGAAATCGTTTCCAAACTTACCCTTTGTCACTGACTTGCCAGGTTCAATATTATTACTGGTCACTCAAGTGAATTTAATGGTACAAAACCACAAGCACAGAGGTTTCAAGATATCTTACCAAAAACAAAAGGCAATGCTTTTATTTCGGCCAACAAAGCAGCTTACGGCAGGGACGTCAAAGAAATTGTCTGTTGCAGGATTAAATTGTTCTTGGCCGGTGGTGTAAGACCAGTTATGTTCCGGGTGATGATCTCCCATTATAGTGATAATTTGAATGTTGAAAATGTAGGTCACATTTTTTTTTTTTGCATCTCTGGAGCAACAGTGAGCTTAGAGTCTGTCCAAAGCATCACCATCTCACAGCTAGAGGAAGAGCTGTTGCGCTAGAGCCCAGCGCTAAAGCTCCAATGCAGGGCTCCCTAATGCAAATTTAATGCAAGCATTTATTCAAGCGTGGTGCAAGCAAACAGTGTGCAAATGAGCTGTGCGCAAAAAGCTTGCATTTAACATGGAGAGCAATCCAGACTCATATGTGTAGGGGTCTATATTAGCAGTCTGGCACCTGTGTGCGTGTATTGGATTCCCCCCTCCCAAAAAAAAATAAAGGCAGGCTCTTGATTACACCCCCCCACCACAACACCATCTAAATATCATTGGCGACCTGATGGCCCCCTACCCATTACCTCTCCAAAATCCCCAAAGAGGGCTCCCTGGTGATATCTAACCCACCCCCTTGAATCTCCAAGAGGGCTCTCTGATGGCCTCTACCCCCCCGATCCCTCCCCCCAACCCTCCCCCCCCCTCCATAATGGCCTGGTGGCCGCTACCACTCCCACCCCGGTGTGATACCTCCCATAATTTAAATCATTAGGGGCAGGAGCGATGCCCATACACTCCTGCCCCCATGCTGCCATCCTGGAAAATGGTGGTGCCCAACACTGTGCAGTCTGGAATGCAGGGTGAGGTCGGTCTGCCATGCAAGGCAAGAAATGTCAGACCTCACCTCAAATGATCCTTTTGCTCCCCATTGCATCTTTACGCCTGTCCTAAGCTGGCATAAAGATCTGGCATTAAGAGAAGATTGAAGGTTTCAGCATATTGGGAACAATTAAAAGTTAATTCTTTTGCATGCGATTAGCATGTCCACTCCTCTGTACTTTAGCACAGTGGTTTCACTCATGATATTTCTGTGCCAGCTTGCTTTCTGCACTGGGGGGCAAGACTAGCTTGGGGAAATTACTGGTAAAACGCTGTGTCAAATTATAGCTCAGTTTGCTGTATCAAGCTGTCAGAGTCTTGCTAGGTTCTTGACAATGTACATAGAGGTACCTAGGACTATAGATTTAATGTGTGATTTCATACTTGGGAAGAGAAAACCTCTAGTTGCATGTGTTGATACATATGTAGAGGGTATTGGGGGGGGGGAGTAAGAGAAGAGGCTGATTCACAGCCATAGTAAAGCAGTTTACCACTCATGACGATTAATCCATCATTTCTGTGGTCTACAATGATACTTGTCATGACATAGCAGCTGTCACGAAACATCAGCAGTCATAACATATTATCATAATTACACAAATTCTTTCTTTCACCTTTATGAATGCCAAATACTGCAGCCTTGCATTGAGAAAAAGGCCCTATCTATAGCTGGTAATAATGACCAGTAGCTCAGTCGTGGCTACATTCAGCATGAAACATTTTAGCATAATGCATAGGAAGAACTGCTAAGTGGCCAAGATAATTGGCTCTATGTAGCTGGAGATCTTTAGGATAATTTTCAGCCACAACCTAGCATAGAGTTACCAGCTTTTTGGAGAGCAAATCTGGGACGATGGGGTTGAGCTGAATTGGGCTGAGAGGACAGGGGTCCTTCCTCCTCAGGCAACTTTTCCCCATATATTTCAAAACGACCAGTCTAGCCAGCATTCAGTAATTTCAAACATTTAAAAAAGACATTAGCAGCCCTTTGCGAGTTATACGTGCACATACGTACACACATATATGCTTACATTTTATTGTATACATCTAGATAAATATTCTATGGGGCTTGTTTACAAAGCTGCGGTAGAGGTTTGCGATCGTTATCGGAGCCGCGACCCCATTGATTTCAATGGGGCCGCGGCTCCGATAACGACCGCGAACCGCTACCGCGGCTTTGTAAACAAGCCCCTAGATATTTCTAAAAAGCCTCCTCTTTTTTTCAGAAAAGAAGTTAATTTTACATCTTCTCCTACCAGGATCGAGAAAACTGAATCAATGGGGTATGCAAGAGAAGCAATGTCCTTTGCCTCTGTCCCCACTGAAATCGGGGACAGGAAGTGTTTATAGTCCATGGAGTCGCGGACACTACCTCAAAATCAGGGACAGTCCCTAAATCAGTGATATCTGGTAAGCTTTACTTAGCATGGTGAAAACAGGCTTCAAGATAGCCATCTAGATAAGCCAGTTATTCCTTCCTCTAGGGATAGTTGGCTAAAATCAGCTGGCTGGCACTGAAATTTGCTCTTGCTACTTAGTTTTGCTTCCCTATTTTGACTCCATTGCGGGACCACCCAGAAATTGAGCACTAATATTTAGTTGCTTGGAAGGGGAAATTTCCATCCCTTTGAAAATCTACCATAGAGCGTTTAATGTAAGTAAGCAGACTCACCAGCTTCCAGATGCCCTAGTTTTGAAGTAAATTGTTCATATGCCTGCTATATGCTAAATATATAATGTGCTATGGTGTATATATGTGCTGACCTAAGTCCTGTTGAGAAATGTCAAACATGTACAACTGTGTAACATTATTTAACATAATGCACCCCAACCTATTGTAAGAAATGGGAGGCCGCGGGCCCACGTGCCCGACGGCCGATGATAACCGGGGGGGCGGGGTGGCGCGCACTCCTTCCGCGGCGGGGTGAGGCGCGCGCCCGCGCGTGTTTTGATTTAAATTGATTGGCTCCCGCTTGCCAGGTGGCCGCGGGAGCCAATGGGGGGTGATCGCGGGACCAGGAGGAGCGAGCGGTCGGACGCCAGTCCGTTGAAGCTGGGGAGAGAGGACGGGCGTCCCCACCCTCCCTCCCTTTGGTGGAGCTTGGGGGATGGGGGGTTGCAGCTGGAGGGGTGATGCGGGATCCCGGAGGTGTCCGGGGTCCGGAGGCATGGCAATATGCAGGGCGGGGGTGGGGGTACCCCCGACCCGGAGAAGCCCTCGGTTTTTGCTAGTAATATGGCGAAGCCGGATGAGGGGGATGGAATTGCCAGGGATGGTTCTCGGCGGAGGCGGGAAGGAACTCACTTTGCTACCCATATGGCTGGTGAGGGATTGTCCCGCTGCCGGAACCATAAGTTAACAGTTTGGTTGTAATGTTATGTTGTGCTTGTTTAATAAAGCTGCGACCAGTTATTTTTGCCAATAAGTGATCATGTGGTGTTTATTTGTGAAGGGAGAGAGAGGGGGGAGGGGGGGGTGTGTGGGAAGGAAGGGAACTGTGGGCCACCTCCGCCTTACCTGGTTATGATTACACTAGAAGATTCCAGAAGTAGCTGTGTGGGCCTGACATTCTTTGGCACATCTGGGTGACTTAGGGTCACTGTCAGGTTTTGTAATGACAGTGGAGAAAGTGAAGGCTGTAGTATGCTATGGGCAAGCTAAGGGAACCTACAGGTAGTTACATTGCTTTGCGTGGGGCCATTCAGAAATTGTTATAGATTAACAGCTTATTAGCGGTTTGCACCGAACACCTAGTAATCATAATTCTCCCGAGTACAAGGAGTTCCTTAACATTGCTACTGCCTTCTTGTACTTTTAAGCACTGCAAAATGTAAAATTAGGAGCACAAATTGATAAGGATGCACTATTTTAAAAATACACAAAACTATTTATGGTAATTGTTGAAGCATCTTATGTTCCCCATGCAAAACTGCACAAAAAACGGATGAAATTGTGTTTGTCATCCATGTCATTTTAATGTGCATTAAAGCATTTTGGCATTAAGAGGTTTCGTTACTAAGGTGTGCTAACATCAACATGGATTAATTCACCATTAACCGGTGTTATTAGTAACTAGGTCCCACTGAATAACATTGGCCTGTGTTAAAATAACATACGTAAATGATCAATTAATGTCGGCGTGTGTTCCAAAAAATAGCTCACATTACAATTAGATGAAAAGATATAACATTTTCAAAATTAAATAAATGGAAAAACAAAACAAAAAAAGAAACATTTTTTCCCTTAGAAATTAATGAAATGTAGAACCATGAGAAATAAAATATGTGTGGGCAAATATATTCACCATAAAGACGTCCAAGGTAAAATGCTTGCCTTACATAGATGACTGGACAGGAGTGTATCTTTAACAGAATTAGATAATTCCCCTGTCAAGTTTTCAGCAAAATCTCAGTGGAACACTTTCAAGATT
Source organism: Ichthyophis bannanicus (assembly GCA_033557465.1). NCBI lineage: Eukaryota > Metazoa > Chordata > Amphibia > Gymnophiona > Ichthyophiidae > Ichthyophis > Ichthyophis bannanicus. The sequence continues at coordinate 39,303,870 of CM066050.1, read as the reverse complement.
ACATCTGCCAGGAGAGATATCATTGTCTCACTTTCAACCTGTGATCAGATAATGAATTTCTGCAAGAACAGAAGAGAAGGTCAGAGTGTCCTCTATCCTTATCTTCAGAACAGTAATTCTGATGGATTTAGAAATCCCCTAAAACAGAATGCTACCATGGAATAGGAGTGTCTGACTTCAGCATTCCAGGGTCATGTACTGCTCTGATTTTCCAGATATGCAAAACAGGCTAATTAATTTGTCTCAGATTCAATTTCTGGAGGTATATCTCATAAATATTCATTATGGATACCTTAAAAACCTGGCCGGTTTTGACCCTTGAGAAACAAGTTTCCATGCTCCTTTATTGTGCATTTGAGTCTGTTGCGGACGTGTCAGACAGTGGTCTAGTTGCTGTGTTAGCCAACATAGATATGTAGAAATAAAGGTCAGACAAGTTTAAGGTGATACCTTTTTTTATTGGGCTAACCATATATTAGTCAGAAATGTATTAACTTAACCTTTTGCTCTATGTAAGATGGGAAAGTAACAACATGTGGCCTTGCATAGTGTTTGTCTCACCTCATTCCAGTAAGAATATATGAGATACACCTCATTCCAGTAAGAATATATGAAATACACTTTCACATATACTTTTCCACTCATTATATTTTCATATAGGGAGAGCTCTTCATGAATTTGGTGTTTCAATTAAATTGCTTCCCCCATCATTATTCACATTCTTTTGCATGCTGATTCAGTCTCATTACAACCTTTATTATCAACAAGTACAAAGGGGCCTATCAATCTGGTCTCTTACTAATATGTCTTCACAGAGTCATATCTTTTTCAAATAGAATAATGGTGTAAGGTCAGACGGTTCTGACTGAGAGATGTCTAGGATTGTGGTGGTTTAATATATTGAGTGAGTCGAGAATTTTCTATGTTGTTTCTCCTCAGGCAGTCCAGGATCCAAAGTCAGAGCTCCCAACAACTGCAGGAGAGAGTTGGATATAGAGTCATCACAAGGAACTACTGACTGGAATCTTGCATAGATTGCTATTGGAGATAGAACCTGTAACTTGTTTTTGGTCTCCACTGGGGAATCAATTTTTTAAAGTGAGGAATCCATAGGATTTTGCTAGACAGTAGTCCAAACTTCTAAAACGTAGGTTTCTACATCTGAAGAGGCTCTACTCGTACAGTGGAGGAACCATGAGTTTATCTTATTTAGGAGAAATTTTGAGGAAAGACCCTGGAAGGTCAGGATTTCACTCTACTATAGGGTGCATCGATTTTATGGAGTGCATAGGATTTCTGTGGAGCAGATAAAATCACCTATTGGATTCAGTTATCAAACTGGGGAGTCCATGAAACCTAGGACATCTTGGGAAGCATCTGAGAGGATAGGAATCCACAGATGATGTATCAAAATTTGTATACACTGATGACTACCATGTATCTTTGAAATTTTTCTGCTTTTATCCCTTGCTCCCTTGTGTCCAGTTTATGTTCCTGCAAGGGGTTGTGCTCCCCTGTGGACCTTCTGTCTAATCCAACCTTGCCCTTTGGCCCTTCTTCTGCTGCTTCCGCCATTCTGTCTCGTGCTTTTTCCTCATGCTCCCTTGAGCTGTTCCCCTCATTGGATGCTATTTTTTCTGAAGATTTTCCCACTCTCCCAGTAGATGATCAAGTGGAATCGTGGTATTCAACACCCTCTTAACATCCTCAACCAGATTGCCTCCCTTCGGCCCCATTGTAGACCGCTCATGCTTTCTCAACCATGGTACCATCATGGCCTTCAACTTTTCTGGACCCACCTTTGCCATACTGAGCATGCCTGTACTCCTCCCTGAGAACATTCAAACTTTAAACATCAACACAGCCATTACTGCATCTTGATGCAAACTGCCAAATGGTCTTACTATAATATCCTAATCTCTTCTGCTCCTAACTCTACTTGGCAGCTTTACTCGGACTTCTCATCTCTTTCCAGCACTAGGACTTCCTCATCTCCCTCTTCTATGGCCTCCTCCCCAAGCCCTGTCATGCTTGCACATTATTTCCAGGGCAAAGTTCAGACTCTTCAGTCTACCTTTGCTGATTGCCCACCACCTCTGTTTCCTCATTCCACTGGTCACCCCTCCCCTCCTGCCTCCTGGAAATGGGAATAATGAGTGAAGTGATTAAATTTGCAGATGAAACAAAATTATTAAAACTTATTAAAACACAAGAGGGTTGTGAAAAATTGCAAGAACACCTTGATAAATTGGAAAACTGGACATCCAAATGGCAGATGAAATTTAATGTGGACAAATACAAAGTTATGCACTTAGGAAAGAGCAATCCAAACTATGGTTACATGATGCAAAGTTCCACATTAGGAGCCAGCACCCAGGCAAAAGATTTAGGTGTCGTCGTGGATAACACGTTGAAACTCTCCGCCCATTGTGCAGTGGCAGCTAAAAAGGTAAATAAATTTTAGGAATCATAAAGAAAGGAATGGAGAATAAAACAAAGGATATTATAATGCCTCTGTATCATTCCATGGTCGATGGCACCTTGAATATTGTGTGCAATTCTGGTCGCCGTATCTTAAAAAGGATATAGTGGAATTAGAAAAGGTACCGCCACCAAAATGGTAAAGGGGATGGAAAGATATCCTTATGAGAAGAGGCTTAAAAGGTTAGAGCTCTTCAACTTGGAAAAGAGATGGCTGAGAGGAGATGTAATAGAGGTCTATTAATTAATTAATGAAGTGTAACGGGTAAATGTAGATTAGTTGTTTACTCCTTCAAAAAGTAGAAAGACTAGGGGACACTCATTGAAGCTACACTGTAGCCCATTTAGACTAATAAGAGAAAATATTTTTTTCACTCAATGAGTAATCCAACTCTAGAATTCATTACCAGAGGATGTAGTAAAAGCTGTTAGTGTAGCCAGATTTTAAAAAAGGTTTGGAAAGTTCCTTGAAGGAATATCCATAAACTATTATTAAAGAGGACCAGGGAAATCCACTGCTTACCCCGGGATAAGCATTGTAGAATCTGTGTACCTTTTTGGGAACCTGACAGCTACTTGTGACCTGGATTGACCACTGTTGGAAAGAGGATGATTAACTTTGGTCTCACCCAGCATGTCATTTCTTATGTTCTTATGCAGCACTTGAATGGCTAGGTGTGTCTTAGGGGCTGGGTTGAGAACCCATGCCATAGACTGTAGGAAAGATGCCCAGTTAATTCTGAGGCAGCCACTTGGTCAGCAGCAATATTGATCATTATCTGAATCGTTCATCTGCAAAAGGTTAGGACAAGTCAATGGCTGTTATAACTTTATGCGGTTTAATTATTCAGTTAGTGGCTCAATACCACCACTGACTAGATAGCTGCTGTGATTGCTGCTGAAACAGGATATTCACTGCAGGACACTGGATACTCTTCAGCGCTAAACGTCCACTTTTACGTTCAACATCGGCAGCCAGGTGCATTAAAAATTTTGGCTGCTGGCACTGAATATCAACACCGTTGTTTCTCACCACTGAAGCTAGCGAGTACTCTGCAGCACTCAAATGTGCCTCTTCATGGGACGACAATGGGGTTACACGAAGGAGGAATGAAGTCAAACATTTGAATGCTTTATGAACTAGTGATGGACAACTTTGCTCTTCTCTTTAGACAGCCTTGCCTAACAAATGCCATATATGCTGTATGCTGAGTCCAAAGTGACAGTATTTCAATTTTTCTTTTAATCAGTAATGAAATGAATTCTAATTACATATTCTCTCACCATATACTATCTTGAGTTATTATTAAAACTATGTCATGGAAAGATAGCAATGAGTCACTTGTGTCAATCTTCATGACAGATCCTGTCTGAAAATGTAGATTCTCTTCCGATTATTCTTGCTTTCTGTTGCAATTTTGAGAATCGTTATCTGAAAACTATTTAAATAATGTACAGGTGGATTGGTTCTTAGCTTGCTTTGTTTCTATAGATACAATCCACATGGTAGGAAGATTTGTCTAAGAAATAATTGGCAGTCACCAATTATGGGTTTTTGGATTTTGTAAACTACATTCTACAAAGTTTTAAGCTGCACTTAGTTAATACACTACAGCCATCATTATGGATATGAAAGTTGGATGGTGAAGAAGAAAGATAGGAAGAAAATTGATGCCTTCAAATTATGGTGCTGGTCAAGAATACTGTGTACGTATACATACCATAGACTTCCCAAAGAAATAATCAATCAGTACTACAGGAGATTGAGAAGGCCGAGGGCAGGGTCCCGGCGGCTGCCGGTAACTGGGGTCGCATCCCGGCATGGGACCCTGTCCGCATGGAAGATGAAAGAGGAAGTGGGGAAGGGGGGGGGGGAGCGGGAGGCGCTGAGACGTGAGCGGCATCTTTCAAATTGATTGGCTCCGCCGCGGGGTCATGCACGGCTGGAGCCAATCAAGAGTGGGAACGGGCCATGTGCTGCGGCGGCGCGAACGCTCGCCGAGCACATGGAGTGAGAGAGGGCAGCGGCCAGTGTCCCGCCCTCCCACCCGTTAAGTTGCGGGTCGGTGTGGAGGGTTTTTGGGGGGTGTCGCAGCTGGGGGGGGGGGAAAGGATGAGGCGGGATCCCGGAGGTTTCCAGGGTCCGGAGCCATAGGCTACTTGGGGTGGGGCAGGGTGCCCACGTCCCGGAGAACCCCTAGCTGACTTTTGCTAGTGATATGGCGAAGTCGGGCAGGGGTGGTGGTAACTGGACCGGTGGTTGACTGGGACAGGTGCGGAAGCGAGGTCACTTTGCTAATAGTACGGCGGGTAAGGTATCGCTCTGCTGGGGGGGGGGAATTTGGATGATTAAGTTGTTACTTATGTTATAAATGTTTAATTGTTACTGGGCAATAAAGCTGCGACCTGGTGTTGGTTTCAAACTTTGTGTGAGTGAAGTTTTTGGGATACATACAGGGTGTATGGGGAAGAGGGGGGAATAGGGCGGAGGGTGAGCGCTGGGTACAGATCCCCGGTTACAAACCTAAGCTTTCTTTAGAAGCTCAAATGACAAGACTTCAACATCATATTTTGGACATATGTGAAGAGAAAGATTATTCAAGAAAGACCTCATGCTTGGCAAGATTGAAGGTCAGTGTAAAAGACAAAGGCCAGCAATGCAATGGATCAATACAACAGCAGCAGCTATGGATGCCACTCTATGAACAACGAGCCACCTGACTGAAGAATGAACATAGTTTAAGACAACTATCCACAGGGTTGCCATGAGTCGACTTCGATTGACGGCACTTAATAACAGGCTGCTTTAGGAGGGCACATTTGTGAAAGTCCTACAGATATGCCTTCCCCGATGAAATGTTAGGGGTCAATATTCAAATGCTGTGGCAGTCACCTGTGGTGTTTCAATATTCTGCAGATATTCAGCAGTAGTATATGGATAGTTGCAGATATTCAGCAGTAGTATATGGATAGTTGCAGTCGCTGAATATTCAGAATGTGTAGCTCAAGCTAGTCACATAACTCATCTGGATAGTGACCACTAAGTGCCATGTTTATCTAGATGGTGGCCTCACTGCCCTTGCTTCGCCCATGACCATCCCTGTATTAATCGAATAGTGCTAAGGCAGTCTGTGTAGATACTCAGTGGCACTATCTTGATCTCTATCAGTGCCCTTATCTATATAACCTCCATGGTTTTATGGATAAGGGCTTACAAAGATTGATCCCTTCAATTGTAAGAAGTCTACAATTATGTGGCACCTTAAAAGTGTGTGTTCTATGAAAATAGTTATTTTCATTGGCACATTTCACAAACTATTTCTTAGACTTGAGCCAGTGTTTTCAACAGGATGGGGGGTTGATTGGCCCCTCTCTAACTTGCCATTATAGTATTTTATAAGTTACGACTGTAACTTTGCATTATGTCCATGCTCCATGCAAGCCCCAACCATGTACAAGCCCACAATGAAAGTCCAATACATGTACTTTCAGAATAGCAACTGCTTCAAGGTGGGTTTTTAAAAAACCATATTCACGCTTTGGACATTTGAAAATGCGATGATGTCCAAGTCTGAATGGGAGCATGGCAGAGGCGTGGCCAGGGCAGTCCCAAAAATGTGGGTGTCCCTGCCTGATCTCAGAAATGTCCTGGACATCCGGAGTTGCACCTAAGGCATGAGCAGGCATCTGAAAAGAGCTTGTTTTGTTAGGCAAACGTCTGGAAGTTGTGCAAAGGAGCTAAGCTAATACCTCCTGTATTTAGTAATATGTCAAAAAACACTGGTGAGGAAAGGGGGCTCGTGTTTTCATTTTGCTACACTGCTGGATGTCTCCTTATGCTAGCTTGCATGAGATGGATGTCCCCCCCCCCACGCTTTCCTACGTTGCTGCTGGTGTGGACATCCATGTCAGGGATGTCTTCCTAAAATCATCCAGACACATTTTTCTGCATGTTCCAACCTGGACTTCTCCAATTTGACTTAGACATCCTTTCTAAAATGCCATTTCAAATATGTACATAAATTTCAGTTCATTTATTATATTTATATACTGCAATACACCACTAATATCTATGTGGTTTACATAAAAACATTCATAATACAATAAAACACTAAGAGGCCAATTCTGCGATGTGCATCCCCGGACCATCCGGATAGCCTGGGGATGCACCTGATTCTGCTCCTACGGGAGCAGAATCGTAGCCTAAGGCCAGGATGTCCAGGACATGCCGCGATTTGAGCAACCTGGACATCCCGGCACTTACCCGGCTAGCCCAGTCTGGCTCCTGCATGGAGTCTTGTTGCCAAGCCACCGCGGCTCCATGCAGGAGCCATGATCGCTGGCTGAGCCCCAAAATCTCATTCCCCTGCAGCCCAACCCTTGATCGGGCCTTCCACAGCCAGGATCAGGCTGTGGGGATCTCCTTGCCCCCTCACCTGCCTTTAGTGCCCTGGCTCCAGCATCCCCCAACATCTAGGGGGACTTATTCCACCTCCGACCCCAGACGTGCAGGGCCGACCTTGGAATCAGCCCTGTATGTCAAGGGTCATGATTCTGTCCACTGCCCGCCCTCGGTCCTCCCTCACCCACCCCCTCCCGCCCACGAACAGAGCTCCCCACACAACTTGCATCTATGTGCAGGGAGCTAGGACTTCCAGACCCACTAAATGTGGGTCAGAATGATCCCATAAATTAACATTAAAAACAGATGCCCTTCAAAAATATCCATGTGTGCTCCCTTACAGTAACCATTTCAGTATTATAGCCTTTTTCACACTTAAAGCCCACACAAGTTTGCCCAAAATCATTACTATCTCAGATTACTAGATACATCAACATATATACCCCTGCATCTCAGACTCTTATGTTTGTCAAAATGAATGCACCTGATATGTTTTGAACTTTACCATTGTCCATTAGATTTTCAGAGAGTGTTTTTCATAGTCTTGAAAATGCCCTATTGTGTGTACAGGTCGTTGGACCCTTTTATAAGCATATATGGCTAAATTACCTAGATTTGTGCACATAAACATGCACATAAATCTAGATACGACTTATACAATCAGCCCCTATGTGTACATATCGCCATTTTGCTGCAACACTAGTCCATCCTTATTAGGGAGGCGATTCAGAAGGCCTTTCTGCATTATTTCATGATTTGTTCAGAAAACAATTCAAGTATGACATTGTATCATTAGGTCTGATCGAGCCCGTGCAAGGCCACTGATTGCTGAAATGAGAATTTGTTTTCTTTAACACTACAAGAGACAATGGATGAATACCAAACTGAGGGGGGGGGGGGGGAGCACAACCCATCCAACAGTGTGGACATTTTATATAAAGCGCAGACCTCCGTACTGGAGAAATATCCTGTCATTAATAAAATATTGAATCGGGCAAAAATACTGACACAGCATATTTTGCTAACATTATATGGAAGCCAACTGCAATTTTTGAAAACCTTAAGTATCTTGTTGAAGGATTATAAAATACAATAAGTGTTTTACTAGAACATTAGAACATCATTTTATGCACCATTTATTTGTGCATATTGTAATAAAAATCCATTGATACTTATTTTGTCAGCAGCATTCATGATACTCAACAGCTAATATACAGCCTAATGCTTCCCCTTCCTGGAAAAGTTTGCAATCTAAGTGCATTCGTTTGTTTTATTATTAACCAACAAGAAATAAATTAGCAATAAATGCGGTAGTACAGTGGCAATTTACAGCTGAATTACAGAGTTAGTATTTGTATTACTGTAAGAGGGGGCAAGCCATAGATTTTTGAATCGAGGTCTGACAGATATCTTCCAGCTTCTAGATCTGCAGAACCTGCTGTTCCCTTCTGCACCAATGCAAAATAAAATTTACCGTAGGAGTTACGTACTCTTGGAAACAAAATGGCACTTCCTTAAAAGTCACAACTGGAAGATTTTTATTTTTGCTGATTGTTGTGGTAATATAAAAAAAGGACAGAAAGAAATCTATAACATAAATGACAAGGTGCCAGCAGAATCTGCCCCCGCGCAGGAACATCAGCAAAATCTTGTAACGTGAAATTAAATTAATTATCCAAAGCTAACTTAGTTAGGTTCAGTGCATGTTGCTGCTATGGATTCGAATGATGACGTTTTCTGCACCTTGGCTACAGTCCTACAAACCCTGGAAGGCTTACAACAAGAATGGACGCAAAACTAGATGGACAGTTTTGCTTTCATTATTTACAGAAGAAAAATTACCCACAGAGATTTGCCCCTGCTATCTCTGCGGATAATATTTTTTGCCACTAAACATACATTGTTTTATATAATAAAAATTACACATGTTGGTGATTGCTCTGCTTGAGTCCTACCCCACGGGATTGTCTCCTCCAGTCCAGGACTGAAAGTTTGTATATAATAGAACACATGTACTTCGACCTACAGTATGAAGAGTGTCGGCACTAATGTAGATTCCGATTTTCAGGGGTAAAAAGCTATGTCACATGTCATTATTGCCCTCTCTGTAGGTTACAGAAGCTTACCCTCTCTTCAGTTATTAGAATATTTCCTTTGGAAGAAATTCATAGTAGATTAAGATCCTACTAGGATGTTAAAACTTTTCCGTATGGACTAGTGAGGCTGGTTTAACTGAGGCAGCTTTATTTTACCCCAGGACCCATTTTATGCAATAGAACCCAGTTAACAGAGTAATGTTTTATGTGATGTGTGGTGATGTGAAGAAGAGGCCTTTGTGGCCGACAGCTGACATGCAGCAAGATCCTTGGATAATTCTTATGCCGGTCATATGAAAGGCATCGGAACCTGCACAGAATCCAGAACTATTCAGATCGCCTCAGAAGATGGAAACCAAGCATTAATTATTTCATCTTCAAAGAGCAGAGGACTGACTTTGGCACTTCTTAGGAAGGCAAGGGACAGAAGAAGTAAACTGCACTGAATTTCAGTCACAACTCTAAACAAAAGTATGGGGCAAGGAAATGGCCAGGGTGCATTATAACCCTAAATGAGGAGGCTGCATTTCACACAGCAGCATTTACAACTATAACCAACTCAATGGACAGGCCACTTCTGTCTTTATTTGCTGTTATGTACTGTGTTACTATATTAAAATGCAATAATTCCTATTAAAATGTAAAACTTCAAAAGCATGCATGAATAAAATGGTAAGAAATGGACTTCAAAAGCTCTGGTAACAGGCTGTTAAGAGAAAAAAATGCATAATAAAAAGGAAAGAAATTTAATTCTGATGAAGGACCAGAAACCTTTTATAGGGGTTTAGAGAATACAATTTTAAAAATGTTTGGATTTCATTTATTTAAAAAGGCTTTCTATGCTGCACAAAAAACCTAGGCGGAATACAAAAAACATACACAATAATTTCACTTACATTACAATATTTGAAAACATAAAATAACAAAAAATACTAAAACTACAAATACTATGTCTTTCCATAATATTGTAAAATCTTGCAGCTAGAGTTAGTAATGTGCACTAATACCAGTAATGTGGGTTAACTGGGTTCCATTGCATAAAATGGGTCTTGCGGTAGAATAAAGACAGCAAACATTGGCAATTCTTGCTGCTGGAGTTCAGAATTGTTATTTTTCTCTGGACTTTTACTTTTGAGTGAACTCTTGAGCTGCCAAAATAACAACATTAATTCTGGACCACTTCCGAAGAGGAATAGGTATGGGGCCAGATGTTATAAATCTTAAGATATTGGGAGTTTTGTGCTGCAGAAGTGAGGAGAGATAGACGAGGGCTTGCCATCTGCCCCAGCGGCCATCTTGCTATTGCCTTTTACTGCTGGCGTCTAACAGGAAAGAGTGAGGAGTACCTGCTCTGTGGGGTTCTTTGCCCTGATAAAGATCCGTGGCCGCGTGTCGCGTCCTGTGGGAAGCAATCCGAAGAGGTGCAACCAAAGGGACAGGATACCCCTCTTTGGTGCCCCTGAGGTGATTGGCAGAAGAGAAGTGCCTGCATGTCCAGGAAAAGGAAGAACAAAGGGGCATTTAAGGCTGGGTCAATTGTTTCCCCAACTGTTAGTGTTATGGGCCCCATGGACAGGCATGTGCTTACTCTCTCAGCGGGTCAGTCTTCCCCCGAAGGAGCTTCTCTTAGCTCTGTGGGTAGAACTCCACTGCCATGTCTCCTCCCTCCTTTGTCTTCTATAGTGGACTCATTAGGATTGCCTCAGCTGAATGAGGTCTCTTTGATTGTGCCGGTCCCTAAACCCGTTGAAGTTTCTTCCATGACTGAGGGTTTTGATTTTGATAAGGGTGGGTTTGAGGAAGAAATCACACTGAAGGACATTTGTGGAGCAATTAGGCATATGGACTGCAAATTATCCAGTACAGTTAGGTCCCTGTGTGATTTTACATAGGCCACAACTACTAAACTGGTTGATTTGGATACTAGTGTATTGGTCTTAGATAAGTCAATTTCTTTATTGAATTCTCAAGTCTCCTCTTGTTTGTCTTGTAATGCTGCTTATGTCAAAGATTTTACTATACTACATGCTAAGACGGAGGCGTTGGAAAATTCCTCTTGGGTGAGAAATTTGCAAATACTTAATTTTCCTTATACTCACTTATTGTCTGGAGAAAATTTATTGCAGAAATATTTTAAAGAGGTCTTGAAATTGTCTTCAGATGTGTCTATAATTCAAACTTACTATTTGCCTATCAAAGCTAAATTACCTGCTTTGAGTGAAGGTGGTTTTGATTTTCTTCATCCCCCAGAGAGTCAGAATTTGACTGACCTCCTGGAGGATTCCTCAGATGCTATTAGTATACAAAATACTTTGATTGTAACTTTCTTGAATGAGCCTGATAAACGTAAAATACTTAAGTTGTTTTTTTCAATTTAAAAGGTGAAATTTTGTGGTCAGACAAGCTTGTAGGAAACAATTTCTTCAGTTGAAATCAAGGGTGTTAGATCTGGGGGCTACTTTCTTTTTGAAGTTTCCCTGCAAGTGCCTTGTTACCTTGCAGGGATACTCATATGTTTTTGTTGATGTATCTCATTTGCAAAATATATTGGTGGACAAGGGAAAGTGAGGGAGGAATAGTGGGGGTGGGGGTAGGGGTAGTTTAGATTGTGTTCTCTCTATTGTGGGCATTTAGTTGCCTTTATTTCCTTTATTATTATGTATTTTAGACTTTGATGTAACATAACTCTCATGAAGAGGTCTATCCCTTAATTGCTTTGGATTGTTTATGTGTATAATATGGTGAATCATGTTAGGTTTCTTGATTTTCTTATATTGTATTGTTTGTGAAAATACAATAAACATATTGAACTAAAAATAGGATATTAAAAATGCTTGGTTTAAAATAAGAAAAGGTGTAAGACAAGGCTGCATACTTTCCCCCTACCTGTTTAATTTATATGCAGAACAAATCATCAGAGAAGCAGGATTGTATGAAGACAACAGAGGTGTGAAGATTGGTGGAAGACTCATCAACAACCTTCGCTATGCTGATGATACCACATTACTGGCTGAAAGTGAAGATGATCTGAAACATTTGCTTCTCACAATCAAAGAACATAGTCTCAAAATGGGCCTGCACCTTAATGTAAAGAAGACAAAGATCATGACAACTGGCATAATCAACAGGTTCATCGTTGAAGGAGAAGAAATTGAAATTGTGAACAACTTTACCCTACTTGGATCAACTATCAATAAAGAAGCAACAAGCAGTCAAGAAATCAGACGACGCATTGCTCTTGGCAGAATGGCTATGAAAGACCTAGATAAGATCCTCAAGAGCAGAGATGTCTCTCTCCATACAAAGATTCGACTTGTTCAAGCCATGGTATTTTCAATAACATCATATGGATGTGAAAGCTGGACAGTGAAAAAGATAGACAGGAAGAAAATTGATGCCTTTGAATTATGGTGCTGGCGGCGAATACTGTGTATACCATGGACTGCCTGAAGAACAAACCAGTCGGTGCTAGAGGAGATCAAACCTAAGCTTTCTTTAGACGCTCAGATGACAAGACTTCGACTTTCATACTTTGGACACATCATGCGAAGAGAGAGATCATTAGAGAAAGACATCATGCTTGGCAAGATGGAAGGTCAGCGCAAAAGAAGAAGGCCAGCAATGAGATGGATCGATACAATAACAGCAGCTACAGGTACCAGTCTGTCAACAATAAGCCGCCTGACTCAAGACCGAACACAATTTGGGATAGTTGTCCGGAGGGTCGCGATGAGTCGACTCCGACTCGACGGCACTTAACAACAACAAAAATGCTTGGATAGGCTCAGACTGTTCCACTGAAGTCTGTTCAACAATTCTCTGGAAGAAGTTGTTCCAGAGAAAACAGGTGGTATCCTTCATAAAAGTGGAAATACATAGAAGGCTGGTAACTATAAATCACTCAGTCTTTCCTCAGGCTAAATGGAATTACTACTCAAGGAGAAGACTGGTTGAATTCAGCAGGTTACAGGATCCAAAGTAGAGATGAAAGGACATTCATGTCATTCAAATCATATCAAAATAAAGTCCTTGACTGAGTGACCCAAGGAATAAGGTCAAGGGTGAGCCCAGGTTGTTGTACACTTGGATATGAGTAAGGTTTTCATGCATTTCTATATGAGAGGCTAATAAATACTATGAACAACTTAGGAATAAGAAACTGCCTGAAGAATTCTCCAAAGAGGGCCACATAAGCAGAGCTCACTCCAAGAGCAAGGGAGTCAAAAATGGAGTGCTTCAGGGATCTGGTCTGGGTTCATTTCTGTTCATATTTTTATAAGTGATACTACAGAGTATTTGATAGAAAAAGTTTGTCTTATATAGATGATAGAAACATTTGCAACAAGATGGGCACAGTAGATAGAGTAGAAAAATGAAATATGATCTAAGAAAGCTTGAAGAGTGATCAAAGATTTCACACCTAAAATGTATATTAAAAGTGTCGAGTCAGGCATTTTGGGTTCAGAAAACCAGGAGAGAGGAAATGGAGGAGGTAGAAGAAGGTACTGATGTGCACCAAACAGTTGAGAGATCTTAGGGTCATAATATCTGATGGGCTCAGTGCACATTGCAGCTGCATGGTGAATAGGAAGAGGCAATACTAGTTGGAAACAAAATGACAAAACTGCTGTACAGGTCCTTGATAAAACAATGCAGACAGATAGACTAGGACTACCAAATGGAAGCCCAAGTCTCAAAGCTATTAACACCAAAGGAGCAAGAATTGTCTTAAAGGAAAGGAAGGGTCTAGAGCACAGGGTTCATGATATGCTGTTCGATGGGTGTACGTTCAGGAATAACATACGGAAATATTTTTTCACAGAAACGCTGTTGGATGTATGGATCAAGTGGCAGAGGGAAAAATAGAGCAGAATTCAAGAAAGTCTGTGATAGAGATTGGAAAATCTTTAGTAGTGAGAGTAAAGTCCAAGACTGGGTAGGTTCTGAAAAATTGCACTAGGACTGGACTACCAGTTGGCCCAGTGATCCTTATCTGCCATGATATTCTCTGTTTTTGTGGAGAAAGATAAATCTGGCAATTTGTTCTGGAGTTATGTGAGGCCATAGGCAATAAACGCTCAGACCCTGGATGATTAGTCTAGCACCTCGTTCTTAAAACCCATTTAGAACCCATTTGCCGTCTTTATTTACCAAGTGACATTTTACAGCAGTCATCATTTAAGTCCTAGAACCTCAGATCTACCCCAGTGAACATGATAATATATTCAAATGGCCTAAATTTTTAGTAGCAAGCCCTTTGGCAAATGGTTTCTCAGTGAGATACCAGTTTTTTTTATTTCCAGCACACAGTTTCAAACAATGACCAGCAGGAAGGCCAGTACTTGATGGCCTAGCACGGAAGGAGTCCGCAGAGGGGGGAAAAAGGGCCACTTGGCTATGTGCAAAATTTAAGTTAAGTTACTTGGCTATGTGCACCACATTTGAAATATGGCATCTGTACGGTCTTGCCATCGGTTTTTCACTCACTTTGCATCTGTTGAAGAGTCAAATATATTGTAAACTGCTTTGATGCCAAGTTGTATAAGGCCACTACTGCTAAAGCTCAAAATAGTCTGTATTAAATGGGGAACCCACTCAAAAAGCACACTTTCCAAACAGTGCACTGCTATCCTATGAAACACACATACCAACACGTGTACACCAATGTGAGGTTAAAATAAATGGGAACCTCGGGACAGGGCTTTAATTTCAGCTTTTAAAAGCTGCATGTGCCACCTGTACTTAGGGTTGCCAACTGGCTCCAGATGCGCCCGACAGACTTGATCCAGTCCTGGGTTTACTCCATTGCATGCAGTGACTTGTAGTTTTCCATTTCTTATGGAGTGCAATGGAGAAATCAGAACTACATATCCCTGCATGCAATGGGGTAAACCCAGGACTGGATTGACCCTGTCGGGCGCATCTGGAGCCAGTTGGCAACCCTACCTGTACTATCAATGTCAGTCTTTTTAAACAATAAATGAAGTCAACTTTTTTTAATATACTTTGCAAGTAGAAGTTAATACTAAAGTCCTAATGAAGTTACATAAAGCAGCATAATAAGTGAATGAATAAGTAAGTCAATCAATCAATACTATCAGTAAATCCCTGATAGAGAAATAATCCCAAACCACGGTAACAAAAACTTCCCCAGGGCGGCCAGTACAAAGAGCTATCAACATTGGTTGCAGTAACTAAAGTCTTTTCGTATTCTCAGTACAGATACAGTGCAGCCTGGGAAATGACAGTGCAAGCTTCTTCGCACTGACCCGAAAATGAGCATCAAACCTTCTCTAGTCCTTGAGATTTGTAAACAGATCAGTTTTAAGAGGACTTCTAAAAAGAATATTCAGGGGATAGGGTTGCATAGAAATGAACCAGCGCGTGCAGGTTAATTTGCATAGTTTGGCTTTCCTGAAAACTAGACCTGTTTGCAACACTCAAGGACTGACACCTACCATCTCTGATCAAGAGAACGTAAGAAAGTTTGGTAACTTAGTCTGAACTGACTCAGTTCCTGTCCTCCCTGCTGAAAATGTCAACTAGGCTTTCAACTGTGAAGTGATTTTACTGATAAAGACACTGGTCTGTTAGGTACTGGACTAATAAGACTTCTTCAATAAGCAGAATCTATCCACGTTTCAAGTCCCTTCTGATTTTCTAGTTTCCACTTCCAAGCGTTTTTCATTGCCAAAAAATGTCAACCTCCAAAATATTAATATAATGGATGTTTAAAACCTTTAGAACGGAATCAAAATATCCGTTGACTGCTTAGAGTTAGCCAAGAGTATCTGGAGTCGTGTCAACAGCTTGTGACATATAATACATTAAAGGAAAGCTTTCAGAAGATGTGGCCAGCTAACAAAGGATTTAGCCATCTAGATCCGTCAGGATGGAAAATCTCACCCACTGAGCAGCTTAATCTAACTGACATGTTTCACTAGGGGGCTATAGTGAGTAGCCTCGTGGTTAGAGCAACAGCCTAGTATCCAAAAGATCTGGTTCAGTTTCCACTGACACTCCTTGTGACCTTGGACATGTCATTTAACCCTCCATTGCCTCAGGTACATACTTAGATTGTAAGCCCTCCAGGGGAGGGACGGCCCGTCCATTGAGCAAGAATGTTTTTTGCACAGGGCCCCGCGTTAAGAACATTCTGCTTTAAAAATAAATTAAATTTAAAAAAAAAAAAGCTGGCCCCTGCCCAGCTGAGCCTCTCCGCGATGGCTTTCAGATCCACGAAGGGAGAGTGTCTCCCTCGCGGCTCTGTTAAGCCCGCAGGGGCTGATGGGAAATTCGGCTCTGTTAAGCCTGCAGGGGCAGATGGGAAATTTCCCATCAGCCCCTGCGGGCTTAACAGAGCCGCGAGGGAGATGCTCTCCCTTCACGGATCTGAAAGCTGTCGCGGAGGGCTCAGCCGGGCAGGGGGGGGGGCCCCGCGGGACACTCGATTTTGCCGCAGCGACAGCAGCCAGCTTTTTTCTTTTTTTTTTAAATTTCCCTGGGCCGATGGGGGGTTAGGACTGGTAATGAGCTGTGGGCTGTGGGCTGATGGGGGGGGGGTTGGGACTGGTAATGGACTATGGAGGGGGTTAGGACTTGAGGTGGGCTGATGTGGTTAGGACTGGTAATGGGCTGTGGGCTGATGGGGGGGGTTAGGACTGGTAATGGGCTATGGGGGGGGCTTGGACTGGAAATGGGCTGATGGGGGGTTAGGACTGGATGTGAGCTGATGGGGTTAGGACTGGTAATGGGCTATGGGGGCTAAGTCTGGAAATGGGGTGATGGGGGGTTAGGACTGGTAATGGGCTATGGGGGCTAGGACTGGAAATAGGCTGATGGGGTTAGGACTTGAGGTGGGCTGATGGGGTTAGGACTGATAATGAGCTGTGGGCTGATGGGGGCTTAGGACTGGTAATGGGCTATGGGGGGTTGTCTGGAAATGGGCTGATGGGGTGTTAGCACTTGAGGTGGGCTGATGGGGTTAGGACTGATAATGAGCTGTGGGCTGATGGGGGGTTAGGACTGGTAATGGGCTATGGGTGGGCTAGAACAGGAAATGGGCTGATAGGGAGGGGTTAGGACTTGAGGTGGGCAGATGGGGTTAGGATAGGTAATGGGCTGGGGCTGATGGGGGGGTTAGGACTGGAAATGGGCTATGGGGGGGCTAAGTCTGTAAATGGGCTGATGGGGTTAGGACTGGAAGTGGGCTGATGGGGGGTTAGGACTGGTAATGGGCTATGGGGGGCTGTCTGGAAATGGAGTGATGGTGGGGTTAGGACTGGTAATGGGCTATGGGGGGTTAGGACTGGTAATGGGCTATGGGGGGGCTAGGACAGGAAATGGGCTGATGGGGAGGGGTTAGGACTTGCTGATGGGGTTAGGACTGGCAATGGGCTATGGGTTGATGGGGGGCTAGGACTGGTAATGGGCTATGGGGGCTAACACTGGAAATGGGCTGATGGGGTTAGGACTGGAAGTGGGCTAATGGGGGGTTAGGACTGGTAATGGGCTATGGGGGGGCTAGGACAGGAAATGGGCTGATGGGGAGGGGTTAGGACTTGCTGATGGGGTTAGGACTGGCAATGGGCTATGGGCTGATGGGGGGCTAGTACTGGTAATGGGCTATGGGGGCTAACACTGGAAATGGGCTGATGGGGTTAGGACTGGAAGTGGGCTAATGGGGGGTTAGGACTGGTAATGGGCTATGGGGGTGGCTTAAACTGAAAATGGGGTGATGGGGAGGTTAGGACTGGAAGTTGGTTGATTGGGGGGCTAGGACTGGTAATGGGTTGGGGGGTTTCTAGGACTGGAAATGGGCTGAGTGGAAGGGGGCTTGAACTGCAAATAGCTGATGGGGAGGGGGTCTTGGAATGGAAATGGGCTGTGAGGAGAGCGAACTAGGACTGGAAATGGGCTGAGTGGGGGGGGGTAGCTAGGACAGGAAATGGGCTGATGGAGCAGCTAGGATAGGACTGGAAATGGGCTGTGGTGGGGGCTTGGATTGAAATGGACTCATGGAATGGCTAGAACTGGAAGTAAGCTCATGGGGGGCTTGGATTGGAATTGGGCTGAGTGGAGGGGAGCTAGGATTTGACATGGGCTGATGGTGGGGCTAGGAAATGACTAGAAATGGGCTGATGGGGGGCTGGGATTGGAAATGAGTTGATGGAGGGACTGGAAATGGGCTGATGGGGGGCTGGGATTGGAAATGAGCTGATGGAGGGACTCGGATAGGACTGGAAATGGATGGGGGAGCTAGGACTGGAAATGGGCTGATGGGGGGCTAGGACTGGTAATGGGCTGATGCAGGGACTAGAGGGGAGCGGATGCTGGGTGAGGCTGGAACTAGAAGGGAGCTGATGTTGGGGGAGGATAAGAATGGGATGGGGCTGGGAGAGTGAAATGGAGAGGGGAAAAATATTTTGTGTGGGAGGGATGAAAAATCTACAATTGGCCGGGTATTGGGAGAGTAAGTGGGGATTGAGGATGGAGGGGTAAAATTTGAGTGGATGAAATAGGAATGAGGAAAGAGCAAAAGGAGAAAGATTAGTATGTTAAAGCAGATGTAGAGAGAGAATGGAAAAAAACTAGAAGAGAGAAGAAAGGACAAATGGACAGCAGACGATGGAGAGTTAGCAAAAGACACGAAAAAAACAGAAGAAAGTGGCTGGAGCAATTGCAACTGAAAAAAAATGCACTAAAGGTAGAAAGATATCTCTTTATTTTGAATTTATTAACTGGAATATGTCAGCTCTGGGAAATGTGCATCATTAACGTCTGCGCTTTGTTTAGTACAAGAGGAAATTAATTTATAGTTTTATTTCTACAGTGTTGTTATATATTCCAAGTTTGGCTTTTGGGGTTCCCAATTTAATTATTGCCTTCCTGTTTCTAAATTGTGATTCCTTGTTTGGTGATGGTCTATGTTCTGCATGTGTAACTGAGCTGAGGTATTCTCTTTATGTAATTCCTATTTGACATTGCCACTTGTTCTCTTTCCCCAGTAGGTCATATATTGTTATTCTCTGAAATGTATTGGTTTAATATTTGCAGTGTTGCCTTTTGATAGGTAGGGTTTGGTGCTTTATGAGTCCTGGTAGTGCTGTTATGATACGGTGGGTTTGCTATGGGTTCTAAATGGGCAGCATTTGTAGTAGTTCTTAATGTGCCTGGCAGTTGGCACTGGATTATAGTAATGTAGAAATCTTTTAGTCTTTCTTTATCCATACATTCATTAAGAGACTAAAAGTTAGTGTATGGTAACATTATGCTAATATTTATACAATTGAGGCCAGTTATGCAAATGAGGCCCCGCACCAAGTCTCTGCACATGGCCCCACACCCGCCTTGGGCCGCCCCTACTCCACAGACAGGGAAATACCTACTGTACCTGAATGTAACTCACCTTGAACTACCGTTGCAAGGCATGAGCTAAATACTGATAAATAACATCAGCCATTTAACAAATAGGTATTCAGGGAGGCATGGTGAAGTCAGAAAAAAAAGCAACACATATACATTAGGTTTTCCTTTATGTGTGCACAATACTTCCCCTATAAGTCAACCAGCAGAGGTAGCAGGTGCAACATTATGCAGATACGTTTTAGGTGCATAACTTTAGACAAATGTTCAAATTCTTGTGCTTGAAATTCTTTCTCAAGCTATGATGGTAAAAGCACCAGAGAATTTTGCATAATGGGTGTTCTTTGTTGAACTGTCTTTAAAATAATTAACACGTCCACTTTTAAATAAGTTAGGTGCTGATATTTAAAGGCACTTATCCATGTAGTAGCACTTGCTAACCCGATAAGCACCTCTGACGCTAATATTCAGATCGTGCCGCTGAATATTCTCACTGACCACTTTGGTCCTATGTGGTCTGGGAGTGGAGCTGGGATGGAGACGGCATTTGTGCATAGAAGTGATATTCAGCTCTGCCTGCCGCATAACAATCTGCATAACTTAGGAGAGCAATAAAGCTGTCCTGTGCTATGTGGCTGAGCTATGTGGAGAGTGGCTGAGTATGGCCACTGCTGACCCTGTATCTGAATATTCACCAGTAAGCGCTATTTGGATATTGCCACTTAATATCTAGATTTTTTTTGTTGACCAATGTGGGCTGAAGTTTGACTCTTTAATATCTAATGGCTTAAAATATGAAAGGAAATGTTTGTGTATCAGAAATTACTGCTAGGTACATAATAGGATGTGCATAAGTCCAATGGAATTAAGTGTTTAGTAAATTATATGCATATTATAATGTATGTTCCAAAGTCAGTGTAATTCAAGTGTAGACAATTAGATTTAGGGAGGTAGTTACTAATGTGCATCAAGGAAGTAATGCACAATATTTGCCTCTTAATATGTGTTAAAGAGCAAAACCGTGTGTTATTTTAACTTAATGCACACAAATGCATGCAAAACCCCTCGGTATTATGCAAATGGTATAATATTGCTTGCATTGATGGGATAATAAGCTGCCTTATTGATGGAAAAATAACACCAGATGAATTTACAATAACAGCATCATAGTATAAGATAATCAGATGTACAAAGTCCATGGCTCAATGGGGCTGCTATTCAAAAGATCCAGGGACCCAATATTTAAAAGCATTCATCCGGTTAGTAGGACCTGTTGCTCTACCCATCGCCAGTGGCTGGATATCCCCCCCTCCCCCCCCCCCCCTGTTCTCTAAATACAAGAGAATAGCAGACCTAAACTCAAGGACCAGTCATTTTAGGTTCCTAAAATGAGATGAATTTTCAGTAAAAATGCTGCCACCTTTTGACTTAAATTTCAATAACTTTAGGCCCCTAGCTCGAACACCCAAACTTCTTTGAAAGCGGACCCACTTTATCTTTGAAATAGGGGCTTACCTTTGAAGAAGCAGTCTTTGCTGTGGACAATGTAGATCTTCTTTTTCTGCAGGCAGGAGGCTCGGTGGAGCTCACAGTGGTTCTCATAAAACTTGCCGTCAGATCCACAAATGGGCATATAACTGGGCTTGCAGTCTTCCAGACACACACACTCGGTCACTCCAGTCTCTTTATTCACAACACACCGTCTCCCGCGGCTGCAGTACTTCTTTCCACAAGAAGCATGGAGTCCATCTTGCCCATAGAGCACTAAAAAGAAAGTTTTGATTGTTATTATATTTTAATCAGTAGAACGGATTTTAAATTGTTTTGGTTAAGTACACTGCTGTATATTTTACATGTACCAATAGCGACTGCTAGTGTCCAGTACTAGGATAGAGGTTTGTGATTATATTTTTTCATATCTTTTTTTGTGTAAATACATATTTTTGACCAATTAATTTATCTGGCTAGTTTGCCATTTTAATATAATTATTTATTTTTAATTTTTATATCATTTATTGGGTTGTATATCTCTTCTGCTTTCTTTTTTTCTGTATATTTGCCTTCCATATCCATGGAGCACATACATTGGAGATACACCATTCATAGTGCACATTGGGAATAACCATCACGATGCTACACTACATCCAGATGAACCTCTTGTTTAGTTAATGATCATGACTATGAGAATGGGAGGGCAAGTTTGCAAAGACATTTATCCATGTCAATAGACTGTTTGGAAATTGCTCACCCTGTAAGCTAGTAGAAAGTATGTGCAGACATCAACAGGGAAAAAAGTGGGCTCAGACCGAGGTGTCTCCTAGTCCCAGGAGAAATGCCCCAGTTGAGATGGTGTGATAGGTTAAGATTAGATCACCCCATTTTTCATATTGCTCTAGCTTTTCTAGTTGCCAGACTTTTCCGAGTCAGTTTATAATTTCCAGGACTTGCCTCTCTTTTTTTATTTTGTTCTTTATAGCTACCATTTGGATATGCTATATAGCAGTTCGGATCTGCCCCTGCCTATCAGGCTGAGTGTGGACACTAAGATCTATTGTGATTGAAACAGCTCTGCCTACTAACCTATGACTTTGATAGCAGCCTTACAGCAGCTGATTAGTATTGCTATTATCCTCATTTATATAATGCTATAAAATGTACACCACGTGGCGCTTTACACGCAGCTTACAATCTGGACAATAGAGACAGACACACAACAAAAACAAATAAGAAACTCAGCATTACAATGGCAAAGCCTTGATAGGTAGGATATAAAGTAGAAGCTGTTATCAGAAATGTGTCTCATTTACAAAGCAGGGATGTGCATTTCGTTTCATTTCTGTACCTATATTTTTTAAGTACATAAACTTGATTTTTATGCAAACAAGTCAATTGTTTTGCACAAACAACAGTAACCGAGGTAGATCGGACCGGTGCTCCAGGCCCCTCTAACCATCCACCCCGTTCCCCCCCCCACCTATTATTCCCCCCCTTATTTTACCCACCAAATACACACATACAACTGTTCTTGGGAAATAACTGGTCGCAGCTTTATTAACTTTTATAACATACCGAACATTACAGTCCAAGAATAATCTTCTTAACAATCCAAACAGTGGAACCCTGCCTCACCAGCCATGCTATTAGCAAGGTGACACCGCCTCCGCTTCTGCCACAGTCATGCCAACGGCAATCTTCCTAATCCCCTTTCCCCGACCTCGCCATGTAATTAGCAAAAGTCAGCCAGGGGTTGTCCGGGCCGAGGGCACCCCTTTCCCGGCCCAAGTATATCCTAAGGCTCCGGACCCCGGAAACCTCTGGGATCCCGGCCCCAACCCCACTGCTACGACACCCCTTTAACACCACCCCACTACCCTACAACAGGGAGGGAGGGAGGGAAGTAGGCACCGGACCCTGAGGAGGAGCAGGAGTGCAGGCAACCGTTGCTGACTCCTGGCTCCTCCCACTCAACTCCGTGCCACATTCCCCTTCCCAAGTTCTTCTCTTCCTTTTCTTAGCACCACAGAGGAGGCAAGCAGGCACCGGACCCCGAGAAGGAGCAGGAGTGCAGGCAACCGTTGCCGACTCCTGGCTCCTCACACTCAACACCGCACCGCATTCCCCTTCCCAAGCTCCCCCGCACTCATGCGCACCGGATGAGCCCATCGACTCCTCAAGCGCTTACCTCATCCTCGCGCCTCAGCCCCTGTGCCGATGACGGCCGCGAGCCAGGGTCCCCGCACCGGCCGAATACCCGATTACAGGCGGCCGCCGGGACCCTGCCCCGTGGCCTTGCATTTATGCCTTTAAACAACACATAATGAAATGAAAGAATACAAAATTAATGACTTTTTTGTAAAAGTCAAATAAAATGAAATAAAAATGGAGGGGACTGCACAGCTCTTTCACAAACTATCTTATCAAGGCTTATTAGCTGTTTAAATAATGGAAATCAGTCAGTTTATCACTGTCTCATCTTACTTCGGATGGCACTCCCAGTCAAAGCTGTATCAAGTGCTTCTACCTATGATGCGCAGAATGTTAAGACTGCTTAAGGTTATGGAGCTGGAATGAGAATCACTAATATATGGATAGAAAGTTTGTCATGCAACTGTTTGCAGCAAATCCTAATTAATCTCTTGATGCCAGCATTTAACATTTCCAGGGTTATATTGAAATACAAACTGCTCATATCAAAAGTTCTAATTCCAGTGAAGATTAAAACAGCATAAAGGATAATACAATAGTTCTATTTCTAAGCAGCCTTCATTGTATTTGTCTTGGTAATTTTTCTATAATGTTTTTTATTCTGCAAGTTAAAGAAAGGGGAAAACATTTCTTACCAGAGGATTAACAGCTTGACTCAATAACTCATTAAAATTCTTCTGGCTCTGGTAAGCAGCAAATTATTGACTTTTTCCTGAATCATAATAAACTAGAAGAGGTCAGTGTCACCGTGCGGTGTACAAAGCACAGTCCCTGAGAAAGGTCTGAATATCCTTTATCTTTTCTGTTAATTGTCATGGCATTGGAATAGAAATACTGTTAACACTTTGAGCAGTAGGCAACGTGAAAGTACATGAAGACTTTTGCTTTCAAAATTGCTGTGGGTAGAAAAACAACCAAGGATATTTGGGTACTTTGCTTCTTGAAAACAAGGGGGGCTATTTTTGAAGCACTCCATCCACAAAAAGCAGCATTGAGACATGTAGATTGAAATACACGTCTTGGTGACATTTCAGAACCTGCTTTTTGTAGACTGCAAAAACTCTGATAAATACTATTTTTTTTGTACTCCCAAATAAATATTTTACAGCTTTCAGAGTTATAATTTATAAAAACTAGAGATTAGAAGTTGCTTTGTGTCCATGTTTGTATTATTATTATTATTATTTGTTTAGTGCTTAACAGTTTAATCAAGACAGACAAAAAAAAAGCAAGAGGCTTTGAGTTAAAGGAGTTGCACCATGCTTGGGAAAAATTAAGCCAGCTGGATAATAGGTGGGATTCACTGAGAAAGGGGCACTTTACTTGAGGAAGACTACATGAAATGAGGTGTCTTCAGAGTTTAGATAAGAAAATCAGTCAATGAGGTGGATGAGACTCTAAGTCAGATCCTTAATTCATTTATGTTGGGAAGATGCCAAGGACCTACATGGAAAAGCTGTAGAGCTCAAAGGGTTCTATCACCAAATGAGTGGCTGACGTTTTATCGAAAAGAGCTACAACCTGACCAAACACGCTTCTTTGCTATGGATCAGCTGCTATCCAATCAGATAGAATGGGACTGAGACCAACATTTGAGAAGGCAGATATGGAGTTTTGAACCGGGAACCCTAGCTCCATCTAGATTAAATCCAGAGTTTGACCTACCGATGGTTCCTTTATATTACTGTAGGGATGGAGTACGTGTATGTTACAGCTGGCTGATGCAGATGTATATGTAGAGGGTAATTAGCTAAAATAGCCCCTAGTTAAAAGATATTTTCAAGCTCATGCTTTTGGCCTATATTATGAAGTCATGTACGTGCACACTTGAATTTATAAAATAGAGCGTAAATGCAAAGGTAGACGCGTATGCTAAGGTATGATCATGCACACCTGCTCTAGAACTAGCATAAGCGACTGCTTTTACTTGTTATAATCCATGCATGCAAGTCTTTGTACCGCCCATGCTCCGCTCAAAATCCATCCATGTGTACAGCTACCGTGAAAGTACACGCGATGCAAGCTGGGTGTGTACTTTCATACTGTCGCCATTTTATAAGCGGCCATTTATATGTGTCAGTCGTCACTTAGGTGTGTAAATGACTAACATACCGGGATGTATGCACATAATTCACACGTAAATCTAGGCATCTCCTTATAAAATTACCCCCTGCGAGGTTAATTTTTCAAGTAATTTTGCACATATAAAGCATATTTTGCATACAGAAAATGTATCTCATAAAACTCTGCATGTGTGTGTAACATAGTAAGTGAAGGCAGATAAAGGCCGGCGTGGTCCATCTAGTCTGCCCAGTAAGGTGCCAGAATTGTAGAGCTGATGTGCCGCTCCAGGCAGGTCACCCCTCTCCATTTAGAAGTTATTTACGTTTGTTTTGATTCCATCCTCTTGCTATGTAGTGATCCTCTGTGTCTGTCCCATGCCTTTTTGAATTTTGTCACAGTTTTTGCTCTCACCACCTCTTTTGGGAGGACATTCCAGGCATCCACAACCCTTTCCGTGAAAAAATATTTCCTGATACTTTTAAAATTATCTCCTTGCAGCTTTGTTTCATGTCCTACAGCTTCCCCATCTTTGAAAAAGGTTTGTTTGTTCATTAATACCCTTTTAAGTATTTAAACCTCTGTATCGCAGGTGATTTTTAAAATGAGAAAAGCGGGGAGTTTCAAGATGGCGGTTATGAGTCTTGTCTGAGCTAGCATGCTGTTTCTTCATGGGGAAGAAGCGTAAGGAGAAGGCCGGGCAGAAGTCCTCGCAGCCTGCTCTTACCTCGACGCCTCTTGCTTCAGTACCTGGTCCTTTGGATTCCTATTTAGTGCGTGCGGCTCGGGATCCGGGTCTTGCTGGTGGAGAATGCCGATTGGCGGCATTACCGGAGTCGGAGTGCTCGGCGGCTGCCTTGGTGAAATCTTCCTCCCCAGCTCTGAGCCCTGCGCCTAAGATCCTCCGTGGTGGTTCGTTGCCGGAAGGCTTCCTGGAGGTTTCCTCCCCCGCTGTGACGGGAGGGGGTTCTACCTCGTGAGTGCTGGGGAAAAACGGACCGGAGGAGTCTGTGAGTGGAGCCGTTGGTGCTTTTCACTCCCCTTTGTCATCGGCGTTTGTTGGAATTGAGCGCACAGGGAAGGTCTCCTCTTCTGTGTGTCAAAGTTTCAGTGCAGCCTGTGGAGATGGCAAGTACATCGACAGCGTTTCAACCGGATGGAGCCTTTTCTCTTCAACGTCCTACTAACTTTACATTAGAAGCAATTTGGGATGCTATTGTTTCCCTTGGAGAAGTTTTACTTCCGTAAATTTCATCTTTATCTTCTAAAGTGAATACTGTGGCGGATACTGTAACAGATTTAGAGAAGAAAGTTTCTGGAATTTCTATGGAACTTGATATTGAACGAAAGCGAATTTACAAATTTGGAAGATCAAGCAGATGCCTTTAAAAATAACTTTTCATCAGTGCAGGTTAAGTTAGAACAGCTAGATAACTTTTCACGTATGAATAATCTAAGCGTTGTTAATTTTCCTAAAGTGTTTTCTGTCTCTGCTAGAGACATGTTTAAAGAATATTTAACAGAGATATTGGGGGTTTCTCCAGACCTAATCCCGCCATTGGTAAAAATTTATTACCTTCCTAAAGCTAAACGTGTCCCCCTTACAGGGAATACTGGGGGTGGGTTGGTGCAAGGAGAGGCTCTCAATGTCACTGATTTATTGGAAAATTCAGGTCTTGATTCTCAGGAGCCTTCTACTTTATTAATAACTTTTGCACTATTGTCTGATAAAGAGTGGATGTTGAAATTGTTCTTTCGGAAAAGGAAGTTTCTGTTTCGGGGTTTGGCTGTCCGTATGTACCCAGATCTGGCAAGAGATACCCAGAAACGGCGCAGAGAGTTTTTACTGCTCCGTCCTGGGATCTTGCAGTTGGGCGGGCTATTTTTTCTAAAACATCCGTGTAAATGTTTGATTAAGTATCAGTCTGTCTCCTATGTTTTTTTTGAGCCCTCTCAATTGCTCGCTTTTATAAATGCCAGGCGCTTAGAATCTTCTATTGACTACACTTAGGCTCATGTTAGATGTTGGCCCGGATTTTGACTTCTAACTTTTCTTTGCTCTTTACTGTGTATTTTGTTAATTTCTGAGATGATCCCCTCTTAATAGTGGACTAGAGAGGAGTGACACATTAATTTATATTTTGCTTAGTTTTTTTTTTATATTGCCTTTATATCTTCTTGAAAGATATTTTTCATGTGCTGCCCTGTTTCTTAGAAGGGTTTGTGTTTAAACCTTCTTGAATTTATTGTAAAATTGCATAAAAAAATAAATAAAATAAACATCTGTATCATATCCCCCCTGTCTCTTCTCTCTTCTAAGGTATACATATTTAGATCTTCAAGTCTTCTCAAATCCCTTCTGGCGCAGGCCCCATATCATCTTGGTCGCCTTCCTCTGAACCATTTCAAGTCTCTTTATATCTTTTGTAAGGTACGGTCTCCAAAACTGAAGACAATACTCTTAAATGGAGTGGAGTGGAGGAGTGGCCTAGTGGTTGGGGCAAGGTACTTCAGGCCAGAAGGTCAGGGGTTCAAATCCCACCAGAGGACAGCAACCTTGGACTGGAAGGACTGGGGTTTCTAGTCCCACAGGTGCTCCTTGTGGTCTTGGGCAAGCCACTTAACCCTCCATAGCCCATGTTCCCTGTAAAATAGTTATCTCCAAGTTATAATACCCTGTTCAATGTAATTTCAGTTTGTTCAAATGTAAAACACACTGATGCAGAATAGCGCGGTATATAAGAGAATGTAAATAAATAAATAAAATAAATGAGGTCTCACCAATGACCTGAACAGGGGTATTAATACCTCCTTCTTCCTGCTGGTTATTCCTCTCTGTATACAACCTCACATCCTTCTGGTTTTGGCCACCACTTTGTCACACTGCTTCACCACCTTAAGATCCTCAGAGGTCCCTCTCTTGGTTCATACACAGCAGCCTCTCATCCCCAATCACATACATTCCCTTTGGGTTTCTGTATCCCAAATGTATCAGTCTGCACTTTTTTACATTAAACCTCAATAGCCAAGCATTTGACCATTCTTCTAATTTTTGTAGATCTTTTCTCATGTTGTCTACAGGAGAATTTTAGATAGTATGTGGAGATCGCGATTGAGATGTCTAGGTTGGGAAGTCCACAGTTCCAGTGGTATTTTAGATAAATCTCTGCCAAACATGGTCTTTTTCTAAAATATGTAGGAGGAAGTGCAGGAGTACATGTAGGCATGCGTCCACATACAGCGGGAGGGGCCAATGGGAAAAATTAGTGGAGGAAACTCAGAACTTACCCGTGTATGTATTTTGCACCTTACGGCTGAGAGGAGATATGATAGAGATCTATAAATTAATGAATAGAGTGGAACGGGTAAATGTTGATCGAATGTTTATGTCATCAAAAAGTAGAAAGATTAGGGGATGTGCAATGAAGCTACAATGTAACCCGTTTAAGAATAATAAGAGAAAATATTTTTTCACTCAACGTGTAATCAAACTCTATAATGGAATAACCAGCTAGTGGCTGAATATCTCCGCTAGCCGGTTATCCTCAGGTGCTGCCTCCCCTCTAACCCCCGGAACTCCCCGATGTTGGCTGGCTAGCTTTGGGGTGCCTAGAGGCTGCATCCGGGAATATTTAGTGACACTTAATATCCCTTTGAGCACCATTTAGGCAGGTTGCAAGTCTGCAAACCATCTAAAGGGTTTTGAATATCTCCCCTTTTCCCTCTCCCCCAATATTTATTCTGTACAGGTGTGGAGATAAGCATGTTTTTACACATGGAAAATGGTGCTTACAAAACTGTGCAGCTCAATTTGTACATACGAGTATGCACGCTGAAAAGAGCATTAGCTTTCAAGTTCACACACAACGGGGCTTTGTGCTCTATGAAGTTCACATTCATGATGCTTTCGGGATAAGCAGTAAAGGGCGGTATAATCTGAAGAGAATCCAGTATTCTGCAGGACCCAAAAAGCAGCCAACCTGTGCCAACCGCCCTCTAATCTTCTGCCGGTGTCTCTATGCTCTTGCCACCCCTCTTCTCAAATCACTTCACTGGCTCCCTATCCATTTCCACATCCAGTTCAGACTTCTCCTACTGACCTAAAAGTGTCTTCATTCAGCTGCTCCTCACTACCTTTCCTCTCTTTTCCCTCCTCGGGAGCTCCACTCTCCTGGCAGATCCCTTCTATCTGTGCCCTTCCCTTCTACTGCAAACTTTAACCTTTCTGTCTTGCTGCTCCTTTTGCCTGGAGCAAACTACCCGAGTCGGTGCATCAGGCTACATCTATGGCCCTGTTCAAATGCAGGCTAAAAATTCACTTCTTTGCGACTGCTTTTGGACCCTGATCCCCCTAGTCTCCAGTTGTATGTCTGCCTTGACTAGCTTGTAAGCTCTTATGAGCAGGGACTGTCACTTACATGTCTCTCTGTACAGTGCTGCATACACCTTGTAGTACTATACAGATGATTAGTAGGTAGTAGTACAAAGACATAACGGTGCAGTGTTCAAATCTAAGCTCTCTCCTCTGAGCCCTGCTTTAAACGTACTGAATCATTTTTCTAAGTGAGATGAACAGTTGCCCTGAACTGCTCTTCCATTAGATTTATTCTTTAATTGGATTTTTTTTCATGCTTCCATTTTCTTTGCAAACTTAAAACAAAAGTGCACCTTTAACCAGGGGGCCGACTATGTTGCAATGTAGCTCAACCTGCAAGAAACTCTTAACCAACCTGATTTGCTTGTGTTCTCAGAATGCAGAAAGCCTCATTTTAAAGATTACTTTTTATTTAAAGTCCTGCAGGACACCTTTCTAGCATAGCCATCTCCATCTGATAAAGTCCCTAAATTATCTGGCGAGTGGGCAAATGAACAAGACAGTTGACCTTCGCAAGATCTGTCGGGCAGTGTAATAAACACTTCAGGTCACTTGCCAATAACTGAGATTTGAAACAAAACTGGGAGGTATAGCTCACTAATTAAACCATCCCCACATCAACATTACCTTCATGTTATTAAAACTGAATGAATTTTCCACTCCTACAAGGATTATAAAAACAGTAATGGAAAAGGTAATCAAGTGAAACTACTAGCTAACTGCTGGCAGTATTTATGAGTGCAAATGCCCTGCATGAAAAAAAATAGAATGCGTTTCTTTTATTAGTCATAAAGAAAGTCATTTACCTAGGTTAAAAACAGATCATCTTGCAAAACAAGCCATTTTTCAACAGTAATTAAATTAACGGAACATGATCAGAAACAGAAGCATTTTATTAACATGATTATGACAGGGCGGAACACACCTATTTCTTCAGGTAAGGGTTCTTGTTGCAAAAATAAATTCTAGGAAAGATGACAGATATAAGACTAGGCACTTTCAAATAGGGCTTAGCAAAGCCCTTCATTGTTTTCTAATGAAAGACGGGGACACAGTACAGGAAGCTAATTTGTAGTTATAAAATGATACGTTTATGTTTATGTGTGTTTATTAGTCTTGATATACCGCTCTTCACATTAGCAGCAGGGCGGTTTACAATCAAATCAAATCAAGAGAGAAGGGGAAAGGAAGCCCACACGTTTCAGGAACGATTACCATGGTCATACCTGGGAAAGAGTGAGAGAAGCAGTCAGAGGGTCAAAGTTCTTTCGGGGCAGAATGAGGGTGGGACAAAATCTCAGGAGGCAATTTTATAAGGAGCTGTGTAAAGTTACGCAACATCAACGTGACGGACGGGCATGGACGGCCTTTATGCGTGTATTTTATCCAGTGGCTATTTTGTAAATATATGCGCCAGGCCCATGAAGTGTATTTTCAGTGTGGGTGTGGGCAAAGAATGGGCAGAGTGCAAATCTATGTGTGCAAATTATAAAATACTAAAACTTACACACATTCTAGATGCGGACACTTACAGAGCCCTAGGGCTGGTGTATGTGCTCACATCTAGATTTAAGCATTCTTTCTACCACTTATGTCCCTGTTTCATAAAAAAAAGGAGGTGTCAAAACTGTATATTCAGTACCAGAGTTTATCCGGTGCTAAATATTTGGTTTTGCCAATAAACCTGACCTAATGACTTTACTCATACTTTAAGCAACTGGAGCTACATCAGACACAATGCACTAGCTACACTGCCTTCCAACAGGATGCTAGAAGGCCTAAATATAGCACCCTACAATAGTCCATAGGGGACAACACCAAAGACTGTCAATGGCCTTTTGCATTTATATGCAATTTATTCATGTATGTGCCTGATTATATACATATAAATCATGAATAGGACTTCTAAAAATAACTCTCATTGAGCCCAGTCTTGAGTTAAAAATGTCTGTTCTAGATTCTCTCTATATATATACATATATATGTGTATGTATGTATGTAAAATAGCATCCATATGTGTACCTTCACTCCCCTGGATGTCCTCTCCCTTACTATACTCCATCAACTCACCCATCCACTCAGCTCTCCCACATACTGAAGCCTTTAAGCACCTCTGACAGCCAGTAGTTTCTCCAGCCCCCACCCACTCCATTACATCCTCACCCACCACTCCAATTCCTACTGAAGCTTCCTCTCCATAGCAAGCACCTTAGAGGACACTCAACCTCTAACACCTTTCAACTTTGAAGCCAGGCTACCATGTCCTTTTAAGATGACTATTTAATAAGGAATAATATGCTGGGTAATCTGATATCTCAGATATGCCTGAAGATGTTCAAACAGGTGTGATGGAAGGAAGCTTGGTGGGGGAGTGGTGGACTGCATGGTGAAGATAGAAGTTTACTTGATGATGAAGCTAAATGGAGGGTTTGTCAAGGATGGTAAACCTTAGTGGGTAGTGGGACTGAGGGGGCTACACTAGGGGGATAAGGCTTATTGGGCAATGGGGATAAATGGGGGCTACAATGGAGGAGAGGGGTTGATTATGGTCTTCATTAGAGATGGTGCTAATTTATGTTGGGGATGGGAGCTTATATGGGTGGGGGCTGAATAGGGATGAGATTAACATTAGAAGATAAGAAATGCCATACTCGGTCAGACCAAGGTCCATCAAGCCCAGTAAATTGTTTCCGACAGTGGCCAATCCACATCACAAGTACCTGGCAGGTTCCCAAAAGGGTACACAGGTTCTTCAATGCTTGTTCTGTGGTAAGTAGTAGATTTCCTGGGTCCTCTCTATTAATGATTTATGGACCTTTCCTCTGGTAATGAATTCCAGAGTTTGATTACGTGTTGAGTGAAAAAATATTTTCTCTTATTAGTCTTAGTAGATGGGATATTGAATTGGGGGTGGGTGTGCTGGGGACTTACTGGGTGCTGGAAGGGGAAAATCTTTATTGAATTAGTTTTCATTGTAAGGTACAGAGATTCTGAAGCAATTTCAGCACCATAGCCAGCTCCCCACCCAAGCACAGACACAGATCCTCACACAGCTGGCTTTCATCTATATTAGATATACATGTACATATAAATATAATACTATCTAAATCTTAGTTCCTGACTGGCTGTGGTGTCTCACTGACCACTTTGGTACTATGTGGCATGCATACTCCTTTAATACTTGCCTATCCTCTGCATTAAGGAGGCAATTTTATAAGGAGCTGCATAAAGTTACATGTCATCTGCGCCCAAAGGTCAAGTATTTCAATGATTTAACTATGCAGATAGGAACACTTTAGGTGGTAAACATTTTAGGCACATGGTTCTTACTTTTGGAGTGAGCATGGCTAGGGGTGGGGCTTGGTTTGAGCATAAGCCAGAGGTGTCCAAACCTGTCCTGGAGGGCCACAATCCTGCCAGGTTTTGGGATAGCCCTAATGAATATGCATGAGATATATATGTATTAAAGATAGCCTGCCAACCTGATTGGTTTGTGGCCCTCCAGGACTGGATTTGGAGACCCCTGCCTTACACCTCTGTCATTTAAGATTGTGAGTGGGCAAGGTGCAGATGTCCAAGACATCAAAAAGGTTAGATAGAATTTGTCACATTCCTCCTCACTTCTCACCACCACCAAAATATTGTCCATTAGAAATCTTTTTGGTGGTGGTGAGAATCGAGGATGAATGTGACACATTCTAGCTACCCTTTTGATGTCTAGGACATCTGTACCTTGCCCACTCACCATCTTAAATGACAGAGGTGTAAAGCAGGGGTCTCCAAATCCAGTCCTGGAGGGCCACAAACCAGTCAGGTTGGCAGGATATCTCTAATGCATATATATCTCATGCATATTCATTAGGGCTATCCCAAAACCTGGCAGGATTGTGGCCCTCCAGGACAGGTTTGGACACCTCTGGCATAAGCAGAACACAAATTTATGTGCATTAGTTATAAAATACTATAACTTACATGTGTTCTTTATAACTCCAGGTATATACATTTACACTATGTCTACAGCGGACATAGGTTTGGCTTGAGTATCTTATGCATTATGCCCCTATTTTATGAAGAAAAGTAGGCTCCTGCTTTACCTTATAAAATTACCTCCTAAGAGCTCTCTCTCCTTCTGCATTGTTCCTATTACTGCCCTGTTTGTCTGATGCACTATGTCGAGTGCTGAAAACGTATCCTCGATCTGGTCAGGATCCAGGGAATGCATGGATTGGCCAGGGGTGGGGATGACTCTATCTAGAGGTTGCTTTTTGGATCCTGACCTCCTTATTCTTTTCTTCCATACCCATGTGTGTTTTAGCCATTTGCTATAAATGATATCCCTAGTCTCTGTTCGTTCCATTCATCTGTCTTATATAGACTGTAGGCTCTATAGAGCAGAGACTGTCTCTTCCTGTACATGTTTGTAAGTGGAGTAGAAATGGCGGTAGAAGTAGTTATGATGCCTCTAGGAGCTTCCAGCAGCCTTCCAAGGGAATGACCAGCTCTTTAGCTCTCTGCACTAACATAATTTTCACTACTATGAGTCTGCAATGTGAATATTTGTCTGATATTTTCTACTTTATGCTGCTCTTTCTGAGAAAAGCTTTAGTGGGAAATTGTAGTGCATTCATTTTACCACAGATGCACACTTTTCTAAAATAATGCAATAATCTTTTGCAGTAAGGTGTTACAGGAATAACCTTTGAAAAATACCCTTGCTGTGACTAGATACAAAAACCAGGAACAATAGTAGACAGCAGTTACAGAACAAGTTAGAATGACTGATTTGAGCTGCTGATAGAAATTGTCTGGGTAATAATAAATATGGCTGGTCATGTGATCAGTCTCCAACATATCACAATGAAGATCTGCCCGACTTGCCATTTTTATTCACAATTTTCCTGCACATGTGTATTTTAGGTGACAGTTCACATTGGATCTGACTGATTTTTCATTTTCATGTATTCCTATTTACTTGTTTCTTTAATACAACAGTTTGTGAGGTGTCAGATATCAAAGTTATTTTATCAACACATTTTACTAGTGCCAGCAGTATTTCAGATATCACAAGTTTTTGCTCAGGTTAAAAATTGGATTGCTTTTTATGGGCCCAATATTTATCTCCTTTCCATTCAGAGAGATTATGTTAGGACCTGACTTACTGGACATTTCTCCCATTAAAGTCTGATTTACTAAAACTTCTTCTCCAAGAACATAGAAAAGGAAAAAAAACATTGGGGCTGATTAGAAAATGGCTTGATAAATCAGGTACTTGGCATTACTGAAAAGTGGATTTTGGATCAGTCTGGTGACTCAGTGGCGAACCATTCTGCAGCCAAGTTTGATTCCTGGGTGAGGTCTTCCACTCCAAGTCAGGCATGGGTAGGGATACTCTAGTGCCCCAGACATCACCCACTGGTGATGCACAGCCATTAGGGGACATGTGTATTGAGTTTGAAAATGAGCTGATCTTGTGGCTCTTGGCTGAGCACTGTCACTACACTGACTGGCCTAGAAGGTGGAAGATAAAGTACAGGCAAACCCACGGCAGCTGAAGACCATGACCCAACAGAGACAATTTCCAATTGAGCTGGAAACTCCCTATCCCAAAAATGAATGTTTACGGTATGCAGATTGCAGGTAAAATGAGATAGTTATGGATTTTACAATTAGCTTGAGATTCAGTGATATCAGTAAAATTGTTTCTTCAGTGGTGCTCATCACGTACCATTGCTGTGCTTGTCAGCATTAACAACTCTTAGAATCTTCATTAAAATAACTCTTTCAAATGCCTTAGTTTGGTATTGGTTTGATAAACCATGTTATCATTTACATTTCCTCATCATTGAAGTTTATAATTTATCTTTAACTATAAATTAGCACTCCCTTCCCCCTCCCAAGAGCTTTACTTTTTTATTTCTATGATAGCAAAGCCAGTGCCTAAAGAAGGATTTTATATGTCTCCTGTTAACATCTTTGATTTTACACTACCTAATGGAACCTCTAACTACTTTGTCATGGTCAATTACATATCAGACAGCAAAACAGCATGGGTTTCCCAATGGAGCCCGGTCAAGCAAGTATGTAAAAGGATTCACACTTAAAAAGACATATATAAGTCATGCTGTTTCATTTTGCCATCCATATTATTAGGATAAATGCTTTGGAAAAATCATTTTAAGGGAAAATATTTTCAGGAAAGAACACGATGGATCCCAGAGATCAACGAACAACATCAACTAACATCAGAAAAGCCACAAATCAAATCTTACCTGTGGCAAATGAAGTGTAGCCTACCAGTAAGCAAGTTTTGGAAGTGAGAAACAACAGAATTTCTCTTCCTCTACATCTGGGAAACCTGAAGATTTGGGTTCAGACCTCATTGTGTGACCACAAACAACACTCACCCAGTACAAACAGGTGAGAGTGTCATTCAGTAAGATTCTTTTTGTGCGTGCAACAAGAGGCAAAATCCTTATCAAATACTTTCCTTAGATTGTAGGAGCTACAAATAAGACATAACTGTCATCTTTAGTGGTATCAGAATCTTTGTGTACAATTTTAGCAATGTACCTTAAGAGAATAATGCAGGATTTTCACCATTTAGCAGATGTTAAATGGGAAAATCCTGTGCAAATTGGTTGACGGCAATGCGAGCTCAATCATAATGATATACAAAGCATACAAACTGCCTCATTATTATGCAAATCAAATAACACAACTTGTGTTTAACTTTGTGAACTGCATTATTTGTGGAAAAGATAATACAAGTGTTATCTTTATTCCCCAGGAGCATTTGGCTCCTAACATATTGCCCAATGCTCCTATGCGGCCTTTTAAAGAGGCTCTTACCACAAAGATAAAATAAATCCCACACCTGACAGCACTGAAGGCCAAGCCCCTCAAATACCTCATACTGTCCCACTCCTCTACCTCCCAGTCTCCCACCCTGGTACCTACTGGGGGATTTCTTGGTGTCTCATGGTCGGGCAGGAGCCATCCCCAGTCTTTCCTACCAAGTTGGGCACCCAGATTCAAGATGGTGCCAATCAGCCTCTAGCAGAAGTCTGATGATTTTACTGCTAGGGTTTAGGCTGCAGGATAGTGACTACTCTGATAATATCACAATGGCAACATGTCTTGTTCGTCAAAAAAGGAGAGACTCAACTCTGTAAACTTAACTTGAAAGTACAGCGGTTCTACATCGGCTGGCAAACTTTGCTAGTGCTTCCATTCATTGAATTCTGAGTGCTTTCAGCCACCCTCTGAAGAAACCTCTGTAGGTGAAATGCAAGATAAGCGCGAATGAGAGCATTGGGGATTAAGGCGCTGGCCCAGCACTGTTATTCAAGTATTGCCTGCAAAGTTAAGTTCTGTTAACCACTCTTTCAATGTATTTTGGCTGAGGTTTTGGCTGCAACTGTTAATCATTTTGGAGTGAAAGAGTTGGTGGATGCCTGCTCCAGAGCAACTATTCATCAAAGGTCGTTGATGCTATAAGGGCTATGCCACGTCAGATAATTCTGACTGGATTTTGTTTTGCCCGGGAAGTCTGAGACCTACCTGTTGCTTCTGTGTGCGGGTCTTCCAATTTAACTTTGCTAAACTATAAATTATATGTCTGCAGTTTATATGAACACATCAGTTCTGATGATACCGCTATACTTTCAAGTTAAGTTTACAGAGTTGAGTCTCTCCTTTTTTGACAAACTTTTAGCTCTGTGATTAGTTTGACCACTACTTTATTTGTGTTGTAACATGTCCTGTTCTACTCCAGCTTTACTAATAGGTGTTAAGGTTTTGCATGTAATGCACCAATACCACCGAAACCATGGTGCATTAGGCGCAACACATCCATGTTAACTGCTGGGGGCATTGAAAACATTCCCTGGCAGCTAACGTGTAGCCCTGTCCCATAGTGCATGTTGCATTAGCACAGGTGCACCTAACACCACCTATTGAGTTGATGTTAGGTGAACCCAGAGTAATGCAGTTAGCTACCTGCACTGAGCTCATCATGCCCACTCTCTGCCCCATCTCACCCACTCACCTCTAGCATGGGTTGCATAGTTAGCCTGGGAAGCATCCTGTACCGTCATGGCGCTGTGCGACCTGGCAATGAGCATCCCAGCGCACCTTTAGCACACACCAGACTACCGTTGCCAGCTAGTGGCTGTTAGTAAAAGATCCTCTAAGGATCTTGCCCAAAGATTTTTCCCTTAGGCACAAATTGGGAAAAAGTCCTTTTTGAACAAGGTTCTAAATCCTATCAAAATTTGAAATAATTAGCAAAAAGATTTCAGAGAAATTTTTAAAACTTTATAATCAAATCTTTTAAAAATGTTAGTGTTTAGTCCTCCTCAAATTTCCCTTCAAAGCTGTCTGATTCCACTGGAGTATCAAGAGTATTGTTATAAATGTGCATCTACTGTTAATTCTTGGCAATTTCTAACCTGTTACTCATTAGAGAGGAAATACTATATTAGCAGTACATAAACATTTACTGTACATTTAACCCTCAGCTCAGTTATTTGTTGCAATGATGCCTCTAGACCTAGAAGGGAAATGCAAGAACCTCAAAGACAATATTTTAAAAAGCCAGAATGGTTCAGCGTCTTAGACCACTCTTGGAAGACAAGGACTTCAGATCTGTAATGCAGTCGATGACACTCCCTCACCTGGATTATTGTAACTCAATATATCATGGACTCCCAATTACCACTCTCAACCCGCTTCAAACAGCGCTCAACACTACAGCCAGGACCATCCAAAGGGTTAGAAAATTTGACCACATCACTCCAGTTCTGAAGAACTTACACATTCTTCCAGTAGAAGTGCAGATCAAGTATAAAACCCTAGTACTGATCCACTGGGCATTTCATCTCCAGCAACCATCACACTTTCACAGCTTACTGGAAAAATTGAACTCAGGAAAACCAACAAGGCAGGTTACAAACAACGTGCTTATTGTGCCACATAGTAGGACAAAATTTAATAAGCAAACTTGCAACCGCACCTTTGAACTTTATGCACCTACATTATGGAACTCTCTGCCAGCTAAACTCTGATGCAACAAAGAACTACCTACTTTCAGAAAACAGCTCAACACCCATCTATTCAGAGAACACCTCGGCATCGAACAGGACAACAACCAATGATACTCCTCCCAAGATGAACACCAAATCCACAACAGAGCAATCATAAAATATATATGAACTGCTAAGACAATAAGATTGCACATATGTAAATATGCCCTCCTACCCGGTGATGGGTCCCCTCCTTCAAAGTATTATTACCC
This sequence comes from Ichthyophis bannanicus, assembly GCA_033557465.1. NCBI lineage: Eukaryota > Metazoa > Chordata > Amphibia > Gymnophiona > Ichthyophiidae > Ichthyophis > Ichthyophis bannanicus. The sequence goes on along the minus strand of CM066050.1, from coordinate 39,265,090 downwards.
CCCCCCCCTTTTATTGATTGTAAACTCCCCTGTTTGATATTGTTTTATTGTAAACTGCTTTGACCTGGTGAAAGACGGTATATAAATGTTGCTAAATAAAATAAATAAATAAATGTGCTTTACTGATGCATAGTCCTCCTTACATGCAAATCAATCTTAATATCTTCTTTAAAATGATTAACATTGTTAAGCCCCCTTTTACAAAATATTGATGCATTCACAGCAAGGCGGTAATTTATAAGCTTTTTGGGTGTAGAAATGGGTACTCAAAATTTCTGTAAGTTCACACTGTTACTGCAGTAAATGAAAAAATAACATTCCACTTAATACAAGAAAAAAATCCTCTACAAGAAACTCAAGAGAAATACATTTAAACATAAACATAATCAAAACCATAATGGGTTACAAGCCCACATCATGAGGAGGAGTACCAACCCTAAACATAAGAAATACATATAAGGAAATCAAGACATCTTTAGTGGCCAAATAGGAGGATTATTAATATTTAGCATCTGCTACCAGCCCATTACTTAAGCCTATCAATCAAATATTTCTCCAAATGTGAGACATCCAAAAAAATATAAGATTCGCCCGGCCACGTAATAATACATTTGCAGGGAAATTTTAAATAAAAGGTTGTCTCCAGGGAAAGGACCCACTGCCTTAATGCCAAAAATTGTTTTCGACTGGTCTGTGTTGAACGATTGACATCTCGAAATACATTTAATTTTTGTCCACAAAAGGGAACATCTTTGTATTTAAAAATAATTGCAATATCTTAACTTTCACTGCTTCAGCAGTGAAGGTTACCAACAAAGTGTTCCACTTTACAATAGTAACTGTGGAGTCTTCCAAAAAAGCTGTTAAGTTATGGTTGTAGGATGAAGGGAATCAAACTTCCCTTCATCTGAATCCTGCACACAAACTTTACAAGGAATATTATACATCTGAGCAATATCTATAAAAGTTGCATAGTATATGATGGCAGATAAAGACCAGCATGGTCCATCTAATCTGCCCAGCAAGGTGGCAAGAGGAGATGCACTTGCCGCTCTGTGCAGGTCACCCCTCCCCATGCCTTTGTTTAGGGGTGTACCAACTGCTCTGTGCAGGTCACCCCTATTTGTTGAGATATAAAAGATAGTTAAGTTTATATTGATTTTATCCTTTTGCTATAAAGGGGATCCACTGTGTCTGTCCCATGCCATTTTGAATTCTGCCACTGTATCTGCCCCCACCACTTCCATTGGGAGGGCATTCCAAGCACCCACCACCCTTTCAGTGAAAAAGTATTTCCTGACGTTGCCTCTCAGTTTACCCCCTTGCAACTTCATGCTATGCCCTCTAGTATTACGGCTTCCCCGTCTTTGAAAAAGGTTTGTTTGTTCATTAATACTCCTTAAGCATTTAAAGGTCTGTATCGTATCTCCCCTGTCCCTCCTCTCCTCTAGCGTATGCATATTTAGTTGATAATTGCAAAACCTCCCTAAAATATTTAGCGAGGAGAATTTCCAGTGACAATAAATGTGTCACTGGAAAATTCAGGAAATGTAGATTACGCACCCAAAAGCATGTTCTAATGCCTCTAAATGAGTGTGAACCACCAATGAGTCCTTAGTAGACACCACATTTGCAGCAGAAACAGATTACATCTGAGCCTCTATTCAGGCCACAGAATTATGCATACCAACATATTTGTTATTTAAAAGAGACAATTTCTCCACGGTATTTTGAGTGAAGCAACAGTTGTAGAAAGTTTACAGTCAATCATTCTAATTGCCCCCCATAAGTCCTTAAATGTGACTTCACTATCTGGAAGAGCCACAGATAAGTCCAACATAGAGCTGGCATGATGATTGCACCATGTACAGTAAGGGGGGGGGGCATTATGAGCCACGAATAGCGGGGTTGGACGTGTGGGCTGGATGGCCAACCCGCACTTAGCTCCAAACCCCTATTCCGCTGCCAGCACTCCCCACACGTACACAGCATTTGTGTGGGGAGTGCTGTAGATGGGTGGGAGGGGGCAGAGCTGGGGCAGAGCGAGGGAGTGGCCAGGTGCCAGGACTTACAGAGGCTATTTAAGACAGGCTCTGTATGCACCCTGGCACCAAAATGGACAAACAGCTTATTCCACCCCAATGGTGGAATACATGCTGGGCACTGTGCAGTTTGTGGGCTGCATCCCCCCCTACTGATGCCATGGGACAGCTCCCATCATGCAGTCCGGCTTTGGGAACCTCCGTTGATGGTCGGATTGCAGTGTGCTGGGGCTGCTCTCAGACTGGGCATAGGGTGCTTCCAGCTGGATGTGTTAGTGCCATGGTGACGAGACGCCAATGTACATTCATGCCAGCTAGAGCGTTGTGTTGTGTGGACGGGCAGCCTCAGAGACATCCCCTGCAGCAGAATACAGTGCGTGCCGGGTGCATCTAGATCCCACAGAAGCAGAATCGGGTCCAACTTGGCCCCGTCCAAGTTTTTGCCATGCAGACAGCCGCCACATATTCCGTACTGCAATCTGTAAGATGCCGGTGCTTAAATTAATACGGTTGCTACACTGGCTGAAAATCTGGTTCAAGATGATTAACTAACTTAACATCTTAATTTGTAACATGATTCTGTTAAAAAACAACTACAAACCTGCAGGTACTGTTTCAGAATACATACTATAGATGTGTTGTGAGACAACATATTACATGACAACATTTTCAGAAATAATTTCTAAGTTGGTTGTAAAAAACCCAAAAAGGGTAAGAAAGGAAATGTTGCCCTGGTAAAGGGTTAACCTGAGCTGATCTGGCAAAGAAGCATTGCTCCTCTGATGGGTGGGTAATCAAGGATACAAAATAAGCCTCTAGAGGAAAATGTTAGACGGCGCCAGACCAGTTTTAAAGGTGATATAGACAATCCAATTTGACTGCAGTTTACAACATTGCAATGTACCAAACATTTGGACAGAAATATTGGTGGTAGTGGGTCACAATACTCTTAGTTTATCTAAAATAACCTTTCAAAAAAGAGAGCTATAAGGTTGACAGAGATGGATTCTATTTAAAAAATAATGAACTTTGCAGAGGTTTGGAAAAAACTAGGTGTTTTTGGATTTGCCGGTCAAGATGTCACATTCAATTGAGGCATTAATGTGGATTGACATAATGTGACATGACTGATGCAACCTGAAGTGATTTATTCCAACAAAACAGTGTTCAGAAGGGAATGGCTCTAAAAGCAGGAATAAAAATAGAGGAAAAAAATCACTCAAAGAGAATTTTTGGTGAACTACTGAGCCTATCATCTACGCCCAAGATTGAATACTATGCATTCTATTAACTACCTCTATCCACCTCCTTTTGAGTCCTCCTGTTAACATCTTAGAGTTTGTACGTTTTGCCTATTTATAGAAAATTTGAATTTTACACAATTCACAATTACACAAGAAAAGTGCATGAGGACAAAAACATAATAGAAGCAATATTACATCATCTAGTAATAAATGAAACACACTACTTACTAAATAAAGACAAAGGAGGAAGTAGCAAAGTAAACCCTAAAGCAAGAGTCAATATCAGAAAATAAGATAATGCCTCCTAGACAGCATTATTATAAAATAATGCCTGTACACATCCTGCTACAGAAAAGAAAGCACATTCCACCCTTGCAGTCTACAGGGAGATCCAACTTCTTAGCATCCAAAAGCAATTTTAATTGTTGAGGCTCCAATAAAGACTGTAATTTACAGGGATATCAACAGGAGGGTCAGCACCAAAGGCACATTGTGATACTACTCCCACAGTCTTATCACTCTCAATAGAAGGGGCAAAAGTACTTATCTGGGGTCCTCGCTCACTTTCAACTTCCATGGGAGAAAGGCCTGCTCCATTCCAATGGCCCACACTGATTTCAGATCTCCTGCCCCAAACAGGCAGCACCCCCTGCCGAGGTAGTCACAACCTCTTCTGGGTCAGGCTGCCTTGGGCTCGATCTGCCAGGAGAGCTAATCCAAGGAGGGCTACCGGTGTACTCGGGCTCAACGATGTATCAGACGCCAAGGGTGATGTCACTTCAAATGCTATCACAGCGGCAGCACTGGGTGAATTTTCAGGCTGTCTTGGCTGCATTACTGGGTCCAGAGTGATCTGTCAGAACTGTGGGACCTAGGGTGGCTGTGAGGGCGGTAGGCACACTGATCATTTCTGTTTGGTGGTCCTCCTACCCATAATAGCAGTCTTTGCACCAACAAAGCCAGGAGCTCAAAATAAAGTGACTGTTTCAGGGGATGCCATCTTGCTTCTCCCTGAGTATACACTACTTCATGCAATCTCTCAGACTAATTCCAGAGTATCCAATTTATTGTTATTTATTCCTAGTTTTCATTCTTCCACTCCCAAACTTTTTTATTAAAGACATAAGACAGAATTCAGTCTTCAATCAGCAATAACGAAAGAAGCCCTATCATACAAGAGTGACAGGGGATCACTTCTACACAATTACACTGCACCATCAGGTAGTGCCAGGGAACCTATGGAGGGTGGGGGTATTCGAGGAGGGGTGAAGATCTTCTTCTGGGTGGGGTCATGATTGGGGGTCTTCAGGAGCAGGGGCAGTGGGGTCACTTGGGGACTGGTTGGGAGGTTTCTGAGGGGGTGGAAGGAATAGACACAGTCAAAGGGAGGTTTCATGCTGTTGTATGACAGCACCAGCCCCTTTAAAATGGTAGTCAGGAGCAAAAGGTCACATGTTAGCAGTATTTTCCCTGGAATAACACAGCTTGTGAAGTTCAACGCAGGCTGTGTTATTTGATTAACATAATAATGAGGTGCTTTGTATGCATTTGCGTGCTCTGTATCTTATTATTTGCTAACTCACATTTCAGTAAACTAATATGTGTTACAGTAAAATAATGCAAGATTTTGCCATTAACGTGGTGTTTGCCATGTGCAAATGCACAGCATTAACCGTGAGAGGCCCCATGCAACAAATTCCATGTTAGCAGGTAAGCACACGATTGAGCAGGGACTTGGAGAGTTAGGCAGCAGAATGTGGGTGCTAACAGCACATTTTCAGTGTGCACTAACCTCCCCTGTTGCCGTTTTAGCATGGGTTAGTCTCAGTGGCTGGTGGTAAGTGTGCCTGTGTGCCTGTTAGTGCAGTACCATATATTAGCAACACACTAAATTGCTAATATATGGTGCTGGTCTCTCTCTGAATCATCTCTCTCCCCTTCAATCTGTTCAACACTCTGCTGTGCGACTAATCTTCTGCCAGCCTCGTCATGCTCATATTACCCCTCTTCTCAAATTTCATTGGCTCCCTATCCATTTCTGCATCAAGTTCAAAGTTCTCCTGCTGAGCTATAAGTGCATTCACTCTGCAGCTCCTCACTGCCTTTCCTCTCTTATCTCTCCCTACACCCCCTCTCAGGAACTCCGCTCTTCTGGAAAATCGCTTCTATCTGTGCCCTTCTCTTCTATTGCTAACTCCAGACTTCGCTCCTTTCACCTTGCTGCACCTTACGCCTGGAACAAACTACCTGAGTCTGTACGTCAGGCACCTTCTCTGACCCTTTCAAATCCAGCCTGAAAACTTACCTCTTTACTGCCACTTTTGGATCTTGACTCACCCGATCTCCTTTGTGTTTCCTTACCATTCCCCCTAGATGTATCCCATGTCTACAGCTACTGTGTTGTCTGTCTTGACTAGATTGTAAGCTCTGATGAGCAGGGACCATCTTTTACATGTTTCTGTGCAGCGCTGCATACGTCTTGTAGCACTATACAAATGTTCAGTGGTAGTAGTAATAGCAGGGAGATGGACGCACACCCCCCTCTAACGTTAGGGTCAGCCAGCGTGCTCTTTAGTAAACATATCCTAAAGACCCCCTTAGTCCAATGAAAAGATATTAGCTTATTTGGAAAAATTCCCAGAGCTCTTTAAAGTACAACTTGAGGCTTGTCTATTATAAATGAGAAATTATGGACAAATTATTCTGTAGACAGACTGCAAACAAAATGCAATGTGTATCTTTGAGTCCATGCTGATTGCTAGCAACCCTGCAGCTCCTGGGTTTTCTTGGTAGTGTGACTGGAAGTAGATTGCCCGGCCTTTCTTCCCAGGCAATGGACGGTTAAGTGATGTGCCCAAGGCCACATGGAGTGCTAGTGGGACTCAAACCTTAGTCTTTTGGTTACCAAGTCAATACTCTAAACAATAGGCTACTCCTCCACCATTTCCTTCCTAAAGAAATTCTCTTTGGCATTTTGGGAAGCGGAATGGCCTACCCTGATATATGTCTCATCTCTAATTATGAGCATGTTGATCAACCCATGTAGCTGTTTATTCTCTCAATCCCATCAGTCTCAATAAGAAGTTGTAAAAAGATAATTAAAAAGCAGCTAAAGAGAGATCAATATGTTGAATGATTAAGGAAAGTAGATAAAGGTTAATAAATCCAAAAATGATGAACCGTGGAGTCTGGTAGCTGAATAACTCCAGATGATCACAGAATGGTTGAACCAAGGTTGACTTTGCCCTATCCTATGTAGGGATATGCTATTGTTTTAAAACATCAGGGAAACATCAACATTTGTTGCTTCATTTTGTTATTTCCAATTCACTTTTAACATGAGCTAAAGCAGATTAGCATGTGCTAAAACCATTTAGTGCAAGCTAAAATGGCAAAAACTGATTTAATTCAAAACATTTCTAGTTTACCCTTTTACTCAATGGAGAATACAGGGTGTATAACAGAAAGCATAAATATTATTTTACTTGATCACTGGAAGGTGCAGTATATAAGAAACTGTTAATTAAATTAAATTAAATTAATTCTATTACAGATATCACAATATATAAATAAAACAAATTCTAAATAAATTATCCATCATAAAAACTACAATAAACAGCCATAAAAATGTGGAAAAGCTGCCTCCCAGGGCCAGGCACTGAGGCAAGAGGAGGCTTGGCTTAGCCTGTCCCTGTTGACCTTGAACTATGACAGTCCTTAGCATTGGTTACTGCTGCAGTAAAGAACAAGGAATGCAACATTTTATGGAGCACAGATCTGCAATGCTTGAAGAACTCATATGCATATACAGGTCCATCCCGTTGGTGCCAAAGGTAAAATTATGCCCGCTAACCAGCAAAAGTTGTGACCAAAAAAAAAAAAATACTCTTATCAAACTGATCCAGAAGGATGGCCAGCTTTCAAATACAGGTGACTGATGGCAACACCGGGGGGTTCTCTTGTAGTTGAAAACATGATAGTTTTATGCCGTGTTTTATTTCTAGTCAAAAAGTGCTGGTACTCATAGGCAGGTCTCTCTCTCATTAATACATGAGGACCATGGGTCAGTTTTAGCAGGCAATGAAAAAGGTACCGGTACTCGGTTCCACCGAGTCTCTCCCCCCCCCCCCAAAGCCCTGGTTTAATGTATGTTTTATTATGTTATAAAGTGCCTCAAAAGACTGATATCAACTTGGCAATATGTAAGGTTTTATAAATAAATAATAAGCATTGTACAGTGAAATTTATGGATTTTGTTATGAGATTGTACAATAAGAAAACAACGATAAGATATTTGTTTCCATGATCCTGTCCTCTAGCACTGCTAAAGGAATGTGTCAAGTCTAATTTAGGGGCCTAGTTAGTGAAGTGGAGGAGTAGCCTAGCAATTAGAGCAACTGCCTAGTATCTGAGTGATCGGGGGGTTGATCCCCACTGGCACTCCTTGGGATGGCAACTTTACCCTCCATTGTCTTGGAAGAAAAGGCCTGGCAATCTACTTCCTATCATACTTTGCCAAGAAAACCCAGGGGCTACTTGGTTGCCAGGAGTCAACATTGACTTGACAGCACTTAAGAAAAAAATTACTAAAAAGTGTTTACTGTGGATTTTAATGAGCATTAAAAAATCCTTAATGCACAGTAAAAATCCCATATTTGACATCTAACATTGAATTGTGTTTAAATGGAAGAGGAAAGTGTCTGGGAGGATGGCACAGAGGTTAATATGCTTTACTTGACATGTATTAACTACAAGACAGGAAATGTTAAACGCCACCTACCAAGGTGCAGCTAATTGCTTTTGTGGTAGCCAGTAAAGTGCTTTAATGTGGCTGCTGCTTCGTTCCACATGTTGGGCACACCGTCTGGCACCTACGGGTTTCGTAGCTAATGTGTTAGATTTTGCATTTTACTTGAGTTAATAGCAAAACCTTACTGCAGGTTAGTAAATAAGCTCCTTAAAGCAGAGGTCTCAAACTACAGTACTTGAGAGATGCAAACCGGTTGGGTGCTCAGAATATCAGTAACGAATATGTATGAGATAGATTTACATCCCCACTGTCTCCACTGAATGAAAATCCTCTTACTATTCATTAGGGATATCCTGATAACCTGTATTTCCGTCAGATAGAAGCCAAATTACATATCATATTTTTGGGGGGATCTATTTACTGAGCTGCATTAACTGTTTAATGCAGGAATTACTGTGTGCTTTGCCGGTTAGTGCACACTAATTCCATTATTAAATAGCTAAGATGGAAAATGAATGGGGAATGGACAGTGACTGTGTTTTACAGAGGTCACTACTATGCATTAACTGTTAATGCAGCAGATAGTGCACTGTTAACATTGCACATTATCTGTCATTCGGTTAATGTGCAGTAGGAAACTTCGCTCTAGGTTACGTGCACAGCAGCCGTCCCATAAATGCTAGAACACTCCAGTTAAGGCAGAGGAATTACAATTGCCTCACGTTCATTTTGGCTATTCTCACATGTTAACTGCAAAACATTAGGACCTTCTAGTTTTTAGACCAATCAAAAACCAAGAACAAATGTTTTCTTCTTTCTTCATGGCAAAAACCATAACCACTACTACTACTACTAATGCTACAAGGTGTACGCAGCTTTCTATATATAGATATAAGACACAGTCCCTGCTCATCAGAGCTTACGATCTAATCAAGAAGAAAAAACTTTGCAGAACTGGAAACTAGAGTATGGTAAGATACACATAAGCAGTGGACAAGAGAGTGAGGAGCATCCTTCAAAGAGGTGGTCATTTAGCCTGCATTTGAATAGGGCCAGAGAAGGAGCCTGACACACTGACTCGGGTAGTTTGTTCCTGGCATATGGAATGAACAAAGTCTGGAGCTGGCAGTGGCAGGGTAATGCAATGTCTGTCTTAACGTCAATGATGACTCCTGGCGACCCAGCAGATCCTTTCTTGGCAGTGTGACTGGAAATAGATTGATAGGTCTTTTTTCCAAGGAAATGGAGGGCTAAGCAACTCGCCCAAGGTCAGAAGAACGTGTGGTTATTAAGCCAGTGCTCTAAGCTTTAGACTACTCCTCCAAGATGGAATGAATAAAGTCTGAAATTGGCAGTGGCAGAGAAAGGCACAAATAAAAAGGATCTTCCAGAGGAGCAGAGTTCCCGAGGAAGGGTGTAGAGTGAGATAAGAAAGGAAAGATAGTGAGAAGACATAGAAAGAATGCAACAGTGGTCAGTGGGAGAAGTTTGAACTGGGTGCGGAAACTGTGAAGTGACTTGAGAAGAGGGATTACATGAGCATAGCGACACTGGTGGAAGATAGACCATGCAGCTGAGTTTTGAACAGACTGAAGGGGAGAGAGATTACTACTGAACAACTACTAATAATAATAATAATGAACATTTGCATACATACCTCTAATGAACAGGGCATACACAGCACTGCACAGACACATGTAAAAGACGATCCCTGCTCATCGGCGCTTACAATCTATTATTATTATTATTATTAATATTATTATTATTAAACACTTATATAGCGCCGCAACATATGAAGCACTGTAAAAACATACAAGAGAGACAGTCCCTGCTCATCAGAGCTCACAATCTAATAAGACAGAATACAAAATAAGTTACAAAATACAAATAACAAAATTTACAGGACAAACTAAACAAAAGTTGATGGAGAGATCAAGATAGGGTAAGACAGGAATGAAAAGCAGTAGTGAAGAGGCGGGAATTGAGTCTGGACTTGAAAATGGGCAGGGAGGATGCCTGGTGCACAGAGATAGGAAGACTATTCCAAGCAAAGGGTGCTGCCAGTTGGAAGGAGCGAAGTCTGGAATTGGCAGTACGAGTAAAGGGCACAGATAAATGAAGACTATTAGAAGAGTGAAGTAACCGAGAGGGGGTGTAAGGAGAGATAAGAGACGAAAGGTACTGGGGGGCAGAAGAGTGAATACATTTATAGGTTAGGAGGAGAAGTTTAAATTGGATACGGAGACGGATGGGAAGCCAATGAAGCGAGATGAGGAGAGGAGTGATGTGGGAAAAGCGAGACTGGCAGAAAATAAGTCGAGCAGCGGAGTGTTGAATTGACTGAAGAGGAAAGAGGTAGCTCGCAGGGAGGCTGGCAAGGAGAAGATTACAATAATCAAGACGGGAGGTGATTAAGGAGTGGACAATCATCTTAGTGGTATCAACAGAGAGGAAAGGGCGAATTATGCAGATATTGTATAGAAAGAAACAACATGTTTTAGCAATGAGCTGGATATGTGGAGAGAAAGAAAGAGAGGAATCAAAAATAACACCCAGGTTACGTGCTGAAGAGACAATGAGGATTACAGAGTTATCCACAAAGAGAGAGAAAGGGGAAAGGGGAGGAGAGGCATACGGGGGAAAGATAAGGAGTTCAGTTTTGGCCATGTTCAGTTTTAAGCGGCGGTGGGACATCCAGGTAGCAATGTCAGAGAGGCAGAGTGAGATCTTAGACTGGATTTCAGGAGAGATAACAGGTGCAGAAAGATAGATTTGAGAGATGATAGTGAAAGCCATGGGAAGAGATAAGGGCACCAAGGGATTGGGTATAGAGAGAAAAGAGAAGCGGACCTAAGACAGAACCCTGAGGAACTCCTACAGGTAGTGGGGTTGAAGAAGAGGAGGAGCCACCGAAGCACACACTGAAAGAGCGATGGGAGAGATATGAGGAAAGCGAGATAGTATAAACTATAGACCAAACTATACCACACTGTACCTTATGCAGAACTGACTAATGCTCTGTACTGTTCTGATTAGATTGTAAGCTCCGATGAGCATGACTCTGATGGGCAGGGACTGTCCCTTGTATGTTGGCTACTTCTTGTAGGTTAGCTGTGCAGCGCTGCATGCATGGCGCTTTATAAGTGCTGAATAGTAGTAGTATAATAGTAGAGTCTTTGAAACCAAGTGAGGACAGGGTGATAAGAAGATGGTTATGGTCAACAGGGTCAAAGGCAGCAGATAGATCGAGAAGAATGAGGACAGAGTAGAAGCCTTTGGACTTAGCTAGGAACAAATCATTAGAGACCTTAGTAAGAGCTGTTTCAGTGGAGTGTAGGGGACAGAAACTGGATTGTAAAAGATCCAAGAGGGCATGAGAGGAGAGGAAATCAAGACAACGGTGGTAGACTGCACGCTCAAGTACTTTAGAGATAAAAGGAAGGAGAGAGATGGGTCGATAGTTAGAAGGACAGGTGGGATCAAGTGAGGGTTTTTTGAGGAGGGGTGTAACCACAGCATGCTTGAAATCAGAAGGGAAGGTTGCAGTGGAGAGAGAGAGAGGTTAAGAATATGAGAAATAGAAGGGACAATAGTTGAAAAGATGGAGCTAAGGAGATGAGTGGGGAAGGGATCAGAAGAGCAGGTAGTAAGTTTGGAGGAAGAGAGAAGGAGTGACGTTTCCTCATCAGAGACCATAGGGAAGGAAGAAAGGGAAGCAGAAGTAGGGGGGAGAATTGGGGAAAAAGGGGGGAAGAGGGGGAGGAGGGGAACTGGAAGGTGGATTTTGTTGTGGAAGTAGTCAGCCAAGGTTTGGGCAGGAAGGGAGGGAGGAATCAGGGGTGGAGGCACACTAAGGAGAGAATTGAGTGTGCTAAAGAAACGATGAGGATTAGAGGAGAGAGAGTTAGATGGATGAAGTAGATTTGTTTGAAAAGTGCAATGGCTGATTGGAAGGAGAAGAGCATGAATTTAAAGTGGAGAAAGTCAGGATAAGAACGGGGTTTGAGCCAGGCACGCTCAACAGTCAAGACAGACAACACAGTAGCTGTAGACATGGGATACATCTAGGGGGAATGGTAAGGAAACACAAAGGACATCAGTTGAGTCAAGATACGAAAGCGGCAGCAAAGAGGTCAGTTTTCAGCCTGGATTTGAAAAGGATCAGAGAAGACGCCTGACGTACAGACTCAGGTGGTTTGTTCCAAGCATACGGAGCAGCAAGGTGAAAGGAACAAAGTCTGGAGTTGGCAATAGAAAAGAAGGGCACAGAAAGAAGCGATTTGCCAAAAGAGTGGAATTCCCGAGGTGGTGTGTAGGGAGAGATAAGAGAGGAAAGGTAGTGAGGAGCTGCAGAGTGAATGCACTTACAGGTCAGCAGGAGACATTTGAACTGCATGCGGAAACAGATAGGAAGCCAATGAAGAGACTTGAGAAGAGGGATAATATGATTCAGAGGGAGACCATCGAGGAGTAAGTTATAATAGGGTGGAAGGTCACTAGTGAGTGGATGAGGGTCTTAGCAGTTTGAGTAGAAAGGAAGGGATGAATTTTGCTGATGTTATAGAGGAATAATTGGCAGGTTTTTAGCTATCTATTGGATGTGTGCAGAGAACAAGAGAGTAGAGTCAAAGATAACCCCAAGGTTGCGAGCTGAGGAAAGGCCAATTGATTGGCCTTGGGAGTGTGAAAAAAATCTAGGGGGGCCCGGGTTGGGGTTGATATCGCTAGATGAGAATATAAGAACATAAGATATGCCATACTGGGTCAGACCAAGTGTCCATCAAGCCCAGTATCCTGTTTCCAACAGTAGCCAATCCAGGTCATGAGCACCTGTCAGGTTCCCAAAAGGTATACAGATTCCATACTGCTTGTCCAATTGGTAGGCAGTGGATTTCCCCGGTCCTCTTTAATAATGGTTTATGGACTTTTCCTCCAGGAATTTGTCCAAACCTCTTTTAATCCAGCTACACTAACAGCTTTTATTATATCCTTCATTAATGAATTCCAAAGTTTGATTACACATTGAAGGGAAAATATTTTCTCCGATTTGTCTTAAATGTGCTCCATTGTAAGCTTCATTGCATATCCCCTAGTCTTTCTACTTTTTGAAGGCATAAAAAACTGATCTACATTTACCAATTCTACTCCATTCATTATTTTAGAGAACTCTATCATATCTCCCTTCAGCCATCTCTTTTCCAAGTTGAAGAGCCTTAACCTTTTAAGCCTTTCCTCATAGGAATTTCCTTCTATCCCCTTTATTATTTTTGTCACTCTTCTCTGTACTTTTTCTAATTCTGCTATATCCTTTTTAAGAGAGGTTGACCAGAATTGCACAGAATATTCAAGGTATGGTCGCACCGTGGAGCAATACAGAGGCATTATAATATCCTTTGTTTTATTCTCCATTCCATTTTTTATGATTCCTAGCATTCTATTTGCTTTCTTGGCCACTGCTGTACACTGGGCGAAGGGTTTCAATGTATTATCCATGATGACAACTAAATCCTTTTCCTGAGTGGTGGTTCCTATTGTGGAACCCTGCATCATTAACTGTAGTTTGAGTTGTTCTTTCCTAAGTACATACCTTGGCAATTGTCCACATTAAATGTAATCTGCCATTTGGATGCCCAATCTCCCAGTTTATCAAGGTCCTCTTGCAATTTTTCACAATCCTCTTGTGTATTAACAACTTTCAATAATTTGGTGTCATCTGCAAATTTGATCACCTCACTCATTCCCATTTCCAGGTCATTTATAAATAAGTTAAAAACAGCGGGCCCAGCTCCGATCCCTGGGGAATTCCACTCTTCACCTTTCTCCATTGAGAAAAATGGCCTTTTAGCTCTACTCTCTGCTTTCTATCTTTCAACCAGCTCCTAATCCACAAAGTACATTGCCTCCTATCCTATGCTTTTTAATTTCGCCAAGAGCCTCTCATGAGGGACCTTGCCAAAAGCTTTCTGAAAATCGAGATACACTATATGAACCGGCTCACCTTTATCTACCTGTTTATTCACACCTTCAAAAAAATGTAAGAGACTGGTGAGACAAGACTTTCCTTGACTAGATCCATGTTGGCTTTCTGCCATGAAACCACGACTAAACATGTTCAGTATTTTTTTAAATATCCTTCATTTTATTCTCCATTCCTTTTTTTTAATGATTTCTAGCACTCTATTTGAAGGAGAAGGAACAGGAGAGAGAGGTGGAGGCGTGACGGAAGCAAGGGTGCGGTTCCCTCAGTGAAAGTGGAGATGGCTGAATGAGAGGAAGAAAATGGTGAAGCTTTAGGGCAGAATATAACATAAAAGACAAAATGGTAGGGGAGGTGGGGGCAATAAGGAGTCGGTAATAATAAGTAGGGGGCATGAAATTTATGTTTATGTTTTATTCATACTTAAAATACCGCACTTTGCGGATCGTACAGAGTGCTTTACAAAATAAAAGTAAGCATACACAAAGAAAGTACAATATTAGATAGGATAGCACACTGACACAGACGGTAGAGACCATGCAGTCTGATAGGAGACGCTTACCAGCCCGATCAACTGTACTTAATGCCTATGTAGCCTGAGAGATGAATGGGCCAATGAATTGTCGGAATGAGGGGCACACATTAGAGCGAGTTAAAATCAAGAACACAAACTGATGTGGAGCCATAGGAGAGGGAGAAAGAATACAAATCAGAGAAGATACAGGGAGGAGAGGAGGGAAGAGCTCTTGATGGGTTCAGTTGCACCTGAGTAATTGCGTGAATGAGCAGAGGACGGTGATGAAAGAACTTTAAGCCAGAGGCGGTGGGTAATAAAGTGTTAAGAAGGGAGACACAGCACTGCAGAGAGCACGAGCTGGGTAAAGTACAGACAGAAGATAGGACACACACTGAAAATATAGAGAGAAAGAACAAGAAATAAATAAGTAACCACAGGGCTTTGGCCCATCTCTTGTACAGCTCTCACATCCCTTATTAGTGTGGCAATCAATTCATGCATTATTCTTCCCGTGCTGTTCAGTTTCTGTAGTAATTTTGCTGATTGTAACAGAAAAGGTCTTGTGCCTTACTGGCCTTTTATCATATAAAAAAATCACTAGAGACGTTTAGCAACAACAAAACCAAATTGTTCTTTTAATATGCAAGCTGCCAACCTAAACGGAATTAGCAGCAAATGAGCCAAGTCAATGCATGTTCTTATATTTAAAATTTAAAACTAGTGCTCATCAGAATTCTGATTAGTTTGCAGTTCACTTAAAAGATCAACTAATCCCAGGGCAGTTCAGAAAAGCTGAATAAATGAAGTATATATGAGGTTTCACTGATAGAATCTGATCATTCAGTGTTCTTTTTTAATTATTGCAATTGATGTGGTCCATATTATATACGTATATGAGTACAGATGTGATAAATTGTGGATGGACCGTGTTACATTGAACTCTTCTTGCATTCCCATTTTCATCTAACGAATATGAATGCACCCTACAGGAGGGACAGTCTTGGTCAGCAAAGCTTATCCTGTCAGCAACCAAGGAAGAAGCCTGTATCAAGATTCAACAACCCAACTGTTTGCCATAAGCTGTAAATGGAGGACCCAAGAGAGAAGTAGTCACCATGTAGGGAAAAGAGATGGAACCATAGTTTGTGAAGAAAGATAGAATTCAGTGGATTATGTCCCTTCAGCTTCTGAGGAACATCTTCACCACGGAAAATAGGAAGACTTGTCCATTCCAAGTTCACTGTTTCACCATGAAAGAGAGAGGTTTATAGGAAGGGCAAATAAAAGAATGATAGGTGTCACCAGCATCTGAGAGTTTGTCAAATAGATGTCTCCATCAATATCATCTACTTTCCAAAAAGAAATCTCCACCATATTTCTGCAGAGCATTTGAAAGGGTAGGTTATCTGGGAGAAGAGTGAAGGCTAGAGGGGAGGGGAGATAAGACTTAAAGAGGAGAGAATGAAGAGATGAGAAGAGAAAAGAAGGTAAGCAAATATTGGGAGAGAAAATGAGAAAGAAGGAAAAAAAAAGATTAGTGAAGTTGGAAATAATAAGCAGAACAGAATATTAAAGAGAAATATGGGGAAAATAATACAGAAAGGAGACAAAAATATAAAGTGTGATAAATGAAAGGAAGACACAGGAAAACTGGAATAAAGAAATGTAGGACAATGTGGACAGAGAAACCAGGGGGCAAAAGGATAAATAAGGAGGAAAAGATCAAGGATAAATAATGAGGTAAGGCAGAGAATAAAACAGAAAAGTCAAAAGGGTGTGAAGAACAATGAAGAGACATGAGGGAGATAAATTAGATCCTCACAAATCAGTGACAAGGCATCAAGCAGAACTCACAGGAGTCATGATATGAATGTTGCAGCTATGGTTCCCAGAAGTGGACTATCACATAGGACACCTTGTTAAGTCCTTATCAACTTGGAGTGGAGGAGTAGCCTAATGGTTAGAGCACTGGCATAGGAATCAACAGACCAGCGTTCAAATCCACCTGTACCCCATGTAGCCTTGGGCACGTCACTTAATCTTCCATTGATTCAGAAGAATCCAAGTTATAAAATGTAATGGTATAAAAAAAACCTGTTAAATAAATAAACTTGGGTTTGAATCTGTGATCTTGAGATAGAAGACTAATATTGTGATGATTCCCATGAGCTGTCTTTAGCCAGAGGTAGATACAAAAGGACATCCCTACCCTTTGATGCTGTGGCTGGAGGTGTCCATCAGGCTAGGGAGAACTTAAAGGTAGGTGATTAGAAATTTTACCTCCACACATAGTTGGAAGAAGCCAGTGCAGGATGGTACTGAAAGAGTTAAAAGTAGAAGAGTTACAAGGTTAGGTCAAAGGCAGTGTAGAAGAGATGGGTCTTTAAACAGGCTTTGAAATTGGTAAAAGAAGGTTCTAAGCGGAGAGCTAGCAGGAGTGAGTTCCAGAGCGTAGGGCCAAGAAAGAAGAAGGCTGAGGACTGGGTGGACTCCAGGTGGTCTTGGGAAGGAGAGGGAAGGGACATTCGGTTGGTGTGTATGTCTTCCATTGTCTTCTGGGGTCCCAAGCATAGTGAAATATCACAGATGTGATGCAGGGGGCTTCTCAAATGCGCTTCTGATTTTAGGAAAATGCTGAAAACCCATCTGTTCACTGAATACTACAGACCAACACTTGATACCTAACCACAAATCTAATACTTAAGACTTTCATTGCCACTTCTTCCTCACTCGAATACTACACACATCCGGACTGTAAATTAACCTGACTGACAATCCCCTACTCTTAATGTCGACCATTGACATTGAAATGTAAATAGTTGCCGCTGTTAGCGTAACAGTTAATTTTCTATGATGTATCATAGTTTACTAGTAACTGTTCCATGGATAATTGTTGGGTTAAATGTATCATAGTTATACCAGTAACTGTTCCATTTATAATTGTTGAGTTAAATGTAAACAGCTTTGATAACATTGAAAGGCGTTATATAAGAAAAGTTAAATAAATATATAAATAAGAACGATAGACCATTCCAGCAGTTATTGTTCTTTTGCAAAACACAACTTTTGTTGAGTAATTATGAATTCTATACACAACTAATCAAGGTAAAATGGAGCTTACAATGTTCATGTTACAATCGTGTTCCTCCCTTTAAAGTCAGAGGTATTGGCTGTTTTAGATGTGTCCTAGGCAAGACCTTCAATGTACTTTATTTTAACTGAAGAAGAGACAAGTATTTCAAGATCTTTAAAATCTATATGAAAACGAAACATGGCAAAGAAAGCTGATAATACTAAACTTGCCTCAAAAAGTCCAGAGGGATCATGCATATAAGTTAATTCAGGGGAGAAAACAGAATGAATTAATTCTGTCAGACCAAACGCAAACCATTATCATCATGTTTGCTCTCCCAAGGAGCAGATGGTTCACTGGAAATACATCCAAAGAGAATACTAGTTCTGTGGTAGGCTTCTGTCTATAGTTAGGCCCATATCTGCTGTCCTGTTCAAATGCAACTTTACAAACTCCCCAAAGGGGTGAAGAGCAGCACGTATGGTAAACACATCAAGCCCCCTGGGAACTTAATCATGGATCCTAGTCCATGTCTATTTTTTGTTTTTGCGGAATTGTTGTTGATTGAATAAAGTCCATAAAATGCATTTTCCATTCCTAGATTCAGGCATGTCCTACTCCACTGCCCTAGTCTCCTTCCTTCCTTCCTATACTCTCTCCTTCCAGTCTTCCCCTTTTTCCACTCCCCTTTCTCTTTATACCCTCCCTCTTCCATTCTTCCTCCTCCCAACACACTCCCTGCCTCCTCTTGGCTACCCAACCGCCATTCTCGTCTTCTTGCTCCTTGCATAGGTTTTCATGACTCAGCTCCATTGTTCATGGAGCTACAGCTAGGTAAATCACCACCTCCAGGCCACAAGCTAAGGCTCCCCGTGGCACACTGTCTCAATCTTTTCTGTGGCTTCAGCTATGGCAGACTGCCTCCTTCAATGCCACAGGAATTAGACTCCCTCCAGCTCTTCCTAGCTCTGGCGGAAGCAGGATGCATCTTTTTGTGCCATGGAGATTGAGCCCCTCATGGCACCAACTACTCTACTCTTCATCAGTTCTGCATGGTGCATAAGTGTGAATTTATTGACAGAACAATGAATTAACCCTCCCGAAAAGGCTCTAGTGCCCAGCGGAAGGTGCCCAAAAAGCTCTATCAACATTGACAGTGTTCTGAAAACTCTTCTGCCTCGGAGAAGCTGTTCTTCCTGTTACTTTGACATCACACTCTATGCTGAGACAAATGCTGTTACATACATGGGTGGCATTGTCCTATTTATGGCATCATTTTTATTTGGAGTTAACTGTAATGAGCTACATAATTATTTAGACTGGCACAATGCATACCTTCTGTTTCTGTCTTTACACGTTGGATAGGGTGGGGAGGCAATATTACCACTTTCAGATGTTGAATAGCACAGATTCACCCTGCTGTGAATTTACATATAACTAAACAGGAGGCACTGTCAAAAATATGAAAAATATATTTCTGCTGAAGGTTACAAGTACTAAGGATAACCAGTTTTATTATTCCCTCTATAACATAATTCTCAGGTATCTTATTTACTTAGTGCACAGAGAAACCATTTTTAATCAGCAAAACGTGTTTCCTTTCATCTAGATGAAATGTATTTAAGACCGGATCTACAGTTAAAAAACCACAAGCTTTGGAAAAATATCCCTTGAATCACCACTATATTATTGCTAGATCGTGTTTTGAATCTTTTAGCAAGGAATCTGTTTTATAACGTCTCTCCCCTTCAAAGACAGAGACTGCATGAACCAAAAACTATCTGGAGATTTCAAGGCACAAACGCCTTAATGGTTAGAATACAAGCTACAGTATATGGTCACAGAACATATCACATTAGACATCTCTTGATGGCACAAACTGAGATTATGACTGCTCAGTGCACTTGGCACAAGGGACTACTAAAAGCAAATTCTGACCCTATCTATCATCCATAATTCAAGAGAACTCAGGGTTAAAAAAGTGCATGACATAAGCTCTCTGCTGTATGTGGGAGAGTTCGCAGTCTCTCACATCATAAAGTTTAAATAACTGTAGTCGAACAGCAGATGCCCCCACAGCTGTACTAAGTGTAATCTCATTAGCTCCGCTGCTGCAGAAAGTAATACTTTGCCTAGCGCGGTATCCCATGAAAGCATCTCACCTGCCAGATATATTTCACAAACAGCTGACTTAATTCAGCACTTCTGCAGGAGCTTTTCAAAAATAAGTCAGGCAACCACAGACGTCACTGTAAAGTTTGATAAAAGTAGGAAGAAATTATTTATTTAACAGGGGTTTTACACCACATCTAATCTTCTTCCTCTGTCCAACTCTCAGGTGACCCAGTCAAAGAAGTCAATCAGATTTGTCTGGCAAAACCTGCCCCTGGTAAACCCATGCTGCCTCGGATCCTGCAATCCATTGGACTCCAGAAACCTCATAATCTTCTGTTTTAACAATGTTTCCATTAATTTACTAACCACAGAAGTCAGACTAACTGGCCTGTAGTTCTCAACTTCATTCTTACTTCCAATTTTGTGTAAAGGAACCACTGGGCCCTTTTCTAGTCCTCTGGGAGCAGTCCCAGCTCTAAAAAAGCATTGAAAAGGTCAGATAGTGGAGCCGCTAGAATTTCCCCAAGTTCCTTCAATACTTTTGGATGTATCCCATCTGGCTCCATCACTTTGTCTACTTTTAGTTTAGCTAGTTCCTCACAAACACAGTCTTCAGAAAATTGTTCAAAATCCCCTTCTCTTCCATTCCTATTTGTGGGTGTTTTCTGAGGTCCTGCTCCTGGCCCTTCATCTGTGAACATAGAACAAAAATATTTGTTAAGCAATTCTGATTTATCCTCAACAGCTTCTACATATTCCTCTCCTTCGCCCCTGAGTCTGATGATACCACTTTTGGCCTTCCTTCCCTCACTAACATTTCTAAAAAATGTCTTGTCCCCCCATTTTATTATCTTGGCTTGTATTTTATGAAGGCCACCTTTTTTTTCTTCATCTTTTCAGCTATTCTTTTCAGAACCATAGTGGCCTCCCTTTCCTTTTAAATTTATTTACCTTTCTAACAAAAAGGTTTGTTGCCCTTAAATAGCACCTTTCGGTTTTCCCCATTGCTTTTCTACATTCCCCAGTTGTTTCCAACCCCCTAATGACTCCTTGAGGTATTGTCCCATCTTGGCAAAGTTAGTGTTTCTAAAGTCTAAGACCCTCACTTTTGAATGAACTTTATCAGCCCTAGTCCTAATACTGAACCACACCATCTGGTGATCACTGGATGCGAGATGATCTCCCATTATGACATCACAAACACCTTCCCCACTAGTAAGCATCAGGTCCAGTATGGCCCCTTCACGTGTGGGTTATGTTACTAGTTGCTGCTATAGTTCTCCCTGTAAAGAATCTAGGATCTCCTTACTTCTAGATGACATTGCAGCAGGGATGGGCCAATCAACAATTGGCATATTGAAATCACCTATCAGCAGCACTTTTCCTTTCATGGCAATACTGTGTGTGTTCTATTAAAACTCTGTCCACTTCTCCCTGTGAAGGAGATCTGTATATAACACCAATACAAATAGATTTCCCATTCCCTCTTTCTAGTTTAACCCACAGTGTTTCCTTGCTTCTTTGTAAACCCTGCAATTCTATAGCTTTAATATTATGTTTTTACATATAGTGCCACTCCTCCTCCCCTTCTTCCTACCCTGTCCTTCCTGAATAAAGTACTGCCCGGTAGAATTACATCCCAGTCGTGGTTGTCTGTGAACCATGTCTCCGTAACCACCAACTAAATTTAAGTCAGCCTCTTCCATTAAAGCCTCAACATCTGGGATCTTATTTCCCATACTATGGGCATTTATGTACACCGCGTTCCAGATGTTGTCCCTTTTACCCATTTCTACAGATGTATTTAATGTTTTGCTTACCCGAGGGCTTTCTTCACCAATACCCAACCAATTTAAAGCCCCCTTCAGTCAGATAGCCAGTCTACCGCGAAAGAGACTTTGACCCTTCTTGGATAGGTAGACGCCATCTCTGTTCTGGAAAATCATCCCATGGTCCAGGAAACCAAAACACTCTCAATGACAACATCACAGCCATGCATTAATCTCCAGAATGTGAGCTTCTCTGCCTTGGCCTTTACCCTCAACAGGGAGGATTGAAGAGAACACCATCTGCACAGCTATCTGCTTCACCCTCTGTCCCATAGCCATTAAGTCACTCTTGATATGCTCGGAGGGATACCTAGCAGTAGCATTTGTGCCGACATGGATGAGCAACATCAGCTAATAGTAGGCTTGAATCGTCTCGGCAAACTCTCCATAACATCTCAGATTTTGGCACCTGGTGGACAGCACACCTCCCTGGACATCAAGTCTGGGCCTTAGTCCCCCTCAGAAGAGAGTCACCAACCACCACTACCTTTTGCTTCCTTGTGGTCACCGATTATGCAAATTCGTGGTTCTTGAGGTCTGGTTCTTCCCTTTCCTGGGATGTTTTTGCCACCTCCACTTCCAGGGCTGCATATTGGTTCTTCAATTTGAGGGCTGGAGGAATTGGATTATCGATTCTACAGGCTGTGGTGACTCATATCCAGCTCTCTTCATTCTGTAGCCTCCCATCTTCACCTCTATTTGCATCTCATCAATGTACTAGCATTTGCAACAGATCCTAAGTGCAAAGGCTTTGCATTAACTATTGTGGGTGTGTTCCTGGCTGTCAAGATGGATGCATAGAGGTATCATTAGGCGCACTCATGCTAACTGCCACGTTATTGGCGATCATGCACTAATGTGCTCTCCACACCCCCACTTCACCCATAACCTGCCCACTCTACATTAGCAAGCCAGTGCCATTTAACATGCATTTTGGTAGTTAGTTACCATATGTGATATCACACATCAACTAGTTGTAAGCCTTCTGGCAACATAAAGATGCCTATTTACCCGAATGCTAAATCCAATCCAATGTGTCCATAGCACGTCAACATGCACAAATAATCAGGAGCAAAACCATGGAATATCAACAAGTTTATTTACAGAGGGGAAATAATGTTGCACTTTCTCTGAAACTCTTCAAAGAAGACTACCCCTAACATTTTAGAGAACTACAGTATATTGTACTCAATGTTGTAGACAAGTGACTGAAAAATAGTATTTTTTCATATAAAACTTCTGGGATATTTCAGAAGGAGGTGATGGTCTGAATTTCTATCAGGAATAATTTACTAGGGGTGTGCATTTGGTTTGTTTGGGCACCTAAAAATTGAAAGGGTGCAAATCATTTGTATGCATGTATACCTAATAATTATTGCGTCTTCGATTGATTTGCATGCTTAAAAATGCACAACTAGCATAAGTGAAACAAACATGAAAAATGCCTGAAAATCATGATGAATTCTATTAAAACAAGCACAAATCAAACTTTTTTCTGGCTGTGCACCCTGCTATCATTTCCTAATAGCACATGCCAACTCCACTATGGCACGTGATCCTCCACAGGGCCCCTGGCATAAAATACACCCTGCAGGAGATAGCATGCAGTAATAATGTCAGTGACCCCCTTAAAGTTGCTGTATTGCCAGTTACTTAGTCAACTGGCCATGTTACTAAAAGGGTCACCAACCTGCCTTCTTTGTGATCGCTATCCTGGCAGGCTCTTCATATAATCTATTATTACATCATCATTGTAATTCATAAGTTCCTATGAGCAGCTTTAGATAAAGTGACTCTTTAAATTGAGCAAATAATTAAGCATTCTTCATTGCCAGATCTTGAAACCCACGGGGTAGTTTTATAAAGCGTGTTCTACATGTAATGTTTATGTTGAACACAGAAAATGCTCTTACAAAATTGCATGGGAGCAGAAGTGGCACATTTACACGGGGGCGGCCCAAGAGGATGCAGGGCCATGTGTGGAGACTCGGTGTGGGGCCTCATTTGCATAAGGGGCATCATTTGCCTAAATATTTGCATAATGTTACCATACACTAACTTTTAGTAAACATGCCTCTTAATGAGTGTATGGATAAAGAAAGATTAAGATTTCTACATTACTATAATCCAGTGCCCACCGCCAGGCACATTAGGAACTACTACAAACACTGCCCATTTAGAACCCATAGCAAACCCGCCGTATCCTAACAGCACTACCAGGACTCACAAAGCACCAGACCCTACCTATCAAAAGGCAACACTGCAAATATTAACCCATTAATGCATGAATTTTTGTTTTCATATAAAACTCCATGATATGTTAGTCACTACCAAACTAATAACAACTCAAAGTGATAATTTTGGTCAAAACAAATATTTTGACTGCTATTTTGCACAATATTTCAGGGTCCCCATTTCGAGGACGCTGTGCATGAAAGGGCAGGTGAAGTGGCTGTTATATAAAACAACCGCAAATAATGTCAAACAACTGCAAATAAATTTCCAAAACTTATTTTAAATGAAATGTAATTAGTATTATGCGGAAATGATCTTTATGTATCAAAATTGTGTAGCCAGCCACATCACATATGACAGTGGTGCGTGACATGTACAGGGGGCAGGATATGGAGAAGGGAATGGCCCAGAGTAGGCCATGGATGTGGCAGACTCAAGTCAAGTGGGTGGCCCAGATGTGTGGGTATGCCCAAGAAGGGATGTGGAGGGACCCATGGCAGGGTGGGTGGGCTGGAGGAAGGGGCCACATGCTGCCACAGACACCTGTCCTATGCATGGGGCCACCTGTGCGGCAGCCTTAGCACCCCATGGTGACAGAAACAGGCCTGGGACCGCATCCGCAGTGCCCGATGGCCGACATGCATGCCCTGTGCAGCTAGACGGTGATGTACTGGGGGTACCATGTGTATGCAACACACCATGCACATGTCCCACCCCCATGACAGCCACCATGTGTGTGGCACTGGTGTCGTGCAATGGGCAGGTGACACTGCACCCTTAGCATATCTCAGCAAAAATATTGGCGGAGTGGGCCTCGAACCCCCGGACCCAGAGGCAGTCCCCATGCCAGCAGCCCACGATGGAACACTGCTGTGACCAATGTCCCAGGCAGGCAATGTGCCCTGGCGGGCTTAACAGAGCCGCGAGAAAGGGAAACTCTCCCTTCACGGCTCTGAAAGCCGGCGCTGAGGGAACGGATTCAGGGAGGGCTCTGCTGGGCAGGTGGGGGGAGGGCTGCTGGACACTTGATTCTGCCGCTGCCACGGTGGCAGCGGCTGTCTTTTTAATGCAGAATGTTGTTTGCGCGGGGCCCCCTGAAATGCGAGGCCCTGTGCAAACCACATTCTTGCTCAATGGACGGGCCGACCCTGCATTTACATTAGCATGGAACAGCTGAAAATTTGTGGGCTTTTGGGCAATGGGCATAGTGCTGAGAGCCTATTTTATAAAGGCACTAGGCACCTTTCTTGCTTTGATAAAGCAGGAATAAAACAGACATTTTTCTGGACATTTTCAGGCACCTTTCCTGTGCTTTACGGAACACATATGCTAAGAGAATGAGTGAAGAAATAAAGTTCGGATGAACATAGGCCTTGGTGTTTATATTTATTTATTTACATTCTCTTATATACCGCGCTATTCTGCATCAGTGTGGTTTACATTGAACGAACAGGGCATTATAACTTGGAGATAACTATAGGCGCGCTGGGTCCATCCAGTCTGCCTAACTGTGCCTGCCTTCTGCTCTGGCACACGTACTACCTGTCTGCAGTCTTTCCCTTTTCCCTGCCACTAAACCTGCCCCATACATGTCTGAATTCTGCCTCTGTTTGGACTCTCTGCTGCCTCCCATGGATGTGTCCATCACCCTCATAGTAAGAAAGTGTTTTCTCACATTCTAGCTGTACAGAAAGAAAGCTACTCGTACAGCCATTTGCTTTATCTTTTTGTTCATTTTGCATTTCTTTTGTTTATTTTATGTTGTTTTCTCACTGTTACAGTCAGTGAGCACATCTGTCCTTTGTGCACAGTGGAGGTGCCGCTGAAGTCTAACCCCAAATATCCGGCCGCCGGCATTGAATATCTGGATTGCTGCTGAACCCGATGCGAACTGGACAATGGCGATATTGAACCGCTGTCTGGTTAGCTTCTGTGGGTAAAATTAGCCCTGTCTTTGCCACACCTAACTTTACCTGCATGTCGCTAAGCAGGTAGTGACTCAATATCACCACTGTCTGGTTAACAATGTGCCACCTCTGCTTTGCTCTCGAATGCCCCCAACACACCCCTATGCTAATGCTTAGCACTGGGGCATGTAGCAGCAGCAGCCGCGGATATCCAGTGGCGCTTAGCATGCTGGTGGTGCTAAATATACAGACAACACAGTGGCATTTACATGGTTTGCAGAACTGCAAACCATGTAAATGCTTTTGAATATCCCCCTAAATACCTAAATGTAGCCCCCATCCCTGTCCCGGCATGTGTTCCTTGCTTCTCCCTCCCTCCAGAATTCTTTCCTGTGGCAGGATCCTGTTTGGAAGCTGATGGACTTTCCAGTAGACTTTGTGCCTCTGTCTCCCCGTCCATCAACATTGATACTCCCTCTTCCCTGGAAGCCATTGTGCCCCACTCACGCCAGCAGCTCGGAAGAGCTCTCTAGTGTCCTGGCACTGGCTTGTGGAGGATTTGCCTGCTGCTCTAGATGCAGCAACCTGTCAGTACCACTATGGTCAGTCACCCTATTGGCTAGAGCCATTGTAGCAGAAATGCTGTCGCCTGATGGCAAAGTTCTGCAGGGGTCAAGGATCACCTGGACCATGTCTGGGTGGTTGCCTTTGGTTTATCCATGCTGGTGGTTAGGATACACCGCCTCTGGTCTCAGCTTCATCAGCACATACAGTCTGCTCATCTCTGCTTGACGGGCTCATATGCCGTCTCAGTTCTACCTGATGGTGATTTTGTAATGATACGATAATACCATAATGAAACGTCAAATGCCAAAAAAGCAGAGAGTTATGACAAAAATGCCCATTCTTCATTTGGCATCACCTTGCCATTAGCACAGAATGCCAAATCAAAAAAATGTGTGTGTGTGTGTATTCAGATTTTTGTCGGAACTATTGCCATGAGGGTATACACCCTCCCGTAGCAATAATGTTCCTTTTTTTCTTTTGTAAAAAGAGGGAGCACGACCCTCACTCACCCTAAAAAGATATCAAAATCATGATAGGGTACAAACTCAGTAATTTCAGTTTGTTCAATGTAAACCACCTTGATATCATGAAAGGCAGTATACTGTATAAGAAATGTTAAATAAATAAACCATGGCTGGCACTGAAAACCTTTATTTACCACTATCTGGAGAATGATTTCCCCTATAACCGAGGCAGGCGGACTCAGCGCTTTGGGCCTCACCCTACACCCCCCCCCCCCACAGTCCAAGCCAACCCCACACCCCACCCCCACAAAAGACATCACACCATAACTTCATGGAACACAACTGGTCGCAGCTTTTATTAGCCATCAACAATTAAACAAACCAACATTAAACTTCCTAGCCCCCATTAGCGGCACCCGGCTGCACCAGCCATACCTTAGCAAAGTGCCTGCCACCGCTAATGCAATAACTTGCCACCCGGCAAGTTACCATCCCCCTCTTCCCGACTTCGCCATGCTATTAGCAAAAGTCGGCCGAGGTTTTGACCGGGTTAGGGGCACCCTGCCCCCGCCCAAGTGTAGCCTGCTGCTCCAGACCCCGGAAACCTCCGGGATCCCGCACCCCACCCAGCTGCAACACCCCATACCCCCACCGTCTAAAGACAGGGAGGGAGGGAGGGACGCCGGCACCTGGAATGCAGCCTCCGCACCAACTGGCCACGCGGAGGCTGCCCAGTCGGTACTCTCCCCTCACCACCCAACAATAGCGGCATCGATTGGCTCCCGTGCGGCCGCGATGGACGGGAGCCAATCATTTTGAAAGACGCGCGCGCGTGCGCCCCCCACCCAGGCCGCGCACAGGGTCCCCACGCTGGGCCGCACGCCCGGTTAACGTCGGCCGCCGGGACCCTGCCCGCGGCCTCGGGATTACTGTATATGTTCATCCCATCGCAATTCACTTAGCCCAGTCACTGCAGCAACAGTTCTTGGTTGGGGACCATGCACCAAGATTCCTCTCAGGACTCTGCATTGCTATAGTACAGGGCTGGGATACCCTTTGCCTAGAGACTGTGCAAACCCCAAAACCCTGATCAGCTGAGTCCTGATCCAAGACTTGAACTAAGGTCCTCTAAATAACAATACTAAACTGTGACCGAGTCACCAAGCCAAACTTATAGTGAATCCTTTGTGCATCAATCAGATCATTGTAAGTGGGTTTCTTTGCATATGCAATCCTTTTTAATAATCTGTAACCAAACAGATGTTGCACAAGATATTCTTACTTGATAGGACAAATGTTTACCCATGATGAGAAATTCTGAAGCATTGTTGCATTGAGATAACGTTTTCAGAAACAATTGCTCACTGTCTTAACCAAGTACATAAAACTCATGGAGAAATGCAAATTTTTCTTCAGTAACAAAGTTTGGTAGTTAGAGTAGCTCATTTTCACATCTGCATTGCCACAGTAAGAGCAAGGTGAGGAGAAAGTCTACCTCTTTTAATGTCCAAACATTAAACTACTGTTTGGACATTAAAAGAGCAGACTTTCTCCTTGCCCTGCTCTTACTGTTGCCTTGGTTGTTTGTGGTGTGTGTGTGTGCCTTTTGTGGACCCGTGTCGTCAGCATTGTGCAGTTGTGCACTTCAGACATCTGCAGACATGTGATTGATTAATAATCACAGAAGAGGCTTTTGATGTTCTGCTAGGCTGAATCACAACATGCTCGATTTGGGATGGGAACTCATCATTCCTCAGCTTTACAAGATTGTCTCATCTGTCACCGTAATTAGCCAAACTCATTTACTAAGTGCTGCAAGGAAAGGTCAGAGTAGTAGTAAAAATATTGTCAAAGCCACAGTTTCCCATACATTAATTCCGATGCATCTGACACACATTGCACAATCACAGGGAGAGTTAGGGAAATCAGGCCTGACACATTTTATTTTAGAGGGGGCATCATTCCAGAACTGCCTACATGTATGTGTGTGTATGTATTTCACTCCACAGCTTTTGCCATATTTTCAAAGTAAACGTTGCTGGGTCCTTTCACTTTGATGCCATGAAAAAGTAGCCGCCCACATTGATACCTACTAACTTGTGCAGATAATTCATTTGAGTTATAGTATGTGCATAGTTTGGAAAATTCAAAAATCTGTAGGTAGTGCCATATGCCACCCAAACCCCAGGAACACTGCCCCCTACAGGAGGTTTCACCACCGTGCATGAACCTGACCTCAGAAGCTAAGCAGGGTTGGGCTTGGCTAGTACTTGGTTAGGAGACCACCTTGGAATACCAGGTGCTATAGACCTGGGCCTGGCAATCTACTCCTTGTCAAGTAAACTCAGGGACTGGGTCGCCAGGAGTCAGAATTGACTCACTAACACATACAGCAGGTTAAAGTAAAGCTGAAATGGTACTAAGTGCATCCTTTTACTGCCATATAGCATGGGCAATTTTTATAATGGCCCATTTCTGTGGTTTACCCTACCTTTAAATAAAAAATCAAGGAAGGACATATTCAAAAGGCTTTAGCCAGTTAGCAGGACCTGTGGTGCCGGTGAAGATCCCCACAAACCACAGAAAAGATGCCCAATTAAAACTGGGGGTGTCTGTGGGTGGAGCGAGGGCAGCCCCGGTACATATCCAGTCAGGGATGATGTTCAGCTGGATGGTTAAACTGCTTAAAGTTAGGACAAGTCAATGACTGTCCTAACCGCATGTGGTTTTTGCAATCCAGTTAACTGAATATTGCTGCTAACCGGAGAGCAGGCACAATGTTGGATGAAAACAGATCTTCAGTGCCATACACTGGCTAAGTGCTGGTGCTGAATATCTGACTTACATTAAAGAGCAGCAGCCAGGCATTTTCAAAGTGATAACTGCTGCCCCCTGAATACCATCCCTGAGGTTCAGTGACATAAATTCTGCCCAAGAAGCCCTCACGGTGCAATGGCCCCGGTCAGAAGGGGGCTGGACTTGCACTGCAGCAGCCAATCGTAGCGCAGCAAACACCTTACTTTAAACAAAGTTTAACGCGCTGCCTCCCATCTCTGCTTATAATAGTATTACTTCTGCTGCCAGGCTGAAGCCTTGGGATAACCTCTGGGAGTGAGCAACAGGGAATGGGTTACATAGAAACATGATGGCAGAAAAAGACCACATGCCCTTCCATATCAACTACAATAGTCCCCTTTTTTCCTTCAGAGATCCCCTGTGTTTGTCCCATGCTTTTTGAATTCAGATACTGTCCTCGTGTCCACCACCTCCACTGGGAGACTATTCCACGCATGTACCACTCTTTCCATAAAGAAATATTTCCACATGTTACTCCTGAGTCTATCCCCTTTCGCCTTCATCCTATGTCCCCTCATACCAGAGCTTGCCTTCAATTGAAAGAGACCCTCCTGTGCATTTATATGTCTCTATCATATCTCCCCTATCCCACCTTTCCTCTAAAGTATATATATTAAAATCTTTAAGTCTGTGCACGTTCGGCCCGCGGGCATGTCGAAATGGAAAATCTGCACAAATGAAACCCGATTCCACAGCCGCGGGGATAGACGCAGCTGCGGATTCAGAATCATGGATATAGTTGTACTCAGCACAGCCTGCCCATAGCGCTACAGTGTACGAGAGATGGGTATATGCCACCAACGGCTTGTACGTCTCTGCGCTCACTGTATTCTGAAAAGATGTACGCATGCAATCCTGCCCATCTCCGTGACATACCCACGAATGGCCGCTGTGCCCACGGACAGTGATGTTCTGACTCAAAATTACAATGAAAGTTGAAGGTACATATAAGTGGATGGCTGCGAGACAATAGAAACTAGTCTGTGGCACGGCCAGAACACTGCAAAGCAATTGCAGTGCACTGTAATGTAATAGAAAACCAAGAGAGTGATCTGTCTGGCACAAGATGCAGTGCAGCACCACATACATGGACGTAGAAGACCTCCCTGGGTATGCATGTTGTGCACATTTCTGGAACTTATCTGTACAATGCTAAGCAAGGACATGAACACAGCAGAACAGGCTCCCCATAGCGAACTGTCCAAACATTTTCCTTTCACTAAGGAGCCTTCCGAGTAACAGCAGTCAGCAGCGCCTGCACCGCACAGACATGCCCAGAGACACCATCGTCGCTCTCTACAACTGTGCACATCTGTAGAGAGAAATGCTGGTGCACCTGGGCATGTCTCACTGATTCCTGCACTGTTGCATGTCCTCCTTCTGAAGGCCCCCTTATCAGTGACAGGTACATGTTTGGACAGTTAAGCTATTGCGGACCTGTCTGCTTACTCCTGCCTGATCTCACTGGCACCTGGTGATCCTGCAGTCATCCCTACAGTCCAGGTACCTGCCAGCCATTCCTGTCCTCCCCCCCACCCACCCCCCAATATGTGGATGAATAATCTGGATCCCTCCATGCAGCCCTCCAATCACACAAACGCACACTCGCAGTCCCACAAAAACATACCACTGCCAAAAGGATGTCCTGCACCTCACAATGAAGGACGTATAAAGGCAAACACAGAGATCAGCATAACCCAGCCCAGCAACCTTCATATTTCTATATTTGTAAACGTAAATAGAAATAGAAGAAAAATAATATAGTGGACCTCAAACAGATTTAGAGCTTCACTAGGCCCAAACATACCCTCCAGTATATCAGCCTCAAGGGCCAAAACTAGTATGTTTATTGTACATCATACTGTAAGTCCACATTTACATTCAACCTGAACAGTGAACTGTGCACAAAATAAATGACATATAACCACTAGCTTAATACATCACTCGATATTGTGGGTCCATAAGACACATAACTGCACTTATCTGCATCTGGGGAATGGACACATTGAATAGAGCAAACTGAGAAGATCCACTGTGTGGAGCACCTAACTCAAGCCGGCTGAGCGCTGCACCTTTCAACGATAGCTGGGGTAACATTATCGCATGGAGTCCAAGGACTCCATCACCAATCTCATTTCAGGACTTGCCCAGTTTTCAGCCTTTGCCCCTTTAGCACACACAGCAAATGGCTGCCTAACCGGAATGCACACCAGTGCTCTTCCAAATACATTTGTGGGGGTGTCTATTAAGGCTTCATTAACATACAGCCTCCCTCTCCTCTGCTTTCTGCTCTGTATGACTGCAGTATGTGATTTTCCAGATAGCAGATACACTGGTGTGCAGCTTACCTGTCATATCTATTCACCACTATGGGCTGCAATGATGAGCAGATCAGAAAAGTTTCAAAGTCTGCCCTTATTCCACGTTTTCACAGGTATAACATAGACGTATGTGGGGAGTACTGGGGACGTACACAGGCCTCTCCTGAATATGATTTATACATCTCTGTGGCTGGCCGTGCCCCCGTTCTGCCCCCTCTCGCCCACGTTCTGAGATCCCCATTTTAGTACCATGTACGTGCAGGACCGTGAAGGTCCAGAATACAGTTCTAGATGTTTTTGTAAGAAAAATGTCTATCCTGCATGTTTATATGGCTTATTCGTGTTTCAGAATGACCCCATATGCTTTATAATGAAGACCATTAACCATTTTAGTAGCCACCCTTTGCACCAACTCCATCCTGTTTATATCCTTTTGAAGGTGCTGTCTCCAGAATTGCACACAATACTCCAAATGAGGTTGCACCAAAGACTTATACAGAGGCACTATCACCTCCTTTTTCTCTGCTGGCCATTCCTCTCCCTGTGCACCCAAGCATCCTTCTGGCTATCGCTATCACCTTTTCTACCTGTTTAGCCACTTTACGATCAGCAGAAGCAATCACACCCAGGTCCCACTCTTCTTTCATGGACAGAAATACTTCACCCCCTACACTGAACCACTCCCTTGGAGTTTTGCAGCCCACAGGCATGACCCTGCATTTTTTAGTGTTAAATCTCAGCTGCCAAATTCTGAACCATTCTTCAAGCTTAGCTAGATCCCTCCTCATGTTATCCACGCCTTCCTGGGTGTCTACTCTATTGCAGATTTTGGTATCATCCACAAAGAGGCAAACCTTACCCGACAGCCCTTCCGCAATATCTCTAGCAAAGATTCTTCTGAATGATCCAGTGTGAGAATCAGCAGGCTATGCTCTTAAGCTTACAGTTCACTGGATGCAGCCTCTCCAGCCAGTATTAGCTCTGGAGTCTCGGACACCAAGAGAATGATGGATGTACTCAAAGTTTCTATCTGTCATCACTGGTAAAAGAAGCTACACCAGGCTTGGAGGGACAATTTCCTAGGCAAAGAGAATAGCTATTTACTGGGTAAACTGGCCAGTCTTTCCTCTCTTATCTCTCCCTGCACCCCTCCTTGGGAAATCTGCTCTTCTAGCGGATCACTTCTGTCTATGACCTTTTCTTCCACCCCCAACTCTAGATTTTGATTCTTTTACCTATTGTGGCAGTGTTAGGTGAGCCCGTCAAATGGCAATATTGACAGCGTGCGATATGCCCTGCACTAACTGCAATGTGCTTCTCATTCTCAGTTTTCTCCTCTAACCTGCCCAGTTGACACCCTAATGTGCAAATGGCAATTAGCGCAAAACGTGGCACGCATTGACCGTCATGCCCTTATAGTAGCTTTTAGCATGGGCCTAAGTGTGCAGTTTATATGCACCAAATACCACCTTAATTGCATAGTGCCCTAAATTAAATTAAACTCCTTCATTATTAATAAGGGAAAGGGACTTTTGGGAGCTCCTTATAGAAGTATCAATATACCCCGAGCAACCAAAGCGGGCAGAATTTGTAAGGCATTGGAAAGACCCACAGTGATCAAGAAAATGCCGGCCTCTATAATCCAGAATGGCATTTCCAGGCTTGATGATGCTGTTGCTGCTCCCAAGTTTAAAACAGCCTAATTCAACCTCATTTTTATAATAGAATCGGCAAGAAATAGAAATTGCCACCTTAGCAAAAGAGCATAGGAAAAATGGCTCAAGACAGAATCTGGGGAGGTTTGACCACTGCCAAAGGGCAACTGCGAGAATCACTGACTTAGAATATTGATTGTGCACAACTGAAGCTAAAAACTAAACATGAGAAAGGTAATAAAGCCGACGAGAAGCTTAGAATGTAGTCGAGGCAACAAGTTAACACAAGCAATAAAAGCACCATAAAAGTAAAGGGAAGTGGAAATTACAGATTCCTTTGTAAATTCTTTTGGAACTCTGAACGCCAGGGAATAGAGATTTAACACTAAGGCTGTATCAGTCGTATGGATGCTACTTAAGGTTAGACTAACGAAACCCCTCTACCATGTTAGTGCATGCTAGCATCATTATTAGTAGATCGGTCCCCTGGCATAATATGAGATCTGCAGTAAATAGCACATAAATGCAGGTTAATGCACATTAATGCAGTTGTGTACCGTTAGCAAATTTAGCCCTAAACCTCTGTTAGAATTTGCTTGACAAAGTGAATGATGTACAGTAGATGCCATCTCAGGGTCAAGGTGATCCATGGAGTCCTTGGCAGCAGCGCTTGTAAAACCCTGAGTTTGGCTTTCCTTTTGTCGAGGAAGAAAATATCAAAAGCCAAAACTAGAAAAGAATAAGGAATGCAGAGTGGGAATAAACTGACAGCAAGAGAGCGTGTGACTATCCTCTGTCAGCCATTTCGGGGACCTACAACTCTTTTGATTATTATAAACCTTTTCTTTTAATTTATGTGTTTAAGCTTGTAATTAAAGGGTGGAAGGGTGGCATACTAAGTGCTCATTATTAGAGTGGGATTGTTATTTCATGTCAGAGACTTCTTTTCCCTTCCACCTACTTGTTTACTACTGAATGCGAACAACTTGTAGAATCCTCAGAACTAATGTCACAGTGCAATTGTTTTTCTCGTGATGATTTTCACTGACATTGGAAAAGCAATTGATGGGAAAAAGTGAAAGAAACAAAGGAAAAACAAAATAGAGGGAAAAGAACGTTTGACCGAAAAGTAAAACACTGTTCTGTAGTTTCCCGGATCACCCCCTGAACCCTTTTTAAAAATTAGCATTACATTGCCCACTCTCCAATCCTCAGATACTACAGATGATTTTAATGATAGTTCACAGATTATTAGTAGTAGGTCTGAAATCTCATATTTCAGTTCTTTCAACACACTTGGATATATACCATCCGGTCCAGGTGATTTGCTACTCTTTAGTTTATCAAATAGTTGTAATACATCTTCCCAGTTTATCAATATTTCTTTCAACTCTTCCGTTTCATCACCTTTAAATACAAAATCAGTCATGGGTAACTTCCCTACATCTTCTTCAGTAAAGACTGAAGCAATTTATTCAGTTTCTCCATTATGGCCTTGTCCCCTCTTAGTGCCCCTTTAACCCCTCTATCATCTAATGGTCCAACTGACTCTCTCACAGGTCTTTTGCTATGAATGTACTTGAAAACTTTTCTATTATGTGTTTTTGCTTTCATGGCAGCTTTTTTTAAAATTCTCTCTGTCTGCCTTATCAATTCCTTGCATCTAACTTGCCAGTGCTTATGTTGTTTCCAGTTTTCATCATTTGGCTCCTTTTTCCATTTCCTGAAACAGCCTCTCTGACCTCACCTTTATACTATGCTGGCAGTTTTTTGGTCTTCCTTCCACTTTTCTTAAAGCATGGATTACAGCTGGTCTGGGCTTCCAAGATAGTATTTTTAAACAACGCTCATGCTTGATGTAAATCTTTAACCTTTGAAGCGGCTCCTTTTAGTTTTTTCTTAACTGTTTTCCTCTTTTTATCATAGTCTCCCTTTTGAAAGTTAAAAGGTAGTACTATGGATGTCCTTGTTTCCTTCCTCCATTTATTAAATCAAACACAATTATGCTATGATCACTATTGCTAAGTGTAACCAACACCTTTAAATCTTGCACCAGATCTTATGTTCCACTAAGGACTAGGTCCAAAATGGCTTCCCCTCTTGTTGGTTCATGAACCAGCTGCTCCAAGAAGCAGTCATTTCTTTCATCTAGAAACTCTCCCTAGCATTTCCTGCCATGACACTGACCCAGTCGATACCTGGGTAATTGAAATCACTCATTATTATTACTGTGTTGTAACCTTTGCTAGTTTTCCTGATTTCTTTGAGCATTTCATCATCTATTTGTTCATTCTGACCAGAAGGTTGATAGTACACCCCCACGGCCATCGTCTTCCCCTTTTTGCATGGAATTTCAATCCATAGAGATTCTGCAATATATTTTGTTTCCTGCACAACTTTAATCCTGTGTGACTCAATGTCCTCTCTAACATAGAGGGCAACTCCTCCACCAATTTAATCTACTCTATCATTGCAATAAAATTTGTACCCAGGTATCACAGTGTCCCGCTGATTGTCCTCTTTCTACCATGTCTCCGAGATACCAATCATATCTAACTTCTCATTTAGTGCTATGTATTCTAATTCTCCCATCTTATTTTTTAGACTTCTAGCATTTGCATACAAGCATTTTTGAGGCTGTTTTTTATTCATATCATTCTGGTTATTGGTAGACAGGGGTAATTTGTAATCTATAAGCTCTGTCTGATCTGTACTTAAGGGCATTTGGGTTACTTTTGTCTTTATTGGAACCTTTCTGTTGATATGCCCTAACTTCAGTCTTTTGCTAGTATCCTTCAAGGATTTATTGTTCCAAACCATGCACTCTTGGGCAAATGCCGGCTTTCTCCTATTATCTAGTTTAAAAGCTGCTCTATCTCCTTTGTAAAGGTTAATGCCAGCAGACTGGTTCCATTCTGGTTAAGGTGGAGCCTATCCCTTCCCTTCTTTCCCCATAATATTGTCCAGTTCCTATCAAATCCAAGACACTCTTCCTTGCACCATCATCTTATCCACCTATTGAGACTCCAGAGTTCTGCCTGCCTTTTGGGTCCTGCTCATGAACTGGGAAGCATTTCTGAGAATGCTACCCTGCAATTTCTGGATTTCAACTTCCTACTGAAAAGCCTAACTTTGGCCTCCAGAACCTCCCTCCTATACATTCCTATGTCATTGGTACCAACATGTACCAACACAGCGCAATCTAAAACCTTGTCTAGGTGTCATATGAAGTCTGCTACCTTCACACCAGGTAGACAGGTTACCAGGCAATCCTCACATACACCAGCCATCCAGCTATCTACATGCCTAATGATCGAATCAGCAACTATAACAACTATTCTAACCCTTCCCTCATGGGCACATGGCTCTGGAGAAACCCCCTTGGTGTGAGAGGTTTTTACATCACCTGGAGGACAGGTCCTAGCTACAAGATCACTTCTTGCCACACCAGGGTGATGCTCTCCTGTCACGGGACCTCTCTCCTCCTTGGCAACAGGAAGGCTGCCAGACTGGAAGTAGGACTTCAGTACTATGTCCCTGTAGGTCTCATCTATATACATCTCTGTCTTCCTTATACCCTCCAGGTCTGCTACTGTAGCATCCAGAGATCAGATTCGTTCCCTGAGCGCAAAAAGCTCCTTGTACCTAGTGCACATGTAACACCTCTCACCAACTGGGAGAAAATCATACATGTTACACTCAATGCAAAAGATTGGAAGCCCCCATTTCACTGCTGGACTGCTGTTTGCATCTTAGTTTTAAGATTTTGTTTAGGTATTTAAGTTGTTTACTTACATACGTTTTCTAGATATACTTATACAACTATACCTAAAATGTTTAATGGACTTTGTTCACCTCAAGATTAATTAATTTCAGGTCCTTAATTAATCTATTCCTGATGCGGATAACCAGTCGCACCTGAGAGTGAATATGGGCACCTCCTTCTCTTTAATAGGTTTAAAAGCCTATAAAGCTAATATTATCCCTGGGATGGATGGAAGTTGAAGTGGGAGGGAGAGAAAGAAGACTTAATAAAAGCTGGCTTGCTACACATTGCCCTGACCTATGCTTCTAAGGTAATGTCTTACCAATTTCCTGGGTGATTCACGCAGCCCTTGGTTTGATAGAGGGGGCCTTTCAAATTGTCCCTTTGATCTGTCACTTGGCTTTAACACCTATTTAAGACAACTTCACAAATCTTTTGCCTCCTAACTGGAAGGCCTCTTTGTAAAGGTCACTAGAAACAAATATAATTTTTCCACTCATAGACTATTTATTCTATTTGTATGCTAAGTTATACTCTGATTTGATTTAAATAAAAAGCTCTCTGGTGGTACTAAGACATGACTGACTCAGCAAAAACACTGAATTCAAAAATACACAGATGTATCAGCTTGAACCCAAAGAATTTCCCTTTTCCCCAAGATTTAGAATATGTTCCAGAAGATAAATACTTACAAGTGCAGATCTTTTTCCAGCTGCAGCAGTCCCTTTTGGTAGTCCTTCAAGACTCTTGCCTCTTCCTGACTGTACAATAATCTGCATCGTACACAGGCCAATGCCGAGACTTTTTCCAGTGGGTTGCAAAATCGCCACTTTTATGAATGCCGCTCCTTTTTTTGAACGTGTTTCTTTGTAAAATAGCTGCTCCAGGTGTGCACGCTACCAAATATATGTGCATGTCTCACGGCCTTAAAGGTTTTACAAAAAACGTGCTGAAGGCAGAGCCTGTTGTAAAATTTCTTACTTCTGTAGTGGTGAACGCCCCAGCTTGGATGGTCCTTTTTTCTACCTACATGCCCTGTGCAAGCTCAGCTTCACAGGGACAAAGATGAGGGATTTTTTTCCCTTTTAAAACAAAAGTGGTGCACTATTGCTTAATAACGCTCACTCATTTGCTAAAAGGTGCATTATTTACTAATAGGGTGCACCAGTTGCTCATGAGTGAATAGTGTGCCTTATTCCTAAATAGTGCACCCTCTCATGAAAGAGTGCACACTACTGAGCATAGTACACCCTATTATGCAATAGGAAAAACTATTAACTAAACTGATATAAAGACAAAACCCCCCAAAAGAACAAATGAAATGAAACAAAATTTTTGGATGCACATTCCTACCAAAGCTACTTAAGCCAGACGAGTAAGAGAAACTCCGCTTGCTCCAGTAGTCTGAAAGCCACATCCAAGCAATTTGAGCTATCCCCGGGCCATAGTTCAGCCACATACTACCTCCTGGAGAGTCCCTATCTATAGGAACCAGCCTAGGACATGGCTAAAAGATTCTGGAACTGTCAAACCTGCATTAAGTTTTACAGAGCTTCTTCAATAAACAGGGTATTGTTCTGTGCAATTGAAGAAGGTGAGACAGCAACTTGATGACACTCTCATGACTATGTTTAAACACTATTATTATGTGAAGTTCAAAATCAACAACAAAGAATAGGGCACTTAGAACCATCCTGAAGCAGAATGTTCTTGGATGGGAGTGGGCTTGATAATAACTTCTTTTGATTCATCAGTGTGGGATCAATGGTCTGTGGTACAGCCAATTATACTGTTTGCATTTAGATGCATGTAAGAACTGATAAGAAGAGAAATCATAGAAACATAGAAAAATGACTACAGAAAAAGACCGCATGGTCTATCTAGTCTGTCCTTCCATATCAACAACTACAACAGTCCCCTTTTTTCCTTTAGAGATCCTCTGTGTTTATCCCATGCTTCTTTGAATTCAGATACTGTCCTCATCATATCGTTAAAAACTGAAGCCCAGTTCATTTTTCCTAACAAAAAAAAGGTGCTGGCACTCTTATGCAGGGCTCTTTCATTAGTACATGAGGACATTGGGTCAATTTTAGCAGGCAACGAAAAAAGGTGCCGGGACTCAATACCACTGAGTAGCTCCTCAGAAAAAGCCCTGATGAAGTCTAAGTATTTTGAGCTCCATATTTCTACTCCAGATTCCAGACTTTTACCTTGAGTTCTCTGACTTTTTTTGTCTTTTGCTGTTTGTGCCAATGAGCTCCTGGTGCACATCCTGACCTGCACAACAGCACCGAGAGGAGTCCGACTACTTCCTAGTGTCCAGCTCTCAGACCTCTGTGGCCTGCGGACCCTGTAAGCAGCCTTGTACCCAAGCTGCTGAGGTGGCTTGGCCGTGTTCCTTCTATAGGACCGTGGCCTTGGAGTGGTAAGACCGGCTGCACATTCACACACACTGCCCTCTAGAGAGATCGATAGAGCTCCAGATAGAAACCTGCCAGGGTAATCTTTAGAATGAGCAAAAAATGCGGCCGTACTAACTACTTAGTATGGGTTGGGGAGGAGACAGGTGGGTTAGAGGCAAAGTGTAGGCAGTGACAGCACATTGTGGTTAGCACAAGCATCATTAGGGCATGCGCACCGCCAATGTTGCTCTTAGTATGAGTGCTCTTACTCTTACCTCAATGGGGGTTGGTAATTTCACCCACACTAATTGCTGCTAATGGCTTAGTGCAGGGTTATTGCTGTTACATACTAACTGATTTGGGCCTGAATGCATATTAAACTATGGTGCTTTCATAAACATACCCTGCTGTCTACGTATCTTATGACTTGGATCACACAGGGAATTTGCCATTGCACGTACATGTCACCCTCACCAGCATGAGCTCACACGAGGTATGACCGCATTCAATCAGACCTTGAGTCCCAGTGTTGATCGTTCCACAAGCCTGACCAGTCCTCCTGCATTTTCCTGTGTACCAAGTTGCTTGAGTATTCCTCTTCCCCATCATAATCACAAGCTGTGACGACATAACATCGAAGAGCACAGATGAGCAGGTTGCAGGCTACGGATAGGCAAAAGGAGGGGAACGTTCACAGTCCCCCACTTTCACAGCCGCTCCAGAACCCATTTCTCCTCCCATGATCCCCTGCGGACTACAAACCACAGCCTAATGGCTGGATGCTTGAACTGCAGGAGAGGGCTCTCTTCCCACTTCAGTTGCTATCCATATGGGCAACAATGCAAGACAAGCTCAGGTTTCTGTGTTATTTTGGTGTGTCCTGGACCTGGCCCAAGTGTCACCCCTCCCCCCCCCCCCCCCCCGAAATACAGTCAGATTTGTATTTTGAAGAATCCAATTAGTAGTGATGATATTAAGACAGGTGAGAGAGAAAATGGGATTTGGAGAAATACCGTAACAGGATTTCAGTACCACAGGTTTCAGCATGTCAAAGGACACAGCAACATCTAGAAAATAATAGTGTTGGAAGGTATTAATAAGGAAAAAGAAGAGGAGTCGCTGATCTCAGTTCAGCTTCCAGGGGAGAGATGCCAACCTTGCTCTAAAAAAAAAGACTCCCGTCACCGAAAGTGGCACTAATTGATACCCTTGTCTATTCATTATCTTTCAATATGTTCATCGTCCTCAACCAACTCCTTTCCCATTACTGCTATACTGTAGTAATTTATGTTTGATGCCCTGATTTAAAGCACCATAAACAGATAGCTTTGCTGTGGTATGCAGTTTCTTTGAGGACTGAAGTTTGGCTGAACAGGTTTATTGCAAAGTTTGAAAATATTTTATAAGTGGCTAAGCGGATTGTGCTTTCAATGTCACCCTAATGAAAACAACATCAGTTTCATCAAGTTGAGCTTGTTTCTTCCATTGGAGAATTGGCTTGCATCCCAAATTTGACCTTGGTTGGCTGGCCTACTCCAAGGAATATTGGCTGAATGGCTAGGGACAGAGTGTATTAACATAAGTGCTTTTAAGCCATGTGTTGAAAAGAACTAAAAAACAGCACCCCTTCAAGGAGCAAAGATGCATGCATTAAATAATTGTTTCTATACAAATATCATATTGCCAGAAACATGCATCTGAAAGCTTGGATTAATGGCACAAACTTTTCACTATCATCATTTTAAGGTTTTCAAAATATCCAAACTGAATGTGCACGCAATATATTTGTATTAAAGATGTGTATGGGGACGCGTTTCAGTTGGTTTTCAGATCATTTTTGGATAAATGTTTCTGATTATCACAAACTGTAAACCGCGCTGATGCCGAATAGTGCGGTATATAAGCAACTGTAATAAATAAAATAAATAAAAATTCAGTTGTGTTAATAAATTTATATAATGTTTGTTAGAACGTTTTCATTAGTGCGCACTAAGGGGCCCTTTTACTAAAGTGTGGTCAGTTTGGGAATTTACCATGCATTAGAAGCAAAAGCTAATGTGCACTAAGTGTGAAGGTTGTGAGTTGTTACGGGTGTGGCCAGCATGCCTCCTACAGTTAGGACTCTGAAAGATTCCTTATCGCACATTAACCTCAATCACAATTCTAAATTGACATTTAGGGGTATGTTTACTAAAGTGTGAATGGATTTTTCAACTAATGCCGGGCAAAAACGGCAAAAAGCCAGCTTTAGCTGCAGAAGTCCCACGGTATGTGCAGGGAGCGTTCCCAGCATTTCCCCCACATTAGTGCCGTGAAGACAGCGAACACGCTTTAGTTGACATACCCCTTAGTGTGCAGTAAATACTCATGCTAACAGCAATGTGCGTGCCACACCCACTCTCTTCCCACCCCTTGCCCACTCTCTGCTTCATTGCAGGATTGTTGCCCCATTAGTACGGAACTTTACCATGCTGGATGTTTTTATCGTGCGGTTACTGTTAGCTTGCGTCCTGCGCTCACGCTACAAGAAGCGTTAGCCATTAGCACGCTTTCGTAAAAGGGCCCCTCCATTTTTTAAGGTATTCTAACAAACCGAATGTGTGATAACAGATGCAGGTCCCTATTTGCATACAATGGAGGCTGCGCTTGCAAATCTGTCTCATGCATATTCATTCTGTATATGCTGAAAGTCAAACTGGTTAGGTATGTCCCACGTATTGGTTGAAGACCCCTGGTTTAGACTCTTGTGTATTGCTATGTGTGAATACATAGAGACTACCTCCTACTAAGCTTTTTAAAAGTCTTCAAGGATCATTAAAGAACTTTAAAAATTATTAGTGCAATTGCTGTTTGTTCACAGATAGGGAAACCACTTTCTTAAGAACACAGATCGCTGCTCTTGCAGTGCATGAAAATCCATAGTAAAAAAAAAATAATAATAATTTTAATCCCTTTCATCTCGTGCTGTCAAATTCTGAGAGTTATGTGTGTCATAAGTAAAAGAAGCATGTGTGACCGGGACATTGTCTCTGTAGGAAAGCACCACACCTCAGGCGAGCTATACATGAAGGCTCTTGCGTAAGTAACAGCTGTAAGAGCAATAGTAAGACCGATAGTTGCAAACGGCAAACACAGTTCTTTGTCTGAACAGCTGGAACTACACATTTAACATTTCCATTTAAAGTCTGCTATCGTGGTATTGTAATTGGTTTTAATTGTTTCATTTGCAATGATCTGCTTATTTCCACAGGTTTTTCTTATTGCTTGACTAGTTTTCAGGCCCGTTTCACAAAAAACAAGAGCACCTCTTGCAAAGTGTGGCCTGTCTGTCTGTCCATCCATCCATCTACATGACAGGATGTGCTTATCCATGACCACCGAGACAGCTGTGCACATGTCAATCAAAGAAATGGGCAGTTCATGGCTGGTGAGGCAAAAGAAAGGCCCAGTGGGTGGTGGTGTTGCAAAGAAGGAAGTAGTGGCAGGTTTTCCGACTCCTTCTGAGAGAAAAGACGATTTGTAAGAAGACAGGAGACCAAGCGTCAGGGGACAGAGAGGGGAGGAAGGAGGGCGAGAAAATAGAGGGGAGGGCAGACGAGAGGATTAGAGGTTGAAGAAGAAGGGGTGAAAGGGAAGGGAGGAGAAGAAGGGGCGATGAGAGAAGGTTAGTGGGGACAGTGTGGGAAAAGAAGAGACGGAGAGATGTGAGTACAGGGTGAGTACCTATGTGCAGTGACTGTGGAATGCACATTTCAGCATGTTGACATTGTTTTAGGAGCTTTGATGTTGGTTGTTAATGATGGAATAATACATTGATTTCTATTTGGTGAAATCTTATTATTGCCAGTAAAATGATCAGTGATTTTCATCATAAAGCATACAAGGACAGAATCAATGATCTCTAATATGTGGGGGAGGGGGGCATATTCCAGTCGTTCTAACTGGTTAACAGACCTGCTAACGAGCTAAAATGCAGCAATCCCGATATTGAACTGTAC
Source organism: Ichthyophis bannanicus (assembly GCA_033557465.1). NCBI lineage: Eukaryota > Metazoa > Chordata > Amphibia > Gymnophiona > Ichthyophiidae > Ichthyophis > Ichthyophis bannanicus. The sequence continues at coordinate 39,221,372 of CM066050.1, read as the reverse complement.
ATGCCAGATAGCGTCTCTGAATATCGCCACAGACTACACAAAAGATGTCCTATCTTTAACCAGTTTTCACTATCTAATGAGCAGCTGAGTATCACCACCGACCGGATAGTGATGGCGCTGTCCAGCAAAACTGGATCTTCAGCTCCAGACACCAGATAAGTTCTGGGCTGACTATCTGGTTTAAATAAAGAGCTTGTGGATTGCAACTAGACCTAAGTGTAGACTTTTTATAACTTTATAATTGTAGATCCCTGGTTCCATCACTATACGTTGGGGCGAAGGGGCCTCCTGTCAGACTCTGAATTTTTTTTATTGCAGTTACTTTCAGGGGAACTGGGGTTAAGCTTATGTAAATAATTGAAAAATGTCCATGAATAAATATTCACAAAAACTTCAATTTAATCATACACTTTAACATTGACCCAGTCTTCACGCTCAACCTAATCATCAAAAAGAAGCTGAGGTGTGCCTCAAAATATTAATGAAAAAGGGAGGCTCTGATCACTCTCCTAATCTTGCGCTCCTCCCCAGTGCCCACCAGACTTCAATCTTTCACCACATCTGTTCCTCCTACCCACTCCTCCCTCCCTCTAAGATTGCAATGCAAATGTACTATGTGCCATTGAGTCAATATTGACTCCCGGCAATCCAGAATATTCTTAGCAAGCTGTGACCTGAAGTAGATTGCCAGGGCTTTCTTCCAAAGCAATGGAGGGTTAGGTGTTTTGCTCAAGGTCACAGAAAGCCCCAGTGGGACTTGAATGATCCTGTAAATAGTTACCACTACTGTTCCATGTAAAACTTGTTTAAAAGTTGTTCAACTGTTAATTGTAAACCGCCCTTGATCTCTGGAAGGGGCGGTATAAAAGAACTGTATAAATAAATAAATAACTGCTGATCTTTTGCTCAGAAGCTTACTGCTCTCACCACTAGGCTACTCCTCCACTCCTCCTGCTAAGGTTAACAGAGCATATGATTTGCCAGAGTGGTTGGACCAGTGGTTCATCAAGCCCAGCATCCTGGCCAATCTGGGTCATAGCTAGAAGAATCCCAAAAGGTAGACAGATTTCATGCTACCTGTTCCAAGGATAAGCAGTGGATTTCCCCTTGCCCTGTTGCACATCAGTTGGTTCAGACCATACCATGATATTACTGCTAGGGCTCATCAACACCTTCTTGAACCTGGCATATGAAGAGCAGGAGTGAGTGGACATTGTTCTTGCTCCCACCAGACATTGGGGTCAGTTGGAGAGAGAGGGTGTTAGTGCCAAGGGAGGGCTTAACTTCTTAGGAGATAAGATGATTTGAGGGGGCTGGGGGGATCAGATGTGGTGAGAGAATGGGAGGGGGATCAGATGTGGTGAGAGAATGGGAGGGGGATCAGATGTGGTGAGAGAATGGGAGGGGGATCAGATGTGGTGAGTGAATGGGAGGAGGGCTCAGATGTGGTGGGAGGTTGGAAGGACATTAAGTTTCAGGGGGAACAGGGAGAAAAGTGAGGTAGAGGAGTGATTGTGGGAGGTAGTTTTTGACATGCTGACATCTATAAAAGTTTTGGAATAGAGGTATATTCTCTATGGAAACGTGGAATCCATGTCTATGCTATAGGCCTGCCCAAACCACTCCTGGCCCTCCCCATTCCTCTAGGGAATTTTAACATGGTAAGCATCTCCATGTTTAAAAATCTCCTGTTTTAAAATGGCATTTGCATAAGGAAATGCTGCTTTTTAGGTATGGGATGGCTTTCTGAAATCACAATTTCTACTTTACTATCTGGTGAGCAGATTATTACTGAAACTGGGCTATGCTATGTATGTCTGAGTCTATTTGTCTGGGGTGAACCTTTTATGTAATGTGCAGTTTTCTTCCTGCAGTCTTGGTTCTTGATACTGTGGTATTTTGCATTTGGTGAGTTCACTGGTTCCCAAATAAAGGGATCAGGTGTACCATTAGAATTCTTGTCAGAAGTGTTTTCACCGAGGGGGAAGCCATCACTATACAGGTCACACCGCAGGGTGGGGTTATATGTATTTGTGTGTTTTGCTGTTTTGTGTTGCTTGTTAGTACTGATCTTGCATGTTCAATGTTAAGATTATTTTGTTGTTTGCTCATTTAAGACTTATGGAACAAATTGGGTTATCAAATGAAAAGAAAAAAACAAAAGAAAAAAATCATGCTGATCAAGGATTCAATTTATACAATGGAATATGATGACATGAAGCCCTGTTTCAGTATTGCAGGCCTTGCAGCTTCGGATGCTTTTTAATGCTGAATCTTATGCTGTAGTTTTGTGTTTTGGAAAGTCTTGGCAGATGTTTCTTCTTGGGTCTTGCACCTTCTCCAGAGCCTATTAAGAATCTAAACAGATAATCTGGCTCATTGAGACAGCTGCCATGACCAATTAGTTAGCCACAGGCAGACTGATTAGATAGACAGACATATAAACAATCAGAACAAAATGAGATGGTGCTATAATTTCACGAGGCTCAACGGCTGAATAGTGTGGCAATACTCAATATCATACCGAATGTTCAAATACTTGTGTTTTCAGTCTGGAAATCTCTATAGAATTGAGAGTAGGAAATAAAGACAGCCGGCTGAGTGTCCTGTGTGCACATAATAACATTTCTGGATAAAGCAGAGTCCTCTGCAAATGGCAAACCCCTAAAGGAACGACAAAGCCCTTAAGCACATTATTTTTTCTTTTGGAGATTTAGAGGTACTACGTTTTTTATGAGCATTTATGGAATCCGAACAAGTGAGTCTCTTCAACTTTGAATGAATTGTTTTTCAGATAAAAATGTGGAAGGCACGCGACAGATTCGATACTAGACACTTGTTAGTTGCATCTGTCTTTCCTAAGTCTCTGGATATGCAGCTTTTGTTTTAAGTGGGTGCTAACGTACATAAAGAGGGTCAGTTCGTCCCTAATCATTTCGGCCTCTGGAACTTGAGAACTGTGAAATTTCAATAACCGTCATACTTGAAGAGATTCATGAGAAATTCAGAACTCATCAGAGTCTGTAAAAGGTAGTGACTGTGGGCAATGTTTACTAATGTGCTGAACCTGGTAGCGTGCCACGTGCTACAAACCCCATGCTACAGTAACTGGGTAGCACATGATTGGGCGAGACAGGGCAGCTAAGGGGCAAAACATTGACCTTGATGGCACATCATTGTTAGTGCGGGCAAAATGAGCACACGCTAATCATGCTTGGTGCCGTTACCTAGGTACACTTAGGGGTATGTTTACTAAACGTGAGTAACGCGCGTAGTATGACGTTAACGACCGTAAGTGCAGTGTAACGCGCGTAAACACGCGCCAACGACCGGTAACGTCGTACTACGCGCGGAAACCGCACTTAACGATCGTAAAGCCCCGCGGCGCGTTAAAACAGCGCAGAAGGTGGAGAGTGGGCGGAGAGAAGGGGTCAATGGGCGGAGAGGGGGCGTGGAGAGGCTCCCCCTCACTAACGCGCTGTAATTCTGAGCTCAATTCCAACGCGAATGAAAACCTGCCGTTAAAGGCTTTTAAAGGGAAGAGAAACCATTTCCGTCAGCAATGTACAGCAAAACCGGGGAAACACACAAAACGTGAGCAGTGTGATACATGTGCACTGAACAAAATAGCACATAAAACGTTAAAAATGACCACAGGAAACATTTTAAAAAGCATAATACAGCTTGGCAACAGTGATAGCAATGGGCAACAAGGAACAACACTGCCTGGAAAGCACCAAATAAAAAAGAAATGATGTGTGGAAGGGTCTACGCGTCACAGACCCTTTTAAATATCATTTCATTGTAATGGATTGTCCTGGGAGTGTTGTGTAATGTTTCCCAATGATATCATTGTTGCCCAGCTTGGTTATGGGTGTGTGCCCCTTTTGTGAGATATTCTCTGAGGTTTATGTGCACCGTTGTCTGCATACAAGGTAAATGAGGTCACAAGAAACCTGTTGCAGAGCAGGGTTTCTGACTTGTCAGGCCGGTTTAACTAACTCCAGGGACTGCACTGTCTCTGTGGCTACAGTGTGGTGCAACAGACACAGCCAGTGTCTGTAAAACCAGAGGGTCACAGGTTCAAATCCCAGCTGGGGGTCCTGCCAACCCAGTCCCCATAGCTTTACCCACCACTAAACATTGATAGTAAAGACACACCTTTATTGCAGAGAACATACACATGGCCTATATTTTACCACACCAGAAACAGGCACATTACCGTAAAGCAGAGTTTCGCAAATGTAGTCCTGGAGGGCCCCACAACATTCCGGTTTCATGCTGCCTCCAATAAAGATGCCTGTGCTGCATAGCTATGCACCACCCCCATGTTATGCAGATGTAGCTCATGCATATTTATGAGGGACAGCATGAAAACCCGAACAGTGTTTGGAACACCAGGACTGGAGTTGGGGAACTCTGCCGTAAAGCAGCAGCCAACAGGGCCACACACCCACCCACAGGCCCCATTGGCCAGTGCCACCTGGAGAGGCAAGAAATTGGGTCCTGCCTGTATCTCCCAATACTAGCAGTTGCATACCTTAGCAATGCCACCCTACACCTGGGTATATGGTACACAGCTATCAAACGTTTGCTATGAGAACTGGCAGATATCAATTCCTCTGTTAAGCACATTTTGCTCATTGAGCTCCACCATAACAATCATTCTGATGTCTGCGGTGTGTGCTGCAGGTCTGGTCTCTGACAGTGTTCACCACCCTGGGGAGTGACCCCCCAACAGTCTTGTGTACCATATCCATGCCTGTACTATGCCCAGGACTGGTGTGGTGTGTATGGTTGCTGACCACCTCTATAGTAGCACAATGCTGACATCGGTGTGGGGGTGGTTGTCTGTCTATCCAGTGTGTGGTGGCTGCAAACACCTTCCACAGGCCACAATGCCAGCAATGTTGCCAGAATTGGGCTGCCAATGTGCATAATGAGGAGCAAGGTACCATGGGTAGAGGCCGGACAGGTTGGCCTGGCCAGGGCGCATCTGCACAGGGCATAGGGCAGTGACAGGCACATTGTAGTGGCCGGCCACCACCTACACAGACAGGGTGACCTCAGTATGTGCTGCTGAGAGATCACTCTCACCCTGACTGTGCAGTGTCCACAGCATGGCTAGGCACCCCCATAGTGCTATCTAGTATTTCTCTCATGTGATATATATGGGTTGCCTTTTGGGGCCCTGTCACTGATTTAACTGTGTATGCTGACATCCCAGTTCTGGGTGCAGGCATCTCCACTGGGCACTAGCAGACTATTTGCAGCTGGTATGTGTTGTGATGGAGTGGCTTGCAGGGTGCAGTGGCTGATGGCTTGCACCAGGGGAATATCAGATAGTGGTGGGGTGCAGCATGCCATATCTAGGCCTAATGTCTGTCTGCTATTGTGTTCTGGATGTGTACAGAGCTGCATTGACTGCTCTGTGGGGTGTGTGTCCCTCAGCAGGACCGGGGTTGATGTTCCCCCTCTACGTCCACCTTGCAGGGAGGTATATGTTGTAGCTTTTGATAGGAGACCCTGTTTGCTGCCCTGGGGGAGGGGGTGGTGGTGGTGGTGCATGGGTCCATGGGGGCTACACCTGACTGATACAGACAGAGATGTCCAAGGTGTTTCTTCAGAAACTACCTCTCACACTATAACACTGCTGTGGACCTGCACCATGGCCTCTTTCAGCCAGGGACGGTGCTGTGGACCTAGTGCTGGGCGCCTCACTGCACCCTCAGGGTGAGCACAGTACCCGCACAATGTGACGGTGTGTAGCTACTCTGTGCCAGTACAACACACGGTCGGTACCCCCTATCAGGCCGAGGTGCTGTGGGGGTGTATTCCCCATGGTGTGTATGTGTGGACAGCTGATTTGCATGTGCAGTGCATCATGGGTGTGACTGGCCCAATCCAACCCTGTGAAACACCAGCACCTGCTCACAGGCTCTGCTAAACCATAGGCCATCACACGTACATCTGTTAGCATACTGCATAGGTGCAGGACACCCTACAAAGTCTGTAATATAAGATGCCCACACTGGTAAAAACACACGTACCCACGCACGAATGTACGCGCGCGGCTACGCACTTACCAATGCACGCACCAACGTACGTGGCTAGGCACACTCCGAGGGTGTTTTTCTGACACCAATACTCAGCGTAACGAAAAACATGCCTCCTCTTTCCTTCTGTAATGTACAGGATGATGCCTGAGACAGCCTTTTGCGTTAGGCACACTGGGGGCTCGAACCCATGCTGCCTGTAACAGAGGTCAGTACCGTAACCATTGTGCTACAGCTCTGTTTCAGTGCTTTGTGTCTGTACGTCTTCTTACGATTAACGCGCAGTAACGCGGCACGGCGCCCGGTAACGCTCGTTAATTTTTCTAACGCGCGGTAGTGGTAACGATGTACCGCCCATGTCCTTATTTGGGGTTTCTTTCACTACCGCGGCTCCTAACGCGAACTGCACTAACGCGATTTAGTAAACATACCCCTTACTGTCACCTCAATGGACACTCACATGCCAGTTTGAATAGTTCCGCATCTTTGCACCACGCTAACTTCCAGGGGATGGATGCACACGCTTCCTGAAGCTAGTACGCCCCCCCTCCCCCCGCTGGAATGCGGCCCACACATGCATTACCAGCATGGGCTTTAGTAAATATGCCCCTGGGTGCGGGGGAGCAGTTACTACCATTGATTCGTATGTACCTTCCACTCTGATCACAGGCAAGCCCAGGAACACTTTCGTCACTTACATACAAATGTGCCTTTTCTTCATTTCACTGAGTTCAGAGAAAAATATTTGTTAAGGATGTGCATTTCTTAGCATGCATTTGATTCTTTAGTGCACCTTCAAAAATGTAGTGCACACAAAATCAATTTAATACAGGTTAAACCATGAATTATGGCACAGAATTTAAGTTCTGAATGGTAAAAAGTTCTAACACCCATTAAAAAATGATATTAGCATAAACTGAAAAAGTCTGAAAATCAGGGAAAAAGACTAAAAATCCTTATAGGGCAGCTTGACCCCTAGAGGTAGTTCCATGAGACTCCTCCTAGAGGTTGCAAGCCAGCATTTCAAACCCAGCACTAGATAGGGGAGAAATAGCTAAGGACGCTCCTGCCTGGAACTGTAGACCACCATGGATTTCTAGATATATGTCGGGGGGGGGGGGAGGGGTGGGAGAGGCCCATGAGAGCGATGGGGTCTTCTTTGATGGGGGTTGGGGTGATTTTTTTGGTGCAGTGGAAATCTTGACTGGGGTTCTGGGGGTCTTGAGATAGAACACACCCAGTCCCTTTAAGAAGGTGCCCAGGACCACTATGTTCCCAGGCGCATGAATAATACAGCTTGTGAGGTTGGTCACACGTTATATTATTCATTTACTGTGGTAGTAACTAACCGGTGGTACAGAGTAACTGCAGTTTATTAATTTCCCCGCACAGTTTCTTCTTTTCACATACATATGAACTGTCCGTATCCACCATAAATCATTTTATTTAGCTTTATTCAGGTTATGATGGTATTCAGCCTACGAGCATGTCCTTCTTTGGAAGATATGTCACAAAATAAGAAAAATAATAATTTTTGTTTTATGGCACATTCTGTTGCCCCCTTTTCTTTTCCATGTATATTTTAGCTTTAAAACGTTTTCCTGTTTATGGCAGATAAGACACTATTTGCAAAATGTAAGTATTTTGCAACAGTCATTGCACTTGATATGACCCTACTGTATTTCAGACTTCTGTTTTGAAGTAGAAATTTCCAGTTTCCTTATTGCCTAAGTTGCATGTATTATAATTCCACAAAACTTGCTCTACGTATTTATGCTGATGACAGTCAACTTATGCTACATTGTAGTTGTAAAATACTAAAAAATATTTTTGCCATATGTAGCATCATTTGAAAAACTGTTTTTACTGAATTTCTCATAAATCCAAAGTCACCTGCAGCCTTGCATCTGTTCATGACAGATTGCAAGGTTAAAATGTCTTAAATGATACAGCCTTCAAGCATAATAAAAAATATGTATCTACTGGCTTACCATTTATTATTCCAAACACTTGCAAATTCACATATTATTGGGATACATATACAAGAAAAATCTGCACAGAAACATAAATATTTACCAAATTATTTATCCTTAGGCTGTTTAAAAAGATGTGGATAAGAGTCAAGCAAAAAAGAAGAGGAAGGCATCCATAGAGTAACATCTAAAAAAGGTGTCTTACATTCACTTCTTCTGGGTAAATTACAGATAAATCTCAAAGGGACAATGGTATTGTTTGATAGTAAATAGTCACGTACGTTATAACAATCTTTGCAACTCATATTGGCAGATTGCAAACAATAAAGGGCCAATGGAACCATTCAAAGTTCTTCTGTTTACCAAATATTCAGATACAAAAGACATTTGTTTCAGTCTTAGAATGTATTCCTCAATGATATCAGGGACCCAGAAAAACTCTTAGGACTCACTCACCTTCTCCCTGGCCGGGCTGTCAGACATTTTGATTGCATTGTTGCTGCAGACTACCAACGTACCTCTTGCACACTTAGATTACATTTTTGTTGCACCTTAACTGGGTATACCTTACCGTTGCAATAATGTTCACACAGTTGGCCTTATCGTGTATGACTGGCGCCACACGACTTCTGCTCAAGTAACACCTTATTATTGTTGCCTCGCAGGACCCTGAGTAGAGTGTGCCAGTTGTTGTTGTTGTTGCATGAGTAGTTTTACTGCTCGCCTCGGTGTTGTGGTTGTTTCTTACATAAGTGCTGTGGGCACCACGTTCCAGACTTGTCTCACCATTGCCTGTTGTGCCAAGAAAAGCATTCTCCCAAGGGCAAGAGCTCCACAACCCATCCTCCTACCTGGTACGAATTGGCCTCCTCCCATCCACCGCAGCACAAGAACGTAGCTGAGGGAAGCACCAGGTGGGCTGACTCATCCTGCCTGTCCGTGGAGAAAGCAAGGTTACTTACTTGTAACAGGGGTTCTCCGAGGACAGCAGGATAAGTCAGCCACACATGCCCACCCACCTCCCCTGGAGGGGGTCGGCATCTCTACCTGGCACGCCTGCCTAGTAACAGGGTCACAGCTTGGGACATATTGGCTGGCTAGGTTTGGGCCAGTGGTTGGGCTAAGGGGGCCCATGCTCAGAAAGGCTTTGCCTTTCTGAGCTATGGAGAGTAGTTCCATATATGAAGCTGTCGAATGACGTCACCAGGCATGGCTGACTTATCCTGCTACCTTCGGAGAACCTCTGTTACAAGTAACTAACCTCACTGTTCTGCCTCAGCCCTCATTTTCATACACCCCTGCTTGATTAACCTTTGTGTCCATAAGTTCATTCTCATGTCCAAGTTTTTCCCTTGTTCTCCCTTACTTTTGGAATTCACTTACTCTTATGATATACAAAGATAGTGCCTTTTCTTTTAGCCCCATTATGTGTAGGGGCCGCTTAACCATTAGGCAAGAGTGAGGCCCAGGGAAGAATCTGACTCAGAAGAGCATCTGTCTACTTTCTACTCTGTGACCACTCCATAGTATATGCATCCCAGTGGTTTTACTACACAGTTTATGCTGCCTCAAAGGTCTCAGAAATGAGCTCTTCCCTCAGACTAACAGAATTGGTGAGCTCACATAAACTTTCAGAATGTAATAACATAAGAAATGCCATACTGTTTCATACCAATTGTCCATCAAGCCCAGTATCCTATTTCTAGCAATGGTCAATCCAGTCCATAAGTAACATAGTAACATAGTAAATGACGGCAGATAAAGACCAGTATGGTCCATCTAGTCTGCCCATTAGATAGTTAAGTTTATTTTGATTTTATCCTGTTGCTGTAAAGGGATCCACTGTGTCTGTCCCATGCCATTTTGAATTCTGTCACTGTATTTGCCCCCATCACTTCCATCGGGAGGGCGTTCCAAGCATCCACCACCCTTTCAGTGAAGAAATATTTCCTGACATTGCCTTTCAATTTACCCCCTTGCAGCTTCATGTTATGCCCTCTAGTTTTACAGCTTCCCCGTCTTTGGAAGAGGTTTGTTTGTTCATCATTTCTCTTTAAGTATTTAAAGGTCTGAATCATATCTCCCCTGTCCCTCCTCTCCTCCAAAGTGTACATATTTAGGTCTTCAAGTCTCTTCTCATAAGGCTTCTGACGCAGGCTCCAAATCATTTTGGTCGCCTTCCTCTGAACAGTTTCCAGTCTTTCTACATCCTTTGCAAGATATAGTCTCCAAAACTGAACACAGTATTCCAAGTGAGGCCTCACCAGTGACTTATACAGTGGCATTAGTACCTCTTCCTTTCTGCTGGTAATTCCTCTTTGTATGCAACCCAACATCCTCCTGGCTTTTGCCACTGCCTTGTCACACTGTTTTGCCACCTTGAGATCCTCAGAAATAATCACATCAAAGTCCTTCTTCTGGTCCACGCACACCAACCTCTCGCCCCCTTTTGCGTACATTTCCCTTGGATTTCTGCTTCCCAAGTGCATGACACTGCACTTCTTCACATTAAATCTTAACTGCCAAGCATTAGACCACTCTTCCAGCTTTTGTAGATCTTTCCTCATGTTACCCACTCCTTCAGGGGAGCCCACTCTGTTACAAATTTTCAGGTCATCTGCAAAAAGACAGACTTTTCCATTCAGTCTTTCAGCAATATCACTCACAAATACATTGAACAGTGCTGGGCCCAGGACCAAACCCTGGGGCACTTCGCTAATCACCCTCCTTTCATCCAAGTGAGCTCCATTTACCATCACCTTCTGTCGTCTGTCAGTCAACCAATTTCTGGTCCAGTTCACCACCTTACCATCCCCAAACTATTGAGTTTATTGATAAGCCTCCTATGAGGAACAGTATCAAAGGCTTTGCTGAAATCCAGGTAGATGACATCCATCACATGCCCCTGATCTAGTTCTCTGGTCACCCAGTCAAAGAACTCAATCAGATTTGTTTGGCAAGATCGTCCTTCGGTAAAACCATGTTGCCTTGGATCATGCAACCTGTTGGTTTTGAGAAAGTCCAGTATTTGCTCTTTCAGGAGCACCTCCATTATGTTTCCCGCCACCGAGGTAAGGCCCACAGGCCTGTAGTTTGTCACTTCTTTCCTGTCACCACTTTTGTGAAGAGGTACCACATCCGCCCTTCTCCACTCCTGAGAAACTTCTCCTGTTTCCAAGGATCTGTTGAAAACATCCTTTAACGGCCCTGCAAGAACCTCTCTGGCATATTCCAAAAGTAGCCAAATTTCATGCTACTTATAAGCAGACATAAACATTGTTTTTTCCTCAGTCTAGCTTAATATTGGATTATGGATTTGATTTTACCTCCAGGAATTTGTTGAAGCCTTTTTTTAAACCCAACTATACTAACTGCTTTTATCACATCCTCCAGCATTGACAGAATAAATATTTTCTCCTATTTTAAATGGACTACTTTTTAACTTCCTGGCATGTCTCCTAGTACCTAGTCTTTATATTTTTTAAAAGAGTAAACAGTCGATTCACATTTATTCATTCTACTCTGCTCAGGCTTTTATAGACCTCTATCATGATCTCACCTCAACCATCGCTTCTCCAAGCTGAAGAGCCCTAACGCCGTTAGCCTTTCCTCATTGGAGAGTTGTTCCATGTCCTTAATCATTTTAGATTCCTTTCTCTGAACCTTTTCTAATTTTGCTATTTCTTTATTGAGAGCGTGATGGTCAGTCTGAAGTTCTGAATGTCTTTAATTGTACACACATTAATTTGTAGTTTAATACATGTTAAATTGATTTTGGAGACCATATCTCACAAAAGTTATAAAAAGACTTGAAACGGTTCAGAGGAAGGTGACCAAACTGATTTGGAGCCTGTGAAAGAAGACGTATGAGAAGAGACTTGAAGACCTAAATATGTACACTCTGGAGGAGAGGAGGGACAGTGGAGACATGATACAGATGTTTAAATACTTAAAGGGTATTAATGAACAAACCTTTTTCAAAGAAGGGGAAGCTGTAAAACTAGAGGGCATAAAATGAAGCTGCAAGGAGGTAAACCTAAAAGCAATGTCAGGAAATACTTTTTCACTGAAAGAGTGATGGATGCTTGGAAAGTCCTCCTGATGGAAGTCATGGGGACAAATACAGTGATGGAGTTCAAAATGGCATGGGATTGGCACAGTGGATCCCTTTATAGCAAGAGGATAAAATAAAAATAAATGTAACTATTTCTTATACCTCAACAAATAAAGAGGGCTGACCTGCATGGAGCAGCGGGTACAACCCTAAACAAAGGCATAGAGGGGGTGACCTGCATGGAGTGGTGGGTATACCTACTCTAGCCACTTTACTAGGCAGATTAGATGGATCATATTGGTCTTTATTTGCCGTCATGTACTATGTTACTATGTATAGAACAAGGGCTGGAGTTACTAAGATGCATTACTATGTTGGCACACTAAGGGATCCTTATACTAAAGTGTGTTAGGTTTTTGCTCTGATGCACATTTAGCACTAAAACAAATGTATGTTGTGCAAAGCCTCCATGGTAATTGCATGGGGCGTGGCCAGCATGTTCCTACACTGACAAGGCGGAGCTCGTCACCTTCTAATGGTTGAATAGCCTAATGGTTCAAGGACTCAGTATGCTTGCAACAGGGCATTTAACTATTGCTCCATCCCTCTGGAACTCTCCAATCAACAAATGAGCTGGCAACATTCAGGAAACCTCTCAAAACACATCTATTCAACAAACACTTTGGATCCACCACATAGCCCACCCCCTCTCGTTCTATCTCCCACCTGCTTCCCCTCTCTCTGTATAACACTATTCGCACTGGACCATATATGTAACCTATACTCATATAACTCCTCTCTCCGAAGTAACTCATGTTGTAAATAAGTTCCACCGTTCGTTGTACTGATCTTTTGTTAACATTGATTAGTTATGTATATAAGTTTCACTGTTCTCTGTAAGACTTTTGTTGTAATGTACACCGCTTTGCCCTGGTGAAAAGCGGTATAAAAAAATGTCAAAATAAAAATGATAAGTATTGGACTAGGACCAGAGAACCCAGGGTTCAAATCCACTGCTTCTATCATTTACGTTATGCTGAAGGAGTGCTTTCTCGGGGACAGTGGTGGTGCAGCAGGATGTACACTGCCCCATAGCCTGGGGATCACTGGTCTGAGACCTGCCACTGCCTCAGAGGACAGTGGGTACCAGCATATGGGACACATCTACCTTTACGGTGCTGCTGTAGCCATCGTGCCCCAATGTCTGATGAGGCCCCACACCAACAAACTGTGGGATAGAGGAATAGCCTACATGTAATGGTAAGAGCAGCTGGTTAAGAAACAGGATAGCTTGGTTCAAATCCAACTACTGCTCCATGTGATCATGGGCAAGTCACTCAACTTATTATGACAAAGTGATGGGATACATCCCAGAGTATTGATGGAACTTGGGGAAGTTCTACAGCTCCATTGTCTAACCTTTTCAATACTTCTTTAGAGTCGGGAGTGGTCGAAGATGACTGGAGAAAGGCACATGTGGTCCCTATACACAAAAGCAGAAGTAAGAATGAGGTTGAGAACTACAGGCTGGTTAGTCTGACCTCTGTGGTGAGTAAAATTAATGGAAACGCTGGTAAAACAGAAGATAATGAGGTTTCTGGAGTCCAGTGGATTGCTGGATCTGAGGCAGCATGGGTTTACTAGGGGCAGGTCTTATCAATTTTTTTGACTGGGTGACCAGAGAGTTGGACCGAGGGAGATCCCTAGATGTGGTGTGCTTAGATTTCAATTAAGCCATTGACACCATTCCACACAGATGACTTATAAACCAGTATCCTAGGAATAGACCCTAAAGTGACTGACTGGGTTTGAAAATGGTTGAGTGGGAAGCAACAAAGGGTAGAAGGATGTAACCAGTGGTGTGCTGAAAAGATCTGTTCTTGGTCCTATTTTTTTTTTTACATTTTTGTCAGCAATATTGCAGAAGGGTTATTACTTAAGGTTTGCCTCTTTGCAGATGATACCAAAATCTACAATAGAGTAGACACCCCAGGAAGGAATAGATTACATGTGGAGGGATCTAGCTAAACTTGAAGAATGGTGAAAATTTAGCAGTTGAGATTTAATGCTAAAAAAATGCAGGGTCATGCATTTCGACTGCAAAAATCTAAGGGAGTGGTACATTATAGGGGGTGAAGTACTTCTGTTCACAAAGAAGAGAGGGACGTGGGCATAACTGTTTCTGAGGATCTAAGGTGACTAAACAGGTAGAAAAAGTGATGGCAAAAGCCAGAAGGAAGCTTGGGTGCATCGGGAGAAGAATGGCCAGCAGAAAAAAGGAGGTGATAGTGCCTCTGAATAAGTCTTTCGTGAGACCTCATTTGGAATATTGTGGAGACCACAGCTTCAAAAGGATATAAATAGGATAAACGCTGTGCAGAGGGTAGTTACCAAATTTGTCAGTGAGCTTCATCATAAGGCATATGGGGACAGACTTAGAGATCTTAATATGTACACTTTGGAGGAAAGGCAGGAGAGAGGAGATATGATAGAAACGTTTAAATATCTCTGTGGAATAAATGCACAGGAGGACAGCTCCTTTCAATTGAAAGAAAGCTCTGCAGAAGGAGGGGGGAGCATAGGATGAAAGTGAAAGGGGATGGACTCAGGGTTCATAAATATTTATTTATGAAAAGCGTGGTAGATGCGTAGAATAGTCTCTTAGTGGAGGTAGTAGAGATGAGGACAGTATCTGAATTCAAGAAAGCATGGGACCAACACAGAAGATCTCTAAAGGAATAAAAGGGACTATAATAGCTATGGAAGTGTAGACTAGATAGGCCCTATGGTCTTTTTCTGCCATCATGTTTCTACATTAATGTACCCTAACACATGGTGTGATTACAGCAGGTACACCAAACTTAGTTCTTAGCCACTGAGGTGGCGCTAGTTGCACTTGCGCTAATTGCGACTTTGACAGTGTGCGTTGTGCCCCCACGCTGATGGCAATGTACTCTTGACGCCCGTGAGCTGCCCATTCACCAGCCCAGTGCACAATTGGTAGTTAGCGTGTGGTAACTGTCATGGCCCTGTGCTAAGTTACCGCAGGCCCTTGCGCACAGTTACTGTGCATGAAAACACACGTTAACTGCTTAGCACGTTTTAGTAAAAGGCCCCTAATGCAGTTAATGCAGCTCATTAGTCAATAGTTCCTATGGCGTAAAATGAGAACTACAGTAAATAATGTGTGTTGATGCCCAGTAATGCAATATGGCATCTTTTAATAAATCTAGCCCTAAATTTTTAAGCAACATTTATTTACATTCTCTTATATACCGCGCTATTCTGCATCAGTGCGGTTTACATTGAACAAACTGAAATTACATTGAACATCACTTGTAATCTTATTAGATATGTTTCATAAAGATATTGATAAAAGTGTTGGCTCTGTAATGGTCTTCCTGGACCTTACCATGGTGTTTTACACAGCTGGTTATCAAATTCTGAAACTTTTGTACTGCTTGGTAAGAGCTGGCACATGTCTGAGCTTGTTTGCTTCACACCTAAAGACCAGACTAAGGGGCATATTTACTAAAATGCGCTAAGATAGAGAGCACTGAGGCCCATCTTGTAGCACGAGGGCAGGACAGGACACACACTAGCTGATGAGGACATGCCTCACTAAGCCATTTGCTACTGTTCACATGGGTGCAGCCATTGACGTGGCAGTAAGTGCTCCCAAGCTAACTGCAACATTGCTGGTTAGTGTGCACAAAAGATGTCTGCACTAACCACAGTGTGCACATTCTGCCCCTGAACCGCCCAGTAGGATTTTTACCATGGCTACATTTTTAGCATGTGGTAATGGGTAGCCCGACACACTTAGAGGCACATTCCAGTTCCAGCACGTCTGCCTTCAGTGACTGGTCAAAAAACAGACATGCGGGAGATGGACCTGATTTTGCTGCTGCAGGGCCCAGACATACCCACGATGACAGAATCGGGGACATAGACATCTGGTGTACAGGGAGCTGTTCGTCCCGGGGCCAGAATACCATGGCTGGGGCATGGGAGCTTTGGTGTTCTGGCACCATGGCAACGAGCCATCTATCTGACGGCTCTAAATGCCATTATCCATGCCCGCCTTTGCAGACAGTGAACCTGCTGGCACCAGAGGCCCCCATGGCCTGGATCACAGCTGCAGGGGCACAGCATGGCCAGTGGCATGGGTGGCCAGAGGTGTGCAGCACCGTGCAGTGGGGACCCCTGGGCTTATTCCACTGTCGGGGTAGAATAAGCCAGACGGGCAGCCAGGGGCCAGGGAATGTACAATGGCCCGGCCTGACTTGGCTCTGTATGTTCTGATAGCTGGGCTCTTCCCCGCTCCTCCCAAGCAGTGCTGCTTTCCGCCCCCATCCAGCACTTCCCAGACAAACACTCTGTATGTGTGGGGAGCGCAGGAGAAGGAATCATGTTCCGGGGCTAAGTGTGGGTTGGACGTCCAATCTGGATGTCAAAAACCAGTTATTCGTGGGATGGAATGCCGGCCTTGGTGCACAATAAAGCCTGCAACAACCATTAGTGCAATTTAGTAAACCCCTAAGCATGCATTTTTAGAAGTTCTTTTCTTTTGCACCTGCTCATTGACTTTATATGTTTAGGTTTATTCATGACCTAGATTGGCCACTGTTGGAAACAGGATACTGGGCTTGATGGACCTTGGTCTGACCCAGTATGGCATATCTTATGTTCTTATTTGATTTACTGCCTTTTGTCCATAGCAACAAAAATGGATGCCCCTAGAAGGGGGAAGATAAAACAAAACCAGACAGGAGCAGTCTTGAACTCAATTTTCTTTAACCTCTGTCTGTTCCAAATAGCTGAACTATTCCAAATCTGGGTTTAATTTATGATACCCAGCATTATGTTCCACAGTATGCGGATAAATCCAGATTAGTGGAGCAATTGAACATCTGCCTTACTTAAATTTCTTCTACAGGTAAAATATTTTGAACTTTCAGACTGATTTAAGGCATCCTTTGCACTTGGGAAAAATGTAGCCTGCTTTCTCTTCAAGATTCAGAAGACATGAATGAAACATACAGTTAGATTTCAATAACTACTTTCATCTCACCAAATCCTGTTTTAATAATTTATTCAGCAGTAACTAATTATACAGGTGGATAAGTAGGATAATTTGATGACCTGCTATAATATTTTACTCATTTCTGAGTGGTGGGGATATGCACGGGCAAAAAAGGTTTGTTTAGTACATTTCATTGTTGCAATCAGTGGTCACCAATATTTTTGAAACACCCACAACACAGACTGTGGATTTCAGCCTCTGTAGACAGCAAACACTGTGCATGGATGTCAGTTGCCGTTCTCCGTGGAAGTGCTCCTCACACTTGGAGGTCAGAACCAAAATGGACAATGAAAGCTTACAAATTGGTTAGTAGCATGATTTCCACTATCTTCATGCCTGTGCACCTTGCCAACTTTGTCAGTGTCTGTTTTCAAAAGAGAAAATCAGATAAGTAGTTTCTTCTTGATTAGACACAGTGGTGGACACATGGAAGAGTCTCCCAGTGACGTAGCATCAGAACTCGAGGAAGTTTCGGGAAGGCAATGAGAAGACGTAGCTACTGGGAACTAAGGACAAAGCTGGAGGAAGAGTTATGGTCTTCAATACTGCAGTAAAGGAAAATGCCCAGCCATGATGGGCTTTAATATTTCTATTTAGAAGCACTTAGAGGGCCTTTTACTGCGCAGCTAGCAAGGGTTCAGACAGGCATAACCGCATATTCAAGCCAGATAACTGTTAGCACAGGGGCAAGACAGTCACCGTGCGCTGATTCATGCGGTAACTGCGACTGGCGTGTCAGAGTAGTGACTAGGTGGGTTAGGAACGGAGAATTGGCATGGTAAGTGTATTGCATTTAAGGTGAGGGCACATGTCATGCACGATCTGTCAATGTTGCAATTAGCATTGGTGCAATTGGAGTTAAGTAACCCCCATTATTAACATCATACTAAGCGTACGGTGCTGCATGTTAACTGACAGAAAACATGTTGTTCACGGCCCCAACAGTTACCGGAGATTTTGCACCTAATGCATGTACATTTTTGCACTATTTGTGTGTTAGATGCGAAACTATAGAGCCCTTTAAATGTGGTAAATGATTTACGAATTACAAACTTGCTTGTGTACTTTTGTGTGAAGAAGAATCATACCAGGATACTCAGGTACTGTATCTCTGGGAGACAGCTATAGTATGAAGGATTCTTTTTTATTTAATTAAGAGTAAATGGATTATTTGACATCTGTGATAACACAGCCATAAGAGACAAAGTGCAAACAGCAGCACTATGCTTTGGTTTATTTCATGCAGTCAGTGAAAGGTGTGTCAGCCTAGACGGAGAGAGTGGTAAATATAATGTGACACCCAACATGTCCTTGAAGACAGTTCCAAATCGCTCTGTAAGGTATTGAGACATTTATCAAAAGGACAAAATTATAAGATGCATTTTAAGACCTTAGCTAAATTGACAGACCTGATGCAGAATATTCCAGTTTCACTGGCTATGTCATGGTTTTTAGTGTCCTAAGCTCACTAAAATTAAATGACTCCCAACGCTTTTATTTCCATCACCCCTTATTTAAAGATCATTACACACAGTAATGGGCATCTCCAGCTATTTATGGTTTTGCTTGGGTTTTGCGATGACCTTACTCTGCAATCTATTAATCTATTAGAACCTGTTGTCTTCCGAACGATTTAGCATTATAACTGAAATAATGTTAAACCAAGCAAAGCGTGTGCACAGAAAGGCTGCATCATCAACAAAGTCTTGTTTTTTTTATTTTTATGTTTTCCTTTTTTAAATTCTCACTTATCAATTAAAGGAACAGTTCAGCATTGAAGAAGCAGTCCGAGGCCTGAAATCCAGAAGGGAGAGAAACGAAGACTGCATCTTTTGCTTGAAAGGAATTTTTCACCTGAGATTTTTTTTGAAGCTGCATCAGTTTTCCCTGTACATGAATAAAGTTGGCAATAATTAAGATCTTTGTGCCCTGTATATTGTGCTGCAGGCAGGACACGTTACTAGACAGCTGTATGGAGACAGTAGTGCCACTTGATAGTGCCTAGTAACCCTAGAAATTGCCTTACTAGACTGAATCCTTTGTGTCTGATTAACCCCCCTGCCGGGTCCAGCAGAAGCAAGATTTGACATTTTGTGCTCTGTGATTCAGCATCAGAGGCCAGTTAGGAAAAGAAATTCTATAGCGTCTACAAAAAAGCTGAGGAATCTCTTGGACGTTAGATTTTCTAGTAGATTTATCAATGTGCTTGCTGCTAGACTAAAATGAGCAAATCACGATGAAATAGGAGGGTGTTTTTCAAAACCTCTTACGTGCACAAGTTGCAATTTATTCAGGTAAATGGACCGGCTGAGAATTTCCCTCCCTGAGTTTGACTTAAAGTGCATGCGGGTTTTCCAGAGCTGACTTGGAAGAAAGGGAGTTGGGTTCCTAAAATAATACATACAGACTGAAGTTTCAAATCAATGAGCATTATTTTCTGGAAAAGGTCTGTCAGCATTAAATGCAGCGCAAAAACTATTTGGAAAGGGAAAGCATATGCACCCTTCTCTTTGAAGCCCGATGCAACATCAGTATGTACAAAGTGGACTTTGGACCAAGACTGGGAGATTTAAAATATCACCTCCTGAAGGTCTGAAGGCAAAGTTTAGATAGTATGTGGAGATCAGAACAGGAGCAATACAAAGCTGTTGGGTGCCCTAGACAAACCTTCTGTTTTAATCTCCCTCTCCAAGATTTAAACTTAACAATCATCCCCCCCCCCTTTCCACACAGCCCTGTAATAATGTATAACTGGACATCGTACTATCAAACATTAAACTTTGCTTTGTAGGTATGTGGTGCCCACTCTCCCTGCAGGCAACAAAATGTGCTGATGGGTCTTTCTGTTGCTATCAAAATCTATTGTTTTGCTTTGACCACTGCTGACCTAGGCAACTGCCTTGTCTTTACTAATGGCTGAGACGGCCCTGGATTGGAATTTAGATGTTGAGGTTGGGATATATCCAAAGCCAGTAGTATTTTAGAAAAGGCTCTGTCAAATGTGGACCCTTTTCTACAATATGAATAAGGAGGTACCAACACTTCCACATGTATGCACTGGAGGAGAACCTCTTTTGATTGAGAGCAAGCTCTATTATGAGGGGACATGGGATGAGGGTGAAAGGGGATAGACTCAGGAGTAATATGCAGAAATATTTCTTTACGGAAAGAATGGTAAATGCATGGAATAGTCTCCCAGTGGAAGCGGTGTGACACGAGGACAATATCTGAATTCAAAGAAGCAATGGACAAACACAGCGGATCTCTAAAGGGAAAAAGGGGACTATTGCAGTTGATATGGACGAGCAGACTAGATAGGCCATATGGTCTTTTTCTGCTGTCATGTTTCTGTGTAAATTGGTATCTCACTACATTGATGTGTAAGCGCTCAAACTTATGGGGGTTATTTTAAAAGCCTTATTTGTGCTCTGGATGATCCCACATCTCTCGTGGCCTCTGCCAAAAAGTGGCTTGCCTATGATCACAGGGAGTACCAGTGGGAATTGAACCCCTGACCTTCTGGGGACTAGGCAGCTACTCTAACCACTAGGCTATTCCTCCACTCCAGGATACTGCAGTAAAGAATGCATATTTTCCATGCACCTCAGCTTGGTAAATAGACCTCTTAGAGCTTTAGATGCCAAAATGACTCTTTTGAATTACAACTAGGGCCAAATCTGAAAAATTCAGTTGCAAATTTTTATTAGAATCCTATATTTAGCCTGTTAAAATGGATGGCTAAAGGGATAGAGTTAGAACAGTGAAAAAAATTATACAAATAGGCATTGTTAGGCCAAGAATTTGTTTTTTAAGTTCAGCTGATAATTTCCCTAAATTTAGGTTCCTAAAACATACGGGCCGATATTCAAAGCCCTTAGCCAGCCAGTCGGCTAAGGGGACAATGCGAGATATTCAGCATACTATCTGGATATTACTACTGAATATCCCTACAGACCAGCCTGGCACTATTGGGTTAGTGCAGGGGCAATTTGTAGGTAGTGAGGGGGCGGAGCCAGCACTAACCAGGTAAATGAAATCAAAGTCAGTGAGCTATGATTAGTGGGTCAGCATTTTTGCAGACGCTTGCCACATTCCTTGGGTTTTATCATGTTATGGTTTCAGCATCATTACAACTGTACGGCCAATAACAGATATTCGTGAAGGATGTCTGACTGATGCAGTATGCTGAATTTTTGATAAATGAATATATATATTCACTAAAAATGTTTCAGAAAGAAACTGGAAAAGATCACTAATTTGCTTACAAAGTAAAAGCACATATTATTTGTTGCTGCATATATTCTTACTCACCTGCTTTTAGAGGACTAATTTACACCAGCACCTAGCCATTGACCCAGGTAAATAGCTTTTGAAATTTCTGCTCGCAACATTTAGTAGTGTGAATAATGTAACTCAACCATTATGTTAGTCGGGTTGTTTTTGTTGCAAAGATATAAATATCTATGAGTAGGTAGCAAAACTGCATGCTAGCTTAGATCAGTAATTTAAACTGGCTGTTTCCAAGTATGGTTTAATTATATGAGCACCAAAAATGGCAGCAGGAGAGTCAACATTTCAAATGTGTACAAATAATTATATTCTTTGTAATGGAAGTCCAAAACTGTGCACAGAGAAATAAATAGGCTTATATTGCTGCTGTTTTACGGAACTGTTTGTAATTAGATTGCAATATTGCCTGCTAGGGTTTGTACTCAGAATTTTTGCATTTCATTTTCTTTTTGTTTCATCTTTTTACCTTTTTTCATTTTGTCATTTCTTTAATTTCATTTATTTAAAATAATATAAACAAACAGTTGAAACTCCCCCTCCCCAAGAAACAAAAGAAAAATGCGCAGCTAGGGCCTCACCAATATCAAAATTTGAGCCACTTCTCCCTCACCCCCACTCCCCAAAAAAAGCTTGCTGTCAGCTCCAAAGCCTTTCTCCCCTTTTAAAAAGTCATTCCCTTACAGCCTCCTCTGCCTCTTACACTACCCACAGATCTTCAGATTTTGTCCTGCTGGTTTGTTTTTCAGATAGTTAAAAAAAGAGTCAACCAGCCTTCTGGTCTTCTCAGGTCAACCAATGGTTGAGGCATTTCTTGTTTAACAGTATCAGAGGCTTGAGATTTCAGGCTGACTATTGACTCTATTTTTAATTTGGAGTCTTGCATTTAAAAGGTGGCTGGACTGGCATATCTGGCATACCCAACTAGTTGGGTAACTGTAGCCTTATTTGGAGGCCAAAGAATTTGAAATCGGCATAATTTCAGACTTTACATCTTATCCTTAATTATTATAATACCCTCTTCAATGGGTTACTTGTCAGATTACAGGCAAACTACAACTGGACAGAATATGGTGGTGAGGGTCATGCTTAGAAAACCCTGTAGAAAGAGAGAGAGCATGTTATCAGTTTTCACAAGAGTTATATTTAAGATCTTGACTTTGACATTGCAACAAATGAAGGGCATAGCCCAGTATATTTGGCTGATAACTCAACTGGGATGTACCACAAGAAGGATTACTCACTGTACCATCTGTGAGAAAGCCTTCTCAGCTACAGTTCTTGCATTTTTGAAAAGTGTTTCAAGGGATATTCAACTAGAAGCAGACTATATGATTTTTAGGAAGAAGCTATTTCCTCAGATATGTGGTACTGCTATGATTTGAGTCTGCTGATTAACCTGCAGCTGCTGCACTAGGTGTATCTGTTAGGAAAGGGGTGAGTAGAAGCTGTTGATTTGTATCTAGTTGGTCTATTGACATGGTTGAGAACATGCGGGAAGAAGCAGGTATATTCTTTGGATAGAATTTAGATATACCACAGAGTAGATCCAATTATTTTAGGTTGGTTGCCAAGGGATATGTAAGGATGTTATCTGACCGGTAATAAGAATATATGTAATATTATTAAGGAAGTGTTACTATCTTGTTTTAGTTGTCAATGTAAGATGCTTAACTATTGTATTTTATGTTGTACAATTTTTTATTATGCTGTACACTACTGTGGAGGAGTGCAATTAACCCAGATTAAATTAAATTAAGGGACATGTTTATTACAGTTTGATAAGCAGTAACTATGTGAATTATCACGGTAATTGTTACTGCATGGCTGCAGTATCTGTTACCGTGCAGCCATGACACTTAAAGGAGAATTTTAAAAAGGACATGGAGAGGGGAATTCTCCTGTCCATCTGAGACATGGAGAATTAGTCCAGTATGTTACAAAAGGTTCTGCTAAACATAGAGCTCATTGTAAAATAACTGCAGGACTGCATGTCTGAAAGGAGCAAGTGATTTTAGGAGGCTTCATGTAGGAAAAAAAGTTGTGGAAATCCTCCCCAGATAGACGTGAGAGCAACCTCCTAAAATTCTTACAGCGGCACAGAGGCATACCAGTGCAGTATTACAGGTCTGGCCCCCACCCCAGGACCCCACCCCAGGACCCCCTGGCTGCCCCTGACCAGATAAGCCCCCCGCGGCATTAACCTCATCCCCACTCCCACTTTGACCCCCATCGAGGCATCAGAGTGAGCTCCTCTCCCC
Source organism: Ichthyophis bannanicus (assembly GCA_033557465.1). Lineage (NCBI taxonomy): Eukaryota > Metazoa > Chordata > Amphibia > Gymnophiona > Ichthyophiidae > Ichthyophis > Ichthyophis bannanicus. The sequence continues at coordinate 39,197,655 of CM066050.1, read as the reverse complement.
TCGAAAGTCCCCCTAATCAAAGGGTATAAAGTCAACCCCTCCTTTGGTATCCCGAACTCTTTGGGCTTCCTAGCCCCCGATGACCATCCCCAAATTCACCAGGTCATTGGTGGCCAGCAGGAGCAGGAGCCCACTCACTCCTGCTCTGCATAAAGGCCTCTACCAAATGGTGCTGATGACCACTAGCGGTAAGTTACTGTCACCGCTGCAAAGAGCGTCAAGGCAGTAAATGCATCCTTGATATTGGGAATGCCCTTCCCGCCACATGCCCCCTTCCCTGACTTCTAGAAGCACGTTTTCTCACCCCTAATACCCCTGTGACATCAAGAAGCAAATCCCGCATCTTCCCCTCAACCTCCAGAAACAACTGCCCCTCCCTAACAACCCCAGCCCTTACCAAGAGGCTCTGGTGGCTAGTGGGGGAGGGGGAGGCAGGAGTGATCCTCTGGTGCCCATTGCCTTCTTTTTGTGCCTGGTAATGATAGCTTTGACCCCTAGTGGTAGTCTCGTGATACTACCATAAGGTGTCAAGCTGCCAGATAAGGAACACACACTAGGATGGCGCAGAACTGGGGAGCTCTTTTAAAAATGATAGCGACTGTGCGATTTTTCAGGTGGGGACCCTGGAGTTGGCTGTATCGGCTAGTGCTTATTTTTTTTAAACTAAACAAAATTTAAAAAATGAATAAAAATTTAATTCATTTTTTCTTTCGCTTTGCTCTCAAAATGAAATGATGGGAAATAGATCCTATTTCATTTCAAAGGAACACACAGGGTCTCATTGGCAATACGTTTCAACCCTATATTTATTCTAATGTAATTTCAGCATGTCCTCAACTCACACCTTCTCTGGGCATCATTATTTAATGCAACTTTAATTTAATTTTGCATTCTTTATCTGCTTTTTCAAATAATGCTCAAGGAGATTTAGAGCTTATTAGTATTCAGGTCCAATGAGTCCCTGCTAACTAATCTGTTTGGTTATTGGACTACATGACTCAAGGGACTTGTCACAGCATTGCAGAGACTTTCACCTCTAGGCAACAGGTTCAAATCCCTGCTAAATGCAGGTGGCCTATGTGAAATGAAACAGCGGTCACAGTGTAGTCCCAGGGGCCACAAGAGACGTATTTATACAGTGACTCCTCTCGGGTTCCAGTACCTGCATTAAATCTGACTTTTCACAAGCAGAGAGCATTTCAGCTCTTAACTTTCTCTGCTTGATGGCTATTTTGCATTAAATCGCCATAACAATAAAATTGTTGGTTTGCATTCATGGAAACCTTAAACTCTTAAGTAGTAACATGGGACTTTGTTACACATATATTGTATTCATAGTCTAACTCATTCACAAATGAAATGCAAAGCATATTCACATGCCATAAAAGCAGCCAAAATACAGTGTAATAAGTGATGCACTGCTATTAATGCTGAACTAGATTGGCTTCCATGATGGATCCAAGCTGCAAATCTCTGCCTATCAGCAGTTTTCCATTCAGACACACACATCTCTGCTTCAAGTTTCTAGTTTCTCTTTGTATTTATTTAGTTTCCTGCCACACTTTTGAAATCTGCTTGGGTATTCTATACATCAGAAGGAATGTGTACTTACTGTAGTATGCTAAGAAATGAAGCCCAAACACGCAAAACAAAACATGCAAGGGCCTAGTTACTAAAGTGCAGTAACATTTGCAGTTACCATAGGCTTATATCCAAAATTTCCATGCAAAGTCTCCAGAGGCACCTTCTTTACGGTATGTTAACTGAATGGGGGAGGGGGGGAGAGGGGCATTACTACATCAACATTATCAAGCACATGAACAGTTAACATGCACTATCTTATCAGGCATTAACTGTAAGTGCAGTCCCTACCCATCCTGAACTTATTCCCCTCCCATTCTATGTTAGCACTGGCTTCCCATTAGCATATTATTGTTGGTTTTTAAATTATGCTCAGGGAGAGGCCTAGAGTATCTTCGGATTAGACTGAAGAATCCTATCGCCTTATGACTTTATGACTAGGGCAGTCCCATGAAATAAATAGGACTAGTGAGTTACTGCTCTGGGGCTTTTGGCAAATGCAGAAGACTAATGGATTACGATTTATTGTGATTTGGTGTACCGCTTTTCTGTACATAGGCAAGGCAGTTTACAACTATAAATTAGAAAATTAAAAACTGAGAAACTTCATTAAAATAAATAGGAAAGAGTAGAGGACACAGGCAAATGAAAGTCTGGAGGCAGAGGACAGGACTTCCCAATCCACACAGGCTAACCCGATTTGTTAAAAGCTTGTTCAAACAAGAAAATCATGAGGCCAGATTTGAAGTTGTTGAAATTGGGCTGTAATCGAAGGTGAAGAGGCAGTGATTTTCTAGAGAATTGGTTTCCTGAAAGAAAAAAAAGCAGAGATTTGTGTTGACTCCAGCCTAGCTTTGGTGGAAGAGGGGAAGAATATGTAGCCTCTTATCATAAAGAGAGCGAGGCAATGTGGAGAAGGGTATGGAAAGTGAGAACTAAGTATGAGTTAATAATTTCAACTGGATGTGGAAGGTAATAGGTAACCAGTGATGGTGCATGAAGAAAGAGTCATGTGATCAAACGATGGAATTCTTTACCAGTAGAAATAGAGCAGGAGATTAATTTGTTGATGTACTCAAAGAAGTTGAAGACGTCTTTATCTGTTTTAGGATGATTAATCCCTAAATCCTTGAGGGACGGGAGAAAGGGAGGGACTTTTAATTCTGTTTTTTTATATTGATTTGTGCATGTACATTTAGATGTATACATTGAATTTCATTTCTAAATAGAAACATAGAACCATGACGACAGAAAAAGACCACATGGCCTATCTAGTCTGTCCTTCCATATCAACCACTACAACAGTCCCCTTTTTTCCATTAGAGATCCTCTGTGTTGGTCCCATGCTTTTTTGAATTCAGATGCTGTCCTCATCTCTACCACCTCCACTGGGAGACTATTGCACGGATCCACCACTCTTTCCGTAAAGAAATATTTCTGCTTATCACTCCTGAATCTATCCCCTTTCACCCTCATCCCATGTCCCTTCGTAGCAGAGCTTCCTTTCAATCAAAAGAGGCTCTCCTCCTGTTCATTTATGCCACGGAGATATTTAAATGTCTCAATCATATCACCTCTATCCTGCCTTTCCTCTAAGGTGTACATATTAAGATCCTTAAGTCTGTCCTCATATGCTTTATAATGAAAAAAACACTAACCATTTTAGTAGCCACCCTCTGTACCACCCTCTGTACCCTCTGTACCATTTTAGTAGCCACCCTCTGTTTATATCCTTTTGAAGGTGCGGTCTCCAGAATTGCACACAATACTCCAAATGAGGTCGCACCAAAGACTTATACATAGGCACTATCACCTCCTTTCTTCTGCTGGCCATTTCTCTCCCTATGCACCCAAGCATCCTTCTAGCTTTTGCCGTGGCCTTTTCTACCTGTTTAGCTGCTTTAAGATCATCAGACACAACCATGCCGAGGTCCTGCTCTTCTTTAGTGGACAAAAGTATTTCACCCCCTATACTATATTGCTCCCTTGGATTGCTACATTAAATCTCAGCTGCCAAATTCCAGACCATTCTTCAAGCTTAGCTAGATCCCTCCTCATGTTATCTACACCTTCCTGAGTGTCTACTCTATTGCAGATTTTGGTATCATCCGCAAAGAGGCAAACCTTACCCAACAGCTTTTCTGCTATATCACTAACAAAGATGTTAAAAAGAATGGTTATATAAATGGTATTGAGTGACTTGTTTATAATCCTTGGGAAATGATGCCCACATTAACTGTTAGGGACTCTTTTACTAAAGGATGTTAGCGGTTATCATGGGTTCTGGTGCATGCTAAAGGCGTGCTGGAACATGGCATGACAGTTAGCATAGCCGGATTGCGGTGCTAACTCTCCAAGGTGCATTCAGGGTGCAAGATAGTTGGAGGGGAGAGTGCCTTTCAGTCAGGCAAGCAATTAATGCAGGTGCACTTTCTGCTATCTCCACCCATGCTAATTATGGCCCATATTAGGGCAGGGTGCATTGCGTTAACTGTCAGGAACATACTTTCCATGCTATAGTTTTGCCGCTATCTGGGCATTAGATGCAAAACCATAGTGCCATTTAGTAAAAGAGCCACCTAGTATATGTTAATTGCTGCTTAGTATATAGCCCCTCATTATACAATTTATAGTTTCATCTGGATGAATTGTGGTTTATACACTGTTTGGTCAACTAGTTTTAATGAAAACCCAAACCGAATAGAGGATTATCCATACTACGTCAACTTGTTTTAAAACACCTTAATTGTAGATATGGTCTTCAGGGGATGTGGAGATGTGACCCAGAACTCAGCCTGTCTCACCATTATCTCCACCCTGGGACATTTTCTTTCTCAAATGTCTGTCTTAACTCTTTCCTTGCCTCCTTCTAGATGGTTTCCATCACAACTTCACATCCTTCTACTGACTGTGAATTTGCAGTATCACCAGAGGTCCTCCCAGCATACTGAAAATACCCTGCCTTCATGCTTCCCATAGAAAAGAAAAATGGGTTAAATTAGAGGTTATGTTTGCCACCCATAGAGCTAAAATCTAATCATAATCCTACAGTTTATAAAACAAAATTGTATTTCAGAATTCCAGGAAAAGAACAAGAAGGAGATATCTCTATAAGCTTGATACTGAAGGCTTTCTGTGGACAGAAAAAAATGTGTTTTACAAAAAATATTTTTGCCCCTTTATGACTAAAGAGCACAAAATATTTGGGGTTTCTCCCACTGCAAATGCTTTAAAAGGAGATATTCAGGCTAACATTTTTTTAAAGCATAAAAAGTACCTCCAGCAGTACTTCTGTGTAGAAATGCACCATCTCAGAGTAGGAGGAAGATTATTCAAGTCTGAGCATTCTGGGAAAAAATAGATGGTGCCTAGTTTTAATAAGATGTTTGTAGATTGGTCAGTTGATATATCTATGGTGGCCCCACCTTTGGCCAGTACCAGGAAAAATATGACTACTTTGGACACACATTTGATTTCTGTCCACTGGGAGATTATGATCCGAGGTCACAGGTTGAGAAAACTGGTGACCCTCTTATTTTTCAATAAATCTTTCTGACCAACCCTCTTTCAGCTAATTGGGCAAAGTTCATCTTGAGCTCAGATTTGGAAAGGCAAGCAACCAAATCTAAAATCCAAATCCAAACCTGCATTGAACCACTTAACAAAATCCAAACAAAGCTGTGCCTACGAGTTAATGATGAATACAAAAATATGGCTCTGAGTTACAACCAATGAAAATTTTGGTCAGAAGAAGCCCATTTGAGGATGAACACCATGGTCTTACTTACCTGCAATAGATTTCACATTTCATTGACACAAAAAGTGTATAGCAAAACATTGTGAGGGTAATTTTAGAAGCCCTATTCATGCTTTGGACATCCGAAAACAGGCATACGATGTTCAAAACACCTGGAACCATTTTAGAAGCCAGGTCTGTGGACATCCCCGGTGTGAAGATGTCCAAGTCGGAACGGAGATGCAGTGAAGGCAGGCTGGCGCATTCCCGAGAACCTGGACATCCTTGTCTGAGTTCAGAAATGTCCTGGATGTCTAGAGCCACATCAAAGGTCATGCCTGCTCCACGAATGAATGGACACCTGAAAAGTGTTCCTTTCATCCCGCAAATGTGTGGAAGGAGGTGCCTCATCGCCCTGTAATTTTAGATTTTGACAATGAGCACTAACGGAGGATGGGGATTCCTGTTTTCATTTTGCCACACTGCTGGACATCCTCGTATGCAACCTTGCTTGAGATGAACATCCCTACCCCACGTTTTCACAGCGGGGACATCTATATGAATGTCGGCATGGCAGTCCACGTATGTCAGGGGGAGCTACGTTTCTAAAATCGGACTGAAATATAGACATCTCTGGTGTTTTTCTGCACATTCTGCCCCGGACTTCCCAGATGGTACTTGGATGCTTTTTCTAAAATGCCACTTCACAAAACTGTTTCTTTAGGACACAGTGCCATATCTGAGAAACCATGAAAGTAATATGATAATGTCAGGGCATTTTGAGAAGCAGAAAGTATTTTCTGACAAGTATTAATCTGCTCGTATAAATTTTGTGTGGGTGTCAAGCAAAGCATCTATTCTCAAACAAAGACATCAATCTCCGAACAAATCAAATAACAAAACCAGTATTGTACATATTTACTTTAGGTTATCCCTGATTAATTTAAAGTACAAAACTTCATTTGTGCAAAGCACAGCTGATGAGAAGGACGATTAAATTGAGAATTTCAGATTCAGTGGGTGCAATTAATAAGATGCTATACAGTAATTACAGGGTAAAAAGCCAGGTAAATAAACAGATTGTGCCTGACTTTCTGAAACAAAATGTGAAGAAAAAGCACTTACAAAGGAAAATATGATGTGCAGGGTGTGAAAGGGTTAAAAACATAGTTGAGGTTCAGACATCGTTGAAGTTCTGCTCATGATATTTGCCACAATTGTATTGTAACTAATCTATTGAATAAAATTAGCCCAACTCCTTTGCTCATTAAGAGGAAGCGTCTCATTTGTTAGGAATGGCTCACTGTATTAGATCTGGAAGGACTCCGGTGCAGACTGGGAGAAATCCCAACCTTGTCCTGATAATCTCACTCTCATTCAGGATATCTGCAGTGAATATGTATAAGATACAGTCAATGTGTATGGACTGGAGAATCAATAGATAGAAACAGTTTCATGCATATTCATTGTTGATATCCTAAAAACCTGACTCGTTATGGAAGTGACCAGGATAGCACAAGAAAATCCTGTCATAGTACATCTCCGCCATTATTTTTATGTTTCATGCTCTGTGCGGCAGCATTAATCATAGTTTAGACTGTTCAGTTCTACCAGAAATTCACAGTGAAGTGACACTGCAGATGAGAGAAAGGTTAAAAAAGAATTAGATGACAGAGGCCTCAGAAAACAAGTTAACTACCAGATCTTATTGCATGTATACAGGCTACATAGTCTATCTGCAGGACCAATATCTATGCAGTTTGAAATATGCCATTCCTTTCTCCGCGCAAGTTGTTATTCTTCTCCATCTTGCATCTTAAGAATTGTTTACATTCATGTCACGAGGCAATCCCCAAATACTGTATTTGCCTATAGAGTTATCAAGTTCCCCAGTTCCAGGAGTGAGATTTGTTACCATTTCTGGTTTTAAATTTCAATTGCAGTGCAGTATGGTACATGTAATCCCTCATTTTACCCATTGGAATCAGTGCTGCAGGTCCCATAATGCAACTTCATTTTATGCCCTCTAGTTTTATAGCCTCCCCTTCTTTGAAAAAGGTTTATTTGTTCATTAAAGGTCTGTATCATATCTCCCCTATCCCTCCTCTCCTCTAGGGTATACATATTTAGGTCTTCAAGTCTCTTCTCATACGTCTTCTGGTGTAGGCTCCAAATCATTTTGATCGCCTTCCTCTGAACTGTTTCAAGTCTTTTTCTATCCTTTGAGAGATATAGTCTCCAAAACTGAACACAGTACTGCAAGTGAGGCCTCACCAAAGACTTGCACAGGGGCATTAATACCTCCTTTCTGCTGGTTATTCCTTTCAGCATGCAACCCAGCATCCTTCTGGCTTGGGCTACCACCTTGCATTCCATTTATTTTTTTGTACCCCCTCATGCATGATATTGAAACAATTCCTAAGTCAGTGTTTGCACTGTGTCTGTATACTTCATTAGTATGCATCAGACCTTCCTGGAATCCAATGATATTTTAATGGTATATGTGTGCAGCACTACACATGAGTGTCAACTGCAGGTCATTTAGGGTCCGATTCCGTACCAGACATAGATCCCCCTCTGTACGTCGCGAATCTGATCCCATGGGGCTTGCACGTGCAAGCTGGGACTGCGATTCAGTCTGGCCTGTATGTGCAGGACTGTCCCCGGCTAACTCAGTCAAGGCTCTTCAGTGGAGCTGCAGCGCCATGGCGTCAAGTTGCCATGGCACCGTGGCTCCATTGAAGAGCTGTGATGCTGGCCGCCAGAGAATAAATGCTTATTCCCTGCAGCCCGATCCCCGATCTGGCCTCGTAAGGCCAGGGGTTGGGCTGCAGGGAATGTCCTCCAGCCCCCTGCTCCATCAATGCCCCAGCTGTCCCAAAAAAACAAACATCCAGGGAAATTATTCCACCGTCCACGTCCAGGGATGCTTATTCCATCAGAATCGACCCTGTACATCCAGGGCCAGTGACCGCCCAGACTCTGCCCCCCAAGCCACCCTTTCCGCGCACCTGTCTAACTTCCCTGCAAACCAGCGGGGAAGTTAGTCGAAGCCGGAAGAAGGCACGAATAGTGGGGATGGACCTCCCGTTGGATCATCCTTCCCTGCTATTCGTGGCACAGAATAACCCCCTTAGTGTTTGCTGGATAAGCATTGCTTGCACTAAGGATAAGGGCTTGTAAGCTGTTTAGAAAGATCATCCTAGTGGTGGGCATTAGAAAATCTCATATTTCACTTATTTCTTCATTTTGTTTTGTTTTTCATTTTTTTGTCCATTTGCTTCATTTCTGAATTTTAGAGCACATTTATAGGGGGTGCATATTCCTTTTAAAACTAACTGTAAAGTGTGATGAATGAAGCCAACTGAATGGCTGATTGATCCAAAACATATTTATTTTCATTAATTTTTGGATCCATTCTAGTCTGCTTGGACAGGCACAGCAGAGCTACCTTGCCTCTTTGGCGCTTTTATGTCTATCCTCTCTTTCCTATTATTTTATGGTGTTCCTGACTTCCTTTTCCTAGCAGTACAAATCCTTTTATTTTGTAAACCGCTCTGATGCACCTCTGTCTGAGTGGTATATTAAGACTGAAATAAAGATAAAGATAAATAACAAAGAACACAAACAAGCCTATCCCAGCCTCACATCTTCCAAATCCCATAGCTGATGATGTCAGAAAGAAATTGAAACCCAGGAAAGAACTGTATTTATTTCCAGCAGTTATAACTCACCTAGCAGCATGTTGATCAAGGTGGAGACATTCACAATAAAATCACACATGTTGCTTCTTTCTGGATTCAGAGTACCTTGGCAGCTATAGGCTAGTATAGTTAAAGAGATGCAAATTAAAACATATCATCGAACTCAGAAATAAAGCAAATAATTATGCACTCGGGGCTCAGGTTTAGCTAGAGAGGGGCTGGGTTGCCTGAGTCAGTCTATGCTGCAAGTACAGTGACTGTGAAAGAAGAGAGGTCTGACAAAGACAAGGCGTGGGAAGGCAGGAGCAAAGGCGCGCGGCGCACACAGTCTTTGGGGGTACGAGGGCCTCTGTACTAGTAAAGTCTGGCATGCTGTGTGGCTGTGTCTCAGTGACAGCACCCTTTCTAGACAGGGCAGAGGGCACACACAAACTGCAGAAGAAATTCTGAATCACTGCAAGAATGTGGTAAGGGGTGATTTCAATTACCCCAGTATTGACTGGGTAAAAGTCACATCAGGACCCAGTAGGGAGAGGTAAAGTTTCCAGACGAAATAAATGACGGCTTTGTGGAGCAGCTGGTTCAAAAACTGTCACGAGGGGGAACTATTTTAGACCTAGTCTTTAGTGAAACACAGGATCTGGTATGAGAAGTGATGATGTCAGAGCCGCTTAGCAATAGTGATCGTAACATGATCAAATTTGATTTAATAAATGGAGGGAGGACAATAAAGAGATTTACTGCACCAGCATTTAACATTCACAAGGGAGACTGATAAAATGAGGAAAACAGAAAAAAACCTAAAAGGATGTTGTTTAAAAATACAATCTTGGAAGCCGCTACCAGAGGTATTTTATGCTTTAAAAAAGGTAGATGAAAAACCACAGGATTGTCAGCATGGTTTAAAGGTGAGCTCGGAGGCTGTTATAGAAAAGAACATTCTTCAAAAATGGAAAAAGGATCCAAGTGATGAACACAGAAAACAGCATAAGCACTGGCAAGTTAGATGCAAAACACTGATAAGGCAAGCAGAGAGAATTTGAAAAGAACCTTGTCGAATAGTAAAACTTTTTCAAATACGAAGACTATAAGGGAGTCAGTTGGACCATCAAATGACAGGGAGTTAAAGGTGCAGTAAGGGAAGACAAGGCCAGAGCTGTCTTGGCTGAAGGATATGTAAGGGAACTAGCCATGCCGGAAAGAATATTTAAAGGTGACTATTCAGGGAACTGTTAACAAATCTTGGTGCCCCTGGACTGCTAGGAGTCATTTGCATCATTTTGGATCCTAGTGCAAGCAGAACAGCAGTGAGTGCGAATCAGTCCTGCTCCCACTAGGCACCAGGACCCACCAGTAAAAGCAGGAAAGGTATTGGATGGCGTGGGTGGGATGGATGAGCTGGACGTGATCTCAGGGGAGTCTGATGTTGGCAGAGTGGTTTAGCTGAGGTCTCAGTGTAAACACAGCACATTCTTCAATAATAAAATAGATGCCTTGGGGGAAACAGGAGGATTGAATGCATTGCAGGAGGTAGGAGGGATTGGTAACATTGTGGGGGCTGGGGGGGGGGAGTATGGGAAGAGGAGAAAGAAAGAGTCAGGTGTGGGATGTGGGGGGAGCAAACGGTGGTGCTGAAATGGCTGCACGTCGAGATCGGGAGCAGCAATTTTAAGAAGCTGCTCCTGATGCATATGTGGGGGAGTTTATTATGTTTTACCTCCTCCCTGTTCAGCTTCTTAAAATTGCTGCTCCCATGCAGTCCTGCACTTATTTTACAAGAGGCTCCATGTTTGATAGAATCTCTTGCAAAATACTATGAGGAGTAGTAGTGGCAAAATAGAATCTGAATAATTTGGAGTCCAAAGATGAAGTGAATGGGTGATTAATCCAAAAATGAACTGAACCAAAATTGTTTCCATGCCTATCCCCGCTAAATAATTTTAGGGGCCCTTTTATTAATGGGTATTAGCTGTTAAGGGAGGTTCTGGCACATGCTAAAGGCATGCTGGTCTTAACAGTTCATGCAAGACCATGATAGCATGGCCAGATTTTGGTGCTAACTGTCCAAGGCGCCTTAAGGTTGCAAATTGGTGGGTAAGGGGTAGAGATTGGGTAGGGTGAGTGCTTTGCAGCCTGCGCACCCACGCCAACTACATGACGAACAATTAGCATGTGTACATTTACTACCACCTCTATAGATGGAAGTAAATTTACCGGTGCTATTTTCATGCCGTGGGTTGGGTGAGTCACGTTAACTGCCAGGGAACATGATTTCCAGGCCTCCGACAGTTAATGCTGTGGTGTTGCACCTAGTGTGCTATAGGTTGAGTGTTATTGGTGCGCTAGGTGCAACACCAAATCACCCTTTAATAAAAGGGCCCCTTAGCGTGCACTAAAATAAAAAAACTAAAGAGAATTTGTAATGGGAAGTATCACAAAATGAAACAAATATCACGATTTTTATGCCATTTAAAAATCACAGAACGCCTCTAGATCATACCGGTAAGCTTCATTTAGGCCCCAAATAATGTTAGAGAAGTTTGTAACTTCTCTAACACCATGCTCATTGAAAGGGTTAAATATTTCTTAGGGTTGAGAAGCAATTCACAGCATTTGATAAATTAAGTCATAACATGGTACAATCTGCAAAGTTAAAAGTAGCAGACTTGTATTAAAATTCCTCATTACTGTCCATTAAAATATATCACATGATTATTTAGCATAATTTTTAATAACACAGCTATGATATAAAAACTCTTGAAGGCATATTTTCCAGAATACAGAATATGACTCCCTAGAATATGATGTTGTCTTGCTCAAAGTAGACTTTATTTCACTGTCACTTAAAATGCAATAAAGATCTCATATTGATATTAAAATGGTATTAAAAATATTATACCCTCTGTTTAAAGGCTTCTGCTATGCTTTTTATCAATTGAAAAAATGTGCTGAAACATGATTTTTTTTTAATTTTACCAGTGGTAAGTTGTCTTGTGGTCTGACATGCCAAAGTAATGCACCCGTCTAGGGCTGGAATAAGCATAAATAGTTCTAAGATAAGAAAAGGGCAGTGTGAGTGTACCCAGAAGTCTGCTTTTTAGAATTGGGCTCTGAACAAGAAGGGGTCATCTTAGAGGCCCTATTCGTGCTTTGGGCGTCTGAAAATGGGCGTGCAGACATCCAAAGCAGGGAGACATCCCTGGAACCATTTTAGAACATGGGCTCGGAGATGTCCCTGGCACAAGAACATCCTTGTAGGAAAGGAGGTGTGGTGGAGGCGTGTCCGGGACAATCCTCCGAACTTAGGCATAGTGACTGATTTCAGAAATTCCATGCATGTCTTCCAACTCTATACCTGCTCAGAGCATGAACGGGCATTTGCAAAGTACTCATTTTGCTAATAAAACCGTCACAGGATATAGAGAAGATGGTATCCTAATATCCCTCTACTGTCTGCAACTGGCAAGGGAAGTGAGTGGAATTGGGGAAACATATGGTGTGCTCATAGCACTGACGAACATCTGAACTTAGAAAATGGCATGTTGGGATGTGTCCCTGGTCTAGAATATCATTGCAGGAGCATCCATGCAGCCGTCCCCTAGAACATCCATGTTTCTGAGATCGTCTCCAACCTTAAATATGCATGCCATTTTTGGTATAGCATGTAGACAGCCTTTCTGAAATGCCCCTCTAACTGTGGAATTTTCATAAGTATGAAGACCATCCTGCAATACCTTTATTTTCATATTTTAGAACACACCAAAATTATTATGTTTATTAATAGTCCAGTATCAGCAAAATGCTGAATACTATGTAAGTCTCTTAGTGCTACCAGAATAAGTCATATACACTGCGGTAGTGTAGCTTTTGTATTTTTGGGAATCTTCTGTTCAGCGAAATTCCTTGCACAGTATTTACTGTTGGCATCATTGGGGCTTTTTTTTCGGCTGGTATTTAAAGATACTTCGAACCAACATGTCTTTTTCTGTGCATCTGCCCTTGGAAAGATTGGATGACAGAGGAGAGAAATTCTTCTCTGGTATATTCAACACTTGTTTAAATTTTGCCATGCCAGTGAAGTTTCCTGAATCTGAAAAAAACACTTATGGGAAGGAGAGGAGGATAGGGAGCAATTAGCACCATTGGGAGAGGAATGGGAGCGGAGGAAAAGCACCAGTGGTATGTCCCTCTCTCTCCTCCTTCCCCCATCCTTGGTGCTTTTCCCATGTTATGACTATGGCAGAGGAGGCGCCAGCAAACAAAGACATGGGGGGGGGGGGGTAACCTGCATAGAGCAGCAGCTGCAACTCTACAGCTCTAGCCACCTTACTGGGCAGACTGGATGGACCATGCTGGTCTTTATGTACCGTCACTTCCTATGTTACTATGTTCACTGCATCTGACGCCTCTTCGGAATCTGCAGATTGCACTGTGATTGAGCTCTGCAGCCAAATGCATTGCATAAGATTACCACTGGGTGTGAGGCACAGAGCACTGGACAATCATCTGATTCCCCTCGTCCCCAAAGGTTGGCCCTGCTTCTCTTTAGAAAATAACACTGGGTTATCATACAGGTAGTTCTATACTGGAGCAACAGAAAATATCGTTTTAAACCATTACCACTCAGAAACCCTTGCTTACAGACTGTTTGAAGAAGCAGTGGTGTGATTCAGGTGAAATTTCCCATATTGAAATTCTTAAACAGCAGTGGTTGATTTCCATAAGAGTCAGAAATTCACCACTGATCGGCAGTCGGTGCCACTGAGGATGAACACTTATGACTACATTTTAGAAGGCTTAGGTGCCGTTCACACACTGGGCTAACTTATCGTTTTGTTCTGGGATTTGGAGAAGTGCTGGAGAGGAAAATTTTGCTTACCTCTCTGACACTGACACCCACTTTCTTTTAGCAAAAGACTGAGTTTTGGAGCTTGGTCTTTTGGTATTTGGTGATGGGTCAACCATTGTATTTGGTGAACATGCTTCAACCTTGTGTGATGAGCAGAGCTTTGTACTCATCCCAAAAAGGTTTGTCAGAGGTTCCTCACTTTCTACAGATAAGGCTGAATGCTATGCAGAGTGGGTACTTCTGGTATTTTGCATTGGATTTATGGAATCGGTAGCTGGATAATGCAACTGCTCTGAAGAACTCTCTGCACGTCAGGGCTCTTGTGAAGGCATAGCTGTTGTGAGAAGGCTTTCACTGGGGATGGGAAGAGTGGATCTGGTTAGAGTAGGTCAATGCTGGATAGCTGTGGAGTACTGGGGGTCTCTGTATCTTGATCTGTTGTTGGTCTTCGCTTTCTATGCTATTTCTGTATTTTCAATGTAAGCCATTGTAGGGTCTTAATTGTGAGAGAGATATCAAGGATCAATGAATGAATAATTAAATAATAAACGCCCCATGGATGTTCAGGTTTACAAATCTACTATTTGCATGTATAAGTAGTAAAATCATATCTTATACATAGATATTCAGAGCCCCTAGATACCCTGCTTTTTTTAATAAAATGACTTCTCTTGAGTGTTGAACCAAACATACCAGCTTCTTTGGTAGTGCTTTATGTATCTTATAAAAGGCATTGAGCCCATTCCCATCTGGGCCGTCTGGATGGGCCCTTTAGGACCCGATTGTGCACTGCAGGAATGAGACGGCACTGCAGGTACAGGATCAGGTCCTGCCAGTGAAGTGACTTGAGGAGAGGGCTTACATGAGCATAGTAGTACTGGTGAAAGATAAGTCAGTCAGCTGAGTTTTGAACAAATTGAAGGGGAGAGAGCAGCAAGAACAGTAGTGGCAGCAGCAGCCGCAGTCGGCACAGGGTCCCTTGTGTCAGGGTGCAGTGTGGGCTTACAGACCCCAGTCGGTACTCAGCAGGGGTTCCCAGCCTAACAGGAGGGGACAAGAGCCTATGAATGTTCACTGGCTCACAGGCTACATGTTGACTGCTGATTGCCACTACTTGGCAAAGGTCACAGAGAAAGTCCAGAGAGAAGGGGAAATGGCAATGTTTCTGTGACCCATCCACTTTTGATGTGACCCCATTTGGGGTCGTTGGAGTAAGTCATAGATGACCTAAGGTTGTGAGCTGAGGAGTATAGTGTATCGACAGAAACAGAGAAGGGAGGAAAGGGGGAGGTGAGTTTAGGGGGAAAGAGAAGAAGCTCAATTTTGCCCATATTCAATTTCAGATAGCAGTGAGACATCCAGGTAGCAATGTTGGATACTGTAAGTGGGCAGAGATATGGACCTGGATTCCTGGAGAGATGTCAGGTGCAGAGAGGTAAGTTTGCATGCACTGATGACCCAGTATATGCTGATTTATCTTTTCTCTCAACTTTGATCTCCCACCAGCCTCTGCTTAGACTCTGGCCTCAGTATGTCTCGCCTGTATCTCCCCCTCCCCCCCCCCCTGCCCCCTCCTGCTGGTTTTCTGCTTTTTTCTTTCCTTTCCTGTCATATTATGGTGTTCCTCTTCCTTTCTGGTTTCTCTCGTAGCATTTTTTATTTGTAAGCTGCTCAGTTGCCCTGGCAGCTCAATAAACATTAACATAAACATGCATATGCCTTGTGGATGACCTGAATTCCAGACTAACTGATAAGTCTCACAAAAGCCTTGTGAAGCTAAGTGGATGACTAGGGCAGCCGACCAAGGTGAGCCACTTTGTTGCCTGCGGCAGGCCATGTGTTTTGACACACATGACCTGTTGCTTCTGACCCTCCTCCAACGTAACTTACTGTCATGGAGGGAAGAAGCGGCAGGCCATGTGTGCTGAAGCACATGGACTGCCAGGAGTAACAATCAGGCAGCACAAAGCCATCTCCGCCGCCCGCCTCCCCCCAAAGACATAATTGATGGCAGTGGGGCAGCAACATGACTCAGCGGCGGTGGCTTGGTGTGTGGGTGGGGGGGGGGGGCTATCTGCCTGGGGTGGCAGAAACCCTTGGGCTGGCTGTGCTACAGCCAGTTCAGTTTTTCAGACGCGAGTCTCCAATGAATCAAAATTTATCTCATGCATTTCCACTGTGGACATCCTGAACAGTTCAGAATCAGACCATTTTTTACAGTCTGTACGTGACTATAAATGCTCACAATGCACTGAAATAGCGCGCTGTAACCCTTGAGCTCTGTGTGAATTACATTGTAGATCTTCAGCACGATCCTTTATTTACTTATTTGCATACTGAAAGTTCTCAGCTAGGGGTACTGAACTGCAGAAAATTGGAATGAATACAAATGAGTCAGCACTGAGGATTCAAACATTCTAGCCCGCAGTTTGGATTTCCTTCAGCATACAGTCCTGTAGGCATCTGCGATACATCACTTCGAAGCTGGAGGAGGTCTGTGGGAAGAATGTTCTATTCTACACATCAAAGAACATTTGAAAGCAGAGGAAAATTATTTTATTACAATTTACAAAATTCATATGTATACACACAATGACAAAACGCATAGGGAGTAATTCTAGAAGCCCTATTCCTGAACTGGATGTCTGAACATGTTAAATGAAACCCTCCAACTGTGATGTGACCACTTTGATGGAAGGATAAGGTGGTATACAAATCTGTGTAAATAAATAAATAAATTTAGACATGAAAATCTTGATGATATACCCAGAACTATTTTAGAAAGATGGGTATATAGACGCCCCCAAAATGAGAACAGGGGTGTGGTGGAGGCATGCCCTGGGTGAAGCGATGTAGATGCATGTCAAAGTTTGATTTCAGACCGGCATAAAGCACGTCTGGCTCTGGTTGTTCAGGCATTCATACCTATACCTGCTCCCGACTATGAATAAGGTGCAAAAAAGCGGTCATTTCATGGCCTCAACGCTTCCAGGGGGAAGAGCAAAATGAACGTTCATTGCCACAGTTAATATTTCCCATCCAAAGAAGCCTACATGTAAATGCATACTCCAAACATATTGCAGGTCTGTCGCCACACAGCTGAGTATCTGAAATGGCAGACCAGGACATGCTAGTTTCAGAACATAGTCACCCCCGTTCTTAAATATCCAGGCCAGGAAGTCTAAGTATCTAGTTTCAGGCATGTTCACATTTGTGAAATGACCTACACCCATGCACATACTTGACCTTGCTATCTGTGTGGGACCCATCACCAGAACCGGTTATTAGGACTTTCATTTTTCGGGGTGGAGATAGAGGTATTCCAGAAAGCACTTATACATGCTTCCCTTCAATGCTGCCAGTCCCTTGGATTTTTGGACATTCTGTTCTGAACGTTCAAGATTCTTCCTAGATGTTCCTTCTAAAATGCCACTTCACATATAAAAAAGAAGCAAATTTAACAAACAAAACAAAATAAAATGATAAATAAATACATTTTCACACATCCCCAACACATGCTATTTTATTATTAGCTGCTTCATGGAGATTATGCATACTTTGATAACTTTTCAACTTGTTTAGAAACATTTTTTAGAAAAATGATATTTTAACACCAAAAAGCCAGCAAAAATTATAAACAAAATGCTTATATAAAATGAAATATTCAAGGAACACAATCCACACTTAAGTGTACCACCACTACCTTTGTGTCATAAAATAAAAAACAAACAAACAAAAAACCTTAAAGCATTAACATCTCAACTTTTTAACTCACAAATCCTAACTTAGAATCCTACTTCACTTTGTTAACCATACCCATCAAGATATGTCCCATGCAAAGGAGTATTCTGAAACTTTCTGTCCCATCGTGTATAACCTCCATGAAACAGCTATTTAGTGAATCATAGCTTGTTCTGAGATTGGTGTACAGTGGTTTTATCTTTTTTGTTTGTTTGTTTTTTGAAACACTGAGGTTTGTTAGATTTAAGCCCTATTCATAAAGTGTGCTTACCTGCAGTAAATAAACTTCCACAAGAATTATCACTTGCATTGATTAATGCAGTCCCATTATTTTTACTATGACTAATTCGCTAAGGCAATGCTTACTAAACCATGCTAACAGTGCTGGTTTTAACACGTCAGGCCTGTTGTAGTAACCATTACTGCAAGCTAAAACTGCAAAGACTGGGTGGGTTAGAGGTGGAGGGTGGACAGTGACTGTGCACTGTAGTTAGTGCAAATGTTAATGGTGGGTGCTCACCAATAATGTGGCAGTTGCACAAGTGCACGTAATGTTATTTGAATGGATGACAGTAACGGCACCCTTGGTAATTGCTGCAAACAGCTTACCATTGGGGCTGCACAATCAACACACGGGGACAGTTGCATAAGTGCACGTAATGTTATTTGAATGGATGACAGTAACGGCACTCTTGGTAATTGCTGCAAACAGTTTACCATTGGGGTTGCACAATCACCACATGGGGACTGCTGTCTATGCGCCCATTTGTTAGCACAGGTTCAGCACTACACCCCTACTTAGTTTTGAACCTGAATGTGTGGTAGACTATCACATTTTAGTAAACATACTCTTAAACCATGTGTATTAACCCATGTGAAAGTTAATGCAAACTGTAATAATTTAGCACAGTTAGCATGCTTTCATGAATGGTGGCTTTAATGTTCTATTTTTGTCTTTATTATTTACAACATTCATATATTTTACTATATTTTATAATGTTTTTTATAAATTTTATGTGATTAGCCTTTTTGACATAGTATGACTTGTTTATTTTCTCACAGGACACCTGTTAGTTTTTTTTTTTCTCTTTTCCCAGTGCTGGAAGTCAATATGCAGGATGGCTTTCCGGGAGGAGATGGACATAAAGAAAAAAAATGTGAGAACTTTGTAGTAAGTTAAAGTAGAATTTTATTGCACTTGGTCATAACTTGTAGTTCAACTTCCAGGAAATGTGTAATTTTAACACTTCACACCCTCTTTCATATCTAGTTGCTAAAGTAATCTGCTTTATCATGTGTCAGGAATTTCTAAGATGTTTACATACAAACTCAGACCAAACTAGTCCAGTAAATTCTCAATATTTCCTAGCATGCAAATCTCTGGCTAGCATGTAATATCTACAGATTGTAAGCTGTGCTAGTTTGGAGAATTTCATTGAGAACTTCCTACCTGCCATTGACTAAGAAATTGTCTTTCATAAATTCATCTGCTCTCAGTGAATATTTCTTGGCTCTGTTGCTTCTGTTAGTACTGCTGAAACCTCAGTTTACCATTAAATTACAGCCGACTCTCATGATTAATTTTTTTCTGGCCTCTATTATTGGAAAAAGAGGTACAGTGACTAGCAACGCCAAGTACTGCTATAATAAAACTCTCGCAGGCTATCAGGAAGATGAATTTCCCCAACCAAAGAAAAACACAGACTCAGCTCCCAATTCAGATAGTTCCACCTGCTCCAAGAGTATTGGGATTAAGCAAAACAACATTTGCAAACAAAATAAGGATTAAAACTCACATCTCGCTTACAAACTGAATTTACTTTACAAAGTCTCTGCAGAAGACCGTTCTTGCTGGATCATAAAACACGATTTTCGCATATACTTACTCCTCCTGGAATAAAAAGCTAATGGCCTTCTGAGCGCTCTAATTTCAAATCACATTTTTTCTTGGTTTAGCTTTGCTTAGTGATGCTGTATATTCTCATATTAGGCTAGAGAAATGTACATTCCAAGTATCTGCTAAAATAATTTCTAAATAATTCATGACAATACATGAGCATTTCCTCAGTATAGGCCTATAAGCCATGGTTAGGCCTGGATCCGCCACTAACCCCCTTGAGTGCGAGGAAGATCGGCCTGGTGAATTTCAGGGCTGTCGTTTACTACCTTACTGTGCTTAATTCAAGGTGAATTTTGAAAGTGATTTATGCAGGTAGAAAGTGTTTTACCTAGGGCTGTGCATTGTGCAAGGCAAAGTTCAGTTTGTGTTTGTTTAAATACATTTATTTATTTGCCTATTCTCCTATACTGCTCTCCTTCGAGTCACAGCGGTTTACAATTAACAATAACAAATTGAAATTTTTTTTACATTGAACTATGAACAGAATGGTATAACATGAAGTAGCTACACTGAACTATGTACATAATGTTCTAAACGGAGGTAAAGGTATAAGTTTGTAATGCTAGACCAGAAATATTGTTCTGTACATGGTATTTACAAACATGGTTTGTACAGATGTCTTAGGTAAGGGTCTTAAATGTGGTTTTCTTTATTGTTGCTGTTCAGTTGAAGAAGCAAATTTTGGGTAGTCCATTCACTTATCTAGGTTTTATCTCCATATTGCTCTATGAATAGGTAAGTTTTAAATTCTTTGTGGAATGTTTAAATGATTTTTTCCAATTTTCTGAGATGTTTTGATGTTCTTTTCACATTCATTCTTTAGGAAGTCACTGCGGGACATGTTTACAAAAAGGTCTGCTGGTAGGACTTGGTCAAGCTACATATAGTATTTATTTATTTATTTTGTGTTTCTTCTATACCACCCCTTCCTGAGATCAGGGACTGTTTACAGTGAACAAATACATTACATTGAACATGGTTACAATTTAAACATCGTTAATTAACAGGTTACAACTATGTACAAGAACATATTTACATATAAGATACAGCATACTCTTCAGAGGTAAGAAGGAAAGTTTTAAGCTGGGTGGTGGGGGTGTGACAGTCAGTTTGTGTCATTGGTTATATTATTTTCTCCATAGTATTGAGAAAATAGTAGGGTTTTCACATCTTTCCTGAAATTTTGCAAGTCTGTAGTGGCACGTAGTGAGTCTGGAAGGCCATTCCATAGTGTGGGGGCAACAAAGGAGTAAGTTCGGTTGCTTGTGACTTGCTTTGTTTTACGGAAGGTAGGGGGCACTATTAGTGCATTCTGTGTGTGTTCCCTTCTGGATCGTGTCGTGGTTGAACGTTAAATTAATGTTGAAAGGTATGATGGGGCAATGTAGTTGACAGTTTTGAAGGTGGTCATTACTATTTTGTACCTGATTTGACTTGCTATTGGTAACCAGTGTAGATTATATAGCAAGGGTGTTATGTGGTCAGTAAGGCGGGCTTTGCAAATGATTCTGGCGGTTACATTCTGTGCAATATGGAGTTGTTTCAGGTTCTTTATGGGTAAACCATGGAGGAGGCTATTGCAAAAGTCGAAGTGCGGGGTGACTACGGCTTGTACCACTGATCTAAAATTGTGCATATCAAGAAGGGGGGCGGAGGTGCTGTAAGGTTCTTAGTTTGAAGTATACCATTTTGATCACCTGTTTTATGTGTGATTTAAGGGAGAGTGCTTGATCTAGCAAGATGCCGAGGTATCTTACTTTATTTTTAACTGGAAGATCTGCATTATTTATTTTGAGTGTTAGTGGGGGGGGGGGGGAGGTGATGTTTGGATTTCTTGACATGTAGAGCACTTCAGTTTTGTTATAGTTGATATATACTGTAGGGCGTTTGAGGCCAGCCAGGCTTGGGCTTCGGTGAGACAAGAATAGTAGTGCGGGGATTCATGCCAACTTCAGGGGACATGTGTGTCTGTATCCCTTCCTTTGGCATATGGATAATGCGCAGCACCTCCGTAACCAAGCACACGGCTGCACCTAATGCTACCGATTGGGCTGGTGTTAAGTGCACCCATGATAACATCAACAATCTCAGTTAGCACGTGGAACAAATTCCTCCGCTATCCATGACGTGCCATCAACACCTATGTGATACCCCCAGTCCTCCAAGTATTGGCCCATTTATACACTAACCATTTAGTGTGGGAGTTTTTATACCGAGGCCCCGTGGTAAATTTTTGCACTGCACGCTGACTACACTGAACCTCAGTAAATATGCCCCTGTATGCATGACATCACTTTAAGCATGCAAATTGATTGTATGCATTGGAATTTATAGGTATGCATGTGTGCAATCAATTTATGTGCACTTTCCATTTTTAGGCACTCAACAAACTGAATGTATGCTCATGAAGGCACATTCCTAAGTTTGCCCTCATCAATCAACTGCTTGAAAATTGCCTTTGGTCAATATGGTTAGTTGTTCGTGCATTGTTCCTCAGAGGGCATACTTTCCGCAGCATTGAGACAGGCACTTCTGGGGAAGTGCTTAAGTTGGCAGAGAAAAAGTCCATGTGTAGACCTCATTTTCCAGTCTTTGCACATACTATTCCCACAAATTTCTCTCTGTAGAGAAAGCAGATGCTAGTGCCCATGCCCCCTCTGTGCCCACGGCATGATTAAAAGCAAAGGTATGCGCTTACTTTTGTTACGTGGCGAGCGCATGTGTCTTTGTCCAAATGCAGACAGTTTGAAAGGGGCTGCAAATGGTTCTATGTCTATATAGATGCCCCTGAAGATGTCCATGTTGAGCACATCCACGTTTGCGAAATTGTGCCAAAACGTGGACATGCTTGATCTTTCCCAGATGTTCTGGCTTGGATGTCCCAGATTGCACTTGTGGTACCACAAATCAAAATCCTTAATTCCAGAGTGAAACAGATTCAGTCCAACAAAACAAAAAATCACTCTACTCAATTAAGCATAGGCCAGGTATTGAAGTCATATACATAAACTATATTATCACAGGTTTAAAAGTAGAAAAAAGGCTTCAGATTATACGGGTCAGGCAGACAGCACAAAAATGTCTTTGCCCTCTCCATCACATCAGCAGCCAAAAAAACCTCCTTTAACATTATTTATATTAATATTTCTAAATATTTTTCAACCATTTTAAACCTTGTTTATATCTATATTTATAAGTATTTTTCAATGTAAATCCATATTGCAAACAGCATAAACAATCCACCCTTCTTATTCTATAGAGGCAAACAGCATAAACAATCCACCCTTCTTATTATATAGTGTCATTAATACAACTTAACTGAATGGTCTCCATAGCATACTTCAAAATCTTGATTCGGATCATACAGATTTCCATTCATACCCCATTGCCAAACATTTCATTGACTCGGCGTTTCACATTACGCTTTCTCAAGGGGTTGCAATAAAGATGCCTCATTGACCATCAGTCCCGCAGAGCAGGCTATGCAAACTCCAAACGGCAGATTGCAGATTGTACTTGGACATCATTTGTAAAATGTCACTTCACGTGTCTAATAATGCATTTTTCCAAGATTGGTGTGGGAGGGGTGGTGCTGCAATAGTCATGATTGTTCAGTTTAATTATCAAAATCTTAAGTTTTGGGGGGGTTTAAGGATTACCACAATGAATACGCTATAGTCACTTAGCTTTTCACGTCTCTTCTTTTGCCTGTTATTGTTGCTACGGATACTACAGCCGCTCTATCTCTGCACGTACGGTTGCACAGCTCTTTTATAAATCCAACAAATAAGGAGGACATGATAAAAGCAGTTAGTGGAGCTGCGCTTAAAAAAGGCTTGGACAGGTTCCTGGAGAAAAAGTCAACAGACTGTTAATGAGGCAGACCTGG
Organism: Ichthyophis bannanicus; assembly: GCA_033557465.1. Lineage (NCBI taxonomy): Eukaryota > Metazoa > Chordata > Amphibia > Gymnophiona > Ichthyophiidae > Ichthyophis > Ichthyophis bannanicus. The sequence goes on along the minus strand of CM066050.1, from coordinate 39,174,255 downwards.
GGAAAGCCACTGCTATCCCTGGGTGTAAGCAGCATGGAAGCCGAGGTGAACACTAAGAGGCAGGACTCAATTCCCATGCTGATGTCAGCAGTCTCAACAGTGGCAGAGTCAATGTGAAAAACATCACTTGACTAGACTTTGAGATTTCTTTGACGGCACTGCTTTGCTGATGCCTATTGGATTTGCTGCAACTGTGAAACATGCAGAGACTATGCTGGCATGCCAAACTCAAAAATGCAATGTGTGCCTTTGAGTCAGTCCTGACTCCTGGCGACCCAGAAGCTCCTGGGTTTTCTTGGCAGTGTCACCGGAAGTAGATTGCCAGGCCTTTCTTCCGAGGCAATGGAGGGTTAAGTGACTTGCCCAAGCCCACAAGGAGTGCTAGTGGGAATTGAACCCTGGTTGCTTGGTTACCAAGCCAGTGCTCTAACCACTAGGCAACTTCTCCACTCCAATGTGTAATCAAACTCTGGAATTTGTTACCGGAGGATGTAGTAAAGGCTGTTAGTGTAGCTGGGTTTAAAAAAGGTTTGGACAAGTTCCTGGAGGAAAGGCCCATAAACCATTATTAAGAAGGGACCCAGGATATCAATGCTTGACCCAGTACAAGCATTGTGGAACCTGTGTCTTTTGGGGAAACTGCTAGGTAGGTATGACCTAGATTGGCCACTGTTGGAAACAGGATACTGGGCTTGATGGACCTTGGTCTGATCCAGTATGGCATATCTTATGTTCTTATGTGGAAAGATCACTCCGTAGCCTCCCATGAGAGCCTGCAGAGGTGCTCCTTGTAGTGAACTGGCAACGATGCTAACTACAAGCTTCAAGCCCTCTACTGTAGCACACTGATTCTGACTGACTGGAGATTCCCCCAACATCTGTTCTCTGTGGCTGTCTGCCTGTTTGGCTGGCTGGCTGGGACATAAACGTAAATATTACCCTAGCAACCATGAGAGGGAAGAAGGGAGCTCTGACTTGTTTGGTATCCTGGAGTAAAGTTGAAACAAATTGAGAAGTGTACACTTTACAGCACAACACAGAGGCATGTTTCCCTCATCCACAGGATCAGACATTCGTCGGCTTCATCTGTGTGTGCCACAGGAAGTGTTGGGGGATCTGCACATATTTGTGTGTGTCAGTAGGTGTGTGTATTTGTGTCTATATGTGCACCATGGGGACTGCTGGGTGCTACATGCATGCAGGTGAGTGTGCATGTTAGTGTCACGAGGCTTGTTGGGGACTACATGCGTATATGTGACATGGAGTGTGTTGGGAGCTGCATGCATGTGTGTGTGAGGGGCTGTGCATATTAATATCTGTTGGGGACTGTGTGTGCATGTGGATATGTGTGTGTGTATGTGTGTGCGGAGAAAGTTCAAAGAGAGATGATAAAGTGTGTCTCATTATGGTAGTAGGGGTTGTATGAGGAATCTTTATAACTGGTATGTATATATATACACATATGTCTCTCCTCAGACAGTGGATGTATGGTCCGCGGGCGTGGTGATTGTGTGTGTATGCATATGGTACAGGGTATGTGGGGAGGGAGGCACCTGTATAAGTGCATGCTGTGTGGGTCAGGTGCCTTTGTGTGTGTGTGTGTGTGTGTGTGTGTGTGTGTGTGTGTGTGTGTGCAAGAGATGCAGGTATGGGTTGCCTCTGTGTATGTTTGTGTGCTGTGGGTGGTGGGGTACCTGTGTGTCTTCTGGTGGAGGTGGGAGGGCTGCACCTTTTAGCATATATTCATTGTGCCCTTTTCTCACCTCTCTTTAACCTCAAACCCCTTACACTCTTATGCCCCTCTGTGCAGACCCTCTCCTGCTGTCCCCCCCCCCCCACTCCAGTGGTGTATCAAGGGTGGGGCAGTGAGAGCAACTGCCCCAGGCAACAGCAAAAAGGGGTACACACAGAGATGATGGCAGCAGCAGCGGTGCTTACATCCATGCCCACAACAGTAGCTGCAAACTTACTTGTTTGCCGCACAGTATGTTGCTGCCTCCGCTCGAGGCCCCAAGCTATTTCCTCTCCTGAAGTCTCAGGATAACACCACGAGACTTCACTTGGGATGTAACAGCTGCCGGGGATGGGATTGAAGTGGAGGCAGTGAGGTGCCATGCGGCAAACAGGTAAGTTTATCCATGGGTGTCATGGGGGGGGCACCTGCTCCAAGTGCCAAATAGGCTCAGTATGCTACTGCCCCACTCAGTTGCTTTCGCAGCATCTGTCCCTTCCTCCCACCCTCTTGCATTCTTATCCCATGCCCTCCATTCCTATCTCCCCATCTTTCTTCCCAAACCCACTGCCCCTTTAAATTGTATCCTACCCCCTGTGTGTTTTGGCTCAGCTCCTTTTTCAACAGCAGGTTTCCTCTGCTCTTCAGACTGGAGGAGAGTCCTCCTGCTGCGCCAACTGGCCCTTGGGCCACAGCCCAAAGTGCTCAAAGGCGCAGAGCAGGACGTTGAGCACAGTGATGTGGCCGGCCGAGGTGATAAGAGCACAGGCAGCCTTTGGATAGTGGCACCCATCACATCCATGCCCAGATCCCGCGTTCTGTGCTGGCCACATCCATCACCATGCTCAAGTTCCTGCTCTGTGCCTTCAAGCACCTCGGGCTGCGGACCGAGGTCACAACCATGTGGATGGCACTACAGGTGGCTGCCATGTGGGGGCACAGTGAGTGCATGTGGATGCTAAGCAGCTGGGTCTGGAGCAGGGGGGGGGGCACCTCCCCGGAGCAGCCGAGCCCCCAGCCTGGGAACAGTCCAGAGAGCTGCATTAAGGAGTGGCCAACAGGCCCCAGCTACCTGCTTCACGGCCTGAATTTGCCCGAGGAGCAGAAGGAGGTCACAATCATGACCAGGAATGTTGTTGTGTGCCCACGGGACAGGCTGCTCCTGCGGACACACAACACCACTGATGGCTGGCGCCCGCTGCCACGCTTACTGGATATCCACAGATCCAGCTTCTAAGATGTCCCTGTGCTTTGGATGTCTCTTTGCCTGCTTTCAGGTGTCCAAAGAATGCCTAGGCTTCTAAAATAACCTCCCATATCTTTAAATATTAACCTTTGCTTTGTATGTATGTGGCCTGCTCTCCCCAAATAGGCTGATAGTTCGTTAAGTTTATTTGGCTGTCAGGATCTATTATTTTGCTTTAACTGTAACTGTTTTTTACTGCCCCTCCAAAGCCGCTGCTCTAGTCAATCACTTAGCCTTGCCTAATGATTGGGCTGACCCTGCCTATAGCACCTTAGAGCAGCGAAACCCACAGAAGCAGAATGGGAGGAGATTACAGAGGCAAAGAAATTGAATTATTGTATGTCTTTCCATTTGGCCAACTGGCTTATTTCCAGGCTTGCAAAAGCTTGTATTTTGAGGGTGAATGATTTTGCATTCACAACAGCAAGTTCATCTTCTGATAGAGGTGTCTGCTGTTGGACAATTCTTGATTTAGGATTTAATTTGAAGCAGCTAAACGTCTGCATGAAACTCAGCTCTGAGTGCACCATCAGACACTATGAAATGCCACATTCATAGCCCATCTAGAGCATTCTTTCTTATCATGATAATGGTTCGGAGCACAATCAATTTCCAGCCGCACACATTTCCACTAAACATTCCAGCTTTGCTTTTCAGCTCAAATAGTGTCCATTTCATTTTCTGTGTCATAGGCTAAGTTACCAGCCACTTCATTGTTAGCACAAACAATTCTCCTCATATTGGCTTTTCCAAATTGAATCTATTTTTGTAGATAACAGACCTATTCTCTTATATTTTTGGGGGGATTAACTATACTCCCTATATTTCATATACTACGCAAATTCTTACATATCAAAGATCTAAATTGATTCAAACTGCCTGGTTTAAGGGATTTTTTAAAATAAAGTGCATTAGGTTTTTGTACTTCATGCGTGTTTAGCGTGAAGACTAATGTGCATTAAGTGCAAAACCTTCATGGGAATTGTCAGAGTGTGACTAGCATGTTCCCAAAGGTTAGCACAAGTATGTGTACCCTAAAACACGGTGCTATTACCTCGGGAGTACTTACCTTCACCTATTGAGATGGTGTTAGGTGAACATATGCTGACTGCAGCATTGACGGTTAGCATGTGCTATACCAACTCACGCTAACTGCAGTGTGCTCACCACATCCAGGCTCTGCCTTTAATCATCCCTTTTGGCACCCTTAATGTATGGTGAGCAATTAGCTTGAAAATCAGTGTGTTAACTGTCATGCACTAGTGGTAACTGTTACCATGGGCCCAAGCATGCAGTGAACACATGCCGAATTGTGTGTTCACTGCATTGTGCGCTTTAGTTGAAGAGCCCCTTAGTTTTAACGTGCTTTCACAAACTCATTCTCTAAGATCTGAAATTAATTCTTTTTCCTGTTGCAGAAATGTGTCTAGTTTACTCAACAGAAAACACTGCATAGTATATAGTGACTTCCCATCTATCCTACACACCCCCAAAACTCCAAACTATCAATATATAGTGATTTCCTTAAAAAATCAACTTTCCTTTAGAGATCTTTTTTGAGCTTTGGTATTTGTCTCTATATGTTAGTTAAGCTCATTGTTCAGTTTGGAAAGGAACTTGTGCCCTCCATCTAATGTTCAGTATTTCAAAAGAGCACAAAATGCCCTCCATTAGTTAAATATTTTAAAGCCAAATCATTATTTTTAACCTTTGTTCCGTGGTTCCACTGCATTACCTGGGGAGAAACCGTGTTCTGATTGGTTCATGCAGTCTGGAGCTGATTTTATAAGAAACTGCGGAAAGTTATGCACCATTTAACTGTGTTGATCATGTGTTTTCAGTTACTTATGCAAGTCAATGGCTATTTACATGCATATACTTTATGCAGTCGCTAGTCCCGTAAGTACATGTGTTGGGCCGATTGTGCGTACTTTCACTGTGGATATGCACATGGGTAGATCTTAGGCGGAATGCAAATTATAAAATATTATCATTTATATGCGGTCTTGAAAACTGTAGGCATAGGCATCGCTAAAGCTATCTGCAACACAGGCCGTAGGAATAAAATGGACCAAGCAGCAGAGGGGCCTTTAATGTGTGTATGTGCGTTTTTGATTCCTTACTCCTCTATTTTATAAAGTCCATGCACACTTAACAAGATAGGTGATGGTGACACATGGAAAAACATGCGTTAACCATGCAGGAGTTTATAAAAATAACCTGCCCTGTGTGCAAGACCTCTTTTATGACGCTACACCAAGCATGAACCAATCAGATGCAGCAAAGTGAGGCAATACATTTCTCTTTGGCTAGTACAGCTGTTCCAAAGGGCTGAGGGAACTGTAGAAGGCCAGCTTAGAAATATTTTAGAAATGACCACTGGGGAAGAATTAGGATGGGATGATCAGACAAAATAAATAACAAATGGACAGGAAAGGTTAAGAGAAGACAGAGGAAGGCAGAAACCAGAGGCCGAGTGAAATAATAAGAAAAAGAAAATGGCCAGACAACGGAAGTAGAGAAAAAATAATTTTATTTTCAATTTAGTGATTGGAATATGTCAGTTTTCGGAATTTACGTCTGCTGTCTTTGTATTTTGCACAGTACAGGGTTAAATGCATCACTGTTTTTATTTCTTTGGGTTGCACTGCATGCAGAGTGTGGCTTCTTGGGTGCCAGTTTAATTTCTGTCTACATATTTTTATTTTTAGTTTGTGCTCATGTATTCTATTTTTGGTAAGGGTCTATCAATGTGCAGTATGTGTGACTGAAGCTATTCCGTTAGCTTGGAGTTTCTATGTAGGAATGTGTAGTAATCTGGCTGATTCAGTTTTCCTAGTAGCTGTGGTGATGTTCTAGACCAGGGGTGGGCAAACATTTGGACTCGAGGGCCGCAATGGGTTCATATATTGGACCCGGGGGCCGGACCAAGAGTAGATGGACGGTGTGTATGTGTGAATTAATATAAATTAAATTTAAATTTGTAACATTAAATGTTTAGATTAATTTAAGGTAGAAAAGCATAAAAAGAGTTCTTTTACAAAACTTTTATGCAATGTATTTCTTTCATAAAATAGTACCTTCAATTTTAGTGGGAACACTGTTGTTGGTCTCCCTTTTTTGTTAAGGCATCAAAGTCAGGAGATAGCTTTGTTGTTCAAGAAGCTCATGTGGGCTTTTCCTGAGGTTTTTTTCTTTTTTTTTTCTTTTTTTTTTAGGAAAGCAGCACAATTTGGTATGCCGTGACATGGGATAATGTCACCCAAGCGTTGTGGCTCTACTCCGCTAGAGACCCCTCATTATAGGTAAGCAGTCTTGCTTTGACAGCTATGAAATAAAGGTTTCTCAAGCACATATACTGATACTTTTCAGCTGTTACGGAATTTATTAACTGTATATCAGTACAGTATCACAATTAATTTATTGGCTAACTTTTATTTCTTGGTTACTGTAGTATGATTTTGTTGCATAATGAGCAACGCAGAGCAGATTGGGTGCAGTTTAATGGCCGGAGCCTTAGAGTGGAGGAAGAATCATGGCTGAGCTGTTAAGGGTTATTCCACTGTAGACAATATGGCAAAGGGGATATTGTGGTGCTGAACAGAAAAAGAGGGAGGAGGGTATTATCGCATTGAGGAACAGAGAAATACAGACCCTATATCCACTTATTCTTTCCGTGTCATTCTAACCTCCCCCCCCCCCTTTCATCCTTCCCATTCTCCAGCCCTCCGGGGTCCCTTCTCCAACACAGGAATATTTACCTCCCTCCCTCTTTATCTCCCCTTCTCCATTTGACATGCCTCCCACCCCACCCCCCCCCACCCCCACTTTTGCCCTGTCAGTTCTCCTCCAGTGTTGCCACCTCACCTCAGAATGATTAATACCGGGTTTGGTTTTGTTTTTTAAACACAGCCAGTTTTCTCCTGCTCTGGGTCCTTTGTATTTCCAACTCATTTGGAACCAGAGATGGCATCCCAGCATCCTAAATCTTAAATCCCAATAAGCAGGGGGTGAGGTCTCCACATTCTAGACACGCCCCCTATAAACAGCCCGAAAACGTTCTGGGAACATTGAGGCTCCGCCCCCATAGAACAAACCATTTCCCACACTGCCCTAATCTCGCAAGAAACACCACCCCTTTGCGCCCGATCTAACAAGAAAAGTGAGATTTGGCTAAGTGTTTTTTCACCCGGACTACCCGTACGGCGGTGGAAAGGAAGGAAAATCTATGATGCTACGGAAACGCTACCGGTCACCCCTTAAAGAGTGGTTCTATCCACCCTCTTCAGAAACTACCAAAACAAGAAATGGCGGGAGGCGTGACCAAGGAAGAGCAGAAAAACACAATGACTCAGAACCAGCCACTACCATGCCGTCCATACAAGCTTATGAATGTTGGGAGGGGCCGGATTAAAAGATCCGCCGGGCCGTAGTTTGCCCATCCCTGTTCTAGACCCTCTTGCAATATTTATGGTGCTCCTAGTTGTGTAAGTTCTGGTCCTGAGTGAATTTTGTCAGGGTTCGTCTTACTTGATAATATGCCTGGCCCTGGAGAGAGCTTATGATGCTGTAACTGAGATGAAGCCAGAATCAGACATTCTTTTATGAACTCTATGGCCAAATGACCTAGTTCTCTATGCACCCATTTTTAGGTGAGAGGGGCTTCTGTGGATGCAGAATGTATGGGCCTGACATTCAGTGGCACTATATGGATAGTGCTAGTGAATTTCTTTACAGAATACCTTGGCATTATATGGCTAGTCCCAGGTCACTCCATAAGCAGAGCGGGGGAAGAGCTAGAACTTATCCGTATAACAGCAATACTGAGCACCACAATAGGGATGACTATTTGGATAACTTAGGATAATGAAAGAGCTGGTTGAAGGCCATCTGTACAGTGGTGCTAAATATTGCCACTAAAACGCTATCAGCCATGCTGGCCACAGTATCGATATTCAATGCTGGGCACTATCCAGATATTTCTGCTGACTCTTCGTATTATTTTTAGCCATGGCTGCTGGAGTTTTAAGAGTGCTGACAACACGGCTCAGTATTGATCTGTATATTTACACTTAACACCATGATGCCTCAGTGTGCGGGCTCAGGTATTAGAATCCTAGATTACATAGGGTCCTTTTGCAACTAACACACCTTTAGTGTGCAAAATCAAGGTGCATCACTCGCAAAGCCACTGCATTACCTGCCAAAGGCACGGACAGCATTTCCCTGACAGGTAACGTGCAGCACCGGAAATTAGCGTGGGTCAGGAATAATGCAGGGGCAGTTAGCGTCAGCTATTGAGGAGGCAGTACTTGCACCTGTGATATTTGCAAAATGTCCCATTAGCACACGCTTACAGTGCAACGTTCAGCATGCCCACCCTCCGACCCTAACCCATCCATTTCGACCTCCACCCTTTTGGGTGCTGTGGGAGGAGAATGGCTACCATCTTATCTCTTGTCTCAGCAAGCAGATTTAATTATTTAGCTAGGCTTATAGTCAAAGCAGTTTACAATGAAAAAAAAGGAGCCAACTTGGCTTTATATAGAACAAGGGCTTGAATAAAGAGAGAACAAATCAGAAAAAGGGAGAATAAAAGATTAAACAGTATGAGAGCATGAAAAGTTCTTCTAAGTCAAGGTATGGTAATATTACGCTTAAGTAGATTCATCAGCCGCAAAGCAACTGATGAAAAGGAGCGTCTTTAGCTGCTTTCTAAAAGTCAGCAAGTCATTAGAGGTACAAAGGATGTGAGGTATTGTGTTCTATAAGAGGGAGAAAGCCCTCTTTGAAGTTGAAACAGTGGTCTTGACGTTTAGTGTGGGTTTGCATAATGTGTTGGCAGAGTTAGATCTTCTGATTCTGTTGTTAGATTGTCTTGAACCGCCATAAGGGGGCATTCAGCTGAAGGATTACTTAGGGCATTAGGTACCCTTGGCCCAGCCTCAGGGTAAATTTCAACATTACTGGGTGATAACATTTTAAAAGCATGAAATTACTATGTGCTGTGCTTTCAGTTAATGTATAACATTGGTTACCAATTTCAAGGACATTCCCAACATACATTAGGCAGTGAACCAGACAGTGTAATTTTCTAAGCCTTGGCCACACAAGCTCTGTTTCTGAAAGCTTTATGGTTAACAGAAATGGAAAAAGCTGCTAATGCATGTAAGATATGTAAATTTTCTGACAGATTGCTCTCACTTTGCTGCTACGGTGTGCTGGCATACCATTTTTAGTTCTGCCCCTGAAGTCAAGCAGGCATGAGCTGACCTTCTTCTTGGACTGGAAAGCAACAGCCACAGATGTTGCAGGTGTGGTGGCCTCATATGCAGGGCAACTAAATAACTCCATGCTGAAGTTCTGTTTAGCCCCGTTGTATCTATGAACTTATGGTGTACTTTTGATTAAAAGACATAGGCTTTTAAGTCTATACATATAAATGGAACATAACTAGGGCCAAATCAATTTTTCTCTTTTAAGTCATATAAACCTACAACTTGATAGCAGTGAGGACCGTAGTGTTCATCTAATGTACCCAAGTTACTTCTTGATGGAATGCCATAGAGGTCTAGTTGATTTCTGAGTTTAAATAAAGAATTTCAAGGGGTCTGAAGAGAAGAAGGGGGATCGGGAAGGATAGCAAATACCACGAACCACTTTTTTGTCCACAGATAGGGGGGATGAGCAAGAACTAGCCAAGTGTTGTAGGTTTGCAGTAGGAAAATGCACAGGTAAAAAAATTTCAGTCTGTTTTGGGGATTTTTCTAGATTTTTAAGGTTTTTTTCAGTTCATTTCACATTTCTGGTTTAATAAAAACATTTTAATGTACATCAGAACTTTTTAATGCATGCAAATTAAAAATGCATCATTATATGGATTGATGTGCATTAACTTAGCTTTGTGCATTCTAAATTTTTTAAGGCACGCTAATAGCTGAGTATGCACTAGCAAATGTATGCCTATAGTGGGCAGGAAAAGGAAGACAGACTGACACCATTTTTCTAAGCATGAAATGAAACACCATGACATAAAAATGAAACAGATGACAGAAAACCCAAAGTGACAAAAAATGAAGTGAAATTAAAAAATGTCATAACACAAAATAACAATTATATCTAATCATGTTCTTTGTCTAATTTTCATATAAAGACAGATAAGCAAGAGGTTAGCTCAGTTCTTTTGAGGGTAATTTTATACAATATTTTATGTGCATATTGTCAACTAATGGTAATGTGAGAAGGAGCTTTAAAAATGGCAGTAGAATTCTCTGTAAACAGCTGTTCAAAGATGAATGCCTTTGGTTTGGTCCCATTTATTTTGTTATCATTATGAGGCATGTTTACTAAACTGCAGTAATTGATAGCGTGTGCTTCAGCAGTCGGTAAGCACACCACGCTAAAAAACCCACACATAGCAAGTTTGTCCATGAATAGGTAGAGCCAGGGCATGTTGGTGGTGGAACGTGGCTGTTAATGGGCATGATGGGCTAATTGGTGCGACCTCATTTGGAGTATAGTGTGCAATTCTGGAGACCGCACTTCAAAAGGATGTGAACAGGATGGAGGCTACTAAAATGATTAGTGGTCTTCATTACAAAGCATGTGAGGACAGACTGAAGGATCTTAATATGTACACCTTAGAGGAAAGGCGGGATAGAGGTGATATGATTGAGATGTTTAAATACCTCCATGGCATAAATGTTCAGGGAGAGAGCCTCTTTCAAATGAAAGCAAGTTCTGCTACGAGGGGACATGGGATGAGGGCGAAGGGAGATAGATTCAGGAGTGATATGCAGAAATATTTCTTTACAGAAAGAGTAGTGGATCCGTGGAATAGTCTCCCAGTGGAGGTGGTAGAGATGAGGACAGTAACTGAATTCAAAAAAGCATGGGACAAACACAGAGGATCTCTAAAGGTCAAAAGGGGACTGTTGTAGTTGTTGATATGGAAGGACACACTAGATAGGCCATGTGGTCTTTTTGTGTTATCATATTTCTATGTTTCTATGTTTCTAATTACAATTGTTGCTATTAGTGTAGGTGCAGTTAATGACACCTCAATGGGCTGCCTTAGGTGCACCTGCCTGCTGGGTCACTATGATACCAAGCATTAGCAATATGCCAGCGGCAGAGGGACAGACACACAGGCCCCCTGAAGTAGGCACAGGCCTCCGTGTTAGTTTTGCATCTCAGGCAAGCACTACCAGTGTACTATTTAGCAAACATGCCCCTATATATAGCAGTTATACTTATAAATCAGTGGTAGGCAAGTAATAATTTTATAGTACGAATTTCTGAGTCAACATGATTGCAATACGACCACCGTGGGTTTAGTATTAAAAGTACACTAGAACCGGTTTAAGTGTATATGGAGGTACAGTCAAGCCTCGGTTTTCCTATGCCCTAGTTTTCGTACGATTCAGTTTTCGTTGACTTTTTTTCATCAAGATTTTGTCCCAGTTTTCATACATTGTCTCGGTTTTCGTACAGTTGAAAATGGAGAACCGTCTTGTGGCCAGAAGTGGGATTTTCTTTATTTTGATTCTCTTGCTGATTGACTGTCTTCCATATGCCAACAAGAGTCTTCAATAAAGGTAAAGGTGATGTTAAATGTTCATTTATCCATTTCAGTAGTCATTTATATTTATTTCTCATTGTTTTCTGTATGTAAAAATATAGTTATTATCTATAAAATGTATTTTTTGTTAATATTTTTGGGTGTCTGGAACAGATTAATTGGATTTGCATTATTTCTTATGGGAAATATTGCTTCAGTTTTCATACATTCGGTTTTAGTCAGACTTTTTCGAACGGATTAATCATGAAAACCGAGGTTCCACTGTATATTACTAAAGGATGCTACCTGGTATCACTGGAATTAGTATGCAGTTTTGGGCACCATGTTAAAAAGAAACATGGGGTTGCACACCAAAAATCCCATGCTACCTTAGTTGTGCACATTGGAGTGGCAACTGGGCAGAATCAGAGCTTTTCTGTGGTGACACAGCTACCACAGGCATTTGTAGTCTGTGATACCTGCGTTTCATACAAGTAGTGTGAGCGCAACTAATGCCATTTCAATGGGTGGCATTAGCTGTACCTGGAGACGTTTTGTTGTGGTTAGCCATGGTAACTGCATGCAGTCGGATGTACCTGCCCCCTTCCGTTAGCATATGCAGCCCCTTAATGGTAATGCAGCTCACATACACATTACCAGCTCAGAGCTTAGTAAACATGCCTCTATAGTTTTTAAGTGCTTTTGTACTAATATAAAAAAATGGAATATATAGAGGTCCTTTTACTAAATGTTTTAATGCTCATTAATGATGATAACGTGCATTATGTGCCCACAGCCTGTTTCTTTCTATGGGTGCAGTAGCCCTCAACATGCATTAACGTCATTAATGTGCATTAACCATTAGTAAAAGGGACCCTAACGTGGGCTTTGAGTTTGTACCTAACCCAAAAGAAAGGTGTGTTCAGTGCAAAGCCACTGCATTACCTGTTGGAGGCATGGACAGCATTACCCCCCCAATAGGTAACGCATAGCTCCATTTAATAACAGGGGTCACCAATACTGTAGGTAGAGCTAACTTCACCTAGTGAGTTGGAAGTAATTACACCCACACTATTTGCAAGATGCGCATTAGCGCACAGTGTATACCCATGGGCTGAAAACGATGTGTTCACCACGCCCGCTCCCTGCTTCTTACCCACCCATTTCCTACTGTAATGCATGGGCACAGCTAGGACATGAATCAGTACATGCTGTCCAGCCATTCATTAACAGTTAGAGCGGACCACAGCACATGCTTAGTACATGCCAAATCCCAATCTAACTGCATAGTGCACTTTAATAACAGAGCCACATAGTTTTGATTAGGATAATCATGTCCTGTTAATTTTTTAAAAGAAGGACAGTGTAGTCTGTAGGTGAATCTTTTTTTGTTAAGTCTAAAGTTAATATGATAAGATAAGATTATTAAATTATAATATGGAATGATGATTTGATTTAAGAACTGTACATAAGAACATAAGAAATGCCATACTGGGTCAGACCAAGGTCCATCAAGTCCAGTATCCAACCGTGGCCAATCCAGGTCACCAGTACCTGTCAGGTTCCCAAAAAAGGTATTATAATAGTTTAATATAAAATATGTATCTATTCAATCTAGCTTTATGATATTTTGTTGAATAACAAAAAACTATTTCTAAAGATGTTTATATATTATTTTCTAAAATGTATGATTAATGATGACTATGTTGAGTTTACAGTGATCTGTATATATAAAAGAATTTTCAGTGAGATTTTGATTTAATTAAATATATGTTGTACTCATTAGGTTTTAATGGTTTTAAAGCAATAAGCCATTTGTTTACAAGTGGTATTACGAAAATTCAGAATTGTTTTGGGTAGGTTTTGTCATCTTATTATATAAAAGGAATGTTTGTGTTTTATATAATTTCAATGGAATGATGGTTTTAAAGTTATAAATATTAAAAGAATGTAGATGAGATTAATGTTTATGTAGTCATTAGAATATGTATTTGAGTGAGAAGGTAAACTGTGAATGATATATGCCTTGTATAATTTTTATTGTAGATATTTATCCCTGATGAAGATGTAGCAGAAACACTGTCATGTCAGATCTTTTATGTATGGATGTCCCATGTTATTAAGGGTCATGTCTACTAAACCACAATAGCTTTTTGCAGCTATCGCAGTGCAGTAAGTCAAAAGCCTTTATGGTATCTGCAGGGGGTGTTCCCAGCTTTCTCCATGCAGATACCATAGTGGTTTTGGATTTACCATGGAGAGCCGCAATATCTGCAGGCATTATGGGTCTCCATGGTAAATCAATGGGCGAAGACAGGTAGCAATCAGGTGCACAGAGCTTCACTACTGTGCCCTCCCCTCCTCTACTATCTTCATCTGGTACCCCCATCCAGCATTATTGTTCGTGCCACAGATATACTGATCCTTGGCACCAATAATATTTAAAAAACTTGCCTGTCTCCCTCTTCAGCACCAATCCCCCCCTGGATAGCTCTCGATCCCCATTGGGAACTATCTGAGCGAATCAGTGCACTCCCAGACCAAAATGAAAGCCTAACTAGCCAGTTCATGCTTAACAAAAGCCAAGCTATCCAGTTGGGATCCCTACCCTTCCAAACTATTACTCACGGCTAGCCAGTTGGCCAAATGGTTCCTCCCGATCCATACCTTGTATTCCCTGGTGGTTCAGTGATGAATAGGGGCAGGAGTGATCCTCCTCACTCCTGCCCCCATCATCGGGCTTGCTGAAAATGACCATGATTACCTGGTCCTGCTCCCTAGCCTCACTCTAGGGGGCAGCATCACAAGATTGCGGCATTTTGGTTAGTACTATTGAGAAGGCGAGGAACTACGATGTCATACATACAATGAGATAAAACAGGCTTGGACCTTCATTGAGATTAAATCTGTACTGGGCGGACAAAGCAGGCCATATGGTCCTTATCAAACAGCCACTACTATACTATTATGAGCTCTGTGCTGTGGTACAGGCTGTTTGCAAAACCATTTTGCCACATTTCTGCCTTTGAAAACGTCATCTTTTCACAATCCCCATAGTAGTTCAAATGAAAAATGGTTATCACCACTGAACATCTAAGGTAAATTATAAAGAAGAAGGTTTCTATTTATTTTAACTGAGAAGGAAAAATTTAAGGTTAAAGTCAATAAGGGCCTGATGAAATTAGGTGAAATGAAACATATATCTGTCCACATCCCAATGGTCTTAAAGGTTGAATGTCATAAATGGGAGATGCTTCTGCTAGAAGGTCACTCATTCTTTCAGCTGAGGTCCTATAGTCACAAATCACATGCAATTCTTAATTTGTTACCGTACCAACATGAAACTTTCTGTGAAAACATTCAAGCAACTCAAAGGAATATCACAAGACAATGAAAAAGTGGATAGATTAGAATACCATAGCAAGTCAAAATAGAAAAAGAAAGCTATGTCATTGAAACAGTTAGTGAAACAAAGTTTGAGATTAAAAAAGGATTGTTCATTACATAAGTTAAATTATCATGCAGTCAGAAAATCATTAGCACCCTCAGCTGTGGTCTATTGTCAAATGAAAGAGATAAAACACATTTCAATTAACAGCTGCTTGGGTGCATTAATCACTGTGATATCTAGTGGTAGGATAATCCTTGTACCTCATTCTGCAGGGCAAAAAAGCAAACAGTAGAATTTGAAACTATAAGAATTGGCTTAATAGCTGCTTATGATGAAACAATGGAACTGGGGTAGTTTCTAAAACTGCAAGCCCATTGCAGCTGCTCTAAGGGGTGTGTTTACTACAGTACGGCAGGCAGCATGGGACAAATGCACGTTTTTACAGCAATGGGGGCATGGCAGCCATGGTATAAGGAGGGCAGATGGCCATGGTAGACTAGTACTACCGCGCTAGTCACGCCACTACCATGTGCACAGTGACCGTGCTCGCAGTGCACACCCTGCAATTGCAGCCACCAATGTGTTATTAGGGCATCTGCAGACTGCAAAAGCAAAGCAAGCAATAATACATGAGCGTCAACCCCACCAACAGAACAGTAGGAAATAGCCAGTGCTGGATAGAGAAGGATGAGCAGGACTGGCATTGCTGACTACACAGCTCAGAGCAATGGGATGAAGTACAAGGGAGAGGGGCATGCAAATCAGTAAAACATACAGATGCAAAGAGACCACGCTAGATGCCCTAAAAGTGGGGGATAGGGTGCAAATGTGGTATTTGCAGAGCAGAGGGTCTATATGGGATCAGGCAGGGTCTGCAAAGTGTCCACCATGTGGAATAGGTGTATGATCCCCTCACCCTGAATCACCTAGGCTTCAATGAATACACTACAAGGCCTCTGCTGTTGGGGTTGAGAGGCCCCCCTCTGACACTCCCCTTACATGGCTGAGACAGCACCCTGGCCATTGGGAAGTGCATCCCCCAAGTAGGAGTAGAGCCAGTGGATATAGCTAGCACACTGATATTTAGCGGGGAAAAGAACATGGTCACGGCACCATGTGAGCCAGCAGCAACACCACATGGGGCCAAGGTGTCCAGAAGCAACTCCCTGGCCCACAAGATAGGACACCCACCCCTGTGGATACTGTTTGAAAGGGAGCGGTGCAGTGCACGAGGAGGCAGATTCCATAACATGCATGCCCGATCCATGGACACATCTGAATTGAAAATGGGCCCCGTCTGAACCTAATTCTGCATGCGGCACGGGCAAAGAGCTATTCAGCTGGCCCATGAATGCATATCTTCATCTAAAAGCCTATCTTTGGGATTCCACAATTTTCACCTGATGCAGGGCCATAGATGAGATAACTGGCTCGAAACGTGGCATGTTGTGTTTCCTGGATTCTCTAATGGCTGAATTGAAAGAAAAAAGCTAAGTTTTTCAAGCATTTAAAATGAGTAAAATGGACTGACCACGGCGATGAGCGGGTTTTCTCCTGCTTCCTCTTGACTGGTTACTCCGACAAAAAGAGAGTGTATTTCCTTGTTTCTGATTGCTGATTTATTTACACGGGAGGTTCTGTGTGCTGGGGTAGTTTTTATATTTAGATTCACGAGTTTTACCCTGAGCTGGGGGTTCTTTTTTGACTGGACACTTTTTTTGCCATGAATGCATATGGCACAAGGCCCACGCATGGGTGCAGCCACAAGCCATGCAATATAATGGAGAAATACGTTCCCCCATCAATATAATGGGACATGGGTAAACATTTTGGACATCCCCACACTCACCGTATTCTAAAAAGTTTCACGTTTTGGATCCTGCCCGGAGCCGCAGACACCACGCCTCTTTGGTAAAATGTGATCTCCGAAGCTGTTCTTTAGACGGACAGTAGTTTGCTGATGCAAACTAGACATAAATACCAATGTGAAATGACTGCTCCTGCAACCTAGACCATATACCAGTCCTCTTCATGCCCTGAAAGGTGCTAGGTAATCGCAGTGCACCCTAATATGGTATAAGAGAATGTAAATATGAACATGTATGTCAGGACATACCTTGCATCAAATGGTACTTGGTCATCTCTACAAACACGCTTTAAACTGCTAAGGATAGACCCTTACCAAGTGCACAAAATCTGAAACTAACATTGCAGTTCCCCAAAGGATGCATGATATTGCTGAACAGCAAATGCATGTCCTTTTCATGCCTATAAGTGCACTCACTCTGCTGCTCCTCACTACCTTTCCTCTTATCTCTCCCTACACCCCTCCTCGGGAACTCCACACTTCTAGCAGATTGCTTCTGTCTGTTCCCTTCTCTTTTACTGCCATCTCCAGGCTTTGCTCCTTTCACCTTGTTGCTCCCTTTGCCTGGAACAAACTATCTGAGTCTGTATGTCAGGATCCTTCTCTGGCTCTTCTCAAATCCAGGTAGAATGCTCACTTCTTCGTTGCCACTTTTGGATATGATCAGCCTAATCTCCCTTACTATTCCTCCTAGATGTATCCTGTCCACAGCTACTGTGTAGTCTGCCTTGACTAGATTGAAAGCTCTGCTGAGCAGGGACCATCTTTTATGTGTGTGTCTGTGCAGTGCTGTGTACACTTTATATTTATTTATTTATATTTATTTTATTACAGTTGCTTATATACCGCACTATTCGGTATCAGCGCGGTTTACAATATAACAAAACGACCAAGACAACAATCTGTCTGGTTTTACAAGGAACAGGAGTACCAACTTGGCTAACAGAGTTGAACTATATACATGAGATAATAATTACAACAACAGGGTTGAACTATATACATGCGATAATAAATTGCAACAACAGGGTTGAAGTATATACATGAAATAATAATTATAAGGATCTATATGAAATACAGTGATCACTTTAAGACGGTATGCGCCTGATCCGGAGGAAGGAGGCTGGGAATAAAAGAACACTAGGGATGGGTGTTTCTTAGGTGGGGTTACTTAGATTTGGTTGCTAGCTGGGTAGTATTGGAGGAAGAGGTGGTATTTAATTGCCTTCCTGAATTGAGATAGGTCTACAATAGCTCGAATTTCTGGTGGTAGTGCATTCCAGCATTTGGGGACGTAAAGACTGAAAGCCCTATTTGCCGTTGTGATGTTGCATTTAGTTAAGGACTTCGGGGTTATTAGTAGATTTAGGATTGTTGACCTTCTGGATCTGTTGGGGGGCACTGTGTGGATAAGCTCAGTAAGTGCCGTAGAGGAGAGGCAATTGATGGCCTTGAATGAGAGGAGTAAGGTCTTGAATATAATCCTTCCGTGTATAGGTAGCCAATGAAGCTGCTTTAGAATAGGAGTCACATGGTCACTTCTGGAGGCTCCGTAGAGGACCCTTGCTGCGGCATTCATGGCCAGTTGTAACGGGTTCAGTGTAGATTGAGGGAGACCTTGTAAAATGGAATTAGCAAAGTCAAAATGAGGCAGGATCAGTGCTTGGAATATTGTCCGGAAATTCTCTGGGTCCAGTAGGGAGCGCAGATGTCTGAGTGAACGGATTTTGAAATAAACAGCTTTGACTATGTTGCTTATGTGAGATTTCATGTCCAGATGTTGGTCTAGGGTGACCCCAAGGTATTTTATTGTTTCTTTGGTTTGCAATTCCACTTCCTTGACTCTTATATGGGATGGTGGAATAAAGTCGGGGTCTCTTGAGATGAACAGTACCTCCGTTTTTTTGTGCTGGATTTGGAGGTTTTGTGATTGCAGCCAATCGGATATCGCATTGAAACACTCTACAAGTGGTGTAAGGTCCATTTGAACTGTCGAGAAAGGCATGTATAAGAGAATGTCATCTGCATATATCAGACAGCTCACGTTAAATGATCTAATGATGTTGCAGATAGGTTGCATGTATATATTGAACAGTAGAGATGACAGGGAGGAACCTTGAGGCACGCCTTGTGTTTGATGGAATTGTTTTGATTCTTCTGATCCGGATTTTACATATTGCCATCGACCATCTAGGTAGGACTTGCACCATTCTAGCGCAGAATTACGGATTCCCTTCTCTTTCAGTCAACCGAGGAGAAGCTCATGATGTACCGAGTCAAAGGCCGCAGCAATATCTAAAAAGATGAGCACAAAACCTTGTCGGATGTTATCGATGCCTGTAATTATATTGTTGAAAAGGAAGGTGAGAAGGGTCTCGACTCCATGATACTCTCTGAACCCGTGTTGGCAGTGATCTAGGGGAGCTGTGGAGTCTATATGATCCTGAATTTGCCTTTGAACCTCTTTCTCAATTATCTTTGCTAGGAGCGGAATACTGGCTATTGGCCTGCAAGAATCGACCCAAATGATCAGTAGTAGTACTAGGGCTTTCATGGCTATGGCATCTGATTCCCACATATTTGGATATTGGCATTTCTCTCAGCAGCTACACCTGTCCCATTGTGGCATATATCAGTCTGTATACATCCGCTATCTGTGGGGCAACCCTGTCTGCCTTCCCACAGTCTGCTTTGTGGCACTGCTCCCCTGGTCAGCCTGTGTGGGCATGGGAGGGGACATCCCTGTGCCATCATACCCAGGTAGCCAGCCTCCAGATGTATCACCACTCTTGCAGCTTGCATAGATCATGAACTGGGGAAGGATGTAGACCTCATGGAACAATCTGGGGAGATGGTGGCACAACATTAGTCATGTCTCCCAGTGCCTGGCACAGGGGGCTGCCCTATCACACTGGCACCTGGTGACACTGCGGTCACCCATATGGTCCAGGTACTGGCCAGCAATTTGTGGCCTCTCTGAATTGCAGATCAGCACATAAGATCCTCCCGTGCTGCCCCCAAACCACACACTCTCACTTTCAGTCACAAAAGACATCATTCTGTCAAACTAAACCTATAACTAACAGCTGGTATAACATAATAGCATGGCATCCCAGGACTACAGATCTGATCTGCATTTCTTACCCAAACCAGAATCTTTGCCATACTCATTCACATGCTATCCCTACATCACCAGTCCCAGTTTACAGAACATAGAAATGTTAGAAAACCCTAGCTTCGCTCCTTTAGCACAAACAGCAATTGTCAGCATAGCCAGCATAAACACAATTGCTCTTCTTAATATGTCTGTAGGGGTGTTTATCAATGTTTCATTACCATATGACCTTCCTTCACCTCTGCTTTCTGTTCTTTACAACTGCATCTTGTTTTCTTCTAGACTGCAGACACAAAAGTTCAAAACATAATTGCCACAACTATTCTTCGTTATGGGTCTCATTGAAAAGCAGAGCAGAGCAGAATATTTTCTAAGTCCTGCCCTTATTCCATAGGAATAGTATAGACATCTGTGGAAAACCTTTAAAATGTACACAGGCCTTTCCTGAATATGCTTTATATGTCTCTGTGGCTGACCACACCCCCATTCCTCTCCTCCCGCCCATGTTCTGAGATCCCTGTGTTAGCACCGTGGACATGCACATCAGCAGTTTTTCAGAATATGATCAGGGATGTTTTTGGCAGATAAACGTCCCCACTACACGTCTTCTGGAATAACCTCCATAGGGTGTCCATGCTCCTCTCATTGGGAGAGCTATGGTGAACCCCACAGGGCAACCTATATAATCCCATGGAGATGGACAACCCCTATCATCTCCCAGCCTGAGTGCCCTATCTGTCAGAGAACCAAAGGCTCATAGCATCTTGGGAGCCTACAAGAGCTCTCCAGGTCAAGAGGGCCACAGTGGTAGTGCAAGGGACACTGATTTCTTTGAGCATTTCATCATCCATTTGTTCATTCTGGCCAGGCGGTCAATAGGACACCTCCACTGCCATCGCCTTCCCCTTTTTACATGGAATTTTGATCCATAGAGATTCTACAGTGTATTTTGTTTCCTGCAAAACTTTAATCCTATGTGACTCAATGTCTTCTCTAACATAGAGTGCAACCCCTCACCAATTTGATCTACTCTATCATTGCGATATAATTTCTACCCAGATATCACAGTGTCCCATTGGTTTTCCTCCTTCCGCCAGGTCTCTAAGATACCAATCATACCTAACCTCTCATTTAGTGCTATACATTCTAACTTTCCCATCTTATTTTTTAGGCTTCTAGCATTTGGATGCAAGCATTTTAGAGATTGTATTTTATTCATATCAATCTGGTTATCGGTAGACAGGGGTAATTTAGAGACATAGAAATATGATGGCAGAAAAAAAACATATGGTCTTTCTAATCCTGCCCTTCCATATCAACTACTACAATATTTATTTATTTATTTATTTATTTACAGTCTCTTATATACTGCACTATTCATCATCAGCGCGGTTCACATGGAACAAAATGCTCAGTACATTCAACACGTATGAGTTTACAGGTAACAGGGCATAAATAACTTGGATAACCGGGGTAACTATATACAAGACATACTACATGGAATCATATGCACAGAGGTTTCATAGGAAATCACCAGCCCACTATAAGATTGAGTATCAAACTTTTGAGATTATCTGTGTTTGTCCCATGCTTTTTTGAATTCAGATACTGTCCTTATCTCTACAACCTTCACTGGGAGACTATTCCACCATCTACCACTCTTTCCGTAAAGAAATATTTCCGCATATTACTCCTGAGTCTATCCCCAATCACACTCATCCTCTTTAAGCTCTGTCTGCTTTGTAGTTAAGGGCGTTTGGTTACTTTTATCTTTATTGGAACCTCTCTGTTGATATGCCCTAACTTTAGTCTTTGCTAGTATCCTCTAAGAATCTATTGTTCTGAACCATGGACTCTTGGATGACTGTGTTTTCACCTATTATCTAGTTTGAAAACTGCTCTATCTCCTTTTTAAAAGTTAATGCTAGCAGCCTGGTTCCATCCCGGTTAAGGTGGAGCCCATCCCTTTGGAAGAGCCTCTCCTTTCCCCAAAATGTTGCCCAGTTCCTAAGAAATCTCAAACCCTCTTCCTTGCACCATCGTCTCATCCACACATTGAGATGCCGGAGCTCTGCCTGCCTTTTGGGCCCTGCGCATGAAATGGGAAGCATCTCTGAAAATGCTACCATGGAAGTTCTGGATTTCAGCTTCCTACCTAAAAGCCTAAATTTGTCCTCCAGAACCTCCATCCCACACTTTTCTATGTCATTGGTACCAACATGTACCAAGACAGCAGACTCCTTCCCAGCGCTATCTAAAACCTTGTCTAGGTGGTGTGTGAGGTCTGCTACCTTCGCACCAGGTAGGCATGTTACCAGGTAATCCTCACGCCACCAGCCACCCAGCTATCTACATGCCTAATGATCGAATCACCAACTATGATAGCTGTCCTAATCCTTCCCTCATGGGCATATGGTCCTGGAGAAACCTCCTCGGTGTGAGAGGGTTTTACATCACCTGGAGGACAGGTCCTAGCTACAGGATCACTTCCTGCCACACCAGGGTGTTGATCCCCTATCACATGACTTCTCTCCTCCATGGCAACAGGGAGGCTACTAGATTGGAGGTGGGACTTCAGTACTACATCCCTTAGGTCTCATCTATATACCTCTCTGTCTTCCTTATGTCTGCTACTGTAGCTTCCAGAGATCGGACTCGTTCCCTGAGAACAAAGAGCTCCTTGCACCTAGTGCACATGTAAGACCCCTCACCAATTGGGAGGAAATCATACATGTGACATTGCCCATTTTGCAAGGTGAATAATCATGGATGATAAAAATTTTAAACATTGGCATCTAAAAACTGCCATATGGCACATATAAGTGTCTTCTTAAAGGTCAGGTGTAAAGGCCAAGGCCAGCAACCCCTCCAATCACCCCTACCATCGCTAATCCTTCCCAGTCACCCCACTCACATCACATACCCTTCCCAGTCACCCCACCCACATCACATACCCTTCCAATCAGCCCCCTGCACACACACAGAAACAAATCCACACATACCACTAGCTGTTTCTGGACCCCCACTGACATCTAGGACCACTCCCTAGCCCCCCAAGAGCTATAGCCCCTCCCCTCCCCACTTGGAGCTCCTCGATGACAAGCCCCAACCTTCTGATCTCTCCCCTAGCTCTTACCTGGGGTCCTGTTGTCTAGTGGAGATCAGAAGTGAACCCCAGACATTCCTGCTTCTTTGAAGTCCTGGGTTCAAAATGGCACCAATGATCCCTAGAGGTAATCTTGTGGTACTGCTAGGGTCTAGAAAGAGTTAGGGTGGTGTGTGTGTGTGATGAGGTTAATTAGAAAAGGTTATTGATGTCAGGAGGGATCAGATATTGGGAGGGTAGAAATTGGGGGATGGGAGGATGTGCTATTGGCAGGAGGAAATTGGAGTGCACATGGATATCAAGAATTGTAAAAAGCTCTTCCATTCGCATGTGTGGAAAGCTGCACACTCTTTTCTCCATGTGCAACATTTTGAAATTGCTGCTCCTGCTGGATCTTAAGAACATAAGATGTGCCATACTGGGCCAGACCAAGGTCCATTAAGTCCAGTATCCTGTTTCCAACAGTGGCCAATCTAGGTCATAGGTACCTAGCAGTTTCCCCAAAAGACACAGGTTCCACAGTGCTTCTAGAGGGTCAAGCAGTGGATAGTCTGGGTCCCCTTTAATATTGCTTTATGGACCTTTCCTCCAGGAACTTGTCCAAACCTTTTTAAACCCGGCTACACTAACAGCTTTTACTACATCCTCCGGTGGCAATTTCTAGAGTTTGATTACACGTTGAGTGAAAAAATATTTTCTCTAATTAGTCTTAAATAGGTTACCCTGTAGCTTCATTGCATGTCCCCCTAGTCTTTCTATATTTTGATGGCATAAACAATCAACCTACGTTTACCTGTTCCACTCCATTCGTTAATTTATAGACCTCTATCATATCTCCCCTCAACCATCTCTTTCCAGGTTGAAGAGCCCTAACCTTTTTAGCTTCTCTTCATAGCAGTATCCTTCGATCCCCTTTACCATTCTGATGGCTCTTCTCTGTATCTTTTCTAATTCCGCTTTATCCTTTTTAAGATACAGCGACCAGAATTGCACACAATATTCAAGGTGAGGTTGCACCATGGAACGATACAGAGGCATTATAATATCCTTTGTTTTATTTTCCATTCTTTTCCTTATGATACCTAGCATTCTATTTGCTCGCTTGGCCACCGCTGCACACTGGGCGGAGGGTTTTAACATGTTACCCACGATGACGCCTAAATCTTTTTCCTAGGTGGTGATTCCTAATGTGGAACGCTGCATTGTGTAACCATAGTTTGGGTTTTTCTTTCCTAGGTGCATAACTTTGCACTTGTCCACATTAACTTTCATACTAATGCACTCCTGCCTATCCTTACATATATTTTACAAGAGACTTTGTGTTATTCACCCTGATCTGTACGTGTTCATTCTCCTCGCAATACCTTTTTTCTAAAATTGGCTTTCGTGATTATAAGATTCTTGGGTAGTCACATCTATCATAGACAGGGCCAACGCTTCCATTAGATGAGCTAGAGAGCCACCTAGAGTGCCGACCCACTGAGGGTGCCTATTGCTGCCACTGCTGCCCTTCTCCGGGGCTTGCAAAGGTAATAATAGTTCAGAAACCGCAAGGCAGCACTTAATTTAAGTCACTGGCGCTGCTTTGTGGTTTCTGCTCTCGACCTTTGGCCTTTTCCACCCCTTTCAGATTCACACTTCAAACCATATAGCTCATGTGTTGAACAGATACATAGCAACCAAGGTCTCCATGGAGAAGGCAATTTTCAAAGCTATTTCTCTGTAAAAGCAGTATTTTATGCATAGAAATAGGTGCTTATAAAATTGCCCATTGGACAGATGCTTAGTCATGCAAGAAGTGCCGCTACAGCCTAGGAGCCCTGTGATGGTAAATCCATCCCTACTGTTTCTTGGTAGCGTGAGGTCACTTTAGAAGCTCTATATGTGTGGAATTTTGGTATATTTCTGACATGTATAGAAGCATGCATTAGCAAGCCTGCCATCTTTCTGCAAGTTATTCAAGGCCTTTAGGGACCCAGCCCCTGGATCTATTTTTGTTTTTGAATTTTTGGGTGTCAAAGAGGGTACATTCCAATACATCAATCTGTTGTAAACCATGCATGTATCTGTGACTGATAGATTTCTGTACCTGTTACAATTTGTTTAAAATGTTTAATGTATCTCGGTTGTTAATAATGTAAACCACTATGGTTACTCAAAATGGCAGTATAAAAGTAACATAAATAAATAAAATAAAAATAAATAAAGAGACCGTGCAGAAAGAATCTTCTTGTATGGTTCCCAAGCGCAATATAGCATCATGCCCCCCATGAACTGACTTCTCACGTAGCCTCAAAGGATCTTCAGAGCTCGGTACTGCAAAAAGCCTGAACTGCAAAAATGACAAAATAACCGGCGATATTTGACTTGAAAAATGGGGGATTATCTAATGTTGCAATCATGATGTTTAAGCAAGCTTGAGAAATTTACTCCTGGCCGTTACTTTTTGCACATAAAGATACATAATGTCATGTCAGATAAAGACCACCAGACCCATATGGAGGCCAAGATGCACTTATCCTCAATTAGCAGTCTCTTGACCTACCCCTTCTTCTACCCCCCATCGCCTCTCCTTATGCTTGTTGCGCCTTATGCCTGAAACAAACTGCCTGAATCAGTATGTCAGGCTCCATCTCTGGCCCTATTCAAATCCAGACTAAAAACTCATCTCTTTCAGGCTGCTTTTGGATCCTATTCACCTCCCATGTGTTTCGTTAGCATTCCCCTAGATATATCCTAGATCCCAGTTGTTGTGTTGTCTGCCTTGACTGTTGTGTTGTTTATCTTGACTGTAAGCTCTTATGAGCAGGGACTGTCTCTTACATGTCTCTGAGCAATAGCAGGAGCAAGGTGAAGAAAAAGCAACCCTTTGGTGATGGTGAACTAGCTTTTATTAATTCACCCCTATACTGGCAGTGTTTTTGCAAGACTGCCTTCTACAGGGGGTAAAACTTTGCTGTGTGGCCAAATGTTCTCAGAAAGTATGAAACTATTATCAGAGTAAAACCACACAGAGCAGACGTGAGCTGATGCGCACAAACTGCATCATTGGCATTAAGTAGTAGTAGTAGTAGTATGAGTAGTAATAGGATAATAAAACTTGTCATGGTTTGGAAACCCCACAGGAAATTTTAACCTATGGAGTTTGTCACAATAATGAAAGCAAAAATACTTGGATTGTTTTTATTTCATTATTGCCTAATGGGCTGATTTCTCAAAGGAAACGATAAATGCTGTGTTACATAATCAAAACTACCTACATTTTTCCAGTTTTCACTCTCTCTGTGCTCCCAGGAATGCATCTAGTTCAACACTGAAGATATTTCTACCTGCAGAAAGGTTGGGCAATAATCAAAGCCCCTATTCTGTTTTATCTGAGAAAGGACTCTCATTATTCCCTCCCAATGTGCAGGATCAATATACAGAATGTGCTACGTGAGCCTTTTCAGTAAGCTGAGAAAGGAACAGCCTTTGTCTGAGAAATGCCATCGGAATCTGATATGAAGCCATTGGTAGCTTCCTTGCTTGGCCAAAGTGCTCTCTAGGCAGCTGCAACATCTGACCTTAGGGGTATTATCTTATTATTAATTATGCCACATACAGAACATTAGTTCAGCAATAATCTTTGGTATGTAATGATTATGAATGTTCCTATAAAACTAATTACAAAATGTTAATAACTAGTATTTAATTCATGTTAATCAGATGCACAGCAGACACACTACAAAGAGAAAAGTAGCTTGGCACTGGGGGCTGGCATGCGGCATTGCTCATGATTAAGAATAAAGTGAACAGTTCAGGCCTGATTCCATCCTGGACGCAGAAGCCTTCTGTGCGCCTGGCCAGAACCGGACACACAGAGGGAGTTGCAATTCTGATCCCGCTGGGCACATCTTGTCCCGTGGGATCAGAATCACGAACAGGCCTTGCCCGACGAACTCAGTCAGAGTTTTTAAATGGAGCTGTGGCGCCATCGCGTCCAGTTGCCATAGCACTGTGGCTTCATTTAAAAGCTGTGATCCCCAGCCGTCGGCCTCCAAATTGCTTTCCCCACAGCCTGACCCCTGATCTGGCCTCCCAGGGCCAGGGTCGAGCTGTGGGGAATGACTTCTGCCCCCTGCTGCCCCTTCCCAGCCCTGGGCCTGCCGATCCTGCCGCATCGGGGAAGTTATTCCACCTCGCAGGTGGAATAACTTCCCCGTTCAAGTTGCTGCTCCCAGACGTACAGAGCCGACATTAGAATTGGCCCTGTACATCCGGGGCCAGCGACCACCAACTGCCCACCTTACCACCACCCCCAATCCTCCCCTTTCCTGTCCCTGTCTATCTTCCCCGTACAAGGAAAGGGCCCTAAATGTTTGATATTAAACATACCTACTGCCCTTGCAAACTGCAAAGAAAAAGGTTCATAGACATATGTATAGAGGAGGATGATATTGTAGAGTCCCCACAAATAGCCTGGAAACTGACATGCCGATATATGGTGAGTAAAGGTAGAAAAGCTTGAAGAATAGCCGATATCAATGAAAAATGCAAGCGTAGGCAATCAACACATGCAAATGCCACAGTTTACATGTGGAAATGCTTCTAAAATAACCTCCTTAGTCTAGGATAAAATATGTATTCAGTTTGCAGTTCAAGCGCTTTGCTTTGATTAGATGGGATGCAATGTATGTAATCGCAAAATCTGAAATATGTCTTTAAATAGCATGAAATAGCTTGACATGGCATATCCAATTTGAGACAACTGTATTGGAAATTCTTATTTCAGTTCACTGAGATTAATCCCTTTACACCACTATAAGATTTCAGATTCCCAAAAGCCTTTACTCTGTAACATTAGTATTCATCAGCAGTTATCACAGATGATATGCCTAAGATCACCCCCCACTTTCTGGTTAGCGTAATACCATGCCTGTCACTAGCTAATGAAACGCTTTTCCTCACCATCCCACATTCCCCTCTCTCACCATGGCTCTCTCTGTTTCAGCTGTCATAGTTTATTTAAGCTAAGGAAAGCATCAAGGAATCTCAGCACCTTTGCAAGGGCTGTATCGAAATTATTGAAACACTATTTTCTAAACATTTTGGGAATTTCTGACTCTCAAAGGTTACAAAATGCAGTGCAGATGATTGCATGAGAAACCATCATCATGTTATATTCCATCTGTAACTTTAATGAGAACTAATATGTATGCATTTACTAAAGGGGCGGGTGCATTTTCAGTGGTGGCAACCAGTGGGTGGCTAGCATAGCTTTAAATTAAGCCCGAATAGTCGGTACTGGTGCATATCTAATGACCAACGCTGAATATCCAGGGTCACTGGATTGCTGTTTTTCGATCCAGTTAGTGGCAATATTCAATCCCTAACCAGATTGCAAAACAGCATAAAGTTAGGGTAGCCATTCACCTGTCCTAACTTTATGCATTGTAGCTAAGTGGTGAGTGGATGAATATTGTGGCTAACCAGTTAGCTAACAATGTTGGGTTAGTGCCGTTGAATATCGTAAGATAGCAGATGACCATATCGCCCACTCTTTTTGGTTTCCCTTACTGCAGCTTTTTGTGTTCATCTTGCCACCCTCTTCTTGGAAATTAGATGCCAGTGAACTAGAGCCATGCTGGTTTGCCTTCTCTCCTGCGTGCTCCTCTAACATTTCATGTGGTTGGGCTTTGGTCCAATACCTAAGTGTCCCACTCTTCTCATCCTACCCACCCTTACTGCTGTACTCTGCATCTGTCCCAAGTGTATTTAAATTTTGTCTAAGCAATTAAATTTATAGTCAATGGAAATAGGTGCTCTGACAAGGTAAAAGGGACTATATCAATTCATTTCTGTCTACAAAGCTCTGGAACTGAAGCGCTTTAAAAATTAGAAATCAGACATGACAAAAACACTGAAAAATTGCAGCGATTAACCCCACCCCCCCCCAAAAAAAAAACCCCAACAACCCTTACTGATCGATATTCAAATACATAGTCAGCGATTTCTTAAACACTGGCTGGAGCAGTTAAATTATCCATACTGAATATACATGAAGAGTAGCAATATTCAGTCTACTGTCTTTATAGCTAAGCAGCTGAATTTAGCAAACAGGCTGTCCTGAATTTAGCTGTATAGTTCTATGGGCAATGGCTAAATAACACTGACTATCCATAGAGTTAAGCAGCATGCCAATGGACTGACCTCCCTTTCACGATCTAGATGTCGCAAGCTTTCAACGGCACTATCCATACAGAGCTGCTGAAAATTCATGGATAGGGGACTTATCCATATTGCACAGTCTGTTTTATGGATGTCTTTTTGAATATTGGCCCTTTAGTTTCTAGAAAAACAGAGAATGTGGGTGAATAGTAAAATTGGTCAAATACCTAAAGTGAAATGCTTTTTCAAAAGATGTTTTTTTATATCCTTGACAAATCCTTGCTTGATACGGTATATTGAAAAGGTCATGTTGGTAGCAAAATCTACATACTAACTGACCTACAGTTCTTTATTGGCAACACTATCACAACAGTGTTAGAATTTATTAACAAAAATGTCAACAGGGATCACTCGTGTAATGGTTGGCTCTGTACTGCCCTGGTAAATGCAACAAAATGGCTTCTGGAGACAAATTTTCATCTCTAAGAAACACCGCAGAAATGCTAATGAAGATTCATTAACTCTGTCACCTTTAATTTATTCCTCAGGTCTCTTCTGTTCTATTTCCTATGTTTTCCCTCCTTCGATCTCCCTCTTTCTTCTCTGTTCCTTTCAACCTTCTTCTAATTTCTCAAGCATGCATATTAGATCCAATAGCATCTACTTTGTTTTATCAAAGCTAATTAGTCAAATACATTAGGAAACTCAGTCTGGGACAGTGTAAAATCTCCCAAATTGTTTATTAAGCTTAAATGAAGGAAGACAGCCCAAATGCCCATTAAAACTATTTCAACAATAGGCCTGCCAGACACAGAGGACTACAGATAAGCAGGTTATGAATAGATATTAGTTGAAGTATTCTCAGACTTTTGCTTTGAGGTGCCTGAGTTTCCCAACTTAGACATGACTGGATGTATTTAGACGTGCACACTGATTCCTTTCTTTTTCTCAGCGACAGATTGCTGTATCTAACTTTTGAAGGTGTCTGCTCTTATGTCTTGTAAATGATACCATGGCCACAAAGAAATTGACAGCATATATTCATTTTTTCAAATAATGTATTTATAAAATGTATAGCTTGTCAATTGAAGCCTTCTTGTTCATCTCTCTATAGATATCTTTTTTAAAAATTATTTCTTTTAAGATATAGTATGAAAAACAGAACAGAGGTCCCATTGCTTTGTTGGTCTCGGAGAAAGCAGAAATCTTTGGGGCCCTTTTACTAAAGATGTGCACTTACCATGCACTACCAATGCAGGGTAAATGCACCTGTCATGCGCCGTCAGGGGCAGCCTAGTAAGTTCCCGACAGTTAACACATGGATGAGAATGCTAATATGTGGTATAATTATCAGGATGCACCTAATGGCATCCCGGGGTCCTTTAACTAAAGTGCATTAGGTGTTTGCACCTAACATTCATTTAATGCAAAAACTAAAATGCATTAAGTGTGGAGCCTCTGTGGTAACTGTCAGGGTGTGACCAGCATGTTTCTGACAATGTGCAGATGAGTGCCCTGCTCTAATGGCAACATTGAACTGTATGATATACCTCTCCATGCTAACTACGATGTGCTTACCATGCCAACTCTTCACCTACCCAGCCCTTTCGGCACCCTAATACACAAGTGGCAATTAGCCCATGAATCTGTGTGCAGTAACTGTCATGCCCTCGCAGTAAGTTACCACAGGCCCAAACAGGCAGGTAGTGTTTAGTAATTTTTTAGTGCACTTTAGTAAAAGGACCCCCCATAGAGGTATCGGTATGCACACTTGTGCTATTTGCCTTATTGCCACTGAGCACACCAATTGTCCTTGCACTAATGACAATGTGCTCTCCTCACCCAAACTCCACCCCTAATCTGCCCCCTCTTCACCCTAGCACGCGATGGCTGTGGTAGTTGGCATGCCTGCATGTTAGTGTTCCCCACTACTAGTCACTGAATGCTAAAATGTGCATTAACTGGTTAGCGGTGTTTAGTAAAAGGGCCCCTTTGTCAGCCTTGATACCTTTCCTGAGATCAACATCTGAGGAAGAGAGCTGAGTGATCACACATCCTCATGCATGATATACAGCATCTATTATTTTTGGTTGGGCTTTTGAAAGGTATCCTAGCCTCTGAACAGGAGAAGTAAGTGCTTCAGTCTTCAGTGCTTAGCCTAACGACATTTACAATCCAGACCACAGAAACAGGATCACTGTTCACTCATTCTGCACACGTGTCTCTCCTCTTTATATTTATCACGTGCTCAGGCAACATGCAGCGAGAAATGTCTTTTGGCATTTTATACCAGGGCAGCTCAGTTTCATCGAGTGCCTTTTGATGTTTTTCGACCTCTACTCTTTTCATCTTTCCTTCCCTTATTTACATCATAATTTCCTATAATGCCTTCAGTTTTGATGTAGTTTCCTGATTTATTTTTGCCAAGTCTAGCCAAAACAGTCCCTGGACTGCACAACCATGCAGCATTACAGTGTTTGGCTACAGTGCTAATGACCACTTTGAGACACTGTGATATTATATTACAATATACAGCTATCACTTTAATATACTGATCAAATGTGTTACAGATGCACCAGGATACAGTATTACCATGACAACAATGAGAATAATGTGAATATATGCGGCACCCTTATTCGACAGTTAAGTTTAGTGTAAGAGAGTGATTTTTAAAACCATAAACTTTACCCATGGAAAAGGGGCTGACCTAATGTGAGGGGTAGCCTGGGTGCATATAGCGCTACCCACAGGTTGCGGAAGAATTTGCACTCAAACTTATAAATCTGCATTTTCAAAAGTAAATGAGTATTTCACCTCAAAACAAATGCACACCAAATAGCAGGTATATTTGTATGCATCGCTTTCATGAGGTAATTTTCAAAATAAAAGTATACATGCACTTTTGTATTCATACAGGCAATTATAAAATTACTCTCTAAAATTATAGTATTTCTAAAATTATAGTACTTCCATGAAGCAGAAGACTTTTACATTGTGTGACATTGATCCAAACTCTTGAAAAGCTTTAGTAGGGGACGTGGTGCTTCTTTCTGGCTAATGATGTCCATCCTAAATGATAAGAAATGGTTACTAGAATTACAGCAAAAAGGTGACAGTGGTCAAATCCAGGGCCAGCAGGAAGTCTGTGTTTGAGGGGCGGAAGCGGCAGATCACAGACAGCAGGAAGCGTAACACAGTACTGCCAATTAAATGACATCCCCCCCCCTCCTCCCGCTGCAGGACCCAGACAGGGGCAACAACTGCAATGGGGGCGGGGGGAGGGGCAGGATTGAGGACTCACCTAGGGCACTCATATCCTTGCATCGGCACTGGACAAGTCTCCATTGTTAGGTAAAGAGTGTGATAACTGTGGCAGGATCTACCGTTCTACTGCTGGTCTTTACAGCCACAAGTTAGCAATTACTATCAGTCTGCAAAAAAAACTGCAACATGACCCACTGTCAGTCGCAGACAAATGGATACCAGCAACAGGACAGTCTCCACAGGGAATGCAAGTAGCATACCGAGCATTAGCAGCAAATTTGAGAGACTGACATCCCTGACCATATACCCTGGCTTATGAGGAATGCTCATTACTGTCATGCTATGTGCAAAACCAACTCATTTGGGAAAACTGCCCCAGAAGAGGAGAATAAACGGTGTTGTTTATATGGCAGAGTCATATTAAGAGGGTTATTTTAAAAGAGCCATTTGTGCTTTGGAGGTCTGCACGTGGGCCTGTGGATATCCAAATCAAGGAGATGTCTCCAGAGGCATTTCAGAAGTCAGAGATGCCCCCGGTGCAAGGATGTCAAAGCCATGAAAGGGGCATGGCAGAGGTGTGCCCAGGGCGTCACCAAGAACATGGACTTCCTAGCCCGATTTCAGAAACATCCTTCACATCCACTGCTACGTCAAAGGTTATACCTGCTCTAGGCATGAATAAGCATTAGAAAGTGCTCAGTTTGCCAGCCAAACATCCAGAGGGTGTAGAAAAGGAGGAACACTCATATCCCATATATTTTTATGTTGACAACGAACAGTGACAGTGAATGAGGGTTCTTGTTTTTAATTTGCCATGCCAATGGATGGCCGTGATAGACATCCCCACCCCAGATCTTTGTACTGGGAACATCTATGTGGACACTAGCGCAGTCATCCATGGTGGGGACATCCATGTTTCTGTCATCAGACCAAAACATAGATTTCCCTGGTGTTTTTCTGCATTTTTTGCCCTGAACTTTCCAAATTGCACTTGGATACCCTTTCTAAAATGCCTCTTCACATGTAGAAGACTGAATGGCCATTTAAAAGCCACATCAGAGCATAGTTTTTCACAGAAAGGGTGGTGGATGCCTGGAATGTGACGGAATTCAAAAAGGCATGGGACAGACACAGAGGATCACTACATAGCAAGAGGATGGAATCAAAACACACATACGAGTAAATAAGCTTTAAATGGAGAGGGGTAACCTGCTTGGAGCGGCACATACAAGTCTACAGTTCTGGTACCTTACTGGGCAGACTGGATGGACCATGCTGGTCTTTATCTGCTGTCACTTACTATGCTAATATATTACTCTATATTCGAGGCAACATATATACTCTGTGTCAGAACAAGGATCCGGGAGGAGTTCGAAGCCTCTCACGTGGCTCCAGCTTTCTCATGATGCTCTATGACAGTGGCGAACTCTGCTGCCAGTATTTGTGTCCGCTGGCCCCAGCCTAGCTGTGAGATTTTAGATCATCCTCGATTTGGGGGAACTCAAAATCTCTGAGGATGAACTAAAAAGAATTCAAGGTTGGTTTTATAGAGTCAGATGACAGGTTGGTACAAAAACACAATGATCCCACCGAGGAGCGTGCACAACATCAGATATGGCCATTCTGTCATTCTAAACACAGTAAAACCACTATGACATATGGAGTCTTCCAAAAGTTTAACGTGTCTGAAGCAATGAAAGAAACTATCAGGGAAAAACAGGCTCATATCCATTAATCCGTCTAATGAACGTTACCACTTTGCATTACAGAAAGACAAATTAAGCAGGAGGCCGAGATACCCGGAAAACATCTGCTAAAGAAAATCAAAAGAAATGATAAACAGAATGAATTCCTCTGACTGATTTTCACCCAGCTGTAGAGAACTATAAAAGGATCTATTAGAGACAGCTGCCAATTAGCCATTAGCCAACGAGTCCGCCATTGCTTCAAAACTAAAGTCTTGTGTTGAACTAGTATCCTGGATTCTCAAGATTGTTTTATGTAACCAAATCACGGAAACATGCACGCCTTAAGAAAACATTTCAAAAATAATCAAACAGAAAAGTTTTGAAAGGTTTAGTAACAAAAGCCCTACTTGAACAATTCAACAACTATTTCTAGGGTTATCAGAATATATGGTAAACTGATTAAATAAAAGGAGATACAAAAAAGGGCAAATAAGGCGACACTTTTTTATCAGACTAAATTAATACATTCTAGGACTAGCTTTCGAAGGTTAAATCCTCAACATGAGTAATATGAAACATTAGAGATCTCGGCGCAAACACGGGACTTCTCCTAGCCTGGTCAGTCTGGGCGGCTGTGCTGAAGGTATGGTGGGATGGTAGCTATTAAGAATATGCATTTAGGGCGTGCAATATAGATTTAGCTTGAATTAACCTATGAATTAGCAAAAATTCAATGAAATGCATTAAAAATTTCAAATGTGTGTTATTAGCAAAAATATGTGAAATGAACAAAAAAAAGTCCAAAATCAGAAACATGTACTGAATTTTTTTTTCCTTGAACATCTCTAGTAGCTATTTGATTTTTATTTATTTATATTCTCTTATATACCGTGCTATTCTGCATCAGTGCGGTTTACATTGAACAAACTGAAATTACATTGAACAGGGCATTATAACTTGGAGATAACTATTTTATAGGGAACATGGGCTATGGAGGGTTAAGTGGCTTGCCCAAGACCGCAAGGAGCACCTGTGGGACTAGAAACCCCAGTCCTTCTGGCCCACGGTTGCTGTCCTCTAGTGGGATTTGAACCCCTGACCTTCCAGCCTGAAGTACCTTGCCCCAACCACTAGGCCACTCCTCCACTCCAAAAACTTTACAAAACTTTTAGCATAGACACAAGAAAGAAGGGTTTCTGAGTATGGACTACATGGGGGATCTTGTATGCTCATCTCATTGCCTAAGATGGTAAAGTGCTAATGAATAGTATGGTGAAAACTGACCTGGATAAGAGGAGATATCTTACAAGTGGGGAGGCTCTATAGCTGGCCACTCAGATACATCCTTGCACTGGGACAGGAATAACTGAATGGCCAGCAGGTTTTTTCTGCCATCATCAGCTAAATTATTATTAACTCAAAAATTTGCTATTAGTAAAGAGTTCTAGCCATTATTACAGGAGATACTTGTAGAACCGTACCAAGAATAGTAAGGCCGCGGGCCCCGTCCGCGTGGCCGCTCCTAACCGGGGGGGCGGCGGGCCGATCACCCCCCCCCCCGGAGTTTCGGCAGCGCGCGGCTCGGCGGTGCCCCGCGCGGCCTGGCGCCCTCATTGGCTCCCCTCGGCGTTTTAAACGCCCGGGAGCCAATGAGAGGGCTGGGAGTCGGCACGGGGGGGGGGGGGTGGGTAGTGGGGGGACCCAGCACGGCTCCGGCTGTTGCGGGGTCGAGGCTGGAGGCGCCGGACACCCGCCCACCCACCCTGGTGTGGGGGACGTTTTGGCTGGGGGGTTCTGGGTTGTTGCAGCTGGGGGGGGGGGCTTTGGCGGGATCCCGGAGGTTTCCGGGGTCCGGAGCCGGTGGCAAGCATGAGGGCGGGGGTGGGGTACCCCCGACCCGGTTAATCCCTCAGGCTTTTGCTAATAGCATGGCGAAGCCGGAAGAGGGAGGGCGTGGAAAATGTCGGGCCTGTGCCCGGGGGAAGCGGATGTGGCGTCACCTTGCTACTAACATGGTGGGTGAGGACTCGCTCTGCTTGGGGGGGGGAGTTAAAATGTGTTGATTTGTATTGTGTGTTGTTTAAAAGGTTATTAAAGCTGCGACCAGTTTAAGTCCCAAATGGTTGTCATGTGTTTTTGTTCTGAATTAAGTTGTCAATGAAATGTGAAGTGGGGGGGGGGGGGAGGGGTGAGAGGCGACGTGTCCGCCTTACCCGGTTATGTGTGGACTCCTATCTGATTGAAACAGAACTGATTTCAGCATTATCAGATATTGTTAAACTTTACAAACTTTGCTGAAATCCATGACAAAATATTTATTTATTTTATTTATTTAACAGTATTTTTAAACCGCCTTATCTTATTAATCAAGGTGGTATCACAGCAAACAATCGGGTAAAGTGAGTGTGTTAATCATGCAGTGAGGGTGCAATTTAGTTGAGTGTGTGTTGTATCGTGTGCTAGATTGGGGTGAGCTATGTACAAGGTGTGGTGTGTTGCGTGCTAGAATGGTTTGAGCTATGTACAGTGTGGGCTATACAGTGGTGCTGTAAGACATTATCTGTACAGGCAGCAATATGTGCTGTTATGCATTCTCTTAGGTTATGTGATGTGTCCATAGTGTTCTATGAACAGCATGGTTTTTAGCTGTTTTCTAAAGTCTTTGAGGTCTGTAGTTGTCCTCAAGTCGTCTGGTAGTTTGTTCCATATAGTTGGAGCAGCCATGGAGTGAGCTCTGTCTGTTGTGTCCTTGCGTGTGTGTTTGAATTCACCTGGGGTGCTGACTCGGTTGCGTGTTTGTTTTCTTCTAGGACGAGTGCTGTTGTCTGGTTGAATGAGGGTGTGTAGGCTGTTGGCTGATGTGTGCTGATTTATCTTAAATAGGTTTATGATAGTTTTGTATCTGATGCGTGCACCGATTGGGAGCCAGTGTAAGTCTTTTAAGGTGGGTGTGATGTGGTCCTGTCTTGCAGTACCGGATATTATTCGTGCTGCAGTGTTTTGTGCTAGCTGGAGTGGTTTGAGGGCTTGTTTCGGTAGTCCCAAGTATATCGGATTGCAGAAGTCCAGTATTGGGGTTATCAGTGCTTGGAGGACGGTACGAAAGTGTTCTGGGGCAAGGAGTGGTTTCAGTCTCCTGATGATTCGCATCTTGTAGTAGACTTTTTGTATTGTTTTGTCTATGTGTGGCTTGAGGTTTAGCTTGTTGTCCAGAGTAACTCCAAGGTATCTCACTTCTGATTTTATTGGAATAGTAGTGTTTTGTATCTTGATGTTTGGCGGGTGTATGAAGCTTTGGTCCCGAGTGATTATTAGAGCTTCAGTCTTGTTGTAGTTTATTGCGAGGTTGTTGTTTTGACACCAGCTTGTCATTTGGGTAAGGCAGTCTGTTATCTTGGAGAAATCCGGGTTGTCGATTTCTATCGGGGTGTATATCATGATGTCGTCTGCATATATTGTGTATTGAATGTTGTTCTCTTTCATGATGTCGCATATCGGTTGGATGTAGATGTTAAATAGGAGGGCTGAAAGTGCGGATCCTTGAGGTACTCCTTGGCGGACATTTATGGGTCGGGAGGTGTTGTGTCCCACCTTGACCTGTAGCTGTCTTTCGGTTAGGTATGAGTGGAACCATTTCAAAGTGATACCATGTATACCAGTGTTCTTTAGCCTTTCCAGGAGCGTGTTGTGGTCCACTGTGTCGAAGGCTGAGGAGATGTCGATGAAGATCATTATGATTCCCTTCCTGTTGTTGTCAATTATTCTTAGGATGCTGTCGAAGAGGTAGATCAGTAGCGTTTCGACTCCGTGGTTGGGACGAAAGCCGTGTTGGTTGTCGTCGAGTGTTTCATGTTTGTCGATGTGTTCCTGGAGTTGTAGTTGTACCGTTTTTTCGATGATTTTTGCCAGGAAGGGTATGCTGGAGATCGGTCGGTATGCTGCTGGATCCTTTTTGTCGAGTGTTGTTTTCTTTGTTATTGGTCTTACTGTGGCAAGCTTTAGTTGCTTTGGCATGAGTCCTTGAGTGAGTGAGTTGTGTACTATTTTGTGTATGGTGTGAATGAAGTTTGATTTGGTGGCTTTGACCCATGATACTGGGCATGGGTCTGTAGGAGCAGTGCTTGTGTTGATTGTAGAGATGATGTGGGATATCTGCTCTGTTGAGGGTGAGTAGAATGTGCCCCAGGTTTTGTTGTGTATGTCTGTCCAGGTGGTCCCACTGGGTGTTGTACGCTCTGTGGAGTGGAATTTGTCTTTGATGTGGTCGGCGAATTCCTGTGGGTCCACTTGTACTTCCCCTTCTGTTGTTTGCTCTTTTGTGAGGATCTTGACTATTTCAAAGAGCTCTCTGGGCTTGTTGATGGAAGTATTTATCAAGTTTGTGTGGAATTCCCTCTTTGATTGGTTGATGCATTCATTGTATTGTTTTTGTTTTGTTAGGTAGAGATGTTGGTCGGCTGCTGTTTTGTTTTTTCTCCATCTCCGTTCAATCTTCCTGAGCTCCCTCTTTTCCTGACGTATTTTTGCTGAGTACCAAGGTTTGTTTTGTCTCCTGTTGTGTTGGTGTTTCTCGTGCCCTCCACCGGATGGTTTGGCGGCGTTAGCTAAGATGCTGTTCCATCTGGAAACTTGTTCCTCCAGGTCATCTGTAGGAATGTTCAGTTGTTGTGTTGTGTTCTGTATGAATTCATCCCTGTCGAAATTCTTGAATCGTCTTTGTGTGTGTGAGTTGTTTGTTCTTTCGTTTGTCTGGTCCTCTTGAGATCGTATCTTTGTCTCAATTAAGTAATGGTCAGACCATGGCACTGGGGTAATGGTGGGTGGAGAGATTAGGTCTCTTGAAGTTATGTAATTGGATGCGAAGATGAGGTCTGGAGAAGATCCATGTCTGTGCGTTGGAGCGTTGATTATCTGAATATAGATCAGACTCTGTATTGCTGTTTATACGTTGCACATTAATCTGTGCTAAATAAACAAGTTATTTACTGATATGAAGTTCCCAGATTTTGCTTGAGTTTGTTGAAGCAGTTTTTAAAATCTGTTTTACCCACAAAGGATAGCATTTGGTGACACATCTAATAAACCAGCTACAGCCGTGGAATACTTTACATGGGAACACACCCACAAAATAGATAAGAGCAGACAAGAATCAGCTGACCCATCAAAGTCAGTCTGCCCAGTTAATCTGTCCGTGCCGTTAAGGCAAAGCTTCTCAACCCTCTCCTGGAAGCACCACTAGCCAGCTGGGTTTTCAGGACTACCACAACGAGGAGGTAGTTACTAAAGAGTGTTATGGGGATTAACACACATTATTTACCCTTAGCACATGTTGAATAATAACGAGATGCAAAGCATGCAAAACACCTCATTATTATTCAAATGAAGACTGCAGCTTGCGGGAAATCGCCACAAGCTTGTTATTCTTGGAAAAATAATGCCAGATCAAAGCTGGTGTTATTTTTCCTTCCGGGAGCACATGACTTCTAACACGTGGCTTGATGCTCCCAGCTGCCATCTTAAAGGGGCAATGAGGGTAATATGCTACTAGTGGGTCAAAGACTCAGACCCCTTCCAAATACCCTGGTGTTTGACGTTGATGCTGTATTAGCTAATGTTGCATTGACCGAATTAGATATGGACCCCCACCGCAGGCGCTTTTGCTGAAATCTTGGCCAAGTTGGGTTTCTAATAACGTGTGTTGATAGACGAGTCCTCTTGTGTGGCTGTGGTCCCTTTCTGCTCCTTTTTTAATGGAAGAGAAGGGCACACATTGAAGGAATTTGCCTGATGAGCGGAGTCTCCAAGGAGAAGTGTACCGCTGCATTATATGCCTACGTCAGTCCATCAGACTTCATCTCTGGTCCTTTTTAAATCCAGACTAAAAACCTACCTCTTCAAGGCTGCTTTTGGATCCTGACCCCTTATGTCCCTTAGTTTAACCCATTTGAGTATTTGTCTGTCTTGCATAGATTGTAAGTTCTGTGAGCAGGAATTGTTTATTACATTTATGTGTGCAGTGATGCATATACCTTGTAGCACTATACAGTAGAAATGATTAGAAGTAGTGGACATAGTTTTTAGACAGTCTTGAAAAAAATGAGTATTATTTAAGTGAACTCCAGTTCACTTTGTATCTAATGATTTCATAAACTTTTTGCTGCCTTCAGTTTCCTGACCTATTAACATCTGCAGGCGTCAGAAGCCAGATAATTCACGATAAGGTAGGTTGTTTGTCTTTTTGATACCAAGAAGCAATAGCTATTGTAAATAGCACATGAATGTTCCCTTTACAATGTAAAGTAAGTTTACTTTGAGAAAGTGTCTTAAGTAGAAATATAGTTGGTTTGAGCGTTTCAACAGTATAATCACTTGGGTATTTTTTTAAGTGCTATGAAGTCAATGCTGACGCCTGGCAACCTAGCAGCCCCTGTGTTTTCTTGGCAAGTATCACCAGACCTTTTCTTCTGAGGCAAAGGGGGGCAAAGTGACTTGCCCAAGGCCAGAAGGAGTGCCAGTGGGAATCAAACCCAGATCTCTTGGGTTCTAACCACTAGGCTACTCCTCCACAGCATAATTGCTTTTATCCGCTCTTATGATTAGGTTACAGCAATATCGGGGTCTAATCACTATCACAGGCTTTAATGCACATAAAAGAGGCAGTTTTATAAGGAGCCACATAAAGTTATGCACCGTCAATGTGTGTAATGTCATGTATTGTCAATGACTTGGGCCTTTGCGCATGTACTTTAGTTACTTGCTATTTTGAAAGGATGTGTGTTAGGCCAATGGCATGTACTTTCGGTGTGGGTGTGCACAGGGGAAGAGCAAGGGTGGAGTATGAGCGGAGTCCAAATCCAAACGCATAAGTTATGAATTACACACATTCCTTAAAAATCTAGACCAAACCATGTAGATTTAATGTATATTTTCATATGCATCCCTGTTTTATAAAGAAAGATAGGTACCTGGTTTTCTTTATAAAATAAGCTTGAGATAGGTATGTTCTGGATGCCTAACACTAAAAATAACCTTCTACAAACATTAACGCAATTTATTAAATTTAATTTTAACAATAATACATCCTGGGTGTTGCTTCACATATTACACTTCAAAGGAACTCATTTTCATGCTAAATTATTCTAACAGGCTCGTTTGCATGTTAATGTAATTTGCTTAAGCTGCGTTAACGTTTGCTCATTTGCAGAATTAACTACAGCCACCCCAGGCCACAACTGTGAAAGGGGTAACTAACCCTGAGTTAGGCAGCCTCACCCTGCCCCAGCAAGGTTTAATCGTCTCCCAGAGCACAGACCCCACCATGGGGCAAAGATGAACTCAATCATTAATCCTTGTAGGTCCATTCCTACTGACATACCCCACAGAATATCCCCCAAAAATCACTCCATAACACCCTGCCTTCTTGAGACCTGCCTGTCACTTGCGATTCAATGTACAATCACATTGTACTACCTTCCACTGGTAGGAACGCCAGCATATCGGCGCTGCTTCATGGGAATATTGGTCACAATGGATGTAGAGTCACTACACAGCAACATTCCCTTTAACAGCATGTAAAAAATTTCTAAATGCATCTGCCCTGGATGATCAATACATATCAGAAACTATTACAAAATTACTCAAATTCATCCTAACCCACTTATCTATCTACTTATGGGCCATTGTTATGGGTAGCAGAACGACACTGCAGGGCGCCAACTTATTCATGGCCGATCAGGAAGAACCATTTCTGAATAAATATTGGACTAAACATTTGAAATACTTCAGTATGTTGATGACACTTTATGATTTAGAATGAGGGAGAAGAGACTCAAACAATTTTGCAACTCAATGAATCCCATCCCTCAATCCGATTAACAGTCAACTACTCCATAGAAAATGAATGTACTTGCCTAGAGCTGAAGGAAGACTAGGCCTCAGAGATTGATTACACATATGAAGCTACTATCATAGGCTTTCAGGCTTACCTGACAGCATTATCAGATTCAAATACGCAAAAAGTGCTGAAATACGACAGTAAATGTCAAGAATATGTCTCCATTATCAAACTTGGACAAGGGTTCCGATGACTAGAAGGAATGAGTGGGAATCAACAAGAAAGCACAGGGAAGGAAGCAACAGAATTTGCAAACAAGAGAAAAAACTTTTCAAAGAATTAGATAAGCAAATGAGAAAAAACAAGTGGCAAATACACAAATTTAGTGGGAAATACAGAATGTTACTCCAGGAACTCTTTGTTGATCAAGAGCGGACACATGAATGATTAAGGAGAGGTGAACTGAAACCAAAGCATGAGAGATAGATAGATGGTGCCCAGGACAGAAAATTACAGATGGGATGGTTTACAGCGAGCATTAAAAAGACAAACATGTCGATTCTATTATAAAGAGCTGGAAACAGTGACTCACCTGATAGCTGGCTGTGAAATTCTGATGACAGCAAATTTCTATATGGAAAGTAGCACACTCATGCATTGCAAACTATGTAAACATTGCAGTATCACTGTGCCTGAAAAGCACTAGGACCCTAAGAGAATTACAGAGAATGAAGAGGTTAAGATCACCTGGGATGCTCCCTTTCCGGCCGATAAAAAGCTGGATGCAAGGAAGCCGGACATAATGGGAAAGGAGAAGGACACCGGAACGGCATTGATTATAAGAACATAAGGAATGCCTGACTGGGTCAGACCAAAGTCCATCAAGCCCAGTATCCTGTTTCCAACAGTGGCCAATCCAGGCCATAAGTACCTGGCAGGTTCTCAAAGAGGCCCACAGGTTCCACAATGCTTGTCCCAGGGATGTCAGTCCTAAACAATTATTCTCTGAATCGTGTTGAGAGGTAGAAGATCATCAAATGCCAAGAAATGTAGTCAGAGACCAAGAAAATGTGACAGAAAGATACTGAGTTATTTCCCATCGGATTGGGTGCCACAGGCTTGATTAAGAAGAATTTCCAAGCTCACCTTGATAAATTACCTTACATGTTATATCTTATGAACTCCAGAAGGAGGCGCTCTTTGGCACGAAGCAAGTACGACACCGAGCATTAGCAGTAAATTTGAGAGACTGAGATCATACTCCAGATATCCCTGACTTATGGTATGCGCAAAACTAACCCATTTTAGAGAAACTGCCCTGAAAATTAACTTTTTGGAGACCACAGTTTCTATCAATAAGCCATCTACAAAGATTTAGATACAGAAAACCACCTGCAAGATGCAATACCTATCAAGACGGCATTAGGTGCAGCCATGCTAATGGCAACATTTATATCCCCCCTGTGCTAACTGAAATGCGCCCATCATGTCCACTCTTCATTCTGCACCTAACACGTGAGAGGCAGTTCATGAATCAGGCAGGCACTTATCATGCATAAAAATGCACCTTGCTTAGCGCACTTTAGTAAAAGGGCCTTTTTGAAACTAGGAAAAGAGGACAACAAAGATCGGGACTTTCAAACACATTACAACTCATAAAATTTTACTTTTTTGTCAGATCACCCATCCATCTTTCCCCCTCTCTTCCAGCCTTTTCCCCTTCAGACTTCAGGCAGCCCGAGCACCTGAAAGGAAGGGCTGCATAACCTGGCAGCAGCCAGGATGAGGGTGATTGCAGGCAAAAAGAAGGGAAAAGAGCAGGAGGAAGCTGGGGGGAGGGGCAAAGAGGCAAGGTCATAGAGCGTAGGTAGGCAGAAGAAGAGAGGGTAGGGCAGGGGAAAGTGTAACAGAAAAGGGCAAGGGGGGAGAGAAAGGAAGTGACTTACCCACCACTTCCGAGGTGGCATTAAATGGGTGGACATGTCACAGGATGAGGTCTCACTGATAGACCCCGGGGGGGAACTTGAGTGGGACAGAGCCCAGATCCAATCAATAGCATTTGGTCCGAAAGGAAGCATGGGAGGCTCAGGTGCAAAAGAGAGGGCTGGGGGAATGTGGCCCAGGAGTGGTGGATCCTGGGGCCGACAAAGGGAGCCTGGGGCTCGGGTAAGCGGGGGCCAAGGTAACACTTAAGTGGGTATGTGGGAGA
Organism: Ichthyophis bannanicus; assembly: GCA_033557465.1. Lineage (NCBI taxonomy): Eukaryota > Metazoa > Chordata > Amphibia > Gymnophiona > Ichthyophiidae > Ichthyophis > Ichthyophis bannanicus. The sequence continues at coordinate 39,130,099 of CM066050.1, read as the reverse complement.
CAGGACAGGGCAGGGCTGACTGCATGGGAAGGCAATCAGGCCTGGAAGATGAGGACCCTCTCGGCCATGGAACAAATTGAGAGGAGTTGGCTTTAGGGATAAAGGGTCAACGTTGGGTTATTAGAGAGACACTGAGTGCCCCGAGGAAAGGTGGGGTTGTAACTATGACATATTGTTCCACCAAGAAGAAGAGTCGGTGCCATTTCTAGGAGGACAATGTGAAATAAAGGTCTCCAGTTGTCAACATGGGTTTCATAATAATTTTGATATATGTCAAGTTCTCCTTTGACTGTAATTGAGTCTATTGATTGTTTTATCCAATTATAAATCACTACGATCATTCTTTGATCAGAGAATTGGTATAGAAATGTGCAAATAAAATTGATAAATATCATGTGAAGATTTGTAAAACCATGTCCCATATCTTGCGTGTTTTACAAAGAATATGTAGTTTAATGGTGACGTTGAATAAACCATGTTTGTGCTGCAATCAATAAATTTTGGTTGAAGTGTCAGTGAATGGCTGGTTTATTAAGGGAGTTTATAAGCCCAAAGACGGAGTGCGGAGAACTTATATGTTCTAGTATTGCCATGATCCTGAGAGCTAGTCAAACAATGTAAGTTAGTACAATAAAAATGTATCACTTTATATTCTTTTTCTTTGATTGCTTTTATCTATTAATCTTTATTTCTATCCATGACAAACAGTCCCATTTCTAGGAGGACAACGTGAAATAAATGCAGGCCTGATATTAGCTACATACTAGTCATACAAAATTATGTAGAACTAAAACACTGCAGATATTTCTGACAACTTTAACTCTACTTAACATATTTGTAAATGTTTATAGGAATTCAGTGGTGACAGTAATTATTCTACGTTGTACCTTTCAGGCTACTCATGCTGATTTTGCTAACCCTACCCAGTCATTATAATGGGGCTCCATACTGTGGCAGTAATAGATACGGCAAATTGCTATACTTATCTCCACTGAACATAAATAACAGAAACAAAAATTTGTCAAAAATCTCAAATGTTCTCAGTCTTAACAAAAAGACCACTCCTTGGAAGAAACTAACAAATGCCAAAACCTCATGAAAAATTCAAACTACACTACAGTAGATTAAACACTGCATTCTGGACATTTTCCAATTAAATAAACTGGGGTTTCTTTCCCAGCTTTTGTCTTCTGTTGTCATCTATCTCTACTGATGCTATTTTGAATTCTGAAATCTGTTGTACTAAGATACCCTGGTTTGACTATTATTGAGCTTTTTCTAAGCACAGACTGCAGAACAGCAATGCCAAATAGATCATTCTACTTAAAAAATGGCAGTCAGAACTGCTTTCCCTGCAGGAACTTGAATCTAGTCAACTGGATTTCAAATCAGAAAATATGGAAATCAAATTACAACTTAAGGAAGTCATTGCCATCCTTAAGATTCCTCTATTTTATGTTACAAACATGGTTTTCCAGTTGAAACATCTGGAGCTTAATTTTTCATGATACCTTGTAGTTAAATGCCATGAGGTCGGTACATAGAAGAAGTTATTTAAAATTCCTCGTCAGACTGCCAGGCTTGTGTTATATATGCTCTTTTCAAAATGTTACCTTCCAATCACTCAGCACAGTGACAGAGAACAGATAATTTATTTTTTTCCTACCTTTTCTTCTTGACACTTCAAAGCTTCTGGAGTCCTACAAGGTAAAAGAAATTTGTTTGAAGTACTAGATGTAGACACCATCCACACATGCTCCCTACGAGATCAAACTTGTGTTATAGGCATACTGCATAAATACAGCCTAATCAATTTGTGGATTTATCATCAAGAGGGAACATTTTCCAAATAATGTATTACAATCCAAAGTTTGCAGATTTTCAACCAAATCTCAGAAGGTAAAGTACCTTGAACTTTCTCTTTGAAAACTGTCTAGAGAAAAGGTAGCCATGGATATTTGCACCTGCTTCTTCTGTAGATCTTTTTCCATGAAAAACAACACACAGACACACCTCCCTCACGTAGTCTTGCCTCTGGAACATCTCCATGAAATGCTGGTAAAAGTGTATATGTGGGTGTGGAGCTTTCATATAAGCCTTTTACCCATGTAAGTAGTCATTTACACAGGATTTCCAAAAATTGATCGCCCTGTGACATACAAGCCTTGACGCTCCATGTGCACGACTGTTAATCAAATATTTGGGCTTTTCTTTTTTTGCAGAGCCACCTCTAAGTTCAATATGTTGTATTAGTTTTATAGATAAACATATGAAAAAGTTAAAAAGGAAAGTTGAATGATATATCAAAGAGAAAGAGAACTGAGGAAGAACAGTACCTACATAACCTACTTTGGATCCACATATAGTTCCTATGTGCACCAACTAATTGCCACATCTTAACAAAACCACCCACCATATTATGTGTCTCAGCAACTTCGGCTTCTTATTTGTAAAAGATAAGAACTGTGTGCCACCCGTAAGAATAGTCTAAGTTGTTATCTTTCCAATGAATTACTTATCACTTGCAAGGCATTGGAAATCAGCGAATCAAAAGGTCTCCACTCCAGTTGTCAGCATGGGTTTCATAATTACTTTGATATATGTCAAGTTCTCCTTTGACTGTAATTGATTGTATAGATTGTTTTATCGAATTTTAAATCACTATGATCATTCTTTGATCAGAGAATTAGCATAGAAATGTGCAAATAAAAGTGATATCTTATTCTAAAATTAACTATGGGTCACGTTTCAGAGTGGAAAACTATCTAATAAAGTACAGCCCATTCTATAACATCAAAAGGCACTCTGTTGCTAAGAAAGTAGTGAAAAATGTTGTTTATAGTCACCAATGTTTCTTATGACACAACGGGAAGGTCTCAGAACTTACGGGCAATTCATATTAGCCCGGTTACATCAACGACCTGTGTCTTTTGGGGAAACTGCTAGGTACGTATGAACTAGATTGGCCACTGTTGGAAACAGGATACTGGGCTTGATGGACCTTGGTCTGACCCCGTATGGCATATCTTATGTTCTTATGTTCCCTTAACAAAACATACGGCAATACATGGAAAAACCGCATCACCCACTTAACTTCTCAGAAAATGTTCTTGAAATTGATGCGATTTTAATGACATCCCATCTTATTCTAAAACATTTGTACCTTAGGACAATAAAAATTTTCCTGTTCCTGTGTAGCAACCATAACGGAGACTGGAGAGAGAGAATTTTTTTTTGTTTAGGGGAGGGAATCCATAAAATAGAGAGGATGGCTGAATGAGATGCATGAACTACTCTTGAGCAAAATCATTCCCAGTATACATGGTCGCAGCCTAAGTCCTTGTCACAAGCTGTGTTCCCAAAGTATCAGTTTTATAGGGGCTATGAATATACTTGTAAAATCAGGAGGCTGAGTGCCAGGAGGCTAGGTCAGCCAATATACTGATTGTACCCTGCCTTGAACCACCACTGGAAAAGCATGAGAAAAATACTAAATAAATAAAAAGTATTTATGATTGCACTACAGAAAATCCAAATTTGAAATGACACCTGCGAAAATTGTCCCATTCTGCACCCATCCCACTTAAGCGGATCACACATGCTAAGCACTAAAGTCTCCCGAGTTAGCTGTTAGCACACTCTATAAGTGTCATGGTGAAAGCTAACAGCAAAGAGGGCCTACAGTGATTAGCTATCCATTCCAAACCACCTTAATTACTGAAATGAATAAAAGTAAGGACCATAATACTCAGGAAACACAACCTTATATTCAATGAACTGTAATTATTTTCATTCCCCTTCAATTTTTTTTTTTGGAAAATAAATATCACACTCATACCCTTAAGATGCAATAGAAAATGGATTATGTGATAACGTTTGTGAAGTGAGAACTCGCTGGTGAAGTAGCTCCCACACCGTCACATTTTTAAGTCAATATTTACAAGGTAAAAAACTTTGACTGCAGTTCTTGCCATGCCTGACTGCTTTCTGTGATTGCTGGCGCTCTCTCTTTCAAATCTGTTGCTGTCAAACCAATATGAGAACATTTGCAATGGAAAAATCTGTCATTTTTCTACAGACTGTGATCTCCAGTGGCCCTTAATTTGCATAGGGCTATCTCACCCGGTACACTTCCCAACATGACAGTCAGTCTTTCACTTTCTGTAAAGGTAAGGGCCTCCCAGTCATGTGGCTTACGGTCTTGTTTGCCGGGCCTGTAAATTCTTGTAAGATGCAAGCAAATAAAGTATTTCTATGGGGACCATACAACTCTCCTATCCTGTTCCGGTTCCTGCCAGCTCACTAGTCTTTCCTTTACTGCATCTTACAACTAACCTAGTCTTGTGCATCTCATTCTACCGCATCTGTGCTCAATGCTTTTTCATTTCTGTCTTACTAAACAAAGTGACACAGTTTTGTACGTGAACTCTCCTCCATCTATGGATAGCTAACCAGGATTAGGGGTATTGCTAAAATATTTTTCCCCTCTGTGAATAGAAGCTACCAGATTAATATTTAAGCCCCATGGTCAACATGCTTTTAAATTCTGGCTGCAGTGTTTAAATAGTTCACAGATATTCAGGAGCACTATCCAGATTGCAACCGGCACAGTCTGGCAATCGCCTGCATTATCTGGTGAGGGGCAATGTCTGGCCTGCTACCCTTATAGCTATCCATGTAACTTAGAACAGCTTCTTTGCCATTGTAGGCAGAGCTGCCTCCTTTACTAAACCAAGCCTGGCCCACAAAGACCAGGCCTCACTCATGGTTTTACATTGGCTGGTGACTCCCTGCACCGTAAAGACCAAGCTTTGAGTATGAAGCTACCTGAAGCACACTGTACCACTGCCAAGGCCACAGAGACTTCCTTAAAGTCCTGCTGTTTCTGCAATGTGACTGCCAACCAGTCTCCGTAGATAGCACTTTTATCTATCCATTTGTAGATCTTTCATAGCTTGAGCCCAGGTCAAAATTCATTCTCTGTGTGGGTAGCACTGTAAACAGATTACCAAGTCTATAGGCAGATTTGCATGGGGGAGGAGATCAGCCCCCTATAAGCATGCTCAAATTATATTTATTCCCCGTCATTTCCCCGAATACGTCCTGAAAAACTCAGGGAGTAATGGTCACAGCATCTTTACAGGAAGCAAATTTTTTCTGGAGGCTCCATTTTCAATTTCCTCAAGTTTATCCTGTGCAGCCATCCAGGCTACCTCTAGCCTATCCACACACTGTGCCTCTTTCGCAAAGTCCACCTCATTTTCCACGCACTGCTCAGACTCCTCTACCCGCATGCTGAGCTCTTTCATCTCTTCCTTTTTGTGGCTAAATTCATCAGGCAGGTCCCACTTAAGCTCGCCGAGTAAAGGCTGCATTTCTGAGTAAAGGGCTCTAGATTCTCCATTGCTAGACCCTCAGGACACCAAACCCACATCTTCCTCAGGGATCAACTCTCCATCACCATATGACCCACTCCTAGCCTCTTTGTCACTGAGGTGAAAAAATGACTTAAGATCTCTTGAGTGGAGTTTAGCCACCATTGCGAAGAGTGTTACTAAAGGTGCACACATCGGGGTGAATTAGCAAACCCAGGTGATAACGGATAGCTCTACAAGGTGATTTTAAGTTGTCTGCTACCTGAGCACAGAAATTAGGCTGCTATTATTAGGATGATGTCACTTCCTCTCCTCTTACCACAGTGGGGAGGATATGAGCCAGAAAGGAAGCTCCTATTGAATGAGGTCATCTCACTAAGTAAAGGACACAAAAATGACATCCTAATATTGACTCATCAATACTTTCCATATTTAAAAAAACCGCAGCACTTAAAAACAGTATTAATAGTACGTTTAGACTGAAGTATTTTGAACATAGCTATCTTGCTGTTACAGACTGTTGGAAGCTCACGTTCCTTTTAATCACTCTACAAATGCATATGGGCTATTTATTATTATTAGCTTTTAAATTATGAGCGAGTACAGCATCTCGGTAATTATGTTGCTGGTCTCAGAGTATTCTCCAAACCTTTTAAAATAAATATTAGCTTGAAGACGGCAGAGCCAAATGATGCATCAAGCATTCCTGGCAACTTTCTGATATTTAGCAAGAATACATTTACATAGTTTACCCGAAAAACAGTCTCAAGCTTTCCCTGAAGTCAAAATGTTTAGTACTGGAAATGGTTAAAGCTTTTTAGCCATATGCAAGTTCCGGAGATACAACAGAAGAGACGATAAATAGTTCAGTGGAGAAAGTATATTTATATTTTACTATTCAAATATCAGCACATGCTGTGCTAGTAATTTAGCCTAGTGTGAATCGTTAATATTGGGTCATGTTTGAGATCTTAAGTGCATGCACTAACTTTGGCTTCGAGTAATAACTTTTCTTGTTCTGAAAATTTGCCTGAAGGGGTAAAAGCAGTACAATAATTATTTAAGGGGCCTTTTCACTAAGGTGTGGTTAGTTTTTACATATCTCCAGGAACTAGCAGGAATGTAGTCTTCACATATGGGTATCGTCAGCACCGACGGATCCTGCGCGGAAACGCTCCCCAGCGTCCAATAGGAGCGTTTTTGGGAGCATCCCTCAGCACACGCGCGCTGCCTTCCCGCCTTTACAACTGTCCCTCTTCAGTTCTTCGTTTTCCGTGGAGCCGACAGGTCACATACCCTGTCACCACAGAAAATTTCTTCTTTAAACTGTTTTTCTTGTGGTCGCGCCTGCCTCCTCTCGTCGCCTACCGGTACCGCCGGTTCTCTTTTCATCTTCTTTAAAAAAAAAAAATATATATATATACTTCTGAAGTGTTTCTCTTCAGAAACTTTTTCTTTTTGGTGCTAGGCGCCATTTTGGGCATTAGGCCCCATTTTCCTGAAAAATGGAAAAACCAGCTAGTGGTTTTAAAAAATGTACTAAGTGTAGCGGTACCATTTCCGTAACAGACACCCATTACTGGTGTCTTAAATGTTTAGGCCCTGACCATTCTCCTTCGGAGTGTTCCTCTTGTATGGGGGATGACTAAAAGAGGAAGACAGAACTGGGCTGCAAAGCTCGGTACGCTCTTTTCTTCAGATGCGATGTCCATTGCATCGATGTCTTCCAGAGTCTCGTCTTCTTCCCATGGATCTCAGGTAACTAAACATAAGAGCCGGTCCTCAAAGGGTAGATCTCCTTCTAAGCATCGAGAAGCCATTGGCATTGCCCTTGAGGAAACTATACTGGCAAAACAGCCCCGGTGGGAGGCTTCGGCCTCCAAAGCACTAACGGGGCTCCAGGATGTTCTCGAGGCCTCGACCTCGGCAGAACTACTGGTGCCATGCTCAGGGGTTCCGGCCGCTTCTACCGGTACTGACACCCAGGCATTGGCAGCGTTGATAGACCAGAGATTCCTCGCTATCGAACACAGTCTTGCAGCTCTCCTTACAGCTGCGGTACCGTTGACACCGCTACCGACGGTTCAACGGGCACCGGTACCAGCACCGGTACCGGTACCAGCACTGACGGTACCGGCCCTGGTGGGAATTCTGCCCATGCCAACTTTTTCAGGCATCGACAGATCGGTACCGGACCAACTCAGTGCCGACTTCGATCGATACCGATACTGTGCTTTGCATGAACATCGGGATCAGAGATGCTTCGAGTCTTCCGATTCCGATGACTCGGATAACTCGGTCGGTACCAGAGTACTTCTTCCGGAAGACTTCTCTTCTCCTCAAGGCAGAATGTCTCCTCCGGAGGGCATGTCTTTTCAGGATTTTATTTGTGATGTGGCCCAAGGCCTATCAATCACGGTAGCTCCTGAAAAAGAACCTAGAGCAAAGGAATTGGAAATACTCTAATACCCTAAGGCTCCCAAAGAGGCAGCTACCCTGCCCATTCATGAAATTCTTCATGATTTGATGCTCAGAATGTGGGAAACACCTCTAACCACATCTTCTCATTCTAGGAGACTCGATACCATGTATCGAGTTCCACCATGTCCTGGTTTTCAAAAGACTCAGCTGCCACATCATTCAGTGGTAGTGGAATCAGCCATGAGTAGGATGAAAAGTGCAAAAAGACACGCATCCAATCCTCCGGGTCGTGAATGCAGGACTCTTGACGCCTTTGGGCGTCAAACATTTCAGGGTTCCATGCTTTCAGCTAGGGATCAACTCATATGTTTTATATATGGGAATGTTCCTCAAAGAAGTCACAGGAGACTTGGAGCTTATGAGCCCCCTTCTCCCTGATGACAAACGACAAGACTTCCTTACTCTTGTCAAGCATGCTCAAGACATTTCCAAGTTTGTAAATCGTGCAGCCTTTGACTGCTTTGAATGCATCAGCAGAACTTCTGCCATTGCCATTGGTGCACAGCGGATTGCCTGGCTTCAGGCATCAGACTTGGGTACAGGACAAATTAGGAAACATTCCTTGCACAGGAGAAAACCTCTTTGGCAAGAATTGTCAGGAAAAGGCTAATGAGATAGATACTGACAATCTCACTTTAGACAGATTGTCAAAATCTACAGCCACTCCAGAAAAAAAGAAACCCTATAAGAAACCCTTTTTCAGCAAAAAGAAGAAGTTTTATCCATCCTATACCCAGCAAGGGCAAGTTCAGGGTCAAGTTGACCAAAAGGGACAACAATAACAATCCAGACAACAAAAGAAGCCAAAAGGCCTTAGAGCTCAACCAGCTCCACAGGCTCAGCCCCCTCAAGGGCTTTGACTCCTTCCTAGAGGGCTTAGCTTTCCTGCCTCTGAAGGGTCCAGAACCCCTAAACATTCCAGGCAGGTTGTGTCATTTTGTCAACAGATGGCACCAAATAACAGCAGAAAATTGGACTCTGTCCATTGTAGGGGAGGGGTACAAGCTTCATTTTCACAGCATGCCCCTCCCTACAATCCTAAGGCAGTTCAATTCCCAAACCTCTGCAGACAATCTACTGGATCAAGAGGTCTCAATGCTCCTTGCTCAGGAAGCAATAGAGGAAGTACCCATTCCCCAACAGGGTACAGGGTTCTACTCCCCCTATTTTCTTATTCCAAAGAAAACAGAAGGACACAGACCCATTCTGGACCTCAGAGAATTGAACAAATATCTGTTCCAAGAAAAGTTCAAAATGATTTCTCTGGGAACTCTTCTGCCATACCTTCAAAGTCTGGATTGGCTTTGCTCTATAGATCTAAAGGAATGCAGAAAGGAACCTTCATACTTTGGATTGTAAAAGAGCCTTGGCTTTTTACCTACCAAGGACACAGCAACATAGAAAGTCTTCTCAACTTTTTATTGCTTTTGATTCTAGTCATTTGGGACTTCCAGTCTCCAAGAGAACTCTATCCAAATGGATTGCACAATGCATATCCTTTACTTATGAGAATAAGAGTCTTCCTCTTCAAGGCCATGTCACAGCACATAATGTGAGAGCCATGGCAGCCTCTATGGCTAACCTTCACTCTGTATCTAGTGATGACATTTGTCGAGAAGCCACCTGGGCTTCGGTACACAGCTTTACAGCCCACTACTGCCTAGATAAAGCCTCCCGTCGGGATACCTTCTTTGGCCATGCTGTTCTTCAAAATCTCTTTCAGACCTAATTCAACTCCTACCCACTAACCCTGGTGGGATGCCAGAGATCCATGGGAGGAAGCATGGCCCACCTTACTATAGGTGGCAGCTTCCTGGGGTGATCTCCCTGGCATCTTCAGCTAGGGAGTCCCCATATGTGAAGATTACATTCCTGCTTGTTCCTGGAGATAGTGTAGTTACTCACCTGTAACAGGTGATCTTCGGGAACAGCAGGAATTTAGTCTTCACAACCCACTCACCGCCCCTAGGAGTTGTCTCTCTATCTCTCTGTCTCTTTCCTCTCTCCCTCTATCCTTTCACTCAGCTACAAACTTAACTGAAGAGGGATAGTTGGAAAGGTGGGAAGGCAGCGTGCATGTGCTGAGGGATGCTCCCAAAAGCGTTCCTATTGGACGCTGGGGAGCGTTCCCGCGCAGGCTCCGTTGGTGCCGACAATACCCATATGTGAAGACTAAATTCCTGCTGTTCCCGGAGATCACCTGTTACAGGTGAGTAACTACACTTTATTGCTCATTTTGGATAAAAATCAGCATGCAGTAAGTGCAAAAATTGTGAGCTGTGGGGGGTGAGGCCATGATGTTCCTGGCAGTAACTGCACAGAAAAGTACCCCACTGAGATGGTGTTAAATGTACCTGTACTAATTGCAACATAGACAGCTCTAGCCACAAGTGCTTTCCCCACGTACTCTTCACCACTAACCCGCCTATTCCCTGCCCCCATCACACGATGTGCAGTTAACTCAGGAATTAGCGCGTAGTAACTGTCATACTCCCATAGTAACAGTTACCAGAGCCTGCTCTAACAATTACCACGTGCTAGTTCCCATGATAACTGCTTGGCACACCTTAGTAAAAGGGCCCCTAACTTTCTTGGAACACCAGCTTCAAATAAGTTTTAAAGGTATTTAATGAAAGCTGAAGAGAATTCAACTTGCAAATTAAAACCAGTTTGCAAGTGGTTTCCACTCTCACTAGGTAAGGATTGTTACTAGACTATATTAGATATCCTTGTTTGTGCTACAAGAAATATATTACAGATTAGGTCAGGACCAATTGGCTCAGCTAGTCATTCCGTCTATACTGCAAAGGGTTTATATCCCAACTGTCAGCCTTTTAAGATTCACAGCCTGTAAGACATTGCCCCACCACAGATTTTGTTAGGGATATTCATTCATTAGTGAGTGTTTGGTTCTTTAGTACTTCTTAAATAATTTAGTGCATGCTAAATCAATTTAATGCAGCTCAACCTATGAATTAATGTGTGTTAAGTCAATTAGGGGCATGTTTACTAAAGGTTAACACACATTAAGTGCCACTACTCCCATAGAAATAAAAGGGTTCAGGACCCTTAATGCACATTAATACTTTAGAGTATGTAAAAATATTTCTAAAAGGAATGTGTGACAAGAAATGAAAAAATGTCCAAAAAGTGTGAAAAAAACCCAAATAAACCAAAAACTATAATTTTTCTCCTGTGCCCATCCCTTGTGTGTGTTGCCTTCTTTAATACCCTATGGATGAGTCTATAAATTCCTATGCTTAATACAATAAGCCAGGTATGTCTCCCTTTTTTTTTAGTAATACTGATTTTTTGCCTCCCTTCCCTTGGGTTATACTGGCAGCCTCATGCCCCCAAGGCACAGGCTCTTTCACTATACTATATTTCCATTTTTATTCAAATGCACTAATTAAAGAGACTTTCTTCAATAAATCATTGCACAGTACCAGATGAAGTCTTTTTCCATCTCTTATTGCTGTAGCACAAAGCAGTTTGGAAGCTGAGGATAGTCGTGGTTTATGACATGTCAAAGCCCAGCAGGTTGCATCACATGCACCACAGCTAGAGTATAGTTTACAGCACACAAGGGACCAACACACTGTGTTATACAAGATTTGCTGCTTCCAGAGAAAACTGTATCCTCTCTTAATTAGGATTGCACAGTAGATTTCCATTCTGACTGCTTGAAAAGTAACAATCAAGTAGACTGAATGGCAAATTTTATATGTATACAAACAAGTTCTTAGGAGAGAACAGAATCTCCAGATTTCGGAAAACCTCATTTAAGTTGGAAAAAGTAGCTTAGTCCAATTCCAGAAAAAAAAAGACTGGAAAATCTTCTATTAAAGGAAATGTGTTTACAGATTTTTAGCTATTGTGAATAACATTCTTTTAATACTTATGTTAGTGTTGGTGTGGAGGAGTATGGTTTTATGGTTAGAGCACTGGCTTGGGAACCACACAACCAGGGTTTGATTCCCACTAGCACTCCTTGTGGCCTTGGGCAAGTCACTTAACCCTCTATTGCCTCAGAAAATTCCAAATTATCGATGTCCCTGTTTAATTTACATGACCAAGTTTAAGTTACAATGTAAAGTGCTTTGACTGAAATGATAAAGCGGCATGAAAACCTGTGGAATAAATAATGTGGTTTGGCTTAAGTATCATGCAAAAAGCAATGGAGGTCAAAATTCAGTGTCACAACCAGCATTCACCTTCAAACACACGTGTATAAGGTTATGGAGGTCATTAGAAGGGTTAAGGGGCGTTTGTACAAGTGTATGATATAAATGTGCATGCACGTGTGACAAGCAATCTTAGAAAAACTGTTACTGACACGTGTCTATCCGCTGCAACTGCAAGTACCGATTTCATACACCTGTATTTACAGCAGCACTATCCATATAAATACTAGCGATGAAAATCCACACATGACAGATAGTTACTGTATATGATTAAGGCTTGACCTGTTATTTATATGTTGCTTCCCAGACATATACGTTAAGGAGGTTTGTGATATGCATGTCTGAAAATGCCCAACTCTAAACAGTGGGAATGACAAGGACGTCTTCTCTTATTGCCATGCTAATTTTCTCCTCCTCATGGAAGAACAGCAGGTGACTATCAAGGGGTCTTTGTATACTGCTGCGGCGCTGCCCGTCTCCATTTGCAAAATGGCAGGCACGGAAGTGTCTGTGACGATTATATCTACGTGCACGTTCAGAAACACTGGCACAGACACGTCTATGTTGCCAGTTCTGCCACACCTGGGTGTTTCTAAAAATAGCCCATTCCCCTGAATGTCTGGGGCTTCGTTCTGCATCTTCCTGTTTCTTTGTATGTCGATGGCGATGTTTTTCTTTTGGGGTTGGAGATAAGTCGATTTTACAGTGCATTTTCTCTGCTGTCCTTCCCAAGGAATTTTGGACATTTTGACTCCTACATCCCAGGGAGCAGCAAACTGCCTTCCTCACATGTTCCTTCATGTATTTACTCAGTAGCTACCTTTCGGTCTTTCCTCACTCTACTCTAAACCGCACCCCCTTTAAATGTCTATTATTGGCCATTTTGCAAATAAAACAGTCAGTTCTAATTGCACCCATCATGGGTTATTAAAAAAAAGGAATTTATGTGGACAGTACAACCTCTGACTACATAAATGCCTTTGAATATCTACCCTCTAGTTTCCAATCATGCTTATAAGTAGATGGAAATGCTCTATGGAGGTATTTTCATAAATCCTTCTTACATGCAAAATGCTGTGTTAGAAGGCCTCTTATAATATTAGGTCATGCCCAAGGTACACAGAGGGCAAGAAGGCACCTATTTGTAGAGCAGGAGAGCTCAGGGGAGGAGTTTGGGTGGAGTCACAGTTTACATGCATATTTTATAAAATGCATGCAGACCACGTTCTCTGCATGCTCCCAAACAGGCATAAAGGCCTGTGCCTTCAAGGTAAGCACCATTTCTGCAGGATTTGTGCACATAGGCAAAAACTAGGCATCATGCTGCCCAATTAATCTAGGCAGCCTATTGCCTTCTAAAAGTTCCCTCTAGCCTGAAAGCAGAACAAAATTTTGCAACACTAAAATGAGCAACATGCTTTTGCTTTCTTTACATATCTCTTGACTTAATTATAAGGCTTCAGTCACAGCATAGAGGCTCAGAGTATAGTTGAACCATATATATAACATAGTAGAACATATAGGTAGCACGGCAATACAGTACAGCTTAATGCTGCCCACAACACAGCACAGTCTAATCCTGCTCCCCATAGCATCGTGCAGCCTAACCCCGCATAAAAGAGAACACAGTCTAGGCCCAGCAGCACAGTACAGCACAACCCTGCATGTCACATTGGCTCCATATGAAAAAGCCCAGGGCACAACGAAACAGCAACCCCCATTTTCTAATGCTATACTATTCCCCAAAAAGAAGAGTGTTTAGAGTTGGAAATGGCATCAAAATCTAGGCAATACCATGGCAGTCTATGCATTCCAGCTTTACATGACCTTATTTAGTTTCACCTGAACAGGGAAGACACCAGGAGTTGTGCTTGCGGACGTAGATATGATTTTTCTTTTAAGTGCCTTCAAGTCAATGCTGACTGCTGATGACCCAGAAGCTTCTGGGTTTTCTTGGGAAAGTATGACCAGAAGAAAAGGCCAGGCAATGGAGGGTAAAGTGACTTGCCTCTAACCACTAGGCTACTCATAAGAACATAAGATATGCCATACTGAGTCAGACCAAGTTCCATCAAGCTCAGCATCCTGTTTCCAACAGTGGCCAATCTAGGTCATACGTACCTAGCAGTTTCCCCAAAAGACACAGGCTCCACAATGCTTGTATTCGGTCAAGCATTGATATCCTGGGTCCCTTCTTAATAATGGTTTACGGACCTTTCCTCCAGGAACTTGTTCAAACATTTTTTAAACCCAGCTACACTAACAGCCTTTACTACATCCTCTGGTAACAAATTCCAGAGTTTGCTTACACATTGAGTGAAAAAATATTTTTTTTATTAGTCTTAAATAGTTTACCCTGTAGCTTCATTGCATGTCCCCTAGTCTTTCTATATTCTGATAACGTAAACAATCAATCTACGTTTACCCATTCCACTCCATTCATTCATTTATAGACTTCTATCATATCTCCCCTCAGCCGTCTCTTTTCCAGGTTAAAGAGCCCTAACCTTTTTAGCCTTTCTTCATAGGGGTATCCTTCCATCCCCTTTACCATTTTGGTGGCTCTTCTCTGAACCTTTTCTAATAACGCTATATCCTTTATAAGATACAGCGACCAGAATTGCACACAATATTCAAGGTGCGGTCTCACCATGGAACGATAATATCCTTTGTTTTATTTTCCATTCCTTTCTTTATGATACCTAGCATACTATTTGCTCTCTTGACCACCACTGCACACTGGGCAGAGGGTTTTAACATATTATCCACAATGACACCTAAATCTTTTTCCTGGGTGGTGGTTCCTAATGTGGAATCTTGCATCGTGTAACCATAGTTTGGGTTGTTCTTCCCTAGGTGCATAACTTTGCACTTGTCCACGTTAAATTTCATCTGCCATTTTGATGCCCAGTCTTCCAATTTATCAAGATCCTCTTGCAATTTTCCACAATCCTCTTGGGTTTTAACAACTTTAAATAGTTTTGTGTCATCTGCAAATTTGATAACCTCACTCGTTATTCCCTTTTCCAGGTCATTTACGAATATGTCAAAAAGCAGCGGACCCAGCACAGATCCCTGGGGTACACCACTATTCACCTTTCTCCATTGGGAAAATTGGCCATTTAGCCCTACCCTCTGCTTTTTGTCTTTTAAGCAGTTCCTGAGCCACAATAGTATACTGCCTCCTATCCCATGACTCTTTAGTTTTGCCAAAAGTCTCTGATGAGGGACCTTGTCAAAGGCTTTCTGAAAGTCCAAATACACTATATCAACTGACTCACCTTTGTCTACCTGTTTAGTCACACCTTCAAAAAAACATAACAGATTAGTAAGACAAGATGATCTTTGTCTAAAGCCATGTTGGCTGTTTCCCATTAAGCCATAATTATCTACATGTTCAGCAATTTTGTTCTTTATGATGGTTTCTACCATTTTTCCCCAGTACTGACGTCAGTAGTTAACCGGATCACCCCTGGAACCCTTTTTAAAAATTGGCGTTACGTTCGCCATCTTCCAAACTTCAGGTATTACAGATGATTTTAATGATAGTTCACAGATTACTAATAACAGGTCTGCAATCTCATATTTGAGTTCTTTCAACACTCTTGGATGTTTATCATCCGGCCCAGGTGATTTGTTACTCTTCAGTTTATCTAATAGTTGTAATATATCTTCTCGATGTATCGATATTTTCTTCGCACCTTTAAATACCACTTCAGTTATGGGTAACATCCACTGTTCCCTCTAAGCTGTGCGCGTGTGCGCGCGCACACACCTCGCCGAGCGAGCGCACATACTTTACAACAGAGCGCACAAAAATTATGGCTCTGATTCTGATAGAAAACAACACAGATGTCTTAAAATTTAAAAGTTATGATTGTAATTACTAGAAATTTCCCACTTCATTTAGTAATCGTCTATTTTCATTGAATTTGATTAAAATCAATGTGGTGTACATACTGTATTCTGACGTGTAGTCAGGTTTTAAAGTATATAACTCCGAGTGTCGTTATGTGGCGCACAAAAATTTAACCTTCCTTCAAAAGCTGCACACAGCTGATATTTTATGCGCACACAGCCTACAGAAAATTAGAGGGAACATTGGTAACATCCCTACATCTTCCTCAGTAAAGACCGAAGCAAAGAATTCATTCAGTCTCTCCGCTATTGCCTTGTCAACTCTTAGTGCCCCTTTAACCCCTCTATCATCTAATGGTCCAACTGACTCTCTCACAGGTTTTTTGCTATGAATGTACTTGAAAAAGTCTTTATTATGCATTTTTGCTTCCACAGCAAGCTTCTTCTCAAATTCTCCCTTTGCCTGCCTTATGAATGCCTTGCATTTAACTTGCCAGTGCTTGTGCTGTTTCCAGGTTTCGTCGTTTGGCTCTTTTTTCCATTTCCTGAAAGATGCTTTTTTGGCTACAACAGCCTCTCTGACCTCACCTTTAAACCATGCTGGCAGTTTTTTGGACTTCCTTCCACTTTTATTAAAGCGTGGAATACAGCTGGTCTGGGCTTCCAAGATAGTATTTTTCAACAACACCCAAGCTTGATGTAAATCTTTAACCTTTGCAACTGCTCCTTTTAGTTTTTTCTTAACTATTTTCCTAATTTTATCATAGTGTCCCTTTCATATCATTTACTCCTCCACTCAGATGTGATTAAGTGATCCAAATGGGCTTCCAAATCTGAAATGGCTCAAGCAGCTATGTGGTGAGGATTTTAAAAATGTTCCCTAGTAAGGGCTGAGCTATCAACCCTCTCACATCCCATTACTACCTGCTATCCCCCCCCCCCCCCAAAAAAAACCAGCTTGCTTTAGTCGTGAAAAAGCAGATGGCTATAAACAAGAGTTATTTTGTCTGCACCATTTAATGACTGTGAACATTTTTACTTAAAAAACAAATTTTAGCCCAGCATGACTTGAGCTTCTGAAGTGTAGAATGCCTGTCAGATTTTTCATTTAATGCTCATCCGCTTTGTGTGAAAGTGACAGCTGAACATTTTGCAATAAATCGCGCGTCGCCAATACCAGAGTTCTACCCCTTAATTTATCCCTTCACTGCCTACTGTCTTCTCTTCAAATCTTGCTCAATAGCTCACTAACAAAAAGTTTGTTTTCTTTTTCAGAGTAAACCTGGTGTCTTAATCAATCTGAATGCATGCACAGTTGTGACTTTTCCCAAAGATGAAACCGCTTATTCAAAATCAGAGATACATTTCTTTTTTTTTTTTTAATTTTCTATTTATGCATTTTACATTTATCAAGCACACAAAACTTGTACAGCAAATATAAGCCTGTAACATACAATTAAGGAAACATAAATATTAAGAACAATAAAGTAAAACAGATTTATCTTTAGTCCCCAAAAATAAGAGGGAGAGGAAAAGAAAAACGGCAGAGGGCAGGAACTCCTCTTCACGCAGTACAATGAATACTTTTGTATAATAAAGAAACTTCCAATAGGAGACAGGGAACCGAGCATAATACTTAGGATGGAACTACTCAAATAGGAGAGGAAGTCACAATATGGGCACTGATGAAAGAGGACAAATCCTCTGGCTTAAAGAAAACATATTTATGGGACTGAAATACAATTATACATTTACATGGATATCTAAGCATAAAGGTCGCAACAAGACGAGTTACCCCAGGTCACAATAATATAAAAGACTTGCTCCATCTTTGCGTCTCTCTGGATACATCAGGGAATACCGCAACCTTTTTCCCCATAAACAAATTGGCTCGCTGTTTGAAATAAAGCTTAAGAACCCAATCTCTATCTGATGGTAATGCAAGTGAAATTATTAAAGTGGAAACAGGTATATCATCGTCCTTAGGAGTTTGAAGCAAGGCAGAAACATCTAAAAAGTCCATATCCGACAGACCAGCTACTTTCTCCCCTGTTTTCTTCCCCGAAGGCAGGAAATATGCTTTAGTAACAGGGGGAATCAAATTAGCTGACACCTTCAAAGCTTCTTAAAGATACCTCTTGAACAAGTCCACCGGAGAGACTGCAGACAACATAGGAAAGTTGAGTAAGCGAATATTTGAAGATCTAGTAGCATTTTCAAGTACTTCCAGCTTCAGCCTAATAGCCATATTTTCTTTTACTAAGGACCCCGACAGATCTGAAACCTGCAACAGTTTCTGGTCCATAATAGAAGCTTGCACTTTAATTTCAACAACCTCCGATTGGAGTTTAATACAGGAATCTTCCAAGTTAGCCACCCTAGAAACAGCTAACGCCAATTGCTGAGTCACCATTGCAGATAGTTGCGAAATCGCATCCCAGATACTATCCAAAGATATCACCGATGGACGCTGCAAAGTAAAATCCAAAGGAAGCTTCGATCCCGGGAGAAGACATGGAGAGCTCTCATTCACGTCAGGCCCAATCTCACCTTGAGTAGCAGCCACTACCTCCGGAGTGTGTAAACTCACCGAGCCTGCAGCTTGAGCTGTAACCCGCTGCTCACCAGTCTTCACCTCGAGCCGGCCCCGCTCATCAGCTACCGGCCCCACCACTTGGGAAGGGCTTTCAACTGCGCCTGCAAGAGGAGTCGTCAGAAGGCCCGGGGCCAAAGGGGGCAATCGTCCATCCAGGGAGAGAGTAACATCTAGGGTAAGCGACGCTGATACCTCCTCAGCCGGTGACGCCACACCCTCTCGTATCTCCCCAATTTGCTGCTGGGTTAGCTGGACAAAGCAAGCCATAGATCCAGAGGCAGTAGAAGGCAATTTTGCAGAAGAAAGCTCCGCGGTAGGAGCCTTCTGCTTACCCTGAGATACATTTCTAAAGTTAGAATTACGGCGCATGCGCCTGATTTTAAATGAGCATCTTGGGGACCAGATAAAAAATAGTTTCTAAGAAGTTGAATGTTTTCATAAACCCAAATTACTCCCACAGGAAGAACTCCATTGGGAACCTAAAAGGATGATATGAAATGTAATCTTCTAACTGCAGAAGTTATTTGCCTATTCAGTATATATGATATGTATGTTACCTGGAAATAGGATGAAATAGCTATTAAAGACAATTGAACACTTTAGATGGAGGGCGGGGTGATAATGATTTGCCTTTCTGAGGGTGGAGAGCCGTTTTAAGCGGGATAACAAAAGTTGATAATTGAATGTTTTCAATAAATACTAACCTATCAAAAGTAACACATTGGAAAACGCAGACAAGAATATAACAAACTAAAGAAAACCAATATAAATGTTGTAATTTGGAAACAAAATGAAAGCGCTGGATCGTAGATAATGTCTCTATAGGGATCTTGTATAACACTCTCTTTCATTCATTTGTCTAGAATACTGTTCTTATCATATCTGATTGCAATTGATTAGTTGGGATCTGGGAAGCAGTTTCATAGCTCCCGAAGAGATAATGTATAAATAGCCATCATTCAACAACAATACATACTGGCTGGGTCTGGAATATGGTTCCAAGAAGAACTACATTATAGTGATGTGCACAGGACAGGATGTGCACAGGACAAAACATTTTGGTTCATTTTCAATTTGTTTGGTCCAATTTTCAATTTTTGGACCTTTTTTTCAGTTTGTTTCACATATTTATTTTAATTAAAATATTTTTAGTGTGCATTAGAACTTTTGTGCTTATTGACAATATATTCTAATTCATCAGTTATCATGTGTTACATCAATTTAGCGCACACTAACAAACTGAATGTGCACTAAAAATGGTACAACCCTACTGCATTCCTTACTTTTCAGACCCGAGGACTGTTTTTGCCAGCAAGGGGAAGAGGGATTAAAATTAAGAAAATCCCATAGGCAGTCATTAATGAAGCCCTGTGAGGCTTTGATTCAGCTTGGAACAAGTTTAAACTGGGATGGACACCCAAGAAGTAGAATGAAGGTGCCAAAAAAATAAATCAATAAAAATAAATTAGTTATGACTATTCTATTATGAGTCACAGAAACTATGAAAAGAAAGTGATAATTAAAGCTACATGATGCTCTGTTTAAGAAACAGTTTCATGGGCTGTGAAACAACCACCAGAAGTACTTGCAAATACAGCCCATGGTCCATTTTTCTATTTCTGACTATTTGAACATAAGAACATTATGTTCCATTGGAGAGCTCTATGTGATGAGAACTAGCACTTGAAAAACCATGTCATGTCAATCATTTAAGAGATGGGGGGATGTCATTCTTATTTTTTACTACAAGGTAACTTCCTTCTTGTTGACATCAAACACTGACCAGAAGGACCATAAAAAAATCATGAACATGAGTTCAGCAAGGCCAGCAAAGCCAATCAAAGAATCAGTGATACGGAAAAGCTAAAAGGCTATTAGAGGACATGATGGAGAGTCTTAACCAGTAAATCACTGTGCTAACCTCAGCCACAGAAAGTCCTTTGGCAATCCTGATTCCAACTGTTGCTAACTAGCACTAGAGTATTTGCAATTAGAAACCAAGGAACAAATTCCTTTCCTTGCTCTGACTCTGGTGTAGTGCTTGACAGCTAGTTTCAAATGTACTGTATAGTTAGTTCAATAGAAGGATATCACCTTATCTTTTCCCTCACACCCACTTCCCCTATTCTGCCTTTTCTGTCTTTGTGTATAGCCCTGTCATCATTCCTGTAACTTTGGTTCATAGCCTCTACACACAAACAAAAACACTGCTAAAGCATATCAGTTCTACCTTTACAAAGTTACTAAAAAACATCCATTCCTTTTTGAGTATGTTATCAAAACACTCACTCTCATCACCTCCCTCTTAGACTACTGCAACTTATTTCTTGTAGATCTTCCACAGAATCATCTTTCTCCACTGTAATCTGTTTGGGATGCAACTGAATGACTTATGTTCCTTCAGTGTTACTACAAACATGTACTGCAGTCCCCCTCCTCGGGTCATTGTAATGGCTCCACATCTGCTTCTGCATACATTTCAAACTTCTATTGCTCACCTACAAACGCATTCACTCTGCAATTTCTTGTTATTTCTCTTTTTTCTCCCTACACTCTTCCCCATGAGCTCTGTTCATCTGGGAAGTCTCTCTTCCATGCCCTTCTCCTCAGTGGCTACTTTTCCAATCTTGCTGTGGCATTTGCCTGGAACAGACTTTCTCTTGGGTCTTATTCACATCCACACTAAGAATTCACCTTCTCAAGGTTGCTTTTACATCTTGACCACTTCTCTATAATATATTTTTCTGAACTCTTTTGTTTTCTTTGACTAAATTATAACGCTTGCGGAGTAGGGACTCTCTTCCTTACATGAGTTCGTCCAGTGCTGCATATGCCTGGTGGTGCTTTAGAAATGATAAGTCGTAGTACTAGTTGTACTAAGACATTTTTGTTGACCTTTCTTTTAATTTTTTAATGTAGAAATAAATCTTTCCTGTCCAATCCATTAAACAGCAATAAAAAAAAGTATGGGACTGATTTTCAGTGGCGCTTACCTGAATACCAATGCTGCTCATTAAGATATTCAGAGGCACTATCCCAATAATGCCTCTGACTATATCCTTACAGACTACCTCGGCACTATCTAGATAGTGCCAAGGCGGCCCTTGGGAGGAGCGGGGTGGAGAGGAGCTGTGAATTATCTGGATAGCAGCAATATTTGGCACTAACTAGCCACGTAACTCAGGATAGCAATAAAGCTGTCCTAAACTGTCTTGATAGCTATCCACATGGTGGGGCTCAATAATGCTGATAGCGAGATAGCACCAACCAATCCGAAATTAAGCACCAGTCACTGTCCAGATTCTGGTGCTGAATATCCACATTTTATTTAACCACAGGGTATGTGTTTTGTTTTAGTGCACAGTATTATTACAGCCAAAACACTTAATTAAATTGCTAGGGTTTTAATTAGGTTTTGGCAAGACGCTACTCATATACAAGAGACTGGCCAACTTGGGTCATTATGGAAAACAGAAAAGAATAAGAGAAAATGATAGCCAAGCCCAGCTCTAGCTTATTTTTATGTGCCACTGGATATAGCAGGCTGTATTTTCAAGTTAGGTTTTCTCTCGCTGCTTATACAGAATAGGAGACCTTTATCTACCTATTTAGCTGTATTTATATACCGCTTTTCATGGATGTCAAGGCGGTTTATATGGGACAAAAGAGCATGCAATACATAGAACATTTTACAAGCAACAGTAGATGGACCTAATAACACGAGTACGCTAAAGAGGCGTGGAACATTTGCACTTAAGGTACAGCGAACAGCGGCAGTAACTGTCTGAAGTAACAGTATTGAACAATACAATTAAAGAACTATATACAGGTTGCAGTTTTGGTATATCTGGGAAATTACTACTACTGAGCATTTGTATAGCACTACAAGTC
Organism: Ichthyophis bannanicus; assembly: GCA_033557465.1. Lineage (NCBI taxonomy): Eukaryota > Metazoa > Chordata > Amphibia > Gymnophiona > Ichthyophiidae > Ichthyophis > Ichthyophis bannanicus. The sequence continues at coordinate 39,107,714 of CM066050.1, read as the reverse complement.
GTACGCAACGCTGCACAGACATGTAAGAGACAGTCCCTGCTCATCAGAGCTTACAATCTAGTCAAGACAACACAGAAGGTGTGGACAGGGATAACACATGGGGGAAAGGTAAAGAAACAAGGAGATCAGGTGAGTCAAGATCCAAAAGCAGCAGCGAAGAGTGAGTTTTCAGCCTGGATTTGGAAAGGGTCAGAGAAGGTGCCTGGCATATAGACACAGGTAGTTTTTCCAGGCGTAAGGTGCAGCAAAGTGAAAGGAGTGAAGTCTGGAGTTAGCAGTAGAAGAGAAGGGCACAGATAGAAGCAATTTGCCAGAAGAGCGGAGTTCCCGAGGGGGGGGGGGGAGTAGGGAAAGAGAAGAGAAGAAAGGTAGGGAAGGGAAGGGGGAAAGGGGAAAAAGGAAGGGATCAAGTTGCAGAGCATTAACATTTGGAATCAGTACAGTAAATTTTTATCCAATGAATATTGGCAGTGGGACATCGTTTAGTCTGGAGGCTTGCCCAAGTGTTCCATGAATAGTTATGTTTTCATTATCTTCTGTACAATACAGATGAATACCTTTTCATTAATGAAGACTGACTGATTAATTAAACTTTTCTTTAACTGTATTGATATGTAAAGCAAGAATAAAACAAAAAAACAACAACCTTTTTTCCTCTGGATCCTGCAGATACAGGTAGATAAAGAGAGTCGTGCTGCATTCCTTAGTGCATATTCAGTTCGTTCGCATGCCTTATAAATTTGATCTCATTCAAAATCTAGTTTAAAAGTGGCTAGCCTAAGATGTGATATCCATATAAGCAATCTGTATGTGTTTAAAGTTCTAATATGCATAAACAAATTGTTATTGAAATGAACTGAAAGACAGCTCCAAAACTGGGAAAGAGGTCAAAACTCCAAAACCTAACCAAACGTTTTTACCTGTACACGTCCTTAGAACCCAGATAAATAGCGATTAGGCCAACAGAGTGAAATATCCTTGCAGAATGGCATTTTCAAATCTACACATTAAAATTTTTCTCCTTTCCTATGCCTGACCAACAAGAAGGTGTAATAGCTACAGAAACATTTATGCCCATATGCAAAATGCAATGTGTGCCTTCGAGTCAGTCCTGACTCCTGGTGACCCAGAAGCTCCTGGGTTTTCTTGGCAGTGTCACTGGAAGTAGATTGCCAGGCCTTTCTTCCGAGGCAATGGAGGGTTAAGTGACTTGCCCAAGGCCATAAAGAGTGCTAGTGGGACTTGAGCCCTGGTTGCTTGGTTACCAAGCCAGTGTTCTAACCACTAGGCTCCTCCTCCACTCATGTTTTAATGAAAACCATGTGGTGGAGGAGTGACCTAGTGGTTAAGGCAGTGGTTGGAGACCAGAAAGATCAGGGTTCAAATCTCCTGACACTCCTTGTAGCCTTGAGCAAGTCACTTAACCCTTCATTGCCTCACGTACAAAATTTAGACTGTAAGCCCTTCTGGGGACAGGGACATACCTGGATTAACTTGCCTTGATCTACTACTGGAAAGGTGTGAGCTACATAAATAAATTAAATGTACACAGTCCTACAAGTGCCTCCTGAGATTCCAGGTTTTCTCTATACATAAAGCCAATGTACAGTAAAGGCCTTGCATAAAACTGTGCAGCTGTATATGGGATTATAGATGAACCCCACAAAGGGATCCTCGTGAGCTTACTATGGGTAGAGTGGAAGTGGAGTTCTGATGGATACATTTGCTTTCTACGTTTAATTAACTTCATGCTGTAAATCTACAGAAGACAAGCTTCTTTCAGTTGAAAGCGGTCATAGGATGATGATGAAAGGGGGATGGCAGGAATAATTTGAGGAAAGATTTCTTTATGGAATGGTGGATGGAGGGTGCACGGAGCAGCCTCTCAGAGGAGGTGCAGAGATGAGGACAGTATCTGAATTCAAGACAGCATAGGACAAACACAAGATATCTCTATATCGGGGCTAGTTTTGAGATCCAGTTTTCTAAATGCCATAGGCACCTAAGTTCCCTTTATAAAATAAGTTCAAATAGGTTCATTTTTGCTACCTTGACATTGGCACTTGGCCATGCGACATGGGCCAGATCCAATGGAGTATATGGTACAGAGGAATGAAGCTCAAGCAGCAGGTGTCTTCTCCTAAACCACAAGTCGATGTTCTCCCCTTCAGACCACTTTTCCCCAGCATCTGATTTAGAATGAATGTTTTGGATTTCAATGTGCTTTAAATTAATATTTTGTATCTGCATTCAAACAAAAATGAAATACAGAATCATATGTAAATGCCAACTGAAAATGAGCTGTGCAGCTAAATTTATTTTAAAAAGTTCCTATTTCTTAATTGACTGTTTAAATTTGTTATGAATCTTAGAGCTATTGGCACAGACTGAGAAAAAAGCATTAGTAAATCAAATCAAATTGTTAATCTGCATATAGCCTATATTAGGAGACCTGTAAAAGGATGCACACCCAATTGCAACTTGCTGGCAAAGTAACATAAATTAAAATCTAATTAACATCTTGATTTGGAATGTAATCAGTGGTGTATCACAGTTATCATGTAACGATGCCCTGGACTGTCATACTGTTAGCAGTTCAGTGATCTAATTCCAGTACCTCCAGGGAGGTCTTCATTAATATGTCTTAATTTCCATCAACATTCCTTGAATGGAATGCTGAAACAATTATGAGCAGAACTACGTACAATAAGAATTCATAGGATATCGTAGCCTGAAGGTTCCACATTGGTGCAAAGCTCAGTTCTACTAGCCAACTTTGACAGCTTAATGACATTTAGGGCCCAGTGTACTGAAGTGTACCAAATTATACAACAATTTTATCTGTTACAGGAAGTAGATTATGATGCAATTAAGTTTGGCTGGTGTGTTGAGATGAAGTGATCTTCTGTGGCAGACTAAAAAATTTGGGGTAGGCTCCATTAAATGATGTGCAGAGTAGTGCCTGATCATTTACCATATTCACATCCTTAAAATATGCCGCGAGGTCATTTAGCAGCTAATGAGGCCAATATGCTGGTCCACCAGCATTTAAAAACTGAATGCGCTGGGATTCTAATCTCATGCTGATAAGATCACAGAGTTTGCTTGGTGACTTGTGGGAAGGGAGTCAATACTTTAGGTGTATTCCCAGTGGCATCACCAAAATAATAGGGGACAGTCATACCTAAGGAATATATCATGTGCAGCTAGCAAATAGATGGCAAGAATGGTCCAATCTAGTGAAAGAGGAGTAGTGACCCTCCCCCTGGAGATATGGGTTCTTGGCTTTTTTTCTTTTTTTGGGTGGGAGGAGGACAAAAACAGGAGCAGAAGCAATCTTCTGCATGTCCTTGGTAGAGACAAGTCAAAGGTACTGCTTCTGGCAGAGGAGAAGAACAAATTTCCCTTATCATTAAGGATGCATGAGGAGTGTTTTCCAGAAGGCCCCTGAGGTGCTGTAACTGAAGAATTGTTTCAGAACATATTCTCAATGAGGAAAGAGAAGTGTGCTCTGGAAATCCCGTAGAGGGTCAATTTTCTAACCAGCTCTCTAAGTGAAAGTACCCGGTATACACAGAAAAAGATACATTATTGCACAAGAAAGTACATGTACACTCTCCCTTACAAAAGCTGTAACTTACGCATGCAACCAGCAGGGAAGCAAACTGCATATATTCACGCCTTCTGCCAGTGACACACAGACTTCTCATTTAAAAAGTATATCTGTTAGACCCAAATGGCACCCAATCCTGCCCCCTGGAACACCTGCTTTATGAATAGAAGTATATGTAGGATCACGCCTTGCATATACGTTTGTGTATATGGCATATTCAAAATGATTGATGCGGTTGGTAGACCTGCAAAGTAAGACGCATAGCCATTTTGTGCTCCTGAACGCCCCAATGCTAAGCGCATACCATTGGGGCATCCAGGCGTATTCTGGGGCAACACTCACGTTAACTGGTCAACAGTGATATTCAGCCTCTGGCCAGTTAACACAAACCAGATGAGTTTAGGGACAAAAAAGACTGGCCTGCCTTTAGCTGATTTCGCTAACCAATCAGCGCCTATCACCACTGCCCAGTTAGCTAAACAGTCAAACCAATATTCAATGCTAATGACTGGATATGACCCTGGTATTGAATATTAGGTTTTACCTTAAAACAGCGATGGCCAGCCACCGAATATGCCCCCCTCTATGTATAAAACCTGTTTTTATCTATAGAAAACCTTTATAAAGTTATCCTGGTGGAGAGTAATTTTATAAAAGGTCGCCTAGGTGGGCAGGCCAAATGGGCACATAATTTGGGCCTATCTTATAAAGACACATTAAGAACCTATAAGGCCCAGTTTAGATATGCTGCAGAAACTGGAATTCAACTAACTAGTTAAGCCATAATTTTTTTGTTTAGTCTGAAGGTGGAAATAAAAAATAAGGGATTAAGGAGAACTGGATAATTCCATCTCATTTTATATCTACAGTCACATCATTTGAAGCAAACTAATTTCATAATGAAGAATATCCTTAGGAACATAGAGAACTTAAGAACATAAGAACATAAGATATGCCATACTGGGTCAGACCAAGGTCCATGAAGCCCAGTATTCTGTTTCCAACAGTGGCCAATCTAGGTCATATGTACCTAGCAGTTTCCCCAAGAGACACAAGTTCCACAATGCTTGTACTGGGTCAAGCATTGATATCTTCGGTCACTTCTTAATAATGGTTTATGGACCTTTCCTCCAGGAACTTGTCCAAACCTTTTTTAAACCCAGCTACATTAACAGCCTTTACTACATCCTCCGGTAACAAATTCCAGAGTTTGATTACACGTTGAGTGAAAAAATATTTTCTTTTATTTGTCTTAAATAGTTTACCCTGTAGCTTCATTGCATGTCCCCTAGTCTTTCTATATTCTGATAACGTAAACAATCGATCTACGTTTACCCGTTCCACTCCGTTCATTAATTTATAGACTCATATCTCCCCTCAGCTGTCTCTTTTCCAGGTTAAAGAGCCCTAACCTTTTTAGCCTTTCTTCATAGGAGTATCCTTCCATCCCCTTTACCATTTTGGTGGCTCTTCTCTGAACCTTTTCTAAAATCGCTATATCCTTTTTAAGATACGGCGACCAGAATTGCACTCAATATTCAAGGTGCGGTCTCACCATGGAACGATATAGAGGCATTATAATATCTTTTGTTTTATTTTCCATTCCTTTCCTTATCATACCTAGCATTCTATTTGCTCTCTTGGCCGCCGCTGCACACTGGGCCGAGGGTTTTAATATGGTATCCACAATGATGCCTAAATCTTTTTCCTGGGTGGTGGTTCCTAATGTGGAACCTTGCATCGTGTAACCATAGTTTGGGTTGTTCTTCCCTAGGTGCATAACCTTGCACTTGTCCACATTAAATTTCATCTGCCATTTTGATGCCCAGTCTTCCAATTTATCAAGATCCTCTTGCAATTTTTCACAATCCTCTTGGGTTTTAACAACTTTAAATAGTTTTGTGTCATCTGCAAATTTGATAACCTCACTCGTTATTCCACTTTCCAGGTCATTTATGAATATGTCAAAAAGCAGCGGACCCAGCACAGATCCCTGGGGTACACCACTATTCACCTTTCTCCATTGGGAAAATTGGCCATTTAGCCCTACCCTCTGCTTTCTATCTTTTAACCAGTTCCTGATCCACAATAGTACACTGCCTCCTATCCCATGACTCTTTAGTTTTGCCAAAAGTCTCTGATGAGGGACCTTGTCAAAGGCTTTCTGAAAGTCCAGATACACAATATCAACCGACTCACCTTTGTCCACCTGTTTATTCACTCCTTCAAAAAAACATAACAGAGTAGTAAGACAAGATCTGCCTTGTCTAAAGCCATGTTGGCTGTCTCCCATTAGGTTGTGACTATCTACATGCTGAGTAATTTTATTCTTTATGATGGTTTCTACCATTTTTCCTGGTACTGACGTCAGGCTCACCGGTCTGTAGTTTCCCGGATCACCCCTGGAACCCTTTTTAAAAATTGGTGTTACATTGGCATTCCTCCAATCTTCAGGTATTAGAGATGATTTTAATGATAGTTCACAGATTACTGATAGCAGGTCTGCAATCTCATATTTCAGTTCTTTCAACACCCTTGGATGTATACCATCCGGCCCAGGTGATTTGCTACTCTTCAGTTTATCTAATAGTTGTAAGACATCTTCCCGATGTATCGATATTTCCTTCAATTCTTCCGCACCTTTAAATACCACTTCAGTCATGGGTAGCATCCCTTCATCTTCCTCAGTAAAGACCGAAGCAAAGAATTCATTCAGTCTCTCCGCTATCGCCTTGTCGCCTCTTAGTGCTCCTTTAACCCCTTTATCATCTAATGGACCAACTGACTCTCTCACAGGTTTTTTGCTACGAATGTACTTGAAAAGGTCTTTATTTCGCGTTTTTGCGTCCGCAGCAAGCTTCTTCTCAAATTCTCTCTTTGCCTGCCTTATCAATGCCTTGCATTTGACTTGCCAGTGCTTGTGCTGTTTCCAGGTTTCGTCGTTTGGCTCTTTTTCCATTTCCTGAAAGATGCTTTTTTGGCAACAACAGCCTCTCTGACCTCAACTTTAAACCATGCTGGCAGTTTTTTGGACTTCCTTCCACTTTTCTTAAAGCATGGAATACAGCTGGTCTGGGCTTCCAAGATAGTATTTTTCAACAACACCCAAGCTTGATGTACGTCTTTAACCTTTGCAACTGCTCCTTTTAGTTTTTTCTTAACTGTTTTCCTCATTTTCTCATAGTCTCCCTTTCGAAAGTTAAAAGGTAGTACTGTGGATTTCCTTACTATCCCTCCTCCACTAATTAAATCAAAGGCGATCATGCTATGATCACTATTGCCTAGTGGCCCCAACACCCTTATCTCTTGCACTAGATCTGGTGTTCCACTAAGGACTAGGTCTAATATGGCTTCCCCTCTGGTCGGTTCATGAACCAGCAGCTCCAAGAAGCAGTCATTTATTTCATCTAGGAACTGTATCTCCCTAGCATATCCTGACGTGACACTGACCCAGTTGATACCGGGGTAATTGAAATCACCCATTATTATTACTGCGCTGTAACTTTTGTTAGCTTCCTTGATTTCTTTGAGCATTTCATCATCCATTTGGTCATTCTGGCCAGGTGCTCGATAGTACACCCCCACTGCCATTGCCTTCCCCCTTTTATATAGAATTTCAATCCATATAGATTCTACAGCAGATTTTGTTTCCTGCAAAACTTTAATCCTTTCTGAGTCAATGCCGTCTCTAACATAGAGCGCAACCCCTCCACCAATTTGATCAGCTCTATCATTACGATATAGTTTGTACCCAGGTATCACAGTGTCCCACTGGTTGTCCTCCTTCCACCATGTCTCTGATATTCCAATCATATCTAACCTTTCATTTAGTGCTATATATTCTAACTCTCCCATCTTATTCTTTAGACTTCTAGCATTTGCATATAAGCATTTTAGAGAATGTATTTTATTCATGTTAATTTGGCTATTGTTAGACATGGGTAAATTGGGATCTTTAACTTTTAGGGCCTTACTTTGCATGCACTACCCCTGATGCACCATGTATCCACTTGGAGGGGGTCTGAAGCAGATGTTCATCCCCCTCTAGAAAGAACCCTTATTGAGCCTATCTCAGTGACCCTGGAGCTTCCTGGCTATAGTAATGAAGTTAAATTAATAGTATCAGAACTATGATAAGTGGAGGAGTAGCCTAGTGGATAGAGAGACCAGGCTTCAAATCCCACTGGCTGTTCTTGTGGCCTTGGGCAAATCATTTAATCCTCCATTGCCTCTGGTACAAACTTTGACTTTAAGTTCTCCAGTGGACAGGGAAGTACCTATTGTAACTTGCCTTGAACTACTACTGGGAAGGTGGGAGTTAAATAAATAATACAAAAATGCATTACGTTGCAAAATACTCAGAAGACAACTAAATATTTCCCTTTCACACCCATCTTCATATTTACAATTGAAAGCTTGTGAGCCCTGACAAATCAAACTTACTTCAGTTATAATGCTGACATGATTAAAGAAAAGTCTATGCAATGGTTTCAAATGAGGCTTTTCAGAGCAGAAAAGGACTGGTGTACAAATACTGCACCTTCCATTATAATGTTCTATATATAGAAATTAGCGAGCCGTTATATTAGAAAATCACATTTCATGTGCTATGTTTCAGTAATAATCATTTGCAAAAATCCTGTTAAGTCTTTGCTGTAAATCACACAGTTTAATCAGATACAGTAGTAGCAGCGCTAAAGGCTTATTGCAACATTTTACCTTTCAAAAAAAGGTGTTAATGAGACACCAGACTACTTGAGTTTAAAAGCAAAGATGCACCACCCTATTTTAGCTTTTCCTATCTACTAAAACCTTTCAGATAACAGCTGTTGGGTAAGTCCAGATCTAAGGGCTAGATTTACAAAGTGTGCTAATGGATTAACAGGTGCTAATGTAATTAACACACGTTCTTAGTTAAAAGACCCTTTGCAAAAAATGGGACCTTCAGTAAATAACACACTGAATGTATGTTAGCATGCACTAACAAGGTGGTGCACTTTTATATTTACTAAAGTATAGTAAATTTCGAGCTGCTATAGAATGTTTAAGTATGTCAGACATCAAATCAAAATATAGTCTGGTTTTCTACCACAGCAGAGCTGAATGGGAGGCTTCTCCTAAAGACGAATCGTCAGCAGCTGTGAGAGACAAAGTATGGAGTGCAGGAGTGGGCAAATAGTTAAAGCAATGGGCTGGGAAGTCAGGGTTCATAATCCCCCCCTGCTTCCCTTTGTGATCTTGGGCAAGTCACTCAACCCTCCATTGCCTCTGGTAGAAACTTAGATCATAAGCCCTCCAGGGACAGGAAAAGATCTGGATGTAAGTTACTATGAGTTTTATTTATCATTCTTATATACTGCTAATTATAAAACGTTACGCATTGCAATTTACGTCAATAAAATACAGCCCCTCAATATTACTTTTCCAGGTAAAAGTCATCTTTAAAAAAATGGGCCTTTAAATTCTTTTATAATCTGATTCTGTCCTTAAGTCCAAAGGAAGGACATTCTACATCTTTACCCTTGCCACGGAAAATTTTCTTACCCAGAGCCTCACTTGTCTAATGTCCCCTAAGGGGACCATTGTCATCCATTCAGCACTTTGAGAACAGAAGTCCCGGCTAGGCTAATCCTTAAACATTTTCTGCTGAAGATATTTAGGTGCCTGTCCTTGACAAAACTGAAATATCAACATTAATATCTTAAACTTTATGCAGTACTCAGTGGGGAGCCAATGAAGTTGCTGCATCATGGGGGAAATATGATCACATTTTTTCAACCCCCCAATAAGTCACACCACCATATGCTGTGACATTGATAATCTACAAAGCAGTCTCAGCAGAAGTTACATCCAACATCTCTTCCCTATATGATATATATGGAATGTAATTCTGTAACCCCTGCGCTGCATATGTCTTGTAGCGCTATACAAATGCTCAGTAGTAGTACCTCAGTTTATAAAAGTGCAGCATACAGACTGCGCCTAGATTGGCACGGACGCCTGCATACATCATATTATTGTATAACATAAGTACATCCTTCAAGGCTGCGCCTATTCCCCACACATACCCCACCCTCATGCACTCCCCTACCCAAAGTCGGTGTGCTGGGCACTTCTGTGCATGTTTACTAAAGCCCAACTAGCTGAAGAGCATGCAGAAGTGCCAATGCGTGTGCAAGACCTGGAAAAATATGTGCTAGCATGTATAGGAGGCATGCAACTTTCCGCAGCTCCCTTATAAAATCTCCTCCATAGTGCACAGAGAATCATTTGACATTCCAAGGAACCTTAAGATTTGATGTTAAAGTAATACCTCCCATATTAGTCTTCATTGACTGGAACGTTTTCATGCAACATGGTCACATCCAGTTGTGTTGAAGCATCATGCTAGGTTAGTTTAGAAGACAACTTCATGACAGCACTTCCATGCGTGTCACGCTGCTGGATTGAGTATGTGGTGAATGTATGATTGCTTAAAGCCAGCTTGCTTCCTATGGTCTTCAGATGGAACCAACTATGTCTACCCTCCATGTGATAGGCTTGGTATGAAACCACATGCCATTCTGCATTTTCCTTTCTCGGCCCCATATTATGGAACAGTCTTCCTCTGGAGCTCTGTCTTCAAGCCACGTTTAAATGTTTTAAAGCAGAACTAAAAACCCAAGTGTTTGAGCTTCTCTGACTAATTAGATTCTCCTAATATAGTGAAGAAGTGTGGCTCTGACAGCCCAACCAGGAATGCTTGTATCTATGTTATCTATATCTGTCTCGCTCTTGGTGACGTGTTTGTCTCTTTCCTTGTCTTAACTACGTGTTCTTTCTCTGTTTCCTCTGTCCTGTCCAGAGTATGGAGATCCTTTTCCTTACCTTTTATTTTTGAGCTTTGTAAACCACTTTGCTGATCTGGAAAGGCAGTACAGAAAACACTGAATAAACCATAAATCATATTCATGGAGGGGAAAATTGGGGAAAGGTTAACAAATTATTGATGCTTTGTGGTAATTTTCAGTGACAGCGTTTGTATTAATTTGTCATCCATGGTGTTTAAATGAATACATAGATTCAGCACCATTATGAGTGTAGTCAGCAGCGTTGAATGGTGTGATAACTGCCATTCAGCAAGTCTAAACTAAATATATAGATTATCCATATTGCCATTATAAGGATAATTTTTGGATGCCCTCCTCACCCCACCCTCCATCTGCCCTTCACCGTATGGACAGTGCCGGGGCTGTTAAATGTATTTTTAGCCATATGCCCATTGAATATCTACAAATAGAAGATTTATACACTCACTGGCTGCCAATGAATGGTTAACTCTGTTTGAAAGAGCCAATGAGGTCCGTCCAGGGAGCGGAGAAGAGAGAAAGAACTGAGGCGTGTTGGGTGAGGGTGCAGTGTGCAGCCAACAGACTGGACGGCTGGATTGCTGCCAGCAACCCACCCGCCCACCCTGATTGGAGATCAGTTTGGATTGAGTCGGGGTTGTTGCAGCGGAGGGGGCGTGGGGGAGGCGGGAACCCGGAGGTGTCCGGGATCCGGCGCACCGTTTTGCAGTCTGCCTGTTAAAAATCTTACAGAGTGCGCCGGAGAGTCGGGTGTTGGAGGACAGCGGCAATGGTGCAGAGGTGCTGTCAGCGAAAAAGGGCAGCAGAGGCGGGGTGTCACGAGCAGGTGGAGAGCGGTCGTTGAGCACGTGTGGAAGAGGCGTCTGTCGCTGCGGTCACTGCTGGAGATGAACAGGCAAGACAGGTGGTGGTAGGGCAGGACAATAAAATAAATAAAATACAAGGAGTAAAGACAGAGGTATTAGCATAGGGCAATGCCTTCTCGGAGGGCAAAGGGGGGTCAGGCAGGAAGGGTTGGCAGGTTAGGGGCAGCAGTGGGGAGGCAAAACATTAGGTCTCAGCAAGAGCCGAGTGATTTTCCAGGTAGGGGGGAGTTGGGGGTAATGCCAGGGGTCGGGGGGCGTAAAAAATACTAGGGGGCGGAGGGGTAATTTGGCGCATAATCGGAGCTCTTGGCGAGGTCAAGGGACTCGCAGTGACCTCCCTGATGTACCCAGAAGAGGAAGGAGCGGTGCTAGGGCCCGGAGCCATCAGTTGAGAGGACAATGGGGGAGGCCCAGTGTAGGACAAGAGTCCAGTGGCGAGGGGGCTGCGGGGGGTGGGGGGGGGGTTACAGGATGGGTCTCAGGGTAGGTCTGACTCGAGGGGAGAGCATCAAGTTCAAGCGGAGAACAATTTGTCAGTTGGGGAAGGGTAGGGCAGGGGGTAGCGGGGACAGGAATGATAGGACAGGATGGGAGGGGCATGGGGGGATAGCCTTTCCCGCAAGGAGGATATTATTCAGCACATGGTCCTGAGACGTGGGAGCATTGGAGAGAGGGGGGTCAAGGATCATCACATGCTGATTGGGTAGGGGCGTGGCAGCCGTCCTGGCCTTCTTTGTTTCCCCCCACTGTGTTTTCTTTTCTTCCACCAAAAGTATCGTCAGCACGTTTGAATGCAGGTGGGCAAGGCGGGAGCGGCCCAGCGGGTGGCATGAACATGGCAGCTGGAGAGTCAGCTGGGGTGTGGAGAATGGAGGAGGTTCAAAGGGGTGCGGAGGAGGGTGGCAGCCTGATGAGGCAGTTGCGGCTCAGGCGCATGCTACAATTCTGACAATGCCAAGGCAGGAGACGACAGGTGAGTTACCAGCGGCTGGCGTAGATGAGGCAGGGCGGAAGTGTTCTTAAGAGGGGGGGGGGTAAGAAGGCACCCAAGAAGCGAAAGCATTTCCGTAGGCGGCGTGACAGCTCAGGTTCATCTGCATCATCTTTGACGGACATGTCTTCAGGAGAGGATAGTGCAGAGCGTCCTTGAGGCAGTGATGTGGCATTAGGTGCACAGGCGGCGGGATCAATTCCTGCCCTAGCATCCTTTTTGGAGTTATGGGAGGGAGTGCCCAAGAAAGCTGTGACGTAATTTATTTTATTTATTTGACAATTCTTATATACTGCGCTATTTCTCATCAGTGCGGTTTACATTGAAACAATAAACACTTGGACGTACAAATAGTCCTACGTTTACAGAAAACAGGGATTTGAACTTGGATAACTGGGGAAACTATATACATTTGAGTTTAGCTACATGTAATTAACAGGGTGGGATCGTAATAAGGTTTTGCTGCCAAGTTTAGCTACAGCATGTTTGTAGTCTGTTGGTAAAGAGGAGATAGAGAGCTGTAAGGTCATGTGGGGCAGGGTTAGGTGTTAGTTTTATTGTGGAGGTGTTTCAGTTGCCACATATGAGTGAGTATGTAGGTGGGGGGGATCCCCGGGCTGAGTGAAGTGCATGAGGAACAGGTGATGTTTGATGGCTTTTCTAAACTGCGTGAGGTCTTTGATTGCTCTTATGTTAGAAGGGAGCTTGTTCCAACATCTGGGGGCATAGCTTGTAAATGCCCTATTGATGGTTGATTGGTTAAGTTTTATGGATTCTCTTGGTATGACCAGAGTGTTTTCAGCAGGTGCTCTTCTGGATCTGTTATTGGGGGTCTGGATGAGTAGAAGAGCAATTGAGGAGGATGATATCTTATTGAGTGCTTTGAAGGTAATGAGGAAGGTTTTGTATATGATTCTGCAGTTTATTGGGAGCCAATGAAGCTCTTTTAGTATAGGTGAGATGTGGTCCTTCCTGGATGCTCCACATAGAACACGGGCTGCTGCATTCATGGCTAGCTGCAGTGGGTTGAGTGTACTCTTTGGGAGACCAGGCAGTATTATATTCGCGTAATCAAAGTGAGGTGTTACCAGGGCTTGGAAAGCTGTTCGAAAGTCATCTGTTTCCATCATAGGTCTCAGGTGGCGGAGGGTTTTTATTTTAAAATAGATTGTTTTTACTGTTCATTTGATGTGGTCTTTGAAGTCCAAATGTTGGTCTAATATTACTCCTAAATAGCGTATGTTGGATTTGACCGGAAGTTCTGCGTCTCTAACTTTTAGTTTTGATGGTGGGGAGAAGTCTTTGTTCCGTGTGACAAATCGAAGCACTTAATTAACATTGTGAGGTCTGGGGATGCGACTGTTATTGGAGTGAATAAAAGGACATCGTCTGCATACATGAGGCAGGATATGCCAAAAGAGCGGATTATGTCGCAGATTGGCTGCATATAAATATTGAAAAACAGAGCAGATAATGATGATCCTTGTGGTACTCCCTGTCTTTGTCGGAAGGGTTCTGATGTTTTGTTGCCGATCAGGACTTGCTGCCATCTGCCTTGAAGGTAAGACTTGCACCAATCCCATGCACGGTCGTGGATTCCTTTAGCATGGAGTCTTATGAGGAGTTGTTCATGATCCACTGAGTCGAACACAGCAGAGATATCTAGGAAGATCAGGTCACGGCAAGGCCGCGGAGCCACGTGCCCGCGGCCACCTTTAACCGGGGGGGCGACCGCGTGCTCCCCCCCGGCGGTAGCGTGGCTGTTACGAGCCCGGGGGGGGGTGGAGCGAAGGGATGATGCGTTCCCATTGGTGGCAGCGTGTGTGACGGCTCGGCGCTGCGGCCAATGGGAGGAAGGACCCTGGGAGCAGGAGCGGGGACGCGGCGTGGCTCCGGCCTCTTTCGGGTGGATGCCGGAGCCGCCGGACGTGTTGGGAGCTGCGGAGGGCCAGGTATTTGAAGGAGCATTGGGGCACATGGAGCGGGCGCGTACTGGCTGGCCAGCGTCGGGTAGACGCTCTGCTGCTGTGTACCGGCAGTCCCGTTCTGGAGGGAGCGACCGCTTGTAGCCCCCCTTAGCTAACAGGCGGCCCAGCCCTGGGAGACCCGAGGAGGTCTAACAAGGGCAGCAGGGGTATTTAAAGGGTCCCGGTGGGGCTTGGACACTCGAGGGGGGGTCTCTGGGGCTAACAGTCAAAAAAAAAAAAAAATACAAAAAAAAATACAAAAAAAAAAAAAAAACAAAACAAAACAAAGGAGAAACAGAAAGGAAGAGGGTAGTAGGTTACTTATAAGATGCCCCGGAGCAAATCAAGGGGCAAGCAGGCGGCTAAAAGCAGGGAGGCAAGGGGGATGGGAGGCAGGGCAGGGATAACTCCAGGGGAGGGGCGGAGGGAGTCCGGGGCCCGCGCGGGGCGTTCGGCTAGTGGAGCACGAGGTTCAGCGGGGCCTGGGAAGGCAGCGTGGGGGGGGGGGGGCAAGGGGTACAACAACACCAACATACCGGTCGGTTCAAGGCCTGGGGCAACCACAGGGGGAGTCCGTAAGGGGAAATAGGGGGCGGGGAGGCAGGGGGGGGGCAAGAGGACCCAACCGGAGGGGGATGGAAGAGGGGGGCGGCAGGGGCGGTTGGGGAGCTGGGGGTCCCTCGGGGTGGTCAGGCTGGAGGGAATGGGGAGCCCGGGGGGGATGCCGGAGTGCCGGCAAGATGGGGGTCCGCCACCCCTGGACGGTACGGATAGGTGGGGGTTTGCGGGCAGGTGGGGGTGGCCACAGGAGGCGGGGGGCGGTCCGTCCCCGTCGTGGGAGCGGTGGCAGGGCGGAGGACAGGGATCCTCGAGGGCGGAGTGGCTTGGGGCGTGGCAGTCTCCCTGGGGTAGGGCGGGTGTCTCGTCGCCTCTCCCTGTGTTCTCTCCACAGGTACCTCCGGCGTGGCAGAGTGCGATGAACCCTTGGTGGAGCGGGTTACAGCCCAGTGACGGCATTAGCGGGCAGGCGGACGGCGGTCCGTCTGTGGAGACGGAGGCAGCGGTCTCGACAACAGCTGAGCGTCCCGAGCTCGGCGTACTGGCTGGAGCGGCTGCGAGTGCTGCGGGTGAGTTGGCAGTTGACCACGGGGAAGAGTCTGGGCGGGGAACGGAGAAAGCGGGTGGGGATCGGGGCAAGAGAAGTCGAAAGCGACGGCGGGTATGTCATAGGCACCGGCGATCGGATTCGTCGTTCACATCGTCCACGGACTCGTCGTCTAGCTCGAGCTTGCGGGAGGGGAGGAAGGCCCCTGCATCGGGGTGGGGGGCCAGCGAATGCGCCACTATCGGCGCAATTCCCACAGTAGCCGCGTTTTCTGAGTTGTGGGAAGGCGTACCGAAGAAATTGCGAAACAAAATACAGAAGCGGCGCTATATAGACATTTTCAGGTTGCTGGAGGGTAGGAAACGGTCGGGGGATAGTAGACGGAAGAGGAAAGAAGATGAAAAAGCCGGTCGGGCGCGGAGAGTCGCACGGAATGTAGTGAATTGGACAAGGGCCTTTCTCCGGCTAGCCAGTGTTTGGGGGTGCGTGCATCCGGAGCAGTATGGGATGTTGTTGGCCTACGCGGACTCCATCTTAGAAGCGTCTCAAACCCATGACAGTTGGGCCTGGCTCAACTACGATGAAAAGTTTAGGGACAAGATGGAGGAGAACCGGTTGTTATCATGGGGTACCCAAGATATCAACCTGTGGCTGACACAGATGGCGGTCAGAGCGGGAGGGGGGAGTGTGGGCAGGGGAGGCTTGGTCAGCGCGGCGGGGTCCGGGAAGCCCTTTCGCGGGGCGTGCCCCCGTCAGTGCAGAGACCGGCGGGGGGAGGGGGCACGAGAGACGTCTGTTGGCGTTTCAACAAGTCGTCCTGGCCCCTTCCCGGACTGTAAATTCCGGCACGCTTGCTCTGTCTGCGGAGGAAATCACTCCGCCCTCAAATGTGTTAAACGTGGCCCTACTGGTGCCACCGCCCCACCGCAAAACAATAGGTCTGCGATGTGCCTCGCGCCTACTCCCATTCGGGTTCAGGCTCTTCGCCCATGGTTGGATCGGTACCCCCGGAGGGCGGATGGTTGCATTTTGGGAAAGGGATTCGAGGGGGGGTTTCGGATTCCTATTGTTGGGAGGGTGGCCGCGGGAGTCACGAGGAATTCCCCGTCGGTGCGTTGTTTTGCTAGTATAGTGAGGGACGAGCTGGCTGGGGAAATTTTGCTGGGGCGGGTAGCGGGCCCTTTTCGGGAACAGCCCTTCGCGGACTTTGTGGTTTCCCCCTTGGGCATAATCCCGAAGAAAGAGCGAGGTAAATATAGACTGATTCACAATCTTTCCTTCCCGGAGGACTTGTGCTCGGTGCGTTACGCATCGTTCGATGAGGCGGTGGCATTAGTAAGGGATTGTGGGCCCGGGTGTCTGCTGGCTAAGGCCGATATAGAGTCAGCCTTCCGTTTGCTGCCGGTGCACCCTTCGGCGTTTCATTTGTTGGGTTTTCGTTTTGAGGAGCACTTTTACTTCGACAAATGCATGCCTATGGGTTGCGCAATCTCCTGCTCGTATTTCGAGCGGTTTAGTTCGTTCCTGCACTGGGCCGTGGTTCAGCGTTCGGGTTGTAGGCAAATGGTTCACTACTTGGATGATTTCCTTTTTGTAGGGTCGGCTCAGACCAGGCAGTGCCGGGATTTATTGGAGGATTTCCAACAATTGGCTCAGGAATGGGGAGTACCGTTGGCAGTGGGGAAGACGGAGGGGCCTGCTACGCGGCTTACTTTTCTGGGGGTGGAATTAGATTCGCTTCTCATGGTAGCGAGATTACCGGTAGACAAGGTCGCGAAGCTGCGGGTTTTGATAGCGAACGCGATGTTAGCCACAAAGCTGTCCCTGAGGGATATGCAGGCGCTTATTGGCTCACTCAATTTCGCATGTCGGGTCATTCCCATGGGACGGGTCTTCCTACGCCGACTATCGTTGGCTACAGGGGGGTGCGTAAACCACATCATCGGGTGAGGGTTTCCTGTAGCATAAGAGCGGACTTGGGGGTTTGGGAGGAGTTTCTGCGGGAATTTAACAGTGTCTCGGTGTTGCGGCAGCCGGTCGTGTCGAGTGAGGAGTTGCATTTATATACAGATGCTGCTGGAGGGGCGGGTCTGGGGATTTACTTTGGGGGCTCTTGGTGTGCGGCGGAATGGCCTCCGTCCTGGCGCGAAGCCGGCCTTACCAGTAATATCACCTTCCTGGAGTTGTTCCCGATCTTGGTGGTGTTGTCCATATGGCCGGAGTGGCTGCGGAATCGACAGATATTATGGAGGTGCGACAACGAGGCAGTGGTGAGTGTGGTGAATAATTATACCCCAAGGTGCAGGCAGGTTGCAGAATTGATGCGGCGGGTCGTCTTCTCCTGTTTATGTTTGAACGTGGTTCTTAAGGCTCGCCACATTCCGGCGAGTATTAACACTATTGCCGATGCTCTTTCCCGTTTCAAGTGGGAGCTGTTTCGGACATTGGCGCCGGCAGCCGAAGAGCGGCGGGCCGCGGTCCCGGAGACCTTATGGCAGATTGGCCTGCAGGCATGATCGAATTGCTGAAGAACTCGGTGTCGGCAGCGACGTGGGAGGCCTATCACAGAGGCTGCAGCAGTGTGAGGTCCTTCCTGGCGGAGCGGGGATGGAGAAGGGGCCCAGCATCGGATTGGCTACTGGGTCAGTATGTTCTGGCAGCGCAGGAGTCGGGCTTGTCGCGTTCTACGGTTAGGAAGAATTTGGCCGGATTTTCCTTTTTCATGAAAGCGGTGGGATGGGGCGCGTGGCGGGGGGGGGGTTGACGTCCCGGCTGTTGCAAGGATGGGAGCGTGCGGCGCCGTCGGTCGGGGATGCCAGGCAGCCGATAACGCATGCCATGTTGGAGCAGATGTGCGGGGTGTTGCCTCAGGTGGTCTCGTCCAGTTACGAGTGTTGCTTATTTAGGGCAGTTTTTACCGTGGCGTTTTTCGGGGCCTTTCGAGTGGGCGAATTAGTGGCAGAGTCGGGTAGAAGCGCGGTGGTCGGGGGTTTGCAATTGCACCACGTACAGGTGGTACCGGGTCAAGTTCGCATTCACGTCGCGCGTTCAAAAACAGATCAGCGGGGTAAAGGTGTTTGGGTAATCTTGAAACAGGTGTTCGGGTCCCTGACTTGCCCGGTCGGGTTGTTACAGGCGTACTTGGGGGTTCGGCCTGCGGGTGAGGGTCAGTTATTCGTCCATGCCGACGCACGGGTTCTGATGCGCTTTCAGTTTACAGCGGTTCTGCGGATGTCGCTGCGGGCGATAGGGGTGGACGCTGGTCGGTTTGCTCCTCACTCATTCCGGATCGGGGCGGCTACCAGCGCGGCAGCGGAGGGATTGCCGGAGAAGGATATCTAGCGTATCGGGCGCTGGAAGTCGCAGGCTTTCCAAACCTATGTGAGGTTGTAGGGGTGGTGGGGGGGGGGGTGTCTAACGTATCTTCTTTTTGTTGCAGATGTGGGCTATGGCCGGTGTTGCTGTTGGGTGGCCGGCCATTCGTTCGATTACTGGGCTGGTCAGCGGGCAGCAACACGACCTATGGGCGCGAATCTTGGGCTGGACGTCTCTGCGGTGTCCGTCACATGGCTGGGTGAGCGCGGATTGCAGTGGATTCAGCTCCTGCCTTTGCTGCGGCACCACGGAAGTCGGATGGAGAAGCCTACTGTGCTGTTGATTCACTTGGGAGGCAACGACTTGACGTCCTGGACTTGTCGCCAGTTGATACGAGCGGTGCATAAGGACTTGGGGGTGGTTTTAGGGATGTTCCCGGGGGTGGTTTTGGTGTGGTCGGATATACTTCCAAGGCCTGCTTGCAGGGTTCAGCGGCGCTGGTCCAGGGGGCTGGCAAAAATTAATCGCCAAATAGGCAGATGAGTCATCGAGAATGGGGGGCGCCAAATTTTGCACCCATGGGTGGACATGGACTGTGCAGGGTTGTTCAGGCCGGTCGGGGTGCATTTATCCCCGATCGGGTTGGACTTGCTGCTTAACGATTGGCAGGAGGCCTTGGAAGTAGTCATGCTTGGGAGACGGGCTGGTCGCAGCTTTTTGTAGGGGGGCGGCTCAGGACGGTGGTGTCCCGAGCCGGTGGCGGGATCCCGGAGGTTTCCGGGGTCCGGAGCCGGATGCAAGCAGTACGGCGGGGGTGGGGTACCCCCGCCCGGACAATCCCTCGGCTTTTGCTAATAATATGGCGAAGCCGGATGAGGGAGGACGAGGCAATTTTGCCGGGACCTGTACCCGGGGGAAGCGGCAGCGGCGGCACCTTGCTAATAACATGGCGGGTGTTGGCTCGCGCTGCTGGTGGGGGGGGGGGGAGATGTTAATTTGTTAATTGGAAAGTTATATTTGTTGTAAGTTAATAAAGCTGCGACCAGTTCAATTCCAAATAATGTGTAATGGTTTTCTTTGAAGGTTGAAGTGTGCCGCTTATAAGCAAGGGGAAAAAGGGGGGTGGGGGCGGAATCTGGGGGGGGGCAGCCGGTTCGCCTTACCCGGTTACGGCAAGGCCGCGGAGCCACGTGCCCGCGGCCACCTTTAACCGGGGGGGCGACCGCGTGCTCCCCCCCGGCGGTAGCGTGGCTGTTACGAGCCCGGGGGGGGGTGGAGCGAAGGGATGATGCGTTCCCATTGGTGGCAGCGTGTGACGGCTCGGTGCTGCGGCCAATGGGAGGAAGGACCCTGGGAGCAGGAGCGGGGACGCGGCGTGGCTCCGGCCTCTTTCGGGTGGATGCCGGAGCCGCCGGACGCCCACCCTCCCTCCCTGGTTTCAAGCGGGTCTTGGTGGGTTGTTGTTGGGGTGTTGCAGCTGGAGGGGGTTGGCGGGATCCCGGAGGTTTCCGGGGTCCGGAGCCGGATGCAAGCAGTACGGCGGGGGTGGGGTACCCCCGCCCGGACAATCCCTCGGCTTTTGCTAATAATATGGCGAAGCCGGATGAGGGAGGACGAGGCAATTTTGCCGGGACCTGTACCCGGGGGAAGCGGCAGCGGCGGCACCTTGCTAATAACATGGCGGGTGTTGGCTCGCGCTGCTGGTGGGAGGGGGGGGGAGATGTTAATTTGTTAATTGGAAAGTTATATTTGTTGTAAGTTAATAAAGCTGCGACCAGTTCAATTCCAAATAATGTGTAATGGTTTTCTTTGAAGGTTGAAGTGTGCCGCTTATAAGCAAGGGGAAAAAGGGGGGTGGGGGCGGAATCTGGGGGGGGGCAGCCGGTTCGCCTTACCCGGTTAAAGCCTTTCTTAATGTTATCTATCCTGTTTGTGAGTGTGTTTATTAATGAGGTCAGCAAAGTTTCTACGCCATGCACCTCCCTGAAACCATGTTGGCACGGGTCTAACGGAGAGGTTGTGTCTATATGCTGTTGAATCTGTCTTTGAGTTGTTTTCTCCAGTATTTTGGCTAGGAAAGGGATACTGGAGATTGGTCGGTAAGAGTCCTCTTGATTTGGGTCTAGCTGATTGTTCTTCAGTAATGGTCATATGGATGTTTTCTTTAGGTCCTCAGGGAAGATTCCAGTTATGAAGGATTGCTTTGCGATATCAGCTATGAATGGGCTTAGTTCTGAACGCATTGTTTTGATCCAGTGGGCAGGGCAAGGGTCATGTGGAGCTTTCGTGGTGTTGATGTTGGCAATTGTTTCCTCGATGGTTTTCACTGGTGGGGGTGTCAGCTTCGTAA
This sequence comes from Ichthyophis bannanicus, assembly GCA_033557465.1. NCBI lineage: Eukaryota > Metazoa > Chordata > Amphibia > Gymnophiona > Ichthyophiidae > Ichthyophis > Ichthyophis bannanicus. Next base: position 39,086,659 of record CM066050.1, on the reverse strand, counting down.
GTGGGGGTTGAGTGTGGTGGTTCTGATAGGATTCACAAGGTGTAGTAATAGTCACCTTTATTGCTTTGAATTGGATGTAGTTAGCGTATGCCTGCGGCTGGATACACTCCTGTTGTGGTTGGGGTGGTTGGTTTGTCAGTGATTTTACTAAGTTGAAAAGGTCACGCGGCTTATTTAATGAGCGCTTGAGGAGCTCAGTATGGAATCTTTTCCTTTCTGCCCACATTGAGTCTCTATGGTTTTTCAGATGTTCTAGATAGGTGCTTTGGTCTTCTGGGCTGCGGGTCCGTCGCCATCGCCATTTTCTTTCAAGTTTTCTTAGATGTAGTAGTGAGGAACATAGTTTGGAGGAGAACCATGGCGCATTATGCTTTTTCAGTGTTTGCTCATTATCTGTATGTTTCTTGTCTTTTTTTGGATGTTGGGCAGCTTGTGTGAGGGTGTTATTCCAGTTTGTGAGCATTTCGTTGATGTTGGAGGATGGTTTAGATAGCTTTGGGATTACATGTTGTGTGATAAGCTCTCTGTCGAGCTGTTTGAATCGGGATGGTTTCTCTGGTCTATGGGCAATTGGGTGGCAGTCTGTTGTTGGTTGTGTTGGTATTTGAAATGCTATTAGGTTATGGTCAGACCATGGGACAGGGGTGACGGACACTTCGATTTGGTTTAGATTGCTGGTGTCATCAGGTGGAACGAAGATTAGATCTAGGAGGTTACCTTGTTGATGAGTGGGCTCTTGCATGGCTTGTTTATAGCCCAGGTTTGACATTGCCTCAAGGAAGGTAATAGCTAAATCTTGCTGGATAGAGGCAAGATTAAAATCTCCCATCAGCCAGTTTGCTTTGTGTGTGTTTTGCGGATTGCAGGCTAGGTCGATAATATCGGAGAGTTCATCTGATGAAGCGCCAGGTGCCCTGTAAATGAGGTTTATAGTGTTGAGTTTGTTGGTGATTGTTAACATGTTCAGGTATTGTGTGTTCTTAGTGAAGTTAATCCGGTATTGAAGTGCTGTTTTGGCTAGGATGAGTACACCACCTCCTCTTCTATTTTCTCTGTTGCATGTGTAGATTGAGAAGTTGGTAGGAGTGATTTGGTTTAGTAGAGCATTATCAGCATCTGACAACCATGTTTCGGTTACCAATAGGATGTCTAGGTTAAGGTTTGAGAGTAGGTCTGTGATGGCAGGCCATTTGTTGCGGGCTGAGCGTGCGTTGATGAGTGCACATCTGAGAATTTGTTGGTTTTGTTTTTCCTTAAGATTTGTTGATGCTGTGGGGTCCAGAGTGGCATAGAGTGGGTGTGATTGTCTTTTATAGTAGGGATTTGGGGGTGGTTGGTGTTGGTTATGGTAATGTTTCCTACTTGTACTGAGAAGCTGTGGGATAGGGTTATAACCCTGTGTAAGAGCAGTAGCTTCATGGAAAGTACTTGTCAGGGCGTATATTAGAGTGAAAGTGATTAGGGATATGGCCATAATTGTGATTCGTTGGTTGTGTCTGGGTACTTTAATGAGAGATATGGTTAGTGTGTTTGCTCCTGAGAGCATTTGATGGGGCTTAAAATATAGAGTACTGATTTTTCAATGTAGGAAATCTTTCTATATTCACTATTGTTCTCTAAGTATGTTACTATACTGTGAATTGTTTGACAACACGGTTTGTTGCTGCAATGAGATATCACAAAGGCATATGAGAGATTAATACTGTAGCGCTAAGCGGACAAAGGATAGGCTCAGTAAGTGTGCATTGTGGTGATAAACGTGATTAAGTAAATTCACCTTCTAGGTTTGTAATCAGTTCAATAGTTGGGTTGTCCTTCTTAGGCAGGGTGGAGAGTCGGCGTTTTCGTGCTTCTTTGTTGTAGGGTGCACAAAATCCCTGGGGTGAGCCTGTTACTGGTGTATGTCTTCTGAAGCTGGGTAGTTGCTGGTTGCAGGCAAGCTGGGGGGGGGGGGCAGGAGTTTCGTGTGCCCTTCCCTCTGGCCCGCGCCTAAGGGCCACGCCAAAGGGCCCTCTGGCGAGGCCGAAGGCGCAAAGTTTTTATGTCCAGGTGGCTGCCCCGATTGGGCAGTGATGGCGGCTGCTGCTCCTCCTGCTGCTGGAGGCTCGATCCCCCGAATGGGGAGAGCTGATGATGGTGGCGGGAGTACTGAGGAAGAGCGCCCAATGGCACGAAGGTTTTATGTCCAGGTGGCTGCCCCGATTGGGCAGTGATGGCGGCTGCTGCTCCTCCCGCTGCTGGAGGCTCGATCCCCCGAATGGGGAGAGCTGATGATGGTGGCGAGAGTACTGAGGAAGAGCGCCCGATGGCGTGAAGGTTTTATGTCCAGGTGGCTGCCCCGATTGGGCAGTGATGGCGGCTGCTGCTCCTCCCGCTGCTGGAGGCTCGATCCCCCGAATGGGGAGAGCTGATGATGGTGGCGGGAGTACTGAGGAAGAGCGCCCGATGGCGCGAAGTTTTTATGTCCAGGTGGCTGCCCCGATTGGGCAGTGATGGCGGCTGCTGCATCTCCCGCTGCTGGAGGCTCGATCCCCCGAATGGGGAGAGCTGATGATGGTGGCAGGAGTACTGAGGAAGAGCGCCCGATGGCATGAAGTTTTTATGTCCAGGTGGCTGCCCCGATTGGGCAGTGATGGTGGCTGCTGCTCCTCCCGCTGCTGGAGGCTCGATCCCCCGAATGGGGAGAGCTGATGATGGTGGCGGGAGTACTGAGGAAGAGCGCCCAACGTAAGATAAGGAAGAGGCGTTACATTGACATATTCCGGTTACTGGAGGGCAGGCGGCGGTCTGGGGAGAGTAAAAAAAGAGGAAGGAGGATGAGAAGGCGGGAAGAATTAAAAAGCTGTCACGTAATGTGTTAAATTGGGTGAGGGCCTTCCTACGATTGGCCAGTGTCTGGGGGCAGAAACATCCTTCTCATTACGGGATGCTGCTGGCCTATGCTGATTCCATATTGGAAGTAGCGCAGACACATGAGGGTTGGGCTTGGCTGAACTATGATGAGAAGTTCAGAGATAAGATGGAGGAGAACAAATCCTTGTCTTGGGGCACTCAGGACATTAACTTATGGCTGACAGAGATGTCGGCCAGGGCCGGTGCAGGGGGAACAGGGGGGATCAAGAGGGGGAGTATCGAATAACGTGGGCAGGGGTTGGTTCTTTCGGGCAGGCGGGGTCGAGTCACAGCAGAGAGCTGGGGGAAGTGGAGCGGGAGATGTTTTCTGGAGATACAACAAGTCCTCTTGCCCATTCCCAGATTGTAAGTTCCATCACGTCTGTAGCGGAAGTCTCGCAGCCATCAAATGTGTTAAAAGAGGATCCCTCCCCGCTGGGGGACAGGCCCCCAAACAGTAATTATGCCTTTAGCCTGGCTTTGACACCCATAATTTATTTATTTATTTATTACATTCTCTTATATACCGCGCTATTCTGCATCAGTGCGGTTTACATTGAACAAACTGAAATTACATTGAACAGGGCATTATAACTTGGAGATAACTATTTTACAGGGATAAGGATTGAAGCGTTAAGTCCATGGCTTCGGCAATATCCGAGGCAATGGGACAGGGAGGTGATTGGTCGGGTTTCACATATGGTTTCGTTATACCGGTTATTGGAAGAGTAGAGGCGGCAAAGGCTAGGAACTCCCATTCGGTTAGACGTTTTGCGAATGTTGTAAGGGAAAAGTTGCAGGTAGAACTGGAGCAGGGCAGGATTATGGGCCCATTTGTGGAAGACCCCTTTGCAGGTTTTGTGGTCTCCCCGCTGGGAATCATTCCCAAAAGAGAGCCTGGGAAGTTGCGGTTGATTCACAACCTATCTTTTCCTACGGGGACGTCTGTAAATGATCATATTCCTAAGGAGTCCTGTGTGGTGCACTATGCTTCCTTTGATTTGGCCATGGGTTTGGTTCGGATTTGAGGTCAGGGGAGCTTGATGGCTAAGGTAGACATTGAATCAGCTTTCAGATTGCTACCGGTGCACCCATCAGCGTTTCCCTTGTTAGGTTTTTCATTCGAAGGTGGAAGCTATTTTGATAAATGCATGCCTATGGGGTGTTCCATGATGTGCGCATATTTTGAGAAGCTGAGTTCATTTATGCACTGGGTATTAGTGAAGATGGTAGGTTGTTTGAATGTGGTTCACTACTTGGATGACTTCTTATTTGTCGGTGAGGCTCAGTCCGGCAGGTGTAAGGAGCTTTTAGAGGGTTTTGTGGAATTGTCCAGATTGTGGGGAGTGCCATTGGCCCTGAATAAGACAGAGGGCCCATCTACTGCTCTCACCTTTTTGGGCGTGGAATTGGATATGGTTGAGATGGTGGCTCGCCTTCCAGTGGATAAGGTGGTTAAGCTACGGGTGTTGGTCGCTAATGTGGTGGTGTTCAAGAAAATAACGTTAAGGGAGATGCAGGCATTGATAGGTTCCCTAAATTTTGCGTGCAGGGTTATCCCAATGGGGCAAGGGTTTTTGCACAGGCTAGCGATGGCCACCTCTGCTGTTACAAAGCCACATCATCGTAATCGGGTGTCAAAGAGTATTCGGGAAGATTTAGCAGTGTGGGATGTGATTAAGTAGCCAAGTTCCAAAATGCAAACTTTCATATTTTTGGTGCTTTTGAATACCTGAGAAATAGGCACAAACTCTCTACTCCCCCCATCGCCAAAGGAGAAGTTTGGTGATAGTTACGCATGACTTGAAGCAAGTGTACATGCCCAGGGGAAGGTTTTGCTGGATACACGTACCCTGCCATTATGAAACATGGAATGTATGGATATAATTTGAAGGACCACTCAAATCATACCCAAACATGACTCCTTGAAGTCTTTGTCTGCTGCTACATATATTTATACATGGATGCTGATTTAGACGTGTAAGGGGGCTAGTTACTGAGGTGCGCTAACATTAATATATATTTAATATGCATTATTATAGCACAGGTCCCATGCTATTTAGTGGGACCCAGTCACTAATAATGCATGCTAACATTAGCCCACCTTAGGAACTAGACCCTTAAATCTGCTATTTTGATACAAGGGAACAGGATGACGTTTCGCTGTTAGCTGCAGCTCAGTCTCTCGACTTGTTGGCTTGCCTTCCGGGTTTCCAGTGCTGTGGTACGAGGGAAGAAGATGAAGCCAAAGCCCCAGCCCTCTGGTGTGATGGCTCCTGCCCCGTGGGTATAAAGAACACTTGTTGAGTGTGGGCTGTTTTGGAGCATGAAGCAGCACTTCAGCGGGGCCGGCAGGGCTATTAGCGTCAGCTTCGAGCGGGGCAAGTTTGAGCCCTGAATTGAGAACTGTGCCTCCGCGACCTGGAAGTGTTTCTGGCACACCCGCACTGCTGTTGCTGACTTTGGAGGCAGCTGGTGTGAGCCCAGGAGGTTTCCTGGTGGCCACATCTCCCCCAGTGTTTGGGGGATTGGTTACAATGGATCGTGCCGCTTTGGAGAGAAGTGGAGAGGCTGAAGGAGGTGTTTCCTTTCCTCCGGGCCCTGGAGAGTTGCAAAAACTGGCAGTTATGAACTTGGATACTATCAGGGAGGTAATGTCCTCGATGAACTCTTCTCTGCAAGCTCTTTTAAATACCTTTTCTTTGGAACGTTCTTCAGTTAAGGATTTCTTGGTGGGGGTTTCCCTGGAGCAGACTTTGCAAGCTTCAAGGTTATCTGTGTTGGAAGCAAGATTTGGGGAATTGCAGGAGACCCAGGGTGAGCTTGTTAAAGGCTTGGCAGTTTTGCTTCGGAAAATGGAATATCTGGAGAATTCTTCTAGGAGGAATAATTTGCGGTTTATTAATTTTCCTAAGTCTCCACTGGTTCCAGTGGATGAAATGGTCAAGAAATACTTCCGGGAGGTTCTTCAGTTGCCAGCAGACAATTTACTTCCGATCACTTGGTACAGTATTTGTCTGTTGTGCCTGGGGTAGGTGCCCCTGGAGAAGATCAAGCAGGGGGTCAGCAGGCATCTCTGGACCTTACCGGCTTTCTGGAGAATTCCCTGGATGTTGTGACCGAGCGGACTACCTTGATTGGTAATGTTGCACTTCAGATGGACAGTTATGCTGTTTTGAAATTGTATTTTCGTCATATTTTTGGATCTAAGATTCAAGTTTTTCCTGATTTTTCGAGGGCTACCCAAGTTAGGAGAAAGGAGTTCTTGGGGTTAAAACCAAGGATTCTTTCCCTGGGAGCTACATTTTTGTTAAAATTCTTCTGTAGGTGTTTTATGTTGCGGGATAATAAGAGATTTCTTTTCTTTGATCCTAAAAAACTTCTCAGTTTCCTTGTAGGGAGGGAAGGGGCTGCAGTGGGATAATTACCTTCCATTAAAGCTGGTTGTGCTGTTTTCACTCCATTAATTTTTCCTTTTGAGAATTTTTCTTTTTTCTTGTTCCAATTGTTGTTGTGGTCTTATATAGGATCGTGGTTTTTGACTATTATATTTGGGATTTCCCTTTTTCTTTTCCTGTTTAAATGATACAGTTTCCTTGTCTTTCATATTTGGAGAATGTTTATTGTAAATGTAATTAAAAATATTAAAAAAAACAGAAAAGAAAAAAATCTGCTATTTCCACATTTAACTGTATATACCTCATCTCCTTACTATCCAATGTTGTTTCGCGAATGGAAATTAATAGAAAAGACTTATAATCATCCTGGTTTAGTATTGAACCATAGAAGAACCAAAATAGGGGATAAATCATTTCTTCTCCTCTGCGTTAGGACACATTTTAGCAGGCAGTACACCATCTCTGCTTTTCTCATGCATAGTTCTCTCTGGGCAGCATCTACTAGGCAATTGCACGATCGTAGCATTTGAATCCTGTCAATGTTATTTTGTGCTGTAGCACAGTGTGGTACAAAGGAACTCAGAAACTCCTAAGGTATCCTATTTCCTTGCTCAGAAGAAAACTGGCCAGGGGATAGGAATGTCTGGCTTGGGCTTTAAAAACACCAGTGTTTCTTGAGTATTAGAATCCCAGCAGTCTTTATTACAAGCATACATACAATTCTTTCTGCAGCTGGTGGTCAAAGGCAATAACAGCAGCAGCAGCAGCACGATATTTTCCAGTGGGTCAAGCATGGAATCAACGTACCTAGTCTCAACATTTCTTTACACCGAGTTGAACAAAAAGAAAGCAACGTATGCAGTTATGATTTCATGCATCCTGCCAAAAATATTTCCCATAGGTCTGATATTCAAAGTGAGCTATGCATTTGTCGGCACTAAGATCAAAGAGCCCTCCATGAAGCTAGGAGCAGATTGTGAAACAAATTTAAACAGGATTTTTTTCAATGCTTAATTAATAGGGATGTGTACAGGTAAAATGTTTTGATACATTTGAGAAATGTGTCTTTTCCTCTCATTTTTGTTGATTTTTTTTGTTTTATACATTTGTTTTAATAAAAATATTTAAATGTGTGTTTGAACTGTTTAACATGTACAAATTGCACATGAGTTAATTCATAGGTTAATGATTGATTAAACAATTTTGCAGGTGCTAAATTTTTTAAAGTATGCTTGCAAAACAAATGCATGCCAACAAATGCACACCCTTAACACTTCAACTGTGGAACTGGTTGCTAGAGAATATGGTTAAGCCAAATGGATGTTGTTAAGTGCCATCGAGTTTGCATCGACTTTTGGTGACCCTCTGGATAGTTGACCTAAACTGTGTTTGGTCTTCAGCCAGACGGCTCATTGTTGATAGAGTGGCACACATAGCTGCTGCTGTATTGATCCATCTCATTGCCAGCCTTCCTCTTTTGCGTTGACCTTTTACCTTGTCAAGCATTATGTCTTTCTCTAACGATCTCTCTCTTTGTATCATGTGTCCAAAGTATGAAAGTATGAAAGTTGAAGTCTTGTCATCTGAGCTTCTAAGAAAAGCTTAGGTTTGATTTCCTCTAGTACTGACTGGTTTGTTCTTCGGGCAGTCCATGATATACATGGTATTTGTCGCCAGCACCATAATTCTATGGCATGAATTTTCTTCCTGTCATTCACTGTCTAATTTTCGCATCCATATGATGTTATTGAAAATACCATGTCTTGGACAACTCGAATCTTTGTATTTAAGAAAGGTTTAGGAAAGTTTCTGGAGGTCAGGTCCATAAATAATTATTAACAAGTTGGGATGTGCATAGTAAACCTTTTTGGTTCAGTCTGTCTTCACATCAATCAAGCATTTGATTTGTCATCAGACTCTGAATCATTTGGATTATTCAGTTCATTCGGCTCAATTAAAGTCAAGTGGATTTTCCATCCAGTTTTTGAACAACTTGCTGACAAGAATCTGCTACAAAGTCAACATGGCATGAAGACCCCATGGAGCCAAAATGGGAGCAAAGGGCACTAACAGTGACATGAAGACTCCCAACCATGGTCAGATGGGGCAAAGGAACACAAAGAGTGAAATGAAGATCCCAAGGCATAGGGAGAGGAACAGCAGAACACTAATATTGATAGGAAGACCACAAGACACCAGAAGAGGGACAATGCAGCACTAAGATTAGCAGGAAGACCCTAAAACACCAGGAGAAGGACAGGACAGTACCATCTTTTGGAGAAAGACTCCATAGCTTCTAGGTATGGAGCAAAGAAGCACCAAGAGGCTCAGGTCAGGTTCACAGTTTTGTAGGGAAATAAGCCTGTTTGATGGATGCATAAAGGACATCCCAAGCATCTCCAAAGATGGGTTTGTTTGAGAGAATTTGATGGCAAGCATATATATTCTGTCACCACATTAGAAAGATCACAACAGGCTCTACCGTCTTGACTATTGCAATCTCTTCCTTGTTAATCTCACTCTGAATCATCTCGCTCCCCTTCAATCAGTTCAGAACTCTACTGCATGGCTAATCTTCCTCCAGTCCTGATATACTCATATAACCCCTCTTCTCAAGTCACTTCATTGGCTCCCCTTTCATTCCTGTATCCAATTAAAACTTCTCCTTTTGACCTGAAAATGCATTCATTCTACTGCTCCTCACTACCTCCCCTCTCTCCCTACACCCCTTCCCATGAACTCCACTCTTCCACTGGCTTACTTCTCTCTTTGCCCTTTTCTTCCACTGCCAACTCCAGACTTTGATCCTTTCACCTTGCTGCTCCTTATGCCTGGAACAAACTACCTGAGTCTGTATGTCAGGCTTCATCTCTCCTCCTTTCCAAATCCATGCTAAAGGCTCACCTCTTTGAGGGTGCTTTTGGATCCTGATCCCTTGTATCTCCTTACCTTTCCCTATTTGTACCCTAGTTCTCATCTATTATATTGTCTGTCTTGATTAGATTGTAAGCTCTGATGATCAGGGACTCTCTTTTATATGTATCTGTACAGCACGGTGTATGTCTTGTAATGCTATATAAATGATTAATAAGTAGTAGTGGTAGTAGATTTAGGGCCTCATATTAGAAAGGAAGATTGAACTACAGCTTCAGCACTCAGCAGTATTCTAATCTATACTGTTCTGCTTCAAGAAGCCTCCAAACCCGTGATGTATTATGTGACTTACTCCGTGTTTCTTTCAGGGCTGCTGCTACTGCTGTGGAAAATTGTGCTGAGGGCACAGCAGCAGATGAAAGGTCAGGGGAATCCTTCACCTTTTCCACCACCTGCTCCACCTGTGAGGGAGCTCTTAGCTCCGACAGTATCACTTTCAACCTCTTTGCCACTTAGCAGGCTAGTATAAACTACAGTTTCCAAACAATCCTCAGTTATGACACATTCACTGTCTGGAGTTTCCCGGACATGAGGATTCATCAGAATCTGTAAGTGCTAAGCGTCGCGCTTGCGTGGCCCTGGAAACATCGGGAAAAATTTGAATGGGTCGACCGCAGGTGTTGGTCATGGGAGCTTCATTTTATCTTAAGTTTCCGTGTAAATGCCAGGTATTATTTCAAAGTAATTGTTATGTATTCTATGAGGTGGAGCAATTGCAGAATTTTCTTAAGGATAAATAATTTATTTTTCTTTTCCTCTTGACAATGTATATTGAGCTTGTGAATTATACCCAGGACCTTTCGGATGTTTTTGTTATTTTCTAGCTTTTTGATGTAGCTCTCCTAAATGTGGGCTAAATGTTTCTTATTTCTTCAATAATATTATTATTAATATTGTTAAAGTATTGATATTTTCCTTTTGTAATGTTTTCAAATTTATAAATAAAAAATTTAAAAAAAAATCTGTAAGTGCTAAAAGCTGCGCCACATGTTTCTCAGCAGGAAATAGTACTATTACTGCCACTACTTGTCATTTATATAGCACCACTATGCATAATGCAGCTCTGGAAGAGAGTATGCCTCGTATCTGCTCTCTCGGATTTATCTGCTGCTGGTCTTCTGTCTCCTCACATTGTGCTGCCTCTGTGGAAATGGGAGAAGACAACTGGTCTTTCACAATTGCACTAGAAGACCGAGTTGGTGCCTTCCTCTTAAAGAAATCTCTCTTCAGCTTGGCTGATAGGCCTCTGGAGATTGGAGACCATCCCCTCTGTTCCTTCTTGCTAGTGCTGCTACTGGTCCTAGAATTTTTTAGAGGATCAACTGACTTTCCTCCTCTGCTGCTTCTACCATTTCCATTCCTACTGCTCACAAGCATTATGGTTTGATCAGACTTGATTGTAAGTTCTCAGAAATAAAGGCTATCTCTCTGTGTATGTCTATCAGTGCTTTAGAAACAATTAATAGTAGTAAAGGTTGCAGATGACTGGTCACACGACTCTGCCTATGTGCTTTCTCTGTACTCTTCAGCTTCCTTTTCTCTATGCAGCCTTTCCTGCTTATGGAGTCAAGGAGTAGAGATTTTTAAGAATCACTCCTCTCTCATATTGACAGATGCCAAATAGGGAAGAAGGAACCTACAGAAGATGATATAAACCAAGGAAAGCAGGAATGGAGGTAGACACAAGGCCAGCAGAGTCCAATCAAGCATTTAATTCAGGTAGTCTTTTTTCTACTACCTGAATTAAACACTTGATTGGCCTCTGCTGGTCTTGTGTCTACCTCCATTTCTGCTTTCCTTGGTACACATACTGAGAAGCCATTCTCTGCTAAGTGTCTCTCACTGGTGACCACTAGGCAATGTCTCCTGACTCTGGAGTTACAGATATTTAAATTTCTGTCTCTGACATGCATATGGTACTGCCTAACTGAGTGTCCCTGAGAGTCCTATCTTGCTCTGATGTTGATTTCTGTATTTTTTGTGCAGCTTTTTTACTTCAAGGAATTCATTTTGAAAGCTAATAACCTTTCTCTCTGATCCTCTCTGTCTGGATGCAGGACAGAAAATAGTGATGTGTTGTGCTTTCTTTCACTTTCCTAGTCGGGTGCTGATGACATCATTCATCATAGGAGATGGGGGAAGAGTGACAGGGATAGGTTTGTTTGACTGTCAAAAAGTTTTAACCAATTAATGAAGTATTCCCTCACTTAGTTTGCAGCTTGTCATGCTGTGAGAGCTTGTGTGCATCAGTGATGCTGAGAGCTAAACTATCAGTAGCTTAGCTACTGGCAGGATCTCCCAAGATAGACAGGTCTCAGCTGAGGTGCCAGACTAAGACAAACCACCCATCTGGGCAGCAGAGGATGGGACAGGTTTGTAAGCGTAGGATCATATTTCTGTGACAAATGCAACAACACTGGAATTAACTGCACAGAAGAAAGGCTTGGCAAATCTCCTTCTGTATATTGTCATGAAAACCCAATGAATAGTCACAAAAACAATTGCACTATACTGTTGTAAGATGAGACCCCCAGGTTGGAAGACACTCAAATGGCTAATGGGGATGAGCTGAAGACTTCTCAGAGTAAAGGCAGCATTTATGTGGTTGGATCTGCTGATGTAGCTGCGCATGAAATGAGAATCAGAAACTTCAAGATGTCTTACATATTGGGACATGGAACATATAAAGCATGAACCAAGGGAAGTTAGAGGTGGCCCAGAATGAAACGGAATGTGTACAACTCGATCTGTTGGGTGTCAGTGAACTGAAATGCACTGGCTTTGGGCACTTTGCATCTGATGATCATATGGTCTACTATCCTGGAAATGAAAGACAAAGAAGAAATGGTGTTGCATTTATAATTACAGTAAGAAGAAACTTGCAAAAACTGTAATGAAATACAATGCAGTCAGCGAATGCTTAATTTCTGTTCGTCTATGAGGAAAGTCCATCAACACAACTATAATTCAGGTATATGCCCCAACAACAGTTGCAGAAGAGGAAGATTTTTGATGAGTTCTGTGAACAACTACAAGCTTGTCATGGGTAACTAGAAGGCAAAGTGGTTGGAAAATATGGACTTGGCAACAGAAATAAAACTGGAGAAAGACTGATATAATTCTGCAAGATCAATGATCTATTCATCTCAAATATCTTCTTCCAGCAACACAAGTGCCGACTGAACACATAGACTTGACCCAATAGATTGTACAGAAATCAAATTGACTACATCTGTGGAAGACAATGATGGGAAAGCTTGATAACATCAACAAAGACAAAACCTGGAGCTTACTGTGTTACAGATCAGCAACTGCTAGTATGCAAACTCAAGCTAAAGTTGAAAAAGAGCAAACCACTCATGAATGTAGCAAAATATGACCTTGAGAATATACCACTGGAATTTAAAGACTGCCTGAAAAATTGATTTGCTGCTTTAGATACAAATGACAGAGTTCCAGAAGAGTTATGGGATGACATCAAGAAGGTTGTGTTGGAAGAAAGCGAGAAGTCTCTACAAAAGGTGAAAAAGCAAAAACGGACAAAATAGATGGCCGAAGAAACTCTGAAAATTGTCCAGAAATGCAGAGAAGCTAAAATCAGAGGGGAAAGAGAGGCAATTGCAGAACTCAACAGAGATTTCCAATGTGCAGCAAGACAAGACAAGGAGAAGTACTACAATAACGCATGCAAGGAAATAGAATCAGAAGTTATTAGAGAAAGAACAAGATCGGCTTTTCTAAAGCTATGAGAGTTAAAGAAAAAATTCCATTCTCAAATTGGAATGCTACAAGATGCTCAAGGATCCATGTTGAATGATGCTGAGAAGATCAAGAAAAGGTGGAAATAATATACGCAGTCATTATGTCATAAAGATAAAGTGGACCAACAGCCATCTCAACCTGTACCTTATGATCAGGAACTATTGGTGATGAAAGAAGAAGTCGAAGCAGCACTGAAAGCCTTATCAAAGAACAAAGCACCAGGCATTGATGGAATTCCCATTGAAGTATTACAGCAATCGGATGAAGCTGTCACCATACTTACAAGGCTCTACCAGGAAATTTGGAAGACAAATTCATGGCCAACTGACTGGCAAAGATCTGTGTTTATACTAATACTGAAGAAAGGTGACCTGAGTGACTGTGGAAATTATTGCACAATTGCTCTGATCCCACATGCCAGCAAGATTCTATTCAAGATCATTCAGCAGAGACTACAACCATACCTGGAACAAGAACTGCCTGAAGTGCAAGCAAGGTTCGGGAAAGGGTGAGGAATAAGAGACATTATCGGAGATGTAAGATGGATCCTTGAAAATACAAAAGAATACCAAAAGGATATCTATATGTGTTTTATTGACTACAGCAAGGCTTTTGACTGTGTAAATAATAAGAAACTCTGGGCCACATTAAAAAGCATAGGTATACCAGAACACCTCTTGCACAACCTTTACATTGATCAAGAAGCAACAGTTCGAACAGAACTAGGAAAAACAGAATGGTTTAAATCAACAAAGGTGTATGAAATGGCTGCATACTTTCCCCCTACCTCTTTAATTTATATGCAGAACAAATCATCAGAAAAGCAGGACTATATGAAGACAACCGAGGTGTGAAGATTGGTGGAAGACTCACCAACAACCTTCGCTATGCAGATACATCATCAACTACTAGTATGCAAACTCAAGCTAAAGTTGAAAAAGAGCAAACCACTCATGAATGCAGCAAATTATGACCTTGAGAATATACCACTGTAATTTAAAGACTGCCTGCAAAATCGATTTGCTGCTTTAGATACAAATGACAGAGCTCCAGAAGAGTTATGGAATGACATCAAGAAGGTTGTGTTGAAAGAAAGTGAGAAGTCTCTACAAAAGGTGAAAAAGCAAAAACGGCCAAAATGGATGACGGAAGAAACTCTGAAAATTGCCCAGAAACGCAGAGAAGTTAAAGCCAGAGGAGAAAGAAAGACAATAACAGAACTCAACAGAGATTTCCAATGTGTAGCAAGACAGGACAAGGAAAAGTACTACAATGACGCATGCAAGGAAATAGAAGCAGAAACTATTAGAGGAAGAACAAGATCAGCTTTCCTAAAGCTACGAGAGTTAAAGAAAAAGTTTCAGCCTCGAATTGGAATGTTACAAGTTGCTCAAGGTTCTATGTTGAATGATGCTGAGAAGATCAAGAAAAGGTGGAAGGAATATACAGAGTTTTTATATGATAAAGATCAAGTGGACCAACAGCCATTTCAACCTCTACCTTATGATCGGGAACCATTGGTGATGAAAGAAGAAGTTAAAGCAGCATTGAAAGTCTTATCAAAGAACAAAGCACCAGGCATTGATAGCATTCCCATAAAAGTATTACAGCAATCTGATGCAGCTGTTACCATACTTACAAGGCTCTGCCAAGAAATATGGAAGATAACATCATGGCTAACTGACTGGGAAAGATCTGTGTTTATACCAATACTAAAGAAAGGTGATCCAACTGACTGTGGAAATTATCGCGCAATCGCTCTGATCCCACATGCCAGCAAGATTCTACTAAAGATTTTTCAAAAGAGACTACAACCATACCTGGACCAAGAACTACCTGAAGTGCAATCAGGGTTCAGGAAAGGGCAAGGAAGGACAGACATCATTGCGGATGTGAGATGGATCCTTGAAAAGACTAAAGAATACCAAAAGGATATCTATTTGTGCTTTATTGACTATAGCAAGGCTTTTCACTGTGTAAACCATGAGAAACTGTGGGCCACATTAAGAAGCATGGGTATACCAGAACACCTGATCGCACTCTTGCACAATCTGTACATTGATCAAGAAGCAGCAGTTCGAATGGAACAAGGAAAAACAGAACAGTTTAAAATAAGCAAAGGTGTAAGACAAGGCTGCATACTTTCCCCCTACCTGTTTAATTTATATGCAGAACAAATCATCAGAGAAGCAGGACTGTATGAAGACAATGGAGGTGTGAAGATTGGTGGAAGACTCATCAACAACCTTCGCTATGCTGATGATACCACACTACTGGCTGAAAGTGAAGATGATCTGAAACATTTGCTTCTCACAATCAAAGAACATAGTCTCAAAATGGGCCTGCACCTTTATGTAAAGAAGACAAAGATCATGACAACTGGCATAATCAACAGGTTCATCGTTGAAGGAGAAGAAATTGAAATCGTGAACAACTTTAACCTACTTGGATCGACTATCAATAAAGAATCAACAAGCAGTCAAGAAATCAGATGACGCATTGCTCTTAGCAGAATGGCTATGAAAGACCTAGATAAGATTCTCAAGAGCAGAGATGTCTCTCTCCATACAAAGATTTGACTTGTTCAAGCCATGGTATTTTCAATAACATCATATGGATGTGAAAGCTGGATAGTGAAAAAGATAGACAGGAAGAAATTTGATGCCTTTGAATTATGGCGCTGGTGGCGAATACTGTGTATACCATGGACTGCCCGAAGAACAAACCAGTCAGTACTAGAGGAGATCAAACCTAAGCTTTCTTTAGAAGCTCAGATGACAAGACTTCGACTTTCATACTTTGGACACATCATGAGAAGAGAGAGATCATTAGAGAAAGACATCATGCTTGGCAAGATAGAAGGTCAGCGCAAAAGAGGAAGGCCAGCAATGAGATGGATCGATAGAATAACAGCAGCTATGGGTGCCAGTCTGTCAACAATGAGCCGCCTGACTCAAGACCGAACACAATTTAGAATAGCTATCCAGAGAGTCGCCATGAGTCGACTCCGACTCGACGGCACTTAACAACAACAACAGCCTGAAACATACATTGAACTTTACAAGGAACAGGTAGTACAACTTGGGTTTCAACAGGGATAACTATATACAAGTTTCAACAGGGATAACTATATACAAGTTGAGTAAATGTATCAACGGATATGGGTATGTCAACATGACAGATAGGAAGGGTGTGCTGGGTTATGTCATCGTGACAGATTGATGGAGAAGAAATTGAAATAATTGACAACTTTAACTTACTTGGATCAACAATCAATAAAGAAAGGACTAGCAGTCAAGAAATCCAATGATGGATTGCTCTTGGCAGTATGGCTGTGAAGGACCTAAATAAGATTTTCAAGAGCAGAGTTGTCTCTCGCCATATAAAGATTTGATTTGTTCAAGCCATGGTATTTTCAATAATGTCACATGGATGCAAAAGTTGGACAGTGAAAAAGATAGACAGGAAGAAAATTGATGCCTTTGAATTATGGTGCTGGCGACGAATTCTGTGTATACCATGGACTGCCTGAAGAACAAATCAGTCAGCATTAGAGGAGATCAAACCTAAGCTTTCCTTAGAAGCTCAGATGAAAAGACTTTGGCTTTCATACTTTGGACATATCATGCGAAGAGAGAGATCATTGGAGAAAGACATAATGCTTGGCAAGGTAGAAGGTCATCGTAAAAGAGGAAGGCAAGCAATGAGATGGATTGATACAATTACAGTAGTTATGGATACCACTCTATCAACAATGAGCTGCTTTGCTAAAGTCTGAACAATGTTTAGGTCCGCTATCCAGAGGGTTGCCATGAGTCGACACCGACTTGATGGCACTTAACAACAAAAGTGAAGTATTTCATCTTACATTCTGCCTTCTCCTCCTCCTGAAGTGATTCTGGGTTGTCTGCCCTTCTTCAGGCATAGTTTACCATAAAAAATGGATAAAATGAATAAAGATTTTGCTCAGACTAGCCCCGTGACCATTTGGTTCATTTAAAGATATATAAACTGAAAATCCCTTCGTTCATTGTGCTTTACCATTCATCAAAATGAATGCACATTCATATTAGTCAGATAGGCTTAGGTGACTCCATCTCTTACTTCTAGGAGTAAAAAATATTGGATAAGCTTTCCCGTTGTCATCTTCCAGGTTTATCCAAGTGACCCAAACTAACTGCTTTTGGAGACAAGATCTAGACTTGATAGACCAATGGTTTGACACATCACCAGTATATGTGCTCGAGGCCGCGGGCCGGGTCCCGCGGCTGTCAGTAACCTGGGCCCGGGCCCGGCCTCGGCCTCCACCTTGCTATCGGCGGGGGGGGGGGGGGGGGGGGGGGGTGAGTACGGCGGCCGTGCGCGGCTCTTGAAATCGCTCCGGCACACCGTCGGAGCGATTTCATTGGCCGGCGGCCGGCTGGGGGGCGGTGCTGTGGCAGCGAGGAGCCGCGTGGCCGTCTCTTTCTGGCCGCGGCTCCTCAGGAACGGTCGCGTTCCACTTGCTGGGGATCCCGGTGAGTTGGGTTTTGTTGGGGGGGGGTATTTTGTGCCGCGGGGTGGTCGCCTTCGGTGGGGGGGGGTGCTTCTGGCAATAGGGGGCCGTCTAAATAAAAAAAAAGGAAACCGGAGGAGGGCTGCCACTTTACTTTTGGCCCCCTTTGTCATTTGGGGAGGCACTGCGCAGGGCGGCCCAACATGGCTGGCGGTAGCAGAGCCAGGAGGACGTCGGGGGCACGGGGTGGGGGCACTCCGCGGGGATCCCGCGGGGCGGGGGCAGCACCGGGCGCCGGAGCGGGTGGGGGGGGGCGCGGGGGGGGCGGGCCGGAAGGCGGGAAAGCGTCGGGTAGGGGCCGGGAAGCGTGGAGCTCTCCCTACCCCTACAGTCTGTCTTAGTGGTCCTGGGGAGGGGGGGAGTCCCCTTGTGGGGGTCGCTGGGCCAGGAGCTTTGGAGGCCGATGGGTTGTTGGGGGGGGGGAGTGACTGGAGGGGGGGTGGTGGATGGGGTTGATTGTATAGGAGGGGGGGGGCCTGGGTGGGTTCCGGCCCCGGCTGGTGCTTATGGGCCCCTCCCGCTGGGTTTGAGTGGAGCTGGGATGCATGGGGGAGGGTGGCCGGCTTGGTCCCCATCACCTGGGCAAGCTATGGCCTGGGGGGCGGGCTGGGGTGGGGATCGTTGGGGCGCCGGTCTTCCAGCGGTGGGGCAGCCCCCCTGGGGGGCTGCAGCCTGGGCGGCTGGAGGGTTAGGGTCCTCTGGAGGGGCGCAGGGGCGGGGTGTGGGGTGGGGGATGGGGCCTTACGGGTGGGTGCCTCCGGGAGCGAGCTTTCCTCCTTCCCCGTGTGTTGGCTCTCCTCTCCCATTGCAGGTGTCGGGGTCTGCTCAGGTTCCTCCGAGTGGGTCCTCAGCGGCGGCTGTGGGATCAACAGTGATGTCGTCGATGGTCAGCCAGCCGGGCCAGACTTCGGTGGAGCAGCCGGGGTCCACGTCGGAGGCGCCGGCGACGGCGGCGCAGGTGGCAGCAGGTGAGTTCTCTGGGGTCACTGCGGGGGGAGTTGGGGCGGGGGTGTTACCGAGTGAATCTGCTCCGCCGGCACAAAAAGCCAAGGCTAAGCGAAAGCACCGACGGCGTCGGCGGAGGAGCGCGTCGTCTTCCTCCTCGTCTTCGGGGTCCTCAGCCACTTCATCGGCGGACTCCACGGTCGTCCCGCCTTCGGGAGCGGGGGCGGGGTCCGAGGGGGCGGGGTCTGCGGTGGTCCATTGCGCGGAATCGTGGGAGAGTGTTCCGCGCAAGTTGTGGAGGCGGATCGTGAAGCGGCGTTACCTGGATATTTTCCGGTTGTTGGAGGGGAGAAAACGTTCAGGAGAGAGTCGCAAGAAGCGTAAAGAGGACGAGAAGGCGGGGAGGGTACGGAAGGTGTCACGGAACACGTTGAATTGGACGCGGGCCTTTTTGCGGCTGGCGAGCGTATGGGGCCATGAGGACCCGAGTTGTTACGGTGAGCTTCTGGCATATGCCGATGCTATCTTGTCGGCTTCCCAGGCGCACGAAGGTTGGGCCTGGCTTAATTACGATGAGGAGTTCCGCGATAGGATGGAAGAGAACAGGCAGTTTGTCGTGGGGAATGAAGGATATCAACCTTTGGCTCACGCAAATGTCGGCTAAAAGGGGCGGCATGGGGGGGGTACAGGGTCGGGTAAGGCGGCGGGCACGGCAGCTCCGGCCGGCCTTCGGCCCTTTCGGTCAGCGGGCCCGGGGCCCGAGACGAGCAGAACGGGGGCAAGTGGTCCCGGCGGGGACCTGTGCTGGCGCTTCAATAAAACGTCCTGCCCCTTCCCGGACTGTAAGTTCCGGCACGCCTGTTCGCTTTGCGGCGCCGGTCACTCGGCCGTCAAGTGCAGCCGTAGAGCAGTGCCTGGGGCGGCGGCCGCCAGTAAGTGACGGGAATGCGGGGGGGCTGGCGCCTACCCCCATTAAGAGGCTGGCGCTCCAGCCGTGGCTGGAGCTCTATGCGGCTACCAGACATGGCAAGGCGGGGACGATGTTATGGGCAGGGTTTTCCGGGGGCTTTCGTATTCCGGTGCGGGGGGAGCTTAGGGGGTTGGAGAGGGGGAATGCGGTGTTGGTGCTGCGATTGGCGGAGGTGGCCCGAGAAAAGATTGCGGCGGAGTGTGCTTTGGGCAGAGTGGCTGGGCCTTTTGAACGGCCCCCCTTCTCGCCTTTTATCGTATCACCGCTGGGGGTCATCCCTAAGAAGGAGCCTGGACGCTATCGGCTGATCCATAATCTTTCTTGCCCCCTCGGGGCTTCGGTAAACGACCATATCCCGCGGGAGCTGTGCTCTGTGCGCTATGCGTCTTTCGACGAGGCATTGGAGCTGGTGCGCCAATGTGGAAAAGGGGCTCTGTTGGCGAAGGTGGACATTGAGTCAGCCTTTCGTCTCTTGCCCGTGCACCCGTCCGCCTTCCCCTTGCTGGGATTTCGTTTCGACAATCAGTATTACTATGACAAATGCATGCCCATGGGTTGCGCGATTTCGTGTGCTTACTTCGAAGCCTTTAGCTCGTTCTTGCACTGGGTGCTGGTTCGGAGGTCTGGGCGGCGGACTATAGTGCATTATCTCTCGATGACTTCTTGTTCGTTGGGCCGGCCCAGTCCGCCGTGTGCGGATCCTTGCTGGGGCTTTTTCTGGGCCTGGCGGCGGATTTTGGCATTCCGTTGGCAGCGGGTAAGACGGTCGGACCGGTGACTCGTATCTCCTTTTTGGGGATTGAGATTGACTCGAGTGAGTTTGTGGTCCGGTTGCCTGCGGATAAAGTAGATCGGCTGCGGCTCTTGGTAGCGGAGGTGGGCTCCTCGGCAAAGGTGACTTTGACTGAGCTGCAACGATTAGTGGGTCACCTGAATTTCGCGTGTCGGGTCATTGCTATGGGACGGCCGTTTGCGCGAAGATTATCTCTGGCGATGGCAGGGGTCAGATGTGGGCACCATCGCATCCGCGTGAATGCGGGGATGCGAGCCGATCTGCGGGTGTGGGATGCGTTCCTGGCAGATTACAATGGTTGCTCGGTGTTACAGTCCAGTGAACTATCCAACCGGGATTTGGACTTGTTTTCTGATGCAGCCGGTGGTTTGGGCATGGAATTGTACTTCCAGGGCGCGTGGTGTGCGGTGCCGTGGCCTACATCTTGGGGTTCATGTGGTTTGACGCGTAACGTGACCTTCCTGGAACTGTTTCCGATTGTGGTGGCCTTATGGGTGTGGCCGGAGAGGTTACGGGACAAGCGGGTTGTTTTCTGGTGTGATAACGCTGCGGTGGTGCAAGTCATTAATCGCCACTCTCCCAAGTGTCCGCGGGTGGCAGCGTTGATGAGGGTTTTCCGTGCTGGCTTGTCTTCGTCTTAATGTCACGGCTCGGGCACGTCATGTGCCGGGCATTCAGAATGGTATTGCTGACGCTTTGTCTCGTTTCCAGTGGGAGCGGTTTCGGGAATTGGCACCGGGGGCGGACGAGACCGCGGCGGTAGTGCCGGAGCACCTTTGGCAGCTTGGGACGCTGGAATGATCTCGTTGCTGCGTTCTTCCCTGGCTCCAGGTACGTGGAAAGCTTATCTGCGGGGGTATACACGGGTTCATGAATTTCTGTGGGGTAGGGGCTGGAGGGGCGGCAGTGTTGGGGACCTCCTGGCAGGCTCTTTCATTGTATGGGCGAAGGAGTCTGGTTGGTCCCGGTCAGCGGCACGGGCGGCTTTGGCTGGTTTCTCCTTCTTTTGCAGGGCGGCGGGCTGGGGCAGTCCGGGCACTTCGTATGTAGTGAAGCGGCTCTTAGCCGGTTGGGCACGTGTGCGCCCCCCTGTCTCAGATTGGCGCCGTCCCGTGTCGCATGACTTGCTGTTGCGTATTTGGGGTGTCCTGCCCGAGGTCGCGGCTTCTTCGTTTGAGGCCGTCCTGTTCCGGGCGTTGTTTGTCACTGCCTTCTTTGGGGCCTTCCGAGTTAGTGAGCTGGTCCCCCCGGCGGGCGGGCGGGGTGGTCGAGGAGGATTGCGGGAGCATCAGGTGGACCTGCAGGAGCAGCTGGTTCGGATATTTTTGGATCGCTCGAAAACCGACCCGCAGGGGCGGGGTCGGTGGGTGCTGCTGCGGGCCATCCCTGGTCTGGGATCTTGTCCGGTGCAGAACTTGCTGACGTATCGGCGTCAGCGTCGGGATGGGGCTGGCTGTTTCTTTTGCCATGCGGACGGTTCGGCAGTCACCCAGTTTCAATTCACGGCGGTCTTCCGCCTGGCCTTGCGGCGGTTGGGAGTGGATGAGCGCGGGTATGCTTCTCATTCCTTCCGGATAGGCGCGGCGACCAGTGCTGCAGCCGCGGGCCTCGGGGGTGAGGTAATTCAACGCATCGGGCGTTGGAGCTCTCGAGCCTACACGGGTTATGTGCGCCCGGAACAGTTGTGATCTGCAGGGGTGTCGGGGGGGGTGGGTGCGGGGGGGGTATTAATGCTGTCTTTCTTTTCCAGGTGTTCTGCTGAGCGTGCCGACATGGAGTGCTGCACGGGGCCCACCGGGCGTATGGTGGCTTATGGGACATTCCTTCGTCTACTGGGCGGAACGCAGAGCCTCAACTCGTCCGCTGGGTCTGCACTTAGGCTTGGTTTCCTGTAATTTTCGGCTGGTGTGGCTCGGCCAGCGGGGCATGCGTTGGTGGCAGCTACTTCCGGTAGTTCATGAGCACGCGGAGCGGCGGCAGCGGCCGTTGGGACTTCTGATACACCTGGGAGGCAATGATCTTTCCGGTTGGACGTGCCGGCAACTCATTCGTGCTGTACAACGGGATCAGCGGTCGCTGCAGGAGCAGTGGCCGGGCTTGGCGATTGTGTGGTCGGACATCATCCCGCGGCCGGCCTGCTTGTCACAGCGGCGGTGGTCGAGAGGGCTAGCCAAGGTCAACAGGCAGATCGGCCGTTGGTTGCAGCAGGCTGGCGGGTGGCAGGTCCAGCACCCTTGGGCGGACCCCCGGTGCGCTGGACTGTACCGTACAGACGGGGTACATTTGTCCCCAGTCGGCCAGGACTTATTGCTTAATGATTGGCAGGAAGTTTTGGAACTGATTGGTCGCAGCTTTATGGGGGGGGGCGGTGCGAGGATAGTTCATACCTCGCACCGGTGGCGGGGTACTGAGCCAGCGCTCGCAGGAGCGGCGCGGGCTTGACCTGGTTATGAGCAGTGGGGGCGAAGTGCTCCTTGGGGTGGGGCGAGACAGCCCGGTTGGGGGTCTCGACCCGGTAGCGGGGGGGGTGGGAGCCGGCCTTTGCTACTAGGATGGCGAGGCAGGCGGCGGGGTTTGGGGGGGAGGAGGATGCTCCGCCTTGCTACTAAGATGGCGGGTGGGGGGGCATCCTCCGGTAAAGGGGTGCGGGGCTGGGTTATGTTCAATTGTTATTCAGGCCCTTTGGGTCGGTTTACAGGTTGTAAATAAAGCTGCGACCAAAATGTTTGTACCAAATACTGTTGTTTGTGAACTTTGTTGGGGGGGGGGTGGGGGGGCGAAGTACTGGGGGGGATGCGTTAATGATGGGGATGGAGGCGAGGAGGGCTTCCGGGTTACCAGAGTTAATCCTTATACTACCACAGCCAAATATCACTATACTATAAGCCATCTTTTGATTTCTTTTTGAGTGAAATAACAAAACAGACTATAAACTGAAATAAACTTAACACATTATAGAACAAACTTATCTAGAGTAGGATAAAATACAAGGGCACATTTTCTATGTGACATGTGCAAGTTGTACATGATGTAATTTGTACATGATGTTGTATGTGAAATTGTACATGATGTAATTTTTAGTTGGGGCTCTAGTGTTGAAATCAAGTAGAGATATGCAAACTTATCAAACCTGCAAGAACTTCACAGGTTTGTAAAATAGTTTAGCAAACTTTAACAAAAAAAATACCAACTTAGGGTTGAGTGGGATTAGATTTTCCCAATTAGTGGGGTCTGTAGCAGGGTCAATTAGAAGAAGCGATTACTGTGAAATTGCTGACCCCACAGCAAATACATCACAATTGTCTAGTTCCCTCCCCCCAAAGATTTCATGGAGAGAAATCAATGAACTATCCCAGTAAATCTATGACAAAGTAGAAAGCCCATCAAAACTCAATCGATTGAAACTAGCCTGTTTCATTTTTAGCCTCAAATTTTCTGCACACTACATCTGCAAGAATGAGCAAAAGAAATGCTGAAGCAATCGGCAAAGTTTCACTCAAATGTCTGCCTTTTGTGCACTTCTCTTTTGCCTGCTCTCTGTCAAACATGTCAGCTTTTCTTTGAAACACCAATGCAGAATTTTTTAATTGGATGCAAGACAAACTTGGCTCAATCTGCCAAAAAGAAATTATGCTCACCAGGGATGCACTAAACCTTAACATTCCTTTGCACCAATTAACAACAGACGGGTTACAATAAAATGAAGCAACATCTGCGAACCAAGAGACTGCAAGCTAATTTAATTAGACACCACACACATCTGATAAAGAAGGTATTGGACACTGGAAACAACCAGTAAGAATCATTGAAATCGGTGTACATTTGTTTATTTCCATTTATGTTTGCCAAAAGGGTCTACAAGGAAAGAAAAGTATTCAATGCTTTGATTTTACAAACTTTCTTTAAGAATTAATAGCAATCTCTACTTCAGTAACGGAGATATGCTAACTTCCGGAGGAACATTTTTGTAAATTCCTGAGGGATTGTAAGAATCCTTCACTAGAAAGGACAACAAGAGTCTCAGTAACCAATTTTAATTTGCATCTTAAATTCCTTCTGATTCCGTTTTTCAGTGCTTCTAAAATCCAAATCTCTGGTCCATAAAGCACAGATGGCGAATAACTCTATACGATAATTACTTTTAGCAAATTGAGTAGTTGGTTGTCAAGAGTTTACTTATTTGCTTTAGAAAGGCCGAAGTGTAGAAGTCACTTCTGCATGTTTTGACTAGTGTTCAATGAAGGATGTGGTATACAGAAAATGTTTTTCACCTCCAGAAAGTCAAGAAGCAGCGGTAAATACCTAAAATAAAATAATTTAGTGGGATAAAGGTCTGAATGGAAAAGACAAGTATATTTTCTTGCAAGAATACTCTAGACTAGGAAGCTCCAGTATACATTTTGCAAGACCACATACAGCAAAATCCCAGAAAGCATTTGATGGAAACTGTGGCATAATGTGTTTCTTCAAAAATGAAAATGACTTTTCCAATTTTTCCATCTTGGTCTTTCATTTATTCTTGCACTGTTGCTTCCAACTATTTTCTCACTTGGATTTCTCTCTCTTCTCTCTTCAAGGTATTTTGTTGTTTTTCTTTTCCTTTTCTTTCTCACTAATCTTGACTCATTAGATTTATAGTTTTTGCTGTCTTTCTCTGTGTTCCTTATCTCTCACAGATTTTGTTTCTATCTCTTTTTATTATTTTATGTCATCTTTCCTATCCAACCTCCTTTATTTTCTCTGTACTTTAATCTCCCAATTCTCTCTCTAAATTTGTAGTTCTCTCCTACTAAGGGGTTTCTCTTAGTTTTGAAATTATAAACATTTCAAGTTAGCATCTTAAGAAAGGGGCACATATATCTCTGCCTGCCTTTCTGACATTGCTGCCTGGATGTCTCACTGCTGCTTGAAATTGAACATGGCCAAGACTGAACTTCTTATCTTTCCCCCTAACCCCCCCCCCCTTCCTCCTTTCTCAGTCTCTGCGGATAACTCTGTACTCCTTCCTGTTTCCTCGGCCCGCAATCTGGGGGTTATCTTTGACTCCTCTCTCTCTTTCTCCACACATATCCATCTTGTAGCTAAGACCTGCTGTTTCTTTATCTATAACATTAGCAATATCCGTCCCTTCCTCTCTGAACACACTACTAAAATGCTAATCCACTCCTTAATCACCTCCTGTCTTGACTACTGTAACCTACTTCTTGCTGGTCTCCCTTTGAATCATCTCTCTCCGCTTGAATCTATTCAACACTCCGCTGCACGGCTAATCTTCCGCCAGCCTCGTCATGCCCATATTACTCCTCAGGTCACATCACTGGCTCCCTATCTGTTTCCGCATCCAGTTCAAGCTTCTCCTGCTGACCTATAAATACATTCACTCTGCGGCTCCTCAGTACCTTTCTTCTCTTATCTCTCCTTACAACCCCACTCAGGAACGCCGCTCTTCTAGCCAGCTGCTTCTATCTATGCCCTTCGCTTCTACTGCTAACTCCAGACTTCGCTCCTTTCACCTTGTTGCACCCTACGCCTGGAACAAACTACCTGTGTCTGTACGCCAGGCACTTTCTCTAACCCTCTTCAAATCCAGGTTGAAAGCTCACCTCTTCGCTGCCGCTTTTGGATCTTGACTCACCTAATCTCCTTTCCTTCCCTTGTTTTACCCCTGCTTACACCTTCTGTATTTTGTTTTGACTAGATTGTTGTGTCTTGACTAGATTGTTTTGTTTTTGACTAGATTGTAAGCTCTGATGAGCAGGGATTGTCTCTTATATGTCTGTGCAGCGCTGCGTACGACTGGTAGCGCTATACAAATGCTCAGTAGTAGTAGTAATATATCAATTTGTTATATTGAGATTTAGTTTAACTGATGACTTTATATTGGTAGCTCAAGGGGAATTACAGTCAGGTATAGTAGGTATTTCCAGGTGTCCAGAGAGTTTACAGTCTAAAGGGTCTATTAACTAAGATGTGTTACAACAAAAATGAATATCATTTGTCAATTAACACATGTTAATAACATGCATTATTTGCCAATAACATGGCTTAAGGCAAATCATTTGCAGCCCAAGGCACGTTCTGTAATAATGAGTTGTGTAACATGTCAGTTAACCTTGGTTAGCCCGGACACCTGCTCTGCCTGAGTGCTCCCCTACATTCTCGACCCCCCTCAACCTGGTCCTCGTCCCTCCAACACAAAAGATAACAACACTTAATTGGTAAACAAACATGGTTGCAGCTTTATTAACACAACTTTGTTAACCAACCCGAGCCAACAATAATAACTCATATCAGAACATATTCCATTTTTGCCCCCAACCGGATGATGCCAATCTTCCACCAGCCATATTAATAGCAAAGTGGCACATCATCCACCCTTGAACCATGCCCCCCCTCCTTCGCCAACACCGCCAACCTCGCCATATTATTAGCAAAGGCTGGCCCCTTACCTCCCATTTCCAGACAAAGATCCCCACCGAGACCTCTGCCCATCCCCTCCACCAGGACCTGCGCTCCCTTGGCCCTTCCCACCGGCTGTAAGGCCCCGCTGTCACAGCACCCATTGGCTCGGGACTCCCCCTCCAACTGCAACAATTCAACTGTCCCATGCAACCCATCGCTAGGGCGGGAAGGCAACCTCTTCATCCCCCATTGACCACGATATGCATTGACCAGGTGGGAACACGGAACCTCTCTCGCTATGCCTCCCCCTGGCCAGCGCACCTCCGTACCTCCAATGAAATTGCCCTATGCAATGGCACAGGGTGATTTCAAAAGTCACTGTCATCCAGCAACCCTCCCTCCCCCACCTCCACATTGGGCCTGCTCAGAGCGCTGGGCCACAGGAGCCGGGGCACCCGGGTTACTGATTGGCCCCAGGACCCTGGCTCTGCGGTCTGCTTCATTTATATAAAGTAGCTAATTTTTACACAAAATGAACAGCACAACTTCCATTAAAGTTGCATTGCAAGTTAGGTTATTCATGAATAGTTAATAACATCTCTCTAAGAGAAGAAGCATCAAGCCATTAGCGCACAAATCAATAGTCTTAAAGATAAAATTAAAAGGACCATTGATTCAAAAACAGCCCTCACCCTAGTACTAATAGGGGCATATTCAAAAGGACAATTGTAGTCGGCAGACTTGCTAACCTGTTAATCCCACTGATCTGGATATTCAGTGGCACATACCGTCAGCATCGGGCAGCAGAGTGTGGTGGAAGAAAACAGACCCGTGGCACCAAAGCTTGAAGGTAAACTCTGTGGGGCTGTTTGTGGCTATTGTCTCTACTGTTGGTCCCAGAGAGGAATGAAAGCAATGGTAATTGGTGCCGCGTGGGTGGCACAATGGATGAGGATTGCCTAGGGTGCCTCATCTCCTTCTGCTGGCCCTGGAAGAAGGGCAATGTTATGGATCAATACAATAGCAGCAATGGATGACATTCTATTAACAATTAGCTTCCTGACTGAAAACTAAACACAATTTAAGACAACTATCTATAGTGTTATATTGATAAACCATGAAGATGTATTATAACTATTTGATAAACTGAAGAGTAGCAAATCGCCTGGACTGGATGGCATACATCCGAGGGTGTTGAAAGAACAGAAATATGAGATTGCAGAATTACTATTAGTAATCTGTGAACTATCATTAAAATAATCTGTAGAACCTGAAGATTGGCGAATAACCAATATAACACCAAATTTTAAAACGGGTTCCAGGGGTGATCCAGGAAACTATAGACATCAGTACTAGGCAAAATGGTAGAAACCATTATAAAGAACACAATTACTAAACATGTAAATAGTCCTGGTTTAATGGGAGAAAGCTAACATGGATTTAGCCAAGGAAGGTCTTTTTTTTCCCCAAATTAACTTTATTTAATAAATAGAAAGAAAGTTACAACAAAGAGAGGTCTACTACATAATCGAAATTACATTAATGGAATTCTGCCAGTTTTAACAATACCAATACCCAATTAACATAACCAAGAGAAATAAAGAAAATTACAAAAATTAAAATATCCGTTTCCCAGAGAGAAAACTTCTAACTGGGCAGAGTCATGGAAAATTAATTTCTCATTTGAAACATCCCCACACATTTACAGGGATACTTTAAGAAAAATGTAGCCCCAAGGGCCAGGACCTGAGGTTTCAGTCAAGGAAGTTCTTGTCTTACTAATTTGTTATGTTATTTTGAAGGTGTGAATAAACAGGTAGATAAAGGTGAGCTGGTTGATATAGTGCATCTGGAATTTCAGAAAGCCTTTGACAAGGTTCCTCATGAGAGACTCGGTGAAATTAAAAAAAGTCATGGGATAGGAGGCAGTGTACTATTGTGGATCAGGAACTGGTTAAAAGATAGAAAGCAGAGGGTAGGGAAGAACTGCTGTACTGTTAGGAGTGGGAGGAAGCTCCTCCCTGCCTTGTTTCATCTGCTGGCTTTAAAGGTCAAACGTGCCTAAGGCTCTTTGGCATGGCTCTCAGGCGGGGCACGAGGTGGTGAGCTTGGTGTTTAATATCTTTTGGCAGCAGTTCTTCTTTAGGAGGATTTAAATTCATGTTGGAGTAGTTCGTCCTGGCCTTTGCTTCCATTGGTTTAGTTTCTCTAGATGCCTAAACTTAAACCTTTAACCTGGAAAAGAGACGGCTGAGGGGAGATATGATAGAAGTCTAGAAATTAATGAATGGAGTGGAACGGGTAAACGTAGATCGATTGTTTACCTTATCAGAATATAGAAAGACTAGGGGACATGCAATGAAGCTACAGGGTAAACTATTTAAGACTAATAAAAGAAAATATTTTTTCACTCAACGTGTAATCAAACTCTGGAATTTGTTACCGGAGGATGTAGTAAAGGCTGTTAGTGTAGCTGGTTTTAAAAAAGGTTTGGACAAGTTCCTGGAGGAAGGGTCCATAAACCATTATTAAGAAGGGACCCAGGATATCAATGCTAGACCCAGTACAAGATTGTGGAACCTGTGTCTTTTGGGGAAACTCCTAGATATGTATGACCTAGATTGGCCACTGTTGGAAACAGGATACTGGGCTTGATGGACCTTGGTCTGACCCAATATGGCATATCTTATGTTCTTAAAGATAAAAGTAGGGGAGGTATTTCCTCCACTCCTGTTGCTATACCAGTGGGGCAATGTGCCATGGATGATTTTGTACAGGCGAAGTGTTTGGGTGAACCCGTTGTCAGGGTTAGGGAGACCCCCGATTTGGGCAGTGATGTTTCACTGAGCCCGCTTGGCCCTTCCACTCCTCCTGCCCCTGAGGATGCTGAGGATAGTGCACCTGGTGTGGTTTCAGATGCGGCTACTCAGCAGTCCTTGGCCTCGGCATTGGTTGTGCTGGTGGATAGTGGTAATGGCTCCAACTGCCCCCAGGTAAGGAGTGTGAAGATCTAATAACTCTATATCCTTTTTAAGATACAGCGACCAGAATTGAACACAATATTCAAGGTGCGGTCACATCATGGAATGATTCAGAGGCATTATAATATCCTTTGTTTTATTTTCCATTCCTTTCCTTATGATACTTAGCATTCTATTTGATCTCTTGGCCACCGCTGCACACTGGGTTGGGGGTTTCATTATGTTATCCACAATGATGCTTAAATCTTTTTCCTGGGTGGTGGTTCCTAATGTGGAACCTTGCATTTTGTAACCATAGTTTGGGTTGTTCTTTCCTAGGTGCATAACTTTGCACTTGTCCACATTAAATTTCATCTGCCATTTGGGTACCCAGTCGTCCTGGATCACCCCTGGAACCCTTTTTAAAAATTGGCATTACATTGGCTATCCTCCAATCTTCAGGTATTACAGATGATTTTAATGATAGTTCACAGATTACTAATAGCAGGTCTGCAATCTCATATTTCAGTTCTTTCAACACCCTTGGATGTACACCAACCAGTCCGGGTGATTTGCTACTCTTCTTTTTATCAAATAGTTGTAATACATCTTCCTGGTGTATCAATATTTCTTTCAATTCTTCTGCAATTTCACCTTTAAATACCTTTTCAGTCATGGGTAACATCCCTACATTTTCCTCAGCAAAGACCAAAGCGAAGAATTCATTCAGTCTCTCCGCTATGGCCTTGCCCCTCTTAGTGCCCCTTTTATCCCTCTATCATCTAATGGTCCAACTATCTCTGTCACAGGTTTTTGCTACAAACGTACTTGCAAAAGTCTTTATTATATGTTTTTGTTTCCACAGCAAGCTTCTTCTCAAATTCTCTCTCTGCCTTATCATTGCCTTGCATCTAACTTGCCATTGCTTATGTTATGGTTATATTTTATTTGATATATTGTTTCCAGTTTTTGTTATTTGGCTCCTTTTTCCATTTCCTGAAAGATGCTTTTTTGGCAACAACAGCCCCTCTGACCTCACCTTTAAACCATGCTGGCAGTTTTTAGGACTTCCTTCCACTTTACTTAAAGTGTGGAATACAGCTGATCTGGGCTTCCGAGATAGTATTTTTAAACACCCATGCTTGATGTAAATCTTTAACCTTTGCAACTGTTCCTTTTAGTTTTTTCTTAAATATTTTCCTCATTTTATCATAGTCTCCCTTTCGAAAGTTAAAAGGTAGTACTGAGGATTTCCTTATCATCCTTCCTCCAATATCGCTGCTGCCTGGTTAGCTTTGGCGGTTTCAGGTGTCTGTGGCGATTCCTGGTTATTTAATGCCATCGCCGTGGCATTGAATATCAAGGATTGAGGTTGGCGGGGAGGGCTATACGCCGACACAGCACATAGTCCTTCAAAAATGAGCCTAGCTCAATATTGGGCCCCTAATGCAAGTTTGTAAGTAGAGCCAGCATAAGATAATTGAACTTTTCATGGTCCATCATGCAGTATTCTTGTAGAACTCAGCATTGGACAGTTTTATACGCTTTCTGATGTCCTAAAGCAAGAATCATTCTGGGGGCAATTTGAGCTGTGGTGTATAGGCACCAGATGGACAATTTACCCAGTCTGTTTTGTCAATGAATGTTTAGTTTAAACATTTAGCTGTTTGTTGATCTGGTGAAGACTAATTTGACATTTATTACCCTCTGAAATTTTAAGTAATTCAGATGTCATGCAAATACTTGGTAATAAACAAAATGAATGGATCATATGTTGGAATGCTGAAGCTGCCAACCACTTGCAAGAAGGGGAATCATGACACCATTAAAATGTTTGCCAGTTGTTACATTTCCGAGTATGAAAAGTTGTCTTTAAGGAACCAAATTTTCACAAGGAAACTAAAAGGAGAAACAAAACCAAACAAACAATCTGTGTCCCTAAGGGGCCCTTTTATTTAAAGTGCAGAATGGTGACTACACTGATGGTCTGCGGTAACCGCAGCTGCACGCTAAAAGCAGCCAGTGCGTTCAGATCCCACGCTAGCTGCTTCCAGCGCAACAGGGCAGGATCGAGTGGGGGACCATTAGCACATGGGATGTCAGTACATGCTAGGTCTCGCGGCTGCACCTAAGGGTACCTCAAGAGGTTGCATTAGGAGCAGCTGTTCTATCGGCAGTCTGATAGTACAGCAACTGCCAGGCACTTTCAAAGCAATCTGCAGGTGCAGTCATCGCAAGGCCCCCCTCCCCCCTTAATTAATAAATGTATTTATTTATTTATTTTATTTATGAGTGCTTTTGGTCAGTATTTGTTAAACTGCCTTAGGCACACTACAACCAGCATCAACGTGGTTTACTTCCATATCAATTACATAACTGAAAATTAAAATAAAATATGCATCCATAGCACTAAAATCAGGAGCACACAAAGGGGATGGGGGTGGAGAGATGAGTATAGCAACATTAGAAACCTGAGACTTAGGTGCAGAAGTGAAGCACAATTCAATAGGAATGAAGGGTTCATAAGAAGCACGCTGAAAGAACCACATTTTCATCTGTTTTCTAGAAACATGATGACAGAAAAAGACCACGTGGCCTATCTAGTCTGTCCTTCCCTATCAACCACTACAACAGTCCCCTTTTTACCTTTAGAGATCCTCTGTATTTGTCCCATGCTTCTTTGAATTCAGATACTGTCCTCATCTCTACCACCTCCACTGGGAGACTATTCCACGGATCCACTACTCTTTCCATAAAGAAATATTTCCGCATATCACTCCTCAGTCTATCCCCTTTCATCCTCATCCCATGTCCCCTCCCTTCACTAGTTACATAGAATTGATCTGCTAAGAGGGGTTTTTGGCTTCATACTTTCTGTATAGTGGCTGAAAATTCACAGATAATGGAGTTATATTTAAAGTTGCCAGTGGTGAATGTATCGCTGGGCCCAGTATGTTTATTCTTTATGTATTATTTTATACTACTCTGAATACCCCACATATAGGGGTTTAAATACTCTACCCATGACATTCAGATGCGTATTACTCTAACTGCTCTGCCTGCATTGTGTGGTTAGACATAGCCATGTTTGGAGAAGTTTCTCAAACGTTTTCACATAATACTCTGGCCATATTATCTATGATGCAAAAAAAATAACCTTACATGCAAACCATGACCTAATCGGATACCATTCTAAATGTGATGTAATTTGTGATTGTTTCAAACATGTCCGCCCTGATAAGCACAGAAGAACTGTAGGGACAGCATCACAGAACATCTAAGGTCTGCTTGGTGACATGATTTCAGGCGAATCATTTTTGGACTGTGAACCTACAAACCCTCAGACATGTGTTTCACCCTTTGAGGAACCTTGCATCTCCCACAAAATAGTGGACACTATGCTGGTATCATAGAATAAAGAAATCTAGGTCAAGATGCTGTTAGTAACTTAACGATTATTAATGCAAACCGTAGCATTTATTTAGCCAAACTCTGCTTACAAGGAAGTACAAACTGACTAGCCAAAGCAGCCTCTAGCAATACAACAAATATCTACCCTTGGGAAAGAAGTGCTTACTCAACCTTCTCCCCAAATAGATTTATGTACTAGACGGAAGATTCCTTTATACATCATGTACGTCCGACACTGGACATTGGACAGCAGAATCAGGATAACAAACATGGCAAATACCCTTTGGCCAGTAAAACCTCCCAATATATCCGGAATAGAGCCTTCACTTTATTTGCCCCTCAGCTCTGGAACTCCCTCCCTGCGCCAATTCGGCTTATCACTGATCTATCCACCTTTAGAAAGGCAAAAAAACATACCTTTTCCAGCTATACTTTGACCATGTCACATAACCCTCTGCTGCCTCGCCTTGTCAAGTGCTGATTCCTTTCCCCCACTACGGACTGTAAATAGCTGCTGTTTTATAATTGCTAAACTATGTTCATTATGTTTTGATGATATATTCTGTTCAATTTTATTTATTTGTTAACTCCGTTATCTACTGTAAACTCTATTACCGGTTACTTGTTCAATGTAAACTCGTTAAATGCAAACATGTTCTATGTATCAAGTTGCTGTTCTGTAAACCGCGCTGACTCTAAATAGTGCGGTATATAAAACCAAATAAATAAATAAATGCAGCATTGCCAACTGCATTTGTGCTTGATGAAATAGGTTATGTAATGAACATATTTTATTTCAGGTTTGAAAACATGTGGGGGCAATTTTATAAGGAGCCACTTAGATTTAGGAAGGTATTTTAGTCATTTATGTGCACGTGTCCACTGTGCTCCATTCTGTAAGTACTCAAGTCAAAGCAATGCCACGATACTTTCACTGGGGGTATGCACTGGGGGACAGTTTGAGTGGAGCAGAGGCAGGCTGCAAAATTGCATGTATAACTCATAAAATGTTATAATTTACACACATTCTTCAGGAATCTAGGCATGAGCATTTATGCCCGTTCTAGGGCTGGCATAAGTAGCCGTACCTTAAATGAATACAGGCTTTCAATCACTTATGCAAGAATTTTATAAAGAAAAGTAGAAACCTCCCTATAAAATTATCTTCTTGCTGTACTAAGAAATGAAAATCAAACAGGATGAGAACTAATTCTAGATAAGAGGAAAATAACTCTACAGGAATGAGCAATACAGCATGACAAATGCTATTACTTCCTGAAAACACTCTAAGTTGCTCTTTTACCAAAGTGTGGCACAAATTTGCTGTTACTGCATTTTAGTTACAAAAAATAATACATGGTAGCTGGAAAGCCTAGGTAGTAACTCTTGGGAGCATGACCAGCATCTTCCTACACAATTAACGCAGAGGCAGTATGTCAGCTGCAATGCAATTTGCATGCAATAAACATTAACTCTGGTAACCCGGAAACCCGCCTCGTCTCCCTCATTAACCTTGACCCCCCCTCCCCCACCACAATAACTTGCTCCCCAACAAAGTACACAACAATTAAGTATGGTACAAACTTTGGTCGCAGCTTTATTTACAACCTGTAACAACCAGCCCAAAACGGGCCCAAATATACAACCTTAAACCTAACCCCAAGCCCCCCACCCCCTCGCCGGAGGATGCTCCCTCCCGCCATATTAGTAGCAAGGCGGAGCATCCTCCTCCCCCGGACCCCGCCGCCTGCCTCGCCATCCTAGTAGCAAAGGCCGGCACCCCCCCCCTTCCGGGCCGAGACCCCCAACCGGGCTGTCTCGCCCCACCCCGAGGAGCACTTGGCCCCCCACTGCTCCAAAACCAGTTCAAGCCCGCGCCGCTTCTGCGAGCGCTGGCTCTCTACCCCGCCCCCACCAGCTGCAACATCCCAAAACGCCCAACAAAAAGGGGGGGGAGGGCGGGAACACGTCTTTTTCCCCCGAGGAGCCGCAGCGAAAAGACCAGCCACGCGGCTCCTCGGCAACACCAGCTCCGCCCCCCAGCCGCCCAGGACCAATGAAATCGCTCCTTCTTGACAAGGAGCGATTTCAAATGCCGCTCATCTCGGCACCCCCTACCCCCCCCCCCCACCGCCCCCCCCCCCCCACAGAGCCCCTTGTTCGGTGCAGGAGGCCGAGGCCGGGCCCGGGCCCAGGTTACTGTCGGCCGCGGGACCCGGCCCGCGGCCTCGTGCATGAGTGCACGCAATGGTACCTTTTGAGGTGGATGCCACATCTCAGTGAAAGGGCCCCTAAAAGTAGTTAACTCAATCAATCAATCTACATTTATAACTGTTCTATGCCTTAAAGCTATCTCATCCTTGCCCTTTGTATGGAACAACCTCTCAGTGCTATTCATACTGGTTACAAAGCTTTGCAAATCTTTAGACAAGCATTATATAGCTCAGAACCATGTACTCCATTCAAAATCAAGTAATTGCTTTAATAAGTTCAGCATTTCAGAGGAAGATCAAATAAGCAAATTCATTTCAAGTATTTCAAAACACATAATAGAAGACAATTATACTAAACCATCAGAATAGAGAAACTTCTGTGTGAGGGCCAGCATGCTTAAGCTAAAACATTGCTTTTAGCAAGCCCTGGGTTTGCTTTATCAAAGATTTCTCTACTCTACTCTGTTCAGGCAAGAAAAGCCTTTGATAAATCAGGCTGCTGTTTTCTCAGAATGTTTTGCTACTTTTGTAGTCTAATTATTATCAGTGTGCTTTGAAGAGGAGGCAAGGGGTGACTTGAAACAAAACATGAAAAAGTAACCCCTGTGGTAATTTGCATCATTTTCTAATTAATGAAACCACACTATACACATGGTTTGGCAGTCATGTGTTACAGCCCAATTAAACGGAAAACAAGGAAGATGAGGCATTTCATTTTCTTATTACTAATCAGAGGACCAGTCTGGCCGTGTGAATCAGTTTGATTGTCCCGTCAGCAGGGGGTTGGGCGCTATGGAAGCAATGCTTTTGATTCCCAGAGAGGGATGGAAGATGACCTGCTACTACTTGGTGATTCTGCGCCCGAAAAAGGCGCAGCACTGAGGGTAGATCTCAGGTGAGACCCATCTCCGGCTTTTGGCCAATGAGATTACACGTGCCACTTTGATATGATGTTTGGGGTAAGGCATATGCAGAAAGAGAGAAAATAGGAAATAAAAAAATATCAGAGGATGAAAGGCCATAAATTCATGGCCGTTGCATATGAAGAAATTATACAGCCTTTGTACAGTCGTGTATTTACATACAAGGGGTAGAAAATGATAAAGGGTTTTCATCTCTAATGTATATACGGTACAGAGTATGGTCGTTACTTGTCTCTCAGCACAAGGGATGTGAACATGGACATACTACTAACATGTGTGCCCCCCCCCCCCATGGGACTTTAAAAGAGAGACACTACTTGTGGCAATCTAAGTGCACGAGAGGGAATCGCCACAGGTCAGCATGTGTCTTTCTGGCTAGCATAAGCAACAAATGGCCATGTCAAGGGACAATTTCTCTAAATGGGTTAGCTTTCTGCATACCTTGACAGTCATGAACCTCATTCTTAAGCCAGCGTATGTGGAGTATGATGTCAGTTTCTCAAATTTACTGCTAAGGCTTGGCATGGTACTTGCATCGTGCCAAAGAGCTCCTCCATCTGCGTAAGATGTAACATGGATGCGTAATTTATCAAGGTGTTCTTGGAAATTCCTCTTAATCAATTCTGTGGCACCCAACACGATGGGAAATGTCTTGGTAGCTTTCTCCAAATGGAGAAATTGTGCAAACTATGACAGTCCTAAGCCAGGGTATATGGAATATGATCTCAGTATCTCAAATTTGCTGCTAATGCTCAGCGTCGTACTTGCATCATGCCAAAGAGAGCTTATTTCTAGAGTTTGCAAGATGTAACAGGTATGGGAATGGAGGAGTAGCCTAGTTGTTAAAGCAGCTGCCTACTACTCAAGAGATCTGGGTTTGATTCCCACTGGCACTCCTTGTGGCCTTGGGCAACTCACTTTACCCTCTATTGCCTCAGAAGAAAAGGATTAGCAATCTACTTCCAAGAAAACCCTGCGGCTGCTGAGTTGCCAGGAGTGAACATTGACTTAAAGGCACTTTAAAAAAAAAACATCAACATGCATGGATAATTTATTAAGGTGTGCTTGGAAAATCTTCTTAATCAAGACTATGGCGCCCAACACGATGGAAAATATCTCAGTATCTTTCTGCCACCTTGTCTTGGTCTCTGAGCTGCATTTCTTGGTATTTGAAGATCTTCTCCCTTTCAATATGATTTACAGAATAATGTCAGCTATGCGGATCATGTTGTTCTTAATCATTTTACATAATAAATGTGACTCTCTGATCTCTTTTTTGTCCTATTTGTCTGTTTTGAATAGATCTTAAGCTCTGTGCTGTATGTGTATAGTGCTGCTTATGTCTAGTGGCACTATAGATATGATAGGTCGTCGTCGTCATAGCAGCACTAATAGGAGGAGAAAAGCAGCCTGTCAGTGCAGGAGGGCTAGGGCCATGAGCGCTGGGGTTAGGTTTGGAGGTTAGACAACTAATCATTTGCTTGCAAAAATTTGGGGATGTCAGCTGGTTAATTATGCAGTGGAAATCACAGAAATTATATGGGAGAGTTTTTGTCTGATAGCAGACATTGTCTTACTATGTAGATGGCCAATTATTCAGCCTATATGTAGTAACCAAACAAATGCACAACCCCTTGCACAAAACAGAAGCCAAAAGACAAAGAAGTTCTTTATTCCGAAAATGTCCCGACATGACTGCCTTCCTCAGGGGAACTTGAGTACAAGTTCCTTAGAGACTTATACTGAAATTGTTATTGAATTTCCTGTGTCCAAGTCCCATGTCAGACGTTTTCTGAATAAAGGACTTCTCTTACTCCTTGTTTCTTTGCCTTTTGGCAATTATTCAGTCTGGCATGGTTCTTCTGCAGTTTCTCACGGTCCACTCATGATCTAACAACTTTGAATTATTTTTTCTCATCTTAAAATGTGATCACCTCACTAATTTCTCCCCTATCCAGATCATTTATGTAAATGTTAAACAGCATAGGACCTAGTACAGATCTCTGAGAGACTCCACTATTCATCTCTATCCATTGGGAAAACTGAGCATTTTGTCCAACTTTCTGTTTCTATTAACCAATCACTTAACTCACAGTAGAACATTGTCTCCTATTCCATAACTTTAATTTCCTAAGTGTCACATTATTAACTGTGCATAGTAGGATCAAAGAATCTTCAATGTACAGAAACAAGAACAGACTCCCCCAAATCCTAAAAGTTTCCCTTTTGCTAAGATTAATAAGATTTCTTTTCAGTTTGGACTTGGACTTGTACTGTCAGGAACTGGTTAAAAGATAGAAAGCAGAGGGTTGGACTAAATGGCCAATTTTCCCAATGGAGAAAGGTGAATAGTTGAGTACCCCAAGGATCTGTTACTGGGCCTGCTGCTTTTTAACATATTCATAAATGACCTGGAAATAGGAATAATGAGTGAGGTCATCAAATTTGCATATGACACAAAATTATTCAAAGTTTTTAAAACCCAAGAGGATTGTGAAAAATTGCAAGAGGACCTTGATAAATTGGAAGACTTGACATCCAAATGGCAGATGAAATTTAATGTGGACAAGTGCAAAGTTATGCACCTAGGAAAGAACAACCCAAACTATGGTTACACGATGCAAAGTTCCACATTATAAACCACCACCAAGGAAAAAGATTTAGGCGGCATCATGGATAACACATTGAAACCCTCTGCCCAGTGTGCAGTGGCAGCCAAGAAAGCAAATAGAATGCTAGGTATCATAAGGAAAGGGATGGAAAATAAAACCAAGGATATTATAATGCCTCTGTATCGTTCCATGGTACGACCGCACCTTGAATATTGTGTGCAATTCTGGTCACCATATCTTAAAAAGGATATAGCTTAATTAGAAAACGTACAGAGAAGAGCTACCAAAATGTTAAAGGGGATGGAAGGATACCCCTATGAGGAAAGTCATAAAGGTTAAAGCTCTTCCACTTGGAAAAGAGATGGCAGAGGGGAAATACGATAGAGTTCTATAAATTAATGAATGGAGTGGAACAGGTAAACATAGATCAGTTATTTACACCATCAAAAAATAGAAAGACTAGGGGACAGGCAATGAAGCTACAGTGTAACCTATTTAATAAGAGAAAATATTTTTTCACTCAACGTGTAATGAAACTCTGGAATTCATTACCGGAGAATGTATTTATTTATTTAGCTGTATTTATATACTGCCTTTCACCGGGTCAAGGCAGTTTTAATGGAACAAATGCAAAATACATTAAAACAGTGGTAACAAACTATATACAACATGCAATTATAGACTTTAGGGCTGTTAACTATATACATTTTTGACTATATACAACAGTAGTGTAGGTAACGTGCTATGTTCTTTCTGAGACAGGGGTTATGTGTTTGGGTTGAAATGTTCTGTGAACAGGAGAGAGTCTTTAAATGTTTTCTGAGTGTCTTGAGTTTAGGGATGTTTCTGAGCTGGTCTGGTAGCCTGTTCCATATGGAGGGTGTGTATATTTGGAAGGCTCTTTTGCATGCTTGCTGGTTGGATTTTGTTTTGATGTGGGGGATGATGAGGGTGTTCATTATAGAAGTCCATCTAGATCTGTGTCATTGGGAGGGCTGAAGAAGTGTGCAGAAGTGTGTGTGTGTGTGCATGGGGGGGGGGGTCTGAGTGGATTGCTTTGTAAGTTAGCATGATGGCTTTGTATGTTATATGGCTTTGTAGTGGGAGCCAGTGGAGCTGTTTGAGTATTAGGGTAATGTGATCTTTTCTTGTTGCATGCTTATAATGTTCTGGCTGTCACGTTGAGAGCTGTTTGGAGTGGTAGGAGTGTAGATTTGATAGTCCTTGGAAGATGGCATTGCAGTAGTCCAGGTGAGGTATTATTGAGGCTTGTAGTACAGTACAGAAGTCTTCTGGTTCGAGGAGTGGATGGAGACCACTGGAGGGTCTTTGCTTTGTAGTAAACTGTATGGATGATTAAGTGGGTTTTGAATGTTAGTTGTTGGTTGAGGGTGACCCCAAGGTATCTGACCTCAGCCTTGGTTTTAATTGTAAGTGTTGTTCAGTGCTATTGTAGGGGGGGGGGGGCAAATGTGATGTCCCTAATTATGTAGAGTGCCTTGTTGTAGTTAATTTGTAGGTTGTTGTCACTTAGCCAGTTGGTGCATTCTTGATGGGTGGCTAGAGTGGGTTGATTTGTGTTAAATGGTCAGTATATCATAATATCATCAGTGTATACATCGGTGTTTAGGTTGTGCGATCTTATAATTGTGTAGAGTAGTCGCAGGTAGAGGTTGAAGAGTATTATGAAGAGGGTGGATCCTTGGGGGCCTCCTTGTGTTTGCTTATATGGGGTGGAGGTATTGTTTCCAATCTTTATTTGTTGGTATCTATTGATGAGGTAGGATTTGAACCATTTGAGTACAGTGCCCTGAATTCCATTGGTGCAGAGACGTTGGAGTAGTATTTGGTGGTTTACAGTGTCAAATACCGATGAGATGTCCAAGAAGATTAACAGGAAACCTTGATTGGCTCACTGCATACCTTCAGTTAGTGTATTTATTAAAGTGATTAGTAATGTTTCCACTCAGTGATGCGGGTGAAACCCATGTTGCTGGGGGTCTAGTGGATTGTATCTGTCAATATGGTCTTGAAGTTGGTGCTGTGCTGTTTTCTCAACAATCTTTGCTGCGAAAGGTAGGCTTACGATGGGTCTGTATGATGATGGGTCAGAGGGGTCCAGGGTAGGTTTTTTCAATGTTAGGCATATGGAGAAGTTTTTCAGGCATGTGGGCATGGTGCTCTGTTGAAGTATTGACTGTGTGAATTTGGTGATTACTCTGCTGAGTTCATTTTTGGTTGCCTTAATCCATGATGCAGAGCAGGGATCTGGGGGGGTGGGGGGGTTGTGTTTAGAGAAGTTAAGGTGTTTTCAATTTGGCTTTCAGTCTGGGTGGCTGTCTTCAGTGGGGAGTGGAAGATAGACTTATGGTTGGGGTTGTAGTTGTTTGTGATGTTTATTTATTAATTTTATTAAACTTTTTATACCGCGTTTTCTAAGAGATCAAGCACGGTTTACAAATAACAACATTTTGAACCGTACAGAAAACAAGTACATATTCAGTTACAGAGAATGAGAGTAAATACATAGATGATATAAAATTTAAATTATGTACATAAATGTGGTTAGGAATTCTAAGTAGAAATTATTTACATCTCTGGGCTGATTGTAGTGTGGTATAACATTTGTAAGGATTTAGGGAGCAGGGAGGATTGTTACAGAGGTATTGTGTTCTGCTTGTATGCAAAAATGCTTGGAGAATAGGTGAGTTTTTTAAGGTTTTTGCAAAATGTTTGCAGGCATGTTGAGCTAGTTGTTGGAGGGTGAGCGTGATTTTTTGCTGTTTTAGTCAGGTGCTTCACAATGTTGAAGAGCTCTCTTAGTCGGTTGATGGCAGAATTTAGTAGTTTTATTGTTTGTTGTTTATTTAGCATTTGATATACCGCACCCCCCCCCCCCCCCCGTTACATCGGGGCGGTTTACGATACAATAAATGTATAGGAAAAGGAAATGAAGTTGCAATCTTTGTTCAGGAAAGAGAGAGAAAAGAAAACTTTAAACATTAACTTGGCAGAGAATGGGAAATAGAGAGTTAGGGGGGAAGGTTAAAGGCTGAGGAAAAGAGGTGGGTTTTCAGTAGGGATCGGAACTTAGGGTAAGACTCCTCCAATCAAAGGGAAGGGGGCAGAGAGTTCCATAGGGAGGGACCGAGGTAGAAGAAGGATGAATGTTTAGTTGATTGAAGATGCGCCTGTGAGGGGAAAGGCAGGTAAAGGCAATTTATGTGGATAGAGCGGAGGCTGCGAGGTGGTGTGTGAAATATTAATAGATCGGCCAGATACTGGGGTCTGTGGGAGTAAATAGCATGATGCACTAACGTAAGGATCTTGAATTGTATCCGGAAATCCAGTGGCAGCCAGTGAAGGCGATGGAGAATTGGAGTAATGTGTTCTTGAGAAGAAGCGTGAGCTACCATCCTAGCTGCTGTGTTCTGTAACAATTGTAGTCTGTGATGTTGGTATTGAGGGATACCAGCGAGTATAGAGTTACCAAAGTATAGTCTTGTGATAACCAATGAAAGGAGGAGAGTGAGCAAGGCCTGTGAAGAGAG
Source organism: Ichthyophis bannanicus (assembly GCA_033557465.1). Classification (NCBI taxonomy): domain Eukaryota; kingdom Metazoa; phylum Chordata; class Amphibia; order Gymnophiona; family Ichthyophiidae; genus Ichthyophis; species Ichthyophis bannanicus. Next base: position 39,044,338 of record CM066050.1, on the reverse strand, counting down.
GAAGGGCCTGATAGCACGAATACGTCGGAGGAAAAAGAAAGAACGCTGGGAAACCTGAGAAATATGATTGTTGAATGAAAGAGCACTATCAAGAATAATACCTAGATAGCAGAGCTTGGGCACAAGTGTGATTGGAGTTCCTGAGAAGGAAGGAGCAAGGAGTGGGCAAGTAGAACTATGAGGGAACCAATTGCGGCAGTTTTGGAAATATTGAGAATAAGGCAGTTTGGTGTGGTGTTCACATCTTGCTTTGTCTGTTATAGTGTGGTAATCTTTCAGCAATTGTAGTAAATGCTGTTAGTGTAGCTGGGTTTAATAGAGGTTTGAACATGTTCCTGGAGAAAAGGTCCATAATCACTATTAAAGAGGACCCGGGAAATTCACTGCTTGCCCCGGGACAAGCACCGTGGGACCTATGTGTCTTTTTGTAAACCTGCTAGGTACTTGTGACCTGGACTGGCCACTGTTGGAAACAGAATACTGGGCTTGATGGACCTTGGTCTGATCCAATGTGGCATTGCTTATGTTCTTATGTTTCCTGAAAAATAAGTTGGAAACCCTTCTAGGATATACTATAGATTACTTTTTAGTGGTGTTCAACGCTGCATGTAGAAATAGTATAGCAGGAAGGATCACACGTTAAGTTACACTAATGAGTTCAAAAGTCAAGTGAAAAGGTCTGCCATAGCTCTGCAAGTTACCCTCTTGAAAATGTCTGGAACCTGACGAGATAGAATTTATTTTCAATAGGATAACACTGAAAGGTGCTTCAAAAACCATTTAGATGCATAGTCTTCGTGCTCTCCCTTGTTGTTAAAGTATTATGAAATTCAACTCATCTTTGTCATAATCATATGCAGTCCGATATTCAAAGCCCTTAGCTGGCTGGGCAATAGGAGGTCGACCAACTAAGTGGGCAGACTGTAGTATTCACTGCCGGTGAATGCTCTACCAATATTGAAGTGCCATGGCTGACTGTTGTGGTATTGGAAAAATGGCAGCTCGAAAATTATGTTCTTAGCATCAAATGTATCATTATCAGGCATCTATATTATAGAAAGACAAAACAAATGCCCGCAAGTTGATTTACCTCTTGCTGAAACCTCCTTGAAGCCGACACGAATCTTCTGCTCCTGTCTGACTCCATCCATCCCCATGCACCTGACAGAAAGACCCCAAGTAGGACAAAAAACGGCCGGATGCGTCTTGATTTCATTATCACCAATCTGTTGAAGAACAGACAAAGCGCGTGAGTAAAAGAACTAATCTATTTCTGAAACTCTGACTTTTAAACAATATTTTTTTTTCCTTTCTTAGAACAGATTGTGATGTACAGTTTCAGATGCGATAATAAATGCATTAATTTCCTTTTTCTTGAGTATCGGCTCCATGACTATATTCTGACATCGCAGAGAAGTTGGTGGAATAGTATAAACATGCAGAGCATTTGTATAGTCCGAAGATTGCCATTTCACTGTTACATGGCTGAAGCACTGCAGCCACTCGTGGTAATCTTAAAATGAGCAACAAATGGTACGCTGTGGATTTAATTCATTGTCATGATTTAACAACATCTATTTACAATAATGAGCAGAACACCTGCTAAAAACAATAGCATTCTCCTTTTATTAAAGGCAGCAAGGACCAGGAAAAAAAAGCATATTTGGACCAAAATATGTAATATAGTATCTCTGGGCATAATACTATCTGTGTAATTAGAGGTATGGTGGTACATGGGTCATATTTACTAAGGTTTATGCTGGTAGAGTATAATCGGCCCCAAAAATGAGCATGGGGGTGGCACTTGACCTGTGCTGCTAAATGGAGACAGCCTGGAATATCCCCATGTTACTAGTGAAGGCATCAAACCTCTCCCGCTCTTGTTCCCTTTGGTGTGATCAGCGCGGGTGTACTTCAAGCCATCTACTGGGGTGGCGGTAAGTGTACCCATGATAATTGCTACATCACCAAGGAATGCACGTGTCACTCGTGATGTGGACATTCCATCTCAGACCCACCACCAGTCTCCGCTCCTTCACTTGGGCAACATGGGATTTTTAGCATAACTGCATTTTCAGTGCATGGTACTTTCTACTGCAGCACGCTTGGGGCATCGTGAACCCCTTGCCACTCTGTAGCACACTTCAGTAAACATGCCCCCTTGTGTACTAGGGTCATATAACATGCTCCATTGTTATGCTGAATACATCATGCTCTTTTACTCACCATTCAAGGCAATTACCATAAATTTGACCTCATCTTTCTCGTTGTGTCAAATAATATATAGACTATTATTTTATTATTTATTGTGTACTTCAAACATTAACAGGTCTCTTCATGTTTAATGCATGTAAGGAAATCATCACATTATTGTACAATGGATACAATCATGCATAGTTACTTGGTTGATTGATTATTTAAAACAATATGTAAAGACTAAAAAGCGTACAAAAATATTTCAAATTAAGAGAAAAAAGAGTGATCTTCATTCCTGAAATATATAGATTTCATCTATAGATTTTGCTTTTTTTTCTCCTAGAAAATAGTTGGATTTGGTTTAACCATTTATTTTTGAAAAGCATTAGATCTTAATCTCACTGAATGACTTATTTGTACATTTTTTATAGATTTTGCAGAAATAATTGTTTAGATATTTTGTGCATCATAATTGAAGTGTTATGAATATAGCTAGCAATGGGTATGGCCACAGTAAAAATCAAGCACAAAATAATTGTATTTGAAGCAACATGATTTTTTTCTACAGAAATTAAGATGTTACAGTGTACCAGACGTTCTTCTTTATTTCATTCATGTAAAGGCTGACAAGAGTCGGTATTACGGATCAACTTTACAATGACTCATGGCTAGAATTGTTTCAAGGCATTATTGCTGATGGCAACATAGCAATCAGATTAAACACCATCTGGCCACTAACCTTAGCTTTCTTCGGAATGTGCAAGTCATTCTGTGGATTCTGTTGCCCATATATCTTTACTGTTTATCCACTAATGGTTTGAGCAGCCAAAACCATGTCAGATTTATATTATTTTTTTTATTTATTGGCATTTAATATACTAGAGGTCTGCATTCATCAGCGGGTATTTGGTTGTCTGGGCCTTAGAAATTTGAAGTGAATGTCAATATCTTGTATGTTCGTATACCTACAAATCAACGCATGTACAACCGACTGGCCATGTTTAAAGTACATGCCTAAAAGAATAAATAGGATAAACCAAATTTTAGACTACATATAATCACATCTGTAATCTCTAATATTTAGTTACCTGGTACTGTGCCTTGCAATAAGAGCAGTAAGTACATGAAAACTCAATGTAAAAGTCGGTTTGCTGAAGCTGATCTTTCTTTGGTAACTACTTTGTAAGCTTACAGAGGCTAATTATGTGAGGTCCAAGTAGAGGTCTAATTTAAGGCTATTTTATAAAGACACAAAAGCCTCTATTTGTCTTTATAAAATACTAGGGGCACAGCAACGGAAATCAAAGCTGTAGACATAAAGGGCCCGATTCTGTCAGATGGGGGTGGGGAAGGGGCAGATTGGGGGTGGAGTTAGGGCGGGTGCTGTATAGTTGTCATCCTGTCAACTGTATGGCTGCTGGTCCTGGATGTCCAGGGTCGATTCTAATGTCCAGGGCCGGCAACTTGTGCAGGGAAGTTATTCCACCTCCGAGGTGGAATAACTTCCCTGGACATTTTTTTTTGGTGGACCCGGGGCGCGGATGTGGCAGGGGGACCCGAGGACATTCCCCACAGCCCAACCCTGGTCTTAGGAGGTCGGATCGGGGGTCGGGCTGCAGGGAAAGCCTTTGTTGAGCCAGCGGCCAGGATTGCGGCTTTACAATGGAGTCACGGCGCCATGGCAACCGGACGCCATGGCACTGCGGCTCCATTGAAAAGCCCTGACTGAGTTAGTCGGGCTTTCCCTGTATGTGCAGGCCGGGCTGAATCACAGTCCTGGCCTGCATGTACAGGGCTGTTTGCGATTCTGGTCCTGTGGGGCTAGACATGCCCCTCAGGATCAGAATCACGACCCCCTCTGTACATCTGGTTCAAACTGGACTACAGAGGGGGTGTATGTCTGGGATGGAATGAGCCTGAAAATGTTTGCACATAAAGTATATGCATATGCATGGGTCTTATAAATAATAGGGTAATTTTATAAGGGGGAATGCACTTAACTGGGGGCTTTCTTACTCATTCATGCACATATGTGGCCACATGCACACATTAGTGACTCTGATAAAATACTAACCAGCTTAAAAGTGCATATGATTCATGGGCAGAGTTTGGGCACATCAGCAGAGTTTGGGCAGTGTGTGCATGCGGATTATAAAATACCATGCATATTTATTAGAAAATACTTTAACTTATGTGCGTGCTTGAAAAATCTAGGTGTGGTATGCACGTGCCGCACCGGAAACATGTATGTGCCCCATTCAGGAATCATGGGCACATCTATACTTGTGGTTGTGGAATCAGGTTTAAATTGGGCCTGTCTTCTATTTGGGCTGGATGTGCATGTTATGGAATTGGCTCATAGTGCATAAATTGCTGCTTTGCATGTACTTCTCCAGACTCCGCCTCTAAACATGCCCACGCTCAGGTCAGGTACAAGCACAGCCCTTCATGCCACTGTCCGTTTATGCAAATGAAAGCACATTTTAGAATGGATGTCTGGCTGCAAATTAGGATGTTCCTACTTCAGTACTAATACCCAATACAACGAAACACTAACTGAGGATACGAATAATCCACTTAAACAAAAAACCTCAGTATCACCTTACCAATAAATCTACTCCATAATTCTACCTTAATACTATACTTCTGGGAGTACTCCTGTGAGTTTAAAGGGAACGGTTACATCATTCCTCCTCTCTGTCCCTTTGATTGGTTCAGAAAGTTACTTAAATTGAGTCTTCACGTCAGACGCTATAGCCAGAGAGATTAATGGTTTGGAGTGGTAAAGTTAAGCCCCGATGAAGCAATTTGTTCGTAGGGCGTTTGTGGCAAGAAGTATATTCTTCTGGAAGACACTCCAAGAGATAAGTAATTGATTGAGACTACTTTAAAATTTTGGTGAAGTGTTCTGGCTTTTAGGTTTGCCTTTTTCCATAAGGTCAATGAGAACACTGTGGATCCTGGAGTATTGAGCTGGCAAATCATGGATTTCATCTATTATGATGCATTGAGCATTCAAGCAATACATTTGTAGTATTTCAGTCTCCTTGACTGTGAAAGTTTGATTCTATAAAAATTATATGAGTGGTTAAATATTTGGGGAGAAGGAGTTTTTTAGACCTGTAATGATATTCCAGAGCGGTTCCCCTTCAAACAAGCATTGATTGCCTCAGAGAGGGAGAGAAGGATTACTGAGGTCTTTTCTCTTTCCCGTTAGGGTGTTCTTCCAGAAGTATAGTTTTAAGGTAGAATTATAGAGTAGATTAATTGGTAAGATGATACTGACCATTTTTGTTTAAGTGCAAAATAGGATGCCCAAGTCAAAATGTCCAATATATAGCGGGAGGTAGGGGACAGCTGAGATGGTGGTCACATGTAAGTGCCACGTAAAATCAACCTCTCTCCACCATGAGACATTTACAAGTAAGCTACATAGAAGCAAAAATGGGGATGCGTATAGGTATGGGTTAGACATGTTCAGGATGTCTCCGGATTTCAGAAACTTGCATCTATCATATGTGCTCATGCTCTGAACAGGGGACATCAATGTGCATGTGGCCCTATTACAGAACGTAACTGTGGATCTCTCCTCTTAACATGTCTCAGGCTGCCATTTTGCAAACTAGTGTGTACAGCGACATGAGAGCTTGAAGAAACACATTTTATTCTTGCTGGTGAGTATCGTCAAAAGAGTGAAAAGTACTGGAGGGCATTTCCCTCTTCATCTTACTGTTATCAAGTTGCAGAAATGAGCATCTTTAATAATCCTATTCATGCCTTGAAGCAGGCAAAGTCATGGATGTCCCTGATGGCAATTTCAGACATGCAATGCTAATCTGAAACCGTGTCTGCATGTGTATCTTTGATCCACCCTAGCCATGCCCCAGACACTCTCCAGCCGACTTGGACATGATCAAGCTGGACACGTGTATCTTTGGGTTGTCTAAGTAGCTCAGGGGTGTCTGCAGTTTGCTCATCTGAATGCCCATTTTCAGATGTCTGAATCAAGAATACAGTTTCTAAAACAATCCTCATGCAGTGTTGATTTTATAAAAGCCTTTCTACACGAAAAATCCTTTATAAAATTAATCCCAAAGAGGAGAGTCAGCCTTCCTCGCTTAAAGTACTGGAGTAAGTAATTACTAGGTGCTATTTGAATTAAATTAGATTAGTGGTAGACAACTCCAGTCCTTGAGTGCTGCAAGTCAGTGAGTTTTCAGGATATCCACACTGATATGGGACGCAGTTGTCTACAACAGCAACGGTACCTGCTGAGGTGTCTCATGTATATTCAGTGCAAGATAATTAATGCAAACTTTACTGTGCCTGATATTCAGTTCATGCAGTCAACGCCTAATATTAAGCACTATCAGCCTATAATTTTATTCATATGTTTATTATTCCCTTAACTAGCGACACTGAATGTATGTCTAACATTGCACCACGCCGAAGCTTATCCATTTAAAGTTAGACCTCCTAGCTAGCAGGCCTAAACTCATAACTTACCCATGTATGTACATGCTAACTCTGCTTTCATTCTGCCCCAATTCCAGCCCCTTTTTCTACTATTAAAATTTGATCAGTTAGCAATAGTTCAGTTTTATCCATAGAAGTGTTGGAAATCGACGCTTAAGTGTGTTATTCATTTACCACCTGCTGGCATACATTCAACTTGCTTTGAATATTAGGTGCACAATTGCTGTATAGTCTGCCATATTCACAGAAGTATTCTTATACAAAGGTCTCCTGTTGGTAGCCAACACTGTAAAGATGGCAGCTGGGAGATATCCTTAGTCCAAGGGGGGGGGGGGGGTTTAAGGACAAGAAAGGGTGGCAACCAGGACTAAAGTAGTATAGATGTGACATCTGGCCAGACTTTTCTGGAGAAGTCAGCTAAGATACTGTGGGCTTTGCATCCTCTCAACAATGTTAGATAAAATGCAACTGAGCAAGTTTAAGTCATTGGTGAAGGCAGTGTGTAGTGCATGCCAACACTACTAAATTTCAATGTGATCAAGGTTGTTCAGACTTCGTGTTTCATGACTCGTTCCTAGCACTCCATCTAGAAACCAAATCATGAGGATGAACAAATGGGGAGTATATGGTCAAGTCACCTTCACGGTGACATATATGCTATATTTAAGAAGTACCACTCGGCATGAAAAATAGATAACATTTGGGTATACTAAGCCCTTCCTGCATGCTGTTTCCATGGTAATAAAAAGCAATAACTTTACTGTAGGCTCCCACTGAAAATATTTCTTGTTCTTGCAGTGCCCTAAAGATATCTATTTGTTGCCCCGATGATTGAAACGCCTCAGTGATGCACTGTATTCAGAACCGTTTTCCATGGCAATAATAAGTGTTCAGTCTTTCCACTTGCACCTTGATTATGTTATTGAAACATTCTTAGATAGAAACATTAGCAAATAAGGTATTGCATATCTGGCATAAGAGTGAACCGATGAATAGAAAGTACAGTACTTCTTACTACCTACACTGCATATCTATAAAATGTTAGGTTCATTATAATAATGAAGTCTCATGCATTATCTTTCCTCCAAACAGGACGCAAACCATATTGCAGGCATAACACTTCAGAACTATACATATATTCACCTCTAGTACTTCTGCTAGTGCATTGCCACTTTGGCAGTGGGTAGATGGATTGGACAAGACTGTATTATTATCATTTGATTTCAATGGAGTACCTTGGAGCAGAGACACAACTGGTAAAATGGCTTCCCAAGGTCGAAAAGAGCGCAGTTAGAACTTGGCAGTCCTGTGTTTCATGCACAATGTACATTATTAAACACGGAAAACAAAGAAGGCCTTTTAGTCTGCAGTATAGCTTACAAGACAGATCTAAGGGAAAGAAACATGTTAGTGTGCTTTGGGGATCTATTTATGCACTGTTCTTACTCTCATTTCCTGTTTAGCCTTGTTTATGTTTATTGTAGACTTGATTACCCGCTTTTAGCTACACGCATTAAGGAGGTTTACAAAATATCTAAATTACTAAAAATCAAATCTATACACAACCACAGTACAAAAGGAGTCAAACAAACAAAAATACAAACATTGCAAACTGGACTTGCTCCGTGGATAAGTGCCCTAGAAGACCCATATCACCTAAGTCACCAAAGGCTTGCTCAAACAAAAACGTCTTAAGTAGCTTCTTGAACACTTTTAGGGACTCCACCTGCTGAATATACACAGGATGAGTTCCATTACCAAGGAGTGACAAAATAAAATGCCGAGTGTCACGTAGACTCCAACCGAGCAGAGGAAACTGATGGGAGGACCAAACAGCACTGAAGCTGCATTGAGACAGCGCATAAGGCACCAACAAATCTACCAAATAGCAAGGGCAACCAAAATAATCTGCCTTGAAAGCAAGACAAAGGATCTTACATTTGATCCAATAAAGTGTCGGCAACCAATGGTGGGCCTTTAACAATGGAGTAACATGGTCTAAATGATGTGAGAGTAAGAAGCTTGTCAGCCACATTTTGCATCTTTGTAACCTCTGTAAAGTTGCCACGGTTAAACCATGGTAAAGGGTATTACCATAACCCAGTCAACTAATTACTTAGAAAAAATCAAAATCAAAAGTGGAAGATGATTCAAAAAGGGCCTAAGGACCCGAATAATCCACAAAAAATAAAAACAAGACTTCACTGTACATGAGACTTGAGGATAAAATGTAAGCTAGGTGTCAAAAATGAACCTCAAAACCTTAAACTAGGGGCTCCACCTCCGGAGGTACACTGCATGCAACCCACAAGGCTTTGCATTTACCTGGATCCAGCTTTAAGCGATGACCTTGAAACCATCGTGAAACATGGCAAGAGAATCATTAAGAGAACACAAATCCACAGTCTGGGCATCAAATAGGAAACAAGTTGAATATTATCAGTGAACAGATGAACAGAAAACCTGACAACTGCACAAGCACAGACAACAAAGTCAAAAAGACAATAAACAAAGTGGCAAAAGAATAGACCCCTACAGACGTCCCTCCCTGCTATTTGGCCACTCTGCTGACACCGACTAACTTCCCTGCATGCTGTATGGGGAGGTTAGATGGGGCAGGAAAGGGGCTTTGCGGGTGCAGAGTTAGGGTGGGTAGTGGGCAGTATGCGGCCCCAGATACACAGGACCAATTCCAATGTTGGCCCTTTACATCCGGGGCCGGCTGCCTGTAAGGGGAACTTATTCCACCTCTGAGAGGAATAAATTCCCCTAGTCGGCAGGGGATGGCAGGCCCGGGGTGCAGCAAAGGCGGGAGGGGGCAGAGGAGATGCCCCGAAGTCCAACCCTGGCCTTGGGAGGCCAGATTGGGGGTTGGGCTGTGGGGAATGAAGATTCCTGTCCAGTGGCTGGGGATCGCAGCTCCTGAATGGAGCCGCAGTGCCATGGCAGCTGGATGTCATGGCACCGTGGCTGCATTCAGGAGCCCTGACAGAGTTAGCCGGGCAAGGTCTGTACGTGCAGGTTGACTGGAATTGGGATTCCGGCCTGCATGTGATTCTGATCCCGCAGTGCTAGACATGCCCCGCAGGATCAGAATCCCATCTCACTCTGTGTGTCCGGTTCCAACCAGGTGCACAGAGGGCCGGGACATCCAGAATGGAATCAGGCCCTTGCAGAGCACCACAAGATAAATGCCACTCTATTGAAATTTGAGAATTACAGGATACAACAAAGGAATGGTCAGACAAGAATGAAGCAAACCAGGCCCAGACGGTACCTGCAATCCCAATATCTGTCAAATACTGCAACAACAATCCATTGTCGACTAGGTCAAATGCCGCTGATAAATCTAATGAGATAATCAGGGCAATATGGCCCAAGTTGAGTGCCTGATGTAACTTACTAAGCATGAGTGTCAAACACGTTTCCGTATAATAATGTGGTTGAAACCCTGACTCATGCGGGTGCAAGACATGCTGTTGTTCCACATAATCCTTCAGCTGTAAAAAAACTACCCTCTCAATAACCTTTGCCAGAAAGAGCAACACTGAAACTGGTCTATAATTCTCCAGACAATCTGAAACCTGCACTCCCTTCTTCAAAATTGGTCGAACAACCGTCTGCTTTCACACATCAGGCAGCACCACAGAACGCAAAGAAGAGTTAACCATAGAAAGCAGATATGGGCGCTAGCACTGCAACCTAGAAAGAAGTGGAGACAGAATAGGGTCCTGGATGGAGGTAGTAGGTCAAAGTTGTCTGATAATATTCTGTAAATAAAGAAGTGATACCTCTGAAAATGAAGACCATGAATTGAAAGGTAAGACTGAAGAAAATCACCTGACTGCCATGGGAGACAAAGCAGACAGTCCATCAACCACCGTAGGAGACATTGAGAGCACTGCTGCAGACAACAGGGATACACAAAATCATGCACCTTACAGTGAAACACAAGATGCAAAGTGCTCTACTGCCCTCTCCAGTGGCTGTTGTTCCTGCACATTCTGAAAAAGCTCCCAAAAGGGATTAGCACTACCCACAATATGAGAGGAATAAAATGCTTTTTTAGCTAAAGCTACCTCAAATGCATAAACTCAAGCAACATTCTTAAATTGTAACAAAAATTCAGAGCATTTGCGCTTCTTCCACAACCTCTCTGCCCTATGAACCTTAGTTGTAACCTCTCATGATACCAAGACCACTTCCTCCCAGATCTCACAAACTTCACTCTCAAAGGGGCCACTATATCCAAGGCATGATGAAGGGATATATTCCAAAACTCAACCTGATCCTCCAGAGCATTATCCATAAAATCTACCGGATCTGATTAAACTAATGTTTGATAGATGCAATGAGCAGGTCGTCCTCTCCTAGATGTCATAGAGCCATTTGATCACCTTACTGATATCACATTAGTGCTTATCATCTATCAGGTCAGTTTTCTAACGGTTACATGTACTGCAGTAGCTAATGAACATACAGTATAGCTCAGATATCTATATATCTTGAAAGCTATATGGATAGTGTCAGACTGAAAATCCTTGTAGCCAGCCCAACACTATTCTTATAATGAAGGAGTGGAAGGACAACAGAGCTATGGAGGAGCTGAGAAATTATCTGGAGAGCAGTGATTTTCCTGAAAAGTTATATTATTGAACATAAAGCAGTGATGGGAGTCTCTGCACAATTCATGTGGAGGGGAATTTTAAAAGGAGCATCCAAGTGCAATCTGGGATGTCTAAGCCAGAACATCTGAAACAAAAGCAGGCGCATCCAGGTGCAGACATGGTTTCACAACCATGGATGTGCCCAATTTGGATGCCTGTGGGGGCGTCTACATAGACATTCCCAGAACCATATTTCAGAATCTGGATATCTCGGATAGCCTAATGGTTGAAGTAGTGGGGTAGGAACAGGGCAGCCAGGATTTGAAACCAACTGCTGCCATTGTTGACATTGTGCTTGGGATGGTGGAGTGCTTTCTTCTCTATACCCTATGGATGTCTTTCAGCCCAAACAAGCGCTATTCGTGCCTAGAGCAGGCCTAAACTTAGACGTGACTGCAGATGTCCATGATGTTTCCCAGATCAGGCAGAGACATCCAGGTTCCTGGGAACACTCCTGGGCCACATCTCCTGATGCACCTGTTTAGACTTGGACATCCTCATGCTGGGGACCAGTTGGCTTCTAAAAAAGCTCTGGAGATATCACTGTGCTTTGGATGTATCTATGTCTTTTTTTGGACATCCAAAGCACAAATAGGGCTTCCAAAATAACTCCCATAGTGAGTGTTGCTGGCATTTGTGAATATTCATATTAATTAAAATTTTGGTACCCACATATACATTAGGACACTAGTCAGTGCAAATTATCCCCAAAAAGTATATTCTTTTTCTTTAAGAAATGCAATTAGATTAAACAACATTCTATCATCATACAGTATTTCAAAAACACAAATGTGAATTTAGTTGTAAGTACATATATTTTTTTTTAAAAATGAGGTCTCTAATTTTATTTATTTTTCATTTTCTGAAAAAGAAATGATGTATCACACATCTGTACCAGGACTCATCAGATAATGGGCTATGGGGATAATGCTATAAGGGGAAACTAGATTTATGTGCATTTTAACACATATTTAATGCCTATTTTATAAAATAGGGGTGTAAGTGGTCAGAAATGTGACTTAAACTAGGCATAAGCGCTTATGCCAGCCCTGTCTCTAGATTTAGCAAGAATGCATGCACATTGTACTAGTTTATAATTTACATATGTAAATTTGCACTCTGCCCATTGTTGTTGTTGTTATGTGCCGTCGAATCACTGTCGATTCATGGCAACCCTGTGGATAGTTGTTCTAAACTGTGTTCGGTCTTCAGTCAGGCAGCTCGCTGTTGACAGAGTGGTACCCATAGCTGCTGTTATTGTATTGATCCATCTCATTGCTGGCCTTCCTCTTTTGCATTCACCTCGCCAAGCATGATGTCTTTCTCTAATGATCTCTCTCTTCGCTTGATGTGTCCAAAGTATGAAAGTCGAAGTCTTGTCATCTGAACTTCCAAAGAAAGTTTAGGTTTGATCTTCTCTAGTACTGACTGGTTTGTTCTTCGGGCAGTCCATGGAATACACAGTATTTGTCGCCAGCACTATAATTCAAAGGCATCAATTTTCTTCCTGTTTATCTTTTTCACTGTCCAACTTTCGCATCCATATGACGTTATTGAAAATACCATGGCTTGAACAAGTCAAATATTTGTATGGAGAGAGACATCTCTGCTCTTGAAAATCTTGTTTAGATACTTCATAGCCATTCTGCCAAGAGCAATGCATCATCTGATTTTTTGACTGCTTGTTGTTTCTTTATTAATAGTTGATCCAAGTAGGTTAAAGTTGTCAACTATTTCAATTTCTTCTCCATCAGTGATGAACTTATTGATTTTGACAGTTGTCAGGATCTTTGTCTTTTTAAAATTAAGGTGCAGGCCCATTTTAAGATCATGTTCCTTGATCTTGAGAAGCAAATGTTTCAGATCAACTCCACTTTCAGCTAATAATGTGGTATCATCAGCATAGCGAAGGTTGTTGAGTCTCCCACCAATCTTCACACCTCTGTTATCTTCGTAAAATCCTGCTTCTCTGATGATTTGTTCTGCATATAAATTAAAGCTATTTTCAGTGGAAAATATGCAGCCTTGTCATACAGATTTGCTGATTTTAAAACATTCTGTTTCTCCTTGTTCCATTCAAACTGTTGCTTCTTGATCAATGTAAAGGTTGTGCAAGAGAGCTATGAGGTGTTCTGCTACCCAAGCTTCTTAATGTGGCCCAGAGATTCTCATGGTTTACATAGTTAAAAGCCTTGCTGTAGTCAATAAAACACATATAGATATCCTTTTGGTATTTATTCTTTAGTCTTTTCAAGGACCCATCTCACATCTGTTATGATGTCTCGCGTTCCTCGCCCTTTCCTGAACCCTGCTTGCACTTCAGGCAGTTCTTAATCCAAGTATAGTTGTAGTCTCTGCTGAATATTCTTTAGTAGATTCTTGCTGGCATGTGGGATCAGAGCAATTGTGCAATAATTTCCTGTCAGTCAGGTCGCCTTTCTTCAGTATTGGTATAAACACAGATCGTTTCCAGTCAGTTGGCCATGATATTGTCTTCCATATTTCCTGGCAGAGCCTTGTAAATATGGTAACAGCTGCATCAGATTGCTGTAATACTTCAGTGGGAATGCCATCAATGCCTGATGCTTTGTTTTTTAATAAGACTTTCAATGCTGCTTCAACTTCCTCTTTTATCACCAATGGTTCCAGATCATAAGGTATAGGTTGAAACGGCTGTTGGTCCACTTGATCTTTATCATATAATAGCTCTGTATATTCTTTCTACCTTTTCTTGATCTGCTCAGCATCATTCAACAGTTTTTGCAAGTTTCTTCTTAATTATAAATGCAACACCATTTCTTCTTTGTCTTTCATTTCCAGCATAGTAGACTATGTGATCATCTGATGCAAAGTGCTCAATGCCAGTCCATTTCAGTTCGCTGACACCCAACAGACCGAGTTGTACATGTTCCGTTTCATTCTTGACCACCTCCAGCTTCCCTTGGTTCATGCTTTGTATGTTACATGTCCCAATATGTAAGACATTTTTGCAGCTTCTGACTCTCATTTCATGCACAGCTACATCAGTAGTCAGATGTCTGGAGGGCTTTGATCCAACCATACATAAATGCTGGATTTACTCTGAAAAGTCTTCAGCTCCTCCCCAATAGCCAGTTGAGTGCCTTCTGATCTTGGGGTCTCATCTTCCAGCATTATGGTGCAATTTTTTTTTTTTTTTTGGTGACTATCCACTGGTGTTTTCGTGGCAAGATACGGAAGTAGACTGCCAAGCCTTTCATCCACGCAGTTGATGTTGTTGCCATTGTCACAGAAATGTGATCCTCCGCAGCCAACACCATCCCATTCTGCTGCTGCCCAGTTGGGTGGTTTGTCTTGGTCTGGCACCTCAGCTGAGACTTGTCCATCTTGGGATATCCTACCAGTATTTAAGCTAAAGATAGCTTAGCCCTCAGCATCACTGATGCACACAAGCCCTCACAAATGAGGGATTTTGCCCATGCTCTTCCCAAACTCTACCCCATGCATACCTTCAGCAAAATTATGTGCTATTGGTATGAAGCATATATTATGCATTACATGCATGAGGGGGTCATTTTTAGAAGCCCTCTTCATGCTTTGAACATTCTGAAAATGGGCATGCAGATGTCCAAAGCATGGAGACATTCCTGGAGTCATTTTAGAAACTGAGTTTGGGTATGTCCCTGGCACAAGGATGAATCCTCAAAAAAAAGAGTACATCCATTAATAAAATCAATAAATAATGAAACAGTCAAATATTAATATATTACAACTAAAAACATATAATGAAACGTCAATTAAAAGACATCCAAATAATTATACCAAAGTGAAAAAGCAAAAAGACTGCTCATTGGACCATAAGTTGGATATCCTAATACTACTGAGCATTTGTATAGCGCTACAAGACGTACACAGCGCTGTCAGACATATAAG
The DNA here is from genome assembly GCA_033557465.1 of Ichthyophis bannanicus. Lineage (NCBI taxonomy): Eukaryota > Metazoa > Chordata > Amphibia > Gymnophiona > Ichthyophiidae > Ichthyophis > Ichthyophis bannanicus. Next base: position 39,029,087 of record CM066050.1, on the reverse strand, counting down.
AGACAGCCCCTGCTCATCAGAGCTTACAATCTAGTCAAGACAGGCAACACAGTAGGTGTAGACTGGGATACCAATTAAACAACATAAGCAGATGAGTGTTACAAACTAACTGGCATCCAAATTTAAAACATGGCAAGCGAGCAATGTAAAAGGGGACATGCCCCAAGTTTCATTGTATGTTTTTAGTTGTAATGTATTCATATTTGACTGTTTTATTCTTTATTGGTTTTATTAATGGATGTTTTAAGGTTCCCCCTGATGAAGGCACTTGCCAAAACATGACCATGTCGGGGCTTCTTCTAATAAAGGACTTCTTTTACACCTCACTCCTTGTTGTTCTCCTTGCTGTTCTGCGAGTGTGTGTGCTTCTTTGTGAACCTGGCACAGGGATGACCTTGTAGGAACAGGGGCATAGTGGAGACTTGTTTGGGGTGGTCATCCAAACATAGATATTTGCAACAGATTTCAGAAACTTGATCTGTTGGGTGTCAGCGAACTGAAATGGACTGGCATCGGGTACTTTGCATCAGATGATCACATGGTCTACTATGCTGGAAATGAAAGACAAAGAAGAAATGGTGTTGCATTTATAATAAAGAAGAAACTTGCAAGAACTGTAATGAAATACAATGCAGTCAGCGAACGCTTAATCTCTATTCGTCTACGAGGAATGCCTATCAACACAACTATAATTCAAGTATATGCCCCAACAACAGCTGCAGAAGAGAATGAAATTGAAGAGTTCTATGAACAAGTACAAGCTGAAATTGACAGAACATGCAAACAGGATATCCTGATAGTCATGGGTGACTGGAACGCAAAAGTTGGCAACAAAGAGGAAGGCAAAGTAGTTGGAAAATATGGACTTGGCAACAGAAATGAAGCTGGAGAACGACTGATAGAATTCTGCAAGACCAATGATCTATTCATCTCAAACACCTTCTTCCAGCAATACAAGCGGCGACTGTACACATGGACTTCACCCAATGGATTGTATAAAAATCAAATTGACTACATCTGTGGAAGTCAATGATGGAAAAGCTCTATAACTTCAACCAAGACAAAACCTGGAGCTGACTGTGGTACAGATCATCAACTACTAGTATGCAAACTCATGCTAAAGTTGAAAAAGAGCAAACCACTCATGAATACAGCAAAATATGACCTTGAGAATATACCACTGGAATTTAAAGACTGCCTGCAAAATTGATTTGCTGCTTTAGATACAAATGACAGAGCTCCAGAAGAGTTATGGAATGACATCAAGAAGGATGTGTTGGAAGAAAGCGAGAAGTCTCTACAAAAGGTGAAAAAGAAAAAAAGGCCAAAATGGATGACTGAAGAAACTCTGAAAATTGCCCAGAAACGCAGATAAGCTAAAGCCAGAGGAGAAAGAAAGACAATCACAGAACTCAACAGAGATTTCCAATGTGCAGCAAGACAGGACAAGGAAAAGTACTACAACGACGCATGCAAGAAAATAGAAGCAGAAACTATTAGAGGAAGAACAAGATTGGCTTTCCTAAAGCTACGAGAGTTAAAGAAAAAGTTCCAGCCTCGAGTTGGAATGTTACAAGATGCTCAAGGTTCTATATTGAATGATGCTTAGAAGATCAAGTAAAGGTGGAAGGAATATACAGAATTTTTATATGATAAAGATCAAGTGGACCAGCAGCCATTTCAACCTGTTCCTTACAATCGGGAACCATTGGTGATGAAAGAAGAAGTTGAAGCAGCATTGAAAGCCTTATCAAAGAACAAAGCACCAGGCATTGACAGCATTCCAATAGAAGTATTACAGCAATCTGTTGCAGCTGTTACCGTACTTACAAGGCTCTGCCAAGAAATATGGAAGACAACATCATGGCCAACTGACTGGAAAAGATCTGTGTTTATACTAATACTAAAGAAAGGTGATCCAACTGACTGTGGAAATTATCGCACAATCGCTCTGATTCCACATGCCAGCAAGATTCTACTGAAGATTATTCAAAAGAGACTACAACCATACCTGGAACAAGAACTACCTGAAGTGCAAGCAGGGTTCAGGAAAGGGCGAGGAATGAGAGACATCATTGCGGATGTGAGATGGATCTTTGAAAAGACTAAAGAATACCAAAAGGATATCTATTCGTGCTTTATCGACTATAGCAAGGCTTTTGACTGTGTAAACCATGAGAAACTCTGGGCCTCATTAAGAAGCATGGGTATACCAGAACACCTGATTGTACTCTTGCACAATCTGTACATTAATCAAGAAGCAACAGTTCAAACGGAACAAGGAGAAACAGAATGGTTTAAAATAAGCAAAGGTGTAAGACAAGGCTGCATACTTTCCCCCTACCTGTTTAATTTATATGCAGAACAAATCATCAGAGAAGCAGGATTGTATGAAGACAACAGAGGTGTGAAGATTGGTGGAAGACTCATCAACAACCTTCGCTATGCTGATGATACCACATTACTGGCTGAAAGTGAAGATGATCTGAAACATTTGCTTCTCACAATCAAAGAACATAGTCTCAAAATGGGCATGCACCTTAATGTAAAGAAGACAAAGATCATAACAACTGGCATAATCAACAGGTTCATCGTTGAAGGAGAAGAAATTGAAATCGTGAACAACTTTAACCTACTTGGATCAACTATTAATAAAGAAGCAACAAGCAGTCAAGAATTCAGACGACGCATTGCTCTTGGCAGAATGGCTATGAAAGACTTAGATAATAACCGAGGTACCCGTAAGCCCAACCCCGCACTTGACAATCCCAATAAACCAATCCACACCATATTATGGTAAACAGATGCTTGGTCGCAGCTTTATTAACAACAGTGAAATTCGGCCCAACATGGGCCAACTTAATATTGCCCAACATTGCAAACATACCCCCCCTGCCCCCCCCCCATTTCCGGATGATACCCCCCCAGCCATTTTAAGCAAAGTGGAGCACCATCCACCCCCCCATTTCCCTTCCGCCCGCCTCGCCGTTATTAGCAGAGGCAGGCTCCCGTTGCCTTCACCGGGTAGAGACCCCCAGCCGGGACGTCTCTCCCACCCCGGGAGCTGAACCGCTCCCACTCCAGGCGGCAACAGCCTCAAGTGCCCCCCGGGTCGACGAGCGCCCGCTCGTCACCCCGCCCCAATCAGCTAACCATTGAACATACCCCCCCCCAGCTGCGACAACCACCCCCCTTTATGTGAAAAGAGGGAGGGAGGGAGGGACCTTTTTCCAAGGCGAGCAGGACGAGAGAGAACGAGCACCAGGCGTGCACCTCTCTCGCATCCTGCCACCCCGCCTCCTCCATCTTCACAGCCAATCAGGCTGCACGATCACCAGGACGCGGCCCGCTCCTCTCCCCCGCAATCCCCCCCCCCCCCCAGGAAACCCTACCCACGTGCAGGGTAGTCGGGCCCCGGGGACCCGGTTACAAGGCCGGCCTCGGGACCCGGCCCTGCGGCGACGGCGAGATTATTCTCAAGAGCAGAGATTTCTCTCTCCATACAAAGATTCGACTTGTTCAAGTCATGGTATTTTCAATAACATCATATGGATGTGAAAGCTGGACAGTGAAAAATATAGACAGGAAGAAAATTGATGCCTTTGAATTATGATGCTGGCGGCGAATACTGTGTATACCATGGACTGCCCGAAGAACAAACCTGTTGTGACTAGAGGAGATCAAACCTAAGCTTTCTTTAGAAGCTCAGATGACAAGACTTTGACTTTCATACTTTGGACACATCATGCGAAGAGAGAGATCATTAGAGAAAAACATCATGCTTGGCAAGATAGAAGGTCAATGCAAAAGAGGAAGGCCAGCAATGAGATGGATCGATACAATAACAGCCTGTCAACAATGAGCCGCCTGACTGAAGACCGAACACAATTTAGGATAGCTATCCAGAGGGTCGTCATGAGTTGACTCCGACTGGATGGCAGTTAACAACAACAACTGCACGTCACTGCTAAATCTATACCTGCTCAGGGCATGAACAGGCATCTAAAAATTGCTCATTTTGCCACTAAAACCATTGGAGGGTGTAGAGAAGATGATACCCTAATATCCCCCTACTGTGCACAACTGGAAAGGAAAATGACTAGAAAGAGGAAGCATGATGTTAGCTTGTAGTGCTGTCGACTATCTGTACTTGCAGAATGACATGCTGGAACGTGTCCCAATATAGATTACCATTGCAGGGATTTCCATGTAGCCATTCCCCTATGCAAGGTTGGGTCAATCATCAGGAAAACTAGGCAGCTGCTTAGGATGGCAGCTTCTGGGGTGACAGCAAAGAGCAGGGCATTTAAAGCTTGGAGGGGCATAAAGCTTAAGCTTAAGGAGTGGAGGAGTGGCCTAGTGGTTGGGGCAAGGTACTTCAGGCCGGAAGGTCGGGGGTTCAAATCCCACTAGAGGACAGCAACCTTGGGCCGGAAGGACTGGGGTTTCTAGTCCCACAGGTGCTCCTTGTGGTCTTGGGCAAGCCACTTAACCCTCCATAGCCCATGTTCCCTGTAAAATAGTTATCTCCAAGTTATAATGCCCTGTTCAATGTAATTTCAGTTTGTTCAATGTAAACTGCACTGATGCAGAATAGTGCAGTATATAAGAGAATGTAAATAAATAAATAAATAAATAAAATTAATTTGTCTAGGGTGCCAACATCTTGAACCAATTCTGGAGCCATTCCTGCCCCTTAGACATCCATATCGGAAATGTCTACATTTGTGAAATCCTCTCAGACCTTAAATATGCCTCCCATTTTTGGGGACGTTTTGACCTGGACATCTCAGATAGCACTTAGATGTCATTTCTAAAATGCCCCTTCACATGCATGGAAAAGTAGATGTGCTTTTTAAAAATTTACTGAAATGAAGTAAATGATTCTAAGCAACTTCTGAATGCTGGTAACATATTTAATGCTAATTTTATATTTGTATCCTGTAATAAGATATACAATTTTTTTTTAAATATATTTCTTATTTTATAATTTCTGAAGTCTTAGCCTTGAGAAACAATTTTGAAATAACAGACCTTGGATCAATATCAAAGCTTTCTGTTGATTGTTGCTCAAATACCAAATCAGATAGAAACAAATACTCCCTTCTCTGGGGATGGGAGTCCACAGGCTATGAGTGCAACAGAATCCTCAAAACAATCCTCAAAAAGAAATTGAGTCCTGAAATTCAAAATTCACAACTTTGTGTTGAAGAATCCGTCAACCTCCCTATGCTGCTGTTTCAGGAGATCAACGGCCTATCTCAGGGGAACCTTGTGTCTTTTTCAGAATGGTTAATTGCCACTTCCATTTTTTATGGGTTTCTCCTTGTCTACAAACTCTAAATCTAGCACACTTTCAGTTTTCATGTGGACAAATTGCTCGTCTACAGTATTTCCTGCTGTGCTCGACATAGGTATATTGTTACAGCACAGAACATTTAGTTTTGCAGAAAGTTTTTCATTTTCAAAATGTCAATACACAATCAAGTAATCAAAAAGCATTTGCTGAACTGTGGTGTTTGCAGGACCAGTTATTAGCGATATGCACAAGCAAAATATTTTTCATTCATTTTTGAAAATTTTTGCTTTTTTTCCAGTTTTTATATTTTTCGATTCATTTCATTTCATTAGAGCTTTGTAATGCATGGAAATAGATTTCACACCCCTTACATCATAGATTCATTGTTATTGTTGTTAAATGCCATTGAGTCGATGTCAACTTATGGCGACCCTCTGGATAGTTGTCCTAAACTGTGTTCGGTCTTCAGTCAGGTACCCATAGCTGCTTAAAGTCATAGATTAATGTGCATTAAATTGATGTTGTATGCAACGGCCTTAATGAACGGAATGTGTACTAAAATGCATATCTCTACCAGCCGCCAAAGACCCAAATCCAAAACTGTTTACACTCCAGACAACATTACATAGCTCCTCAATAGTACACGTGTGAATCTGTGACACAGTCTGCATTACTCTCCTACACCAATTCCAACAATACCAGTCTCCGGCCATTTAGTACACAACTCCACACAATAAACTGGTTATCAACTCATTGCTAAATAAACCTCCAAACATTGTGGGTGGGGAGTAGATAACCAAGCTGACAAGTAATGCAGAGAAACCTTGGTGACAGTCTCCTGCTGCTCACAGCAGGAAAGGAAGAAAAAATGCCTTGACAGACGAACGCTGCAAGCGCATGGAAATTGGGCATGAAAGAATTGGCAGAGGGCTCCCGTGGCTGTTGCTATTTTCTGCTTGATGTGAAAACAAAGATCATGCAACTCTTTTTCCAAGCAATGCTTCAAAGCTCCTGAAAAGCAACTTACTTAATCACTCACTCTCTGCAACTCTCTGGAAGTCGAAATTGTACTGGAGTCAGCTCATTTTGTGAGAAGTGAGAACTATTATACTGTATATCGCCATTCAGTGTTATCTAATGTAGCAGAGCAGGAAACATAAACACTAGATGAAAAGAAATGATTGTCTTTGAGGTTCTGTGCCTCTAACCAGGTTTATGTTTAAAAGCTACAAAGTTCTGCTACCACAAAATACAGTTTGTAGTACAAGAGACAATTGCTTCCACCCCCTGTAAAATCTTTTCAGAGCAAGCCACTTTCATAGAACACTGCCAAAACAAAGGAATTAGGCATAAAGTAAAAATGGCAGACTACCCTTTCAGGAAACCTTAATGAAGTTAAATTGCATTTCCAATTAATTATCAACACTCTCCCAGATTAATACTTCAACATTTGATAAATGGGGTGTCTAAACTATACCATGTGTCATATATGCAAATTTGTACCACACATTCCAATTTAAAAAGACATCATTTTTCATGCTTCAAAAAGGAGGGCTTAAGACTTTATACAGTAAATTTATATTTCTAGAATACTATCCCTACTTATAAAATTCCTTTGTTAGCATTACTAAATGTTACATTCTTGTGAAGCATTGCTTTTCTTTTCTTATCAACTATTTTGCCCTCATTATATTTTTTTGTTGCTGCTGCTAAATCCTCTTTGAAAGTAGCACTTAGAAATGCATTATTTTCTGAAGCCCCTTTCATTCTCTTCTCTCACACCTTCCTTGAAATGTTTTGTGCTGTTCACCTCAACTGTGTGACCATGAGATGACAGCACCAAAAAAAGCTGGCTCAGAAGCAAGAAATTGGTTAGCCAGTTAGCCCACTATAGCATCAGTTGGATACGATGGAAGTCACCATGAGTTTCAATGAAAAGCTTCAGGCAAAAGCCAAGAAGCTGCTTCTATCTAAGCAGAAAAATAGAAAAGAAAAACCGAGATTAGGAGGTCATATGTACTAAAAATTTCCCTACAGACACAAAGTAGGAAAAAAACCATTAACCCCTAAATTAAACATGGTATTCAGTGCAGAATCAGTTTTCAGTCCATGGGATGATAAAACAATGCTAGATAAAACAGAACTGCGATATTGTCTATTGAGCTTGCTATCTGGAGAAGACTCAGATCGCTTGGCATGGTGGGAAAAGGTCATATCCACTTCTGTCTGGCCTCCAATGATATGGATAGGCTCCTCCTAGATCATCTTCTCAGTTTTGTCTTGGAGTGCAGGGGGGGGGGGGGGAAGAAACAGAAAATCAGTATGTTTGTCTGAGCTGATACAGTAGAGGACAACTACAGAAATCTACAATATATACCAAATAGAGCATAAGTTGAAGCTGATTAGACAATTGTGATCAGTGTTGAGGCCACAAGATTTCCGGACAGTGGTCCAATCAACAGTTTTGAGTCATTTGGATTATTGTAATTTGGTATTCTTAGGAATGCCAAAATTGTTATTTCAATAAATTACAATGTATTCAAAATATTGATGCAAAATTGATCATACAGGATAGGGATACACCCTTAATTTTACATCTTCATTGGCTGCCAATAGCCCGTGTTTTGTTTAAGGTGTTGTGTATGGCTTTTAAAGCTATGCAGAAGACTGGCTCTATTTATCTGTCAAATAGATTGTCGCTTTGCTCTTCAACTAAATCACTATGTTCAACGCCTCATTGCACACGGATATTGCCCTCAGTTTCTGCTTTTCGACAAGAAGGTTAGAGGATGGTGTTTCTCAAGTGTGGTTGCAAAGTTACCTACTGCTATTAGGGATCTTAAGGATTATGTTCAATTTCCAAAAGTTTTAAAGACATGATTATGGAGAAAAAATTTAACTGTACTTAAGTGAATTGTTCATATATTAAGTTTAGTAATTAATATAAGTGCTGTTATTAAATTTAATTAAGTATCAATAATGTCTTTAGATTTTATTGCTTACCCTTTCACATTTATTTATTTATTTAAAGATTTAGTATACTACCATTCATAAAATAATATCATGGCAATTTACAATTGTAAACCCAATGCATTACCACTAGGCCAAATGAAAACCACAGAATCCAATGATACAGTGTGCAGGGATGAATAGTACAACAATTTAACCAGTAACAAAAATTTGCATGGTGAGACAAAGGGAAAAGGGAAACATAGGGGTATGTCTACTAAACCGTGTGGTAAGGGGCAAACCTCTGCAGTATCTGTAGGGGACATTCCCAAGGGAGGTCCTGTAGATACCATGGAGGATTGTATTTCCCGTGGGTCCCATGGTAAATCCATGTGGAGGAATGGTAGCTGTTAGGTGCACAGAGCTATCAGCAGCTCTGTGCCCCGATCACTGCCATGCCCCCCCCCCAACTGCCTTGATTGGGCCTCCCCCCACAGTATTATTGGTGCCACAGTGCAGCAATCCATGGCACCGCCAATATAAAAAAGTGAAGTGTGTGCCCTTTCTTCAGCATTGATCCCCCCTGGACAGCCCCCCTCCCCCGAGGGGATTGATGCAACTCCTGATTTAGAAAACATCCCAGCTAGCCAGTCAACTAAGCCCCCTACCTCCCCCCTGATTCAGATGTAAAAGGGTGGGGGCCCTGCAGCTGGTTGCACCCTCTTCACCCCTCCTACCCTTCCTTTAAAAAAGTGAATTCCAGCTAGTCAGCTGGCAAAGGGGGGGCCCATGGCCCCCCGGCCTCCTGCACATATCTGGTAGCCCATGGTGGTCTAGTGGAAAACAGGACAAGAGAGATCGTATTCGCTCCTGCCTCATCTTGTGGTCTATTCAAAATGGCCACCATCCCAAGGTGCTGCCCTCTATCCTCTCACTAGGGGTAGCACCACGAGATCAGTTTGCAACCCCCGTGTTATCCAAGTTGTTACTCCTGTTCTCTGTAAAGCAAAACATGTTATCCAAGTTGTTACTCCTGTTCTATGTGAAGCCAAGCAGTTTGTTATGGTTATTTTGTTGTATGTAAACCGCGCTGACAATAGTGCGGTATATAAGAAATTGTAATAAATAAATAAATAATAAATAAAATAAATAAAATCTTTGAATGGCCCATGAGAAGGGCAGGAGACAAGAGCTAGTTTTGAACCCATGTTGGTTGCTGGCTGCTCTAGCCATCAGACTACTCCTAGAGGTAAACAGTAAACTAAATGGATTTTGTAGAATTTATTTCTTTAAATCCATTGACCTATCCATGACTGCATAGCAAGTGCTGAAAACTGTCAATAACAGAGCTGTCCAAAATAAGTTCTTTGCATTTTTTGAAGGTAGTAAAACAATGAAAAAAAACCCACTTCTAAAAGCAAATTTTCACTAAATTCTAGTCATTAACTGTCAAATTTCATAGTTTTCTTCAATTAAGTAGTTAAGAGTCAAGTATTCTGTAAACATCTAAAAGGCAGATATTCATGTTTCTCAGTCAAATAGATTTATTTGGAATTTATCCCACCTGTAGGATTACAGAGGTGCAAAATGTTAGATTATTTATTTATTTACAAGCATTTATACCCCTTGCTGACCGGAGCCTATCAGGGTGTACAAGCACAGAAAAAGTACAACCAGTAACAACATTCCCTCCAGCCATCTACTACTCCCTCACAAGAGTCCCTCAAACAAGGCCATCTTCAACAGTTTGTGGAAGGCTAGCAGATTGCCCAAGGCACGCACCTCCAAAGGCAGAGCATTCCATAACTCCGCCGCTGCAATCCGAAAAACCAGAGACCTCTCACACACCATCCAAATCATCTTGACCCCAGGAGTTTCCAGCAGCTGGCCCTGTGAGGACCGCAGCATCTTCCCTGATTCATACCACCTCAGCAAGCCCTGCAAATACACTGGCTGCCCTTTGTGAAGTACCCGAAAAGCTATAACCAGAAACTTAAAACTACAATACTCCCAAATTGGGAGACAGTGCAATTGGTGCAGCAATGAGCCCACACTATCCCAGCGTGACACCCCAAAGAATACCCAGGCTGTCACATTCTAGATAACCTGCAATCTATGAATGGACCATTTGGGTAGCCTGACATAGAGGGCATTGCAATAGACCAGGGTACCTTGCATCAATGCCAACATCACCAGATGTAGGGCCAAGATGTCCAGGAAAGGACACACCTGATTGCTACCTCCCTCTGCAAGGATTTACCGCAGAGACCCACGGTACCTGACTCAGGAGGCACTGCGAGACTTTTCCCATGGTATTGCCAAGGCAGGTAACCTTCTTGTCTCCCGTTGCTGAATTTAATCAAACTTCTAGAGGGGTCTTTTACTAAAGGGTACTATCTGTCAGTGCATGTTCTGGGACTTGTGTTGACAGCTAGGGTGGGGAGATGACAGCACAGGCCAATTTCCACACTGTGAATGGTACACTGGGGTGGTAAGGAGATGGGTCAGGGGCACAGAGTAGGCATGGTGAGCACTGCACAATTAGTGTGGAGTAAACAGTGAATGCTAACTGTGACCCTTGCAATTAGCATGGGTTCACCTAATACCACCTCAGTAGGTGGAGTTAGGTGCACCTGCTCTATTTGTATGCCATGTTAGGGCAAAGGAAACATGCTTTTTATGCCCCCAATAGTTAACCTGCTGGTGTTGCACCTAAAAAAACATGGGTTTAGAGCTACTGGTGTGTTAGGTGCAACATCTTAGTGTCTGTTAGTAATAGACCCCCATAATTTTGCAATTGCATTAAGGGATGTATATGCATGTGTGTGTGTGCCTGTGTGCATGCATGTATGTGTTCCATCTTGAATGATATGACACCTACAGTACAGGCTAAAATTGGAAAGGAGAGGAAGAGTAGTGAAAGATCATTCAGCACCACTAACAGTGGACAGCTCCCCTAAACTCTTGCAGCTGCTGTGGGACTTCCCAATTCAGCCACACCTTTTAGTTTTTTTTCTGCATGGTAGGCTCTGTTCCTGCCTTCACCCATCAGAAAAGAAATAGTAAGATTATTATCTTCAATTCCCCGCACCTCAAAACGTTTTTTTTTTCTTTTATTTGAGAGAAAGAATTAAATGACATCTTTACATAATCAAGGCTTAGTTTGACAGTTTAACCCAGAGGCTGACTGCTAATCAAACAAGATCACTGTAAGGAGAAAATGGGACTGGGAGAAAGTGCATCCAAAGGAAACAACAGATGAAAGTGAAAATATTCTGAAACTGGAGCTATATTATTCCTTGCCTCTATGGGAAAGAATGTAGTATTTCCCGAAATACACTGGGTTGCAGTGTCCTCCTATACAGGGTCACTGTTCGGTGCCTGTCAGCTCAGCATAGTGTTTAACTTGTCTGGGACTATCTATTCTAAAAAGTGAAACTAAAGCATGCTATTCTCAAAGTAAGCCAGGTTGGACAAAACAGCTGTTTTTTAAATTAAATATCCCATAGTATCTACCCTTGGGAAAATGAGGGGTGCCTTAGGATCGTCCTTCCCTTCAATAAAACCATTCTTATCGTGTTATAGTGATGCAAGGCCATCATTTTTTAAAGGGTTCACCAATGCCGCATTAGCTTTAACAGTCTTAACAAGCACGCCTGCTTGAATGGAATGATATTACAACATCAAAACTGATGTTACTGACATTATTCAAACTCTGTTACCCTTGCATCAGGTAGTGAATAAACTCCCTTAGAGTAAGCATCTTCTATTCATCTCCCTGCTGTCCTCGTAGACCTCATTTACTAATGTGCACTAATGTGTTGGCATCCGTTAATCTAATTTATGCAAGTTATTTAAGCAAACCCCATAATTATCAATGTATGAAATAAGCACATAAAGTAAATGAGGCCCCACGTTTGCTTGAAAGGCCTCCAGTATTTCTCCTCAAATGGCTCTAAGGATGATTCATTCTTACTCTGTGAAAACCTCTTCCTTTCTTTGACCAGCAAGTATAGACCATAAATGAAACCTTAATCAATTGATATTTCCCTGTCTCAATCATGCCCTGAAACTCTGCATTAACAGTATTTCAGGTGCATCTTACCTATGTGCAATAAATCTAGCCAGCTGTACAATATGAAGTGCTGAAAAATATCCATTCTACATTTCAACTTTTAATTTGATAGTTGATCTAGTACATCACGTTTCATTCCTCCAAAAGAAGAAGCAGAAAGGGCCAGAAACATTTTACTGGTGAATATATGCAAATACGCTTTATTGTATTTGTGTACAAACGTGCAAGGCTTACACAGTCTTTCATTAAAAGCCCAGTATGGGACCTTTGTATTCTGTAAGTTATGTTTAATCTTGTCCTGCAGTTTTATCTGTAGTGTCAAAGAAGCTTCAACTGCAAAGATACAATAAAGGTCATTAATATTTTCCATGTATTCTACACCTGATAATGTTGTTTGGGCACTCTTGTCTTGTTCATATTAACTGATCTTTCTTTTTAACATTCTGCCAAGTTTGCATAAATTACACATGACAACTGGCATAATCAACAGGTTCATCGTTGAAGGAGAAGAAATTGAAATTGTGAACAACTTTAACCTACTTGGATCAACTATCAATAAAGAAGCAACAAGTAGTCAAGAAATCAAACGACGCATTGCTCTTGGCAGAATGGCTATGAAAGACCTAGATAAGATTCTCAAGAGCAGAGATGTCTCTCTCCATACAAAGGTTCGACTTGTTCAAGCCATGGTATTTTCAATAACATCATATGGATGTGAAAGCTGGACAGTGAAAAAGACAGACAGGAAGAAAATTGATGCCTTTGAATTATGGTGCTGGCGGCTAATACTGTGTATACCATGGACTGCCCGAAGAACAAACCAGTTGGTACTACAGGAGATCAAACCTAAGCTTTCTTTAGAAGCTCAGCTGACAAGATTCGACTTTCATACTTTGGACACATCATGCGAAGAGAGAGATCATTAGAGAAAGACATCATGCTTGGCAAGATAGAAGGTCAACGCAAAAGAAGAAGGCCAGCAATGAGATGGATCGATACAATAACAGCAGCTACGGGTACCAGTCTGTCAACAATGAGCCACCTGACTGAAGACCGAACACAATTTAGAATAGCTATCCAGAGGGTCGCCATGAGTCGACTCTGACTCAACGGCACTTAACAACAACATCCATGACTTTTACAAAGTTTGGTCAAGTAAAACTATGCATCCCTCACATTTTTCAAGCAAATGCATTCAACTCACTGATTAAAAAGGGTTTTGTTCCAGATCAAGAGCTTGTAATTAGTGCACGCCACTGGTCCTCTCAGCATTGTCTTTAGCATAGTAACCCTCTTGTTGCTTATATATCACTGTAATCTTTTTTGTAATGCAATCAAATCATGGTCCTTAAGTTAGGACTACCTAAACTTGTCCTCTGGGATCCCATAGGTTGTCACATTTTCAGGATATTTGCAATAAATGTGAATGTGTTAAATTGACATTTACTAGGTTTCCAGTGTATGATGCTTTGGGTGTTATTTTAGAAGCATCCTCATGTCTAAAGAACAGTATTTATGCATGTAAATTTCCATACATATGTAACTGCCATTTTAGAAAGGGGCTATTTTATGTCAGGGCTGCTAATGACATCTAGATCTGTGGTTCTCAACCCATTCCTCAGAGCACACACCCATCCAGTCAGGTTTTTGGGATATTCACAATGAGATATATTTTGCATGCACTTGCCTCCTTGGTATGCAAATCTGTCTCATACATATTTATTGTAGATATCCCGTAAACCTGAGTGGATTAATGTGCCCTAAGGAATGGGTTGAGAACCACTGATCTAGATGTTCAAGGGGTGCGGTTAGGGTGGGGAGGAGGAATGGTTTGGGAGGTTCTACAACACAGATGTCAGTTCCCCATTTTACAAGAAAAAAATATAGGCATCAGCATTTACAGCTACCATAAGGCACGAAGAAGTGTCTGCTTGAAGGGGCAGCCATCAAAATGCCAAGTTCTGCCCCTTTGATCACTGCCGACCTTGATCCCCCTGATCCCCCAATCTTGATCCCCCTGATCATCTCACAAATCTTCTGATCCCCTTCCCCATGAACTCCAATCCTCCAACCACCCAAAGCATCTGATCCCCCCACCCACATCCCACTGCAAAAAGATCCCTCCACTCATCCCCCCAGCAATAGCAAACCCCCTATCAGTCTTACCTAATACCCATCCCTGGGTGCCTGATGTCTAGTGGGAACATGAGTAATCCCCAATTGCTCCTGCTCTTACGGTGATAGGTTCCAAAATGGCGCCCATGGCTCATAGTGGAAACCTCATGGTACTGGCCCCTAGTGGTGGCATGTGAAAGAGTTACAGAGAAAACAATGAAAGAAAAATTCAAATTACACATGACACGTAGACCATGATCTGTCTCACACATGTATACCCTGTTTCGATTTTAATTCAAAGGAAGTAAAATGCCTTATTTTCTCTTTTTTGCTGAACAAAAGCCAAGAAAGAAAGAAATGGTAAATGGTCCATCCCAATCCTTTGAACTTCCTCTTTTTCTTTTTAAGTAATACATGCATTCTTAATTGTGGCAGAAGGGAAGTCTATAAAACAGACCACATTCCTTTTCTTGCAATCTTCCTGGATTGGATGGGACTCCTAACCCAGGTTTATGGAAAAGCAAAGGCAATTTCTTTATTGACCTACAAGGAGTAATGAGCTGAAGAAAACAGAAAGAGTCTATCTGCTTCAAAGAGAACTGGCCCTGAGCTAGCTTAGCCCCTGCTTCATTGCATTTTTTCACATTTCTTTATGGGAGATAAGAAGAGAGGGAGGGGTTAGGATTGAGGGGTCAGCATAGCATACTGGGGTAATGGGTTTCCCGGCAAGAAGTATAGCTCCATTAGGTTTGTACATTTTTACACTCAGGCTGAAAACGGTTATGGTGGACTGTCTTTCAATGCATCAGAGTTTGAATGAAAACTAACAATTCTTTTCTCTCCTTACTTTTTAATGTATTTTTCTTTCATTTGGAAGTACAGTATTAATGGAAAAAAGTACTGGAGAGAATTACTGTCTGAATGTAACTCATCTTGAACCTCTATTGGAAAAAGGCGTGAGCTATATACCAATAAATAAATAAATATTCTCATAGTGCTTCAAGGGATAAAATGACATTGTTAGAATGACAAGGATTAATTGCTGCTTAGGTATCAAGCAGCCCGTAAAAAGAGCACAGGATTGGGAAAGAGATTGGTAAAGAAAACAGAAGATGAAAACCAATAGCCTGAAACTGGAGACAGATTATTCCTGTCTGCCAAGAATAAAATACAACACTTTTCAGAAAGACACTGCTTAGTGCTTCTCTCCAGTCCTGCTCTATACTCGTCTGCACCTGTCAATCACAGTGGATACATTTATTTATTTAAGCTTCATTCCAGTCCCCATCAATGAGCCCGAGAGATACCAAAACATAAAATATAAGTTATTTTGGACTGTTGCTTCTTCCTGTTCCAAAGGTAAAAAGAAATAACTCTCTCAGAATAGCTGTTTTGCAAAGAAATGCCAAAGTGTCTACTGTAGAAGCAAAATGTAAATAGGTGAGACTGGACAATGCACTACCACCTATTGGTGTCAAAATTCATCACATGGTAATTTTCATAACATAGCCACATCAGCAAGAGCAGCATAGACTATAGTGAAGAGAGCAAACAGGGGATTCAGAAGTTCAAAAGGAATGCACATTTAATGGAATTTGACTCCATGCAGACCCCTCAATGTATTTGCAAGGGACGTGGGCATATCAAAATGAATTCTGCAGAGCTAACTTGACTGCTTCTAGGATGTTGTCTGCTTCCCTTCAGATCCCTTGTGTACTGTCAAGAAGTCGTGCTGCTAAACAGAGAAAGAGAGAAATTTCTCTTCACGGCTTATGGCTTTTCTGTAAAGCTAAGGATTGCAGAGGAAGAAACACGGCTCCCCAGGAGAGTAAATATAAAGGTCCCGATGATAAAATGCATCTATTTTCTGGAGGTTTGGGTAGATACAAGTCTTATTATTCGTCTTTATAAACTGGATTGCTATTTTGGAGCCTGCTCTGTGCATTTCACATGTGTTACCTCCGCAGTCAGTGCTGTATAAACACCACACTGTAGCCTGTAAACATCACAGGAGCCAAGGACATGATCTTGGGAAAGAAATGTCTGGATAAGCAGCTTTCACAGAACGGAGATGTCAGAAGCAATAACCGTGGCTTAGTCCTCTCTGGCTCTCTCTCTCTGATTCATGGGCACACAGATCCACACCAAAAGTCACAGAACACACAGAGGACTGTCCTCAAATCTCAATGTCTTGTGACTGATAACGTCTCACAAACTGTGATTCTGGGCGGTATAGATCCTGACTCTTATTCTTCAGAGGACTGTTTCTCCACTCAGATCTAGCTCAGTCTGTTAATAGGAAGAGTAATTCCTTCACCCCTTTCACTTTGCTTCCCATCAGATCCCTTACAAAGCCTTTTGATTCACGACAGCTGCGCAGTCACCTAAAGAATCATTTCAGCTAAGTTCATATTCCAAACTATGTCCAGCTTGATTAGCTGTTCTGGTTAATGCCTCAGCCACATACAATAAGCATCGTGCGACTGTGGTTTGTAGCTTTTCAACTAAAGACACAAATTGAATTTACAAATCCCTAGCATAAACTAATTCAATCTGGACAAGAGAAGCTATCCTCTCCACCACAGATACTGTACTTACATGTGATATTCCAGTTCCGGAGATTAGCAGATGCAGTGTAGAAAGCTCAAATCTTGCAACCACTGGCATTTAAAGAAATCTGATAAATTATTATCCCATGTAAAGACAAAAGGTATGCCGACTTGAAAGGGAAAATAATGGAATCTACAGGATGAAACAAAAGGTTGAAAAGAACAGAAATCTCAGTGAAAGCTTCTGTGCAGCTCGGTAGATGAGAGCTCCGAGGACTGCTTTCTGCTACTACGGCTGCTGCTGCTGCTGCCCTACTTCTGATGTCTGGAGCAAAGCTCTGTGACGTCACCCAGCTATTTGCATATTCTGCCCAATAGCTGACACCTGTGCACTCTTCTGTCTGCGAGAGATGGAAAGAGAGCCTCCCTTCTTCAGCCTAGCCCCCTGCCCTTTGTTCAAGACCAGATCCCTCTGCTGTACCACCACTTTCCTCCCCTTTCTGCAACCTGGTAAACAAACATGCCTGGTATGTCCAGAAACAGTAAGGCAGCACATCATGTTTAATGTCAAGAACGTTTAGTTTCCAGATTTGCAGAAAGGAATAATACCTTCGCCACCTCTGAAACCTGAAGCAAAAGCTGAGAACTCAAGAACTATGAGGCCGCGGGGCAGGGTCCCCGACGGCCGAATATAACTGGGCACATGGCCCAGTGCGGGGACCCTACACGCGGCCGGCGGTGTGGTCGTGGTATTGGGGGCAGCTTTCAAACCCATTGGCTCTCCTTTGAGTGACGGCCGGGAGAGCCAATGGGTGGAGATTGAGCCTGGGGCAGCGTGGGAAGATGCGTGGGTTCCTGGTCTTTGGCGGCAGGGGAGGAAGGTTGGAAGCGCTGGCTGGAGCGCACGGGAAGGTGGGGGGCTAAGGTGAAAAAGAAGAGGAGGCATTCGCGCAGGCGGCGGCATGGTTCTGAGTCTTCCTCTTCCTCTGCGTCCAGCTCCTCGCCCTCTTCCTCGGGAACGGAGTGTGTGGGGCAGGGGGTTGGCAGGGCCCACAGGGGGAAAGGGCACTCCTACATTGGCATCGTTCTCGGAGTGATGGGAAGGGGTGCCGAGAAATCTACGTCAGAAAATCAGGAAGCAGCGGTACATAGATATTTTCCATTTATTGGAGGGCAGGAAGCAGTCGGGCGATAGTAAGAAGAAGTGAAAGGAGGATGAGAAGGCGGGTCGGATTAGAAAGGTGTCATGCAACGTGGTAAATTGGGCAAGAGCATTTTTGCGGTTGGCAAGTGTTTGGGGTCAGCAGTCTCCAGAGGATTACGGAATGCTGTTGGCATATGCAGATTCAATTTTGGAGGCTTCACAGACACACGAAGGGTAGGCGTGGTTGAACTACGATGAAAAGTTTAGGGATAAGATGGGGGAGAGTAAAGTGTTGACTTGGGGAACCCAGGATATTAATTTATGGCTGACGCAGATGTTGGTTAGGGTGGGTTCCAGGGGCGGAGGTGGGGGGAGAGGTGGGGGAGAACACGGTGGTATTAGGTTGCTCCTTTCGTGCAGTGGGGGGAATCTCCCAGTAGAAAGCGGGGGGAGGGGGCTCAGGGGACATATGTTGGCAATTCAATAAGTCTTCGTGCCCATTTCCCGATTGTAAGTTCCAACACGCCTGCTTGCTCTGCAATGGGGGACACCCCGCAATTAAATGCATTAAGAAAGGGACCTCTGGCGGGCCCGTCCAGGCTCCCAAGTAACGAGGACGTGCGGGCGTTGGCTCCCACTCTGATTCATTGGGAGGCGATAAGAGCCTGGTTGCGACGCTATCCAAGGAGGAAGGACAGGGAGGTTTTGGAAGGGGGGTTCCAGTTTGGCTTTACTATACCGGTGCAGGGGACCGTGGTGGGGAAGACAGCGCACAATTCCCCATTGGTGCAGCGTTTTGCAGCAGTGGTCTGTGATAAGTTGGCAGTGGAATTGAACTTAGGTAGAATTGCAGGCCCTTTCGCAGAGCAGCCCCTCGCAAATCTAGTGGTTTCTCTGCTGGGGGTAGTGCCTAAGAAAGAGCTGGGGAAGTTTTGTTTGATCCACAACTTGTTATTTCCGTTAGGGGCTTCGGTTAATGATCACATACCGAGGGAACTGTGCGCTCTTCGTTACGCTTCATTTGATGAGGCTGTTGAGTTGGTTCAACAATGTGGCCTAGGAGCTTGGATGGCAAAGGTGGACATTGAGTCTGCGTTTCGTTTGCTCCCAGTGCATCCAGCGGCTTTTCATTTGTTAGGTTTTTGCTTTGCAGATGAGTTTTATGTGGACAAATGCATGCCTATGGGGTGTCATGTTTCTTGCGCCTATTTTGAGAAGTTCAGTTCATTTTTGTATTGGGCGTTGGTGCAGGAAGTCAGTTGTGTGAATGTGGTTCACTATCTGGATGATTTCTTTTTCATCGGTGCGGTGCAGTTTCAGCAGTTGTTGCGGGGCTTCGTGGACATGGCGAGCGAATGGTGTCTGCCTTTGGCTGCGGGTAAGATGGAACATCCGGCCACAAGAATTGCTTTTCTGGGGGTAGAGCTTGATTCACAGGAGATGGTTGCTCGTCTCCCAATGGACAAGGTAGTGAAGTTGTGAGTGTGGGTGGCGAACGGGTTGGCTTCCGCCAAGTTAACTTTGCGTGAGGTGCAAGTATTGATTGGCTCCCTGAACTTTGCGTGCAGGGTCATCTCGATGGGCCGTGTGTTTTTGCGACAGTTGGCAGCATCTACAGCTGGGGTGAGGAAGCCACATCATTGATTCAAAATGTCAAGAAATATGAAGGCGGATTTGAGAGTTTGGGATGATTTCTTGGAAGGCTTTAACGGGGTTTCGGTCATAAGGGAGCCTGAGATGTCTAGCGTTGACTTGCAGCTATAAACGAACGCGGCTGGTAGTGCGGGCCTGGGCATTTATTTTGGGGTGCTTGGCGTGCCACTAGATGGCCACAGTCATGGCGTGTATCTGGTTTGACAAACAATATTATGTTCTTGGAACTGTTTCCGATGTTGGTAGTGCTACGGTTGTGGCCTGACAAGCTCCGGAATCGTAAGGTTGTTTGGTGGTGTGATAATGAGGCGGTGGTCTCTGTGGTGAACCATTATGCTCCATGTTACGCACAAGTGGCTGGGTTGATGAGGGAGATAGTGTTGGCATGTTTGAGGTTCATTTGTTCATTGGGCGGGCCTGCAGACAGCCGAACGGCCATTGGGGATTAATTTGTGTCTCGACCCAGAAGTGGTGTCCGTCCTATGGCTGGGTGAACGTGGTCTGCGTTGGCCGCAGCTCTTACCTTTGCTTCGGCACCATCGGCAGGTGAGGAAGGAGCCATCAGTTATTCTGCTGCACGTGGGTGGCAATGACCTGGTCTCATGGACTTGTAAACAGTTGATTAGAGCAGTAAAGAGGGACTTGGCAGAGGTTCTGATTATGTTTCAAGATGTTATTTTGTTATGGTCAGATATCATTCCAAGGCTTGCCTGCCGACACCAGCGGCGCTGGTTGCGTGGCCTGGCAAAGATCAATTGGCAGATTGGTCGTTGGGTATGCGACCACGCGGGATACTAAATATTGCACTCTTGGGTGGAAGTGGATTGCAGGGGGTTGTATCGGCAGGATGGGATGCATTTATCCCCTGTGGGGATTGACTTGCTGCTTAATGATTGGCAGAAGGCTTTGGAGTGTGTTGTGCAGCGGGAGGCTCGCTGGTCGCAGCTTGGTCTTGGGGGGGGGCAGGTGGCGCAGGGACGTTAAAGTCTCCTGCGCCGGGTGGCGGGATCCCGGAGGTTTCATAACGTTCATAACATTTCCATTACAAGATAACCTTCTTAGTAAACCAACCAGTGAAACGAGCCTCCACCCGTCATACTATTAGCAAGGTGGCCCCATTCCACTTCCGCCGTGGCCGGGCCAGCGGCAAACTTCATCCCCTCCTTTTACCCGGCCTCACCATATTATTAGCAAAAGCTGGCCAGGGGTTATCCGGGTTGGGGGCAACCGACCCCAACCCCAATTACAGTTTAAGGCTCCGGACCCGGAAACCTCCGGGATCCTGCCACCCGGCGCAGGAGACTTTAACGTCCCTGCAAATTTATCGCACGCACATTCACTGTGGTTTTCCTGAAAACCTGACTGGCTAGGTGTGTCCCGAAAACTGGGTTGAGAATCACTAATCTTGAGAGATGCGCCTTCATTTGTTTCAGTTTGTTTAGTACATGTGAAAATATGTTGGCCACTTTTTTATTTATTTATACAACTTGCAGTCCCTAACATTATATAAATATAAATAGGACCACTTACAAGTGCAAATAACATCCACTTGTAAATGGCCATTTTAGAAAAGTTTCATTTTATATGTGGATGACCAAATCTTGTCAAAATTGCATGGGGCATGTCAGAGACGTGGCCTGGGCGGGATAAAAATCTACATTTGTATTGCACTTTTCATATAGAAAATGCACCTGCAAGCACAAAATTGCTCACATCTGGATTTGCATCTGCTCTCTGACACAGACTTTAAAAAGTGTTCCTTTTGGCCATCCCTTTATAAGAGGGATTAAGGGGGAATGCAAGATGAGGTAAAATTAGAGTCCTCTGTAGTTAATTAAGAGCATCTGCATTTCTGGGAATGCGAAATGGCTCAGATACCTGTGAAAGTGCTGACATTTACATGGATACGTTGTGAACTGCCAGCACTTATAGGGCTCATTCCGTTCCAGACGGAGATCCCCTCTGTATGTCTGGTCTGAACCGGATGTACAGAGGGGATTGCGATTCTGATCGCCCCACGGGATCAGATTCACGAACAGTTCTGTATGTGCAGATTGAGACTTGCGATTCAGCCTGGCCTGCATGTACAGGACTGTACCTAGCTAACTCAGTGAAGGCTCTTCAGTGGAGCTGTGGCACCATGGCGTCATGTTGCCATGGCACCGCGGCTCCATTGAAGAGCCGCAATGTCGGTTGCAGGACTTCAAGGCTTCATTCCCCGCAGCCCGACCCCGATCTGGCCTCCTAAGGCCAGAGTCGGGCTGTGGGGAATTCCTTCAGGCCCCCCTGACAATCCAAGCCCTGGGCCACTGAAGAAAATAGGTCCACCTTAGAATAGTTTCCCCGCACAAGTCACCAGCCCTGGACGTACAGAGCCAACATTAGAATCAACCCTGTACATCCAGGGCTGGCGACTACTCACCACCTGCCCAGACTCCACCCCTTCCCCACCCCCATCTAACTTCCACGCACAATCGGTGGCGAACTTAGATACGGTGGGGGAAGGCACAAATAGTGGGGTTGGACGTCTCGTTAGGACATCCATCCTCGCTATTCGTGGCACAGAATCAGGCCATGTGTGTAGGTTGCTGGGTTTCCTCGCTCAAGTTTTTCGATGTGCACATTGTCAAATGGCTCTTCCCACTGCACGTGGCTATAAATCCCCTTGTGTCCCTGCACCTCATTTTTATTTTAGAGCTGTTTTTAAAATATGATCAGAATTGAGTATGTCCTGACCTTGACATCTCATTTC
Organism: Ichthyophis bannanicus; assembly: GCA_033557465.1. Taxonomy (NCBI): domain Eukaryota; kingdom Metazoa; phylum Chordata; class Amphibia; order Gymnophiona; family Ichthyophiidae; genus Ichthyophis; species Ichthyophis bannanicus. Next base: position 39,006,551 of record CM066050.1, on the reverse strand, counting down.
CAGTCTCCACATACTATCTAAAATGTGCCTTCACATATATTTATTAATCTATTTTGCTTGCTTACACAGCAAGATCATAAAAACCAAAATTACAAACACATTTTTATGCAGTCCAAACCAAATTCCAAGTCCTATATCCATTACTTTAAGCACCTTCAAGTCAATGCTGACTTCTCGTGACCCAGCAGCCCCTGGGTTTTTATGGCAAAGTATAACCAGAAGAAGATTGCCGGGCCTTTTCTTCCAAGGCCATGGAGGGTAAAGTGACTTACCCAAGGAGTGCAGTGGGAATTGAATCCAGATCTTCTGGGAAGTAGGCTGCTGCTCTAACCACTAGGCTACTCCTCCATGCCATACAGACCCAGTAATACAGTAACTTTCATTAATCCTTCCAACTTCAAGAACCAAAGTTATGGGAGCAGGGACTTCTGCAATAAAGGGGTCACATAAGCAAATATAGCTTACTGTATACTTAGTAACCTAACATTTTCAGATAGTTGTAAGAAAATTTGCTGCAATAACCTAAGGGGTTCACCAGAACATATGGAAGGAAACTTATCCTATTCTTTGACTTAAAGACTAAACACAGAAGTTTGAACTTAATCTGACCTTCTATTGGAAACCAGTGTAGAGATCTCAAAAGTGCTTTGCATGATTGCACATCTTCTTCTGTAGAAGTAACCATACAGAAGCAAATGCAACTGATAAAGATGTCTCTCAAGCAACCCACAGTAGAGGCTATTATGGTAGTCTAATTTGGTGTTAATAATGTGTGAATTAAGATAGTCATATCTGTCTGCTGTAAAAGAAACATTGTAATTGCATTAAAGCATGTAACTCTGCAAAAGTGGAAATCTATACTTCTGAGGTCAAGTCGCTATCCAAAACCACCACCAAGGTCTTTGCTAGGGAAATACAAGACAACCGAAAATCATTCAGAATGTGACGAAAACCGAAATCCTCATGAACCTTACTAATCTGCAGCAATTCTGCTTTACTGAGATTTAATTGCAGACAATACCCCTCAAGCCAATCTGTGATGGCACCGAGTCACTTGGACAGTTTTTGCAACACAAGACCCATGTGTGTCACAATCCCTATGTGATTGGCATATAAAGTATATGATAACCAATAGCCCTCTATTAAGGTCACCAATGGGCTCAGGTAGACATCAAGGAGGCAATTTTATAAGGAAACATGTACTTTTAGGTGCCAAGGACATACCCAACTGAAGGTTTATTTATTTATATTTTACTCATGACTTTCCATTAGCAGGTCAAGGCAATTTACATTCAGGTAAGGTAGGTAATTCCCTGTCCCTCAAAGACTTAGAATCTAAGCCCCTGCCAACTACAAATATTTATTTATTTTATTTATTTATTTATTACAGGCTCTTATATACCGCTCTATTCAGCATCAGCGCGGTTCACAATATAACAACATACCATAATGAACAAACTGTTTGGTTTTACAGAGAACAAGGTCAGAGAACTTGGATAAAACGTGGGAAGTCATTACTGCAACTATTTACAAGAGTATTTACAAGTATACATTTTATGTATTTATTTAGACAGTTTTGTATACCGCCTTATCCTTCAATCAAAGCGGTCACAACACAATTGGGGGATACATTTAACACGCAGGGATATGAGACACATACACTAATACTTACAGGGAACATGGGCAATGGAGGGTTAAGTGGCTTGCCCAAGACCACAAGGAGCATCTGTGGGACTAGAAACCCCAGTCCTTCCGGCCCAAGGTTGCTGTCCTCTCGTGGGATTTGAACCCCCGACCTTCCGGCCTGAAGTACCTTGCCCCAACCACTAGGCTACTCCATCCCACATAACAGGATTTGTTCTTAGTTTGGGTAGTGATCAAGATTGGTTAGTTGGTTAAGTAATATTGGGGGAAGAGGTGGGATTTGAGTGCCTTTCTGAAAAGGGATAGATCAGTGATATCACTCAATATCACTCAAAGAAAAACATAAAGCATATCTCACTTTCAGCAGGCATGCCAAATACACTTTATTAAGTATATCATACTTTATCCTTTTCTTTCAATATTGTTCTTTGACATTTTACTATGCTACGGAGCTGGAGGAGGTAATTTTGAAGCGGGATCTGAAGGAAGTACCTCAGAAGATTCAACCTCTGAGTGGACTGTGTCTGAATGGAGGGAGCAGGGGACTGGCTGTCTTTCCATGGACACTGCTGGTCTTCGACAAGTCACTTTAGGGGGTGATTGACATTTTCTTCTTTGCTCTGGGGTTGGTTTGAATAAATCTCTAGTAGACCTCTTGCTAGAGAAATAGCAATGCACATGAATAGAGAAGGCAAAGGAGAAAATTGACTCTGCTATCCAGCACAAATAAACATAAAATGAAATGAATTATGTTTCTTTATACATCAGCAGAAAGTGCTTTCCCCTAAGTTGAGTATCAATAAATCTGATTGCCAGTGTTTTTTTTGTAAAAAAAAAAAAGTGCTGGTACTCACATACTCAGCCAACTTTAAGGGGAGGGTGATTGCTCACAGCTCTGCCGCTATTTAGCCATGCTCATACAGTAGTCACACCCCTGTGACGAGCCAGAAGACGTGGTTTAATGAGTCACATCACTGCGATACAAATACACCAACAACATGTCTAGGGGCTTTAATACCTTCTTCCTTTTGCTAGCTCTGCCTCTCTGTATGCAGCCTAACAATCTTCTGGCTTTGGCAACCATCTTGTCACATTGTTTTGCCACCTTGAGGTCCTCAGACACTTATCGCCCTGAGATCCCTCTCCTGGTTCGTGCATACCTGCCTCTCACCCCTTGTCATATACAGCTCTTTTGTATTTCTGCATCCCAAGTGCATCACTCTACACTTCTTTGCATTAATCGTAAGTGCCAAGCACTAGACCATTCTTCTAAATCCTTGTACATCTTTTCTCATTTTGTCTACTCCCTCCAAGATGTCCACTCTTACAAATCTTTGTGTCATCGGCAAAAGGGAAAACCTTCAGCAATATCACTCACAAAGACAGTGGACGACACCGGTCCCAGAACTGATCCCTGAGGTACTTCACTACTCACTTTCTTTTCTTCTGAGATATACTGTAATACAAAAGCCTCAGAAAAGACACTGATGCCTTTGAATCAGTGCTGACTCCTGGCAACCAAGCAGCTCCTCACTTTTCTTGGCAGTGTGACCTGAAGCAGATTACCAGACCTTTCTTCCAAGGCAATGGAGGGTTAAGTGACTTGCCTAAGAGCAGAAGGAGGGCTAGTGGGAATCAAACCCTGGTTACTTGCCTACCAGCTTGTACCCAAGGAAATGGTGGGTTAAGTGATTTGCTCAAGATGGCAAGTAGCGCCAGTTGAATTCAAACACTGGTTTAAAGTGTATAGTTTATTAAAATTTGATATACCACTATTCGAGCCAGGAAAGCAGTTTGCAATTAAAACAAGTAATAGGAAGCTAGAAAATAAACCCATTGGTTATGATAAAAGAGAAAGAAACATTCACAACAAACAGAAGGTAGCAGCAAACGTATGACAAATGACATCAAGAGCGGATGAGAGAAGGTAGGGAAATAGACAGAAGATCTAAAACAACTAAAATATATAAGTCAGATATCTACATTGGCTATGGAGAAAGGCTCCGAAGCCCCTGCTCTAAGCACTAGGTTACTCCTCCCCATACACGAGTTCATGACCTCTCATGAAATATCAATCAGCATAAAAGTATGAGTGTTGCTTTGACTGTAGGTCCTGTGCAAGGGAGGAGTTTGGGCAGATTGTGGGTGCAGTGCACAAGTACATGCGGAGATTATAAAATACTATAATTTACATGCCTTCTTGCAAATATAGGAATGGGCATTTACAACAGTCCTGGGACTGGTATAAATGTGTACTCCGTAACTTAAGGCATGATGTCTTCTATTAAGACAAAGGGGCTTGTTTACAAAGCCGCGGTAGCGGTTTGCGATCGTAATCGGAGCCGCGGCCCCATTGATTTCAATGGGGCCGCGGCTGCGATCGCGATCGCGAACCACTACCGCGGCTTTGTAAACAAGCCCCAAAAACATCTTAAAAAGATGAGTAGGTGTCTACTTGTTTTTATAAAATAGGCACCTTAAAAAGTGTTTTAGTTAGTCATCCCTTATAAAATACAGATACTTGGGGAAGGCCACAAGTTAACTGAAATTCCTGATTTGTGATTTTGTGGTTCTTCTTTCAAAAGAAGAATGAATTGTTTTGTGGGTAAAAAAATTAACATTTTGCCCGGTGTCTCCAGACAGACATAGTTGAGGCGTGAGGTCTTTTTGACTCTGAAGCCTCTTGCCCTTGGGGATAGTTGTTTTCTTAAATTTCCCTGTAAATATTTGATGACACCGGGGAAGGATAGCTATGTTTTCTTTGATATTATGAAATTGGAGGATTTCCTTAAGACATATGCAGCGCTTACAGATCAGGCTGTTACTTGAAATGTTTTGTTAGATGGAATAGCATAATTTGGGTTTATAAATAACTATTGAGGCATGCTGTTTCTCATGTTTTATTTTCTTAGAGCAATTGATTTTCCCTGAATGTGGACTACTGAACATGTGGACAATGAAAAACTATGTGTTTTTCTTTTGATATGTATATCCTTCTTTTCTGTAAACAATTGTAAAATTACCAATAAAAAATAAAAAGAAAAAGAAATTCCTTGGAATAAGCCTCTTTCAAGACCATCCTGCTAAACCTGTTGGTTAGATATACTTATATTTAGGCCAGTTCCAAATCACAGATACCAACAATTTCCAAAAAGGCCAGCAGAAGACCATGGTCCACTATGTCAGACTGTAGAGAGATCCTAAAGCACCATTAGAGTGTTCCTGTCCTCATCCACATGCTGAATTAAACAAAAACAAAAATAAAATATATAACTTTAATTAAAATGTGTTTCCCTGCAGACCTCTAATATTCTTCTTCTATCTGCCAACTGGAGACCAAATAGTTGATGGAGGAAGGAGGCTATATATAGAGCAATGGCCTCGTACCCAAAAGATCAAGGTTGGATTTCCACTGACACTCTTTGTGACCTTGGCAAGTCATTTTACCCTCCATCGTCTTGGAAGAAAAGGCCTGCCAATCTATTTTCGGTTATACCTTGCCAAGAAAACCCAGAAGCTGCTGGGTCGCCAGGAGTCAGCATTGACTTGAAGGCACTTCAAAAAGAATTATGGTAGAGCACATTTCAGCAACATAATACTTCTGGGGCACACTATATTTGTCTTATTAGCCTTCTTTATTCATGTCTGAGAGACTTTGCTGAGGAATTCTCCATATTTGTAGATATAGTTATTGCTATTATTAATTTATTACGTCACATTTGTACAACAAAGGAACCAGTAATTCAGGCTAGAAAGAAGGAATGAGTATGGGAAAAAAGAAATATTTGATTGGCATGTTTATGGCTGGTAGTAAAATACCTATTAATAAAACAGATAATGCAATCAGAGCTTTCTAGAATATGTTTTGATTGGAGTCATGATTGATCCACGTCAAAAACATATAAGGAGAATGATGGCAAAGAGAATCATAATATAATGCTGGCAGCATACAGACATGTTTTACAAGTTTAGTTTATAGTTAATTTAAAACTTTAATATACAGTCTTTCCTTTTATAAGAAAGTGGTTTACTTCAAAATATTTTATTATAATCAGAACTGAAATTGCAATAATTTTAGGATACAATCAGAAGAGAGGAAAGATAATTAGATAAGTTCAGACTTATAAAAGATTTCTGGTGCTGTTTCCAAGACCCTTAATATGGCTCTTTATTAAATACCATGACAAAATAAGGAGTTTTCAAGTTTTTCTTAAATTGTTTGAAGGAAGATCTGGTTGTAAATCACAGGAAGAGAATTCCAGAGGGAAAGGATGAGGAAGAAACAAGCTCTTATCCGAGTAGATTCTAGCCTTGCCTGGTTAGGTGACGGAAACACGAGCAAATTTGTTCCTTTGGAACGTAATTGATGAGAGGGAACACAGGGGATGATAGAACAGGATAGTTATTGTGGTTTGTAAAACCTTGTAGACTATGGTTAGGATTTGAATTGTGCTTGGTAAATGGTAGATAACCAATGACTGTCCATGAGAAGTGGGGTAACATGGCCAAGTTTACAAGCATTGCATATGAGTTGATATTGGTATTCTCTATTCTTTGGAGATTTCATTGTACTGGTTGACTTTGAAACATGTACACTGTATATGTGAACATTAATCATTGATTATACTGCAGAATTCAAGTTTCTATTTTACTACAACTAGTATTGTAGTTGTATTATCTGTCAGAAGGATAGCTGGAAAACAGATATCCTAATTCAGAGTGAAGAGCTTGTTAAGTGTGAAAGACAGCTGCAGGTCAATCCCCTTGGGAAAGAAGTGGTGGAATGGAGAAAGGGGGTGGCAAATCTAAGAAGAATCCTTGACAATGAGGACTACATTGCGGTGCCTATGATGAAAAGCTCCACCAGAGGCAGGTTAAACTAGAAGATAAGATGACAGCTGGACACAGGTTACCAACAGGCTTGGATTTAGGCACAGGCAATATAGGCAACTGCCCAGGGCACCACATTTTGAAGGTGCCAAATACTCATGCCAAAGAGTAGTTTGTTCCCACTTACTTTAGGGCAATATGTATATGCTACTTCAAAGGGGTACCACTGTGGCACTATTGATTTATTTTACTCCTAATCTGGTTCTCCAATTTTTGGGATATCTAATACCTCACCCTCTCAACTCTGACTCCCTAGATTTGCTCTCTGGTCTTGCCTATGTGCATCAAAATCTTAAATCTGGCCCTGGTTACCAAACCCAGAAAAATATATTCCCCAACTCCACTTGCCCTAGAGCCGAAGAATCAGTATGCAGCCCTGAAAGTGGAAGAGGAAAAACCATCCCATGAAGAGGAAGAATCGGAACCCCAAAACTGCACGATCAGCAAGTACTATGCTTAGGAACAGAAGTGCTGGCGGATAATGACTCTTCCGAAGACATGGAGGCATCCACTTATCAGCTGGATAGGATCTCCCAGAAAGTGTGCTGTCTGTCAGGTGCCAAGATCTGAGACCTTATGGAAAGATTTCTGATAATCACCAACTATTACCTGAGGCACCTCATCCATGTTGGTATGAATGCTTTTTGGCAGGTATCCCCCAAACATATCGAAAGTGACTTTGTGGTTCCGGAAGAGAGGATGATGTAGATAGACATGCAGGTGTCATTCTCATTTATTCTCCTAATCAAGGATAAAAGCTGAATCAGAGTTCAAATTCTAGAGATGAACTGCATGGCTGTGTAGATGATGTCTAGAATGTTTTGGTTTCCTGGATTCTGAGAAGATGATATTCAGAAGATTACTGAGCAGAAAAGGAATCTGTCTGTCAAAGAAGGGGTGAATCATCTTCCAGAACAGACTGGAAAACTAACTGAGAAGGGCTTTACACTAAGTTTGTCAGGGATGGGTGGTCACAGCTTTCAAGTAAATAAAAGCCCTAAGGCAAAGAAAACATTTATAGAAAAATGAGAAAACGACCACCATTTGGAAAACTATGTATATTGATGCCAATAGTATAGGAAATAAAGTCCAGGATCTAGAGGCAGTCATTAAAGAGGCTGACTTGGATTTAATGGCAGTCACAGAGAGATGGTACACAAAGAACTATAAATGGGATGCAATAATACTGGGCTTAATTTCTTCAGTAAGGACAGTGTAAGAAGAAAGGGAGGTAAAGTGGCACTATATAAAAGATAATATTAAAGCAACAGAACTGCAAGGCTTAAGATGTAAGGATGAGGCACTGTTAGTTAATCTAGAAAGACAGAATGGAACATTTATTTATATTAGTGTGATATACAACCCTTTTTCACAGGCAGAAGAAATGAATTGATATTTAATTGAAAGCATTCACAAAGTTGCTATGAAAGAGGAGATGCTGTTGCTAGGTGATTTCCGTTTGCTGGTTGTTGACTGGAACATCCTGACTGTGATGTCACCTAGGTATAGGGAAATCCTAGATTCTCTGCAAGCAGATATACTCTAATAACATGGGAGGGGCGGTATTATACAGTTGCTTATAAATGGGGAAAGTCTTCATGGGATTCAGTGATTAGTGGATGGTTTCAGTAGCAGATTGCCCTATCGGGCATTTGGGCATGCCCAATGAGCCACATCGGTTGTTCATATGGGTGAAATGGCTACAGCCAGGAATCAGAAGCAGACCATAGACAGCAAGCATCAGTGTGGTAGCTGCGTCTTTTAAATGCCACCCCTGTGCTGTGGCTAAAGAATCACAAAGAAAAAAGAGGTGTCTGTGCCAGGCCTGCCAGGCAAGAATTTTAGATAAAAATAGAGCAGGCAGGGCTTCTGAATGATTGCAGCTGTTCAAAGCCTTGTCAGGTCCCACCTTCTTTTGGCAAAGGTTTCCTGTTAGTAAATGTAAGTGTATGTCAAAGGAGGAAGCAGGACAGCCGGAATGGCTGCAATCATCCGGAGGCCCTGCCTGCTATGTCTTTTTTTAATCTATGATTGTTGCATGGCAGGCCTGGCCCAGACACCTCCTGGCTGAGTGAGGGAGGGAGAAAAGGTAAGAGGACTGATTCTGGATGGGGAATTGAGGGACAGAATGTGATAGGGATGATTCTGGATGGGAGAGGGGAAAAGAAAGTGAGGGCAGATGCTGGATGGGAAGGAGGGAAATAAAATGAGAGGGTTGATGATGGATGGGGAGGAGAGAGGAAAATACAAGGTAGATGCTGGATGCATGGCAAGAAAGGAAAAAAAGAGAGCAGATGAAGGTGGTGGGGGGGGGGGGGAGAGACAGTAGGGTTGTGGCAGGTGTAGGCCTGTGATCCACTTCGTCTGATATAAGCAAGCGAGCCTAGCTAGCTTGACCTGTAAATGAAGCTAGTGGAGAGGCCTATGGGAATTGCACATCCTCCAATATGCTCCTGTAGAGCTGGAACATAGCAAGAGTGTTGAATTAACTTAGATAAGCAGAACTGGAAGATGGAAAAATACAGAAAAATATGTTTAAAAGTCACTGATAAGAAAAGTACATCTGCAAGGGATTTAATTAGGACTGCTGACAGATAAGTTACAGAGCCCTGCTCCCCTACACGCACAAATTGGCTCAATGGCCTTGGAAGTATGAAAGTAACAAGTTGATGAACTGTCCATTGTAATTGGGACTAGAAGGGGGGTAAGCAGGTGCTGAGCCCACTGAAAGAACATAATTGGATAATCATATCAGTACCGGGAACAATAGAAGAGGTACGGGAGGTACGGGAGAGTACCGGGACCAATGAAATGTGTTTCTATACCTAGAATGGAGCAAAAGTCTATAAAAGTTGTATTGCCAGGGAACATTGCTCAGCCATTTTGAAATTGACTTTGCTTGAGACTTGTGCACAAATAAATGATTTGGACCTTCTGAACAGACTCCTGGTATTATTGGTTTGTCTGCGCTCTGCTGCTACAGGGTCTTGGATTTTTGACTGGGGATGGGAGAATAGCAGAAATGTAGGTATTTGGAGAGAGAATGGGTGAGAATATGGACTGAGAATTTGAGGGAGTATAAATTGAAAAGTGGCCATAATGGGGCAAACGGGAGTAGGAACTTCTTTCTTGGGTACCCTGGGAGGGGACGGGGAACTCAGCGGATGAAGGAAAGGGGAATTCTTGAACTCAGCAATTGGGTGGTGGCTAGAGAGAGGACTCAGGGACTGCAGTGAGTTAACACTCATGATTAAGAGGGAGGGGGAAATGGGGATAGTAAGGGAAGAAGGGCTGGGACCGGCGATGCAATGGAAGATGAAAAGCCAGTAGGTAGACTAAGAAGCGAGAGGGCAAATGGAGATAAGATATGAAGAGGTTGGATGGGGTAGATGGAGACATAAATTCAGAGATGGGAAGGATTGAAGGATAGCTGGTATGAAGGGAAAGATAAATAGATGGCAGATAGGAATGAGAAGTGGAGGATAGCAAAAGGGGATGACAGGTCTAAGAAGAGAAAGAGAGCTTGAGTCTGAGAAGGCAGAAATGGAGCAAAAGGGATGAAACGTGCATGATCAATTTTGAATGTAGGGGAAGAGAAGAAAGAAAAAAAAATGGAAAATGAATAAGAAAACCTGAAAAGGGAATTTAAAAAGGCCAACAGAATAAAAGTGATTAGAAAAACAAATGTCCAGATGACAAAGACAGAAAACAAAATCTTTTCCTTTTCACTTTGGTATTTGGAATATGTCAACTTTGGCAATGTGCATCTCCTATATCTGTGTATTTTGCTCAGTACGTGAGATAAAGCATTTCTGCCTATTTACCCAGCTATGCATGACATGAAAAATCTAACATCTTAAATGTACTGATGCCTTTTTATATGTGGGGTTGGAGGGTTGTTGCTGCTATTTGAGTTCTGGTTGTTAGTTATGGTTTGGAGGACAGTTTTGCTACAGATGTGCTGAGTGTACAGAGTTTTTATACTTCAAAACAAGCTTGGCAATGGAACGAGCAATGAAAGGAAAAACGAGACTGCTGCATCTTTCCAAAAAAGTAGCTGAAAAGATAGGGAATAGTTACAGCGGGCCCTGGGGTGGACAGGAGGTGGTTGGGGTTCATGATTGAGGGTTTGGGGGATGGGAGTCTTTGGGGCTCAGGAAACCTTTCAATGTGGGTTCGAGAGGGGAATGAATGTTCGGTTTGACTAGGGGAAGGGGAATCATGGACCACATGCACATTTTCCCCGGGTGCCAACCCCTTCAAGAATACTCTAGAACAGCAGAATAGTGCAGCATGTGAAGTTGATGGCAAGCTGCATTATTCTTTTACCATGGGAGTTACTAAGCTGTGGTAAAATGTGTATATCTAGGAGGCAAGGTAGGATAGGGATTAGGGAGGTAGATCTCTTTCAATGTGAAGGAGTCTTGGGAACAAAGGATCATAAATCAGAGTGAAAGAAGCAGACTCGGGAGTAATTTCAGGAAATGTTTCTTTATGTAAAGGGTGGTGGATGCATGGAAGTAGTGGAGGTGGTGGGGACGGACAGTATCTGAATTCAAGACGATATGGGACAAACATGGAAGATCTCTGCAGGGCTGAACAGTTGGTATGGTTAGCAGACTAGATTCACCATATGCTCTTTTTCTGCCATCATGCTCTGTTTTTATAATTGTGTTAATATTCATGTGCATGTCTGTAGTCACATTTGTTTGAAATTTCAATAATAGCGACTTATGCATGAATTATACTGAGCCACTGCATAAAAACAAGGTGCTTGGGATTTCTGTATATGTTTGCCCTGAGATATTCCGCTCCCCCTATTACTAGCTTAAAATCCTCTTTTTTAATGTGCTCCAAATCCACACAAAGACAATAGAATACAGAGCTTGGAATCTTTTGTTTCTATAGCTGTTGTCATATGATAACAATGTGGCTGAGGTTGAATGAAAGGATTCTAACAACTATTGTACCAAATGTCTCAGTATTAGATTCAGATCCCTGCTGTCTATTATCTATTGCCACCACCTCAGTCAATATCTTCTATAGTGTCTACTACCCCCTTCCTAAGGTTTAACTCAGTTTCCTGGTGTGAGTTTTTTGAGAGTGAGCAGGAATGTGAATAAGCTGCTTTACTACCCACAATGCTTAAGGCAGAGGCTACTATAAGGTTCTAGAGTGCAGTGCTAAACTGCAGTAGGAGGTCAACCCAACAAATCCAAAACCAAGGAAGCTTGCAAAGCCTATTGTAAAATTCTCAACAAACTAGCAAATCAGACCATTTCTGACTTTTCAAGTGACAAATCAAATGCCATCTCAGTGGTCTTGTTGGTTGGAAAAGGGGGTTTTCCCCTTCCTATGTCTTTTCTTTTTTTTTTCAATGGCCTTCAAATCAATGCTGACTCCTGGTGACCCAGCAGCCCCTGGGTTTTCTTGGCAAGGTATGACCAGAATTACAGTGCCAGGCCTTTTCTTCCAAGGCAATGGAGGGTAAAGTGACTTGCCCAAGGCCACAAGGAGTGCCAGTGTGAATTGAACCCAGATCTCCTGGGCAGTAGGCTGCTGTGCTAACCACTGGGCTATCAACTTGCTATTTTCCCTGCTGCTCACTTATTTGTTTTTTCTTTTTTTATTGTTTATTATTTTTTCAAATTGCCTGTCATTTTGTGGAACATTGCTTGTATACTTTATTGATTTGTATTGTGGCAAAAACTTATTTAAAAAAAGTTGCCTCAATGTGTTACCTATATGTACTTCCTCACGTCACAAAAACACCAGAAAATATGTTGAAAATTTCTGTTGTGAATTTCTAGTGACATCAGAGCACTATTTTTGATGCCTTCTTAAGACAGAAGAAGAAAAAGGCAGAGGGTGGATGAGACACTGAATTTTTGTAATAATATTCAGGAGATAGTTCAGATATATGCTAAAATTTGGGATAATTAGATGTGATACTTTTTAAACAAAATGAACTAAGTGGTCTCCAATGTTCATATGCCAAAAACATATTTCTTGTTGATCTTTAAAAGATATCACAACAACCTACAAATATTCCAGGTTTCTCCTTGGACAGATCCATTTGCTAGAAGTGCTCTAAAATTATTATTCCTTGTTAAAACTTGTTTTTCTTCTTTTTTAAAACTAGAACTTGTATGCTGCAATATAAGAAGGAACTAGCTTCCATTTATCATGCATGTTATCTTCAGAACCTATCTAGATGTGTTTATGTTAAAACGTTTGCGATGGGGAGAATTTAATCAAACTCATTGTTATGCAGGCTGTATATTTTGCTCTTCCAAAGACTGGGAAGTCAAATCATTAAAAAAAACAGGCAAACATCAGTGCACTAGTTTCCTCTCTTTCATATAGCAGTGCTAGCAAAGACATATTTTATATAATGGAATGTGTGCTGTTGAGTCAATGCTGATTCCTAGAGACCCGCCAGCCCCTGGGTTTCCTTGGCGAGGTGTGACTAGATGTAGAGGCAACAGAGAGTTGCCCAAGGCATGCCAGTGGGAGTCAAACCCTAGTCTTTTGGTGAGCAGGCAGCTTCTCTAATCACTAGGCTACTCCTCCATTCTATATCACTTATATATGGATTAAAATGATTATGATTTCCAAAGCTTATCCACATTTCCCCTCCCCTTGCTCCTGAGAGCCCCAGACCTTCACAGACCTCTCCCCAGCATCTTACCCCATCTGTGAGTTCAGAATAGAACAAGAGCGATCCCCAGTCCAAAATGACACCAGTCTGAGATCGACCATTGTGATATGAGATTGTTGCACTGATGGGGAAGGGGCAACCAATGTTTGTTTCTATCCCACTTTGACCCCTCTGGACAGAATCAAATGCTTAGGGTGGGACCATGGCATGAGAGAATGTGGGCAAGCCTGGGAGAGCCACACAATACCATTTTTTCATGTTTTTATTTCATGTTCAATAAATGAAATTAAATGGAAAAGCAAAAAGAAAAAAAAGAATCGGTGCAGACTCTATGTGGCTGTTTTTGTCTCTTTTATCTTCAGGTAGAATTTTACTTGAAAAGTATGTATATAGATTTGGAAATCTAATCCACGTATGTAAACAGGCACCCAGGGTTGCCTCCACTCTGGGGGTAAGTTTATAGGCAACTTTATCATGTAGAACAGCATTTTATGGCCTCAAGTAGGCGATTATAAAATAGCCGTAGGGTATACGTAGAGCCTCAGAAAACATTGGGGACATATTCAAAGCAATTAACGCAATTAGCAGACCTGATAGCCACATTAATTGCAGTGAGCAGGACATTCAGAGACACATAGCCAGTTTATGCTGCTGAATACCTTTGCTAATGCCACTAAGCTTCCCGATGCTAACCGCGTAGCATTGCGGCGTTCCAGAGGTGGTGCTCACGATAACTGGTTAGCAGTGTTATTCAGCTGCTGGCCGGTTGTCTTAAATTGGCTAAAGTTAGGCAATGAATATTGCCACTGCCCGGTTAACTAAAATTTGAACTGGGCACACTGGATATTCAAAACTGGTGGCCAGATATGACCCTGGCATTAAATATCTGGTCTTAAATTAAAGAGGTGATGGGTGTGCTGTCACTGGATATATGGGGCATTTTTACTAAACCACACTACATGGTAACGTAGGGTATAGTGTGTGCTTGGAGTGCTGCACTTAAAGGTAGCGCAGATCCTGGTACTAAAAATCCCATGCAACTCTGGCAGCATTTATCGGGGCAGGGACTAGGCGGGGCTGGGGCAGAACACAGGTGTAGCAAGTGCATTGTGGGTAGGGTGGTGATTAGAAGCCTGTTCTAACCACACTTGATACCCTTAATGTGGGTGCACTTAATGCCACCTCGATGGTGGCACCTTGCAAGGTACCACCTCCTGGGCCTGTGCTACCCGCAGGAGGATGGAAGCACATGCCCCCTGAAGTTAGTGCTGGCCCATCTTGCTAGTAATGTGGCCCACACAGTCATCAGCTCGGGTCTTAATAAATATGCCGCTATAGGCCTAGGCATTTCTAGGGGCAGAGAACGGGTGGAGCTGACGTCTATCAGCATTTATGTGCACATTTTTAAAAACATGTGCCTATGTGCTGATTTCTTTTGGCACATGCATACACACAGATGCACGCACAAAGTTACTCCTTCCTTGGAGCAGGTAGGATTGTGTGAATGCAATTATTTGAAGACACATAGGAACACTCGCTACCATCATGAAAGAGGAGGAACATATGCCCCTATGCGCCTAGGTACCCTTCTACAAAATTACCCTCAATGTGACTAAAAGTACACACACCGTGGAAGAAAATGCAGACTTTGCACCATGACCAGGTGATTTTCAGGCAGTCAGTGAATGCAGGTAAAACATCTTAAAGCCCTGTAAATTGATTTGAAAATATCCATTGATACTGAAAACAATCAGATTGGGTTCTTTTCACTGCAAATCATGCTAGTGGAGAAAAAAGGGAACAGCTATACAG
This sequence comes from Ichthyophis bannanicus, assembly GCA_033557465.1. Lineage (NCBI taxonomy): Eukaryota > Metazoa > Chordata > Amphibia > Gymnophiona > Ichthyophiidae > Ichthyophis > Ichthyophis bannanicus. The sequence goes on along the minus strand of CM066050.1, from coordinate 38,991,544 downwards.
CTTTCATACTTAAGTACTGTTTCTATTCGATGACACGCTTTCACTTACAAAAAATTCCAAGATAGCAACTCCATCAAACAATATCTAAGAATGCATTTTCTTAAGCAGAAGATGTATGGATTCTTTCTTTTACTTTGTGTTTTTTGTAATCGTCCATTCCCTTGCTAGCAGCTGAAAATATGATTCTATAGCTCACATAAAGCATAAAAAATAGCAGCAGTTGGTTGATAATGTTGTCCTACTAGCTGGAATGCTGAGCCCAGAGACTCCACTATTCACAGTGGAGTAGATACGGAAATAAGTCACGGCAAAATCGATGAATATTTTCCCGTACAGAGCTTAGCACAATAATTGAAGAAGAAAGATGCCCATGCTTTTTCTCTGATTACTGCTGTACTGTTGGGGCTATTAGTATGTGTGAGTACATTTTTTAGGCAAAAGCAACACCCCTGCCAAGTTGCGTGGGAGTTCTCTGCCTCCACCGCCGATGTTAGGGTGCTGCAATATCATGCTTTTTGAGAAGCAGATAGTGCTGAGGTCCTTTTACTATGCGTCACTAACCAGTTGATGTGCGTTCATAGACTGCTAATGCCAGCTACGACCACCAAAATGCACGTAAAATGGCACTTGTGCACTAATGTGGAGAGTGGGTGGGTCAGAGGTGGAGTGTGGGCATGGGGAACACACTAGCACGCAATCACTCTTAATGGGGCAATTAGCGTGGGTGCAGGAACATGCTGATCATATCCCAGCGATTAATGTGGAGGCTTTGGGCCCGATTCTGTCTCACGAATAGCAGGGATGTCCAACCCCGCTATTCGTGCCCTCCCCACCGGCGTCTAACTTCCCCGCTGGTTGTACAGGGAGGTTAGATGGGGGAAAGGAAGAGGTGGATCGGGCGCGGAGTTAGGGCGGGTGGTGGGCAGTCGCCGGCCCGGGACGCCCAGGGCCAATTCTAATGTTGGCCCTGTATGTCCAGTGCCAGCAACTTCTGCGGGGAAATTATTCTAACTCCGAGGTGGAATAACTTCCCTGGTTCCCTGGATGTCTTTTTTCCCCGCAGCCCAACCTTGGCCTTAGGAGACCAGATAGGGGGTCGGGCTGCGGGGAAAGCCTTTGTTCAGCTGGCGACTGGGCTTGCGGCTTTATAATGGAACCGCAGTGTCATGGCAACTGGATGCAATGGAGCCACGGTGCCATGGTAACCGGACACCTTGGCACTATGGCTCCATTGTAAAGCCACTGAATCGCAGTCCCGGCCTGCATGTATAGGCTTGCATGTTCGCGATTCTGGTCCTGCAGGGATGTGCCCCATGGGATCAGAATTGCAACCCCCTCTGTACATCCAGGATGGAATGAGTCTGTTTGTGGTTAATATGCACTACAAACACACATTAAGTGCACCAGTCTAACTGGGAACTAATAAAAGGGTCCCTTAATCTTTGATTATTCGTATCTATTTGTCTGTTTCCCTTCCTCTGACCACACCTTGTCCTGGGACTGCCTTCTCAAATCTGTGGGTAAAAATATTTCATTTAATTTAACATTTGTACTTCTCTTATTCCTGGCTTTTAAGCCAGTTTGTAGCTGCTCATAATTACATGGTAAAACAATAAAAGCATAATAGTATTTAATGAAGTCACACTAACATTATATCAAACAGTAATTTACAAAAATAACAGATAAAATAGTGTTAATCCAAAAGAGACCTCTTTCTTCTAACTTCATTCATTCTTTACTTTCCAAAACTAATAATGTTCATATACACCCAAAGATTCCCTCACCTATAGCAGCCAGGTCAATTTATCTGCTAATTACCACTAAAACGGAGTCATCTATAGCTTCTACCTCCTCCAAGTTCAAAAGAAAGGTGTTCCAAGGTTTTGGAGTCACTCCTGAAAAGGCTTTCTCCATTATTTTAACAAAATAAAAAGCCTTTTCTAGAGGAATAGCCAATCTTCCCAGCTGACTGGACCTTAGAGCCCTCACTCGCTCGTACCAGGAGACTTTTGCTTTAAAATATCCTGATCTTATAGTCTTTAAAAACTGAAACACTACTCACAGGATTTTAAATTTAACCCTCAGAGCATGTGGCAGCCAATGTAACTTTCTCAGCAAGGGTAAAGCCCTATCTGAGGGCTTATCACCTGTGACCAATTTTGCTGCCGTATTTTGAGCTAATTACTTGCAGTTTCCTAAGAGCTTTCAGTAGTCAACGTGTTTAAGTACAAATGATTGCCTTACTATTTTTTAAATCCCCTCACACAGTTCTCTAATTCCAAAGAGAGATACACCACTAGTTACAATGGACAGTCCAGAAACACACGTCGGCTCCTTATTTCTGATTGCAAGTGTAATACTGAGCCCTTGCAGGTGGTACCGATATCCGCCTTATCCACTTGAATGAACATCATAGAAGATCTTCACTTCTGTCAGGGATGGGCAATAATCTAAATGGCCATTTCCATCAGTAAAAATGCATTTTATCTGCAGAAGAGCTTTGATTACTGCCTTCTGAGGGATCTACAAGCAACGAGCAAACTCTGACACCAGAAGCTCACTAGGATAGGGAACTTGTAATGATATCATTTCCTAACAGTAGGGTGTGCAGGTCAAATGTTTTTGCTTTGTTTAGTTTCCTGTGTCACTATGGAATTTTTTAAAAACATTTTTAATCTCAGGAGCAATAGTGTACATTACTGATGACAGAAAAAATAATAATTTGGGGGGGGGGGGGGTAGATTGTTTTGGGTTATAAATAACTTGAGTGCTGTTGTTTCAAATGAATACACATCCCTACTAAACAGTTCTGTTTGTTTCCTTCAAGAGGAAGTATGAGATTATTTACTTCCTCTATTAAATGGAATATATGCATGTACGCTTCCTATCGTTCCTCAGTGCTGAAGCAGCGAAGAGGTGAGAATAACTCTTCCTGCTGTGGGAAGCATATTTTTTGCATGGATCCGGGTGATAGAAAGAGAGAGAGAGAGGGACTTTGGGGTGGAGGGGTACTGCTTGAATATATCAGGTACAGGGCAGGAGGGAGAGAGACAGAGAGAGAGAGAGAATGAGATAGGAAATATTTGAGGAATAATGTATTTCTTGGATGAATCTGTGTGGCAGATGGGAGGGAGGAAGATTGTGGTTTACAGAGAAGGTTTATTCATTGTTTTTGCTGTGGGTTGTTAGACAATCAGAGCCCAGACATAGCCCAGTAACTGTAGGCCAGCAATCCATTCTCCATTAACCAGTCAAGCCTTGGACAGGATAGCACATTGGGATGGACACCTCTAATCAATGCTGTTCTGTGTTCTCCTTTCCCACAATGTTTTGCTTCCTGTATCCAGCTTTTTATCAGTTGGAATGGGAGTATCCCAGGTGATCAGAACGTCTTTAATTTTCATAATTCTCTTAGTGTCATGATCCCAGTGCTTTCTGGTACGGTGATGTTGTAATATTTAGAGTTTCTAGTGGATGAGATGTGCTACTTTATTGTGTGTTTCTGTAATTTTTTGTCATCAGAACTTCCCAGCCAGCTATGAGTTGAGTCACTGTTTCTAGCTCCTTCTTACAGAGTCTTTTTTGCAAGTATTTTTCAATGTTCGCTGTAAACCATCTGGTCTGTAATCTGCTGTTCCTGGGCTGTAACTATCAGTCTCTCATCCTTTGGTTTCAGTTTGCATCTTCTTAACCATCCTTTGGTTTCAGTTTGCATCTCCTTAATGTGCCTGGTCTTGGTGGGCATTGTGGAATACCGCAACTACTTTTAGCCCAGTTCACGGGCGGTATTCTTGTATGTGTGTTGGGGTTGGGATGTTTTTAGTGGGATCAGAGAATCACACATGTACACTGAAATATCATATCCATCTGTATCTGTTTTCACAGACAAGCTGCCTGCAGAAAAAGCTGATGTAGAAGCCCCCATGGCTAGTTTCAAGGTGACAGGACAGATGTTCCTGCTCTTGAAGCTGGTGGCTAGGACACTGGCTAAAAGTAACCACAGACGTTTACCACAGTGATCAGTCTGAAAATTGCCCTTCAACCTATCTAAACTGTTTCTGAATGTGGTTTAATCTGGTTGGTTCTTAATCAACCCCAGTCTGTTACTCCACCGCAATCAGAAGGTCAAATAGGAGTCTATCTACTAACGCATGAAGAGCTTATGCAGCTAACACCAGCGATAGTGTCAAAAAGCTAGTATGAGCAGAGGGTATTTCCAGCATTTCCCGTGGAGGAAATGGTGGGGTTGGGGGAGGGGGGCAGCTTTGCAGATGCAGCTAGCGCTACCCATTGAGGGAGTGAAAGCTGAATCCAAAAAGCCTGCAGAAAGTGCTGCAGTCGGCCAACATGAATGTTCAGTCTCTCCCCACATTCTGCCCATTCAAGCAGACACTGCGGAAAAGGTCCCACGGTAGCTGCACTGCTCCTGCGTTACTTGTCTTTCCACGTTAACACTGCAAAGGCAGCTAATGCCCTTTAGTCAACATCCCCCATAGTGTCCTCAATGGAGCTCATCTTTTGTATTCAAACTTTATCTCATGCTACAATTAGGAAAACATGGCAGCAGTATGGCAAAGGGATTAATAATACAGTTTTATAATTAGACTTTTGGATCTGAATGCACTCTGATTAGAATAGAAATTCAACTCACACTCAAACCCAAAAATAGATATATATTAAATAAATACAAGTGTGACAAGAGACATAATTGGAATATCAGAGGAGCACATTTTAATTGCTTATTAAAAGGACAATGTGCTTTCTTGTCTACACAGATTCAACAGAGCTTCTTGGGGCTGCAGTGGATGAAACACCCGTACCAATTGTAAAATCCTTGTCTTATCCTTTCTTGTATTTAGATTTTAACTTTGTTATAGACTTAATCATAAACTAATGGGCAAACTTAAGCAGCTTTAAATAGGTTTCATACCACTTCAAGTGCGCGTCTTACAGACCCATGTATCCATTAGTTTTACTCACTCAAAGTCTCCACTGTCAATCATTATTGTGCTTTTCTCTCCTACCAAGATGTCTGAGCATTGCAGTTACGGATTGTCAATGGAAAACTGCATCATCAACCCCTAAACCCCATCCATCCTTCCTGGGAACTTTCAGGAGGGATTCTAGTGCTTATGTGACTCCCTCTTAAGATTAGTAAGTATGGCTACCGTTATTTACCATTCTCCTCTGTGGCTCAGGGCATCTATTCTTTACATTTCTACATATCTGATGAAAAGTGGTAAGATGGGATGAAAGATAAGTGAGAATGGACTTGGGACCGATAAAAAGGACGCAACTTTTCTCTGATTATTCCAGAACTTTGGGATCCAGCTTGTCGGCACATCAACTTGCTGCCATCACATATCATAATTCTTGCCCTACTGTAGTCTTGGATGTGATGAAGGCTTGAAAGATATCATTACTAGATGTAATCTGTCATACAGAAATATCAAATCAGATAGCAGGTAGAATTTCATTTTAGCTGCTCATAATACTTTCATTTGGTGAAGAGATATCAGCCATCTACACTTTAATAATACTTTTGGTTTGTCACTGTTACAATGCATTACCATAATCAGCATTTCAAGTCTTTGCCATACTATTGTACAGTATCTCTCAAACTGCCAAAAAAGGTTTTTTATAGATCATACGGATTATTCGAGATGTGCACAGGCCAAAGCCTAATGTTTTCCCAATTTTCAATTTTGGCTTGTTTCACACATTTGTTTTAATGAAAATTATTTAATGTGCTTTAGAACTAGTACCCAGAAGATCAAGGGTTCGATTCCCACTGGCACTCCTTGTGACCTTGGGCAGGTCACTTTACCCTCCGTTGCCTCGGAAGAAAAGGCCTGGCAATCTACTTCATAGATAAAGACCAGTATGGTCCTTCTAGTCTGCCCAGTTTATTTTGCTTTTATCCTGTTGTTGTAAAGGGGCCCACTGTGTCTGTCCCATGCCATTTTGAATTCCGTCACTGTGTTTGTCCCCACCACTTCCATTGGGAGGGCATTCCAAGCATCCACCACCCTTTCAGTGAAGAAGTATTTCCTGACATTTCCTTTCAGTTTACCCCCTTGCAGCTTCATGTTATGCCCTCTAGTTTTGCAGCTTCCCCGTCTTTGGAAGAGGTTTGTTTGTTCGTTATTTCTCTTTAAGTATTTAAGGTCTGAATCATATCTCCCCTATCCCTCCTCTCCTCCATCACCTTCTGTCGTCTGTCTGTCAACCAATTTCTGATCCAGTTTACCACCTTGGGACCCATCCCCAAGCTACTGAGTTTATTGATGAGCCTCCTATGAGGGACAGTATCAAAGGCTTTGCTGAAATCCAGGTAGATGACATTTATCGCATGCCCCTGATCTAGTTCTATGGTCACCCAGTCAAAGAACTCGATCAGATTTATTTGGCAAGATCTTCCTTCGGTAAAACCATGTTGCCTCGGATCTTGCAACCTGTTGGTTTTGAGAAAGTTCACTATTTGCTCTTTCAGGAGCACCTCCATTAGTTTTCCTGCCACCAATGCTCACCGGCCTGTAGTTTGTCACTTCTTCCCTGTTACCACTTTTGTGTAGAGGTATGACATCAGCCATTCTCCAGTCTTGAGGAACTTCTCCTGTTTCCAAGGATCTGTTGAAAACATCCTTTAACAGCCCTGCAAGAACCTCTCTGAGCTCTTTCAGTATCCTGGGATGTATCCCATCCGGTCCCATGGCCTTGTCCACTTTCAGTTTTAGAAGTTGTTCTAACACATCATCTTCTGTGAATGGTGTGGTATCTACTTCATTCCCATTTTTATATTTGGGAGTCACAGGTGGTCCTTCTCCAGGATTTTCTTTAGTAAAAACGGAGCAGAAGTATTTGTTTAGCAATTTAGCCTTTTCAATGTCACTTTCAACGAGTCCGTTCCCAGCACTTCTGAGTCCTGCAATTCCACCTCTGATCTTCTTCCTTTCCTAAATATACCTGAAGAAAGTTTTGTCGCCACACTTCACATCTTTAGCCATCTTTTCATCGGCCTTTGATTTTGCTATCCTTATTTCTCTTTTAGTCTCTTTGAGTTTGATCCTGTATTCATTTCTGTGTTCCTCTGTTTGCAAGCTTTTGAATTTTGCGAAAACTGTGTTTTTTGCCTTTATTTGAGCAGCCACTTCTTTGGAGAACCAAATAGATTTCCTTCTCCTCTTGCTTTTATTTACTTCCCTTACATATTTATCTGTTGCCCCTTTTATTGCCACCTTTAGTTTAGCCCATAGCAATTCCACTTCCCTTATCCCCTCCCACCCTACCAACTCCTCCTTCAGGTACTTGGCCATTTTACTGAAGTCAATGTTTTTGAAGTTTAGGACTTTGAGCTTGCTATGATTGGACTGCACCTTGGCTTTTATCTCAAACCACACTGTGTGATGATCGCTGTTGCTCACAGGAGCACCCACCCGGACATTTGACACGCTATCACCGTTGGTGAGCACTAAATCCAGCGTTGTGCTTTCCCTTGTTGGTTCCATCACCGTTTGTCTAAGTAACGCATCTTGGAGAGCATCCACAATTGTTTTGCTTCTTTCTAGATTTGCAGAAGGAGTTATCCAATCCACATCAGGTAGATTAAAGTCACCCAATATGATCGCTTCCCCCTTTGTGGCTATCTTGGCAATATCTATAATCAATTCATTATCTCTCTCTTCAATTTGAGTCGGAGGTCTGTAGACTACAGCAGTATGGATGACAGTGCTGTCTCCTCTTTCCAACACAATCCAGAGCGCTTCTTCTTTTCCCCATGCCCCCTGCATTTCAGTAGCTTTAATATTGCTTTTGATGTACAAGGCTACTCCTCCTCCTTTTCCATTTACTCTGTCTCTTCTGAATAGATTATAGCCAGCTATGGCTATATCCCAATCATGTGATTCATTAAACCATGTTTTTGTAATGGCCACAATGTCCAAGTCCATTTCCACCATTAAGGCTTCCAGGTCCGGAACTTTGTTGGCTAAGCTTCGAGCATTTGTGCTCATTGCTTTCCAGCATTTAACTGGCTTGTGTGTATTTTGCATTGATTTTGCTCTGCCCACTTCTTCCCACTTGTTTTTGATGTGTGGTTTAAAAGTGTGGCTGTTTCTGATGTTTTTCTGCTTTTGCAGGGAGTGACATCCAGAACTTGACCTTCCCCATCTGTCACCCCCTTTTTCTAGTTTAAATGCATATCCACATAATGCCTGAATTTCCAGTGCTATGTGGCCAAGAAAAGCCAGAGGCAGCTGGTTCACCAGAAATTGGCATGGACTTGGCATGGTGAAAGGAGTTAGACTAAGGAGTAATATGCAGAAATATTTCTTTATGGAAAAAGTGGTGGATCCGTGGAATAGTCTTCCAGTGGAGATGTTAGAGATGAGGACAGCATCTGAATTCAAAGAAGCACGGGACAAACCCAGAGGATCTCTAATGGAAAAAAGGGGACTGTTGTAGTGGTTGATATGGAAGGACAGACTAGATAGGCCATGTGGTCTTTTTCTGCTGTCATGTTTCTATGTTTCTATGTGCTAATCAACTTAACATATGCTAATTCATAGGTTAAGATTTGTTAAATTGATTTAGAACACAATAAAATATTTAAGATGTGCAAATAACCTGAATACATGCTAATGAATGCACAATCCTAAAACTGGAATTTGCTTTTTGATTCTAAACAAAATTAGAATGCTTTGCTAGTACATAGGTAAACATTAGCAGCTACTTTTTTTTTACAGTGTAGCCTGCTCTATGACTTGTTTGTATGTCACCCAAATAGTTTAACTTTCGAGAGGCAAAAACTTGTTTATACATTATTTTTTTAAATTTATAAATATATTTTGCACCCACACTGTCTACACATCTGATGATTACCATTGAAGGCACACAACTGGAGGAACTCAAAACATCAATGGTCTGAAAAGTCTCTTGCCCATATACCTTGTCCATTATTGTTGCATGCTCTTCTTTGTGTGATGGTTTATGGCTCCTGCTATTGTGGCATTGAGCTATCGGGCTCCCTGATGAAGCTGTAACTGGCGAAACATCTGGTGTCGGGGCTCTGATAGCCATCTGGAGTACTGGCTGCTAGCTGTTTGTTGAGCGACACTGCAAATGTGACGCAGCACCATGATCAGGAAATACTAAAGCTAAGTACCCTTTGGAATGACTTCACTGCTTTTTTGGATGTTGGTTTCCCATTTATTTCACGTCTTAGCTGGGTTAATTGATGCCTTGTGACTTTTCATTTGATTTGGACTGCATCGTATTTCATCTTATAGAATGTATCACCTGTGGACTAGAACATTGATTTTTTGTACAGAGTACATGTACAAGAGGTTTTTCAGACCACTGATGTTTCAAGTTCCTCCAGTTGTGTGCTGCTATTACTACTACTACTACTGAGTCTTTGTATAGCACTACAAGACGTACGCAGTGCTGCACAGATATGTAAGTAACAGTCCCTGCTCATCAGAGCTTACAATCTAATCAAGACAGACAACACAGTAGGTGTAGACAGGGATATATCTAGGGGGAATGGCAAGGAAACACATAGGAAATCAGGTGAGTCAAGATCCAAAAGCAGCAGCAAAGAGGTGAGTTTTCAGCCTGGATTTGAAAAGGGCCAGAGAAGTCACTTGACGTACAGACTCAGGTAGTTTGTTCCAGGCATAAAGAGCAGCAAGGTGAAAGGAGCGAAGTCTGGAGTTAGCAATAGACGTGAACGACACAGATATAAGCAGTTTGCCAGAAGAGCGGAGTTTCTGGGGAGGGGTGTAGGGAGGTATTAGAGAAGAAAGGTAGTGAGGAGCTGCAGAGTGAATGCCCTTATAGGTCGTCAGGAGAAGTTTGAAATGGATGTGGAAACAGATAGGGAGCCAATGAAGTGACTTGAGAAGAGGAGTAATATGAGCATGATGAGGCTGGCGGAGGTTTGCAGTGCAGCAGAGTGCTGAACAGATTGAAGGGGAGAGGAGGTTTTAGGGGGAAAAATAAAATGCTCAGTTTTGGCCATGTTCAATTTCAAGACCCTTGGATTTTGCTAGAAATAAGTCACTGGAGACTATGCAAGAGCTGTTTCAGTAGAATGTAAAAGACGAAAGCCAGATTGTAAAGGATTCAGGAGAGCCTGAGAGGAGAAAAAGTCACAGCAACAGTAGTGAACCACACGTTCAAGTAGTTTAGAAATGAAGGGGAGGAGGGAGATGGGTGGATATAGTTAAAAAGACAAGTAGTATTAAGTGAGGGTTTCTTGAGGAGAGGTGTAACTACAGCATGCTTGAAGGCTGCAGGGACAGTTAAAGTGGAGAGTGATAGGTTGAGGATATGAGAGATGGACGGGACAACAGTGGAGGAGATGGGGCTTAGGAGATGGGTGGGAATAAGATCAGAGGAGCAGGTAGTGGGTTTGTAGGAGGAAAGAAGGTGTGCGGTTTCCTCTTTAGAGATCATAGAAAAGGAAGAAAAGGTAGCAGTGGTAGAGGGGGAAAGTTAGGGGTGACGAGGGGGAGGAGGGAATGGAAGGGAAGTAGCTGACTTTGTGGGGAAATGGAGGGTGATCTTGTGGTTTTGTCATGAAAATAGTCAGGCAGGGTTTGGGCAGAGGGGGAGGGTGGGGTCAGAGGTGGAGGCACCTTGAGGAGAGAGTTGAGAGTAGTATAGAGATGGCGAGGGTCAGAGGCAAGAGAGTTAGTCAGATGGACATAATAGTTTTGTTTGGCGAGTGCTATGGCTGACTGGAAAGAGACAAGCATGAATTTGAAGTGTAGAAAGTCTGCAAGGAAGTGGGTTTTGAGCCAAGCATGCTCAGCTGAATAGGCACAGAAACGTAGATAGTGGGTAGTGGAAAAAGCCAGGGCTAGGATATAGTACGTCTCTTAGGATGTGGAATGCCTTCACTGGACAACTCACCCTCTTTTCTACTGGGTCATATTGTGACCTTGAGGAATACTGAGGTCTTTTTCTCATGACAGTGCCGTCCGCTTATGTTTTGAGGTGGTTCGACAAGTTGAAGTGGTTTACAAACTTTTTATTTTTTCATTTTTTAGGTATTTTCTTTTAAATGTTTCGGTAACACCTTTCGTTTCAGCAGGACCTAGGTACAAATAGCATGGGCTAACTGTTAGACATTCCCTTACACTTTTACAGGGCTTCAGAAATTTGTCCGTTGCCTGCAATCCTATTTCTACCCCACCACTACCACCACCTCCAAGAAGTTCACTCTGACTTCAGTTAGGGACAATCAGCTAATCTGGAAAACGTTCAGAGGTTCATCTAACTGGTTCAGATTTGTAATTTGTTTCAGATTCTGCAGAATCGGTACATTTGCTCAAGATGATCTGAAAATCCATAGCAAATCTTTACAACTACCTTCACACTCTTCCAATTGGCTTCCAGTTTTCCCCACACCTGTAGGTAAAAGTACCAAAATAGCATTTGTGGAAAATCTGAAAATTCAGTCAAACTCAAAATGTGCGGCTCCTCATCTGGCTTGGCCTTGACGTCTACTTGTTACTGCCTCTCTAATGCATCTATTCCTGCCAATTTCTTTTGTGCTTCTGTACAGAAAGACATATTGGGGTCCTTATGTTAAAGTGCGCTATGCTGTTAACGTGTGATTTGGCGTGTGTTAACTGTGCGCTTGAGCCCACAGTAACAGGTACTGTGGGGAATAACTGTTAATGCACAATGATTCTCACACTAGCTGCCAATTGCAAATTAGGAAGGACAGGTTAGGGGCAGAGAGTGGGCATGGTGAGCACATTGCAGTTGGCGCTTGGGAGCATATCGCATGCTGTCAATGTTGCAGTTAGTGCATGTGCATTTACCTCCCTCTCAATAGGTGGAGCTAGGTGTGGTAATAGCACTGTGTGTTAGGATACGTGTCCACACGTTCACTGTCAGGAACATTCTGGCCATGCCCTTGATGGTTACCATAGAGGCTTTGCATTAATGTACATTCGTTTTTGCACTAATGCCTTTTAGTAAAAGGGCATCCCCTGGGATCTCAGAAATTTCATACATGGTTCCAAAGCTTAGGGTTAGGGACTGGCAATTTATCCTATGAAAGGTCAGTGTATAGTCTACAGGCAACATGAATTTCTGCTTGCCAGCACACATACAAAGAGCACTGAATTGAGTTGTCACTTTCTATCTGGTGGGTAGATTATGCTCTAATTTGGAAAGGCAACTAAATAAAAATTACCATTTAATTGATGAAACAATCTATAAATAAACCACTGTGAACAAGCAATATTTATCCAATAGTTTAAATTTTTTTGATACAAGGTCTCTCTGCAGTGTTTTTGATATTGTACTATACAGTATGAGGGGCATTCTGTGGCTGGCCGTCTCCCCCTTGTACAGCCAATCAGAATCAGAATGTACAGAGATATCCAGATTCTTATTATGTGGGAGCTAGACATGCCCGCGGGATCAGAATTGGGTCTACGGCCTGGACCAATTGGCCGCACGTCCAGCCCACATACCCGGCTAACTCAGTCAGGCTCCTGAATGGAGTCGCAGTGCCATGGTTTCCAGGAGCCATGACCCCATGCCACAGAAAACAATCCTGGTTCCCCGCAGCCCAACCCCCGATCTTGCCTTTCATGGCCAGGGTCGAGCAGCGGGAAACCCCCTGCACCTCCTCACCTCCATCCAGAGGGTTGTATTCCACCATCTAGAATCAAGGCCCAGGATGTAAAGGGCCAACCTCTAAATCGGCCACGTACATTTAGGTTCATGGCCCAACCATGCTCTGCCTTCGCCCTGCCTCCAGCCCCCATCTAGGCCTCTCCGTACAATCCCGCTGTTCATACAGGGAGGATATTGACAGGGCCGGCAGGGGGACGAATAGCAGGACCGAATGACCCCCGTAGAGGAGGTAATTTTAGAAGGTATGGGGGACATTTACACATAAAAATAGCTGATTTACACATAAATTGGAATATGAGTATGTGGATTTTAGAAAAGGCACTACTTATTAGCAGAGACGGCAGGATGTGGAGATGTTCATGCAGCATATTTTGGGCCTGGTTTGGATAGTCCTTATTCCATGTTTTACAATGGCAATGTAGGTATACACTAGAAAACATCTATCTCGGTATTTACATTTGCTTTGAGTCACTCATAATTTCTCAGCATAATTTCTTTGGACCTGGGGATTGGATGTCCGCTTGAAGAGGATTAATGCTTACCTTTCAGGAATTCAAAACCACCTCAAAGTGCTAAATACATTTTGGAGTATGGTTCCTTTTTTGACTCCACTTGGACTTGCAGTTTTACAAAATCTCCACTTACATTTAGAAGTATCAAAATCACCGCTTATACTTCTAAGTAGCCCTACCGATATGCAAAGCCTGAGTGATGTTACTCCTTTTATCAACATTTCATTTGTCAAATGACTTCTTCTGATGTGTATGGCATCAAATGCATGCATTTTTTTTATGGCAATATATACATTTTATAAAAGACTCTGCATTCAGTGAGTATTTTATAAGATACTAGTGATTTTTTTAATGCACAGATCTAAATGTACATTTTCAGACCTAGGTAATCCCTGTGAATAATAATTTTATAATAGACTGCATACATCTAAAGGCCAAGTAAGTGCCTACATTAATTAATTAATTAATTAATATTATTTCTAGTATAAGCCCATTTTGTGAAAACACGTGGAGCTCGATGCAGGAAGGAGCACATCCAGGCCGTCCGGATGCCCCGAACAGGACGGCCCCATTAGTACCCGATTTTGCACTGTGGGAGCTAAATGTTCTCACGGGTGCAGGATCAGGAACTGAGTTGGCCCAGTGTGCCCCTGCAGCATGTCCTCGCCGCCTCACCACTAGCCTGCTGCAATGTCGAGCTCCGGTTCCGCACCACCCAACCATCAACAGGGGCAGCCAGAGCCCGAATCGGGCAGTGGAGTCTCACCAATTGTAGCTCCATTGTTCCTGGGGGGCTGCCTGGCCTATGTGGAGGGCCACCCCGTGCTTATTCCATCTCCAAAGTGGAATAAGCTGCGCATTCTCCCGGTGCTGCCCGGACATGCAGGGCCATGACTTGAATCGGCCCTGCACATCTGGGTGCCTGTCCTGCCCATGTTCTGCCCACTCTCTGCCCCCCATCCTGCTCTCCCCACACAGCGGCTCTATGTGTGCAGGGAGAGAAGCTTTAGCATTTGGGCAGGATGGCTAGTGGGGCTGCACATCCCATTGGCCCATAGTCATTGATGTATATCAATTCCAGGTGCAAAGCAACAAACATTGCACCCAGATTGAGGCTACAGACATTTACATCTACTTGGGAGCAGGCGTAGATGTTTGTGCATTAAGTTTGTGGATATGCATGTATTATATAAAATATGGAGTCATTTTAGAAGCTATTTTTGTGATTTACACATCTGAACATACCCATTCAGACATGTCATAACAACTTAAGAACATAAGATATGTCATACTGAGTCAGACTAAGGTCCATCAAGCCCAGTATCCTGTTTCCAACAATGGCCAATCTAGGTCATAAGTACCTAGCAGTTTCCCCAAAAGACTCAGTTTCCACAATGCTTGTATTGGGGCAAGCAGTGGATATCCCGGGTCCACTTTAATAATGGTTTATGGACCTTTCCTCCAGGAACTTGTCCAAACCTTTTTTAAACCCGGCTACACTAACAGCTTTTACTACATCCCCCGGTAACAAATTCCAGAGTTTGATTACATGCTGAGCGAAAAAATATTTTCTCTTTTTAGTTTATTGTAGTTTCATTACATGTCCCCTAGTCCTTCTATATTTTGATGGTGTAAATAATTGATCTACGTTTACCCGTTCCACTCCGTTCATTAATTTATAGACTTCTATCATATCTCCCCTCAGCCGTCTCTCTTCCAGGTTGAAGAGCCCTAACCTTTTTAGCCTCTCTTCATAGGGGTATCCTTCCATCCCCTTTACCATTTGGTGGCTCTTCTCTTTACCTTTTCTAATAAAGCTATATCCTTTTTAAGATGTGGAGGCCAGAATTGCACACAATAGTCAAGGTGCGGTCACACCATGGAACAATACAGAGGCATTATAATATACTTTGTTTTATTCTCCATTCCTTTCCTTATGATACCTAGCATTCTATTTGCTCTCTTGGCCGCTGCTGCACACTGGGCGGAGGGTTTTAACATGTTATCCACCATGACGCCTAAATCTTTTTCCTGGGTGGTGGTTCCTAATGTGGAACCTTGCATCGTGTAACCATAGTTTGGGTTGTTCTTCCCTAGGTGCATAACATTGCACTTGTCCAGATTAAATTTCATCTGCCATTTGGATGCCCAGTCTTCCAATTTATCAAGATCCTCTTGCAATTTTCCACAATCCTCATGGGTTTTAACAACTTTGAATAGTTTTGTGTCATCTGCAAATTTGATAACTTCGCTTGTTATTCCCATTTCCAGGTCATTTATGAATATGTCAAAAAGCAGTGGACCCAGCACAGATCCCTGGGGTACTCCACTATTCACCTTCCTCCATTGGGAAAATTGGCCATTTAGCCCTACCCTCTGCTTTCTATCTTTTAACCAGTTCCTGATTCACAGTAGTACACTGCCTCCTATCCCATGACTCTTTAGTTTTGCCAAAAGTCTCTGATGAGGGACCTTGTCAAAGGCTTTCTGAAAGTCCAGATGCACTATATCAACTGACTCACCTTTGTCTATCTGTTTATTCACACCTTCAAAAAAACATAACAGATTAGTAAGACAAGACCTTCCTTGGCTAAAGCCATGTTGGCTGTCTCCCATTAAGCCATGACTTTCTATATGTTCAGTAATTTTGTTCGATCTTAGAAAGGCCCAAATTTCCATGTGTATGGGCACAAGCCTGTCTGTCACATGAAGGCTTGGCATAGGCATGTCCGGTGCAGTCTGCAAAAGATGCACATTTATATTTAATTTTAAAATGGCACCACACATATATATATTTATTTATTTGAAATGTTTTCCTATACTGCCCCTTCCATGTCCACTGGCAGATACGTCCATGTCTATACCTGCTACCTGCTCCAGGGCATGAATAGGCATTTGAAAAATGCTCTTTTTGGCCAGCAAACAACACCAAATTAAACCTCCTCAATGAAGTACAGAGGTAAATATGCCACGTCGCTGCATGTCCACATTTCCAAATAGCAGGTGGGGCCATGTATGTGGCGGCAGATTAATGTGTGCATTCTGGAATGTGCAGTCAGTTAGAACCCATGGGCACGTCTATGTTGCCAATTTCATAAATGTGCAGGTTTCACACATATATGTTTATGTTTATTAAATTTGATAGAACCGCCTTTCTACTGGAATCAAGGCGGTGTACAATTTTCAAAAAACAAAGGAAAATCAAGGCCAAGGCCAAAAGAAATAGGAAAAGAATTTACAATTCTTCGACAGAAAAGAAAGAGGGAGAGGAGGGGTAAGACGAGACAGTAGAACATATACTCCAGGGTAGAGACAATGGGAAGAACGAGAGAGATCAGATGAAAGGGGAGGGAAGGTCAAACGCCAGGGAAAACAGGTGGGTCTTCAGGTTTTGCTTGAAAGTGGTGTGGTTGGTTTCTAAACGCAAGGAGGAGGGGAGAGCATTCCAAAGAGCAGGGCCGGCGAAGAAAAAGGCAGAGGAGCGAGTGGATTGTAGGTGGGCAGATGAAGGGGAAGGAAGGGTGAGGCGGTTAAGGTGGAAGGAACGTGGGGTGTACCTGGGAGAGTGCAAGTGAATGAGGTCTGCTAAATACTGAGGGGTGCTGGTGTAGAGAACTTTGTGGACCAGGATAAGTAGTTTGTATTGGGAGCGGACTGAGATAGGTAACCAGTGGAGGCGGAAAAGTAGTGGAGTTACATGGTCGAGGAGGGTGGCGTGTGTGATGAGACGGGCTGCAGTGCTTTGGATTCTTTGGAGCCAAGATAATTACGTTTTAGGGAGACCGAGAAGAACAGAGTTTGAGAAATCGACGCGTGACATGACCAGAGACAGAGATAGGGTGGTGAGAGCTGCAGAGGAGAGGAAAGGACGAATGGCTCGGATTTGTCGAAGAAAAAAAAAGGACGTTTTGGAGATGTGTGAGATGTGATCCTGAAATGAGAGTTCAGGATCGAAATGAACCCCGAGATAATGGAAGGTGGTGACTAAGGGAACAGAAGTACCAGAAAAGGAAGGGGCGAGTGAAGGAGGGGGAGCACCGTAAGAAAACCAGATTGCAGGAGAAGACACCAGATCCATGTAAAAACAGGTGATTTCAGAAACATGTATCAGTCCCCTTTTATTTTGTCAGTGATGTCTGTCTTTCAGGAAGAGGATGGATCAATTTTAGAAAGCATTTATATTTATTTATTTATTTATTTATTTATTACAGGCTCTTATATACCGCTCTATTCAGCATCAGCGCGGTTCACAATATAACAACATACCAGAACAACAACTGTTTGGTTTTACATAGAACAGGTCAGCGAACTTGGAAAAACATGGGGAAGATATTACTGCAACTATTTACATGAGTATTTAGATGTATATATACAACAGGAATTGTTCTTAGTTTGGGTAGTGTTCAAAATTGGCTGGATGGTCTAGTAGTATTGGGGGAAAAGGTGGGTTTTGAGTTCCTTTCTGAAAAGAGATAGGTCGGTGATAGCCCGAATCTCTGGAGGTAAGGCATTCCAGCACTTAGGGGCATAGAAGCTGAAGGCTCTGTTAGATGTCACTGATAAGCATTTAGTTGCTGCTTTCGGGATTACTAGCACATTAGTTGACATTGTTCTCCTGGATCTGTTGGGTGGAACGGTCTGAATGAGGTCTATTAGAGAGGAGGAAGTGATGCTCTTAGTGGCCTTGAAGGTGAGTAATAATGTCTTGAACAGTAGTCTGCCATGTATGGGGAGCCAGTGGAGTTGCTTCAGGATAGGTGTTACATGGTCCCTTCTTGATGCTCCGTAGAGGACTCTAGCCGCGGTGTTCATGGCAAGTTGCAAAGGGTTTAAGGTGGAGTGTGGGAGGCCTTGAAGGATGGCATTAGCATAGTCGAGGTGGGGTAGGGTTAAGGCTTGAAATATAGTTCGGAAGTCATCAGGATCAAGTAGGGGGCGAAGATGGCGGAGTGTCCGGATCTTGAGGTAGATTGCTCTGACTACGTTGGTTATATGTAGTTTCATATCCATGCGTTGGTCCAAAGTAACCCCGAGGTAACGAATGGAAGGTTTTGCTTGGAGCTCGGCTTCTTTCACCTTTATCTGAGGTGGGGGGGTGAAAAGTGGGTCCCTGGTGATGAAGAGAACCTCAGTCTTCTTGTGTTGAATTCGGAGGTTCTGTGATTGAAGCCATTCGGACACTGCATCAAAGCATCTGGTTAGCGGGGAGAGGTCCATGTGGACTGTGGAGAAAGGCATGTAGAGAAGGATGTCGTCTACATGTGCTCACCTTTTCTGCCTCCCTTCCCATGGAATTTCGGATGTTTTGACTTGGACACTCAGATGAGTCCTAAACGGCCTTTCCAAAATGCCGCCTCATGTGCGATAATCACAACTCTGCCCATGTTTCACCCAAACTCTGCCCCTGAGCATGCCTACACACAAGTTGCATGAAAGTATGACCCTTCTTGGTACCGCATGTATTTTTATGTGTGTTCCATGTGCATAAAAACATTTTTATCCATGAAAGATCCTTGAAAAAATGATCCCCCATAGTATGAATCATTGTTTAAAGCAAAGCAATGGTGAAAGTCAATCAGGCAGTTGCCCAGACATCTGTTGCGTTACTGAAGTCAACCAAGGAAGGATGGTGTTTAGTCTGACATGGATGGGCATAGACAGGGCATGGGACCTTATGGCATCTTAGAGAAAACCTAACATGTAAGCCAAAAAATCATTGCTGAAGTGAAAATTCAGAAATAGGAACTAAATTCTATCACTAACATTATTCAAGGAAATCCTCACAAGGAAATTAGGATGCCACAGCCACACAGGGAGATTAAGTGATTTAATATATCATCTGTGAAAGATGTGGTTGAAGGGGTAAAAGCAGTAATATGAACATTAAGAAGATGGAAGCTGAATGCTTTAAATGCTTCTTTCCCGGGATCATAGAAAACATACTTCATTTTTCACTTCATTGGCAGTCAGTTAGAACCCATCAATAGAAAAAATAATTTGCTAGTGGCATACATTATCATTCCACTAAAGAGTGATTCATAGTTGTGTTTATATGGAGAGGAATATTTCCTTTCCTAGTAACGATCAAAAGGATCTGTTCAGGACAAGCTCGGCTCTCTTCTCTCCCATTTCAACTTCTTTATCAAAGTAATTGTGTCTTCTCTGCTCAGCCACTAGAATATACAAATGTTCCTTATTAAGTTCCATGAAATACTCAAGGAATCCTTAAATACCTAAGAGTGATGTGAGCTCCTCATTTCTCTTAGTCTTTCTCTCCCACCTCCATGTTTTCCCTTTCTCCTGCCTAACAATTGCTGCTTGTGTATAGATGTAATGCCAGTAGACATTTTAATGATGATTGTCTATGCCAATTGGTTCTCAATTGGCCGCTATAGTTCTCAAAATAAGTAGCTGAAAAGGTGAGGAAAAAGAGGGAGGCCTTCATGAATTACAAGAGATCACAGAGAGAGAAAGACAGGCATTTATATTTGGAAAAACATAGAGAAGCTAGCAAAGTAGTCAGGAAAGCAAAGATATAAAAAGAAGAAGAAATAGCTAATGCAATAAAATGGTGGGATAAGACATTTTTCAGGTATGTTAGTGAGAGAAGGAAGTGCAAAAATGGTATTGTCAGACTAAAGGGTGAAGGTGAGGAATATGTAGAAGATGATGAGGATAAAGCGGAATTGCTTAACAAATATTTCTGTTCTGTGTTCACAGATGATGGGCCAGGAGCAAGACCTCAGAAAACACCCACAAATTGGAAAGGAAGTGACGGGGATTTTGAATTATTTTCAGAAAATTGTGTTTGTGAGGAACTAGCTAAACTAAAAGTAGACAAATTGATGGGACCAGATAGGATACATCTGAAAATATTGAAGGAACTTGGGGACGTTCTAGCGACTCCACTGACTGACCTTTTCAATGCTTCTTTAGAGTCGGGAGTGGTCCTAGGGGACTGGAGAAAGGCACATGTGGTCCCCTCACACAAAAGTGGAAGTAAGGATGAGGTTGAAAACTATAGGCTGGTTAGTCTAACCTCTGTGGTGAGTAAATTATTGTAAATGCTGCTAAAAGGGAGGATAGTGAGTTTTCTGGGGTCCAGTGGATTGCAGGATCTGAGGCAGCGTGGGTTGATTTCTTTAACTGGGTGACCAGGGAGTTGGACCAAGGGAGAGCCCTAGATGTAGTGTACTTAGATTTCAGTAAAACCTTTGACACTGTTCCATACAGGTGATTTATAAACAAACTGAGCACCCTAGGGATGGCCCTTAAAATGACTGACTGGATTAGAAATTGGTTGAGTGGGAGGCAACAAAGAGTACAGGTAAATGGAGCTCACTCTGAGGAGAAGGAAGTTACCAGTTGTGTGCTGCAGGGATCTGTCCTTGGTCCAATTCTTTTAAACTTTTTTGTTAGTGATATTGCAGAAAGGCTGTCAGGTAAGGTTTGTCTCTTTGCGAATGATACCAAAATCTGCAATATAATAGACACCCAGGAAGGAGTAAATAATATGAGAAGGGATATAGCTAAGCTTGAAGAATGGTCAAGAATTTGGCAACTGAGATTTAATGCTAAAAAATGCAGGGTCATACATTTGGGCTGCAAAAATCCAAGGGAGTGGTACAGTGTAGGGGGTGAAGTACTTCTGTCCATGAAAGAAGAACGGGATCTGGGTGTGATTGTTTTGGATTATCTGAAGGTGATTAGACAGGTAGAAAAGGTGACCGCAAAAACCAGAAGGATGTTTGGGTGCATAGGGAGAGGAATGGCCAGCAGAAAAAAGGTGATAGTGCTTCTGTAGAAGTCTCTGGTGTGACTTCAATTGGAGTATAGTGTGCAATTATGGAGACCACACCTTCAAAAGGGTGTCTACTAAAATAGTTAGTGGTCTTTGTTATAAAGCATATGAGGACAGACTTAAAGATCTTAATATGTATATGTTAGAGGAAAGGGAGGATGGAGGAGATATGATAGAGATGTTTACCTTCATGGCATAAATGCACAAGAAGAGAGTCTCTTTCAATTGAAAGCAAGCTCTGCTATGAGGGGACATAGGATGAGGGTGAAAGGGGATAGACTCAGGAATAATATGTAGAAATATTTATTTACGGAAAGAATGGTAAATGTGCGGAATAGTCTCCCAGTGGAGGTAGTAGAGACGAGGACATTTTCTGAATTCAAAAAAGCACAGGACAAACTCAGAAGATCTCTAAAGGAAAAGAGGGGACTTTAGCATTCGATATGGAGGGGCAGACTAGATAGCCAATGTGGTCTTTTTCTGCTGTTATTTTTCTGCTTCTATGTAATTGAATCTAAATCATCATGGTTCCTTGAAGCCACTCCTAGATTTGTTACTCCAAACTTTAGATTTACTAGGGTTTATATTCATGCATAGTGGGTTGGCAGTGGTAAATGATGAAATCTAAGATGACCAGACTGTTAGAACATAGGAACATAATAAGAACCACTTTGACCCGGTGAAAGGCAGTATATAAATCCAGCTAAATAAAATAAATAAATAAATAAATAAATAAAGACTTGCCATAGTGGATCAAACCAAGAGTTCATCAAGCCCAGTAGCCTGTTCCCAAGTGGCTACTTCATGTCACAGACACCTGGCATGATCCCAAAAAGTAAATTATTCTATGTTGCTTACTTCTGGGGGTAAGGACTAGATTTCTCTAACTCTACCTTAGTGAAAATGTATGGACTTTTCCTTCAAGAACATGTCCAGACTGCTTTTACCACGTCCTCTGGCAAGGAATTACAAAACTTAATGATGCATTGAGTAAAAAACTGTTTTCTCCAATTTGTTTTAAATGTACTACAGTACTTAGTAACTTCACCGTGTGCCCCTTAGTCTTTGTACTTTTAGAAAACATAACAACCAATTGGCTAGTGAGTGAGTCATCATCAGTAATTGAAGTCCTGTTTGGTGGGAGGGAAAGAGGTCCCTCTAGTAAACATTGTCAAACAAAGGTCAGTTTTCAAAGGGTTTAGCAGTCTAACTTTGAGACTGATGCAATAAGATACACTAGGCTTAGCACAGCTTAATCCTCCATTTTAGTGAAGAAACTTGTGTGCTGACATTACTTTCAGTGTAATAAAGTTTTTAATGTGAAGTCAAACTGGAGTTAAGCAAGTTGAAACGTGTCTGCTGTAAGCATTGCTAAAATGTGTCAGTGTGAAGCCACTGACAGAGTTCATGGTTGCCATATAAAAGTGGCTTCAAGAGGATTAATGCATGTCTTCCCTTCCTCTCTTTGCAAATCATGCATGTTGGGGAGGGGGAGGGGAGCAAAGAGGCAGGATAGAGTGTGTAACCTTAGAGTAGCAGGGGCTGTATGAGGCATCTATATATTTGTATCTGTCTTGAGATAGTGTGTGGGTGTGTATAGTGTGGGGATGGGATGTGACTCTGAACAAGCAACCTGTCAGTTCTGGTAGAAATAAGAAACAGAATTTTCCCATAAAAGACTACCAGTCCCAGAATGCACCAGGTTTCCAACAGCCATTAGAGGAGCTGAAGTGGGGAAACGTGTGTTCAATCAGGAGGGCTATGAGGTAATCCCTAAGCACTCATCTCAAAGGGCAGGGCCTGATTCAGCACAGCTGCGCTGTGTTAGGGAGGAGCACACCTCTAAGCAGAATAAAGGTAGAGTTTATTCTACAGAGAATTATCCTCATCTTGATCCTCATCCTCAGGATCATCATCATCTTCATGATCAGCTTGGATATCCTCAGTTTCATCTGGAGGATCATCAGAAGCAGAAGCCAAACCGGACGGACAGAGAGGGCAAGAAACCCTTTGGAAGAAGGAAGAGAAAAGCCTTTGGGAGATCTAAAGGAGTTCATAGCAGTACGTATACTGGAAGGCATTCCAAGGGCCAGCATACACCATTGGACTGGGGAAAGCCAGAGGAATGGTGCTGCAGAGCTAGGAATCTCCAGACGGTACCTGTGAGGGAGACGGCTGCACGTGGAAGGGACCCTAAGACCCGTGCCAGAAGGTATGTGAAGAGAGATCCAGTGTCCAGGGATCTGGATTGGAAGGTTGGACATAAGAACTGGACTACATACTGGCCAGGCTATATAGAGAGGAACTCTAACAGCAATGGAAGCTCAGGTATGAACACTGATCTATGCCCTAGCTATAACCTTGAAAGACAGCAGGGAAACAAGTATTCTCCTGAAAGTGCTCCATTGGGAGATTCATCTGTATGCTGTTTGTAGTTAATGTAAGGTAATGTAATGTAAGTTATGTACTGTGTTCCCTGTTTGTACTCCTAGTGTTTTGTTGTGATGTAATTATAATGCAATGTATGTTTCCCTCACCTTTGTTTAACTCTGTGCTGTATTAACCGCTTTGATTGAAGGAAAAGGCGGGATACAAAACATGTTAAATAAATAAATAAATCTGTGCCAATCCATGATATTGAACCCATGCTTGTTAAAGAAGGGGGAATGATAGCAGATGAAGAATCTGTTTACATGGACTGCTCTCTGTCTAAACTCCTTTGGTGATTTCTGTTATAAAGTACAGCAACCATCACAAAGAAATACAAACTTGTTCTTTAATCTACTCAGAAAAGCTCCTGAGTAGGATTTTTAGCCACGCAGTAGAAAGCAAGCCAGCTAAGGGGTTTCAGCTGGATAACTGCTAGCAATTGAGCCTTACCTAATTGCTTGTGAGCTCTGAGAGAATCACTTCTGAATCTATGTGGGAAGATATAAGAAGTTAACCTGAAAAGAACAGTTTTTCTCTTCTTTGTGGCTTTTTGTTTGTTGTTTGATACATTGCTAAGAGAATATTAGCTAAAGCCTACAGAAAAGACCAGTTTGTTGCCAACCAGGTCTTATTTCTTTTGCTTTGATTGCCTGACAAGTTCAAATGTTGTTTCCTGATTTTGTTTTTCCAAGTTTAACACTGAAAGCAAGTAACCTGATTTATGTGCTACCAAGCATATCTGTGTTGGGAGAAATAACCCCATAAATAAATATCTTATTGGCTTTACACTTGAGCACAACTAAATTATTGTGAGCAGCTGTGTCTGGTGTGAATGGACTGCATTGCCCACAATCCCTTGCAAATCATATTGACATATGCACTTGCCAAGACTGTGAACATTCTCACCCAGGCAGCCGTCTGACAGTGTGTGTGTGTGTGTGTGTGTGTATAATGCAGCAGTAGACTGTGTGTGGGTGGGTCTGGTGTGGGCTAGTGTGTCTATGTACATGTGTAGATGGTGTGGAGTGGGGTAACTATGTGTATATGTGATATGAGGGTGGTATGTGTATGTGTGAGTATGGTGTTGGTATGTATGTGGTGTGGGTGTGGGGTATCTGTATGTATGTAGTGCAGGGGATGTGTATGTATGCATGGTGCGTCTGTGTGTGTATATGGAACATCTGTGTATGTGTGTGTCTGGGTATGTGTGGTGTGTCTGTGTGTGAATATAATATGGGGTTGGGGTGAATATGTGTGCGTATGTATTGCAGGATTGGGGTGTGTGTTTATGTAATGAAGGGATGCAGTGTGTGTGCATGTATGAGGATGGTTGGTTGGTGTGTGTGGTGTAGGGGTGGGGTGTCTGTGTGTGTGTGTGGTGCATCTGTGTGTATATAGTGTGGCAGTGGGGCACGCGTGTGTGTGATGTTTGGGTGGGGAGGGTGTGTGTGTATGTGATGAAGGGATGGTATGTGTGTGTGTATATATGTAGTGTGTCTGTGTGTGTATGTGATGCAGGTATGTATGCATGTTTGTTTGTTTATTTATTTATTTAACAGTTATTTTTTATACCGCTTTAGCATTTCAGTCAAAGCGGTATACATTGTAACTTAAAGTTGGTAATATACATTAAACAGGGACATTCTCTTCTATTGCTAACTCCAGACTTCACTCCTTTCACCTTGCTGCTCCTTATGCCTGGAACAAACTACCCGAGTCTGTACGTCAGGCGCCTTCTCTGGCCCTTTTCAAATCCAGGCTGAAAACTCACCTCTTTGCTGCTGCTTTCAGACCTTGACTCACCTGATCTCCTTTGTGTTTCCCTACATTCCCCCTAGATGTATCCTGTGTCTACAGCTACTGTGTTGTCTGTCTTGACTAGATTATAAGCTCTAATGAGCAGGGACTGTCTCTTACATATGTCTCTGCAGCTCTGCTTACGACTTGTAGCGCTATACAAATGCTTAGTAATAGTAGTAGTAGAGCAGGTGGATATTGAGAGATGGGTTGGTAGGAACATTTTAGAAAGGGTTAAGGATTTAGTGGTGGATGTGTTAGTGGGGGAGGATGGGGGGGGTAGGGGATGCTTTCTGGTCCTGGAGAATAACCCTGCCTCGGGGATCTCACATCATTTGGGACTGGACCAGAAATTCTCCAGTTTAATAAGTGTTAGTTAAACTTAATGTACACCTCTAACAACTGAAGTTAACCTTATTTCCATTTTAGTGTATTTTCTCCTTGGCTTAGGATTTAACACATAATGGAATAGGTTGACCAAAATGCGCTATGTTAGCATGCATTAGGCTACCAAGGTTATTGTAGAGACCAGGTCTAATTGTGGGGAGCATACCTGGCATGTCCGCCTGCAGTTACAGTGGGGTGATGCACCATAGCACACTAACCTGCAAGTGCACTTAACATGAGGAGGCGGTAAGCACACCCACACTAAAGGCATCATTCGTGGTTAGCATGAACCAGTGATGTCTGCGCTAAACACAATGTGCCTTCCCTAACCCATCCAGTCACTGCCCTTTTGTGTGCTAATGGTTATCATGGGGTTTTACTGCACTGTTCCGTGCTAACAACGCAGTAAACCCCACACTGTTAGCACACTTTAGCAAAAACAAAATAGTGACACTTTACAGCAACTTAAACACAAAAAGAAAAAAACAAGAATAAGAGGAGAAAAATGGATTTCAGAAACTGGGAGATCCATGTGGGTGGCTTTAAACATACCAATGCCTCTCTGGACGTCGTATTGTCCCACTTCAATGTATACTCTGGCAGTGGCCATTTTCGGAGTTTGTGAGCACACTTTAGCAAACATGCCCCAGTGTTAACCTTTGGAGCAGAATATTCCTGCCTCAGGGATCTGCGATCATTCAGAACTGGACCACAGATACCCCAGTTTAATAGCAGTGTGGTTTGCTTGTCAATATTTTGTTACATTTGAAATAAAGTACAATTAGCATGGAAGTAAAAAAGATCAGCATTAAAAATGTATCAAATATTTTCATCACACTCTTATTATATCAGCCCTTTTGAGAGTTTGCTGCTTATTACTGCTCTCTTGAAGACCAATCGGGGATGAGCTCCTAAATATAGGTGTCTGTTTTCACTAGGCACATGCTTTCATTTGAAACTAAACAGGCTAATTCAATCAAAATCTCCCATTCCATGTTATTTCATTTTGAAAATGGAGGAAATTTTTGGTCCTTTTTGTTTCATTTTGTTTTCAAATCTGATTAACAAGAGCCTGTCTTGGACCCTACCCTGCCGCCATTGCACAAAAGCACACCCTTCTTGGCTTTCCCCCATGCCTGTCTGGCCTCTCCTTCGCTATCTTACCCCGTTCGGCATTGGTGACCCATAGCTGGGTTATAAGTCACATTTTATGGTTGAGTACTGTCTTATTTGCATATATTCTATTCTGCCATTTATTGAAAGTGCATAAATTATATGTGAAGGCCAATTTTAGGTAGGCTGTGGAAAGGGGAATTATTTATTTATGTATTTATATCCAGGTACTTGATATATTGCTCAAGAATAAATTGCCATCAGGATGGTTTACAAAAGTTATACAATACAGGAAAATGGGGGAGGGGAAGAAAAGTACAGTCAGGAAGGAGAGAAGATAACTAAATCTTATGGGAAGGGACAACAGCATAGAGGGCAGGTGTAGCTGCAGACGCAGTCCAAGGAGTGGAAAAGGGGCAGGGGGCAGGAAGGGCAAGACGTGGGGGGGGAAGGTCAGGGATCAGAAGGCTGAGGAAAGGATTATTGGAAGAGCCAAGTCTTAAGGCCCTTCTTGAATGTGCTGAAGAATAATTCTTCACGGAGGAAAATGGGTGAGGAATTCCATAAATAGATGCCCAAGTAAGCAAAGAATGAAGGGCTTCTTCTAAACACAGGGCAGAAGGAGGAGCTATTAAAAATGTGATATCGCAGTACATTCCCCTACCGACAACAGTGTGGTTGGAGGACTCCCGAGCAGCTTGGCAAGGACGTTGCTCAGGGGAATTCTCCTAGTTTTCTTCTTTTTTTGACTAAACCAGCTGCAGAAATGAGATGAAAGCATCTCGCCACCCCAGCTACATCTCAAATCTCCTTTGAATTTGTTTTTGAATTGTGCTTATGGATTGTTTTTTAAACTGCTTTGGGTCACCATTTGGAGCTAAAATGGTGAGGAATAATGTAAAGATAAGACAAAATAAGGTGGCCTGGACTAGGATCGTACCAAAGGTTGTGTGAGCAGCGCAGCCGCACAGAGCACAAGTATAGAAGGGGCGCTGATGACATCACTAGATTTCGAGGAAGTTCAACAAAGGCAAATTTCTGCATACAACTGGATGGGGGAAGGGGTGCCAGATTTACAAGTTGCACAGGGTGCATTTCTAGCTCAGTACGGTCCTGGTCCAGACATCACTCTATGTCAGTACCTACTGTCCAGACAACCTGCATGCCAGCTTCCTGAGAGAGCCACAATCTGTCACCTCTGTCTGAGGAATGTCACCGTGGAGACTTAGCTACATAAGAGAGAGGTTAAGTGCCGACGGAATATGGGCATGATTTTTGAAAGGCGTTTACAGCCCAGCAAACCGTGTAAATGCCGTAAAATAGGGATATTCAGCGGCACTTACAAGGTTAGGGCTTTTGAATATCCCCTCCTAAGTCCCCTACACACCCCGATGCTATCCGGTTAGCACTAGGGCATGTTGGGGGCATTCCAGGGTGGAGGAGAGGTGGAGACTGCCTCTAACCAGGTAGCGGCGATATTACATTGCCACCCGATTGGCGATCCGTGGCTAAAACCAGGCCACCTTTTGGGTCACCTAGTTTTAGTCTTAGATGCTAACCGGGTAGCAGTGCGATATCGCCGTTACCAATTAGGCTCTGCGGCAGTTTCCTCTGTGCGCCAAACCTGGATATTCGATGCCGTCACCGCAGCACTGAATATCCGGGGTTAGGGGGTCAATGGGCAGGGCTATGCGCCATAGCGGCACATAGCCTGCCCAGATGAATATCGGGCCATATATATATATAGAGTAAAAAGCAGTGGAGCTTTAAATCAAATCACATAATTATTTTTTCTTTTAGAAAGAGGTGAACAATAGTCTCTAAAAAGCATTTTTATAGCTCTGGTGAACAGATACAAATGGAAATGTACTTCATTCAAATATGCCTCCTGACTACTGCTTAAAATGATTGAAACTGAATTGTAGTTTTATATTTTTCAGACATAGAAAGATGTTATTATCTAGCAGTTTTAAAGGAATGTACCGTGAGCAGAGAATATTTTTTTTAATAAAGATATGCTGGAAGTAACTCAAATGGCACACAAGTGACTGCAATGGCTGTTCTTTAATTAGTGATTTGCCAAGTCTGCAGCTGCTCTAGAAACTACGGCAGTGTTAATGCTCGAGCGCTTTCCTTTTCTTCTTGTTCCCACATGCTTTGGATTTCCATGGGTGACTGTGCCATTGTCAGGGAGCTCTATACTCTCTTCAGCACGTATAGCACATGTCTGTCGTTGCGAACCTTTGCATTATTTTTCCTGTCCCCGTCCCTGAATTATGAGATCAAAATGTTTTACGACAAAAGTGGCCAATGTAAGGCGTGAAAATTGCCAATACTACCCCCGAAAAAGCAAACAAAAATGTATTAACTATTTAGAATAATATTTGAGGCAGAGGAAAAAAAAATTTTCTACGGCAGTGAGAAGAAATCTATAAAACGGTGCCATGAGAGGTTTGCCTGATGGCTCAATGTCAGTACTTAGAAGAAAAGAGTAGGAATGCTGCAAGCTATAAACTCCCGTATGTGAAATTCGCTGGGCTGTTCCGATGCCTACCCAGAGCATTTAGAGATAGTCGTTCCCCTTAAGCATCATGTATATAACCCAGTTTCTGTTTCACTCTGAAATATACATGGCGCTGCTACGGATATCTGGAATATTTTGGGAGTCGTTTTATAAACCTTTTCCACTTGTAAAAAGCTGATGTACAGTATGTACAAAATGTAAAATTAGGTCACCCCTAAAAGTAGGCTCAGTGCAAGATGGTGCATATTTGTAAAGTAGGCGTGCCCAAAGGAGGAGTTAGGGCGAAGTAAGGATGGAGTCACAAGTTACACATGTAGTATACATGTAAACACATGCTAATATTTACATCTGCTCCTGATCAGGGACAATGCCTATACCTTCAATCTAGGCACCATTTCTGTGGGAGTTGTGCATCTATGGGGATCATTCCGATCCTCGTTTAGCAGATCCAGATCGCACTGGCGGCTACAGAGCTCCCCGCACGTATAGCTGGCTTGTGTGGGGAGATCTGTTCGTGGGTGGGAGGGGGTGGGCCGGGGGAGGAGCAAAGTGGGTGAGAATGCAACCCCGATCCTGACCCCGGACGTGCAGGGCCGATTTCAAGGATGGCTGACACACAATGACCCCCACACTTTCTCAAGCTGTAACAAGATGGAAAATCCTATATACTAAATAAAGTCCTGTTTTAGACAATTTTGTAGCTAAGATTATTTTTTGGGGCCTGAGGTTAACTCGGTTGGCACAAGGCAGTGTACCTATTGACACTGTTTCCTGTTTTCTCATTGGCCCATGCTACTGCCACTCACTGAATGAACCTGACTCCAAAGTGGAGGGACCATGGTCCACATTGGACCACCTCTGGCTATGTCCCTCGTTTGAGAATTCTGCTCCATCCTGCTCAAGTATATTAGAACAAACTCACTCTGTGACAATAACATGAAATTCTAGAAATCTGGCATGTTGGAAAAACTGTGCTGTTAAACAGAAAAAGGAGGACAGAAGCAATATCACTCCAGAACAATCCAGAAGAAACACTCTGAGCCCTGTTTCAAAACTGAGCAATGCAACGAACCAAGCAATTGGCCCATGTTGCTCACCTGCCTCAGTCACTTCTGCAGATATTACCCCATGAGAGGAAATTGTACTTGTGTACCCATTTGCATTTAACAATTGTGTATATCAGAACTTAATCTGCGGATAACGGAGAAAAGCACGGGTCTTAGCCAATTAATTGAGCATCTGTTTGTTCCGGTTTAAAAAATGTTTCCATTTGGATCCTATATGGACTTCATACATACAGAGGAGGAAGAGTGAT
Source organism: Ichthyophis bannanicus (assembly GCA_033557465.1). Classification (NCBI taxonomy): domain Eukaryota; kingdom Metazoa; phylum Chordata; class Amphibia; order Gymnophiona; family Ichthyophiidae; genus Ichthyophis; species Ichthyophis bannanicus. The sequence goes on along the minus strand of CM066050.1, from coordinate 38,961,005 downwards.
CGAAAAATGTCTAAATTCCTTCCATGCGGAGAATCTGCACACCAAGTCAATTGGAATTTTGAAGAGGGTCTTTTACATTTTCATTCTTGGCCTAGTGATTGGGGCAAGTTACCTCAGGCCAGAAGGTCGGGGGTTCAAATCCCACTAGAGGACAGCAACCTTGGGCCGGAAGGACTGGGGTTTCTAGTCTCACAGGTGCTCCTTGTGATGTTGGGCAAGCCACTTAACCCTGCATTGCCCATGTTCCCTGTAAGTATTAGTGTATGTGTCTCATATCCCCTCGTGTTAAATGTATCCCCAATTGTGTTGTGACCACTTTGATTGAAGGATAAGGTGGTATACAAAACAGTCTAAATAAATAAATAAATTCTTATTCTGTTCTGCTTACATTATTAAGTGCTTGGTCTTAGATAATATTACACTTCACGTTCTCTCTGTAGACTCTAAGTACTAGGAGGAACAGTAATTGATATTCTGTTAGCAGTTTCCCTGTTCTGCTGTATAAAGTAATGGAATTTGTTGTTGGTGCCTGTAAGCACCTGTAGATTTTCCACCAATTGCCCACAGGAATCTGTGACTTTTAAGAGGCAACAACAAAATCAACAATTTTTAGACATTACCTGAGGAAGCTTGCATCGTAAATTATTTGTTAGCCTTATGAAGTTATTATCTGTATGCAACTATGTTTTGCATAATGTTGTTAAGAAATTCTAGTATTGCCTTTCTCCTTAAAATGAGATGGCAAAGTTAATTTATTTTTATAAAATTTATTTTTGATTTTTATGAACAGCTGAGAAAGTTCATTGGCAGCCAGCTAATCCTTCCACCCCACCCCCCCCCCACCCACTTTTTTTTATCCTTGTGCCTGTGGAAAAAGAGGCAACTTTCTACACTTCCTGCTTAATGGTACACTGGTCTGATGAAGAATCTTGCGAGCCAAATATAGTGACGTTGAGCCTGAAGCACTAAACATTGTATTTCCATGCTTTAGTAGAGGTTAATATTCAAAGAGTTGTTACAGCTAATGTTTGGATTTTGATGAACAATTCCTGCCTTTCAAATGTCCCTCACTACTCATGGGATATATTTTGTCAGAGCAAATCATTGTCTGAAAAATATTTACTGAGATTTAAAGGGCCAATGCTGGGGCATCTATTTGAACAGCATTGGTATTCCATGCTGACTGGCTAATGTTACCCAGATAACCCAGAGGTTTGCCATTCTAAGGCTATCCAGAAAACTATCTGGATATATTCTGAATATCTAGATAAAATGATCTGAATAAAAGTATCTGGATAGCAGATTTTTAAATATGGACATTCTAGTGTTTAGCACAAGATTATTCATAAATTGGTAACTAAAGTAATATTTCTCTTTGGAAAGAGTAGTTGATGCGCGGAATAGTCTCCCAGTGGAGGCAGTAGAGACTAGGACAGTATCTGAATTCAAGAAAGCGTGGGGCAAACATAGAAGATCTCTAAAGGAAAAAAATGGAGTGTAGTAGTTGGTTTGGAAGGGCAGACTGGATAGGCCGGATGATCTTTATTTGCCTTCATATTTCTAACAATAGTGTCCTACATGGCTTATAATTAAAGATTCATGACACTATTTTGAGGAATCCTTCTGGGGGAGATGCCAAGAGGAATAAGGGGAAGCAATCAAAATTTGCAGCCACGTCCCCAAAAAAACAAAGGCTAAGTCTGCTTTTTTGATCATTTATTTATACCAATTTGATATCCTCATTCTTGTACTTAAAATATCAAGATGGTTACAAAATGACAGTTTTTAAACTAACATATAAATCTAAAAGAAAACCCATCCCTTTTTTTCACCAATCCTAACATGTCACCCACAATCAAAGTCACTTCCCTACACAACACAAAAAATATTTCCTAAAAAGCCAAGCCTTCACCAATTTTCGAAAAAAACAAATTAAAGCAATTCTTCTCGGATTTCCTGTGGAACTAAATTCCACAATTTAGAGACAACATAATGGAAAGCAGACCGTCTTGTGTACTCTACCAGAACACTCAGAGTGGGGCAAAGACTGCAACATCTGACTTTCAGATGGTTCATACAGCCTTAAGAGCCATCCCATGCGTAACCCTTAAACCCTACGACTAAAACCTTAAATTGGACCCGCAAGTCACTGGTCAGCAGTGGAGATGATATAAATTCAGAGTAATGAAATCATAGCTTGAAAAACACAGGGGCTCTTTTATAAAAGGGCACTATAGTGTTGCATCTAATATGCCAATAGCACATGAAACCAAAGCTTGTTAGGTGTAACACCACTGTGTTGACAGTCATGGGTGTGGAAAGAATGTTCCCGGCATTTAGTGAGGTGCAGCCTTCCCTAACGCAGCCTAAAAATATCCCAGAAGCACTTACCTCCACCTATGGAGACCGTGCTCAGTACACCTGTGCTAATCACACGCTTGTAGTTAGTGCAGAGCTCTGACTCCAAGGCACTCACCCCGCCCACTCTCTTCCCCTAATCCATCCACTTACCACCCCGACATTGGAAGCACAGCACAGAAATCAGGCCACACTGGGTCACAGAGCAGGGTTAGCATGTGCTGTAACCCATGGTAATTGCTTAGTAAAAGACCCACCCCCCCATAGTGACACATATGCTTCTAGCAAATTATATATATAGATTCCTTTAATTTTCACAAATCATAAATGGCGTTACCCAATCTAACAATTGTCCAGTAGTGATTTTATTCACTGAGTAGCATTATACTGGGCTGAGAAATAACCACTTCCAGGAGATATGCTTTATGGTGGAACAGTTGCTCTGACAACCACTAAAACAGAGAAAACTGCGCTTACTGTAGCAGCTATGATGTACTACTGGTTGGTTGGTAGTTAGTGTATATTTCATGCCAGTCACTGACATCTTTATCATTTTGTACTAATCCTGTACAAGCCACTGTACTAAATAACGTACCTGGTGGATGGATGGATGCCACGTCAGCATTTAGTCCCTTGAGTAGTGTAATCAGAAGTAATTATCATGAACACATTCTGTTTTCTGTTTCCACACTTTTCCTTTCACTATTTCCTTACTTGGCAGATTATAACCAAGTCAGGTATTAGCCATAAAACTGCTTTTTCCCCAAATCAATTATAAGCTTCTAAAAGGCAGAAACTCCAATATGCTCTTTATATTTATCTAACATTTTATATAATGCCTTTTGTTATTATCAAAGTGATTTCAATACAAATTAAAATATAACTAATTTAATTAAAGATACAATAAAATCATAAAAAAGACAAAGTATACAGTAAAAGCAAAATCATAAACACATTGGAAAAGAAAAGGAAGAAGCTGTTAGATGCTCTGCGATATAATACATCCTCATCCCAGGTCAAAGACCTTTTCAAAAAGATACGTCTTTAAGGCTGTTTTTAAATCTTGGAAAAGTGTGTTCTTCCTAATGTATTGCAGAATTTGCATTCCATAATGAGGATTCCAGAAAAGAAAGACACACACCATTGAGATCCAATACAAGTTGCAAAACTAATACCACAAACTACATACAGTATATTGCAATTAGAATAAGCTTGCATACAACAATTAAAATCAAATTAAAATTAAAAAAGCAATAAAACAAAACCCCAAACCCAGGTAACAAATCCCAAGAACCTTGTTAAAATATATACATGTACACACATATACATAGGAGGGCTCCCCCCCCCCCCTGCTGAGGTATTGTATAGCCTTCTTCCTGTCTCTTCTACCCACATGTGCATAGTTCTGTTTGCCTCTCTTTGCTCTGGGAAGAGCAGTGCCCTCACAGTGCTCTGCTAGAGAGGTGTATATTTAACTCCTGTGACAACTTGCTGTGAGTTCTAGCTGTCTATTTGATTATTTATTATTTATTGTCTTATTGGTGTGCTACTTCACCTCCCTGTTCCCTTTAGTTTGCACTTGAGCTTCTCAGCTGTATAACTTGCCTCCCCCCCCTGCTGAGGGTAAAGAACAGGGTACTTTGTAATAGCCCTCTTCTTTTAATAGGTCTTATTTCCCACCCACCCTCCCCAACACCCACCCACCCCTGGGGTACTTGTTGCTTTATAGGTACTTACACATCTTAGGAAAGGGGCTGCTCTCAGGTGCAGCTCTTTATCCAAATCAGTCATACATTGAAGACCTGAGATTAATTAAGCTTCAGGTGAACGAGGTATATTAGAGGTATTAGATACACCTTTATTAGTATAAGCACCTACACCAACTCTTAGTGAATACAGAATTTTAAGACCTAAACACAAGCTTTAAACTAAGATGCAGACAACAGTCCAGCAGCAAGATGGGGGCTTTCCAGTCTTTTGCACTGAGTGTCACATGTATGATTTTCTCCCAGTTGGTGAGAGGTCTTACGTATGCACTAAGTGCAAGGAGCTCTTTGCTCTCAGGGAACAAATCCGTTCTCTAGAGGCTAGAGTAGCAGACCTGGAAGACATAAGAAAGACAGGGAAGTACATGGACGAGACCTACAGGGATATAGTCCTGAAGTCCCACCTCCAGTCTGGCAGCATCCCTGTTGCCATGGAGGAGAGAGGTCACGTGACAGGAGAGCGTCACCCTGGTGTGGCAGGACGTGTTCCTGTAACCAGGACCTGTCCTCCAGGTGATGTAAAACCCTCTCGCACCGAGGACGTTTCTCCAGGGCCATGTGCCCATGAGGAGGGTTAGGACAGCTGTTATAGTTGGTGATTCGATCATTAGACATGTAGACAGCTGGGTGGCTGGTGGACGTGAGGATCGCCTGGTAACATGCCTGCCTGGTGCGAAGGTAGCGGACCTCACGCACCGCCTAGATAGGATCTTAGATAGTGCTGGGGAGGAGTCTGCTCTCTTGGTACATGTCGGTACCAATGACATAGGAAAATGTGGTAGGGAGGTTCTGGAGGCTAAATTTAAGCTTTTAGGTAGGAAGTTGAAATCCAGAACATCCAGGGTAGCGTTCTCCGAAATGCTTCCTGTTCCACGTGCAGGACCCAAAAGGCAGGCAGAGCTCCGGAGTCTCAATGCATGGATGAGACAATGGTGCAAGGATGAGGGTTTTGGATTTGTTAGGAACTGGGGAACATTCTGGGGAAAGGAGGGGCTCTTCCGAAGGGATGGGCTTCACCTTAACCGGGATGGAACCAGGCTGCTGGCATTAACATTTAAAAAGGAGATAGAGAAGCTTTTAAACTAGAAAATAGGGGAAAGCCGAAAGTCGCCCAAGAGCGCATGGTTCGAAAGACGGTATCCTTGAAGGATACTACCGAAAGCAGTGAGGTTCCAAAAAAGAGTAAAGTAGCCCAAATGCCCTTGAGTATGGTGCAGAGCATAAAGATTCCAAATTACCCATGCCTACCAGTAGCCAGATTAATATTAATAAAATACAGTCTCTGAAATGCTTGTATGCAAATGCTAGAAGTCTAAACAATAAGATGGGAGAGTTAGAATATATAGCACTAAATGAGAGGTTAGATATGATTGCAATCTCAGAGACATGGTGAAAGGAGGACAACCAGTGGGACACTGTGATACCTGGATACAAACTATATCGTAATGATAGAACTGATCAAATTGGAGGAGGGGTTGCGCTCTATGTTAGCGAGGGCATTGAGTCAGAAAGGATTAACGTTTTGCAGGAAACAAAATTTGCTGTAGAATCTCTAAGGGGAAGGTGATGGCAGAGGGAGTGTACTATCGACCATCTGGCCAGAATGAACAAATGGATGATGAAATGCTTAAAGAGATGAAGGAAGCTAACAAACGTTACAGCAAAGTAGTGATAATGGGTGATTTCAATTACCCCAGTATCGACTGGCTCAGTGTCACGGCAGGACATGCTAGGGAGATAAAGTTTCTAGATGAAATAAATGACTGCTTCTTGGAGCAGCTGGTTCATGAACCGACCAGAGGGGAAGCCATACTGGATCTAGTCCTTAGTAGAACACCAGATCTGGTGCAAGAAATAAGGGTGTTGGGACCACTTGGCAATAGTGATCATAGCATGATCATGTTTGATTTAATTAGTGGAGGAGGGATAGTAAAGAAATCCACAGTACTACCTTTTAACTTTCGAAAGGGAGACTATGATAAAATGAGGAATATAGTTAAGAAAAAACTAAAAGGAGCAGTTGAAAAGGTTAAAGACTTGCATCAAGCTTGGGCGTTGTTTAAAAATACTATCCTGGAAGCCCAGACCAGCTGTATTCCACGCATTAAGAAGAGTGGAAGAAAGTCCAAAAAACTGCCAGCATGGTTTAAAGGTGAGGTCAGAGAGGCTGTTGCTGCCAAAAAAGCATCTTTCAGGAAATGGAAAAAAGAGCCAAACGAAGAAAACTGGAAACAGCACAAGCACTGGCAACTTAAATGCAAAGCATTGATAAAGCAGGCAAAGCGAGAATTTGAGAAGGAACTTGCTACAGTAGCAAAAACACGAAACAAAGACTTTTTCAAGTACATTCGTAGCAAAAGGCCTGTGAGAGAGTCAATTGGACCATTAGATGACAGAGGGGTAAAAGGGACAGTAAAAGGAGACAAGGCTATAGCAGAGAGACTGAATGAATTCTTTGCTTCGGTCTTTACTGAGGAAGATGTAGGGATGTTACCCAAGACCGAAGTGGTATTTAAAGGTGATACTGCAGAGGAATTGAGAGAAATATCACTACACAGGGAAGATGTATTACAACTATTTGATAAACTGGATAGTAGCAAATCACCTGGACCGGATGGTATACATCCAAGAGTGTTGAAAGAACTGAAATATGAGATTGCAGACCTGCTATTAGTAATCTGTGAACTTTCATTAAAATCATCTGTAATACCTGAAGATTGGAAACATAGAAACATAGAAACATGATGACAGAAAAAGACCACAAGGCCCATCTAGTCTGTCCTTCCATAACAACAACTACAACAGTCCACTTTTTACCTTTAGAGATCCTCTGTGTTGGTCCCATGCTTTTTTGAATTCAGTTACTGTCCTCATCTCTACCACCTCCACTGGGAGACTATTCCACGGATCCACTACTCTTTCCGTAAAGAAATATTTCCGCATATCACTCCTGAATCTATCTCCCTTCACCCTCATCCCATGTCCCCTCGTCGCAGAACTTGCTTTCAATTGGAAGATCGCTAATGTAACGCCAATTTTTAAAAAGGGTTCCAGGGGTGATCCAGGAAATTACAGACCAGTGAGCCTGACATCAGTACCGGGAAAAATGGTGGAAACCATCATAAAGAATAAAATTACACAGCATGTGGATAGTCATGGCCTAATGAGAGACAGCCAACATGGCTTTAGACAAGGAAGATCTTGTCTCACTAATCTGATATGTTTTTTTGAAGGTGTGAATAAACAGGTAGACAAAGGTGAGTCAGTTGATATAGTGTATCTGGACTTTCAGAAAGTCTTTGACAAGGTCCCTCACCAGAGACTTTTGGCAAAACTAAAAAGTCATGGGATAGGAGGCAGTGTACTATTGTGGCTTGGGAAATAGTTAAAAGATAGAAAGCAGAGGGTAGGGCTAAATGGCCAATTTTCCCAATGGAAAAAGGTGACTAGTGGAGTACCCCAGGGATCTGTACTGGGTCCGCTACTTTTTGACATATTCATAAATGACCTGGAAAAGGGAATAATGAGTGAGGTTATCAAATTTGCAGGCGACACAAAACTGTTTAAAGTTGTTAAAACCCAAGAGGACTGTGGAAAACTGCAGGAGGATCTGGATAAATTGGAAGACTGGGCATCAAAATGCCAGATGAAATTTAATGTGGACAAGTGCAAAGTTATGCACCTAGGAAAGAACAACCCACACTATGGTTACACGATGCAAGGTTCCACATTGGGAACCACCACCCAGGAAAAAGATTTAGGAGTCATCGTGGATAACATGTTAAAACCCTCCGCCCAGTGTGCAGCGGCAGCCAAGAAAGCAAACAGAATGCTAGGTATCATAAGGAAAGGAATGGAAAATAAAACAAAGGATATTATAATGCCTCTGTATCGTTCCATGGTATGACCCCACCTTGAATATTGTGTGCAATTCTGGTCGCCGTATCTTAAAAAGGATATAGCGTTATTAGAAAAGGTACAGAAAAGAGCCACCAAAATGGTAAAGGGGATGAAAGACTACTCCTATGAAGAGAGGCTACAAAGGTTAGGGCTCTTCAACCTGGAAAAGAGACGGCTGAGGGGAGATATGATAGAGGTCTATAAATTAATGAATGGAGTGGAACGGGTAAACATAGATCAATTGTTTACACTATCAGAATATAGAAAGACTAGGGGACATGCAATGAAGCTACAGGGTAAACTATATAAGACAAATAAGAGAAAATATTTTTTCACTCAACGTGTAATCAAACTCTGGAATTTGTTACCGGAGGATGTAGTAAGGCTGTTAGTGTAGCTGGGTTTAAAAAAGGTTTGGACAAGTTCCTGGAGGAAAGATCCATAAACCATTATTAAAAAGGGACCCAGGATATCAATGCTTGACCCAATACAAGCATTGTGGAACCTTTGTCTTTTGGGGATACTGCTAGGTACGTATGACCTAGATTGGCCACTGTTGGAAACAGGATACTGGGCTTGATGGACCTTGCTCTGACCGAGTATGGCATATCTTATGTTCTTATGAGCATGTTTACTAAAGTACATGAAGTGGTTAATGTACACTTGAGCAAGCTGTAACTGTTTGTGAGGAACTACTGTAAGTTACTGTGCAGGCAAGTACCTCATGCTAATTTCCACAGTAACTGTCCCGAAAGCATTAACAGATTGCACTACATCTACAGCTAATAGGGCTTTTAGTCTCAGTGCGCCAAGATACTGGAATGCATTACCTCCAGGTATCCGGGCTATTAAGAGCCTAACACAGTTTAGGAAAGCCCTCAAATTCCACCTTTTCAACAAGTACCTCATAGAGCCCAACAACACCCCATAGAGTCCAACGATACAATCCGCTAAGCAAATATATGGTATCCCAACAACATGCCAAGAAAGATACTCTAACCCTTAGTGGTGCATATGTTTCTATGAAATTCCTGTTCATATGACTCTGTGTAGCAAGTTTTGTAGATAGTTTACCCCTGTTATCCAAGTTTTTTGCCCTGTTATCTGTAAACTCATACGTGTTAACTGTACTGAGCATTTTTGTTCCATGTAAACCGCGCTGATGCTGAATAGTGCGGTATATAAGAGACTGTAAATAAATAAATAAATAAATAAATAAAACTGCAAAAAGCTTGATGGGGTAAAGAATGGGTAGGTTAGGGGTGGAGAGCGGGTGTGGCGAGTTCATTGCTCTTTCATGGAGGACCGATCGCACGCTAATGGCCAATGTTGTAATTAGGGTGGGTACACCTAACGCCACCTCCATGGATGGTGTTAAGTGCAGAGAATTCACATGGCAAAAGTTTTTTAATAAAATTACATAAACACTAAATTTTATTCACAAGGAGTTATATTCCATATAGGCAGACACGTTTAAATCGGACGCAATTCCATGTTAATTCTGCATCCATAGTATAGTCCGCCCATGTTTCTGGAATCGGCTCATAAACATGTCTGGCATGGCACATCCAACATGTTGTTCAGCCGGCCTGTGCATGTATTCACAGCAAGAACTGCACACGGGTGCAGGCACAGGCCTTGCAGTGAAGCGGAGAAACATGTCCCCTGCTAATATTACGGGACATGGGTAAATGCCAACATGGTTTTGAATGTCCCCATGCTCGCCATATTCTGGAAAGTTGCCCGATTCTGATTGTGCCCGTCTCCGTGATATACCCGTGGATGACTCTGTTGGCTGCGCCTCCTCAGTTAAAACACGCATCTCCTAAGTTGCTGTTCTCACAGTGTTTTTGCTGATACAAACTAGACATAAATGCTGATGATAAATAAATGCTGATGCAAACTGGACTATATATTCATCTATTCATGACCACATTACTCCAGTTCTGAAGGATCTTCACTGGCTCCCAATCCGCTTACGCATTAAATATAAAACAATAATTAACATATTCAAAATAAAACATCATATTTCAGCTAACAGTCTGTACTCCCTCATTCTTCCTGACCCCAGCACCCGACCAAGAAGAAAGGGAACTTCCCATAGAGTAAACTCTTCTAGTAATTTCAGAACATCGCGAAAGGATACAACAGAGAGAGCACTTTCCATGGCTGCCCCAATAATCTGGAATTCACTCCCAGACGACTTGAGATCATCAACGGACCTTAAAGACTTCCGTAAGCAGCTAAAAACATTGCTTTTCATCAAACATTATGGTCCTATCACTTAATCGTCTGACCTACCTACTCACCCCTTCAAAACTCATTAAGGGGCATGTTTACTAAAAACCGCCAATGTGCGCGCCGCACAATAGCGCACTAAAAGTGGTACTTAAGAGCGCTTAAGTGCCCCGCACACGTGCGATGAAGCCACGCACCCGTGCGCGTCACACTAACGGGCGCCGCACAAGAACGGGCCCGCAAATGTCCGAGAGAGGCGTGGAAAGGCTAACGGAGGGCGGAGAAAGGCCCCGGAGGGGCGGAGAGACGGGGTTAATGGGCGGGGAAGGGGAGGGGAGAGGCACATTATCGGGGCCTAATTTACAAGGAAAAAATAGCGCGAGTGAAACACTCGCGGTAGAGGGCAGTTAAAGGGAAGAGAAACCATTTCCGTCAGCAATGTACAGGAAAACCGGGGAAACTGAAAAACGTAAGCAGTGTGATACATGTGCACAGCACAAAAGTGAAAATAAAAATAGAAAATGACCACAACAAAAATATTAAAAATAGTAATTCAGCTGGGGAACAGTTATAGTAATGGGCAAATATAAAAACCACACCCAGGAAAGCTCCAGAAAAAAGAAATGAATTTTGGAAGGGTCTACGGAGCGGAGACTCCACCAAAACTAATTGCCATCTTTGGAGCTTTCCTGGGAGTGTTCCCTATGGTTGCCCATTAATAGCACTGTTGCCCAGCTTGGCTAAAAGTATAGCCCCTGTTTTTCGTGGTCATTTCCGGGGTTTATCTGCACGTATGTGACCAGACAAGGTGAATGAGCCCACAGTAAACATGTGCATAGCAGGGTTTGCGACCCCATCCTACCAGGTTTACCATCTCCAGGGACTGCACTGTCTCTGTGGCCACAGTGTGGTGCAGTGGACAGAGCCAGTACCTCTAAGACCAGAGGGTCACAGGTTCAAATCCCAGCTGCAGCTACTGCCAACCCTGTCCACATATTTTTCCAACAACTACACCGTGATAGTAAGGACAAACCTTTATTGCTGAGAACATAGGCATGGTTAATACACCTATATTTTACCACACCATAAACAGGCACATTATCTAGAGCAGAGTCTCCCAAATGCAGTCCTGGAGGGCCAAACACCATTCAGGTTCCATGCTTCCCCTAAGAAAGATGCCTGAGCTGCATATGTCTGCACCACCCCCATGGTATGCAGATGTAGCTCATGCATATTCATAGGGGACAGCATGAAGACCCGAACAGTGTCTGGAACACCAGGACTGGAGTAGGGAAACTCTGCCGTAAAGCAGCAGACAACAGGGCCAGACACACCCACACCCACACCAACAGGCCCCATTGGCCAATGCCTCCTGGAGAGGCAGGACATTGGGCCCTGCGTGCATCTCCCAGATCTAGCACCTGCATACCTTAGCAATGCCACCCTATACCTGGGTACACGGTACACAGCCCTCAAACGTTTGATGTGGGTACCGGCAGATAGACAGTCCTACGTTCAGCACTGTTTGCTTCTTGAGCTCCATCAGAACAAGCTGTCTGATGTCTGTGGTGCGTGCTCCAGGTCTGGCCCCTGACAGTGTTTACCACCCTGGGGAGTGACCCCCAGCAGTACTGTGTACCATATCCATGGCTGTACCGTGCCCAGGACTGGTGTGGTGGGCAGGGCTACTAACCTCCTCTATAGTAGCACATTGCTGGCATAGGTGTGGGGGTGTGTGTCTGTCTATACAGTGTGTGGTGGCTGCAAACACCTTCCACAGCCCACACTGCCAGCACTGTTGCCAGTATTGGCCTGCCAATGTGCATAATGAGCAGCAAGGTACCATGGGTATAGCTCAGATAGGGTGACCTCTGTATGTGCTGCTGGGGGATCACTCCACCCTGACTGTGCAGTGACCACAGCATGGCTAGGCACCCCCATAGTGCTATATAGTATTCCTCTCATGTGATATATATGGGTGTCCTTTTGGGGCCCAGTCACTGACATAACTGCTTGTGTGTGCTGCCATCCCAGTTCTTGGTGCATGCATTTCCACCAGGACTAACTAGCAGACTGTATTCAGCTGGTCTGTGTCTTGAAGGGGTGCCATGCAGGGTGCAGCGGCTGATGGCTTGCTGCAGGAGAATATCTGACAGCGGTGGGGTGCAGCTTAGCATATCCAGGCCTAATGTCTGTCTGATATTGTGTTCTGGGGGTGTATAGAGCTGCTGTGACTGCCCTGTGGGGTGTCTGTTCCCCAGTAGGGCTGGGGTTGATGGTCTACTCTACTGCCATCATTTCAGGGGGGTAGAATGTGGATCTGTTGATAGGTGACCCTGTTTGCCGCCCTCAGCCGAGGGGGGGGGGGTTGGTGGTGCATGGCCCACCTAGGGGTCCATGGGGGGTTCCCCTGACTGAGACAGACAGATATATCCAGGATGTTTCTGCAGAAACAACCTATCTCACAGATTAACACTGCTTTGGAGCTCTGACATGGCCTCTCTCAGCCATGGAGGGTGTTGTGGACCTGGCCCTGGGCGCCTCATCGCACCCTCAGGGTGAGCACACTACCCGCACAATGCGACGGGGTGTAGCTACTCTGTGCCAGTGGAACACCCGCTCAGTACACCCTACCAGGCCGGGGTGCTGTGTGGGTGCACATGGACACTTCCTCCTGCCAGGCCGGGGAGCTGTTGAGGTGCATTCCCCATCTTGTGTGCATCTGTGGACAGCTGATTTGCATGTGCAGTGCATCATGGGTACGGGTGGCCTAACCCTATCCTGTCTACAACAGCAGACTGTCTGTGGGGTGATGTGCAGGCTCTCTGCAGCCAGCCAGGGGCTTGCTGTCAGCTATAGAGCTGTAGCCCAATGGTTACATCACTGCCTATGATGCCAGAGGTCATGGGTTCAAACCCACAGTGGGGTTATCTGATAGGGTTCAAACCCACAGTGGGGTTATCTGATAGGGTTTTCTACAGCATTGTTTTATTTCTTGTACATATGTTGCTGCCAGCAATAACACCCTCAGCGTACTGTACCCATGGGGTGCCTCTGCGGGTGCTTTATTGGGCGCCCTATTGGCCACCTTATGGTTGCCGTCCATATAGGGTGCACTATACCTTACCCTGTGCCGCAACATATATGGTGCCCTATAGGGGACATTCTAGGGTGCCTTGGCGGACAGTGAGCTGTAACATGTGCCGTATGGGCCGCCTTATGTTAACACGCTTTGCGTCTGCGTCTGCTAGTTGTGAGTACTAAAATAAATGTAACTTGCCCCCTACAGCACTCATCCCCATAATATATAATGCCTCAGCCAGCCTTGTTTACTGGGCACTGTACGGATTTGAACCCCTGCTCCCTGCACCATTGGTCAGTGTCCAAACCATTGTGCTGTGGCTCTGATCCTGTGCATGAGCATGAGCATCAGCGTGCCACTTCTGCCGCCCACTATTTGAATGCCTCCGCACACATCAGCACGCAGCCTGATGCCCATCAGCGCGCCGCCTCCTGCTGCCCACAATTAACAGTGCGCCGCCTTCTGCTGCCCAAAATGACAGTGCGCCGCCTTCTGCCGCCCAAAATGACAGTGCGCCGCCTTCTGCCGCCCAAAATTATTTTGCCTCCTCAACCACTTTTAACCATTAAAGTTGATGCCTCAGCTGGCCTTTTTTGTGGAGCACAATGGGGAGTTGAACCTGTGGCCCCTGCACCATTGGTTTGTGTCTTCACCGTTGTGCTACAGCTCTGTTCCTCTATGTGCCCAGCGGTGCCCCACTTAGCCTTCCCACGCGCTAATGTGGGCCCCGCACATTTGCGCGGCCCGCACACGTACGGTCGGTTTTTTCCTTTTGTCAGCCTGATCCGCCCACTCCTTATATGGCACAGGCACACTACCGCGGCCCCGCACGTTAGGAATGTTTAGTAAACATGCCCCTAAGTATCTTACATTGTCATATGATATTTTTATTGTATATAACCTTGTAGTTTAGCACACATGATGCTGTAATGATTAATGTGCTGTGTTTTAATGATTATATTTTTCTTACAAATCAATTAACTCTTTCACTGTATATCTATCGCTCTCAATAATTTTGTCTGTTTTGTTTTTTACACCGCCTTGATTGTATGATAAGGCTGTATAGAAATACAGTTAAATAAATAAATAAATATATATTAGTTTTTTTCATGCCCTCAAAAGTGCTAAGTAATCTCAGCGCACTCTAATATATTAGAAGATAAGTAAATATTAACATGTTCCCCAAAGGAAACATAATATTGCTGAGTCACAAAAGTATGCTCTTTTAATGACTATGACTGTTTGGCATCTGTTTCCCACATATCTGGGTACTGACATTTCTCATAGCAGCTCCCTACATGTGGCTACACCTATCCCATACAATGTCCATTCTCGGTCTTGGCTTATTTCGGTCCGCTATCTGTGGGGCAACTCTGCCTGCCTTCCCACTGTCTGCTTTGTGGCAATGCTCCCCTGGTCATACCTGTGTGGGCATGGAAGGGGGGATCCCTATGCATCATACCAGGTAGCCAGTCTACAGATATATCACCACTCTCGCAGCTTGCATAGATGGTGGACTGGGTAAGGATGTAGGCCTCATGGCATAATCTGGGGAATGTTGGCACAACATCAATCATATCTCCCAGTGCCTGACATAGCTGATGTATGGCTGCCCTTTCACAGTGGAACCTGGTGACACAGTGGTCATCCGTAAGATCCAGGTACTGGCCAGGCATTCATGTCCTCCCTGAATTGCAGATCAGCACACCAGATCCTGCCATGCAACCTTCAAACCACTAATACACACTCTCACTTGCAGGGCTGAATTGTAGAACACAGCAGAAAATGTTCTAAGTCCTGGCCTTGTTCCACTTCTCCAGCAGGAATAACAGCCACATCTCTGGGAAAAGCCATAAACATACACAGAGTTTTTGAGAATACGGTATACACATCTCTGTGGCTGGGCCATGCCCCTGTTCCATTCCTCAGGGATGTGTGTGGACATCCCCATTCGAGTGAGATAAACATGTGCTTATTCGACTTCTGGAATGACCTTAAAAGTATAATAAATACATAAACCATATTGAACAAACACTAAATCAACATAGACACATCAAATAGTCATTAGAACAAATAAAAACATATAAAACATTATGCTCAAGCCATATTAAAACACACAAAGCCCTACATAGCTATGTTTTGACGTAGTTTCTGCATCAGGGGCATACATAAAACATATTTATAAAAATAAAGCAGAAAATTAATAGATTCCCTGGTGAGGTTCCCCTAAGGCGCTATACAGAAGGAATTTAAAAAAGAAAAAAAACCCTTAAAATGGCCTGAGCTTTTTCTTTCTTTTTCTCTTTTTTCTTCCTTCTATACAGTGCCATAGGGGAACCCTCACCAGTGAACCTATTGAGATGCTGCTTTATTTTTATAAATATGTTTTATAGATGTCCCCCTCATGATTTCCCTGCTCTTTGTTGGCATTGTATTATTTTGCAGTGAGTTGCTTTTCTGGTATTTGTGTGCTGTCTGGCGTTAAGTGCACCCATGTGATTTGCGAATTCCGCTGTCGCATATTAGGGTACGCTTCACTGAGGTAACTACCAGGAATATGCTCCCAACACTTTGCACATGATTTTTGCAAGTTACATGCTGTTGTGAGTTATGCACTTCAGTGAATATGCCAGATACGCACATGCACTAAATGCGCATGTGTGTACGGAGCATATTTACTGAAATGTACTAGGTTTAGTTGAGTACAAAAGCCTGGTATACTTCAGTAAATATGCACATACACACACAAAATGAAGTATCCTATTAATTTCTTCACAAATGAGAATGATGAAGCTTTGCCTTAACAATGATGAATGACAACTGCAATGGGCAGACAAGTTTACTTCGGGGCATGTTTTTTATTAACGGGGGTTTGGGCCACATTACTTGCATGGAACACAGCGTTAGATGCAGGAGGGTGAAGTCTTAATCCTGCCAAGGGTAGCAACTAGCATTGAGCTGGCAGTAGTTGCCCCTTGCCAAGCGCCGGCCGTGCGGACTTTCAAGGTCCGTACCATGGTGCCACGGTGGAAAAGCCCGCACCCCTCCCAGGCGCTGCCCAGACACGTGCTTCCTGGGTAACGTGGATTTTTAAACACAGGGCTCTGCATAGCATGCTGTAGTAAACATGCCCCGTTATTTCTTCATGCTTTCTGAAGCAATGGAATATTATGCTATTTACTTAATTCTTTTTATTTGATATACCATCCTTTGACGAGCAGTAGACATCAGAACGGTTTTACGGCACCGAGGTTTATAGCCAGCCATTAACAATGAAATATGCCATAACATAAAACTACTGACAAACAAGACAAGAGACAAAAAGGAGGAAAAATATAGGACAACGCTTTAAAACCCAATAACAATAGAATACTTGTTAGAGACACTAGGAGAGTTAGACCCTAGCCCAAGAGAGTCCTAAAATATGTATTTAAGAAGAAAAGAAAGATTTATGGAAAAAACACAGTTTAATCCCTTTTTGAAATTTGACAACTGAGCTTTCTAGTCACAAATCAAGCGGAAGTGTCTTCCACAAAACAAGGGCCAGAAAGCTAAGAGCCATGCTTTGGGTGAGGGGAGTTATCAGTTTTGCTGGGATGAGTGTAGGGAATGATTCGAATAATAAGGAATGTAGGTAGAGTGTATAACCCCTATAGGCAAAAATTAGGATCTTGTATTTGATTCTTCTGGATATTAGTAACCACTTTTGTCCATGAGGTTGCATGGTTACTTGACTTTACGAAATAAAGAATTTTTACAGTGATATTTTGAATTAATTGCAATTTCCTGAGACTGTATGCAGGGACACCAGCAAGGACTGAATTGCCATAGTCTAATCTGCAAAGAACCAATGCATGTAATATTTTTAGCGCCCCAAAATCTAGAAGTGTTCTTAATGATCTAATTTGCCTGAGAGCAATGAATGAATTTCTGACCATCTTAGAAATGAATTGAAAATGAATGTGAGCTATCCAGTATAACTCCTAAAGAGCAAATTGACTCTCTCAAAAGAATATTACACCCTAACATTTGGACAAAAAAGGTGAGTGATTTTGTTTTCTACTAAAATAAAATTCTTCAGATTTGCAAGGATTAAGTAGGAGTTTCTGCATTTTGATTCATGTTTCAACCTATACTAAAGAGTTCAAGCAAGAACTCTGAAATTTGTAATCCGAAGTGCCATGTGCTATCAAAATCTGAGTATCTCCAGCAAACAGATATGGGCTAAATTCTAATCCCTGTATCCAAGTGGCCAAAGGAATAAGAAACATAGGGGCCAATATTGACTACTGTGGGACCTATAAGCTATTTGATAAGATTCTGATAAAGCTGTTAATAACTCTGAAGGTCTGAGAGAAGAGGTAGGATGAAAAACAGTTTAATGCAGTAGACAATCCTGCTTCCATCAGTTGACCTTAGAGAAGCTTATAATTGACAATGCCAAAGAAAGTACTTAAATCCCACTGAATTAATAGTATATCACACCCTCTCTTCCAGGAGGAATACATTTTGTTGATCATTACAATCAGGGAATGATAGGGTGGGGAATGGTTGGGTTAGGGTAGGCTTTTTCTGAACACCGATTGACAAGAGTTTAGATAATGATATCCAAAAATGAGTATAGTTGATGGGCCAATTCCTTTTCAATTAATTTGGCTATGAAAGAAAGTAGAAATAAGAGTGGTAGCTACTGGGTAGTGAAGGGTCAAGTTCACGTTGTTTCCATGATGTTGGCATGATGCCTTCCATTAGACTAATCAAAATTAATACTGTAACTCATCAGCCAGGCAGGATGACAATCCCTTCATGCTTTAGAGGAAAGGCAAGACAGAGGTGATATGACTGAGATGTTTAAATGCCTCCATGGCATAAATGCACAGGAGGAAAGTCTCTTTCTATTGAAAGCAAGCTCTGCTACAAGGGGACATAGGATGAGGGTGAAAGGGATAGACTCAGGAGTAATATGTGGAAATATTTCTTTCCGGAAAGAGTGGTAGGTATGTGGAATAGTCTCCCAGTGGAGGTGGTAGAGATGAGACAATGAAGGTCCGATTCAGCAAGGCAACGAGCAGGGCTGTACGTCCTGGTGGGACATCCAGCCCCATTAGCTGCCTGAACTGTATGCCAGCTCTGGGCCTCCCTGCATGTACAGAGCCACTGAGCATGCTGTGGGGGATGGAGGCAGCACGGGGGAAGATAATGGGCTGGACTGACCCCCGGATGTACAGGGCCAATTCCGGTCACAGCCTTGTACATCCAAGGATCACTGGGGTGATAGCCAGCTTATTCTACCTCAGAGGTGGAATAAGCGCTGGCCAGCAGCAAAGGCAGCGAGCAGGGTGCATCCCCGCTGCCCGATCCGGACCCCGGCTGCCCCCATTGGTGGGGAAACAGGGCTCCAAGGCAGCGGGCAGGTTGTGCTGCGAGGAGGATGTCCCTGCGGCGATGCAGGGGTACAACGGCACTGATGGGCCCATTCTGATCAGAGCTGTCCAGATGGCCCGGATGTGCCCCAACTGGGATCGGGCTCTATCTGAATTTAAAAAAGCATGGGACAAACACAAAGGTAAAATGGGGACTATTGTAGTTGATATAGAAGGGCAGACTAGGTAGGCCATGTGGTCGTTTTCTGCCGTCATGTTTCTCTGTTCTATGTTTCTTCCAAAAGGTAAGAGGCATAGTTAACGGAGATGCCATACTAAAATTCATACCTGAAGCCAGTTTCTCCAAACCTATTTTAGAAATGGGCATAAAAAATTAATTTCAGGGCAGTCATAAAGGAGAGGGTGAAGGGATCTCAGCTGGTAACCAAAGCCCAACCTAAATTCAGAAGCTGAGGTATTTGGCTGAATTAAAAAGCCTGTGTATGTTTCTGCCATGGAGGCTAGGTTCAAATTCTGGTGTGCAACAAAAGTAATGTAAGGCAGGGTTCAGCATTGAAAAACTACAACCCATGAGCCAAACTTGGCCAACAGAGCCCTTTAATCTGGCCAGCCAGCTCATCCTTAAAAAAGTACTTAGTTGAATAAATAATGTCACCAACCCCTCTGTTCCTTAGCCCTCATGAAAGTTCAACAATGCAGGCCTTTGATGATGATGTCATCAACAGGGGGCCAGTGTTGCAGGACTTTGTTGATGATGTCAACAGGGACAGCTATAAAGTTATGACGGCACATTTTAGAAAGAATTTCTGACTGAAAATCAGGTCGACCAAGTCAAAATGTCTGATATACAGAGGAAGGGGCAGCCGAGAAGATAGTCACGTGTAAGTGCCTTGTAAAACTGGCCTTTTTCCACCCTGAAAAATACATGTGTCTGATGCATAATAGCAAAAATTGGGATGCACAGAGTTACGGGCTAGCCGCATGCAGGAACCTGAATGTGTTATATATGCGCATCCATAGACAAGGAGACAAAGACATGCACGCTTTACTTCGCACATCGCAGGCGCCATTTTTCAAACGAGGACATATTGCAGCACGGGTGCCAGGAGTAATGCATGTTCTATATACTGGTGGGTATCTTTGATGGAGTGAAAAGTATCGGTGGAGTGAACATGCATTTTCCTCTTCATCGTTCTGTCGTTATGTTGTTGAAAAAAGCATTTTTACAAATCCTGTTCATGCCCTGGATAAGGTATATCAAAAAGAAATAAAAATGGGTTCCAAAAACAACAAATTACAAAAGTTTATAGAGGACTGAGTGGAGGCATCAACAGGCCTTAGAAAGGACTGCTAAATCGTCTATCCCCACAGAGCCAAAACTTCATCATTTGCCTCCACCTCCCCACCAGTATAGCATATCTTTTTTTGTTTACATTTTTATTTTCAATTTCTAATTTCTTATTCAATTTAAACCACACAAAACAAGTGTCCATATACAAAAAAGGAGATCCCCCAAAAGTAACCTTTATGAAAAGCACTCAAATGGTTAGGGCACTTATATGATACTGATGTCTTCGTAAAGCACTTAGCTTATGTTAACAACATCTTCAATGAATGGCTTCAAACCAAACATCATACCAAATACTGCAATGACAGCAGGAAACTGAGAGGCACGACATTTCCACTGCTCAGATCATTACTCACAGAAGGAAACTGAGAAACACAGTGCTTCCAACCTCAGTCTCTACTGCTCAGCTCCATCTCTTTTGCTCATTGCTCGACATCGCTGATTCAGCCATAGTCAGGCTTTGCTCAGGAGCCAACGAGCACTCATACCAGTGTAGCCATCCTCACGCAAAAGCATTAAACGCTGTCCAAAGGAAGGAAGCCATTTTATAGTGAGCAACACGCCCCAAGGAGAACATCTCACGCATACTCAAAAAAGCAGGGCTCCTTCTTAAAGGGGCACATGCACAAAGTGTGTGCAAATCACATAAGGGGGGCACTAAAAAAACTTTTTTTAAAAAAAGGCAAACCAAAAAGGACATCATCCAATGGGGAGGTAAGTAACCAGCAGAATACAAAAAATATATATACAAGGTTGATAGAACACATGCCACTCCAAGTCCGAATTAAGTCCAAAAGAGGTCATTGTATATAGACTAAGTTTGTTCACGTTGCAAAAGGAGGTGATCCAAGTCACACACCCCTGCTCCCCCAAGGAGAAGGAGACACACATTCCAAGACAGCACATCGAACCTGGGAAAACAAGTGATGAGTCTGACAACAGTGATTAATTAAAGGTGTCTTGTCAAAACCCTTCAGAATCCAACTCTTTTGTTCTCTCAGGTGAACTTTTAAGGGGCGCAGAGTCTTGCCCACATATAGCATATTGCAGGAGCAAATGAGGACATACACAACAGAAGACAGCTGACAAATACCTAAAAACTTAAGATGTACAGTCTGGGGGCCAAGTAGAGTTAAAGGATTGCCACAACACATCTGGTCACAAAATTGGCAACGTTGACATGGAGACAATCTCAAAAATGCTTGCACAACTGAGCAATGCTCCAACGGGTATGAAAGTATTAACAAATCTCACAAGTTGTGCCCGGCTTTATATGAAAACAAGGGGAAAACTTGAAACACAGAATGGACCCGCAAAAGGTACCAATAGCAATGCCCTATCTGGCATATTTTAAATGCATGTCCAGAAAAGGGCAGGACACACAGGCCTAGAAGTAGACTGACAGATAGACTTCTGGTGTTCTGAATGTAATAACAAACCCGTATCAGTATACCGAGACCTTAACATAGCTGTGCTTACACAAAGGCCAGTTCAGATCTGGGTGCCTCCGGCCCGGTCGGACGTCCAGAATTGCACCCGATTCTGATGCTGGGTGGCTACACGTCCCCATGGGATCAGAATCGAGTGCACCCAGCCTAGACAGGCCGGCCATGCCCCGATTCTGGGTCCCCACTTATTCTGCATGGAGCCACGGTGTCATGGTGTCCTGTTGCCATGGCCCCACAGCTCCATGCAGGAGCCAAGATCCCCAGCAGACCCCAAAATGCTCCTTTCCCCACTGTCCGATCTCAGATCAGGCCTGCTATGGCCAGGGTCGAGATGCGAAGAGCCCCCTGCACCCTCTTACCTTTTTTTCCCTCCTCGGAGTGAGTATTGGCTGCCATCTAGGGGGACTTAGTCCATCTTCAGATCGCTGACCCCAGACATACAGAGCTCCCCACAAATCTCTGCTGTATGTGAGGGAAGCTCTGTGGGTGGAATCAGCATCCTGGCATTTAGCGGGGATATACATCCAACCCAAACATATATACTGTACCTGCTAAACGCGGGTCAGAATCTACTCCACAGTGAATGGGATATCCATGACAAAAAAACCACTGTGCTATCAACTGAGACTGTAATCAAAACTCAGCACTAGAAGAACATAGCCTCTGCAAATGAGAAAATTGGCTCATTGGCAAACTCTGTTTCAAATGTTCAGAGTGAGCACTCATATACTGAATGAGGGTGTTGCAGTCTGTAGGCTTGAGATAGGTGGAAAACTCAAATCCATCCATGGTATACATAATAAGAATATCCAAAAAAGCAATCGGCTTTGGGTGGGAAATATAAGAAAAATGTAAGTTAGAATCAATAGTGTTGAGCCACTCAAAAAATGGAGAAAGTTCATGACAATCTCAATGCCAAATAAGGAGGACGTCGTCTATATACCACCGCCAAAACAGTATAGGGGTCATTCTGAGGCACGAATAGCGGAGATGGACGTCCATCCCCGCTATTTGTGCTGAATCCTGCCCCTGTATAACTTCCCTGCCGGTTGTGCAGGGAAGTTATACGGAGGCGGGGAAGGGGCGGCACAGGGACAGAGTGGGCGGGCAGTGGGCAGTCACTGGCCCTGGACATTTAAATTTTGCTGCTCCAGGGGGCAAAAGGGGCTGGGGAGGCAGTGTTAATTCCCCACAGCCCTACCCTGGCATTAGGAGGCCAGATCAGGGGTTGGGCTGCGGGGAATTAACATTTTGAGCAGGTGGCCGGCATTGCGGCTTTAAAATGGAGCAGTGGTGCCATGGCGCCATGGCAACATGATGCCTTGGCACCGCGGCTCCATTTAAAAACCATGGCTGAGTCTACGCACGATCGCTCTGATCCCACATGCCATTAAGATACTACTGAAGATTATTCAGCAGAGACTAACAACCATACCTTGAACGAGAGCAGCCTTAAGTGCAAGCAGGGTTCAGGAAAAGGCGAGGAACGAGAGACATCATCGCGAATGTGAGATGGATTTTTGAAAAGACAAAAGAATACCAAAACGTTATCTATATGTGTTTTATCGACTACAGCAAGGCATTTGACTGTTTAAACCATGAGAAACTCTGGGCCACATTAAGAAGCATGGGTATACCAGAACACCTGATAGTTCTCTTGCACAACTTTTACATTGATCAAGAAGCAACAGTTCAAATGGAACAAGGAGAAACAGAATGGTTTAAAATCAGCAAAGATGTACGACAAGGCTACATACTTTCCCCCTATCCCTTTAATTTATATGCAGAACAAATCATCAGAGAAGCAGGACTGTATGAAGACATCCAAGATGTAAAGATTGGTGGAAGACTGAACAACCTTCCATATGCTGATAATACCACATTACAGGCTGAAAGTGAAGATGATCTGAAATATTTGCTTCTCAAGATCAAGGAGCATAGTCTTAAAATGGGCCTGCACCTTAATGTAAAGAAGACAAAGATCCTGACAACAGGCAAAAATCAAGTTCATCATTGATGGAGAAGAAATTGAAATAGTTGACAACTTTAACCTACTTGGATCAATCAATAAAGAAATGACAAGCAGTCAAGAAATCCGATGATGCATTGCTCTTGGCAGAATGGCTATGAAGGATCTAGACAAGATTGTCAAGAGCAGAGATGTCTCTCTCCATACAAAGATTTGACTTGTTCAAGCCATGGTATTTTCAATAACATCATCTGGATGCAAAAGTTGGACAGTGAAAAAGACAGGATGAAAATCAATGCCTTTGAATCATGGTGCTGGCGACGAATACTGTGGACTGCCTGAAGAACAGACCAGTCAGTTCTAGAGGAGATCAAACCTAAGCTCTCCTTAGAAGCTCAGATGACAAGACTTTGGACACATCATGCAAAGAGAGAGATTATTAGAGAAAGACAACATGCTTGGCAAGGTAGAACGTCAACTCAAGAGAGGAAGGCCAGCAATGAGATGAATCAATGTAATAACAGCAGCTATGTGTGCCACTCTATCAACCATGAGCTGCCTGACTGAAGACCAAACACAATTTAGGACAACTATCCAGAGGTTCGCCATGAGTCGACACTGGCTCGACGGCACTTAGCAACAACAACAATATAAGGTGACATCTATTCACTGGATTAACTTATAGTGTGGTAACAAAAATATTAAAAGCAAAATTAAAACATATATATGCATATACCCTTCCCTAATAGTGTTACAAGAAAGCATATTCTGCTTTACCTCAACGGCATATTTTTCTTAAGTAATTGAATCACGCAGCTTTGGCACACAAATTCATAACCAAAATTTACAAAGCACAGCTCCCTGTAGAATTTGCTATAAAAGAACCCTTAGGCTAATATTCAAGTTAAGCACCTAGATCTTAAATAAACCCCCCACTCTAAGTTCCTAAATCTAGGTTCCTAAAATGTGTGTGGAGACAGGTCGGGGAATGAACGTACCCACTCAGTGCTGGTTCCTACTGCTGGTCACACAACTTTGGTACCTAAACTTAGATGACTCAATAGCTGCCCTAAGTTTAGGGACCTGAATTTTAGGAAACTAAAGTTAAAGTCAGGTGCCTATTTTCACCCAGAAACATTGGTTCCTAAAATCAGCTGAAAATAAGCTCCTAACTTAAGAAACTAACGTGAAGCCTGATTTTGCACAGGCCTAGGTAGGAAAAGGGATGTCTAAGTCGAGGTGTTCAAAATGTACAACATATTTTATAAAAGGCTGACTGAATGTAGAGCCTTTTGTAAAACACATACAGTATAAGGCCTTCAAACATTTACTCATATTAAGTGGCCGATACACTGAAAACAGACATCTTCTTTTCATTTATTAAATCTGATTGCACTCATTTCCAATTGTTCAAGGCACATAGCTTCTTTATCTCTGCATGGGTAGGGATTTGCTTCCACGTCTTGACTTTCTGCAGCCAATCTCCTGAGTCTGTGTGAATCCTCCTAGCCATCTGCCTCCATAGCATCTCAGCTCCTGACTGCGCTTGGGAAACAAATGCTATTGAGTTGTACTGCCAGCCTTGCCATGTATAGCAGATCCCCCCCCCCTCATGCATTGTAATGGATATTGTTACTTAATTGAAGGTAGCATTTTTACTAAATTATCCTAAGTCGTTAGCTTGGGATTTAGTGCATGTTAACCATTAGCGTAGACCCAAACTAATGGCCTACTGTGCTAAAAATAACCAACCCGCTAAAATCCTTTGTAACCTGTTTCATGCTGTATAAGCTGGTGACTGGGCATGGGTCATGACCACCTTGATTGAAGGAAAAGGTGGCATACAAATCTGTCTAAATAAATAAATAAAATAAATAAATGACTTGTAGATTGAAATTAGCGCATAATAATTAGCATTGGTGCACCTAGCAGCTCCTGAAAAACATTTCTGTGTTGCAACTGAAGGGATATGCTAAGAATACATTTTTGCTGTTGAGTCATGATAAGTGCAAAAACATACTGCACTTTAGAAAAAGGACCCCTCCGAGTTTTCAGATGTCAAAGTTGTATCATAGCCCCTTTCATTTTCTGACATTCTGAGACTCCGATATAAACGATGTCATTAAACAGAACTCTCTGCTTACACACGCTGTCATATATCACAAGCTTTAGTGCTTTCAAAGCCAGCATAGCCCCATTAACATGTTTGGCTTCACCATCAGTAGAAAATCATTTTTGATGTTGGAGGGCTCACATAAATCTCAGTGGCTATCATCATAGGTCAATGCATCGATCACACACACCACAAAATGTAAAAATGGCAATTTCTGTTACTGTAGGATAAAGTTAACAGTAATGTGATCTTGTTAGTCTTCAAGAAATACTATCCTTTCAGGACTACAGATATTGTATGAGCTCTATATAAGTGCAAAAAATGACACACAATCGAGAAACAAAATGCACTCGGGTGAGAGAAAGGGCTTGAGTCTCCCCAGTTCGAGACTTACTGTACAAACATTTACAGCAGAAAGTTATTTACTAACTTTGGTGAATAAAACTAATTGTATGCTATGTTAAAGGATGTCTATGTTTATGTTTTTTCATGTGCTTAGCCAGCCTTCAATAAAAAATCATCAAAGTGATATACAATTGAAAATATACAAACAAAAAAAGATAAAATACAAAGGGGATTTTTACTAAAGTGCATTATGTTTTGCACCTACAGTGTGTTAGATGCAAAAATTAATGCATGATAAGCACAAAGCCTGTATGGTACATGCTGTGGTGTGTCCAGTGCCTACCCAACATTTATCTCACAGGACAGACACATAAGCGTGATTACCAAGCCGTGTTAAGGTTTTGCAGGTATCATGCATTGAGAGTAGAAATTAGCGTGTGGTATTTGCAATGGTTGTGCATTACCTTTTGGGGGGTATGTACTGCACTGAGTTGGACCCTAATGCATGCCAGAAGAGATTACGTTTAATGCTGATGCAGTTAATGCCACCCATCAAGGTGACATTAAGTGCATCCGTACGAACTGTAACAATGATGGTGAATGCACTTTGCCAACCCCTGTGCTAACCACTATGTGCACTCACACCCATTACTGCTCCATCCCTCTCCATTGCATGCTAAGCAGATAGCACAGAATTAACCATAGACTATGGGGGTCATTCCGATCACCAAATAGTGGGGTTGGATGTCTGGCTTGGATGTCCAACCCACGCTTATCACTGGGACCGTATTCTGAGTTTTTGGCTTCCCACTTGTACAGAGCCATTGTGCGGAGCGTGCTGGACGGGGGCAGGAGGGGGCAGAGCAGAGGTACGGCCAGGCACCAGAACATACAGACGCCATTCAGGTCAGGCCTCTGTATGTCCTCTGACATCGACTGAAGGTGGAATAAGTGCTGGGTGCTGCACTAATTGCTAGCTGCAGCCCCCCTATCCCATCGCACCATTGTGGGGGTGCATCTGCTGCCCAATCCTGGACTTGGGGGTCCCTCTGAGGGCCAGACGGTGGGGTGAAGGGGCTGTTCAGTGTCTGAGAAATGTGGGACTCCGGCTGGACATGCTGGTGCCATGGCAACGAGGCGACGCTGCTCCAGCACACCAGCCGGAAAGTTTGAAGGGCTGGCCGGGCAATGCACAGGGCATTTCCCTGCTCTGAATTGGGCGCACGCTGGACCATCCAAGTGCCCGATTCTGCAACCACGGGACCATCCAGCTCCCCATTTGTGGAATCTGGTACAAATTGGCCCCATCCATTTTTTGGGTGTCTGGACCGCCAAGACGTACACATATTGGAATCGGCTTCTATCTATTTAGTGCACACACTGTTGGAGTGATCTCATACATGGTGGTTAACGCGCACTCAAATGAGCATCAATGACTAGCACAGTTTAGTAAATATGCCTCTTAACATAAGGACTCATGTTAAGTCCACACTATCTGCCAAGGCATAGTGAGAGCCTTTATGCTAAATTATTTAAAATACTCCCATCCCCAGCACAAGTTCCCAAGCTGCTCTCCACTTCCCTGCCATAAGCCCAACACCCCCAAGCCCATTTTCTGCCATACCACACCCAGTTCCTTTCCCGCCAAGCCTTAAGCATTTAGCACATGATTTTTAATGCACTGCTCATGTGTGTTCATGGCCAGCATAGAAAAAGCCTTATGAAAAAGACAAATTCAGATTTTGTAGCACTCAACTGGAAACAGTCATGCATTGCTATGTGTAACATTCTGATGTCAGAAAAATGTACTTATATATAGTTTATTTATACCTTCCATCTATTAACTGTCCAAGAAACTGCACAGCGCAATTTACATATCATGCAACATAAAATACAGAAAGGTAAATATGGTAGCGCATCTCATCCACTGAAAGCTATGTATCAAGCAACGTATGCCGTTGACTCTTGCTGACCCAGCAGCCCCTGGGTTTTCTTGGCAAGGTGAAAGCTATGTATATGCTATAACCTTGCTGTGTCAGAAAAGCACTTCGATCACAATCCAAACAGAATGGTGGAGAGTAACTGTGATTATCTGAGACATTCCTATGCCTATAGATAAAAGCTTAATGCAAGAAAACGAGACATTGCGGTAAAGGAGAAAAGCATAAGAACAGCAGTACTCTAGTGGAAGTATCAGTGCCAAGTGTGGAGAAAGAGAAAATCTTCAAGTACCAACAAACGCAATCAGAGACCAAGACATTGTGCAGAAAAATCAAGAAATTATCTCAATTGTATCGGGTGCCACCAGCCTGATTAAAACGAGTTTTCAAGCACATCTTGATATGTTGCCTGTGCATAATACACCTTATGAGCTCCAGCAGGAGGCCAACTTTGGAGTGATGCAAGTGTTGAGATGAGCATTAGCACTGCAGTGAGTAAGAGACTAAGATAATCACCAGTAGACCTTAGCATAGGACTGAGGTTCGTTCCTCCACTGCATGCAAATACATCTCATACATATTCATTGCGACTATCCTGAAATCCCGACTGGCTTGCTCCATTCAAGGACTGAAGTTGCCTACTTCTGCTCTAGCCAATAGAATGGAGGTACAAGCACTTATGTGAATGAGTGTTGCGGGCTTATCTATTGACTTATGTTTACTGTTCAAATATCTTTCATTGGGCCATGACAAACATCTTTTATAAATGTTTTGTGTTAAGTATCTGTTCTTAGATAGGTTCTATTTATTTAGCTGTACGTATATACTGCTTTTCACCAGGTCAAAGCGGTTTACAGATATATGTTAACAGGCACTATTTTTTCCCGAAGGGTTCACAATCTAAGTGTACCTGAGGCAATAGAGGGTTAAGTGGCTTGCCCAACACCACAAGGAGTGGCTATGGGACTTAGAGACCCCAGTCCCTCCAGCCTGAGGTTACTTGTCCCCTATGTGGGACTTGAACCCTTGGCCCTCCAGCCTGAGGTAACCTGCTCCAACCACTGAGCCACTCCTCCTTCCTAAGTTTTTTTCTCTCCTATTTGCTCTCTGGAGGCCAAAAAATCGAGTATATTTATTTATTAGTATATTTAAGGCAAGTTACATTCAGATACGGCAGTTATTTCCCTGTGATGTTCATGACCTAAGTTGGTACCTGAAACAATGGAGAGTTAAGTGACCTACCAGTGGCCACAACAATTTGAACACCGGTCTTTCCAGCTCTAGGCTCTTTCCTCAACCATGAGGCTATGCCTTCTTCCAGGATGAATCAAGCTGAAATGAACTGCATCGTCAATAATAAAAAACATAGACCTACTGTAATCTGAGAAATAGCTCTTTGAATGTTAGCCATTGGGAAACCATGATAGGCAACACATAACAAAATCACAAATTGCTTACTCACTTAGTAAATGTGCAAAATCTGTCTCGATTAGCTTTCGATTTCACGCTTTGTGAGTGCACTGCTCGCTGCGATTTTTGGGCAAATTTGTAGTCCTTGCCAGAAAGTCACTTTTATCACTCGCTTAATACCCCATGACTGACAGAGAATGGCAAACAGATAGAAGAATCCCATGTGCGCTGGCATTAAAGGGATCATTAAGCTCAACACTGTGGAAAGGTCTTTTATTCACTTACACTAAAATTTCTGAACTAACTGGAGCTGACTGGCGTCGATGGCAGCTGGATGTAGCTGGAAACATGAGGGGTACTTTTGCATTAATGAATGGTTAAGAAAAACAGATGAGGTATCAAGGCTGGTGCATCAATTAAATAGATTAACATTTTCCCTTTGTTATAGAAATTTGATATTTCAAAATTAGAACGAGTTGGGGGTTTTGATCATTTTCCTTCCTATGCTGCTGGTTGCTTGTCTACAGGGAAGATAATTTTTAGAAGCATATCTTTAGGTAAAAAAGGTTCCCTTCAAAGTCCCACCCTTTTGCAGTTACCATGAAGTAATAGCCAAACTCAGTGCAAAATTGTCATTAACTGTTAAGGCTGTTACTGACATTTTCCCACTGAGTTAAGGCAGGGAAAAGGTCTTTACTGTATGTTAACTGCACAGCAGATAATGCAATGCAGCTAGCTGCACCTCTTGAAGTGGCATTAACTGAGACGCATTATTTGCCATGTCAGAATCCCAGGTAAGAGAAGGAGGGGGGAGGGGAAGTTCTCTTTTCTGGCTATTCAGGCGCAACTGTGGCATCTAGAACAGTGTTTCTGAAGCTGGTCCTGACGTGTCCTCTAGCCAGTTTGGTTTTCAGGACACCCACAATGAATATGCATGAGATAGATTTGCATGCACGCCCTCCATTTAATGCAGATCTGTTTCATGCATATTCATTGTGGATATCCAAAAAACCAGGCTGGCTAGGGGGTACCGCAGGAATGGCTTGAGGAAACACTGCTCTAGAGAAATTAAACAAACTCTTCTCCTCCACAAACTCTTGCTCAGCTATCTCTCCCTCACTCTTTCTTTTTCTCTCTCTTCCCCTCAACTATCTCCCATTCTCCCCCTCCCTCTCCTTCTCCCCATCCCATAGAGCTGTGTGGAGGCAAAAGGTAATTAGCTAATTTTCTTTTTCTCTGAAAATTTTCCCAGATTTGGGTTTGCTTCAAATGTTTGTTTCAATAGAAATTTCTTAACGTGCTAAAGCATTTTAATGTGTGCTAATCATAGGTCAGTGCACATTAAATCAATTTAGTGTGCACTAAAGTTTTTAAGGCGCACTCATGAACCAAATGTAAGCTAATGGAAATGTACATCCCTATGGGCACCTCTTCTGCACAAACATCCCAGCTCATCTCCCTTAAATTACTATTCCCCAACAAACGCTCTCTCTCTCTCATCCCTCACACGCCCTCTCCTTTTATGCCCATCCCAACGAATCTCAATACCAGCCCCCTCTCTATACCAAGTCTCCATCTTCCTCCCCTCTGTGCAGATATTCCCCTGGTTTGTAAATTGTCCCTCAATGTTTCCGTAGGCTTGCTGCCAGCGCTGTGTCCAGAAGAGCTGTTCTATTTTCTTAGGGGGTCCTACGGTGCCGGAGTCCTGCACTGGTCTCACCGTCTCAAGAGAACAGCAAAGGAGGACAGAACCAGAGGAAAACAGAACAGCTGTTCCAGAGGCTTAACCCGTTGCAAGCCTGCAGAGAAAGTGGTAAAGAATATATATTGAGAGAAGTGAGTCAGGAGGCTGCATTTAGGATAACTGGGACTGCCACCGGGCCTCTGGGAACGTATAGTAAAGAATACTGCTTTAAGCCCTGGCGTCCATCTTTTACTTAGAATTACACCATTTGATCCTGAGATCATCAGAAAACAGTGCAAGCACCTCCTGACTGGAAGATAAAACTGTCAGTCATTTGATACTAAGGGGCGGTTCCTTCAAATTTTGTCTGGTTAGACTTTGGAAGATTTTCATCTGCAAATCTAGCTGGTTAGATGTGGCTGAAAATCTGGTTCAAGAAGATCACGTTCTTTTTTTTAAATTTGGTTATCTTACCCACTAAGCAGATTATGGAAATCTACCTTGTAAATATTTAAGTTCATAAATACTGGTACTGGTTTGTCATAGTTTGGCTGAAAAATATTGCATATTGTTTCATAAATGTTATGGGGCCGATATTCAGAGTGATTAATGAGACTAGCAGACTTGCTAACCGCGTTAATTGCAGCGATCCGGATAGTCTGCTGGCTACCATCGGGGCATTTTGGAACAGAGCAGAGGTTGCACTCGGGGATAACCAACTAGCAGCGATCTTCAGCCCTTAGCTAGTCATCTAAGAGCAATGAAACTTAGGCATTTTAAAGGCTGACCTAACTATTCACCGCCATAGCTAACTGAATATCACTGCTGCCCAATTAGCTGCAACACTATCCAGTCAGCCCGGATATGACCCCAGCATTGAATGTCCTGGTTGAATATTCAGTGGTGACAGCTAGTTGCTATACAAGGGACCCGCCCCCCCCCCCTATATTTTTATATGAAAGTTTTCAAAGCATAGCAAAGAGAAGTTATTATCTGTTGAAGTATTTTAGCACAATGGGTCTGTGCGTTGTTAATATCTGTTATTTATAACACCACCTTTCGGCACATATCACAAGTCTATGACTAGGTGTCATTGGCGTCTCATGAGAAAGAACGTGTAAATAACAGAAGTTAACACATTTCAGCAAGGAGTGTGTTAGTGTTTCTCAATCTGTAGCACCTCGGTCTGACTTTCTCCTTCACTTTATCTGTACAGACAATAATGGCTGGATGATATCTGTACCTAAATTACAAGGCAAAAAAAAAAAAAAAGAGTTGCTATGACTCAGTGCAAATTGTTAAAGTTTCATCCTGAATCACAAGAGTGGAATATCATTTCTGAAAGGAATATGTACCTTAGAAGAAAGGTCTCTATCCTCTGTCTGTCTTCTTAGTTTCTGGTATTGTGCTAGAGAGACACTTAAGCAGACTGAACAGGTTAGTTTGAAAGAATGCCTGATCTTCTGACACTACAAGCTGTGGGATGGTCAGATTAGTAACCATAGGTAAAACCTCCTCGGAAACCCTGTGGGTCATTGTTAGAAGGTTGGATGATGGCCCTGAGTACAGTTCAATATGTCCAAGTGGACTTAAGGAGCTGCATGTTCAGGTAAAAGCCTCATTGCTTGAGTGCTGTTTTAGATATTTGCAAAACTTGTGGGTAGAACAAGGGGGCAGGCATGATATTGAATTAAATATAGCTTCCTGTATGCTCATCTACTCAGACTCGCAGAAACCAATAAGTAAAATCCACACTGATTTAGTTAAGAAGTGATATCCTACAAGTGGTGAAACTTCAATGAGTAGCAGCTCAAATATATTTATAACAATATAGACCAGAATAGCGAGGTAGACTGAATGGGCCCATTGGTCTTTGCTGTCATATACACTGTGTTATTACTGAACAAATAAAAGCACAAGGCAATTGTTCACCATGATCCACACATAAATCTGATAAGATGCTATTGAAAGTTAGTGTAACAAAATAGTGCAATTTCTCTTGGACACCTCTATACCCCTCCCATCACATAAGCAGTCTTTCTAAAAGGTGCCTTCACATCTGTTCATAAAAACAATTTAATTAAAAGCAAATAGAAACATATGTGCCTTAAACATCTTACACAATTTTTAAAAAGTCTTTCTCCATACATAACTCAATTGGCAAGATCATATCCATTTGAGGGCCAGATATTGACAAGGCCTGTGATCTAGTAAAGTCTCGTTGGGCCTGTGAAACAGGTGGTATTACTAACAGTTCTTTTTTGACTAGACCTAATCAACCAATTCACAATATGGATCAATACAGAGGCTTTACTTTTTTTTTCTATTTTATTCTCCATTCTCTTATAAACAATTTCTAACTAGGGATGTGCACTGCAAGCTCATTTGGATATTCGTTTGTGCGCCTAAAAATTAAAAAGTGCTTACAAATTGCTTGTATGTGTGTATACCTCTGAATTAACATGCACACAATCAATTTGCACATGCACAAAAGTCGTAGCATGCTTAGAAGATGCGCAGTTAAGATGAGCACGCCCAACAATATGAAAGAAAACCACCCAAAAATAGCTGAAACTGCATTTCACGTGAAGACCAACCAAAGATTTTTTTGGCTCTATGCATCTCTTTTCCTATTTATTCTTTTTCTACTGCCACTGCAGATTAAGCTGAAGATTTCCACGTATTATTCACAATAACTCCAAGATCCATTTCCTGGGTAGTGACTCCAAACATGGGACCCAGCTTCGTATACTTATAAAGGTAGATTTTAGATAGGATATGGAAAAGGGAATTTAGATGTCCAGATCGGGAAGTGGAAAATCCTAACTGTATTTTATAAGAGGCTCTGAGGGTCATTTTAAAAGGTTTAGTCGTGATTTAGATCTCTGAAGATGTGCACGTGGGTGTCGAAATCATGGGCATGCCTCCGTGGCCATTTCACAAATGACATTCGCAGATGTCTCTG
The DNA here is from genome assembly GCA_033557465.1 of Ichthyophis bannanicus. Taxonomy (NCBI): domain Eukaryota; kingdom Metazoa; phylum Chordata; class Amphibia; order Gymnophiona; family Ichthyophiidae; genus Ichthyophis; species Ichthyophis bannanicus. Next base: position 38,927,055 of record CM066050.1, on the reverse strand, counting down.
GTGCAGGAACATCTAAGTAGGCATGAGGGTGTGGCAGAGGTGTGTCCGGAAAGTGGCGATGCACTCACACGTCTCTGTTTGATTTCAGACACGTCGGAGACATTTGCAGGCACGTCACTGTTAATACCTGCTCCAGGCATGAATAGACATCAGGACAGTGCTTGTAGAGAAAATGAAGAATTAAGTGACTAGCCTTAGACCACAAAGGCCCACACTGGGATTTCAGCCCTGCCCACTCTGCTTTTAAGCTGCTTCTCCAGCCATTATGCTATTAGACATCCTGGTTCAGAAAGTAGCATCCTGGGGACGTCTATATAGATGTTTGATACATGTGCATATCGGGCACACCCACGTTTCTGAAACTGCGCCTGAACTTCCACATGCCGGCTTTTGTTTCTAGATATTCTGGCTTTGACATCTCAGATTGCACTTGTACGTCCCGTTGTGAAATGTGTCTCCCTGCCAAACACAGAGCCTGTTACAAAATCTGTGTAAGGGCGTGCAGGACTGCATGTTGATGCCTCCCCATGTCTAGCAGGAGAAGTGATTTTAAAAACCTGCATGTGGGGAAAAGTATGTACAACACCAACCCACTTGCTGCTCCCAATCTGCATGCACACCCTAACCCCCCCCTCCCCCCCTGCAGCTGCAGAGATTACCTCCTGACATCACCCTCGTAGCATTAGAATCCACCTTGATATCCAGTTGTCCCCCAAGAAGAACCCCCTCCCTTGTCATCTGATCCTCCCCATCTAGTGTCCCCTCCTACCCAGGAGGAATAAATTCCCCCAGTGCCCCCCAGCAAGATAGCCCATCTCCATTCTTACTGGAGTCCCTGGTGTCTAATGGATGCAGGAGCAATCTCCAGTCACAGATGCTCCTTTGGCTCCAGTTCCAAAATTATGCCTGTGACCCCTAGTGGTGACCCTGTGGCTGCAGGATGGTGAACATTAGAGTTTTATTGTGGCGTATGTTTTATTGTAAGCTGTTCTGGGCTTACTATAAGGACGGGTTAAATACCCAAGTAAACAAATCAATCAATCAAATCAAATCAGAGGAAGCTGAACTTGCCTGTGACTTTCCAAGAGACCATTAAGACAAACCCACAAACCACTGAAGGATTTTAAATATTACTGTATAAGGTAGAAGTTTAAGGTTCTCACTCCTATGTCGACATGCTCGGTAGTACTGTCAGCTGTTATGTACACATGATGTATCCCTGGGTCCGTTTTCAGCCCAGTGGCTGTGCTGTGACCATCCCTCATGAGTTGTATCTGTTTTCAGTAAAACTGGTGACATTAATAAATGCGCCAGCCGATGGTTTATGCATATTATGCAGAACAGATGGTGACAGCCCCAGAGTGTCTGACAGTTTAGCAGCAAGAATTGTTAACTTACTCAGTATCAAACTTAATTTTTGTTTCCATCCCTTCTGGAAAAATCCTGCTGATTAAAAAAAAAAAACAACCCTCACTTTTTATTCTGTGATAGGCTATAAAGTATTATCAGGTTTTAAAAGAAATATTAGGGATATGCTCATGTTTAAGATGAAACGTTTATTTCATTTTAAATGTGGACCAGTCCAGCACCTGCTGCAAATCCCCTTCCCCACCCAGAAAAACTCTCCTGCCCCCTCTCGATCTCCTGGACTCTCTTATCACATTGCTTTGATGCTGATGTCACTGTTAGAAACTCCTGTATAAAATAGTATAAGCCTGTTTTGGGGTTGGCCCATGCCATTTTGCAGCACAATTTAAAAATGGCTCTGGCCTTGATCTGCTGGTGCCATTTGCCATTGCTGAACTGGTGAGACAAGATCAGCCAGGGACAGCTCTTGTTCTGTGACAGTAGGGGGCTTGTTTACAAAGCCGCGGTAGCGATTTCCGCTCGATATCGGGCGGAAGCCGCTACCGTGGCTATGTCAACAAGCCCCTAGGACTACTGATGGGCTACGAGACTTCAGCAGTAGCAGAAGGGAACTGACATTATTTTTCGTTTGCACTTTCCTTTTTTGGATTTCCCTTGCTGTTGGATTTTTTCCATTAAAACATGAAATGAAACACACAACAAACAAAAGGAACAGAAAATATTCTAGGCACACCCCAAAGACATATATGAAAACATAGTTTTCTTCCCTAATAAACTTTCAGCTGCTGAACGTTGGCAGATGCAGAAGGTTTGCAGCAATGCATCTTGCTGGCTCAAAACAATCTAACTCCAAGGACCAGAGGGTTAATTAATTATCATTTTAAAACTTCTCATGTTCAGATTGCCTTTCCTGTCTTGTTTTCCTCAAAGATAACGCCTGTCTCTTGCACCATGATAATTTCCTTGGCATTTCATTTCTGCATCTTCACACAAACATTGCTGAGCCGATGTAGCTTTCTGGCAAGTTGCGGTCTGATCGAGCACTTTATGTTCATTAATGGAGATGCCAACGAGTTATTTAATACAGCAATTGGTCAGTAATAATCAGTTTAATGCACATCTCAGTTTGTCCACTTCACTCTCTAAAGTTTAGCTCTAATCAATGAAACATATAAAGTTCTTAGAGTACTATCATTCCAGCAGAAAATAAGAATATATTTTAACTCTGACTTTCTTTAATTCCTTGGGCCACTGCCATTTCAATATACCAGAGTTTAGCTGACACATTAATTAGAATCCTACTTAAGAGTATTCATTAGATAACAATGGCCAATAACTTAAGTGTTTCTGAGTGTATAGAGCTGTCAGCCTCCGCTATTCCATCCCTAATCACTGCTCTTAGTCCCAGTTTTTTAATGTAAAGATTTTTGATGATTTTTCTCAGTTGAAAGTAGCAATTTGGTATAGCAGCTCCAATAGGTAGGCAATTAGGACAACTATCTAGAAGGTCACCATGAGTCAACATCAACTCAACGATACTTAACAACCTCAACAACTACTTGTAGCAGCAGAGTGGAGGAATTGCCTAGTGGTTAGAGCAGTGGCCTGGTGACCAAAACACCAGTGTTCAATTTCCAATAGCAGTCCTTGTGGTCTTGGGTAGGTCATTTACCCTCCATTGCCTTGGAATCTACTTTTGGCCATACCTTGCCAAGAAAACCCAGGTGCTGCTGGGTCAGCACTGACTAAGGCTCAGATTGCATCTTTTTACATGTACAATTGGGCTTTACACATGTGGAGGGTAATTTTGTATTAAGTCACTCAGGTAAGAATATGCATGTTTTGAGTGTATTTTCGCAAAACATATAGATGGCTCAGTATCTTTATAAAATGGTCTCAGAAAACCTGCTCAGTCTTGGCTAAAATGTTCTCACCTGCTCAGGGTCAAGGGTACATGTATGCAGGTAAAATGCCTGCAAAGGTGCGTATTTTATAAACCACACTGGCACATCCTGACTATCAAACAATATTTCTGAGCATGCCCACATGCTGGTCACGTAAAGGACATAGTAACATAGTAAATGACGGCAGATAAAGACCAATATGGTCCATCTAGTCTGCCCAGTAAGATGGCAAGAGTAGGTGCACCTGCAGCTCCGTGCAGGTCACCACTCCCCATGTCTTTGTTTAGGGGTGAACCCACCGCTCTGTGTAGGACACCCCTGTTTGTTGAGAAATTAGATAGTTAAGTTTATTTTGATTTTATCCTATTGCTGTAAAGGGATCCACTGTGTCTGTCCCATGCCATTTTGAATTATGTCACTGTATTTGCCCCCACCACTTCCATCGGGAGGGCATTCCAAGCATCCACCACCCTTTCAGTGAAAAAGTATTTCCTGACATTGCCTTTCAATTTACCCCCTTGCAGCTTCATGTTATGCCCTCTAGTTTTAAGTTTCCCCGTCTTTGGAAGAGGTTGGTTTATTCATTATTTCTCTTTAAGTATTTAAAAGTCTGAATCACATATCCCCTATCCCTCCTCTCCTCCAGAGTGTACATATTTAGGTCTTCAAGTCTCTTCTCATAAGGTTTCTGACGCAGGCTCCAAATCATTTTGGTCGCCTTCCTCCGAACAGTTTCCATTCTTTTTACATCCTTTGCAAGATACGGTCTCCAAAACTGAACACAGTATTCCAAGTGAGGCCTCACCAGTGACTTATACAGTGGCATTAGTACCTCTTCCTTTCTGCTGGTAATTCCTCTTTGTATGCAACCCAACATCCTCCTGGCTTTTGCCACTGCCTTGTCGCACTGTTTTGCCACCTTGAGATCCTCAGAAATAATCACACCGAGGTCCTTCTCCTGGTCTGTGCACACCAACCTCTCACCCCCTATCGCGTACATTTCCCTTGGATTTCTGCTTCCCAAGTGCATGACACTGCACTTCTTCGCATTAAATCTTAACTGCCAAACATTAGACCATTCTTCCAGCTTTGGTAGATCTTTCCTCATCTTATCCACTCCCTCAGGGGAGACCACTCTGTTGCAAATTTTCGTGTCATCTGCAAAAAGACAGAATTTTCCATTCAGTCCTTCAGCAATATCACTCTCAAATACATAGAACAGTGCGGGCTCAGGCCGAACCCTGGGGCACCCCGCTAATCACCCTCCTTTCATCCGAGTGAGCTCCATTTACCATCACCTTCTGTCATCTGTCAGTCAACCAATTTCTGATCCAGTTCACCACCTTGGGACCCATCCCCAAACTACTGAGTTTATTGATAAGCCTCCTATGAAGAACAATATCAAAGGCTTTGCTGAAATCCAGGTAGATGACATCCATCGCATGCCCCTGATCTAGTTCTCTGGTCACCCAGTCAAAGAACTCGATCAGATTTGTTTGGCAAGATCGTCCTTTGGTAAAACCATGTTGCCTCATATCATGCAACCTGTTGGTTTTGAGAAAGTCCACTATTCACTCTTTCAGGAGCACCTCCATTACTTTTCCTGCCACCGAGGTAAGGCTCACGGGCCTGTAGTTTGTCACTTCTTCCCTGTCACCACTTTTGTGAAGAGGTACCACATCAGCCCTTCTCCAGTCCTGAGGAACTTCGCCTGTTTCCAAGGATCTGTTGAAAACATCCTTTAACGGCCCTGCAAGAACCTCTCTGAGCTCTTTCAGTATCCTGGGATGTATCCCATCTGGTCCCATGGCCTTGTCCACTTTTGGTTTTGCAAGTTCTTCTAACATCATCATCTGTGAATGGTGTGGTATCTACTTCATTCACATTTTTATATTTGGGAGTCACAGCTGGTCCATCTCCAGGATTTTCTTTAGTAAAAACAGAGCAGAAGTATTTGTTTAGCAATTTCGCTTTTTCAATGTCACTTTCCATGAGTCCATTCCCAGCACTTCTGAGTCCTGCAATTCCATCTCTGATTTTCCTCTTCTCCTGAATATACCTGAAGAAAGTTTTGTCACCACACTTCACATCTTTAGCCATCTTTTCCTCTGCCTTTGATTTTGCTTTCCTTATTTCTTTTTGTCTCTTTTAGTTTGATCCTGTATTTGTTTCTGTGTTCCTCTGTTTGCAAGCTTTTGAATTTTATGAAAGCTGTGGTATTTGACTTTATTTGAGCAGCCACTTCTTTGGAGAACCAAATAGGTTTCCTTCTCCTCTTGTTTTTATTTACTTCCCTTACATATTTATGTGTTGCCCCTTTTGTTGCCACCTTTAGTTTAGCCTATTGCAATTCCACTTCCCTTATCCCCTCTCACCCTGCCAACTCCTCCTTCAGGTACTTGACCATTTTACTGGTCAGTGTTTTTGAAGTCTAGAACTTTGAGCTTGCTATGATTGGACTGCACCTTGGCTTTTATCTAAAACCACACTGTGTGATGATCGCTGCTGCTCACAGGGTCACCCATCCCGACATTCGACATGCTTTCACCGTTGGTGAGCACTAAATCCAGCATTGAGCTTTCCTTGGTTGGTTCCATCACCATTTGTCTAAGTAACGCATCTTGGAAAGCATCCACAATTTTCTTGATTCTTTCCAGATTCGCAGAAGGACTAATCCAATCCACATTGGGTAGATTAAAGTCACCCAATATGATCAGTTCCCCCTTTATGGCTATCTTGGCACTATCTATAATCAATTCATTATCTATTTCTCCAATTTGAGTCGGAGGTCTGTAGACTATACCATTATGGATGACAGTGCCATCTCCTCTTTCCAACACAATCCAGAGTGCTTCTTCTTTTCCCCATGCCCCCTGCATTTCAGTAGCTTTAATCTTGTTTTTGACATACAAGGCTCTCTTGTCACCATGCATACTTTATGCACATACCCTATGGAATAATTTTATAAGAGGCCTCTTATATGTGATAAAAACTTTATAAAATTTCCCCCAGAAAGAACATTTGATAAAATTTGTACCCATACAGATGGTGCGGCCACATACATTCTTCTATGTATTGAAAAGGGCTTCCTAGGGGCAGAGGGGTGGAGTTTTGGTTTAACATGTATAGTTCAAAAAATGCAAAAAGTATACATAGCCGAGAAGACCTACTCCAGAGCAGGGGTAAATATGTGCATTCTGCTTCTGCCATTGGTTGCATGCATAAGTGAGAGTTTTATAGGGAACGTATACTGGTGCTTTATAAACGGCTGCTTTCTTTACATCCGTTTATATGGTCAGTTCTCATATGATCACCTATGGGCCTGATATTCAGTCAGTGTGCTCACTGTCGCTGGTGTTTAAACTTAATACATATATTCAATCCTGCTATCTGGATACAGAGTGACACTGAATATATGTGTTAAACAGGGACCGCATTGGCACTAGCCATTTAGCATCTGAATATCACTACCAAATGGATAATCTCTGGCGCTGTCTCTTCCCCTGCCTTTGCCGATCCCTTTTAAAGGAATGTGTTAAATGATGCAATATTACCTGTAAAACGTCTAAAAATCTGTGGATATGCTTTTGCCACCACTCGCAAATGCATGAGTTGCTTTGAATATATGGCTCCCTTTCTTTATGTTTGCACCAAAGGTTGCTGCCTGTTTTCTTCGCCCTAATTCCTCAACCTAATTGAGTTGGAAGCAATATCTCTTTACAGGGTCTTGGACCCACTACAGGATATGGTTTTTGTTTCTGGGAACTCCTGAATATGTTTCACTAGAACATCTTGTCTCACCCAACCACCCATTGCTTTCCTCTTGTCTTATTCCAGTTCCTTCAGTTCATCATCACAAGAGGTCCATCATATAGAAGCACAACTCCTCTTTTTACATTCACCAAATGGAAACCTTCTCAACAAAATCATTTGTAGCTCTAATTGTATTTGAAGTGATTAGCCAAGCAATCAGGTCCTTGTATAGAACCTCTTCATCTACAGTAGTTAGAATGACAAAGGATTTTAAAGAAAATCTGTAAGTTCTACTTAGCTCTCATGAAAGGCTGGGATGAATAGCTCAGTAAAAAAATTATATTAGGTTTAGAGGTGGATACCTAGCAGAGAAGTAGCTTTATGCCTCCACAAATATACATGCCAACAATTCGGTATTACTCCTGTTCTGAACCTGCATTGCAGTTTAATAGAGACTACCTTCTGTACCTTCCAGGAGTTTTGTCATATGGATACATTGGGCATGATGTACTAAAATGAATTTTCCATTTTGCGTCTATTAAAAAAAATGCTCCCGGCTGAATATTCAAATGCCATAGTCAGCAGGTTTTTAAACGCTGGCCCCAACATTTAAATTTATTATGAATCTTTGGCACCACTATCCCCAGAAGTGACAATGCGAAATATTACTACTACTACTATTTACTGTATCATTTGTATAGCACAGGGACTGCCATTTCCAGTCCTGGTGCACCATAATCCAGCCTGGTTTTCAGGATGTCCCCAGTGAAAATTCATGAAGTATATTTGCATCCACTGCCTCCATTGTATGCAAATATATCTCATGAATATTTATTAGGGAAATCCTGAAAACCAGGCTGGATTGTGGTGCACCAGGACTAGAGTTGGCTGCCCTTGGTTTAGCACTATAAGGTGTACGCAGCAGTGTACATGTACAAGTAAGAGACAGTCTCTGCTCAGAACTTACAATCTAATTAAGAGACTATACAACAATTGGGGACTGGTGTAATTCAAGGTGAATGATAAGCACGAGAATAAGGAGATCAGGATTCAAATGCAGCCTCGAAGAGGTGGGTTTTTAGCCTAGATTTGAATGGGGCCAGAGAAGGAGCCCAGCGTAGTAACTCAGGTAGTTTGTTCCAAACATATGGATGTCTCACCATCGTTTGAAATTGAACATGGCCAAAACGGAACTTCTTATTTTCCCCCTAAAGCCTTCTTCTCCTTCCTCATTTCTCTATCTCTGTTAATAACACTCTTCTTCTTCCTGTTTCCAGTGCCCGCAACCTTGGGGTCAGCTTTGACTCCCCCCTCTCCTTCTCTACTCATATCCAGCAGATAGCTAAAACCTGCTGTTTCTTTCTCTATAACATCATCAAAATTCACCCCTTCCTTTCTGAACACACTACTAAAACACTCGTCCACTCTTTAGCCACCTCCCGTCTTGACTATTGTAACCTTCTCCTTCCTGGTCTCCCTCTGAGTCATCTCTCTCCCCTTCAATCTGTTCAGATCTCTGCTTCACAGCTAGTTTACTGCCAGCCCCGATATACTCATATAACCCCTCAAATCACTTCATTGGCTCCCTTCCATTTTGCATCCAATTCAAACTTCTCCTTTTGATCTATAAATGCATTCACTCTACTGTACCTCACTACCTCTCCTCTCCTCTCCTCCTACACCCTTCTTCATGAACTCCAGTCTGCCTCTAGCTTCCTCTTCTCTCTATGCTTTCTCTTCCTCTGACAACTGCAGACTTTGATCCTTTCACCTTGCTGCTCCGTATGCCTGGAATAATCTACCTGAATCTGTACATCAGGTTTCTACTCTCCCCCTTTACAAATTCATGCTAAAGGCTCATCTCTTTGAGGCTGCCTTTGGATCCTAATCCCTTGTTCTCTTTACTTTTCCCTATTTGTACCTCTGTTGTCAACTATTGTACTGTCTGTCTTGATTAGATTGTAAGCTCTGACAAGCAGGAACCATCTTTCTTGTGTATTTGTACAGCTCTGCGTACGCCTTGTAGCACTATATGAATGATTAATAGTACTAGTAGTATATAGATTTTATACTAGAAACCAAAATCCTAGATTTTCACTGACACCAAATACACATTCTAGCATTCTAGCTTACATCCACACCCTGTTTTTGGCCATACACAAAATATAACTGGCCAACAACCACTAGCTGTAGGGCTTCCTGTCTAAGTTCAGTTGAAATTAATATTTAAAGCAATAAGAGGCTACACTCTAGATCTGATTAAAAAAAAACCAGAATCAGGACTTCCACTGATGAGAGCCCTAATAGAACATCTAACAGTTGTGGTCAATGTTATCGGCACCCTTGCAGTTCAACCCCTTAATGTTCAATATCTCCTAAAAAAAAGTAGCCAAAGAAATGGTTTTGGACTATATATCAGGACATATTTCACACATAAAAGAATCAAATAAAGCAAGACCAGTTAGAAAAGGAAATAGTAGGACATGGTATAAAAACTGGGACATTGCCAGGACATAATTATTCACTCACTACATATTCCAAAACATTTTGTCGGACTATGTTCATCAAAGCCGCTACTTCTATCTTAATAGTCCCTTTTTCTCTTTTTTTTGGTCAACTTTTAATTTCTCATCTTTTTGATTTTCTTTTTCTTTGCATACATCAGAACGTCCGGGATGCTCACAAGGAAACAACGTGTGATTCTTCTGGTATTGGACGGTGAATATACAGTTGCTACTAAAGGTGAAAAGAGAATTTGTAGGAGTGTGAAAGCCTAAAAGGCATTGTTCTTTAAGAAAATGATACTGAATTTTATGGACCACAGTTAAAATGAAATGTTATAAAGTAGATGCATAAAGAAGTTGATCAATGAAAAAGAAAATCAAAAAGTTGAGAAATTAAAAGCTGACAAAAAAAAAGAGAAACAGGGACTATTAAGCTGGAAGCAACTTGTGATAGCGGCTTTGATGAACATAGTCCTACAAAAAGTTTTGGAATATGCAGTAAGTAAATGTTTATGGGTATAGATTTTGATCATATGTGACATGGTGTTACCCTGCATGGGTTCCAGTTTGTGTCATTTCTAGGACATGATTATTGGCACCCTTATAAACAATTCAAATCAGTTTGAACAGAAGAACCACTTTCTCATTGCAATAAAATTAGATGCACCTGTGATCAATTATCAATACTCACATGACTTGAATCGACCAATGAATGATGGCTTTAATGTTTAAAATGGCCACATTCACTCCCTGTTCCATTTTCACAATGGGGAAGACAAGAGAGCTGCCTGAGACCATCAGAAAAGCCATTGTCACTAAACATCAAAACTTCAATGGGGTACAAGGCCATCTCCAAAGACCTTGGCATTCCTGTGTCTACATTTTGCAATGTTAAGACATTTTCTGCTCATGGAACTGTCAAAACCTCCCAGGACATGGTGGAAAGAGGAAAATTAATCCTTGAAGTCTTCAAAGGTTAGTGAGAACTGTTGGAAAAACACCACGTACATATCCAAAGAGCTTAAGGCTGACCTGGAACAATCTGGGATGGTGGTTTCAACCCGCACCATACTTTGTGTGCTAAAAAAGGACTTCATGGGCAAAGGCCAAGGAGGACCCTACTGCTCAAAGACATACATAAAAAGGTATGCCTGAAATTTGCCCAAACACACCTTGAGAAACCACAATCCTTCTAGGAAAATGTTTTGTGGACAGATAAAACCAAACTTGAGCTTTTGGCAATGTAGAACAGCGATACATTTACAGGCAAAGAAATGAAGCTTATAAGGAAACAAACACCCTTCAGTTAAATAAGAATCATGAAGTCAAAGGACTACCAAGGTATTTTGGACCAAAATGTGCTACCTAGTGTCAGAAAACAAGGTATGGGTCGAAGATTGTGGGTCCTCCAGTAGGACAATGACCCAAAATATACATCCAAAAGTACAAAATAATGGTCAAAAAGGAACAAATGGACTGTTTTAAGCTGGCCAGCAATGAGTCCTGATCTCAATCCAATTGAGAACCTTTGGAAAGAGCTGAAATCTGCCAATGGTAAAAGGAATCCTGGAAACATTCATAAGCTGGAACAAATTGCAGTTGAAGAGTGGGAGAAACTACCAGCGGAGAGATGTATGAAATTTATAGGTGACTACAAGAAATGATTGGAGGCTGTCATCACTGCCAAGGGTTGTACAACCAAATATTAGTGAAGGGTGCCATTAATCCCGTCGAGGTCATATTTTGCGTTTTTCTCAGACATTAATATGTCTAAGTTGCACAGACATCTTTTTTTTTTGTTGTATACCTTTGAACATGCTATTAAAATATTATAGTGGCATACAGTTGGAATATTTCCAGTTATTTCTCAAGATATTGTACACAATATACAAAATGCAAGGGTGCCAATAATGTTGATCACAACTATATATACATAGTTAGCAATGATCACTATGATCAATGAGCCCTATGGATAGTGGCGATGCTCAGCCGATCTCTAGATAACTTTTTGGTTAAGTTAGGATGGCCTTGAATGTTCTTAAAAAAGAAACAGAAAACAGGTCTAATAAAGACAGCTCACTTCACACATATTCATAGTACAAGTCAGGCAATAATGATTCATAGACTCTTTGCCAAATCAAAGTCAACAAGAAGGACCATCTTTAACATCATCCCTCCTACTGAGATCAGTTTGAACACCATTCTAGTGATGCTCTTAGCATCCTAGGTTAATACCACATCCTCTTCTCTGTTTTATAATTCATAAAATGTTTTTTCATATCATTGAGCTCTCTCTACAGGAGATAACAAATTGACAAGAGCAATTTCTATTGTCACCTGTGCCATTCTGTGTGAAGGTAAGAACAGCGAAGGGTTTGTATGAGAAGTTTTTTTTACCCATGACACCATGCTTTCATCTCTGTTAGTGTTACTTTGACACTTTTTATCTAAGTACATCAAAATGTCTACCACAACTACAATAGTAGAGAAAAAAACCCAAAGGCTTGAATGGTAATAATGTTTTCCTTGTCTTTCCTCTGCAATGTTGCTAAGTGTTCTAATCCAAAGCACCTGGTTTGTTGCAGACATCTTGCATTTTTCTTGTTACCCTTGCTCTTATTTTTCCTTTTTCCCTAGAGCTTCTTTCTCCACTTTGGCGGACAAACTGCCAAGTGGTTTTTCTGAAACTACTCTCATTATTTACTTTTGCTATAACTCTGAAAAATGGTTGAAATGCAAAAGAAATGGGTCTGGCAACTACTAAAAGAACTTAAAAGAATAAAATCACTAGCTTTTTGTATCTTGGAAGCACTTTTCCAGTACAGGAAAAGGGACACAGGTTCATGAGAGCGCCCAAGTTACACGTCCAGCCACAGCGAGCAATATGGAGCGAAAGGCCATTGACTGAAATCCATGATTGAAGGTGGATGCTTTTGGGGACATCAACTGTGAAATCAAGCAGCAGAAGCTCACTAGAATTTGACACTAAATATAGGATACATGATGGTTTTACGTTTCTTATTCCATTGTCTAATTTAGTCCCCTTTTCAACAGCACATTTGATTCAGGACAGTTCATTTCTAATACGGGTGAATGTTCTATTAGCAGAGCATACAGTCATACTGAACGCTTTTCGGCTGTTTAAAGGGAATGAAGCGAGTACCCACCTTTTCACTGAACACTTTGGATGTGAAACATAACACATACAATAATGCTCATATATGGTTATTTGTAAACATTTGATAGGCCGCTAAATGGTGAGATACATCATAGCAATTTACAAGGCTGTAAGTATTAAGCTTCCTTATTAAGTCCCACTGGCTCTCTCTCACTCATCGTATTCACTTCAAGCTTCTCACTCTCACCCACAAGATCATGCACTCTGCCACTCCTGCTTGCCTATCCTCTTATCTTATCCCATATGCTCCTCCCCGACTCCTTCAAGCAATCCATGCAAACCGTCTTCAACTCCCCTCACTGTCAAAGGCCCACCTTGATTCTACCCGACACTCCACATATTATCTCTTAGGCCCCAGTCTTTGGAACTCCCTTCCTGCTGATCTCTGCCTTGAGCCCTCTTAGCTCCAAATTTAAGTCTGCCCTGAAAACCCATCTGTTTCAGCTCGCTTATGGTCTCCCTCCACAGATCACATTGGATTTTGCCCCCTAGCCTTGACTCCCCCCTCACACCTCCTTCCATTTCTCTCTCCACTGCAATTGGCATTAATTTTGTTTTTATTGAACACCGCTCTGCTGGCGCAAAGAGTGGTATATTAAATCTCAATAAACCATAAACGGAGGACAATAACTAAAAAAATTAACCAAAGTCACATAAGCAGGAGATAAAAGATAAGAGGACTGTAGTGAGGGGCCTCAAAGAAAAAGGGAATGGAACGATAAGTTTCGAGGCAGAATGCACTTACTGGGAATTGTTAAGAGGCATGTACAGTTGTGTTCAACATTATTGGCACCCTTGCATCTTAGGTATGTTGCGTACAATGTCTTCAAAAATAATTGGAAATATTCCAACTGTATGTCAACTGTATGTCATTGTAATGGTATGTTCAAAGGCATATGACAAAAAAAAAGATGCCTGTGCAACTTAGATATATTAATTTTAGAGAAAAACACAAACCTGGACAGGATTAATGGTACCCTTCAATAATATTTGGTTGTACATCCCTTGGCAGTGTTAACAGCCTCCAAATGTTTCTTATAGCCAACTATTAAGTTTTGTACATTTGTCTGCTGGTAGTTTCTCCCACTCTTCAACTGCAATTGTTCCAGCTCATGAAGGTTTCCAGGATTTTTTTTTATCAATGGCAGAATTCAGTTCTTTCCAAAGGTTCTCGACTGGAGTGAGATCAGGACTCATTGCTGGCCAGTTTACAATGGTCCATATTTTCCTTTTCTATTCTTGGATGTATGTTTTGGTTCATTGTCCTGCTGGAGGACCCATGGCCTTCGACACAGACTTAGTTTTCTGACACTAGGTAACACATTTTGCTCCAAAATACCTTGGTAGTCCTCTGACTTCATGATTCCTTTAATACGTTCCAGGCCTCTAATTCCTGAGGCAACAAGGCAGCCCCACAATATTATGGAACCTCCATCATATTTAACTGTAGGAAGGGTGTTTGTTTCCTTATAAACTTCATTTCTTTTCCTGTGCATGTATCACTGGTTTGCATTGCCAAAACCTCAAGTTTGGTTTCATCTGTCCATGGAACATTTTCCCAGAAGGATTGTAGTTTCTCAAGGTGGGCTTGGGAAAAGATCAGGCATGGCTTGTTATGTCTGTCTTTGAGCAGTGGAGTCCTCCTTGGCCTTTGCCCATGAAGTCCTTCTTTGTTTAGTGCAGTGTATGGTGCAGGTTGAAATCACCACTCCAGAATGCTCCAGGTCAGCCTTAAGCTCTTTGGATGTTGCACATGGTGTTTTCCCAACAATGTGCACTAACCTTTAAAGAGTTTGGATTCGTTTTCCTCTTCCATCCACATCCTGGGAAGTTCTTGACAGTTTCATGAAGAAAAAACTTCTTAATAACATTGCAAACTATAGACACAGGTCTTTGGAGATGGCCTTGTGCCCTTTTGAAGTTTGATGTTTAGTGTTAATGGCTTTTCTGATGATCTCAGACAGCTCTTTTGTCTTCACCATTGTGAAAAGGGAACAAGGACTGAATGTGGCCATTTTAAACAGCAGAGCCATCATTCACTGGTTGATTCAAGTCATAAGAACATAACATAAGAATATAAGATATTCCATATTGGGTCAGACCAAGGTCCATCAAGCCCAGTATCCTGTTTCCAACAGTGGCCAATCTATGTCACAAGTACTTAGCAGTTTCCCCAAAAGACACAGGTTCCATAATGCTTGTATTGGGACAAGCAGTGGATTTACCCGGTTCCCTTTAATAATGGTTTATGGACCTTTCTTCCAGAAACTTGTCCAAACCTTTTTTAAACCCGGCTATACTAACAGCTTTTACTACATCCTCTGGTAATGAACTCCACAGTTTGATTACACATTGAGTGAAAAAATATTTTCTCTTATTAGTCTTAAATAGGGTACACTGTAGTTTCATTGCATGTCTCCTAGTCTTTTTATATTTTGATGGTGTAAACACTCAATCTATGTTTACCCATTCCACTGCATTCATTAATTTATAGACCTCTATCACATCTCCTCTCAGCCATCTCTTTTTCAGGTTGAAGAGTATTAACCTTTTTAGACTCTCTTCATAGGGGTATCCTTCCATCCCCTTTACCATTGTGGTGGCTCTTCTCTGTACTTTAATAATGTTATATCCTTTTTAAGATACAGTGACCAGAATTTCACACAATATTCAAGGTGTGGTCGCACCATGGAAGGATACAGAGGCATTATAATATTCTTTGTTTTATTCTCCATTCCTTTCCTTATGATTCCTATCATTCTATTTGCTTTCTTGGCTGCCGCTGCACACTGGGTGGAGGGTTTCAACATGTTGTCCATGATGATCCCTAAATCTCTTTCCTGGGTGGTGGTTCCTAATGTGGAACCTTGCATTTTGTAACCATAGTTTGGGTTGTTCTTTCCTAGGTGCATAACTTTGCACTTGTCCACGTTAAATTTCATCTGCCATTTAGATAACCAGTCTTCCAATTTATCAAGGTCCTCTTGCTATTTTTCACAATCCTCTTGGGTTTTAACAACTTTGAATAATTTTGTGTCATCTGCAAATTTGATAACCTCACTCCTTATTCCCATTTCCAGGTCATTTACAAATATCTTTAAAAGCAGCAGACCCAGCACAGATCCCTGGGGTACTCCACTATTCACCTTTATCCACTGGGAAAATTGGCCATTCAGCTCTATCCTCTGCTTTCTATCTTTTAACCAGTTCCTGATCCACAATAGTACACTGCCTCCTATCTCATGACTTTTTAATTTCGCCAAGAGTCTCTCATGAGGGACCTTGTCAAAGGCTTTCTGAAAATCCAGATACACTATATCAACGGACTCACCTTTGTCTACCTGTTTTTTCACACCTTAAAAAAACATAACAGATTAGTAAGACAAGACCTCCCTTGGCTAAAGCCATGTTGGCTGTCTCCCATTAAGCCATGACTATGTACATGTTTAGTAATTTTGTTCTTTATAATGGTTTCCAACATTTTTCCTGGTATGACTTCAGGCTCACGGGTCTGTACGTTTCCCGGATCACCCCTGGAACCTTTTTAAAAACTGGCGTTACATTGGCTATCTTCCAGTCTTCAGTTATCACAGTTGATTTTAATGACAGTTCACAGATTATCAATCATAGGTCTGCAATCTCATATTTCAGCTCTTTCAATTTAAGAACATAAGAACATAAGATATGCCATACTGGGTCAGACTAAGGTCCATCAAGCCCAGTATCCTGTTTCCAACAGTTGCCAGTCTAGGTCATAAGTACCTAGCAGTTTCCCCAAGAGACACAGGTTCCACAATGCTTGTATTAGATCAAGCAGTGATATCCTGGGTCCCTTTTTAATAATGGTTTATGGACCTTTCCTCCAGGAACTTGTCCAAACCTTTTTTAAAGCCAGCTACACTAACAGCTTTTACTACATCCTCCGGTAACAAATTCCAGAGTTTGATTACATGTTGAGTGAAAAAATATTTTTTCTTATTTGTCTTGAATAGTTTACCCTGTAGCTTCATTGCATGTCCCCTAGTCTTTCTATATTCTGATGACTTAAACAATCGATCTCCTCGGTGTATCGATATTTCTTTCAATTCTTCTGCGGCATCATCTTTAAATACCATTTCAGTCATGGGCAACATCCCTACATCTTCCTCAGTAAAGACTGAAGCAAAGAATTTATACAGTCTCTCCGCTATGGCCTTGTCCCCTCTTTGTGCCCCTTTTACCCCTCTATCATCTAATGGTCCAACTGACTCTCTTACAGGTTTTATGCTACAAATGTACTTGAAAAAATCTTTATTACACGTATTTGCTTCCACAGCAAGCTTCTTCTCAAATTCTCTCTTTGCCTGCCTTATCAGTGCCTTGCATCTAACTTGCCAGTGCTTATGCTGTTTCCAGTGTTCTTCAATTGGCTCCTTTTTCCATTTCCTGAAAGATGCTTTTTCGGCAACAAAAGCCTCTCTGACCTCACCTTTAAACCATGCTGGCAGTTTTTTGGACTTCCTTCCGCTTTTCTTAAAGCATGGAACATAGCTGGTCTGGGCTTCCAAGATAGTATTTTTAAACAACACCCAAGCTTGATGTAAATCTTTAACCTTTGCAACTGCTTCTTTTAGTTTTTTCTTAACTATTTTCCTCATTTTATCATAGTTTCCCTTTTGAACATGAAAATGTAGTACTATGGATTTCCTTGTCGTCCTTCCTCCATTTATTAAATCAAATGTGATCTTGCTAAGTGGCCCCAACATCCTTATCTCTTGCACCAGATCCTGTGTTCCACTAAGGACTAGGTCCAAAATGGTCGGTTCATGAACCAGCTGCTTCAAAAAGAAGTCATTTATTTCATCTAGAAACTTTATCTCCATAGCATGTCCTGCCGTGACACTGACCCAGTCGATACCAGGGTAATTGAAATCGCCCATTATTATTACTGTGCTGTAACTTTTGTTAGTTTCCCTGATTTCTTTGAGCATTTCATCATTCATTTGTTCATTCTGGCCAGGTGGTCGATAGTACCCTTTTTACATGGAATTTTAGTCCATAGAGATTCTACAGTGAATTTTGTTTCCTGCAAAACTTTAATCCTTTGTGACTCATTGCCGCCTCTAACATAGAGTGCATCCCCTCCACCAATTTGATCTGCTCTATCATTACAATATAGTTTGTACCCAGGTATCACAGTGTCCCACTGGTTGTCCTCCTTCCACCATGTCTCTGAGATACCAATCACATCTATCCTCTCGTTTAGTGCTATATATTCTAACTCTCCCATCTTATTTTTTAGACTTCTAGCATTTGCATACAAGCATTTTAGAGGCTGTATTTTATTCATATTAAACTGGCTATTGGTAGGCATGGATAATTTGGAATCTTTAAGTTCTGTCTGCTCTGTACTCAAGGGCATTTGGGTTACTTTTGCCTTTATTGGAACCTCTCTGTTGATATGCCCTAACTTCAATCTTTTGCTAATATCCTTTAAGGATACATTGTTCCGAACCATGTGTTCTTGGGTGACTATTGGTTTTTCCCAATTATCTAGTTTAAAAGCTGCTCTGTCTCCTTTATAAAGGTTAATGCCAGCAGCCTGGTTCCATCCTGGTTAAGGTGGAGCCTGTCCCTTTGGAAGAGCCCCTCCTTTCCCCAGATTGTTCCCCAGTTCCTAACAAATCTAAAACCTTCTTCCTTGCACCATAGTCTCATCCACGCATTGAGACTCCGGAGCTCTGCCTGCCTTTTGGGTCCTGTGCGTGAAACAGGAAGCATTTCAGAGAATGCTACCCTGGAAGTTCTGGATTTCAACTTCCTACCTAAAGGCCTAAATTTGTCCTCCAGAATCTTCCTACCACACTTTCTTCATGCGAGTACTGACAATTAATCACAATTTTACTACAATAGGAATGTGATTCTTCTGTTTAAACTGATTTGAATTGTTTATAGGGTGCCAGTTATCATGCCCTGGCAATGTCACAGTTTTTATACTATTTCCTACTATTTCCTGTTTTAATTGGTCTTGTTTGTTTGTTTCTTTATGTGTCAAATATGTGTGCATATAATTCCAAACCCATTTCACTGGCCACTTTTTTTAGGAGATATTGAACATTAAGGGGTTGAACTGCAAGGGTGTAAATAATGTTGACCACAACTGTATTAGAGGAGCGAAGGGTATTTGTCGGATAGTAAGGGATAAGAGATGAATGAAGATAGACTAGTGAACTGATACATTAAATATAATGTGTCAACATTAACAGTTTGAATTTGATGCAAAATGTGACCAGGAGCTAATGTTGTTCAAGCAATAAGGAAGTGGCATGATCATAGCGCCTGGCATTATCATAAGTTTACTGGCAGTATTTTAAATCACTTGGGAAGTACCTACCAGTTGGGGAGTTGCAGTAGTCCAGACTGTTAATGATGAGACACTGGAGCAGAACTTTAAGGGCCTTGGTATTGGGAAATGTTTTATGGATTTCATTCTTCTAAGTGTGAAAACACAACTTTGGACAGTTTTAGAAATATGGGAGATGAAAGTGAGGTGGTCATCAAGCAAAATGCCAAAAGTGAAACTGACATTTAGAGATATGCGGAATGTAGGGAGGTGGCTTATCATCGTGTGATAGCCAAAGAGTTTCAGTTTTATTTGGATTAAAAATCATTTTATGGGAGTGAAACCAGGTTGCTATGGAGTGCAATTTAGAGTCAATTTTGGATTGAAATGTAGGGTCCCAGGAGTCATGAGAAATGATAAGCTGAATATCGTCTGTGTAAAACTAGGAACTGATGTTGATATCCTGAATGAAGAGTGCTAAGGGAGCGATGAAGAGGTTAAAGAGGGTAGGAACAGGAACAGAGTCTTGAGGTACCCCAAACGACTGTGGGAATGAGGTAGAATAATGGTCATTAATAGAGATCTGAAATATATGGGATGATAGGTAGCAGTGGAACCAATTTAGAGCGATGGATATGATATCGGAGTCCTAAGGTTGGTCGAGCAATAGTGAGTGATCAATGATATCAAAAGCTGAGCTGAGAGATAATTGAATGAGTAGGGCATCATAAGGTTTGTCAAGATGGATAACAATTTCATTTAAGGCTTCTAAAAGGGCAGTTTCGATGATGTGTTGTGGGCGACAGCCTGACTGCCTGGGATGGAAACAATTAGTCGATTCCCATAAACAGCTTTTTCAAGAAGCTTGACCAGGAAAGGTACATTAAAGATAGGACAATAGTTATTAGGGAGGGAGGAATCCAAATGTGACTGTTTAAGTATTGGAGTACTTCCAGGGAGCCAGAACGTCTCCTTTTTGCTAAGCTCTCAATAATAAGTTCAAGAACAATTGGAGCAAAATGGTTTGAACAGTCTTTCAGAAATGAGGGGGGAATGACATCCACTAAAGAGTTTGACGTGTTCAGTGAATTGAGGAGTTTAATCAGGTGAAATTCTTTTAGGGGGGTAAAGGATCAAAAATACTAGGGTGAACCCCAGTTTTATTATTCTAGTATATACACAGCAATTGTGAAATACAATTAAAGTATATGATTTCCTGAAAAATCCAGGAAGACTACTGAAAACAGCTCTGAATTATTTTAAAATGTTTCCAGAGAAAGATTATTCAGCTTTAGTAATGCATAAAATTCTCAAGCACACAAGTACAGGGCTGGCAAAAAATAAATAGAATATTTAATTTATTAATTCCTAGGCAATGTGAGGTTCCCTGGACTGTCAGCAGGCACTCAAATTACTTCTGTAATTCTATTTGAATGCTTAACAGTGCCATTTTTATGTCTAGTTACAGTACATTATATTAACGTAAATAATAGTATTTGATTTATTTCTCACCAGGTTCCCTCAAAGATTTCCCCAAGCGCCTTAAAGATGCAGCGCTACAAAGCATTTTTTTAGCTAATTCCGTGGTCATAGCACACAGTCATTAAGATGCCTCTTTTTGCTCCCTAGATTCTCAGAAGTTAGTCTCCTTCCCAGGGTCATCTCAGACCATTCAGCTGCAAAGTGTGATGTACCATATGAAGGTGTTTTTGAGGGAAGCCCTATCTGGAGCTTTAATGCTAGTTTACTGGAGGCTGTGGAGTTTTGTAGGAGTAGACTAATGGTTAGAGCATTGGCTTGGTAACCAAGAAACCAATGTCTGATTCCCACTAGCATTCCTTATAGCCTTGGGCAAGTCACTTAACACTCCATGGCCTCAGAAGAAAGGCCTGGCAATCTACTCCTGGTCACACTGCCAAGAAAACGCAGGAGCTGCTGGGTCTCCAGGAGTCAGCAGTGACTCGCAGGCACACATTGCATTATGCATTATCCTTAAAAAAAATTCTTTCACTCAAAAACACTTTCAAGGGCCGAATCCCCCCCCCCCCCCCACCTCAATCTTGTGGAATTCGTCCAAGGCATATCTAAAGGGTATAATTATAACTTATCAGGTCCAGAGGAAAAAAGAATGTACTCAAAAGTGTGGTCAGATGGAGAGAGAGAGATAGCTAACCTTGAGAAAAAGAACCTGCTCACCATCCACAGGTGATTAGATTAATCAACTTATAAAGTTAAAAAGGGAATATGGTAAATTAAGCAGCCAAATTACAGGCCATGAACTTTTTATTCAAAAGACGACCTATTACAGTGCTAATAACAAAGTGAGTAGGCTGCTTGCAGACCAATTGAAGGGTGCCAGATCTAGTGTTATTCTAGACAATCAGGTTAGACCTTTAGCTTTGAATGTGGACATTACTCAACACTTTAATGATTTTTGCAAAACTCTATACACCTCAGAGGTTGAAGGTTCGTCAAAGAATTCCTTGGTACATCCAGTTCTCCCTTAAAAAGCTAGACAAGGTCCTCAAGTTGCTACCTTCTGGGAAGACCCTGGTGCAGATGTTACTAATAGTGGGAACACAGGTGGCTTTGGAGAAGCTCTAATTAAGGTCCTGTCCAAGCTTGGGCAGGACGACACAAAAGTTGAGAACTACTGGCCCATAGCCTTGTTAAAAGTTGTTTGTAAGATGCTTGTCAAAGTCTTAACGCTTAGGCAGGCATCATGAAGGGATGGAATATCAACAACAGTGTGTGACTTTTGGCAGATCTTATTGGAATCACCCAGCATGTCCAACTACCTATTGCAGCCTTGTTGGTAGAGACCAAAAAGGTGTTTGATAGGGTGGAATGGAACAACCTCTTTAGGGTGATGGAATGAATGGAGTGTGGTATAGATTTTATTAACCTAGTGAAAATTCTACATTCTGGGACTAGATCATAGATGGTTGTTAATAGAATTTTATCAGGCTTCGTCTTCTCATGAGAGGTACTAGTCAGGGATGCCCTTTGTCTCCCCTTTTCTTCAGTATTGCTTTGGAACCCGTCTTGTTGGCAGTTAGACAATGCTCATTAATTAAAGGCACTGAAGTAAGAAGTAGACAGTATAAATTACTGGCCTATGCAGATATAGCCCGATTCTGTCCTGGATATCAAAACCCTCTGTATGTCCGGTCTGAACCGGACATACAGAGGGCTTCGCGATTCTGATCCCATGGGGCATGTCTAGCCCAACGGGATCAGAATCGCGAACAGTCCTGTACGTGCAGGCCAGGACTGCAATTCAGCCCGGCCTGCATGTACCGGACATTCCCAACTAACTCAGTCAGGGATTTTAAATGGAGCCGCGGTGCCATGGCATCCGGTTGCCATGGCACTGCAGCTCCATTTAAAAGCAGAAATCCCAGCCGCCAGCTCCTTCAGATAATTCCCCACAGCCCAACCCCTGATCCGGCCACCTATGGCCAGGGTCAGACTGTGGGAAATGTCCTCGCCCCCCCCCCCCCTCAGAGGTGGAATAACTTCCCTGTACAAGTTGCAGGCCCTGGACATATAGGGCCGACATTAGAATTGGCCCTGTACATCCAGGGCCAGTGACCACCCACCACCTGCCCTAACTCCGCCCCCGATATACCCCTCCCTGCCCCGTCTAACTTCCCTGTACAATCGGCAGGGAAGTTAGATGCTGGCAGGGAGGCCCACGAATAGCGGGGGACAGAATAACCCCGATGTCATTTGGCTAGTTCTTTCATTTACAGAATTGCCCCCTCAATTAATCCTTCAAATCCCAGATCCAAACAAACAGTTAACTAACACTAATGCATGCCAGGGAATAGGCATTTATGCCAACAGGGATATTGATTTTTGGTATTTCAGTTGCAAAATAGGAAATACATAATTATGTTTCTGTCCCACCCATACTAGGCTTAGGATATGCCCCCTTCAAAACTGAGCATGCCTTGGATATGTAAGTAATGGCTTTACTAGTGTATGGCCATTTGCATATGTAAATCATTTTTTACACATTTAAATGGCACCCAACCCTTCTTAAAAGACCTCTGTAAGGTGTTTTTTAAAGCTTACCATTAAACTATTCCCCCCCCCCTTATAAATATAGGTCAGAAATGGTGAACCCCACTCCTCAAGTGCCACAGATAGATCTGGCCTTCAGTAGAGCCACACAGTGCAAAGTGCACTGGTTCATGGCTGATATATATACCAGGGAGAGCTGATGAGTCTTTGGCCTTGTAACAAAATGAAAGCTACAGGTCCATTTCAGTTACGAGGGTCCGAATGATCTCTCTGCAGTTTCATTTTAAATAAAACAAAACTGCAGAGAGATCATTCGGACCTCCTGAACTGAAGTGTGTCTGTAGCTTTCTGTTTCGTTGCAAGACCAGAAACTTATCAGCCCCTCGTACAGAGACTGATTGTGATAATTCTGTCCCAGGCCCTTCCTCCCTCCTCAATCAATTTTGGATGCTGCCTGGTTAGCGCTCTGCGCCTTAAAGATAGGCGAGGGGCTTCCGGTGACATCATCGGGTGATATGGCGGTGTGAGAACCAAGCTCCGCTGCCGAAGCCTGCACTAAAAAAGAAAAAAATCCCAATGAGGCACCATAACAAGGTAGAATGAGGAGGCAGTAAAGCAGAACTAAAGGGCAGCAGAAGGAGGTAGTGAGCGGCGGAATCGGCGGGCTCCAGGCGGCGATCAGGCCGGTGAGAGGAAGGCACAGTGGAGCACGTGGCAGGGGAGAGAAGTAGCCTAGGCCAGAGGAGAGCGAGAACCAGACAAGGCGGTGAGAAAGAGAATAAGTGGAGCAACAAAGGAGCGGCGGCTGAAGGCCGGGAGTGGGAGCAGGAGTTCCCATATAAGAGTGTAGCCGCCGGTAAAGCTCTTTATATCGCCACTTGAGTTAGGATCATGTGGTGGATCGGCGGCGGGGAGCACGGCACAGACGGCAGCAAAAAGTGCTGAGAGACAGCCAGGACCTGCTAGAGGGAGTTGCGTGAGGGAGCAGATATTCCTGAGTTGCAAGAGGAGGTGTACGAGCAGTGGATCGTCGACCTGGCCGGCGCTGAAAGCGGGGGAGCACAGAGGACCAGAACGGAGCTTCGGAGAGAGGAGAAGTGGCGGCAATACAGTTGGAGAGCTTTGGAGAGTGGAGACCCGAGCCCAGAGTGAGCTAGCAACAGCGGGAGAGGATAGCAGATCGGTGGAGCAGCGGTGAATAGCTGATGAGTGCCTAGTAGCTGGGAGGAGCGACCTGGTGACTAAGGTGAGAAGGGGAGCAGAGTAAAACCCTGGAGGGCGAGAGGAACTGAACCTGCAGCAGAGAGAAGGACCAGTTCCAGTATGGGGGAACAAAGTACAGAACTTCCCTAGTGAATTGCATCTGACCCGGCAAAAGGGATCTGCTAGCAGCTTAAGAGGATGGAAGAGACAGCAAAGGAAAGAGGACTCAAGAACCAACGTGAAAACTTGTTAGCGGCCCAGTGACGGTATGTAAAAAAACAAAGGAGGCCTGACAGCATGGAAGAAGCTGGCAGACTTTCGCTCCCCCTATGTCGCAGTTAAAGGAGGAAAAGAGGGGGAGAAAGAGGACCGAAGACAGTCTGAGGAACCTAATGAACTGGCGGAGGAGCTGGAGCACAGCTGCAGCCCAGGAGGAGTAGTGAAGCTGAAAGAATGGCTCACAGGGCTGAAAGATGAGATTAAGATGGACATTGGTGGGGTGACGCGTGAACTCAAGGAGTCCATACAATCTTTGAGGCAAGATATTGTGGATATTGGAAATCGCGCGGAAGAAATAGAGACTCAGATGGAGCAACAAGGGGAGGAAATTGATGAGTTACAAAAAGGTTGGGAGGATCTTAAATGGGCTCAAGAGGAGCAGCAGGTGAAAGTCGAAGATCTGGAAGATAGATCTCGGAGATGTAACTTACGTGTACGGGGCCTCCTAGAGGAATCTAAATACCGAACTTGTGAAGAAGTGATTGTTAAAATCTTCAGATCCTTGATAATGACCGCGGATCCGGAGGGGGATAATACGATAGAACTCTCGCAAATAGAGCACGCACACAGGGGCTTAGGCCCGGTAAGAGACAATAAGCCAAGAGATATAGTCGTGTGCCTGGGCTCTTTTAAGACCAAAGAACGGCTACTGAGCGCGGCGAGGAAAGCATGGCAGTTCACCTGGGATGAACATCCACTGGAGATTTTTCAAGACCTCTCTGTGGGAACGTTGCTGCGTCAACGCAACCTTAAGGAGGTGACGGCCTATTTGCGCAGAGAGGACATAAGATATAAATGGTTGTTCCCATTTGGTTTACTGATAACTGCCAAGGGACAGTTGAGATGGGTACAGACTGAAGAGGAAGCCTGGAAGGTGCTGAAAGAACTGGGTCTACCTAACCTACTGGAGAGGGACAGCTCCTCAACTGGACCGCTGACAACAAATGCATCATCATCCAACTCATCAAAGATGGCCCAGTGATGGCACAGAATTCCAGTGGCAGGCAGATGACTGGCGAGGCTAAATAGAGAGAGTCAAGGAGCGCAAGTGGTGGAGGAAAGAGAGGACATTGTGTGCAGTGTTCAGATGTAATTTGTTGGGGGGGGGGGTTCTTGCTCTCTCTCTCTGATAATGTTGTGGTATGTTGATAAGTGGGGGGTGGAAACAGATTAATGAATAAGAGTAAAGGGGGATGGGAAGGGGATGATGGATGGGGATGTACACATAAAGGATAGGAGGGGGGTTAGAGAGGGCGGGACAAAGGGGTTGAGGCTGGGGACAGGTAGCTCGAGTAGTGTCGGTAAGGGATTTCTTTGGGAGGGTAGTGTAGAGATAGAGGGGGGATGTGGAATGGAGAGATATAGACAGGCATGGTCTGATAATCAGTCACCATAATGGAAGACGAATCTCTCTTTATGAGAGGGGGGAAGAGTAGGGGAGGTGGGGAGGACAGGGGTAGAAAAGGGAAGGGGGAGGGGGGGTTAAGGGTCACATTGGAAGGGCTGGAAGAGAAAGGGGGTAATACAAGAATGGGTGAATTAAAAATAGTTACATTAAACGTAAAGGGACTAAACTCACCATTTAAACAACAGAAACTGTCGACTGAGCTTGCTCGCCAAAAGGCGGAGATAGTGCTGATTCAGGAAACGCATCTGACAAAAACAACAGAGCATCTGGTCAAGCCCAGGGGCTATGGGGTATGTATCCATGCTTCTAACATTGTGGAGAAGAAAAAAGGGGGAGTTGCTATACTGTTGGCTACCAGATTAAAGATGCAGGTGCATTCTATTGTAAGGGATAAGGCAGGAAGATATGTCTTAGTGCAGTTGAAAGTGGGGAATGCGTGGTACTGTATTGTGAATGTATATGCCCCAACAGGAGCCCAGTGTGAATTCTGGACAAAACTGAACGAGGATGTGAGTAAACCTGGGGAGGGAATTCTTATTTGCGGAGGAGACTTTAATCTTACGTGGAATCCAGCTAGGGACGCTACAGGGACAAGGGTGGGCAAGCGGGCGGATAGGAATAGATACTGAGGGTTTGTCGTGCAGCACTGTTTGATTGATGCATGGTGACTACAACATCCCGGGAGGAGAAAATTTTCATATTTTTCCCCGGTACATGGGTCCTACTCACGCATAGACGCCATCTGGGTTTCCAAAGAAGTGGGGGGGGGGGGGGCGGATTTGGAATCTATTACATGGTCTGACCATGCACCAGTGGTAGTAAGTTTGCAAATGGAAAATGAAGGGAAAGGAATACAGTTCTGGAGGCTCAATGAGTCATTGTTGGAAGATGGGAGGGTTCAGGAAGACATAGAGAGGGAAACCCGGGAGTACTTTAAAATTAATGGTACTGGGGAGGTTACATGGGGAGGAGTATGGGACGGGTACAAGGCAGTGGTGCGAGGAGTGTTAATTAAATGGGGGGCGCGGATCAAGAAGGCAAGAGAAAGCAGGGAGGGGGCTCTGAGGGCAAGATTGATGGAACCGGAAGACTTAGATGGGCAAGGGCAGACACTGGCAGTGAGAGCACAGTTAAATGAGCTGCAGGCAGAAAAGATACAGTATAGAATGCAGCTCTTGAGGCAGGAGGTTTTTGAGGGGGGCAACAAAGCGGAGAGATATATGGTGCAGAGGCTGAAACAGAGAAAGCTGCGCTCGCACATCATCTGAGTCCGCAAGAGGGGAGGGGCCCTAGTAACTAAGGATGGGGAAATCAGAGAGGCTTTTAAGGAATATTACAAGGAGCTGTACAAAGCCAGGGATTCCCCACAGGAGGAGAGAGTAAAAAGCTACCTTCACTCTATAGACTTGCCGAAACTGGAGGAGGGGGAGCAAGAGGATATAGGTAGGCCCATACGAGGAGAGGAGGTGCAGAAGGCAATTAAGCAGTTAAAATTAGAGAAGGCGCCGGGGCTCGATGGGCTAACAGCGCGATTTTATAGACGATTTGGGAACCTCTTAACCATGCCCCTGGTGACATTATTCAATCAACCAAGGAAGGGAGGGAAATTAGCAGGCACAATGGGGTGGGCGGGTATAACGGTCATACACAAAGAGGGAAAGATCCACAAGAGTGCGCATCTTATAGACCCATCTCACTGCTCAATCTGGGCGCTAAATTGTTAGCTAAGATACTCACCATGAGGTTAAATAAGATTATAGGGAAATTGATACACCCAGATCAAGCGGGCTTCATCCCCGGTAGGCAAGTTGCTGATAATATTAGAAAGGTCCTTAATATTATTTGGTCTGTAGAACAGAGTGTGGAGGAGGCCTTACTCGTGTCAGTGGACGTGGAAAAGGCTTTTGATCAGGTGTCCTGGCCTTTTCTATTCCAGGTATTAGGGAAAGTGGGGTTGGGGAAGGAGTTTTTAGCATGGGTGAAGGTATTGTATGATCGGCCCAAAGCTTGTGTGCGGGTGAATGGGGCCCATTCAAGCTTTTTTGAACAGGGGAGGGGAACTAGGCAGGGATGTCCCCTATCACCGCTGCTTTTTGCAATAGCGTTGGAACCCTTTGCACAGCGGGTGAGAGAACGGGAGGAAGGCATATAAGATTTCGATGTTTGCGGATGACATTATTCTAAGCCTGGCCCGACCCAGAGTAAGCATTCCAATAGTAATGTGGGAATTGGAAGAGTATGGTAGGCTGTCGGGCTTCACAATTAATTGGACTAAATCGGAAATTCTAAATTTGGCGGTCCCTGGGGTTGTACAAGATCACTTGAGTAAGAAATATCCCTTTAAATGGGCTCGGGAGAGCATCCGGTACCTAGGTATCTATATAAGCAATAAGACGGCAGCGCTATATCAATTAAATTATGTGAAGGCATTTGTGCAGATAGAGAGCTGGCTGGAGGGGTGGGGGAGGGGTACCGCAGAATAGACTACATAGGATACAACGGCTGGTAAACAGATTTATATGGGTACAGAGGCGCTCTAGAGTAGCGATGCAGGTCTTGCAGAGAACAAAGGGGGAGAGGGGCTGGGAGTGCCCAGTTTGCACAAATATTATGAGGCTGCGCAACTGAAAACTATTTATGAGTGGCAAAGTGGAACATGGAAACAGTGGGTCCAAATGGAGCATCAGTTGGTAGGGGGTGTGGACTTGGAACGAGTGATATGGAGGGGGAGTAAAGGTACCCATACATGTCTCCTCAACCCCCTGATAGCGCATAGTTTGAAAATCTGGAAACATTACAAGAGGCAGCTAGTTCAGGATAAAGGCTATATACCGGGCATGACAATCGAGGCATGTTTGAGAAGGGACAGGGGCTAGAAGAGCGCATCCTCCGTAGATGGGCTAGCAGAGGGCTAACACACGTACACCAGCTCCTAAACCCTCGGGGTATCTACGAATTCGAGGGTATTAAGGATCTCTGTTGGTTGAAGGGGAGTGATTACTATGCATATTTGCAACTTTGTCACTGTATACGACAACCGAAGGTGTGGAGAGATTTACGTGAAAACAGAGGCTGGTTTGAGGCTCTATGCTCGGGCTCTATGGGTCAAAAGGGGGTCTTGTTCAGAATTTAGAAAGGTCTGATGGAGGCTGGGGAGGGTAAGCTGAGCTATATGTTGAAATGGGAGGAGGATCTGGGGGCGAGTTGGAATGAAGAGGTATGGAACAAAGTAATCCAAACCATAGCACATGTATCAATTGCTACGCAAATAAAAGAAAAAGCCTATAAGGTATTGTTTAGATGGTACTGGACACCACTACATAGGAAAAGGGCTGGAAAGGGACAGGATGCTGTCCTGAGAGGGGGGACTGGATGCATATGTGGTGGAAGTGTGCTCGGATACAGGACTATTGGGTACAGATTCTTGATGTGATCCATGGCATGACTGGCTATCGACTGCAACAACGACCAGAGACATGCTTGCTGCGCCACATAGAGGAGAATATCCCTAGTGGCAGCTCGATGCAAGGTAGCCCAACATTGGGGGGGGGGGCAAAGCACACCACAGCTGGCAGGCTTCGTTGGAAGAGTGGCAGAAGTGAGCTTGATGCATAATTTGACAGAGCAGCGTCGTGGGAATGGGGCGAGGAGTGCGGAACAATGGAAGGGGGTGAGGAGGTGGTTGGAGGCTTGGAGGGAGGAGGAGGGGGGAGGAAAGAGGGTGTACTGCTGGATGTAGGGTGGGGCACTTAGTCTGGATGTGTGGCATGAGTACTGATTCAGCGGGGAGCAAACCGGAAGGAGTGAGATCTGTATAAGTGAAAGTCGGCCAAGGGGAGGGGGTGGGTAGTATAGTCGGGGGGGGGGGGATATTTGGGGAGGGTTCAGTATGAATATGGGTACTCGTAAGATGGGCAATGGAAGATGGTGGAAGGTTACATAAGCAAAATAAAAAGAGAAGCAAGTATACTGGAAACTGTTAAATGTATGATATGTGCGATTTTGGAGGAGATAGCATAAGGTTGTGTACAAAGTATGTTGTATTTCCATGAGTTATTCAAAATAAAATATTTAAAATGGAAAAAAAAAAGATAGGCGAGGGGTTTCCTTGCCTATCTTTAAGGCGCAGAGCGCTAGCTGAGCAGCATCCAAAATTGCTGTTGTCCAGTTCGCTCCATTCCCCACCTCTTATCCACTCCAGAAAGCCCCCAACATGCTCCGATGCTAATTGGATAGCATAGGGACCCATAGGAGACTTCATCAGAGATTTTCACAGGTACTAGCCATGTAGGTGCCTTTGAAAATCTCCGATTAAGGCATTTACATAGTTAACATGGTCTGTTAACCGTGTAAATACCTTCAAAAATCAGGGCCCCTATCCTTAAGAGATACTGAGTTGGGTGTTCAATTTTATTTCAAAACACCCACAAGTATACTGTAAAGTATGGGCAACTATCTCAGACCCAGATCTGTTATCTGCCTTTCTCAAGGGGAAAAGCTGTCATCTTGAGCTGAAAAGTCTGTCTGATACAAATCATAGTGAAGGTAGTTCAATTACCTGATACTGTAGGACTGAGCCTTCATGTCAGTTCATTCCATATTGAGAACACGCTTCTTCTTTAAATTTGACACTTGTTTAGTTCACAATTTTTTTTCTTTGTGTATGACTATTCGTTTCTTTCTTAACCTACTTTCTGAAGGAAAAAAGGTTTGTAAGAGCACCATGTGCGTGTGTTTATCTGCTTCTTTGCTTTTTTTTTTTTAATAAATGCACATGGGTGCACATCCTTGAAAGTAGACTCTATTAGCATCTTCTTTTATGACTTTTGAATATTGCTGAACTGGATTTTGATGTATTGTTATTTCTTGAAGTGTTCATGCTTGAAAATTATAGAAACTTATATATGCAAAAAAAGCTCATATAAAAAAAGTTCAGCATATCTGCCCAAACCCTGGGTGACTACTTCCATGACAAAATCCACAAGATCACACTCCAATTCCCCACAAAGTCAGTTACTTCCCCTCCTCCCCCTCTTCACTCTCAATTTGCCCCTCCCCTCCACCTCTGCTACTCTTTCTTCCTTTCTTATGATTTATGAGGAGGAAACCACTCACTTTCTTAACTCATCCAAACTCACTACCTGCTCCTCTGATCCTATTCCCACCCATCTCCTTAGCTATAGTCCCTTCCATCTCTCATATTCTCAACCTATCACTCTCCACAGCAACTTTCCCTGCAGCCTTTAAGCGTGCTGTGCTCACTCTTCTCAAGAAACCCTCACTAGACCCTATCTGTCCTTCTCACAATCGACCCATCTCCCTCCTCCCCTTTGTTTCTAAATTACATGAACGTGTGGTTCACCGCCATTGCCTCGACTTTCTCTCCTCTCAGGCCCTAGTGGATCCTCTACAATCTGGCTTTCATCCTTTACATTGTACTGAAACGGCTCTTGCCCAAAGTCTCCAGTGACTGTTCTGGCAAAATCCAAGGGCTTTTACTCAATCCTTATCCTTCTTGACCTTTCTGTTGCTTTTGACACTGTTGACCACAACCTTCTCCTCGATACCTAGCTCTGAGACAAAATCTTGCACAAAAGGCAATATGCAACATTGAAATCATGTCTTACATTAAGCAGTTTGCGGAATAATTCACGCCATGGGCTTTTCAGAAGATTTTGCTTACACAATCTTGACTTCTGTGCAGTATTTTTTTTATCTCCCTGAAACTGGTAGAAATGGAGTCCTTGAGCCAAAGCTGTGCACCCTTTCAAACTCATTCAGGGGTAACCTGGCTTCTTTGCCCTTCGTGGCTTTTAGAATTTTGCCTGAAACTTAAATCTGGCCCTTTGTTCATGCGGCAGAAAGATCTTTACATCCCATCGCATGGGACAGTCTCTTTTTTTCCACAGCGGCAATAAAGAGCATTATGATATTGTATCCCTGTGGTGCCCACAATGTCCACCATGAAAATTCCCTTATGGTTTCACTGGCATGGAGACTAATTAATTGAAGCACAAACACTTCATTATGTGAAAATAGTATTTGTTCTCGTTTGCAGCTTTTAAACATGTAAATGCTTTAATAGGTCGCTGTAAAATAAAGCGACAGCAGAGTGTGGTGTTTCTGTTCTGATGAAGTTGTGTTATATAGTGTGGAAACACGTTACAAGTGCATCTAACACGTTTTCTTCTTTCTGTGTGACTTGTTGTTGTCTGCATTCCAATTAAAAAGAAAGTAGCTCATGAAACTTTATTTTCCTAATATTTGTGGCTATTGTTGGGGAGTGTGCAAAACAGTTTGATCCTCTGACATTCTTTGCATCTCCCAAACAACCCTTTTTATCACACTGGGCCTCTTTTTCATGTCTGCTGTTTTACAGCAGTTTTGTTTCTTGCCTTCTTTTGAAGCTTTCATGCAGGCTGGATGCCCAAAATGTTCTGCCAAGCTGTTTACTTCAGAGGTGGTTGCACAACGGTGACTCCAGCAGTGGTTGAATGAAGACGACTGTGGTTGACTATATAATACCTACATAGATATACAAACTAGACAGTAGGAGAATCTAAGACAAACTTGCTGTTCTGCAATAAGTTTGATGCCAATTAAATGCTTCAGACATTATAACGAATATTAAAGCTCCGCAATGATATATTTGATGCACTATATCTTCTAAAAGCATAAATTTCTTTAATAGTCTAACCGGAAGACATTCCTCAGCATTTACTGAGAAAGCAGGATAGATGAAAGGGCATATGAATTAGGCTTCCACTGAACTAAAGAGCATCTCAGGAGATTTAAGGCCTATGCACATGTAACTAAAAAATGTGTTGGGTGAATAATCCTATAAAAGAAGAAAAGAGATCTTAAAAAGTCACTTTTTGCACAGCCTAGATCTACAATTAATACAATATCTTTGGGATACTCTTAAATCATAGCTGCAGGAGGGCTCAAACCAGCAACCTCTCTATCATATGCTATTGGTCCATTCGCCTGTGCATTGCTTCTATTGTGGAATTTGTGCTCTGCTTGTCTTCCTCATTGGCTTCAGATGTCTGTATATTGGAGCAATTTTCATACCGATCTGGCGCTTTTTATCTGTAGACTTTGAACTAAGGTCCTCTTTTGCTAACGTGAGCTATCTGCCGCTGCAGCCATAGGGATATAAAATGGCCTTGGTGCCGTGAGTCTGCACTAAGCAGTAGTAAAATGGGCCCTACATTTGGAAGGAAAGGCTTGTGAAGACGGTAGTTTGAGTTTCACTGCCAGTTTATTATCCAACGTCTGAAAGCATTCAAACTGCTGTTGCCAAAATTATTTTGATAAAGCTTCCTGGACTTCCCTTTGGCAAGACTTCAAACTAGGAGATTAGCCTGAGCTTCCTTCACTGCGGGGCTCAGCTTTGCAGAGAGCCCGTCGCTGTGGGGGAAGTGCGACTCCCCCCCCCCCCCAGATTTTTCAGAAGCTGCAACAGGGGGGAGACTCTGTGAATAAAAGAAGGCTGTGAGGGGGAGACTATCATGAAAGAAAGGCTGATAGGGGATATGAGAGAGAAACACACACACACATAGTTCCCCAACACTGCTCATAACACACACATATGCACAGACCCGCTAACACTCCCCATGGCATGCACACATGCACACGCCCACTAACAGTCCCCATGACAGCCACATGAATGCACATAGCTGACATTCCTCATGACACACATGCACTCCCCTGAAGCCTCCTGTGACATACACATGTCTGATTCTGTGAACCGGGGAAACATGCCATTGTGTCACACTGCAAGTCTGTGCTTTTCAGCCGTTATTGCACGGGCTATAAAGATTTTGGATGGATCAAGTTCAACACTGTGACTAGCTATTCACTGCTGAATTATTTTCGTTTGCTCTAATTACATTTGAAATTACAAGTGCTATATAAGTTTATATGATTAGTCCAAAGCAGAAGCTGGGTGAAAGCATCATACACACTAATAAGCCAAAATGAGTAAACTGCAGTGATTTTGGTAGCAGCGCACAGACACGGATTACCTCGCCACTGGGGTTAGGGTTGCCAACTGGCTCCAGATGCGCCCGACAGGCTTGATCCAGTCCTGGATTTACTCCATTGCATGCAGTGACTTGTAGTTTTCCTTTTCTTATGGAGTGCAATGGAGAAATCAGAACTACATATCCCTGCATGCAATGAGGTAAACCCAGGACTGGATCAAACCTGTCGGGCGCATCTGGAGCCAGTTGGCAACCCTAACTGGGGTCCATGTAGGCCATTTCTATTCTACCATATTGATAACTTCTCCAGATGATGGGACACTCATTGGGACTGTAGGAATGTGCTGAAATGAAATGGGAAAATTCAAACACATCTTTTTGTCTCACTTCATTTTGAAAATGAAAGACAAATGAACAGAAATTCATTTTTCATTCATTTTCATTTTCAATAAAACCACTACCAGCCTCAGCTCCCTCCCTCTCCCTGCTAAAAAAAAAAAAAAAGAAGCTGTGTTGGAACCCCAAAATTTAAGAATTGAAGCCCTCCCAAGTCTTTCTTCCTAGATCAGTGGTTCCCAAACCTGTCTTCTTCCTTGTAATAAATGCATGTAAGAAAAGATGATATGTCATACTCGGTCAGACCAAGGGTCCATTAAACCCAGTATCCTGTTTCCAATAGTGGCTAATCCAGGACACATGAACCTGGCAGGTTCCCAGAAAGTTTTCAGATTCCTTGCCGCTTGTCCCAGAGGTAAGCAGTGGATTACCCCGGTCCTCTTTAATAATGATTTATGGACTTTTCCTCCTGGAATTCATCCAAACCTCTTTTAAACCCAGCTACACTAACAGCTTTTACTAAATCCTCTGTTAACAAATTCCAGAGTTTGATTATGCGTTGAGTACAGAACAAGAAAAGTAGAACATGACAAGTCTTTTCCTTTATCTTTCACTCAGGCAAAAGTTTTCTAAATCATACAAGAAAACTAATTATTTCAAGAGAAGCATGTCTAAGACAACCTAGTCAGTACTATTTTTCCTCTTTTACAAAGATCCCGAAATTAACTTAGACATGAATGAAAATGAAGACTCTCAATTTACCGTACAGCCTTTAGATGCTAGACAGTAAATTAGAGTAATTGGCAGTTTATTAACAGGAAAATTATGCTAAGTAGCTTCATGTTGCTGTCAAGAATTATATTCAGTAAGCTGGGGAGCTGGGGTCCTTAGTACCTCATTTACATTTTTTCATTTAGGAAGAACAATGCTGGTGAATGAATCAAGCATGTCCAAATTATATACCAAGGGGTATTTGCATAGATGTATAAAGGATACCATGATTTTAGAGTGATTAAGGCTTTTGTGCCCTGAGCTTTCTACTTAAGGAAAAAAAAGAATACATTAACTTTATTTAGAAGCGTGTAATAAATAAACTTCAGTACAAACTACTTGAATGTCAAGCAGCGCTACCTGATAATAGACCATGCAGAAACTGACTATTTTCTGCCTGTCTTGTCGCACAGTGCCAATTCTGGTACCGATAGTACCGATAGCCCTAGCACCAATTCTTACCCTGCTGAAGATGAGAGATTGGGAAGGGAAATGAAGCAATCCAGCCTCAAGAAACAAATCAAGAGTTAAAGAGTCTTCCGGGGGGGGGGGGGGGGGGGGTTCCCTTTTATGTCAAAAAAATGAGTTTTGTAAAAGAAAAATATAATATATAGCTGATAATCCAACAAGTATGAAATATTGTCAAGCACCCATACTGCAAAAACCTTTCTCAAGAGAATAACATATATAGGGGGTCTCTTGTTAAAGTATGGTGCAAGGTAATGCCCGTTATTAGTGAATAATCCCTTCTTAGACTTAATGAAAACTTCCAGAAATATCTTCATCTGAAGTGAAAATACAAGAAGCAATAATACACTGGAGGGGGGCTGACCTGCATGGAGCTGCAGTAACAACCACTCTGGCCACCTTGCTGGGCAGACTAGATGGACCATGCTGGTCTTTATCTGCCGTCATATACTATGTTACTATGTTACTCTCTGTAGCCTCAGGAACAAATTTACGGCCCTGTTTACTAAGCATTTTTCCCATAGACACTCAATGGGAGAAGACTTTTATTAAACAGGGGCTTAGTTTGTAGACCCTCTGGGCACAGAGAAATACTTACTGTAGCTTCATGTAGATCACCTTGAAGTTCTGTGAAAAGGCATGAGCCAAATTTAGTTCTTTCTCCCTCCTTTAAGAGAATCGTGACTCACTTTTACTTGTTTTTGCTGTGGCCATCCTCTATACATATTTGGGAGGAGCGAGATCTGCTTTTTCAACCTAGGTGTAGTAGATGTAGATGTAGATGTAGTAAAGGCTGTTAGTGTAGCTGGGTTTAAAAAAGGTTTGGACAAGTTCCTGGAGGAAAGGTCCATAAACCATTATTAAGAAGGGACCCAGGATATCAATGCTTGAACCAATACAAGCATTGTGGAACCTGTGTCCCTTGGGGAAACTGCTAGGTACGTATGACCTAGATTGGCCACTGTTGGAAACAGAATACTGGGCTTGATGGACCTTGGTCTGACCCTGTATGGCATATCTTATGTTCTTATGTTCTTAATTTTCTAGGATATTGGTCTTTTCCACACAGAGCACTCAACACGTGTGGTTGCTGAGCTCCACAAGCCCCCTCCCCCATTTCAAGAGAACCCTAAGAGCTTTAACAAAAGGTTTCAGACAATATTGATAATAATAATAATTAGAATACGTTTCTATATTTACTTTTGTTAACCATCACTCCATTAGAATGCCCAAAAACATTTCCATTATACAAGCATTTAGCATCCATGTGCAGCAGGAGGTGGATTTTACAAATCTGCAATGGAGGGAACCCAGTAACTTGCATCTCACAATTCACAACTTGCAATTCAGAAATGTCGGCACTTACACAAGCCATGTGAGCCATTTTTCAAACTTCTAGCTGCTGCTAGTTAACTATAGGGGGCGCTAACAAACTCATTTCAATTTCGAATCAGAAATAGACTAGGGGGTTTAAGGAGAATAATCCCCTTATTTCCTCATCATAAAACGCTCAAGAGGTTCTATTTTTCTGTTTCCAGACAGTTTGTATTTTCTTATTTCATTTCCCTGGGGTCTTTCACTGAGCAGTGAGATTATCTGAACTTTTCAAACATAAAAACAATGGAAATTTTCAGCTAATGAGAAATGAAAATCACACAGCTCTGCTAAATATGGTCCAAATGTTTAGCCATATCAGTTTGATGCAGGAGTTCTCTACCCAGTCCTCGAGACACACCTGGCCAGTCGGATTTTCAGAATAACCACAATGAATGTGCATGAGAGAGATTTGCATGCCCCGCCTCCATTGTATGCAGATCTCTCTCATGTATATTCAATGTGGTTATCCTGAAAACCTGATTGGCTAGGTGTGTCCTGAGGAGTGGATTAGGAACCTCAGGTTTAATGACACTGTAATGCTTTAAAATGGAGTTCTCCCATTTTGGACTTGATTCACTAAGGCTTTTCATCCATTCTGGGTCAGATGTCCTAAAAGATGTTTCTTACTTTGGGTCTATGGGCAAAATATTTATTATAACTGGCCCACTGCATACAGATAAATAACCCATGTCAGCACCGTGGCTCGCTGGAAGGTCACAGGTTCGAGGCCTGGCTGTGGATCATGTATTTACAGGACAGTTCACATCATTGCAAGGAGCCTTCACATTTCAGATAGGGGTGACTTACATGAAGCAGTGGGCACACCCCTAAACAAAGGCATGTGGAGGAATGACCTGCTTGGAGCGGCAGGTGCACCTACTCTGGGCAGACTAGATGGATCATACTGGTCTTTATCTGCCGTCATATACTATGTTGCTGCCATGTGTTTTATATTTTGCTGTTCAGCAATCTGTTGCTTTGGGCCCTTGACCTCTATTCCTGCTGTGCAGTGAACCTCACCATAACTGAAATGCTGTATTCTGAGTACATCATGAAGTAGGCCGCTATCATATTTACATGCCAAGGGTCTAGGAGTCAGGTCAGTGGCAGAACCCTAAACATTTCTTTGGCACGATTGCTCCAGAATTTTAGATAGCAGCAGAATACCCAACTTCACAGATTGCTGCTGTAAGTCAACAACAGAGGAAATGGAAAATGAATAGCTGAGGAAGTCATCACCTGATGTGGGAAAAGGGTTTTGAGCTGTAAATGAACCATGATTATGGTACATTACGTTGTCATCATATTTTTTTCTTCTTTGGTATCAGAAGAACATATGTGAACAGAAGAAATGTCAGCACTCAGGTATCGCAATTACCAGTAAACCATGCATCACATCTCTGCAAATCACCATCCCCCTTATCAGGACATTAAACTTGCAGGCAAACAGGTAATTCTGTCCCTTGGCCAGCTGAATTGCTTCAAGGTAATTTGGCATCACTAAGAAAACATTCATACCAATCCATTAAATTCAAAGTGAAAAATATGGAAAAAATTAGAATGGAAAATCTGTTCAGTACATAGTTAATGACAATCATGGAGATGATCAGAATTCCATTGTCGATAGAATAGCTGAACCGCAATCTTGAAAATAAAGTAGAAGTATAAGAGGAATATAGTTGAATAAACTGTCAACATTTTATCTCTGCATTGCCAATAGCACTAAGCTGCCTCATGTTTTATGGCGGTATCCAATTTCCAAGAAATTCTAGTTTCAGCATTGCGGTAGATGAGAGAGAAGCTTGATCCATTGAAGCTGGACTGATCTTCATAATGTGCTAGGCAGTTTTTCCTTTATTTGTGCTTTGACATAATTTAAACGTATAGGATGATTTTCTAAGGGGAAACTTTACTAAGTTGCATTAAGGTTTTGCAGGTATCGTACTTCTAGAATAGAAATCAATGTGCAGTACATTTCAATAATCGTGTGCTACCTCTACGGGGGGGCCAAAGCATGAGTCCAGCAAACAATACATTAATTTTGATCCTGACACATGCAGGCAGCAATTGTGCTTAAAGTGTATGCACTTAATGCCACCCACACTAGTTGCAATGTTGACAAACTTGTGTTACCAACCCCCACACAAACTGCGACGTGCAGTCACTCCCGCTCTCTGCCCTATCCTGCCAATTTCCTTCTCTGTTATGTTTCATGCTGTCTGTTTAGTGCATATGCTGTTAATGCAGCCCCATGCATTCTGGTTAGCACACAAGCTAGTTATTAATGCGCAAAACTAAAGAGTCATGGGATAGGAGGCAGTGTACTATTGTGGATCAGGAACTGGTTAAAAGATAGAAAGCAGAGGGTAGGGCTAAATGGCCAATTTTCCCAATGGAGAAAGGTGAATAGTGGTGTACCCCAGGGATCTGTGCTGGGTCCGCTGCTTTTTGACATATTCATAAATAACCTGGAAAGTGGAATAACGAGTGAGGTTATCAAATTTGCAGATGACACAAAACTATTTAAAGTTGTTAAAACCCATGAGGATTGTGAAAAATTGCAAGAGGATCTTGATAAATTGGAAGACTGGGCATCAAAATGGCAGATGAAATTTAATGTGGACAAGTTATGCACCTAGGAAAGAACAACCCAAACTATGGTTACACGATGAAAGGTTCCACATTAGGAACCACCACTCAGGAAAAAGATTTAGGCGCCATTGTGGACAACATGTTAAAACCCTCTGCCCAGTGTGCAGCGGCAGCCAAGAGAGCAAATAGAATGCTAGGTATGATAAGGAAAGGAATGGAAAATAAAACAAAAGATATTATAATGCCTCTATACCGTTCCATGGTGAGACCGCACCTTGAATATTGTGTGCAATTCTGGTCGCCGTATCTTAAAAAAGATATAGTGTTATTAGAAAGGGTACAGAGAAGAGCCACCAAAATGGTAAAGGGGATGGAAGGATACTCCTATAAAG
Organism: Ichthyophis bannanicus; assembly: GCA_033557465.1. Classification (NCBI taxonomy): domain Eukaryota; kingdom Metazoa; phylum Chordata; class Amphibia; order Gymnophiona; family Ichthyophiidae; genus Ichthyophis; species Ichthyophis bannanicus. The sequence goes on along the minus strand of CM066050.1, from coordinate 38,887,183 downwards.
AGAGGCTAAAAAAGGTTAGGACTCTTCAACCTGGAAAAGAGACGGCTGAGGGGAGATATGATAGAGGTCTATAAATCAATGAATGGAGTGGAACGGGTAAACATAGATTGATTGTTTACATCATCAGAATATAGAAAGACTAGGGGACATGCAATGAAGCTACAGGGTAACCTATTTAAGACTAATAAGAGAAAATATTTTTTCACTCAACGTGTAATCAAACTCTGGAATTTGTTACTGGAGGATGTAGTAAAAGCTGTTAGTGTAGTTAAAAGGGACCCGGGATATCACTGCTTGATGCAATACAAGCATTGTGGAACCTGTGTCTTTTGGGGAAACTGCTAGGTACTTGTGACCTAGATTGGCCACTGTTGGAAACAGGATACTGGGCTTGATGGACCTTGGTCTGACCCAGTATGGCATATCTTATGTTCTTAGTAAACATGCTCCCAAGAGTTTACTCCTATTTTATAGCCATGGGAAAATGAAAAAGCTTAGCGAATCAGGCTCATGGTGCTCTTTGTTTAAGATGGTTTTTGCCCATTGACAGGATAAAAATATTTGTGAATGAGTCCGTTTCTTGCAGTTCAGTGGTACAAAAGTCCTACTGTTGCAACTAATGGGACTACAGTATGCAAAGGAGTTGATATTAGAAGCATCTATATACGTAAATAGCAGCATTTCTCCATGAATAAGCAGGAAATAAGTCCTCACACATGGGTGACATCACCGACGGAGCCTCACATGTATACTCCCCAGCTTCCAAAGGAACCTTTTGGGAGGTACACCGTACTTGCATGCCTGCCTGCCTTCCCACCTGCTGCAGTGCCATATTCTCCAGTCTCCTTTTTTCTGCCAAGCCCCTAGGATATGTTCCTGCAGTCCGGAAGAAAGCTTTCTATCTGGCTCTCTTGACCAGGTTTTCTCTTTATTTCTTTTCCGCCTGTCATCGGTTAGCTGTTTTTCCCCTTTTTAGGGTTTTTTTGTGGGTTATTTTCGGCACTTTTTGTGTGTTTTCCCCCTTTGGGGTGGTTTTCCTGCCCACGGCAGTTTTTCAGTTTGACTTTGCTGAGGCGGTGTTTTTTGGCATGTATAAGCCAGCTAGTGGCTTTAAGAAATGCACCAAGTGTGGCAAGACCATTTCTGCCACCAATCGACATGCTTGGGGCTTGCAATGCCTTGGTCCCGACCACCAGCCAGCATCCTGTGAGCCCTGCTTGCAGATGATGCACTGAGGGCTGAAGGGTCGGGAAAAGAAGAAGGAGTCCCTCTTTGGCTCATCTGATTCAGCATCCTCAGTCCTGACCTCCTCATCTATGCCTGCAAAAAGACCTGAAGTGGCCAAGGGGAATTAGCAGCATGCTCAGTCTGAGCAAAGGGGCCTGAGTGGTGAGGGGAGACTCTCTGCAGAGACCTCATCGATGTCGAAGGGTGAGCACCAGAAGAAATTCTGGGTGCAGCATCATCTTAGCCCTTCTCAACGTGAGGCGGAGAGCATGGCCAGGAGCAGCCAGCTAAGCTTTCCCAGAGGGAAGACCTGACCCAGATTGCGGTGTCCACTCCCAGTGACCAGGAGGGCAGCTGGATGTCTCCTGATGCACCTTATCATTGTGCAGTCCCTTCCCGGGGTGTCGATGCCGGTGTCTATGGCTACGGCATTGGCCTCGTCACAGGGGGTGGCTCTGAAGGAATGCCTTCAAGCCCTAGAAGCTCACTTGGTGGTGATGGAAGTCTTGCAGAAGGTAGGATTTAAAGTGCAGAGTGCATCATCACTGCACTCCTTCCAGCCTATCCTGGAGACCCAATCCCTGTCCACCAAGGTAGGGATATCAGGTGGGAGACTGGTATCTACTCCAGTTGCCAGAGCCATCTCCCTCTCCAGTGTGTTGGAGTCCGAGGCTCAGGGACATCGCCATCAGCATCCACCTTCTCCTAAGCCATGTAGCTGCCAAGAGGAGAAGATTTGACACTATTTTGATTTCCTCTCAGAATCTGAATTGAAATGGGAGACCGAGGCGGAATCGACAGCTTCAGACCTCCGGTCCCTGGACCTTCCATCCGACCTGTTGTCTCCACATGAATAGCGCAGGTCGCTATTCCTGGAAGGACATGGCCAAGACCATCACCTTTTTTCTGGAATCGGAGGAGGAACCAAAGGTGGAGGAACTGGAACTCCTCCAGTACCCTCCCCCCCCCCCACCCCCCGGAGGTGGTGATTGTTCCCGTTCACCATGTCCTGCAGAGGCTGCTGCTGTTGTGATTGTGGCAAGCACTGCTCATGATTCCGGTCATCAGTTGCTGGCCTGATTCCCTGTACCAGCTCCAGAAGGCCCTGGGGTTTGAGAAGCCTCAATTGCCCAATTCCATTGTGGTGGAGTTGGCTTTGAAGCACATGAGGAGTACTGAGACACACTCCTGAGTCTCGCCAAGTTGTGAGGCTGGTACCCTGAACTACTTCAGGAGAAAGGGCTTCCAGGGTTCCATGCAGGTCACCAGGATTCTGGCTTACCAGACCTACATGAGCATGTTCCTCAAGGATGTCATATTGGACCTCGAGGACTTTTCTGCCCTTTTTCCCGAGGACCATCTCCAGTCCATTCAGAGCCTAGTGGCTCACAACAAGGATTGCTTGAAGTTCATGGTACGGGGCACCTATGATGGCTTTGAATCTCTGGGCAGAGTGGTGGTTGTGGGCATTGCCACCCACTGGATGGCATGGCTGCAGTCTTTGGACCTGGAGAAGTGAGTCCAGGACAAGATTGCCAAAGTCCTGGGTGAGAACCTCTTCAGCAAACCTGTGGAGGAGAAAGCCAAGGAGTTGGAGAAGAAACAAATGAACAGGCTCTCCAGAAAGACCGCGGATCCCACGTGGAAGAAATATCGGGCCAGGAAGGCCTTCTATCTGGACCCATGCTGGTATGTCCCAGCCCAGTCGCAAGCACATCTTAAGATGCAGACTTCCTGCCCACAGCAGAGGGAGAAGCCCCCGAAGGCACAACATGCCCCCCAGCCCAAGCCAAGTGCAGGATTTTGATGGGTTCCTCAAGAGCATAGCCAGCCAACCGTTCTCTGTAGAGGTCCCTCCGCAGGTTGGGGGGGGCAGCTTGTCCTCTTTGCCCACAGGTGACCCCTCATCACCTCAGACAACTGGGTGCGCAGATCAACCAAAGAGGATATTGGCCGCATTTCACCCAGCTGCCACCTCCATATGACTCCAGGGAATACCCCATGGACCCCAGTCACTGCAGACTGAGGTCGTGGCCGTGTTGACCAACCTCGCCATTGAGCCAGTTCCCCCAGCTCAGATAGAATAGGTAGGGCTTTTACTCCAGGTACTTCCTGGTCCCCAAAAAGACTCACGGGTTCCATCCCATTCTAGATCTGCAAAAACTCAATCAGTTCCTGGTGCGCAAGAAGTTCAAAATGGTCTTGTTGGGGATACTGCTCCTGTACCTTACACAGGATGAATGGCTATGCTCCTTGCATCTGAAAGATGTATATATGCATATTCTGATCCACCTGCATCACAGGCAGTACCTTTGCATCATGATAGGTGGCTGGCACTGTCAGCACCAAGTGCTTCACCTTGGATTAGCTGAGACCCCCAGGGTCTTCATGTCGTGTCTGCAGTTGTGGCCACCTTCATCCAGACCGGGGGAGGAGGGGGGTCTTTTTCTTCCCATACCTGGATGACTGGCTTATCAAAGGTCCCACCGAGGTCAGAGTTTGGCAGTCTGCTGCGCTGACAATTCAGGTGCTTAAGGGACTCAACTTCGCGGTCAACTACCCAAAGTCCCACCTCCAACTGGTACAGTGGCTGGAGTTCATTAGGGCCCTCCTTAATACCACTGAGGCATGGGCTTTACTGCCAGCAGACCATCTGCAGCACCTCATCAAGGTAGTGGGTGCATTGCAGCACCAGTGCCACACCATGGCCCACGGACTGTTGAGAACCCTTGGACACATGGCTGCCATGGTGCATGTCACTCTTCAGGCCTGTCTCTCCATGTATTAGACCCCAGTGGACCTTGTGCACACAATGGAACCAGGCACCGGGCCATCTGCAGGACAGGATAGTAGTCACTGTACCCCTGGCGTAGTCTCTGGCATGGTGGCTTAAGCTGGACAACTGTTCAGGGCCTCCCATTCCAGCCAGCAGCTCCTCATAATATACTCATGATAGATGCATCCAAGCTCAGCTGGGATGCACACCTGGATGGCCTGTGACTCCAAGGTCTGTGATCCAAGCAGGTAAGTATCCATCAAATCAACTTCCTCGAGTTTCGGGCCATAGCTAATGCCCTCCACGCCTTTCATGTGCACCTGGTGAATCAGGTGGTCCTGATTCAAACAGACAACCAGGTGGCAATATTCTATGTGAATGGGCACAGGATTGCACTTCCTGTGCTGGGAGGCTGTTCGCCTCTGAAAATTCACCCTGCTCCATTGCATGGACCTCAGGTTGACTTATCTGCCTGGTGAGCTCAATAGCCTGGCAGATCGCCTAAGCTGGATGCTTCAACCACACGAGTGGACCCTCTAGAGGGAAGTGGTGGACTTTTTGCTACAGTGCAATATGCCCAGAAAGCCCAGTTCTCGGAACCAGCCAGCAGTTGCCTGGCCTCTGATGCCTTCCTTCTCCACTGGGGGGAGGGCCTGCTCTATGCCTACCCCCTGATACCAGTTGTGGCGAAAACTTTCCTGAAGCTTCAGGCCGAGACAGTCTCCATGATTCTTGTTGCCCCCTACTGGTGCAGTTCTCACTGAGGGAGCCTCTTCATCTGGGATCCAACCCAGACCTCATCTCGCAGGAGGGTGGCTCCTTGCTGCACCCCAATGTCTGCTCCCTGGTGCGGATGTTGAGAGGGTAGTCCTTGAGGAGCTTGATCTCCCCAAGTGCATTACCAACATCCTGCTGTCATCCTGCAAGGGCTCGATGCACAAGGCCTATGTGCTCATGTGGCAGATGTTTGCCATCTGGTGCATGAGTAGGGTGCTGGACCCCTTCTCCTGCCCCATGGACTGGCTGCTGGAGTCTAACTCGGTGTGAGTTCACCTCAGTGTGATTGGGGCATGCCATCACAGTTGTGGGGGAAAGTCCATTTCGGCCCAGCCCCTCTTGAAGCCCCCGCTCATGCCTCCTACACTCACTTGGGACCTCAATGTGGTCCTCGGCCAGCTAATGTGGGTTCCTTCTGAGCCAGTAGATTCATGCCCTCTGAAATTCTTGACCTGGAAGGTCCTCTTCCTGATTGCTGTCACATTGGCATAATACATTAGTGAGCTCCAGGCTCTGGTCTTTCACCTTCCATATACCAGGTTTCACCAGAACCGGGTGGTGCTCCATACACACCCCAGCCTTCTGCCAAAGATAGTCTTGGCATTCCACCTACTACTACTATTGAACATTTTATATAGCTCTACAAGACATACACAGCACTGCACAGACACATGTAAAAGATGGTCCCTGCTCATCAGAGCTTACAATCGAATCAAGACAAACATCATAGTAGCTGTAGACATGGGATACATCTAGGGGAAATGGTGAGGAAATACAAAGGAGATTAAGTGAGACAAGATCCGAAAGTAGCAGCAAAGAGGTGAGTTTTCAGCCTGGATTTGAAAAGGACCAGAGAAGGTGCCTGATGTGCAGACTCAGATAGTTTGTTCCAGGCATAAGGAGCAACAAAGTGAAAGGAGCAAAGTCTGGAGTTAGCAATAGAAGAGAAGGGCACAAAATAGAAGCAATTTGCCAGAAAAGGGGTGTAGGGAGAGATAAGAGATGAAAGGTAATAGGAACTGCAGAGTGAATGCACTCATAGGTCAGCAGGAGAAGTTTTAACTGGATGTGGAAATGGATAGGGAGCCAAAGAAGTGACTTGAACAGAGGGGTAGAATTAGCATGATGAAGCTGGTGAAAGATTAGCCGCACAGCAAAGTGTTGAACAAATTGAAGGAGAGAGATGATTTAGAGGGAGACTAGCAAGGAGTAGGTTATAATAATCTAGAACATACTATTAAAAGATTATGATGACATACAGTTGGAATATTTCCAGTTATTTTTCAAGACATTGTACACAATATACCTACAAAGCAAGGGTGCCAATAATATTGACCACAAATGTATACTAAGGTTTATGTTTTTTTATATGCAATTTATGTTTTGCCATTGAGGTAGCGTTAGGTACACTCTTACTAACAGCAACAGGCTTGATTAGCATAAGCCCATAAAGCCTGCATTAACCATGTGGGTGCAGTGAACACCCACATAATGCTCTATAGATAATTATTCTTCACCTGCATCAGATTCAGGGTGAAAGTTTGTCCATGGAACTTATTTTTCTCCTGTTATTGTAAATATTTGATGATATCCTGTAACTTTGCTCCCCAGCTGACGTTATTGATTATTTATACTGATAGCAAGTAAGGACAACAATTGATCCCTTTGAATGTGAAAGGTCTCATAGAGGATTCTCAGTATGCTGGAACTTTGTAAAGAATTTTCATAAGCACTCTGTGCTGTTAATCAGAAGAGTTTTCAATAACCAGTATGTAGACATCACAATGATTTTCTTATAATTTGTTCTAGCTATTTCTTAATAAAGGGTTGTGATGACCCACATATTCAAAAAGACTTTTTCAAGGCACCCGTTTCCAAGGCGTTTCTTCACTAGCATTGTTCAGAATCATTCGAAATGTTCTTTGTCAACACAAAAATATTGCTGTCCTGAGAGAAATCTCTTTGCTTTCTAACAATACCAACCCACACCTCCATGAACTATGCTCGGATTTACGAACACTCATATTGGCATGTGGGTGGATGGTAGGCTGTAAACCAGAAAGAGAAATAAATAAGAATAACAGCAAATACTGATGTGCTACATTCAAAGATATTCATGAAATCTGTACAATATCTCTTCTGTGTACTTAATGCTTTGAAAGACTGCAGCGGTTCCAGTGATGCAATCCGCTGAGTCTTCCCAGCAAGCAAGTCACTTGTATCTTTTTATCCTTCAAATCACAATACTATTTAATTATAATGCAAAATATTAAAACAAATCACAGACATAAATCCCTCCCTGTAAATTCAGTTGTTAGAGCTAAAGCATGAGACTGTTCCTGCTCCTGATTTATACAACCCCACCCTCCAAAAAAATGTACCAATATTTATTGCAGGATTTACAATCTAGATATAAAATCTATTGTTGCTTTTTTGTTGTCACAATGTTATCTTGACAAGCACAGACAAGGGCACTACTTGCCCACTGTTAGGGAATTTACTAAACTATACTGCCTATTAATGTGGCCAACAGAGCATGCTCTTGACCTGTGTTAACAGATAGTGCAGCATTGTGACACAAAGCAAATCCTGCTCAACGGAAACATTAACAATAAAAAATCTTTTTTGTCGGACTAATAATGGCAAAGCCGCTCAATTTCTGCTGCTTTCTTTTTTTATCAGTCCTGATAAAAAAAAGGACTGATAAAAAAAAGAATGCAGCAGAAATTGAGCGGCTTTGCCATTATTAGTCCGACAATTTTTTTTTTCTTGTAAATGTTTCCGTTGAGCAGGATTTTCTGTCTGTCACTTGTGGACTCTATTAATCCTGTTTTGGATCCCAGTGTGCTGATTCTTCAACAGTTAGTGCAGAGCAAATGCAGATGGTGTAGCAATTTTCTGTGCTATCTGCAGAAATTGTGCTAATTGCCAGAGGTGGTGAGTTATGGGCAGAGTGGGCGTGTCTGCAATGTGCGGTTACTGCAGGCATCAACAGCGTGTGGTCACCATCAAAGCTGCAGACACCACGGGTGCACCTCCAGGGATGGTGTTATGTGCATCCATGGAGTTGCAGGCCACGCTCTCTGCAATTTCAGTGTGTTATCGGCTGGGGAAATGCTGTGCACACCCCAGTAGATAGCACCACATTAGCTGCAAGCATGGTGCACTATTTGCACAAAAATGCTGCATTAGTGCAAAAGCCTAATGCACTTTAGCAAACATACCCCATAGTGCACTGTTCAACTGCTGCTTGTTGCATCACTTGGACCAGTTGCTTCATCCTCCATTGCTTCCTTTACAACTTTAGGGCCAGATCTACTAACAGGCATTAAGCTGTTAATGTACATTACTATGCAGCTTTGTGATTTAATGTGCTTTATTTAATGCAAATATTATTATTGCCAATGGGGCCTATTTACTAACTAAGCCCCAGTTTATTAAAGGCCTCGCCAGTAGCAAGTGATTGCAATGTGATATCAGTGCAGAGGACTTGGGTAAATTTGCGTGTGCTTCCCCCATGCCGATAATGCATTGCAGTCTTTTGGCACTGTACTAACCAGCACCCATATGCACTTAACGCCACCCACGGAGGTAGCATTAGGTACACTCATACTAACAGCAACAGGCATGATTAGCATAAGCCCATAAAGCCTGTATTAACCATGATGTGCTGTGAACACCCAAGTTATGTCCCATATCCTATCCTGTCTCTGCCCACTAACGCACTAAGGGCCAGATTCTGACAGGTTAAAAGCGGGGATGGATATCCTGGTTTGACATCCAATCCCGCTATTCTCCGGGATCAAATACTGCCTCAAGTGCTCCATGCACGCACAGAGCCACTGTGCAGGGAGCGCTTGATAAGGATGGGAGGGGGCGGAGTGGGGGTGGGCTACGGCACCTGGATGTACAGAGCTGATTCAGGTCACAGCCCTGTAGTCCACCGGCGGCAGGGGAGATATGGGGTTTATACCACCTCGGAGGAGGTATAAGCCCTGGGTGTAGCAGCGAGTGGGCCACACAGCCCCACCACACAGCCAGTGGAGAGGCAGGTGAGTCCCCACAGCCTGATCCTGGCCCTACCTGCCCCTGCCAAGGGTCGGGCAGCAGGGAAATGATGTTATTCACCACGGCGGGCTTTCAGCAGTCCTGCTGAGTGTCCCAGTGCCATGGTGACAGGACACCACGGCATGGGCATACCAACAGGAGCATAGGGCGGTCTGGACAGGGTGCAAGTTGGATGCTTTGCACCAAGGAATAGGGGCACAAGTCTACATTGGAGCCATCCATTTTTCAGCCATTCAGATGGCCCGGACGTGCCCCTCACTGAATCGGGCTTCACCTGATTAGCATGGGGTCACTAGTGTAGTGCCGTGCACTAAATATCAGTGGGGCACATTTAGTGCACTTTAGTAAACATGTCCCTAAGCCATGTTAAGAGTTTGCAGTTAATACATGTTAATTCCAAAAATGAACATGTCAGCTGCAAAAATTCCATGATAAATACTGGGAACATTCTCAGCACTTGGGAAGGGCAATCATGTCACTAACCTCTGGCAATAGCCACTACTGCACATTAACGGAGTGTCTGCTAATGCAGAATGCACTTAACACCACCTCTAGATGGAGCGCTACCTGCTACATTAACAATTATTGTAACAGGTCTTAACCACACATGCATTAACTAAAAGGCGCACGCTCCATCCCCTTTTGAATTTCCATGTCAGGTGTTTACTGCACAGTTTAAAGTGGTCTAACTATGCGACACATGAACTGTTTTTTGAGATCCATGTTAAGAGTTAGAACATTAAACACTTAAGCACATAATTTAATATGCGTTAATATGTTAGTGCATATTACTAAATATGGCTTTTGTATTATAAGTGCTTCAGGGCAGGAAGATATCTACTGTACCTGATTTATAAGTTGCCTTGAGTTTGGGTTTGGAAGGGCAAGTAACGAAATCCAGATCCAGGCAGGTCACAGTTCAGCTTCCACAGAACTGTGGTATCTTCAGTCGGCAGACCTTCCGGTCCACATATAAGACCAGGACATTTAGCCCCCAAGCCATACTCTGCCACTCAGAGACCAGCTTTGAGCATCCAACAGTCCTCTCTCCCCCTCCCTTCCCCAGCACTCCCCCTCCCTTCCTAACAGCACGCCATCTGGTTTCCACAGCACCTTCCCCATTCCACCTTTTCCCAAAGATGTGTTCCTCTTGACAGTGTAATGACCTGTAGAACTCCTTGCTAATTAAAGTGTCCTTTTTATAAAGAACATATTTTGCAGTGGAGGTAGATGGTTTGATCCTTTGGCTATGCAGCACCTTTTAAGAGGTGTCCAAATTGTATAACTGGTGTAGTGATGGGAAGGGAGGCAGACAAATAACATTTCTATTATAAAAGGCCAGTTTGACCTAGTAGATCTTTATTATAATATTTCTGAAAGAGAAATATCAGATCTGAAAGGTTTTGTGGTATGTTGGGCATGGCTGGCTGACATACTTTACCTAATTCTCCGTTCTTTTTTGGGAGAAAAATATGTGCCAAGGTAAACTGCTATTTCAAATCTGAATTTGTAGCCTGGTATCTTCTGTGATGTGGGAGGCTGGAACTATGTAGGAACGGGAGGAGAACTAGATGCAGAAGGAATAAGAATACTGGCAAAATGGGAAAAGCAGAGCGAGGCCCGTAATACACTTTCTGCTTCAACAGCTTGCACATTTGACTATGTTGTATAATGTTTGTACTAGATGTGGAGACTCATTTACCAAGCACTGCTAGGGTTGTACAGTAATCTCTAAAATTAGTGTATGGTAACAACAAAACTTCCATTTTAACTGTTGCGGGTGTTCCCAGCATTCTGCCCTGCAGTGAATGCAGCCAACAGTTGCTCCTACATGTTAACTGCACAGCAGATAAGACGTGATGCATTTCACTACCCTGCTTGGGGCAGCATTAACTGTTCTGCCTTATTTTCCACATTAACAGATGACGTTTGCATTTTCTGTAAGGTACATTCACACCCCCCCCCCCACCCCTTTTCCTGGCCCATTCCATGCCCCCCTTCCATGTTTAATGCAAGAATTATCACTTGCTGTATCAACTGTTCACGAGGGCCTGCACGGTTAGAACGCAGAGAATGAAGCTTAGCAAAGAGGCTGCTTAAAAAATAAAGATGCGGGGAGTAATTTTATAACAGTACACTTATGTGAGAAGTCCCGAATAAAGTGCCTATTTTAAACCTATTTTATAAATACATGTGCTTTAAAAAAATAGGATCCAAATCCAGTCCAATTGCACAGAAATGCCGATGTACCCATGCATTTCATAAAATACACGCATATATCTCGTCTCCGCCTCTGCTTTGTCCAAACTATGCCCCCAGGAACACCTCTGAACAGATCTTCTAAAAGTAGGCACAGTCTTTCCATGTGCCTCTTTTAATGTGTGTGTGGGGGGGGGCACACATTGATATAAAAGGCCTTTTTTGCATGAAAAGCAGGCTTTACCTATGCAGAAAGCTTTATAAAACTACCCATATTGTTCCAATGTGCTTACTTTAAATAAAACTAAACAAAAAATGTTGCTATTGTGATTACCATATTAATCTGCCATATCTAGAATTTTGAATAAGAAAACAAAAATAAAATTGTTCAGTGAATCAACTCAGGGTCCTGTTTACTAAGCATTTTTCCCAATGACACAAAAGGAGAGAAGACCTTTAGCAAACAGGGACCTGATTCCTGCAAGTTGCTTTGTAAGTTGAATAACATTTAAAAAACAAAGAAAAGGTATTAAAATCCCCCATTTAAACACTGGGGGGGGGCATGTTTACTAAAAAGAGCTCCACTAGCTCGTTCTCGTGCTGTGAAATCAGAGCAAGGTGCATTGGTGCGTTACTAATTTGCAGCGCAGTGGAAACCAGTCCACAGATGCGCCTTGCACCGCCCTTTGAAGTGGCATTAAGTGCATCTGCGCTAATGTTAACATTTTCAGTTAGCGAGCATCCATCATTACCACGCTGATTGCCATGCACCATCAATGCCCACATTCCACCCCAACTTGCCCATTGCCACACTAATTTGCTAGAGTGGGATTTATAGCAGGGTGCACCCTCCGCACTCTGAACCCTGCACTAGTGGTTAGTGCAGCTTAGTAATCATGCCCCTGTGTTCAAGTCCATTTTAAGACTTCAAGGCCCAATTTTCATCTGGGCAGTGCTATATGTCACGTTGGCGCATAGCCCCCCCCCCCCCTCTCGCCATCCATCTAACCCAGATATTCAATGCCAGGGTCATATATGGCCCCTGCATTAAAAATCTGGGTCTCACCATACAGCCCAGAAACTGCAGGAGCTAGCCAGGTAGCACCGATTTTCGATGCGACCTGCTTAGCCCCTGCGCCTGAAAGATAGGCAAGCAAAAATCTCGCCTATCTTTAAGGCACAGAGGGCTAAGCGGATAGCATCGAAAATCGGTGCTATCTGTTTAGCCCTTTCCTCCGCCCCGCTCCACCCTGGAACACCCCTAAAATGTCCCAGTGCTAACCGCATAGCATCTGGGCTCGCTAGGGACTTATCCGGGATTTTTGAAGGGCACTACCCATATAGGTGCCTTTCAAAAATCCCGGATAAGGCATTTACACGGGTGACTACGGCACTTACCCCTATAAATGCCTTCAAAAATCGGGCCCTTAATTTATACAGTTTTGTGGAATATCATTGCTTTTTAAAGGTTACTTCTTGAAGCATTTAAATGTAAAGTGCTTGGACTTTGGCCTTGTAACATACTTAAGATGCAATTATGTCAAATATGTGCTCTTCCATGTATTATTTAGACTGACATAATGTACCCTGTACATTTACAAAAACAATGCTGAAGCAATAAACTTGTACTGAGTAACCTCAGAAGGCTCATTTTGCTTGGGAGGACTCGTAATTCTCTTGTACAATTCAAATTCTACACATAAGAAGACACTGAAACCCTGCCCATTTAGCCATCTGGGCTTACCATATTTCACTCGCTTTTCTTGACAAAAATGGGAACAACAGAGCTATGAATTTTTATCACTCCACAGGAAGAAAGAAAGCGAGGGCTGGAAGTGAAACATTTAAATTAAAATATTCAAAAACTGAATGAGATCCAGGAGTCCACAGGAGGCAAAATACATCTATTAGAATAAGAACAACATCGTGGGACTGCTAAAATATTAATCTAAAAACAATAGAAATTACACTAAATAGTAGTGAAGAATCATCGGCCACTTTGTGTTACATGACAAAAGCAGAAAAAAATTATAGGAAAGTGCCCTAGGAAAATGCACAATGTGCAGGGAGAAAAATTACTTCTGCAACAAAGAAAGAGTTTCAATTACCGAGATGTTTCTCTGGTGCTAATTGTGTCTGTGACATTGCTAAAAGGGAGTTAGCACAACATAACCCAATAGTTCCATTAGGCAAAACATAGTCATTTTGTTTAGTTTCCTGTGTCATTTGCAGGATTTTTTGTTTTGTTTTGCTTTTATAAATGTTTTGTGTTTTATTTTATTTTTATACAGTTTTATTACAGGGCTGTGGCTAATGCCCAGAGGAAAAAATGTTCATGGCAAACCACCCTGAACCCCCACATTATAACCTGAAAGGCTAATGACAACTTGCACCCTCCAAGTGCATCACCTGATGTTGTTGTTGTTAAGTGCCGTCGAGTCGGAGTCGACTCATGGCGACCCTCTGGATAGCTATCCTAAATTGTGTTCGGTCTTCAGTCAGGCAGCTCATTGACGACAGACTGGTACCCGTAGCTGCTGTTATTGTATCGATCCATCTCATTGCTGGCCTTCCTCTTTTGCGTTGACCTTCTATCTTGCTAAGCATGATGTCTTTCTCTAATGATCTCTCTTCGCATGATGTGTCCAAAGTATGAAAATCGAAGTTTTGTCATCTGAGCTTCTAAAGAAAGCTTAGGTTTGATCTCCTCTAGTACCAACTGGTTTGTTCTTCGGGCAGTCCATGGTATACACAGTATTCGCCGCCAGCACCATAATTCAAAGGCATCAATTTTCTTCCTGTCTGTCTTCACACCTCCCCATAGGCATATCTTAGCAGTACCTGGTGGTCTAGTGGGTCTACAGACAGGGGAGGTTCTTTCTTCTCCTGCCCCGATATGCAACCATTCCAAAATGGTCACCATCATGAGATGCTGCCCTCTAGCCTCATGTTAGGGGACACCACTGTGAGATTGCAGTCATCTTTGTTGGGGCCATTGAGGAGGGCCACAACTATTGGGCCAGATTTTGGCAGCCACCGTGCAAAACCCTTTCTAGGGTGGAGTGGGGTGGGGGGAGTTAAAAATTGGCTGTGGTTTAGTGAGCCCATGGCTACTCCCTTCACCTGTTTGTAAAATAAATCCCGGAAACAAAAATAATTTTCACAAAGTGCCATGTGTGCCAGATCTATCAAAAATGCTGTGGGGATACGCCAATGTGTTTTTCTACTACAAATAATGACATCATCATAAAACCGACAGATAAAGGGGGTGCTATTGTAATTTTAGACAAAGAATTTTATATTAACGAGATTCAGAGACAATTGAGAGATACTACGTTTTACTCTCGAAAGCTGCAACCAACACCATCCCTCCAGCACTTCCTGCCAATCGTTCAGTAACAAGTCCTGTCCCACCAGAGCTAAGTGTACTCCATCCATGCGGTATAACCCCCCGCACTTCGCCTCGGCCCACGGGTGCAACACCTGCAGCCCGCCGGTCTGCTGTACCTAGCGCCCAATCTGCCTATTGATCTTAACTCTTGATCTTATCTGATAGTTCTTAAACCTCCGCAAGGAGTATGTTGCTTGTTAATCACTTATACGTTGATCCTTTTTGTTACAATGTACTCAGTTGAAATATACTGTCTGTTATGTTCCTTGCAAACCGTCTTGATTTGTAGAAAGTCGGTATATAAAACTGTTAAATAAATAAATAAATAACCAGGCCACGAGACCACCTCTGCTGCAGCCAGCAGGCGGGACACAGGATGATATCAGACCAAACCATCACCACCCTGGGTAACAAGTCACTTATGAGTCCAATATCCCTCTGAACCGCCCGAATGAGCTGCCTGCACGACCAGCTGGAAAGGTCATTGCCGCCCAGATGGATCAGCAATCTGACTGGCTGCTGCTGCTGTCCGATCTTCGACTGCACCAACAAGCTCACACACGCGGAACGCCCCAAAAAATGCAGTCACAAACAATGCTTGAAACAGGACCAACTCGAATTCCAAGACTGCAATTAGCGGCATCATTTCGCAAATTCGTAACAAAAGCTCATGCGACACCGGGAGACGCCCATCTTGCAACTTGGGGTGCACCCTGGCCCAACCCATCAACATACGCTGCACCAGAAATGACACACAGGGGTTACCCCACACCCCCCCCCCCCCCGCCTTAGCGAAGAATGAAAACCCCGCAATCTCAGATGTGGCTGACGACCTGGACCAGCCCTCCCTTTTTGCCCATGACACAAATTGGGCAACGAGCTCATCCGCAACGTTTCCCCCTTTCCAACCTCTCCCGCTCAAAAAATCACCCACCTGAGCATATCCACGCCGATACTTCCCTCAAGTACCTCGCGCCACCGATGCAGGCAACAACGTCATCAAGTCAGGGTCCCAATCTGCCAGAGATGCTCCAGAACCACCGAGGCCGTCTCCTCCGCGTCCGGAGCCAACCAACGAAACTGAGTCCACTGAAAACAGGATAAAACATCAGCAATTAAATTCTGTGTACCCGGCACATGGCGCGCTCTCGCGGTAACATTCAAATGCAGGCAAGCCAACACAAACACCCTCATCAACGCCGCCACAAGCAGACACTTGGGCGCATGCCAATTAATCACTTCCACTACCGCCGCATTGTCACACCAGAATACTACCCTCCTATTCTGTAAACGCTCAGACCACACCCACATAGCAACCACTATGGGGAATAACTCAAGAAACGCAATGTTGCGGGTCAACCCTGACGCTCCCCCATTCCGCCGGCCAGGCCTCTGCACACCAAGTCCCCTGACAATAGGCCCCGAAACCCAAGCTGCCCGCAGCGTCTGAAAACAACTGCAGGTCTGCGTTAGATACTTCCTGTAACTGCAGTACCGAGCAGACATTAAAATCGGCCAAAAAAGCATCCCAGACCCGCAAGTCTTCCCGCATCCCAGACGAGACATGGTTATGGTGATACGGGCGAGACACCCCTGCCATTGCCAGTGACAGTCGCCGCGCAAAGGGATGCCCCATGGGAATGACCCGACAAGCAAAATTGAGATGCTCCACTAGCGACTGCAGAACCCTAAGCGTCGTCTTGGCGGAAGATCCGACCGCCGCGACCAACTCCCTTAGACTTCAACTTTTTCCACCGGTAAACGCACCACCATATTCATGGAATCTATCTCCACTCCCAAAAAGGTGAGGCATGTGACAGGACCCACCGCCTTGTCGCCTGCTATGGGGATGCCGAAGTCACTTGCCAAACCATGAAACGAGTCCAGCAAAGTGGCACAAGTCCCCACCTGACTGGGCCCCACGAATAAAAAATCATCCAAGTAATGCACTATGGTGTCGAACCCGGTGCGCAGTTCTAAGACCCAATGTAAAAAGGTACTAAAAGTCTCGAAATAAGCACAGGATATCGCACAACCCATAGGCATACACTTATCAAAGTAGAACAGAGAACGAAACTGAAATCCCAATAGCGGGAATGCCGAAGGGTGAACCGGCAACAATCGGAATGCGGATTCGATGTCCACCTTCGCCAACAGCGTGCCTGAACCGCACTGCCGTACCAATGTTATGGCAGCATCAAAGGAAGCATAACGAACCGTACACAACTCGTGCGGGATGTGATCGTTCACGGATTTTCCAGGCGGGAAAGACAAGTTATTTATTTTATTTATTTATTTAGCTGTATTTATATCCCACTTTTCACCGGGTCAAAGCGGTCAATTGGGGGATACATTTAACACGAGGGGATATGAGACACATACACTAATACTTACAGGGAACATGGGCAATGGAGGGTTAAGTGGCTTGCCCAAGACCACAAGGAGTGTCTACAGGACTAGAAATCCCAGTCCCTCCGGCCTGAGATTGCTGTCCCCAGGTGGGACTTGAACCCCCGGCCCTCCGGCCTGAAGTACTTTGTCCTAACCACTAGACCACTCCTCCCTATAACGGCCCGGCTCCTTTTTGGGAACTACTCCCAAGGGGGAAACAATAAACAGTGAAAATGGGGGTTGTGGAAAACGGCCAGCTATTCTACCCAATGCACATTTGGCCTCAATTTTCTGTTGCACAACCGCCAACAAAGGCCGTACGGAGCTGGAATTCCTAGACACTTCATCAACCACTACACCTTGAAACGGAATACGGAAACCTAACAAAATCACCCTCCACGCCTTGCTCTGCTGGCACCCCCCAAAA
Organism: Ichthyophis bannanicus; assembly: GCA_033557465.1. NCBI lineage: Eukaryota > Metazoa > Chordata > Amphibia > Gymnophiona > Ichthyophiidae > Ichthyophis > Ichthyophis bannanicus. Next base: position 38,869,927 of record CM066050.1, on the reverse strand, counting down.
CGAACCAACCATGGACGCAAAGCGTCAACCTTTATGGGGGTAGGGGCCAATGCACACAAATCTCGCTCACTTAGACCCTCCTGGGGCTCCTGACACCCCTTTTCAGCTACACTTTGTGGCTGCATGCCCCCCACCACAAAGAGAACAGGGCAGGAAGCTTTGTTGAACCGCCAACACACATCTCCCCCTCCTGCCCCTCCCTTCGGCTGCGCAGTGGGAACGAAGAGTGCACAAAAGGACCACATGCCCACCCCCGCCGATGGAGGCCCTGCCCGCAATCTGACTTCCCCTGCTCCCCCTGACCTACTCTTGGCCGACATTTAGGTCAGCCAAAGGTTAATCCTTTGTCCCCCACGACAGTTGGACATTCTCCTCCATCATGTCCCTAAATTCCTCATCATAGTTAAGCCACACCCATCCCTCATGAGTCTGCACCACTGCCAGTATTGCATCCACATAAGCCAACAACGCACCATATTGTCCTGGAAAATAATGACCCCCAACGCTTGATAGCCTCAATTCAGCGTATTACGGGAACCTTCCTCACCCGGCCCGCTTTTTTATCTTCCTTGCGCTTCTTCCCACTCTCCCCCGAGCGCTTCCTCCCATCCAAGAGGCAAAATATATCAATATACCTCCGCCGTCTAATCTGACGTCTCAACTTCCGAGGGACCCCCTCCCACAGCTTGGCACAATGGACCACTGTGGGCCCTGCCCCTTCGCCCCTCTCGGCTGCCTGCGTTACAGAGCACCCCCAAAGAGTCACCTGAGGATGACAAGGAAGAGGAACCACGCTGACACCGGCGACCGTGTCTATGCTTCCCCTTAGCCTTCTTCTCACCCTCAAGGCCCCTCCCCCTGCGCCGGCCACACCGCCCCCATACTCACTGGCCTCAGGGTTGGACGCTGCCACCACGCTCGCCATCTGGGATCCAGCCGCCGGACTGGGTTGCACCAGCAATGGGCCTGTAGACACTGCTCCACCTGCCCTTCTGGGATCCGCCATACTTGCTCTTCTACCCACACTCTCTGGGACCTGTACAGACAAAGAAGGAGAAACACCAGCAGCCACAGCCCCAGCAGCCCTCACAACCCTACGCTCCTCCCCCCCAGCTCCAAGCTGATGATCCCATAAACCCACCACACCCCATTCCCAACCAATCACTCCACCCGCATCCCCACGGCCCCATACCCCCGTATTGCCCTGCACCCAAAGACCAAGGGCCAGGGGTCCCATGAAATGCTGGGTGAAGGAAGCGCCTGTCCGGAGGACATGGGGAATAGTAGCCGATAAAGGGGGGTGTATACCCAGCTCCCGCTGCTCCAAGCCCACCCATGTCAGCACTCTGCCCGACCACCGCTGGCCCCGTCACCGCCAAGTCCCCGGCGGGGTGCGCTGATCCCCCCCACCCCTGAGACTGCTCTGAGCTGCCACCCACATTAGATCCTCCCAGACCTGCTCCCACCGCCTCACAGCATAACATCCCAGCCCCCTCCGCCCCTGGAAGCGCAGCCGCTGAACCCCCAGTCCTGCCCCTTTGCCCCACCCCCTCTGCGCCCAGGCCTTACACCCTTTCCAGCGCCCCTTACTGCCGGTAAACCCCTTCCCAGTGACTCTCTGGGCCCTACCACTGTGTGCCCCCCCCACACCGGCCCCCGGCCTCTAGCTCTGTCTTTAGAGGGTCCCTGCCCGGAGCCTCCGCCTCCCCTAGCCGCCCCCGCCCTTTTGGGGTCTGTGCCATGCTTTAGGACCTCCGCGGGATGGCAGAATCCCCACCCACAAGTAACAAACTTAACTGCCAGCAAACAATCCACCCAGAGAGAACTCCCTTACTCCTGTTTTGTTTTTTGTTTTTTTTAACTATACCCTTAAGTAACTGCTGACACCCGACAGCCCAGCTCTGGGTATTCTTGTCAGAGTGCCAAGCAGATTGCCTTCCTATAGGGGCCGTGCAAGGCCAGGTGACATTGCCCACAGACCCACACTAGCACCAGAGAATCAAACCCTGATCGCTTGCCCATAAAATCAATTAAATCATTGCGGCACCGTTCCCCTAACCCCCCTCCCCCCGCAATAGCCTCTCCCTTCAAAATGAGCCGCGCTCCCACGATCGCCGAGACACAAACGCCCCCGAATCACCCCCCTTTTACAGCCCCACTACAGCCCCACGAAGCCCAAACAAAATTTATCCCCAAACCCCCCCACCGCGCCTCAGCATAACCGACCCCCGAGCACACACATTATCCTTAGTAGGGCCAAGCGGGAAGAGGCAGACCACGCTCCACTGGTCTCTCATGTTTCCCGCTTGCCCCGCCCCCCAGACTGCCGCCAACCAATCAAATCACCCCACGTGCCTGACGGATTATTTGAAGAACGCTCTCGCGCTCCTCACACTACCCCCCCCCCACCCCTGCGCAACCACCAGCGAGACCCGGGCCCAGAGCACCCGGTTACTCATCCGACCTCGGGACTCGGCCCTGCAGTGCAGAGGCATTTCTCGGCAGCAATTATTGCAACAACAAAAAAAAGAGAATGATGTCGGTTTAGTGTGCCCCCTTTTGTATTCTCATCATTCCCGCCATATATCACGGATTATAAAGAAACATTGGTATTTAATACAAGCCCTTCCAGGTTTCCAAGATTTAAACATTACTATCGCTCACAAGCGCAATGTAAACTTGCGCAATATGCTAGTACCTACAGCATTTACTGAACGTAGGTACCTATCTAGATATAAAGGACATATTCAATGTGCTCATTGCTCAGTTCGTGTTCATGCTCTAACAATTAGGAATAAATATATTCTCCAATAACCAAACGTATTTTTCACATAGATGATTTTTCTAATTGCCTTACTAGTCATGTAATTTACGTGATACAATGCCCCTGTGTAAAATTATATGTTGGCATGACCACCCGCCCAGTTCGGAATAGAATTATAGAACACAGGAGTTGTATCAAAAGGGGAGTGGTGGATAAAGCTTTGGTTAGTCACTGGCACAAGCATTCACAGAAAGTATCTGATTTCAAATTCTTTGTGATTAAAAAAGTTAAATTAAATTGGAGGGGGGGGATATGGATAGAACTATCCGGCATCTGGAAGAACGATACATTTTTTCTTTAAATAGTTTACGCCCCAATGGATTAAATATGGATAGTGATCTGTCCGTTTTCCTTTAGTTGATTTATGGTATGAGATGTGACTACAATTTTGGTTGTTCTTTGTAAGTATGAAATCAGAATGTTTTTATATGATTATGGTTCAGAACACGTTTGGCTGGAATTATTGTGTTCCTTTTTCGCTCCGGAAATGGAGTACATCTATATGTGTGAATTAGTGCCCTTTTAGGAGTTTTTGACTTCATTTGTAATCACACAGGCATAATCATCAAATTACTTTTATACCTGTATATTCTGTCCCCTTTTTTAATCATAGTGTTTAACATAGATAGTTACTTAGTATCAGTTTTAAACAATGTTTTTGATATACTTGCTCTTTAAGTTCCTTTGAATGATATTTAATATATTTATTTATTTATATATATTTTTTATAGCCTTAGGGTCTTTTGTCCTTTCACAGCATAGTAGCTAAAAGGTTGGCAAAGATTTGCAAAATCCCGCCTTTACGCGTCATGTTTTTCCCGCACAAATAACTCCTTTTTAAAGCGCAGACGCTGTGCGTCCTGCCGTTTTCAACATTCGTTTTTAGGAAGTGCAGCTTTATGAACTTTATACCGAAGAGCTAACGATTAGGTCCTTGAACGTAAGTTGAAAAGATAGTTTCACTTTTGTTTTTAAGTATTCTTCATATTTCGGCAACGGTGTTTGGATAATTACAGACAGTGGAATTCCGACGGTAATGGGCTTTTTGTTCAAAATGTTTCATTACTAGTTTATAATTACGTGTTAGAACATTCTAACCTACGTGTGATTAGTATATAACTGCAATATGATGTTTTTTAAGTATTCCCAACATTTCGGCTACAGCGTTTGATATAGTTTAGAGGTAGTAGATCCTTGATGATGATAGGCGGTTTGGTCATAAAGCTTCAGTACTATTTCATACATATGGGATAAAGTAATTATAGCAGGTGTAAGTAGCAAGGTCTATTATCATTATGCTTTATTTCCTACCTTAGGATAGAAAATATCTTTTGATTAATTTCAAAAGTTTTCTGTGGCTAATCTCCTTTTGGAGCGATTTGGATAATAGCAATGCCATCGGTTTTGTATAATGGTTAGATATTTTCTTTCCCTAGTGGCTATCGGAGACTGTTTATACATACATGTATCCCAGAGTGGATGAGCAATAAGACAGAATACGTATCATATTAGCCTGCTTCCGTTTGGGACCACGCAGGTAGAACATCTTTTATTCCTTTAATGGGGCGTTTTAGCATGTTTGTGGTCTTAACGATTGTTTTTTACAAACAACAACAATGGATTGAACTTAATAAAGGGTATATTCATGCGGCACTAATTTGTGTTTTTTTTAACATTAAGGCAATATTTATAGATAGACACATAAAGGGTATATTATGGTATATAGACATTAAAGTTTTTTAACGTCCTTTTGGGGTTGCATCACTCAGCATTTTGTTTCCACTGATTCTTTTCCTGCTTTAGTGATTTTCTTTAAAAAATATAAACAATTATATAATAATATAATAATTATATGCTTTTTATGTTTTTAATCCTTCATTTGGATTTTCCTTAGTGTTCAGTATTTATTTGAAAGGTCTTTACACCTGCTGTGGGTATACATATTCATTATTTTGTTTTGTTTTTCCTCTTTTCTCAATAATATAGAAGGTATTGTGTATGTGCAAGACTATATTGAGGTAGGTGTTCAATGTTCATATTACAGAATGATTTCATATCACTTTTAATTATGCAACAATGTTCCTTGATATAAACAGTACTTGTAGTTTTTTATTTGTAATAGTTTTCATATATAATTGTAATCGTAGTCGATATATGTATTGACTTTATTTTTTATTTTATTATTGCTGTGTTATTGTTAGTATTATTTTCTTTTTTATTCAATATTTTATATTAGTATTGGATAATTGTTTATATATGTACAGTCTTTATTATTTTGAATAAGGATATTAACATAATGGTTCATTGATGGGCCTCTCATTTTTCCATGTTCATTTTTTAATCATAATGTGTTTATATTTATATTTGTGTTTTTACATGTTGTAGTTGAGCCACCTTAGCCCCTGATGAAGGCATAATGAAACACAGCCTGTGTCGGGCCAATGGCTTTAAGTTAATTCAATAAAACCAATCCTTCCTTGCTATCCACTAATCATGTTAGTGCCATTGATTATCCCTCTAAGAGGCATTTATATGATTTACAGGTCTTTAATCTGTGTAAAAGCCTTTGAATATTGGACCCAATGAGTCTACAACAAAAGGAATATGGGGCGAACTGTACATGAAAGAATCAGTTCAAATAGTAACATAACAACATAGTTTATGATGGCAGATAAAGACCAGTATGGTCAATCTAGTCTGCCCAGCAAGGTGGCAAAAGTAGGTGCACCTGCCGCTCCGTGCGGGCCACCCATGCCTTTGTTAGGCGTGTACCCACCATTCTGTGTAGGGCACCCCTGTTTGTTGAAATATAAGAGATAGTTAAGTTTATTTTTGTATTTTATCATGTTGCTATAAAGGGATCCACTGTGTCTGTCCCATGCCATTTTGAATTCTGTCACTGTATTTGCCCCCACCACTTCCATCGGGAGGGTATTCCAAGCATCCACCACCCTTTCAGTGAAAAAGTATTTCCTGACATTGCCTTTCAATTTACCCCTGTTATGCCCTGTTTTACAGCTTCCCCGTCTTTGGAAGAGGTTTGTTTGTTCATTAATACTATTTAAGTATTTTAAGGTCTGAATCATATCTCCCCTGTCCCTCTTCTCCTCCAGAGTGTACATATTTAGGTCTTCAAGTCTCTTCTCATAAGTCTTCTGATGCAGGCTCCAAATCATTTTGGTCACCTTCCTCTGAACCACTTCCAGCCTTTTTATATCCTTTGTGAGCTATGGGCTCCAAAACCGAACACAGTATTCCAAGTGAGGCCTCACCAGTGACTTGTACAGTGGCATTAGTACCTCTTCCTTTCTGCTGGTAATTCCTCTTTGTATGAAACCCAACATCCTCTTGGCTTTCGCCACCTTGAGATCCTCAGAAATAATCACACCAAGGTCCTTTTACTGGTCCATGCACACCAACCTCTCACCCGCTATTGCATACATTTCCCTTGGATTTCTGCTTCCCAAGTGCATGATACTGCACTTCTTCGCATTAAATCTTAAATGTCAAGCATTAGACCATTATTCCAGCTTTTGTAGATCTTTCCTCATGTTCTCCACTCCCTCTGTTACAAATTTTCATGTCATCTGCAAAAAGGCAGACTTTTCCATTCAGTCCTTCAGCAATATCACTCACAAATACATTGAACAGTACTAGTCCCAGGATTGAACCCTGGGGCACCCTGCTAATCACCCTCCTTTCATCTGAGTGAGTTCCGTTTACCATCACCTTCTGTCATCTGTCCATCAATCAATTTCTGATCCAGTTCACCATCTTGGGACCCATCCCCAAACTACTGAGTTTATTGATAAGCCTCCTATGAGGAACAGTATCAAAGGCTTTGCTGAAATTCAGGTAGATGACATCCATCACATGCCCCTGATCTAGTTCTACATAAGAACATAAGATATGCCATACTGGGTCAGACCAAGGTCCATCAAGCCCAGTATTCTGTTTCCAACAGTGGCCAATCTAGGTCATATGTACCTAGCAGTTTCCCCAAGAGATACAAGTTCTACAATGCTTGTACTGGGTCAAGCATTGATATCTTCGGTCACTTCTTAATAATGGTTTATGGACCTTTCCTCCAGGAACTTGTCCAAACCTTTTTTAAACCCAGCTACACTAACAGCCTTTACTACATCCTCCGGTAACAAATTCCAGAGTTTGATTACACGTTGAGTGAAAAAATATTTTTCTTTATTAGTCTTAAATAGTTTACCTTGTAGCTTCATTGCATGTCCCCTAGTCTTTCTATATTCTGATAAGGTAAACAATCGATCTACGTTTACCCGTTCCACTCCATTCATTAATTTATAGACTTCTATCATATCTCCCCTCAGCCGTCTCTTTTCCAGGTTAAAGAGCCCTAACCTTTTTAGCCTTTCTTCATAGGAGTATCCTTCCATCCCCTTTACCATTTTGGTGGCTCTTCTCTGTACCTTTTCTAAAATCGCTATATCCTTTTTAAGATACGGCGACCAGAATTGCACACAATATTCAAGGTGCGGTCTCACTATGGAACGATATAGAGGCATTATAATATCTTTTGTTCTCTGATCACCCAGTCAAAGAACTCAATCAGATTTGTTTGGCAAGATATTCCTTTGGTAAAACCATGTTGCCTCGGATCATGCAACCTGTTGGTTTTGAGAAAGTCCACTATTCGCTCTTTCACGAGTGCCTCCATTACTTTTCCAACCACCGAGATAAGGCTTACTGGCCTGTAGTTAGTCACTTCTTCCCTGTTACCACTTTGTCAGCCCTTCTCCATTCCTGAGGAACTTTTTCTGTCTCCAAGGATCTATTAAAAACATCCTTTAAAGGCCCTGCAAGAACCTCTCTGAGCTCTTTCAGTATCCTGGGATGTATCCAGTCCCATGGCCTTGTCCACGTTCAGTTTTGCAAGTTGTTCTAACACATCATCTTCTATGAATGGTGTTGTAGCTACTCCATTCCCATTTTTATATTTGGGAGTCACAGGTGGTCTTTCTCCAGAATTTTCTTTAGTAAAAACAGAGCAGAAGTATTTGTTTAGCAATTTTGCTTTTTCAACGTCACTTTCCACGAGTCTGTTCCTAGCACTTCTGAGTCCTGCAATTCCACCTCTGATTTTCCTCCTCTCCTGAATATACCTGAAGAAAGTTTTGTTGCCACACTTCACATCTTTAGCCATCTTTTCCTCTACCTTTGATTTTACTATCCTTATTTTTCTTTTTGTCTCTTTTAGTTTTATCCTGTATTCCTTCCTGTGTTTCTCTGTTTGCGAGCTATTGAATTTTGTGAAAGCTGTGTTTTTTGCCTTTATTTGAGCAAATAGGTTTCCTTCTCCTCTTGTTTTTATTTACTTTCCTTACATATTTATCTGTTGCCCCTTTTATTGCCACCTTTAGTTTAGCCCATTGCAATTCAACTTCCCTTATCTCCTTCCACCCTGCCAACTCCTCCTTTGGGTAGTTGGCCATTTTACTGAAGTCAGTGTTTTTGAAGTCTAGGACTTTGAGCTTGCTATGACTGGACTGCAAATTGGCTTTTATCTCAAACCACACCCTGTGATGATCATTGCTGCTCACAGGGGCACCCACCCAGACATTCGACACGCTATCTCCGTTTCTGAGCACTAAATCCAGCATTGAGTTTTCCCTGGTCAGTTCCATCATCATTTGTCTAAGTTCCACATCTTGGAAGGCATTCACAATTTTTTTTACTTCTTTCCAGATTTGCAGAAGGCGTACTCCAATCCACCCAATATGGTCAGTTCCCCCCTTATGGCTATCTTTGCAATATCTATAGTCAATTTGCTATCTATTTCTTCAATTTGACTCAGAGGCCTGTAGACCACACCAGTATGGATGACAGTGCCATCTCCTCTTTCCAACACAATCCAGAGCGCTTCTTCTTTTCCCCACGTTCCCTGCATTTCCACAGCTTTAATATTGCTTTTGACATATAGGGCTACTCCTCCTCCTCTATCTCTTCTGAATATAGATGGTTATATCCCAGTCATACGATTCATTAAACCATGTTTCTGTAATGGCCACAATGTCCAAGTCCATTTCCACCATTGGGGCTTCCAGGTCAGGAACCTTTTTGGCTTAGCTTCGAGCATTTGTGGTCATTGTTAAATGCCTGTCCACATGCTACCTGACTTTTTCCACTTAGGATTCTTTTCCCTGCAACAGAGAGATGTAGCGCATCAGCAGAGTATAGTCTCTTCTTGAACCATCTGTTTCCCTTTTTTTTTTTTAAGTGCCATCAAGTCAGTGTTGACTCATGGTGACCCAGCTACCTCTGGGTTTTCTTGGCAATGTATCACCAGAAGTAGATTGCCAGCCTTTTCTTCTGAGGCAATGGAGGGTAAAGTGACTTGCCCAAGGGGTGCCAGTGGGAATTGAACCCTTGATTTTCTGGGTACTAGGCTGTGCTCTAACCACTAGGCTACTCCTCTCTGTTTCCCTAGTTGCCTATAAATCTGAATCCTTCTTGTTTGCACCAGGTCTGGAGCCATGTATTAAAGCTGTTTATGCGATGCAGCCTTTCTGTCCCCTTACCAAGAACAGGTAGAACCTCTGAGAATGCTACAGTGTTAACAATGGGCTTGAGTTTCTCTCCCAGAGTCTGAAAGTCCCTTTGAACTGCAAAGGCACTTTTTCTAGCCAGGTCATTTGTACCCAAGTGGATGACATCAGTTTTGGAGTGCTCAGTTTCTGCACTAACTGTACCACAATTTGGTTTGTATTCCTGCTGGCTGACGAGCCTGGGAGGCATTTGACCATCTTCTCTCCTTTGAACTGTGTTTCTAAGTTGGTGCCTCTGATGATGGAATCTCTAAAAAGTAGTAGCTTTCTGTTTTGCGATATTTTCTTCATATTTGATGCATTATCTCTCTTATTTAAGGACCCTTCAGTTTCCACGGATTGGGCATCCTCATTATCCAAGGCAGAGATGGCATTATGCAGGGTTATCTCTTGATGTATAGGGTGTCTCTGCATTACAGTAATGGGGCAATATTCGACACTGGCCGCTGCAGGCAAAAAATCCAAATTAGTAGTGCTAACCAGATAATGAGTGCTGCTGAATATCTGGATGGTGCAGCCACTATTCAGATAAGTGACACCTTTATCGAAATAGCAATGATTTTCAGCCACTATCCAGTTAAACCATCTGGATAGCACTTGAGACAGCTTTTCACCTGTCCTAAGCTATCTGGATAGCTATTCAGATAGCAATGCTGAAAATCACTGCTATCCAAATACATCATGTTTCCGCCCTGGATCCGTCCCTTAGATATTGCCATGATGGTCTATAATGCAATTCAGTGGCATTATCTAGATGATGTCACTGAATATCTGGCTTAATGGCCTTCATCGGGTTAGTACATACAGCTAGCTGCATAAATTTTATATTATTATTTTTATTTTATTTGACTGGTTTTTATACCGTTTTTCAGCGGGGCAAAGTGGTGTACATTACAACTGAGTGTTATATAGAACAGTAGAAATTATCCAAGAGTCACTTGTGTGAAAGGGATTATAGGATACATGCATGGTCAACTGCCATTTATTCTATATGTAGGGAGAGGACGTAGTAGGGGGGATAGAGGGAGGGGGTGGGTTATGTAATGGGGCCAAAGTGTTCATTGAATATAATTGAGTTTTGAGAAGCTTCCTGAATGTGGACAGCTTGTCGATTGGAGAGCTCCAGGTAAAGAATTCCAGAGGGATGGAACTTTTACATACCGGTTCCTAAACTATTTATTCTGAAGAAGCTTTATCGAATGAGACTGGGCACAGAAGAGGTGGTGTTGGACTATATAAATGTCACGCTGGAAGAGGCGGTGCAGCTGTGTGGGATTGAGAGGATAGAAAAGATAATCACTTAGCAGTCTTACTCTTTCGTAATCTGCCAGAATCGCGTCAAATGCACTTGAGACATGGCCTGAGGGAGAACTGATGTTAGAGTTTGTGGATGGATGAATTTCGTTGCAGAAAGGAAATAATGCAAGCTAGCAGGGATAAGGTCAGGGAAGTTGCATTAAAAACTATAGATATCAAAGGAGAGGGAAGGACAGCAAGGTACTGATATGGGGCTCACTGCTAGTCCAAAGCATTGGAGTGAAAACGGCAGTGGAAAAGCCCAGAATTTGGATAAACACCATGAATATTCCTTCTGTTCTAGGACCACCAATGAGTGGCAGTACCGTAAGCCTATGATGAAACCCCAACTTCGAACTTTCTTATGTTGCAATCTGTTTAAATGAGCAGTCCATTAGTAAACATTTGGACAGTATTTCAGATAATGATAAGTGGTAGTTGTAGCTGCAAAATAAATCCTTCAATTACTCCTACTATTGCTTACCGTTTTGAGAGCACTGCTGGGCATACACAGTGCTGTTCTTATACAAGTATCTACTTCATAAGAGAGAGTTCTTACTCAATGAAGTTTACAATTTACTTGAAACAAACACACAAGCCAAAACATTTTCTAGCAATCATTAAACTATTACATTTCAGTATTAGACCATGAATCAAGATGAACGACTGGAAAATCAGATGGCTAATTTGTCGATTTTCAAGGATAATCTGGCTGTAAGGTTGGATTTCAGTCGTTGGATATTTTTATCAGGTGTGTCCCGCTGCAAATTCTGAATGTTCCTTAGTCTGCAAGGGAAATATTTAAAAAGTATTTGGAGCATGTTTGCTAAAGCACACTACCCGGTTAGCAGGGGTGGCATGAGATGTTAGCGCCACGTTAAAAAACCCAAGCTACTTGAGCAATTGGTGTCTGGATGGGGCATGGTCATTCCTGCTGCCGCTGTGCTAGTGTGGACCTTGAAAGCCCACGTTGACGGCCCACAGTGAGTGGCGGTAGTGTCTCCCAGCATCAGTATTAATGCCACAACTGCGCTACAGTCAGGGAGATGACTGTCTATACCCCCCTGCATCCAGCGCCATGCAACTAGCGTGAGGCTTAGTGAACTTGCCCCTTTGGTAGATATTCTACAAATATCTAAATAAGCATTTTTGTTTCTACTTCTTGTCTATTATATACCTCAGCAGAAGTGCGTGAAAATGATGCCAGGAGTGACTGTACAGCTGGGAGATTTTTCTAATGGCAATCTCAATGTAAGTCATTAGAGGCTGATAGTATTTATTTATTTATGCAAGAATTTCAGTGTGGTTTGAAAATAAAAACATAAAAATACATAATTCAAAAGATACAAAGTACAAACAAATGAACATCCTCCCCCACCCCACCCAACCAACCCAGCAATCCTCCTATCTATGCAACCTCAAACAAAATCTGACATCCTCCTCCCCTTCCCTTCGATCCAGCCATTACTGTCTATTCTGCAGGGGAAAAAACAAGTTTTCAGCTTCTTTTTTAAATACCCTACAATTTCATTCTAGCCAGATGTCCAGTGACATCTCCTTTCACCGCTGCTGTGCTAGTATTGCAAACATCCTATTTCCGAGCTGTGCTCTGGGTTTCTTAACATCTGGCATTCTTAATTTCCCAGTACCTGGGCTGGTTTCCCTTCACTAAGGGTCTTACACAACAAAACTAGCACCTTAAATTTGATGTGATTGATACAGTCATTTCTTGCCCATCTAGACATTCCTAGTATTATCCTAGCTGCCGAATCCTGGACTAATTGCAGTCTCAGTATTCAGTGGGATGGCAATCACACTAAAATCCTATTACAGTGGTTTATGGTTTATTTGGGCTGTATAAACTGCCTCTCTGGAATATCACAAGTTCTAAACCACAGAGTCCTTGCCAGCTTCAATATGACTTGAACCGGCAGATCAGCCTCAGCGTAAACTACACCTTCTATGCCATAGCTACGTTAGGTCTTTTTCATAGTGCACCTGGATTTTCTCTAGAAGATGTATTTTTGATATAAAGATTACCATTTCTTTGGGATGTGCAGGGATAATTTTATAACAGGACCTCTATGTGAGGATTCCAAAAAGGCGCCTATTTTAAACCTATTTTATCAAGGCAGCATAGGAGCCCATGCGCTCTTATAAAACAGGCTCCCAGATTTCACCCTGACAGCACACAATTGCCAAACCTCACATTTACACTAGGGTGGTATGACCACTATTTGCATGTGCCAACCTTATTTGGATAGTGGCGATTTTTGATTGGCACTTATTTGGACAGCTTTAGGTTGCATGAAAAGCAGATCTAAATTGCTATCTAAGTGACGGCTGAAAATCGGTGCTGTCCGGATAAGGTTGGCACCTCCTTATCCGGATGCTTAATCCAGCTGCTTAATCCAAAGAGTCACTGGCAGTCAATATATGGATATTGCCACTGATTATGCAGATACTCTGTCCAGTGTTGCGGCCATCGGATAGCCCTTTGAATACTGGACTTTTTGAAAATCAACCCCTACATTCTTATTACAAAACCAAGACATGATCTTCATTCATCATCTTGCCTTCAAAACAATTTCTACTTTCTCAAAAAGCATATTCTTAGCTCCTAACATTGGACGCAAGTTTCAATACTTCACTTTTATTGTAATTTCACTCATTTATCCTTTGTCATCAGTGTTTGTATTGAAGGTATTTGTCATGGACAAAGCACAAGGGATCTCAAGACCGGCCTTTGCTTCTACTGATTCTCCCTTAGGGTCTACTAGGAAATACCTCATATTGTACAGCAGGATACTAAGACCTAGGGAAATCCTCTTAATGAGGTCTCAGAGGCCTTGAACCCATTTTCCCAGACCTCTTGCAAAAGAAATGCAACAACCCACATATTATAAACGGCAAGCAATATCCCACCCCACCCAACCCCGCAAGTTTCATAGTATTTACACAACAGGCACATCTTCATAAACATATAACAGATTAGTAAGACTTTGGCTTTCTCAATCAAGGCTGAGAGCTTTCCATATCTACATTTTAATTACAGGCAGGATTTTGATTGTGTATAACACAAGATAAACACCTGGGTGGGTAGAAATTAAGCAATAAATCAGTGTTGTATGCCATGAGTCATAGCTGCCTTTGGTAGGTCACTGCATTGCAAAGGTAGAGTAATGTATCAGTACACAAGAATGCCGGTGATTGAAGTTGACTTTGCGATAATGTGAACATTTCAAAAGCAGATAAAAAATGTTCTACTAGATGGTAGACGAGGTGGGATTGAGTGACATTCACAATAATTAATCAGGGAGACCTGGGGATCTCTTCCTTTTACTTCCAGTAATGAGCAATTAGAATGGATCTCACCATTAGCACCTGCCGCGTACTTCTCAATGATCTTGTATTGGCCTCTATGAGACAAGATGCTGAGCTCAACGGATCATTGGTCTGACTCAGAATTGTACTTCTAGTTTCTTTATACAATGCTATGTGTGATTCAGGGGCATATCCTCCACACAGGGATGCAGTATACTTTTGAAACTTCAGACTCCAGAAGCATTGCAGGTACCGTCATTGAGGTTTAGGAAACTTGCTGAACCTTTCACACTGGAGGCTTAAAGAAGCTACACTGCCAATATTATCAGGCTCCTTTTGCGGATCTTTGAAGCTATATGTTGAGTAATAGTCTTTTAAAATTCAATTGCCTTTTGTCGATAAGGACAATAATATTGATTCACTATGCAGGAGCTAATAAGGGTCTCAATACAATAATACCATAATAACACGTTCTCCGTCTACTCAGTAATAGGGTTGCCAAGTGGCTCCAGATTCGCCTGAGAGGGTTCATCCAGTCCAGGGTTTACCCCATTACTTGCAGGGACATGTAGTTCTGATTTCCCAATTCTATTCTTTAAGAAAAGCAACATTACCAGTCCCTGCAGGTAATGGGGGTAAACCCAGGGATGGATCAACCTTGTCGGGCAAATCTGGAGCCAGTTGGCAGTTCTATTCAGTAAGAGCCGGATGCTAAAACCCAGTTTTCTCCTTAAATGAATTGCTTTGGAAAAAAAGAAAAAGGTAAAATAAATGTGTCACCATGTTGGACCATGTGGGTCAATGTTCCATTTGAAAGGTATGGTTCCCGGGCCAATGCAAGAATATGAGGCTCCCTGCCAGCCCTCTGCTCCTACCCCTGCCCCTACTGCCACCCCTTTCCGGGGCCTGCAGCAGCAAGAATGCCTTTAAAACAGCAATGCAGCGTTTACCCAAAGTCTCCGACACACCGCGTTGCTCTTGGTGCTCACTTTGACCAGCTACTGTTGTCCTGCTGCCTCATTCCCTGGTTCCATTTCCCATATGTTATATATTTTCTATTTTAACTTTTGTTTGTTTTTACTTTATCTTAGTATTTGCTACACATGTCCATTCTCCATTCCCCTTCTTCTCATACACCTGTCACTACTCTCTTGCTATCACATTCCTCTCTCCGTAATTCTTTCACATACACATAGCTCACTCCCTTCGGCCCCCAACACTGCTCACCTTCTTCTCCTTCACACATATACCCTCTTCCTTCCCTCATCATCTGTCTTCCACCATTACTTCCTTCTTCTGTTATTCCCCTTCTCTACTTCTCTCTCCCTTATTTTCCAGCACTCTATCACATCTTCCCCATCTCTTCCTTCATCCTTTATCTTTTCCCCACAGTCCTTTGTCTCATTGCTTTCTCCTCAGACCTTTCCCTCCTTTCCATGCTTCCCTTTTGTCTCTCTTCCTCCAGTTTCCCTGGGCAGCGCGGCCCGGAGACTTTGGATTGAATTGTATCACGGCCAACCCTCCCTACCGCCCTGACTACCTGATTTCTGGCTCCATTAAAGTGGACAAGGAGCGGCTGTGGGATCTGATTGGATGTAAATCTGTCTGCCCCTGCCAGCCCACCACCTTTAAACAGGAAGTCCTTGTTCAAGGGAGACACGCTGGACAGTGCTACATCCATTCAGACCCCACGGCCCGTGCTGTTGCTGCTTCTCCTCTGAGCTCAAATTTTACTGGAAGGCAAGTGGGAGGGGCAGGAAAGGGAGGCTGTTGCCTGAATCTAAGAGAACACATGAGACCCTTACGTTGTGGAAGCTGCTCTGGACTGCGCTTCACTTGGGGACCAGTGAGCAGTGCAGGTAAGCAGCGGAAAAGATGCTGGCCCTCTGTACTGGCAGGTACCGCCTCCAAAGAAGCCCAATACGAATATATGTATGGAAGTGAATGCCTAGGCATGGAAGGCAATACAAAATATTAATGACCACTATTTCTTTTCCTGCTGGTAACAGGGGTATGTTTGGATGCTTTGGACTAACCAAAATGTTGTGTCTCCCATTTTGTTTCCAAAAGGTAATGGTAATCAGAACAAGCTGCAGGAAATAAAACTTTGTTAGCAAAATGCATAATCTGAAACTATAATATCCTTAGAGCTAAACATCAAGTCATAATCATCAATCATGGAGTGGAGGAGTGGCCTAGTGGTTGGGGCAAGGTACTTCAGGTCAGAAGGTCAGAGGTTCAAATCCCACCAGAGGACTTGCAGCAATCGCTGTGAAAAGCTCTTATTCAATCACTCACCCACAGAAGGAAAACTCACAGGCAGGCTGGAATGCAAACAGGATCTTTAATGTGCACAGGATCAGACAGAGATACCAGCAACCTCCACAAGGGTCTGAACCCCGAGGGACGGCCTACAATGCCTTATATACAGTACAGTTTTAAACTCATTCTACAATCCCATTTGCCACAGGTATTTCCTGCCCACCAATCAGCAGCCCCTGGGGAGGTACCTGGGTGACCTGTCCAAACCGGTATGCTCTGGTCTGTTGGTTTCAGGGCTAGGGAAATACTGTGCTCAGACCTGGAGTGGGGGAAGGGTGCCTACTGGAATCTCAATGTCTCTCTTAGTAGGCTGATTACCTCATGGCTTGCGGGGGAAGGGTCAGGCTGATCAGAGCCTCATGGCTTGCAGCATGGCTTGGGGGAAGGGCTATCTACAGTTCGCAGCATGGCTTGGGGGAAGGGCTACCTATAGCTACCTCATGGCTGCCTCATTCCCCCCTTTTTAAGTAAGACCTCAACCGCTAGAGGCGGTTGAGGGCTTTATTACTGGAGGCAAGCCGCAGAGGAGTATATTGGGTCAGGGCCATGACCGTGGCAGCCGCCTTGCGTTCTACCAGGGTGCCAAGGGTGGAAACAACCTGTAAGGAAAAAGGCACCTGGTTAAAATGTACGCTACAGCAATGGGACAAGTTAAGGTAGAGAGTTACGTATACAAAGGTCTGCATGTTCAGAGCAGTTTGGGCAAGTAATACTGCTGTGTTAGTAGTCTCTGCACTTGTTTGAAAGCAAGTCTATATCAGCTAAGGCACCTTTTCTCAGTCTGATCCCGGTTCCAGGAAAGGTGTCTGTAAATCAGTCTCTCCGGTGGTCCAGAGTTCGTCGGCAGTCTGTTAGAACCCCGTACTGGGCAGAAGTGTCAAAGCGTAGGGGCTGGTTTGGAACTGTGACAGAAGTCCAGGCTGGAACAATTTCTGGTGCAGCGGCCTTGACACGAGAGTGATGGATCCTCGGAGCAACTTCAGCCACCTTGACAGCCGTGGGGGTGGTCCGCAGAACAGTATACGGGTCTCGCCACTGGGGAGTCAGCAGATCCTGCTTCCACTCCTGGATCCATTATCACTGGAGGTTCCTTTGCTGGTAGGAAATATTCCATTATGCCCTTGACTGATCTCCACATGTTTACAGATCAGACAAGTGCACGTGCGTGTTCTGTAATTCTGACAAGTTTTAGAATCACACCAATTTTTTTTGCCTGTGAGAATTTGTCATCAATTTATCCCCCTTTGCCTCTGCATGCCTGGCCAGGACACACAGAGGAAAAGTAAGGCAAAAAAACATCTGGAAGTACCACATGGTCAGTGCGGGGTTTTTCCAAAGCTCATCAGGATGCAAGGTGCACCCAGCCTGTCTCCAGGTGCCTACTTACAATCTTTGAGTATTGTGGTGGGGCCTAGATGACTTCCTAAATTGAAGATACTGGAGATGGCATAGTTGAATCAGAGTCCTTCTTCTTAATATATCACTTTACCCCTCACAACACTTTCCACCAACTACATACATAGGTCCTTCAATTTTTTTCTTTTTTCTATACCATACTAATGTATCCTTATCTGGCAAGGCTGCTAAAACAATTGTTAGAGACATAGTATTGTTGTAAACAGTGTCCATTTCCCACTAACTTAATTGGTGCAGTTCTAGATTGGCATGGGTGCTCATTCTAAATAGCGACTGTCTAAACAATCTTCAATATAGAACGATACATCAATTCCAATAGAAAGAAATATGGCTCCTAACATGACAGCCACATATCTCTCATGTATGACTAGAGTCTATTGTACACCTGGTTCCCAGTGAGAGTACTGTAGGAAACTTAAAAAAATACTTGGACTGATCTTGAAAATGCAGTGGTCCACAAGGATTTATGTAAGCTATCCATTAATTATGGTGTCAAAAGAGATCCTCTTGAGGTGAGAGACTAAGAGGGTACAAGGCATTGGTGGTTGGGCCTCATAGCGATACTCCTTCTGGTTCTTCTTGGTCTGCAAGGCATTTGTGAATAGGCCTCATGGCAATACTTCCTCGGGTTCTTCTTGGCCTATTCCCCCCTGCCTATTCATGTCTCTTCAGAGGCATAAATGTACAAGGTTCGTGTTTTCTCAGGCCTTGTGGGTCCTCGAGGAGTCTTAGAGCAGTCAGAATTCCAGTGGCCCAGATCATCACACTTGGTGTAGCACGTTTTATTGCCTTTTTCCTAGGCTGTCGTCTCACCTTCTGCCCCTCTCTCTCATTCATTTTCTCAAAGCTCTCCTGGATCATTGCTGACAAGTAAGATTTAGTTTTATCCAATCAACTCGAGTTAATGTTATCATTATATTTGTAAATAATATTTTTACAAATATTTCCATATTTCTGGGAATCACAGTTCCATCTTTCCACTAAATTTGCTTTATATACTTGGGAACCAAGCGATTTCAGATCAGCCCCTTTCCAAAATTTAATATTTACTCATCTTATTGCTGTGTATACTGGACCTCTACATAATGTACTCCTACCAGTATATTTGGTAACAAAGTACAAATGTATAAACTAAAAAGATTTGTATCTCACAGTGCTATAATATATTGTGCTCCTGAACTCTGGACACCAACATGTAAAATTCAAATACAGCAGGACAGGTGAATTTATTCTAAATAGCACCTATGATGTTACTGTCCTGTTCATCATTCATCAGCACAGAGCTTAACAAGGCAAAGTGATTACCTTGTATCTTATAGTTCAAAACAGGCATGAAACTGATACTTTATAAGAAGGTTGGTGGATATCTGGAATGCAATATCATTGTAGTATCAGAAAAATGAATACAGTTGATCAAGGCAGTTTAATGTATCAAGCAGGAAAGAACGCAATCATCAGCACAGCATTTACTGTCTGCAGAATAAACTGCCAAAGATGGCATATCATGCAGAAGTATTACTTGCTTAAGTTTGTATGTGCAGTCAAAACCAAATATATGTACCAGAGAAAATCCAGGCTTTAAAGGACAAGTAAAAAAAAATCTTCATTTCTTCATGATCTTATAAGGATTTTTTTTTCTCCAGCCTTTGTTTGCTTCCAGCAGACATTTGAGGATGCTCAAAGGAGGCACCTCATGGTTCTAGAAGCTCAAACTCTACAATTAAAATTGATGACAAGAGGATTGTTTGCAGGCTAGGTGTGGCTAGGTGAATTGGGGTTCTTTGTCCTCTAGGAGAAAGACTCCTAGATGATTTTTTTTTTCTTTTGTCCTCTCTAATGGGCCTCCATTCATCTGCTAGAAGAAGGAGCTCCTCCCAGTATCTTTCTATAGCTATGCAAACTATTTCAGCAGTTCCAACTATCCCCCAGTCACCGCTGAGAGGTGTGACCAAAACACCTGGTTCCCTGACCACTGATCATGCATGAAACATAGCAATGAAATTGGATATGCATCAAACAATGCAATTGTCTTTCTTTACTGATATACCAGTACCACAGTCCACACACAGCAAACCCCACCCCCCCCTTTTCCAAACTGTCCCCTTCCCTGCAATCAGTAGACCTGGTGTTTTTTCACTGTTTGGGGACACAGGGGCGACTCGTCAATAACTTCACCTTTTACTGATAGAGTATCAAAATCAATCCTGAAATATAAAGACCTAATGTCTGGACAAAAACTTTCTTTCCCTAATGTCACAACTAAACACAGAGCCACTAACAAACACAGAGCCACTAGCAATTTTTACATAACAGTACATTAACTATATGGGCCAGCCATGAATCTATATAAGGAAGCTGGTCCGGATACTCCTTCACTATAATTTAGCCTCCGGACCCCATGCTCTAATCACAATTCACAAATCACAATGTTCAGTGTAAATTTTCTAATCTCACTTCTGGGAATACAATATACAATATAATCCTGGTAACAGGCAGAGTTTGGTTGCACAAAACACACAGGACCACAAAGGGAAAAAGAAAGAGGGAAAACAGAAAACAGAGACGTCTCAGCAGCGAATACTCATACACTCTCTTTCCTCAGTAGCAGCTTGTTACAAATACATCACAGACACTCTCTCTAGCTGTATCATAGGATTTAACTTTCACCATGAGGATATTAGAAATACAGTACAGTATGAGAAATATAGCTAGCTATTTTCTAATGTCCACTAGATGGAGCTCCAGGATCACTTTAACCATAAGGATAAAAATACAGCTAGTTTTTAAATGACCACTAGATGGAGCTCCAGGATCACTCCAGGGCAGCCCAATACCTCTGCAGAGAAACGCACGTGGTGTCCACAAGATGGCTGCTACCTCCTCGTGCTCCTCCACACCGGCTCTCCACAGATGGAAAAAAAAGGGAAATGGTGGACTTCCAAGCATCACCTCTCTTTTAATCAACCAAAAAACAAAAGGTTAGCATTTTATTTATTTATTTTTGGTTTTAAAGGCAGGAAACCCAACGGGGGCTCAGGGAAGGCAGAGAAACTCGGCGGGGGCCCAGGGAAGGCAGAGAAACTCGGCGGGGGCCCAGGGAAGGCAGAGAAACTCGGCGGGGGCCCAGGGAAGGCAGAGAAACTCGGCGGGGGCCCAGGGAAGGCAGAGAAACTCGGCGGGGGCCCAATGGAAGGCAGAGAAACTCGGCGGGGGCCCAGGGAAGGCAGAGAAACTCGGCGGGGGCCCAGGGAAGGCAGAGAAACTCGGCGGGGGCCCAGGGAAGGCAGAGAAATTCGGCGGGGGCCCCGGGACGGCAGGGATATGTGGCGGGGGCCCAATGGAAGGCCGGAACCTTAGCGGGGGCTCAAGGGAACACCGGAAAATTTAGCGGGGGTCAGCTGTGCACCGGGACAGCACCGAGAGGCACAAAACCTCAGCGGAGGCCCAAGGGAAGGCAGTAATTCACATGGGGAGCATGGATTCACATCGGACAGCATGGGGGGGAGGCAGAATTAACATCGGAGCACAACTGAGAGAGAAATTCACATCGGAGCAGAAATTAACACAGCGGCAGCATGGGGGAACAGAAATTTACATCGGAGCACAGAAATTACATCGGGGGTTCAGGGAAAGGCAGTAAATCCACACCGGAGCACATGGAGGGCAGAATTCAACATCGGAGCAGAAATTAACACAGTAGCAGCATGGGGGGAACAGAAACTTACATCGGAGCACAGAAATTACATCGGGGGTTCAGAGAAAGGCAGTAAAACCACACCGGAGCACATGGAGGGCAGAATTCAACATCGGAGCAGAAATTAACACAAACTAGAAACGGAACACAACGGAAGCATATCAGAGCCCTCTCCTTGCAGTCACGCTTCAGAAAACTCTCCACAAGCAGAAAGGAAAGAAGAGAAGCAGCGATCTATTCTTTATCTCAGGTATGTTTAACTTATCAAGTGCTATATTTAGTTACATTTTTTTCTTTCGGCAGCGCTTTTAAAGGATCTCAGATTACTGCAGTTTCAGATATTCAGATTTTACCGGTATTCAGATTCAGATACAGGACGAGCAATGGCTTCAGGGCCACTAAGGCCCATACTAGGACTGCTCGTGCAGTTGATCAGGCTGCTACAGGTTCCCAGAAATTACCAGGACTCACAGATAGAGTACAGAACTAGCCCCAGACAAGGTAGCAGTACTCACCAGAACTCTGATCAGACAGGAAGTTTGGATGCCAGTCTATCCAGCTGGTTTTTCAATCGGGGATTCAACCACAGGGACCAGCTGTCCAGACAAATCAAGGTGTCCTTCCGAGCACAAAGTGGCCCGGGGGCGCCAAGGACCGTTAATCACCTGGAGGGGCTGGTCCCTGACTGGTGGAGGCCCAGATGCTGCAAAAGCAGAAGTCTTCCCACCGTGGGTGTGATGAGAGAGGCTTTTCTTTTAATATTTCCCGGCCAATGCACCAAAATGTTGCAGCAATCGCTGTGAAAAGCTCTTATTCAATCACTCACCCACAGAAGGAAAACTCACAGGCAGGCTGGAATGCAAACAGGATCTTTAATGTGCACAGGATCAGACAGAGATACCAGCAACCTCCACAAGGGTCTGAACCCCGAGGGACGGCCTACAATGCCTTATATACAGTACAGTTTTAAACTCATTCTACAATCCCATTTGCCACAGGTATTTCCTGCCCACCAATCAGCAGCCCCTGGGGAGGTACCTGGGTGACCTGTCCAAACCGGTATGCTCTGGTCTGTTGGTTTCAGGGCTAGGGAAATACTGTGCTCAGACCTGGAGTGGGGGAAGGGTGCCTACTGGAATCTCAATGTCTCTCTTAGTAGGCTGATTACCTCATGGCTTGCGGGGGAAGGGTCAGGCTGATCAGAGCCTCATGGCTTGCAGCATGGCTTGGGGGAAGGGCTATCTACAGTTCGCAGCATGGCTTGGGGGAAGGGCTACCTATAGCTACCTCATGGCTGCCTCAGTTGGGGCAAGGTACTTCAGGTCAGAAGGTCAGAGGTTCAAATCCCACCAGAGGACAGCAACCTTGGGCCGGAAGGACTGGGGTTCCTAGTCCCACAGGTGCTCCTTGTGGTCTTGGGCAAGCCACTTAACCCTCCATAGCTCATGTTCCCTGTAAAATAGTTATCTCCAAGTTATAATGCCCTGTTCAATGTAATCTCAATTTGTTCAATGTAAACCACACTGATGCAGAATAGCACGGTATATAAGAGAATATAAATAAATAAATAAAATCAAAACAATTGCATGTCTTTAGCTGTCAGTTTCGGTGCACTTAATGCAGTCTTATGTGTGGTTTCTCATTCGTTCTGAGATGAAGCAAGCATTTGAACTTTTTGACAGCATTTTTCCTTTACTCACACCTTTGCAGATACTTAACAGGATTCTAAGCAACCCAGGATGGTGATAAGAGCCATGAAACACTAAGGGGCATGTGGTATTCAGCACATGCTAAGCACACTGAGGGAGTGGAGGAGTAGCCTAGTGGTTAGAACACTGGCTTGGTAACCAAGCAACCAGGGTTCAAGTCCCACTAGCACTCCTTGTGGCCTTGGGCAGGTCACTTAACCCTCCATTGCCTCAGAAGAAAGGCCTGACAGTCTACTTCCAGTGACACTGCCAAGAAAACCCAGGAGCTTCTGGGTCACCAGGAGCCAGGACTAACTCAAAGGCACTCATTGCATTTGCAAGCACACCGAGGTAGCTGTTACTGTGTGGTTGGGTCAGAGACTGGGCAGATCAGGGGCACAGCAATGGAGGCATCTGTAATGTGCATTAACTGGCAATGTTGCATTTAGCATGAGTGCACCTACCACCATCTTAATGGGTGGTGTTAAGTGCACCCACATTAATTGTGTCAAACTGCTTATTGCCAAGGTGACACAGAACCCATGCTAGCTACATACTGACATGCCAGACACACCACCTCATGTTAGCACAGGCTCAACACCACCCCATGCTAAGTTTCAGAGCTTAATACTCTGTGTACTGTGACATTTCAGTAGACATTCCCCGAAGAGCTAGATTTACTAAAAGGCGCTCTGGTACATTATTGCCACTGATTCCATTTTAAGTTCTTGGACCCATTTACTTATAATGCACATCAGTGGCATTAGCATATGCTAATATGGTAGTGCACTTTATTAAATCTAATTCTAAGAGAGGATAATGATTCTTCAGAGAATGCCATTAAGACAACATAAACAGCTATAAAGACTTCACAAGAAATGTTTAGAAAGGAGACGAGAAAGCTATAGAAGTACATGTGGCAGCACCTAAATCCTCAGGAAGAATCCTGGCCCCTAAGCAGTTAATGTGGGAATTAGCACTTGCTAGCTGCTACTGCATGCCTTTGCTAACTGGGAGCACATACAGTTAATGCAATGGCTCGATACTTCGTGCATGCTCATTTCGTAATTAATTGACAAACATGGAAAGGGACGGGGCTGGATGAAGACTATGTCATACACTTAGAGGCGCCATGAGTAGGTGCCTACGAAGCAACTATTTTATAAAGAAAAGTAGGCATCCACTTATTTTATAAAATACAAACATAAGAACTCACACAGGGTCAGAACAAAGGTCCATCAAGCCTCAGTGGCCAATCCAGGTCACAAGTACCTAACATATCCCAAAGGTAGCCAATGCCATACTACATATCCCCAGGGATAAACAGTGGTTGTCTCTTGAACTACCTTATTTATTTATTTTTGCATTTTTATTTTAAAAACTTGTATTCCGTGCTATAACCTAGGCAGATTACATACATAAATGTAAAATAAAAACAGACAAAACAAACAAGCATTACTGAGCCAGCTACAAAATTAGATGAAAAGCGGGATATAAATACAGTTAAATAAATAAATAATACAGGGAAGATCATCTCACAAGACTACTGTAGGAAAGGCCAGTTGAAATAAGTGCATTTTAAATTTCCTTCTGAATGTCAAAGTCAGGCGGTAAAGCATTCCAAATGTTAGGAGCTATGTTTCAAACACAAAGTGTTTGAAAGTGTATTTTCCGAAATAATGGAACACTAGAAGAGGTGCATCCTGGGAACGAATAGTCCATAAAGGACAATAAATTTGCAGGACAGCCAACAAGCTGAGTGGCTCCTGATGATGGAGGCATTTAAATACCAACATATCTGTTTTGTATATTACTTGAAATTTAATTGGTAGCCAGTGCAGATCAAACAGATAATGAGAAACATCATGAAAATGTTACCACTGACAAAAGCCATGCAGCTGCATTTTAGACAGACTGAAAAAGTTGAAGAAAAATAAGGTGGGAGACCTAATAATAAACTGTTATAGTAGTCTAATGGAGATAACATTAAAGTTTGAACAACAGAGTGGAGATTATCTGCAGACAGATATGGTTTGAGTCTCCAGAGCAGATGTAACTTGAAATAAGCAGCTTTAGATCTGCATATTTAATTGTGTATCAAGATATACACCTAGATCTCAGACAACAAAAGAAACAGATGGTAAATAGTTGTCAATCTGCACAGATAAGGAAACAGGATCTGGGAGAGCCCAGGACAGATACAAAACCTCTGTCTTCTTAACATTCAAAGCTAACTGTAAGTTATATGAGACTTTACTGAGGTGATACAAAGATTAGTATTCTTCATTGCATCATCTATAGAGGAAGAAATGGGAACTATAAATTACACGTTGTCTGCATAGATTCGATATTTCACATCCAAACCAGTGAAGATCTTGTAAATAGGAGCAATGTCTATATTGAACAAAGACGGCAGACAAGGCAGATCCTTGAGGTCACCAGCAGAGATCAATTGCCACGAAGAGCATTTCCCAGCCGACTGCACTTGAAATTGTCTATTAAATAAGAAAGACGAGAACCACGAATATCACACAACCTGGAAAGTAACAGGGAATGATCTATAATATCGAAGGCTGCAGAAATGTCTAATAGGACTAATAAGTAAGTTTTACCCTGGTCAAATCCGATGAGAAAATCATCCTTTAAGGATAAGGTTAAAGCTTCAGTCCCAAGGTGGGGGCGAACCCCAAATTGAAAATTGGAAAGTACATTCTGACCATCGATGTAATTTTGAAGTTGTCGCAAAGTTATCCATGTTTAAATTCCCCTTTTGTATATTATGTATAAAGTTCACCTGTTATCCATGTTTAAATTCCCTGTTTTATGTAAGTTCAATGTATGGCTGTTCCACATTGTACAAACTTGTTCCTTGTAAACCGCGCTGATGCCGAATAGTGCGGTATAGAAAAACGTTAAATAAATAAATAAAATAAATAAATAAATAAAACAATCTTTTCAATGACCTTTGCTAGGAAAGGCAACAAGGAAATTAGGTAGTAATTCAGTGGATCACTTTTGTCCAGAGAAGCGTTTTTCAACAAAGGAAAAACCAAAGTTCTCTTTAATACATCGGGAACAAAGGCCCTGTGATAAGGAACTATTTACAATTGCTGTTACTGAGCTACCTAAAGGTTCTTTTAGAATTTTGAACAATTGAATGGACAATGGTCCAAAGGGCTAAAGGTGTTATTCAAAGAAGACAAAACTTCAACCACCTGAGATTATGTAGCCAACTTAAAAGAAGTCCCAGTACTACAACCATCAATGCCACTTCCATCTAATACAGAAGGCTCTGTTTTATCAATAATTCAGAATTCACAGAAGGAGCAAAACAAATGAGCAAATACACCTAATCTAGTGTAAATCTGAGTATTATAATACAGCTTTTTACAATGAAGAACTAATTGCTGATAACTTGTTAACATAGCCAAATAATCCTGCTTAAGAGCTGGAGCAAAATTACTCCTCCAGTCTTTCTTTCCGGCGTAACTGTAGCCTAAACCTAACTACTCTAACACTACTCCAAGGTGGTTTACTGCTTGCTGGCTTGATAATAGGCGCCCGCATAGGCGCTACCTTTTCCAAAGAAATTTGGAGGCAATCCATTTAGAAAGCAATATCACTGGTAATAAATCCTCAATTCTGTCCAGGCAAGGTAACCATAGCTTCTCCAAATCCTCAGGTTTATAAGAACTCAAGTAACTGTACTAAAATTAACAGAATTAGAAAATAATTCTTAATAATTGTTTCTGGACTTTTCCACCAGGAATTTGTCCAAACCTTTTTTTAAGCCCATCTACACTACATGCTTTTACCATATCTGCTGCAAAGAATTGCAAAGGTTAATTATACACTAAGCTTATATACCACTTTTTATATGAGTCATTCAGGTACTGTATATGTATATATATATATATATATATATATATATATACACACACAGTGTGGCCCAAAAATAGTGAGAACATCTAGTAGCATATAACTTATTTAAAAATTCAAAAAGACAGATGTAAACGATTGACAAATTTAAAAAAACAAAGATGGCGACCGGAAATTGTCGAAATAAAGACGTTATATAGCTAAAAAGGGTAAATAAGTAAACTATTTAAGCTTTTAATTTTCGAGATGTTCTCACTTTTTTGGGCCATCCTGTATATATATATATCCCTTGTCCCCGAAGGGCTCACAATCTACGTTTTTGAACCTGAGGCAACGGAGGGTTAAGTGGCTTGCCCAAGGCCACAAGGAGGGCCAGGGGTTTGAATCTCACTAGAGGACATCTTTGCTACCCCGGACATACAGGGCGGTGACTGGAACAGGCCATGTACATCCGTTGTCACAAGCCCGCCTCTGCCCCACCCCCACTCCTCCTCCAGCCCACCCCCTCCCACCCCTGTCTAGAGCTCCCGCACATTTCTTTTGTACACGTGGGGAGTTTTGGGGGACAGAATCCCCAAATATATAGCTGCTGTGGATGCAGAATCGGGTGCATGTCTGGCCCATCCAGAGTTTGGATGTCTGGATGGGCCCTGATTGGAATGGCCCTCAGAGAATAAATATTTTCTCCTATCTCTTTTAAAGATAGTGCTTTGCAGCTTCATGGCATGACCCCTAGTCCTTGTATTTTTTTTTGAAAGAGTAAACAATCTATTCGCCTTTAGCCATTGCACTTCAGTCAGGACTTTATAGACCTCTACCATATCTCCCCTCAGGCATCTCTTCTCCAGGCTGAGAAGCTCTAACCTCTTTTAGCTTTCCTCCTAGGAGAATTGCTCCATCCCCTTGAATGCTGGCGCAATCACTTACATCAGCTCGCAAGCAGGTATTTATGCTCATGTGTACTTTAAGTATGTTTGTGCATAGATTAAGGTATTATATAATCTACTTGCACACCTGCAGACTCCACCTGTGCTCCGCCTAGACTGTATGCCTGCTATGCCTTCCAGCAAAGTCTGCTGGTACAGTACTATACTTACACGCATAGGTGGTCACATACCCGCGCTGTGACATTACCTCCTTAATGTGCAGTATAGTGCTGCACATTGAGGGCCCAGTTCCATCCCGCATGTACTGTAGATCCCTTCTGTGGGTCCGGTCTGAACCGGATGCACAGAAGGGATTGAGATTCTGATCCCAGTAGGCATGTCTAGCCCTGCGGGATCAGAATCGCAAACGGTCCTGCACATGCAGGCCAGGATTGTGATTCAGTCCGGTCTGCATGTACAGGACTGCCCCTGGATAACTCAGTCAAGGCTCCTCAATGGAGCCGCGGCGCTATGGTGTCATGTTGCCATGGCACCGCGGCTCCATTGAAGAGCCGTGATGCCGGCCGCCTAAAAAAGGGGCTTACTCCCCACAGCCTGACCCCCAATCTGGCCTCCTAAGGCCAGGGTCGGGCTGTGGGGAATGTCCCTGGCCCTCCATGCCCCATCCGCGCCCTGGGCTGTGCAAAAAATCACATCCAGGGAAGTTATTCCACCTCGGAGGTGGAATAACTTCCCCAGACATTTCACCGGTCCTGGATGTACAGGGCCAACATTAGAATCAGCTCTGTAAATCCAGGGCCAGCGACCACCCCCCGCCCACCCAGACTCCACCCCCAAGCCGCCGATTCCCCGCCCCCTCTAACTTCTCTGCACAACCAGTGGGGAAGTTAGTCTGGGACAGGAGCCAGCATAAATAGCGGGGATGGATGTCCCGTCAGGCTGTCCATCCCCGCTATTCATAGCACAGAATAACCCCCTAACTGTTCATGCAGCAGATAATGCAGAGTAGTTAATGCCTCCCTAATAGCTAGTGAAAAGTGCATCCGTGCTGTCTACAATTGTGTGTGTGTTGTATATTTTATGCGTGTTTTTCTGTAATCCGCCTAGAGCTATAATGCAGTATATAAAATATAAAAGGGGACTGATGTAGTTGTTGATATGGAAGGACAGACTAGATAGTGTCACACCCCAGCCCCCTGGCAACGTGCCTAAAGAGCTAGGGTGGACATTATGTCCTTCATAAACGGGTTGAAAACTATCTTCAGCACTGAAGCATATTGGGAGTTGTAGTTTCCCTTTTAAAAGTATAGCTGTGACAAACCAGTATGAAGGTAAATGATAAAGATTTTATTTCCCCAATGTCACAAGGTTCAACATAAAGCATCAGGATATTCTCTCCAGTTAGTATTTCCAAAGATATTTACAAAACTCAGGTTGAAGGTGTTTCACAGTGACTACTTCTGTTCAGGGGTTTTAATCCAAAACATAGCAGATAAAACAAAACACAAGCTTCTTCATTCAGCTTAGTAAAAATGTTCTTTTATCCTTTCGTTCTTTAGTAACACCAAGCACAGGTGCTAGGCAATATTCCTTTGGTTAAACAAGCTCTTACCTTCAACAAGGTCAGACTTCTTTACTCTGTTACCCAAAAGTGCACATCCTGAAAGCTATTCTTCAGTTAAGGACTCCATGCTTCCAGCCAAACATAATGTGCAATCCATGGGAAACTCAGGCAGTAAGGAATCCTGTTCGCTAGGATCTATCTGCATTTCTTCCTGCTCTAAAGAAACATCAACTTGCTCTGAGCTTTCCCCGTATCTCCCAGGATATACTTTCTCGGGGGATCTCTGTAATTCCCTCCAGCAGTGGTCTACCTGGTAAGGAAGACAGGTATCTGGGGTTTCAGCTATCTCTTTCTGGCTAGGTTCACAAACCTCTCTCCAGCTGCGGTTAAACAGTTCCTGGCCTCCTTGCTTAAGTTCCTCTCTGGTGTTAATCGCTGGCTCCCTGTTCCAGGCTGGGTTCTTCTGCCTCCTAGCTTGAGCCCTGGGCACCCACCTCTGAACACCTTGAGACTTCCAGTCCGGCATAGACGTGGGAAGACTTTTATGCTCTCTCCCTGAGCTGTGCCTTCCTGGTACCTCTCCTGACGGCTTCTCCTTGGAGCTCTCCACCTTGGAACTGCTGACCTCTTTGGAACTTTCTCTTATCCTGCAACAACAGCCCCTCCGGCTGCCTTTCTTGGTGTTGCTTCGTCACCTTCTCCCTCTTCTTCTTCCCCTTCTCTCCTTCTAAGCAAGGCTTATAAAGCTGCTTCTCTGTCAGGGTCTCACTCACTCCCCTCAGGTGTGCGTGATCATCCCCTAAGTTTGTAACTACCTCAGGATAGCTTGGGTGTGGCAACCTAACTTCAGACTCTCTGTGCTTACTCCCTCTAGCTGCACTCTGCGGTGTGTGTATTGCAGACCTGTCACGTTCTTTAAAGGTACATTCACTAGTTTTTCCTATCTCCATAGGCTCACTAGCATCCTCTTCATCACAATAGGCCATGTGCTCTTTTTCTGTCATCATATTTCTATGTTTCTATGTTTCTAATTAAATAAAACAAGTGCATTGTCTCTGCTTTATCTGCATGGGAAAATGCTGGGCACCCTCAACGATTAACACAGAGGCTGCGTGTTCACCGCGCAATCCTTTTGGCCGTTAATGCATGGTGAGACATATTTACTAAATCATGCTACCAGGGTAGCATGGGGTTAGCGTGCAGTTTGGGCGCCATGCTGTCCCTCCCTCCCCCCCTCCCCATTTCTCTGGTAGCATGCATTGTGGTCGGAACTGAGCACGGGTATTCCCGGTGTGTCACGGCTAATATAGGTGTTAGTGCAGCTCGTTGAACCCACAGCCTGGTCCCTGCAGTTCTGCATGGCTTTCCTATACTAACTGCAGAGGATGGATGTACGCACACCTTCCTGCAGTTAATGATTAGCCCTGCACTGGTAACAAAGCTCCCAGGCATGTTACCGGTGTGGGACTTGGTAAACATGCCCCAGTAACCAACATTTACAAATAATACATCATTTCCTTTTTAGAGCCTGTGTCCTTCATTGAAAAAATGTGTCCACTTAACAGGAAAAAAATCTTTGTTTTGGAAGGGCCCAGTGTGTTTTTCAGTGATTAGGTAAATATTTTTCATTTGACCTTATTATTTCATTTTAATCACATTTTCAGAAATATTATAATGTCAAGAAGTAAAAAAATATTTTGAAAGCTCATATTTCATTATCGAACCTATTAAAACTTTTCTCTGCACTTAGTTTATATTGATTTCTTATAGCAATCAATTACAACGCAACGCAAAGCAGCTAAAACCCAAAGAAGCAATAAGGAATTATGCACAGAAAGTACACAGACATTATAGAATAATGCTCTGAGCTGTAAAATGTGTTTGTTAAGTGTCTTGTATGTAGAGAATTGCCTAGTTTCTGTTCTGAAGGTTTTCAACATGTATTTAAAATTGTTCCAGGTGCCTAGATTTGGATGCCGGAAAGGCCATTGAAATGTTAATGTTGTGTTGTGAGGTACATGAAAAAACATAAATGAAAATAAATTTCATTGCTTTTGTGTCATATTGGATTGGAAATGACATAGAATAAAACACATTCAATTAGAGCCCTATTCTGATGTGGATGTCCCGGTCCTCTGTGCGCCCTGTCGGAACCAGATGCATAGAGTTAGCTGGGATTCTGATCCTGCAGGGCACATCTAGCCCCGTGGGATCAGAATCATGTCCAAGCCTGTATGTGCAGGCCGGGACCCCCATTCAGTCCAGCCTGCACGTACAGGCCTTGCCCGGATAGTTCAGTCAGGGCTTTTCGATGGAGCTGCATCGCCGTGGTGTCCAGTTGCCATGACACCTCAGCTCCATTCAAAAGCCGCGATCCCTGGCCCCTGGTACATATGCTGCATCTCCACAGCCTGACCCCGATCTGGCCTCCCAAGGCTAGGGTCGGGCTGCAGGGGATGTCCTCTGCCCCCTGCCACCTTTTCCAGCCCCGTGCCTGCCCATTCCTCCTGACTAGGGGAACTTATTCCACCTCTGAGGTGGAATAAGTTCCCCATTCAGGTTGCTGGCCCCGGAAGTACAGGGCCAACATTGGAATCGGCCCTGCACGTCAGGGGTCCACGACTGCCCACTGCCCATCCTAACACTGCCCCCGATCTACCCCTTTCCCACCCCCATCTAACTTCTCCCACAGAAACCCCACCCAAACACAAATCTACCCTGATATACACATCCATCCCTCAACATGCCCATACTTACACCCTTCATTTACATTCCCATGTAGATTTCCACAAACCCACACCCTCCTTATGCACACAAGCCCTTCACCTACATCCAACATATATACAACCCACAAACATCCCACTCCCCACCCAAAAATACCTCTACATAATCCCTCACATCTTCTGCCTTCCAAAACAAAGTCATATCCCACCAAAGCACACACCAAGGAACCTCCATACATAAAACCCCACCACAAATTCCTCCAGTCTATACAACACCCTACTAGCCCAAAACACCCCCACCCCACAAACCTCACATATTCGTCCTTCCAGATACATCCCATACTATACATAGCCCTATAGCCCACATACATAGCCCCTTCACTGTATGCACCTCCCCCACATATGCAGAAACCCCTACCCCAAACACACACATCCTCACACCCTATCTATACCCCCTCATACACATACGCTCTAAGCATACTCCACCACAATGCCTAACATACATGTTCACCTCCTCTACAAATCTATGTTGGAAAGCATTATCCAAGCCATTGCTCTGCATGCTTTTCCTATTTAGAGTATTTTATTTGTGCTTCCTCTAGCTACTGATGCATCTTTCTTTTTAGCCAATATTTGTATGTGAAGATAAGTATAATATAGCACTGTTTTGGAAACTGCATGCTTCGGTTTTCATGCTCCTTTTTTCTCCAAATTAAGAACTTATACCAAAAAGACTGAAGCAATGACAAATAGAGAATTTTTCCACAGACACACAGTCACCAAAAGCACTAAGATTTGTAAAAAATTTTAAAAATAAATTGTTGGAAGTGGGAGGAAAAGAGGTTTGGATGAATGATTAATCGTCCTGTTCCCACCTGGCCTACACATTTTAATCTTTGCAGTAGCAGTTCTATTTGGTTTCACAGGAGTTTATGCTCACTTTTAAAGGGAATACACTACAGTTTAACCCTAAGCTTGGCTGTTTTGTGAACACTGAGTCTCAGCACCACAGAAATTGCAAGCAATTTTTAAAATTCCCTTTTTCTTCATTGATGGGGGGAGGTTGTTATTTTTCATTAGTTTGTTGTTTTCATGTTTTGTTTAATTGAGTGTATGCTATTTTATATTAGCATATACGAAAATGTTTTCAATAAGCTGGACAGCAGTATGTAGCCAATCTCAGGCTCTTCCCCTAAACTCCCCCCCCCCCTCCCCAGGCTGTCAGAATTGAAAGCAAGGCCTGTACGTGATATGATTGATATGATTGAGATGTTTAAATACCTCCGTGGCATAAATGTTCAGGGAGAGAGCCTCTTTCAATTGAAAGCAAGTTCTGCTACGAGGGGACATGGGATGAGGGTGAAGGGAGATAGATTCAGGAGTGATATGCGGAAATATTTCTTTACGGAAAGAGTAGTGGATCCGTGGAATAGTCTCCCAGTGGAGGTGGTAGAGATGTGGACAGTAACTGAATTCAAAAAAGCATGGGACCAACACAGAGGATCTCTAAAGGTAGAAAGTGGACTGTTGTAGTTGTTGTTATGGAAGGACAGACTAGATGGGCCTTGTGGTCTTTTTCTGTCATCATGTTTCTATGTTTCTATGTTTTATCTATTCATGTGGCCAAAAGCGGGTAGAAGCAGGGTCAGCATTACTCATTAGGTGTACTAGGCGCATACCTAGAGCACCAATGTTTCCAGGGTGGCCCATTGCCCTCTTCAGGATCTTTAGTGGCATCAGTGCCATTGAAAAGGAAACACGGCCCTTACCCAAAGCCTCTGATGCTGAGTTGCTGTTGGCGCTTGCTTTGACTAGCTGCTTCTTTCCCCTCCGAGGTGGACTTCCTGTCTGCATGGGAGTATTTCCACCATTCTACCATTGACATAACCCAGCCTGGGGTGCTCACCACAAGTTCTGCTATTCCTTTACCACGGGAGTCACTAGCATGGGGTATTGCAAGTTAGTGACTCCGGCAGTAAATTAAGCTACAGTAAAATCCATGATTTTACCATGATTTAGTAACTACCTCCCCCCCCCCCCCCCGCCTCCTATGTGTGCACTAAAAATTCCCTATTAAAACAAATGTCTGAAACGAATGGAAAAAACACTGAAAAATGAGGAAGTGTTTGTGATAAAAAAATGAAAACCAATCAAACTTTTCTTGCCTCTGCACTGCTTATTAAAAAGCGAAGAGCTTAGGAGACAGAGAAGAGGGGAGAATTGCTGTGACGCTCTACACCCGGGATCTTTTCCATCTCATTCCTTGCAGAAGCATTTAGATTGATTGCATGGCTCACATTACTGACTATCCTCAATGGTTTAGATGACCAGATCATCCAGATTCAGTTCCTTCTTCCCTTATCGCTTCATCGTTTTATCTTGTTAATTGATGCACAAAATAAATTACAACTCTGACTAGCAGCCTTTTCAGTGCAATGCAGTCATGACACTGTCTGTTAGCAAATCTATTTGTAATACATTTCACCCATATAATTCTAAACCATCCAATAAATTGTTCTCATTCGTTAAATTATGGCTTATAATGGTCTCAGATAAACGGCAAGTTTTTTTCGTATGCTTTTATAAGCTACTTGCTGTCACACTTCTTATTGGGTCAATAACTTACACCCAAATTAGTGCACGTTTAGCATCAATGACCTCAGCCACTTTTTTTCTCTTTTCATTGCATAATATTGCTTAATAGCCTTTTTTTATTTTCTTTAACGGGTTGACTCTTATCATACCCTAATATTTTTAAAAAACTGCGTTTGCTATTCTACTTAACTTATGTAGAATCGCATCGGCCTGTGTCCCATTCTTTTCTTTGCAACCACAAATGATGTTTGCTAAACCCCCGACGCCTCACTCTCATGCGCGCTGTGGCGTTTCTCCAGTGGGGTTTATCAAGGGGGACAATATCATTGCTTCTGCGGGACGTAATCTTCTTAATGTATCATTTTAATTTTCTATAAAGATACAAAGCAACATTATCTGGTTAACTTTTATCAAAATCAATCTCATATAATTCACAACCTTCTTATACCGGTAACATATGTTTACTGACCCGTTCGCTTCTCCGGTCTGCTCTCTCTTTCAACTAAACCGATCTCAGATTTTTCAATGAAGACGCTAACGCATGCGTGTTCAACGTTGTTTAAATAGCTGTTGTAGTATTGTTTGATTGGGGCTTTCTCAAACACAGACCATCCAATCAATGCTGATGTTTAAACCTTCAGGTTGCACTGTATGAAGTTGGTGAATCCACCATTGTTCTTGATATGATAATCTCTGTTCGACTGATTTTCCTTGAGACCCATACAGTATTGACTCTATACTCCAACATTTTAAGGTTTCGAACTTGTGGCCCATAGTCAAACAATGTTGCACTATTGGGGCTTCAAGCCGCTTACAACGCAATCTACTTTGATGTTCTAGCATGCGTGTCTTCAATGTACGAGTTGTTTTACCAATGTATAGTAATGAGCAGGGACAGCGAATTGCATACACCACAGATTTCGATTGGCAATTAGTTTTCTGTTTCAGATAATATACTTTATTCCTATGGGTAAATTGCGAAGTTTCTAATGTAATACTACAAATGGTGCAGTGGCCACATTTTTGATGCCTACCCTCCGTTTTTTCTGAGTTCCAATTTAATGGTCTCAGTACTGCTGGTGATAGATATTCCTTTAGACTTCGATTCTGCTTCCATACGCATCTGATTGACATTTCTTTTAGTGCTGGAATTGTGTCTAATACTCGTCTATGTTTTTTTATTATCTTTTGAAGTTTAGTACTGAGTGGTGAAAATGTCGTAACAAGATTAATATTCTGAGTATCCATTTGTGCAGCATTCTTTTCTTTATAAGTAAGTAGTAACTCTCTATTGTTATAGAGAGCTCTATTGTAGGCTTTATGCACTATCTTCTGTGGATAACCTCTACTTTGAAAACTCTTCTTCAAATATTTTGCTGAATGTTTAAACTCCGTTGTTGTAGAGCAGTTTCTCCGGTATCGAAGAAACTGTGATACTGGTAAACTGTTCTTTAAACCTGTTGGATGAGCACTATCATAGTGCAAAAGTGAATTTTTTTGTGTAGATTTTCTGAAAACTGTAGTTTGCCATCCTGTTGAAGCTCGAATAATTTTAACATCTAAATATGTGATCTGTTGTTCATGGCTTTCAAAGGTAAACTTCAAGTTGTTATCACATGCATTTAGCCAGCTTACGAAATCCAACAGTTCTATTGTTGATCCTTGCCACAGCATAAAGACATCGTCGATGTATCGATGCCAAGATTTTATATTAATTGCAAAAATATAAAATCTTGGCATCGATACATCGACGATGTCTTTATGCTGTGGCAAGGATCAACAATAGAACTGTAGGATTTCGTAAGCTGGCTAAATGCATGTGATAACAACTTGAAGTTTACCTTTGAAAGCCATGAACAACAGATCACATATTTAGATGTTAAAATTATTCGAGCTTCAACAGGATGGCAAACTACAGTTTTCAGAAAATCTACACAAAAAAATTCACTTTTGCACTATGATAGTGCTCATCCAACAGGTTTAAAGAACAGTTTACCAGTATCACAGTTTCTTCGATACCGGAGAAACTGCTCTACAACAACGGAGTTTAAACATTCAGCAAAATATTTGAAGAAGAGTTTTCAAAGTAGAGGTTATCCACAGAAGATAGTGCATAAAGCCTACAATAGAGCTCTCTATAACAATAGAGAGTTACTACTTACTTATAAAGAAAAGAATGCTGCACAAATGGATACTCAGAATATTAATCTTGTTACGACATTTTCACCACTCAGTACTAAACTTCAAAAGATAATAAAAAAACATAGACGAGTATTAGACACAATTCCAGCACTAAAAGAAATGTCAATCAGATGCGTATGGAAGCGGAATCGAAGTCTAAAGGAATATCTATCACCAGCAGTACTGAGACCATTAAATTGGAACTCAGAAAAAACGGAGGGTAGGCATCAAAAATGTGGCCACTGCACCATTTGTAGTATTACATTAGAAACTTCGCAATTTACCCATAGGAATAAAGTATATTATCTGAAACAGAAAACTAATTGCCAATCGAAATCTGTGGTGTATGCAATTCGCTGTCCCTGCTCATTACTATACATTGGTAAAACAACTCGTACATTGAAGACACGCATGCTAGAACATCAAAGTAGATTGCGTTGTAAGCGGCTTGAAGCCCCAATAGTGCAACATTGTTTGACTATGGGCCACAAGTTCGAAACCTTAAAATGTTGGAGTATAGAGTCAATACTGTATGGGTCTCAAGGAAAATCAGTCGAACAGAGATTATCATATCAAGAACAATGGTGGATTCACCAACTTCATACAGTGCAACCTGAAGGTTTAAACATCAGCATTGATTGGATAGTCTGTGTTTGAGAAAGCCCCAATCAAACAATACTACAACAGCTATTTAAACAACGTTGAACACGCATGCGTTAGCGTCTTCATTGAAAAATCTGAGATCGGTTTAGTTGAAAGAGAGAGCAGACCGGAGAAGCGAACGGGTCAGTAAACATCTGTTAACGGTATAAGAAGGTTGTGAATTATATGAGATTGATTTTGATAAAAGTTAACCAGATAATGTTGCTTTGTATCTTTATAGAAAATTAAAATGATACATTAAGAAGATTACGTCCCGCAGAAGCAATGATATTGTCCCCCTTGATAAACCCTACTGGAGAAACGCCACAGCGCGCATGAGAGTGAGGCGTCGGGGGTTTAGCAAACATCATTTGTGGTGGCAAAGAAAAGAATGGGACATAGGCCGATGTGATTCTACATAAGTTAAGTAGAATAGCAAACGCAGTTTTTTAAAAATATTAGGGTATGATAAGAGTCAACCCGTTAAAGAAAATAACAAAAAAAAGGCTATTAAGCAATATTATGCAATGAAAAGAGAAAAAAAGTGGCTGAGGTCATTGATGCTAAACGTGCACTAATTTGGGTGTAAGTTATTGACCCAATAAGAAGTGTGACAGCAAGTAGCTTATAAAAGCATACGAAAAAAACTTGCCGTTTATCTGAGACCATTATAAGCCATAATTTAACGAATGAGAACAATTTATTGGATGGTTTAGAATTATATGGGTGAAATGTATTACAAATAGATTATCTAGTAATTCACTCTAAAGAAGTCCTATATTGAACTGTCTGTTAGCACACAAGCCCTTTGTTTTTAAGTACCATCAAGTCTGTGCTGACTCCTGGTGACCCAGCAACCCCTGGTTTTCTTGGCAAGATATGACCAGAAGTAGATTGGCAGGCATTTTCTGAGCAATGGAGGGCAAAGTAACTTGCCCAAGATCACAAAGAGTGCCAGTAGGAGTCAAACCCTGATCATGTGAGTACTAGGCTGTTGCTCTAACCACTAGGCTACTCTTCCACTGTATGCAAACTTATAGACAGTATCTAAGAACCGTTCTTTGTGAACTAGTGGCAACATCAGTTCACCCAAATAGGCGATTTAGATAACTTTCCCTTAGATATTTTTCTATCAGGTTGTTTAGTAAAAACAATCACATTCCAAGTTTAAAAAATGTAGCAGAAAGACTATGTGCATCTGTGAAAAAATAAATAAACTGCTTATATATAGGTTTTCAGACCTACCAGCCTCCCCCAATACAAACACACACAGAGATATACACGCTGAACAGGATAATACATTTTAAACTTAATTTTAATATTTACAAGCTTGATTAACCTTTATGCTACTGATGTGCATAAATGACCTCTTACAGAGCTGGGAGGCCTCACTCATTAGCAGTGCGTCATACTCATTTGAAGGCTGTCTCACTCTCACATTCATTGAGCCTCTTATCTCAAGCACTAGAGCAGCGGTTCTCAACCTGTGGGTCGCGACCCCCACGGAGGTCGCCACAGGATTTAGCGGGGCTCTCCTCATCTCCGCCAAGTTAAAAAAAAAATTAAAACGCGCCCAAGTTGCTGCTGCTGCCGAGTCCGCTTCTCGGCAGCAGCAAACTCACCCCCTTCCTTCTGGTGCAGCCGTGGCTCCCTGCCTCTTAGGGAACCGCGGCTGTGCCTGTAAAATCATTGCGGAACCTTCCTGTCTCTCGACGGGCTCCATGCAGCATTGTCCCGCCTCCAAAGGAAGTGGTAAAGAACTTCCTTTGGAGGCAGGACAATGCTGCACGGAGCCCGTCGAGAGACAGGGAGGCTCCACAACAATTTTACAGGCACAGCCGCGGTTCCCTAAGAGGCAGGGAGCCGAGGCTGCATTAGATGGGAGGCAGACATGGGGAGAGGTGATGAGGGGGCAGGGAACCTGCAACATGGCTGACATCGACAGGGGGGGACTAACATGGAGGGATGGAGGGAGGAGGGGCTGCCATGGACGGAGGGAGGGAGGGAGGGGGGCTTTCATGGGCAGAGGGAGAGAGGGAGGGGCTGATATGGATGGATAGATGGAGGGAGGGCAGCTGACATGGACGGAGGGGGGCTGACATGGAGGAGGGAACTGATATGGATGGATGGAAGGAGGGGGGCTGACATGGACAGAGGGAGGGAGGGAGGGGACTGATATGGATGGATGGAGGGGGTTGACATGTATGGAGGGAGGGGAGGGATGTGGGCTGACATGGAGGGATGGAGGGAGGGGGCTGATATGGATGGATGAAGGGAGGGGGGCTGGCATGGACAAAGGGGAGAGACAAGGGGACATACTGGACAGACAGGATAAATGCTGGACAGAGGCGAGAGACAGTGCGGGTTAGGATTATAATGGGCTGATGGGGGAGCTAGCACTGGTAATGGGCAGATGGGGGGGCTAGGACGTAATGGGTTGATTAGGGAAGGCTAGGATTGGGAATGGACTGATCAAGGGGGGGTTGGGACTGGTAATGGGCTGATAGGGGGGTAGGACTGGTAATGGGCTGATTAGGGGAGCCTAGCACTGGTAATGGGGTTGAGGGGGGGGACTAGCACTGGAAATGAGCTGATTAGGGGAGGCTATGACTAGTAATGGCTGATGGGGTGGGGTAGGACTGGTAATGGACTGATGGGAGGCTAGCATTGGAAATGAGCTGATCGTGGGGGGGCTATGACTGGAAATGAGCTGATTAGTGTAGGCTAGGACTGGTAATGAGCTGATGGGGTAGGACTGGTATTGGGCTGGTTAGGGGAGGCTAGAACTGGTAATGGGGTTGAGGGGAGATTAGCACTAAAAGTGAGCTGATTGGGGGGCTTTGACTGGGAATGGGCGGATTGTGTGGAGGGGAGGATAAAGCTGCTGGCCCTGGAAGAAAACTGGGGGCTAAGGCTACAAATGGGCTGATACGAGGGGATGGGAGAATGGAACTGGAAGGGAGTGGATCTGAGAGGGGCTGCCATGGTATTTGTACTAGAAGGGACTGGTCGAGGGGGACTGGAAGGGAATGGACACCAGTGGCAGTCATGGGAATGCAAGTTGACATTGGAAGGTACTGAGAGTGAGGACTGGAAAGGGGCTGATACTGGGGAGAGTTACTGGGACTGGAAATAGGCTGATGGAAAGAAGTGAAGAAAACGAAAGAAGAGATAAGAAATGGCAGATGGACCATAGACCACAGAAAGAGAGCTAAGAGAAGACAGGAAAGCAGAAGCCTCAGATCGGGACCAGCATGATCAGAGAATAAATTGGTCAGACAACAAAGGTAGAAAAAATTATTTTATTTCATATTAGTGATTTGACTACAAAATCATCATAATTTTGAAATCAAATATTGTTACTTGTTATTGTGATTAATTATTGTGGTTTAAATAAGTCAATTTTATAAATAAAAACATATTGCAAAGGCCTATAATATATTCATAATTCAACTAATGATTAAAGCGACAATGCGTTGTTAATGGTAAAGGAAGAGAGACGCATTTGATTTTATCATTGGGGGTCACCACAAGTTGACCAATGGTAAAAGGGGTCACGGTACAAAAAAGGTTGAGAACCACTGCACTAGAGCCTCAGTGCACGGACACTGATCACCATTTTCATGAGAAACAAGCCTAAGAGAAATAAAAGCAAGTGGCCCAGCCAATAGGAAGAAAACTGAGCTCACCTCCCCCTGCCCCATCTCTTTCCCCCGTACCCACAAGTATGCTGCTCTGAAACCTATGAACATGCTCAGCCCAGAGAATTTACCCGTATCACCTCCACTATATCTTGATCCTTATAGAAGCTCCCAAGAACAGCAAAGGACATTTTATGTTGCTGTTTTCTGCAGATAGCAACAGTAGTTTCGCTTAGAAAACTAGTGTAAGTTCATATATTTAACAGGATTTTTTATACCGCTTTATAATTAAGTCAAAGCAGTTTACATTTTAACTTGGTAATGTACATTAAATAGGGACAGTTTATAACTTGGATTCTTCTGAGACAATGGAGGGTTAAAGTGACTTGCCCAAGGCCACAAGTAGTTCTAGTGGGAATTGAACCCCAGTGCTCCGACCATCCTGCACATATTGTCTATGGAAGGCTGTGAGTTTAAAAAAGTGATTTTCCTCATAAGCAGATGAGGAACTTTACCCACCTGTGGATAGAACTATATGAAAAGGAAGATGCTCTGATGTGTTTATTTTTTGTATATAGTTGAAAGGCCTAAAATTCATGGTGATGATAACGCCCCTGCCTTTGTCCTTTACGAAAAGACTGAGGTTCTATGCACATGGCCAACAATTTTCTATTGCAGGGAGATGAAATGTTGAATACAATAGCTACTCAAAGGACAGAATCTACAATTTCTCCCCATTGTAGTCTAGCAGTAAAAGAGACAAAACTAGGTGGAGATTAATAACCACAAAGGCCACCCAGGCAGTGACCGTGTATAGGAGGTATGCTTCACAGGACAGCAAGCAATTCAGTTTGCCCTTGGTCAATATTCAGTACAGTAAGAGAATAAAGAACAAGAATCAAAATAAAGCGCCCAAGAGAAGAAAGAGCCCCAGGTTTCTTTAGTGGTAGGGGAAAAAAATCAGCTTTCCCATTCCTATTTTTCCTTTACCCATCAATCAATGGTTACCTTTTTTTGAATCTTTCTAGTCTGCCATGTCATATTTCTACATGCGAAATTCAAATAGTGCAAAAGAAAGAGCACTTTAAAAGAAATCAGGAATCATTCTTGCTCAGTTACGTATGAACAGTTTGACTCTGAAACAGTTATCAGAGAGATCTGTATGCTCAAAGTAGTTTCTCAGCATTTATTGTATCTTTTCATCTGGAAAGAATGTCAAAAGGTTTCTGGGTTCGAAGAGGTATATTAATGCTAATGGGATGATTTCTTCGGTCTTGAAAGGCAAACACATTGTCCCTTGGTACCAATGCCCAGCAGATGAGGCATCTGAAATCATGGTCCTCCTGTACGAGAATAGCTATGATATAAAATGCATTGAGTGCTACAGTAGGTCAGCTGATGGTAATCTCTAGAAAATAAAAGCTTCAAGGTCACAGATTTAAGTCGGTACATTTATTAGTGGTATAAAGGTGCATGCATAACTTCATGCAAATAGCTAGGTAATGAAAATGCTGCTTTGGAGACCAATTTTTACTGATTTCAGTTTCAATGAGCAGTCTTAACAGGGCACTATTTACTTTCATTTTACTTAAATGTGGTAAGCTAACCACTTGGGAAATGAACTAAAAGCTGCGGCAAAGAATCATCATGTGAATATTAAAAGGATTAAAGCGTTCAGCCTGAAAGTTCAGATCAAAGGTAATTACATTCTAGTGAAGGCTGGCAGACTGTAGTCAAGAAGCAGGTAGCTAGATACGAGTGGGCTTTGTTTATGATGGAACCATATCATTCGCCTTTTGGCATCTCGCGTAAGAGACTGAAACATAAACATCATAATAATGGCAAATCGAAATTTCAGATGCAGAAAACCTTGTCACCTATCTGATCATGATGATGGGAGACCTACAAGCACGTTTAGTATTGGCTTCGCTCATCAATTTCCTTGCCTGCAATGCCCTGGTTCATACTCTAATTATACAGAATCCCAAGTCACACTAGTTATTGGAAGCAATCAAGTCTGCATGAGTTTGCTGATGATTGCCGACAAGTTTCAGGTCCTTGTCAAAATCAACCCTAGCCCTTTGATTGTTCAAGGCAAACTATGTCAAGTATAATCACCCTGTCATACTTGCACTACTTTAGAAATGTTTAATGTGACCAACATCATATCATCAATATGACTGCTTCTCGTTGCTTCACACACTCTGTAAAATAACTCAACATACTTGGCTTATCAACTGAAGTAGGGTCTTTGGATTTGAGAATGAATCACACTGCTGTAATTCAATTCTTCAGTTTAAGTAAAACTTAGAAATATAAGCTTATTTAGCCCTTTTGCTGGAAGGAGAAAGAGAGAAAGTCTTCATCTTCTAAAAACTTTTCAACTATTGAAGTGAAATAGCAGCAGGAAATCCCCTCCATGGCTCAAGCACTAGGTGCAAACCATAGTGGCACAGGAGGTTTAAAAAATATGTTTGTTGTACTCAGCTCATGTCTTTATGTTCATATCCTCTGTTCACTGGGGCTAATTAAGCCTGATCACAGAGAAACAGTGGTATACTCATGACTAGGGAGTGAAGATCATAGTTACTCTCATGGTGGCCTCTCTCCGCAAGATGAAGGCCACCAAGGGTCCTTGAGTCACCCAGATATTCCAGTGGAGAGGGGGCAGCAGAAGCCGCCATGGGGCTAAGACA
Organism: Ichthyophis bannanicus; assembly: GCA_033557465.1. Taxonomy (NCBI): domain Eukaryota; kingdom Metazoa; phylum Chordata; class Amphibia; order Gymnophiona; family Ichthyophiidae; genus Ichthyophis; species Ichthyophis bannanicus. The sequence continues at coordinate 38,825,977 of CM066050.1, read as the reverse complement.
AAATAATAGAGACATGTATAGATCTAGAGAGGCAGTTCTACCTTACTGAGCTGGGTATTCAGACCCCAGTGAACAGAGTTTGGAAGCAGCAAATATCACATGCAAGAGACGGTAAGAGCATGAGCAGCAGGACTAGTTAAAGGTGCATACAAATTTCCATTGTTAAAATGCTAAAAACGAGGACTTCTAACTTTAATTTTTTGCCATAGACTTAGGACCCCTTTTAGTAAAGCCCATTAGCCAGTTAATATACGTTTTAACAAACGGGAACTGGTAGTCTGGAACACTAATGCATAAGCATGTCTGCCATTGCCGCTAAAATACACGTTATCAATGACTGAAGTCTGGGGTAGGGAATGGGGTGGAGATTTGATGTGGAGAGCTCATTACCATTAGCGCTAGGGCAATTGCCACGTGCTCAGCGGCAATATGGCTTCTTATCAATATGACTTCTCTATGGGAATCGTCGTGAACCTGCTTTAGTGAAACACACTTTTGAGTTGCCCATCGTGCGTTAGCTGCTGGGAACATATTGGTCACACCCCAACAGTGCTTTAAATGCAAATCCTTAGTGGCCCTTCATAGGGAAACATTTCCACAAAACCATAAAACAATATTTTGTTTTCAATCGAACAAATAATTGTAAAAAAAAAAAAGAGAGAAAATTTTCCCTTACTGAGCATTTTTAGAAACATAGGGCGGCATTTTTGAAGGCATTTACACAGGTAACTTGCCCTAGTTACCGTTGTAAATGCCTTATCTGGGATTTTCGATAGGCATCTACACGGATAGTACCTTTTGAAAATCCTAGATAAGTCCCTAACACGTCTAGATGCTATGTGGTTAGCATTGGGGCATGTTTGGGCATTCTGTGGTGGAGCGGGGGAAGATGAATGGGCTAAGTGGGTAGCAGCGATTTTCGATGCTACCCATTTAGCCCTCTGTGCCTTAAAGATAGGCGAGCTTTTTCCTTGCCTATCTTTAAGGAGCAGGGGCTAAATGGGTAGCATCGAAAATCGCTGCTGCCCGCTTAGCCTCGGTGGCTGCCGGCACATCCGGCATAACCCGGATTTTTACTTCTGTCACCACAGATGTGAAAATCTGGGTTAAGGGGGTTGGTGGCACATAGCCTGCCTAAATCAAAATCAGGCCCATATGAATGTTTTTGAATTTTCACACATACTTTCACAAAATGAGGGAAAAAAACAGTTTCTTCACATCTTTAGCTTAAGAGGCAAAAAAGATAAAATTCCATTTCATCTCAGGTAGGTTGTTTCAGGCAGAAGGAGCAGCAAATTAGAAAGATCAAAGTCTAGAGTTGGCAAGTGGAAGAAAAGGGCGCAGACAGAAGGGATCTGCCAGAAGAGCGGAGTTCCCAAGGAAGGGTGTAGGAAGAGAGAAGAGAGGAAAGGCAATGAGGAGACGCCACATGAAGGCACTTATAGGCCAGTAGGAGAAGTTTGAACTGGATGCAGAAATGGACAGGGAGCCAATGAAGTGACCTGAGAAGAGGGATGACAGGAGCATAGTGACACTGGTGGAAGATTGGATGTGCAGCTGAGTTTTGGACAAACTGAAGTGGGGAGAAATGATTCAGAGGAACACCAGTGAAGAGGAGGTTGCAATAGTCTAGACGGAAGGTGACTAGAGAATGACTATGGGTCTTAGTAGTGTGTTCAGAAAGGGAGGGATGAATTTTGCCAGTGTTATAGAGAAAGAAGTGACAGGTTTTAGCTATCTGTTGATGTTTGTTTGTTTGTTTATTTATTTATTTAACCGGTTTTATATACCGCCTTTCGACACATCAAGGTGGTTTACATCAAACAGTAGCTTACATCAAACAGTAGCGAACAGATCATACATAGAACCATAATAGACAAACATCGAACCTTCATATCAACATGAAAAGTAGATAACTATGTATATTAGTATATGCTAACAATATACTGTATACATGAGATGCGCAGCATACTTGGGACTTGTAGGCTAGGGGGAAGAAGGGACGGGGGGTATGAAGAGGGAGCATGGCTAGAAGGGAGGGTACGGTTAGTTGGTAGGGGGGCTGGGCATAGGGGATAGTACAATTAGTGAAGGACTGACGTTTGGTAGGCATACTTAGTCCGGAACCAAGGAAAGTGCTCAAGGCACTTGGAAGGCATACTTAGTCTGGTGCCATGGAAAAATGTCAGGGAACAGGTAAGTTTTTGTTTTCTTTTGGAAGTCCTTGAGATCATTTAGTGCACGGATGTCATCTAGTAGGGCGTTCCAGAGCCTCGGGGGGAATAGGAAACAAGCCCTGATTAAGGATTGAGCATTGTATTTCCTGTTGTCTGTAGGGATAGCAGGAGAGGTTTGTGTGCTGGACCTTCTGGATCGATTGTCTGCCGGCCTTTTTATAAGGGTTTCTAGATGTGTGGGGAAAAGGAGAGAGAAGAGTCAAAGATAAGCTGAAAGATGTGAGCCGAGGAAGCAGGGAGGAGTAACAAAGTATGTGACAGCAGATAAAGACCAGTAGAATGTTATCCACAGAAATAGAGAAAGGAGGAAGGGGGTGGTGGGCTTAGGGAGAGAGATAAGGAGCTCAATTTTGGCCATGTTCAATTTCAAATGGCAGTGAGACATCCATGCAATAATATCAGATAAGCAGGCAGAGATCCAGGCCTAGATTCCCAGAGAGAGTTCAGATGCAGAGAGATAGATCCGAAAACCATGGGAGGAGATGAGTGCACCAAGGGCTGAGTGTAGAGAGAGAAAACGAGAGGACCCAAGGGCATTAGCTACTATCACAGGTCTAGTGCAGATTTAACACCCTATGGTAGCAGCTAACCCATAAACAGAATCAGATATTGCAGGCACTTTTCTGCAATATTTCATTTTTTCATGGTATAGGGCTGCAGAGGCAGGATCAGGATGAAGAGTAGGGGTGGCATTGGTTGGCAGCCACCATGTGAAAAGATTTTTGCGTGATGGCTGCCAAAATTTGGCCAGATTGCAGCGACAGATAGCGCCACCTCAAAAGCTCCTGCCCTCCTCAATGGGCCTAACAAAGATGGCCATGATCTTACAGTGCTGCCTCCTAGCATGAGGCTAGAGGGCAACACCTCATGATCACGGCCATTTTGAAATGGCCAGATGACAGAGCAGGAGCGGGGAGGACCACTTCTGCCCCATAGACCTACTAGACCACCAGGAAAAGCAAAGGTTGGCCTTTGGGGGTGTCCATAGAGGGTGGAGTCTGGGGCTGGGAGGGGTCACATGGGCTCCCCCTTTGCTGGCTGGCTAGCTGGGATCTTCTTTTAAAACAAGGAAGGGTGAGGGAAGAAGGGGGCTACCAATAGGATAGCCAGGACAGTATTTTGAGGATTGCAAGGATGGGAAGGGGGGACCATTTTTCTGACTGGCTAACCTGAATTACAGAGTGGCTGAGGATGCACTGATCCCCCGGGCAGCTCCTGATGGGCATTGGGAAATGTCCAGAGGGATCAGTGCTGCAGGGGTGCAGCACTTTTTCAATTTATATTGTTGATGCCCTGGATCGCAACACCATGGCACTGACAGTATTGTGAAGGGAGGAGCCTCAATCACAGCTGTTGGGGAGGCATGGTAGTGATTGGGGCACAGAGCTACTGAGTTCTGTGCAGCCAATCGCTACCATCCCTCCTCTTGGATTTACTGGGAGACCTGGGGTACCTGCATCGGCAGACATCATGGGACTTTTCCCACATAACCCGCCAAGGCAGGTAACGGAAGGTCTCTGCAGGAAATCAAGAACCACCCCAGTATCTGTAGGGACTAACCCAGATACTGCAGAGTTTTTCCCTTACCGGGCAGTTTTGGTAGCTAACACACTGCTATAGATGCCGAAACCTAACACAATTTAGTAGACATGTCCCATAGAGTTAATTAACCTTGTCAAAGAGATGTGAAAGGAATGAACCATCAGTGGAGTCACCTTTCAATCAGGATAATCTTAAAATACGGTTTCTATGAAATTTAGGTAGTTCTTTATTCAGTTTTTTTATTTGTGGTAGTAAAAAAGAATTTGCTTCAGAAATGGCAGTAGTAATGACAAACAATCTAAAGAACAAATCTTATCTATGAGGCCAAAGAGACTGGCCGCCATTGATATGTTCATCATTAGAGCAATGACCAAACTAACTCGCCAACAGGTCGCCAAGGTCTCTGTGACAAAATGTGGCTGTTGTTTGCATTTTATTTCTTGGTGTATTTTCTTTTCCTGATTACAAATGAAGTCATTGCTCCTGAGAAGCCCGTGCCAGTGCTAAATGTGCACATAAGAAATGCTTCAAGCTACACGCCAAGTTGTTCATTTTTTTGGATTAGTGTATGGAGAAAGAGTTAGGCAAAGTTCTCTCTCTAGCCCTGGCGCATTACATTAATGTCAAGTCAAAAAGAAGCAACAAAATCATTTTCTCAATTGTTTGTCTCCTTGTCCTGCAGCAATGAAAAGAGAAATTAAGATAAGTGGAAATCATGGAACACTAGTGAACATCTGATGATAGACAAAAGTAAAAATAGTAACTAAATGTTGGCATAATCAAAATGATAACAATAAAAATACAGTTGCATTCATGGCGGGTTTAGAAGATGGACTCTAGTTCCTCACAAATAACATTCTCTTACGTTCTCATTCTGGACAATCACTGTCATCTTTACTTTATTGAACACATTAGTTTTAAGGTGCTTCCTGTCTTGGCAGTCAAGAAGACCCTTTAGCCTTCCATGTTGACGTTCTTTGGATTAGCGTGGGTTTAAAACACTGAAGCCCGCTAAAGCAGATAATGCATGTTTTAGTAATGCATGTGGTAACGGCCCATGACAACTGTTATCACACGAGTATGACAATTACCATGCTCTAATTCCTTTGTTAACTGCATATTGCGTGATGAGGTAGGGAATGGGTGGGTTAGGTGCAGAGTGTGGAGAGCCCATTGCAGTTAGTGCATGGCAATTGCACATATACTAACTGTTAATGTGGAAATTAGCATGGCTGTACTTAATGATACCTCTTTCGGTGGTTTTAGGTACACCCACATTAATTGCACCACATGTTGGGATACGTGCCCCTGCAGTAACTGCTGGGAACATGGTGGCCACGTCTCCCAAAAGCTACCACATAGTGTGCGTTTTCATGCTAAATGCACATTAAGTGCAAAACTTTAATGTGCTTTATTAAAGGGGCCCCAAAATGTTTCTCTTAGCAGGAAAGGATCTTATTTTCAGTGGTTTCCTGAAGACCCACTAGCTGATTTTTGACCATCAGTTGTTTGTCATTATGGAGAATTTGCCTTTCTCTCCCAGGACATTATTAGAGCAGTGTGAAGTGTCGTCTCCCTAACCAATCTGCATATCCCTCTGTTTTGCCATGTTTTTCAGAGCTTTCATTTGTTACTGTGGCCTTTTGTTATTTTATGTGTTTGTTTCTCAGATTTATCTCCCACCAGATGCTCATTGCTCTCTAGGCAAGGGATGAATGCCAGTTCCTCTTCTACTCATGTATTTCGCTGCACTGTCATATTTGAAGAACTGACGTTGACACTTTAATGACCTGCTACACCTCTTGTACAGTTAGTTTCACTGGCAATGTCATTAATGTAAAGCATGATCGGGCGTAACCCTAAGCTTCAAGCACACATATCCATATAGTGGCAATAGCACTACTTGCTATGGGATCATTCTGAAACATGAATAAGCCGCTAGGGCATGTGACAGAGATGTTGTGCAGGTGAAAACGTATACGTTGGCATTCCGAAACCCCTAGGCCATGTATGTATAATACATGGGCACAGGGATCTCAGAACATCCCTGGGAGGGGCAGAATGGGGACATGGTGAGGTGGAGAGACGTACAAAGCATATTCCAGAAGGCCTGTGTACATCTCCATTGTTCCCCGTAGATGTGCTGGCTGTTCCTGCAGAAAGATGGAATAAGGCCAATATTCAGAAATAATTCTGCATTGTCTATACAGCGGTCGGCAATAGAATCCCACAAAGTGATATGGCAGCAGTCTGTAATACACAGCTTGCAGCATATATTACAAACAGTTATCAGTGGTGTGACATGTACAATAGCTCAAGGGTAATATGAACCACCCCTAAACAGGATGCAATAGTGCACATGGTGGCCAGACTGTCAGATGCTGAGTGTGCCAAAGGAGCCAATATGGGTGACCACGACAAATCGTGCAGTCAGTACAATGGGACTGTTGATGTCAGACTGTGAATGTGTGAGCAACAGAGTATGCAATGACTGAGAATGGGGATGGGATATGAAGGGCAGGCACTTCCCACAATCCTGGAGCACCAACTGATATTCATAGGTGCTGAGTGACTGAATGTCCCTTTCTAAGTTATAATGTAAACTTCTTTGACTGAAATGATACAGTGGTATAAAAATCCTGATGAATAAAGAAAGAAATCCCAGAGATAACTCACCTGTGATGTGAAGGTCAAACAGGAGTATCTGGCATGCAGATCAGGGAGCGGGCCCATGAACCATAAGACATGAGTGCAGTAGTGCCCATAGACCTCTGATTGTGCTATCATGCCAGCCATATCCAGGGCACCTCTAGTTCAGCGTGATGTGCGCTGGTCAAATCTCTGCTTAACTAATTAGTTTTGAACTTGGTGTCTGTGCTCAGTAAAGACAGAGTCTGTGCCTGGAGGTAGACATCAAGAACCAGGCCCAGCTTGCATACACACTGCCCTGTATTTAGGCAGCAACTCTAGATTCTGTTGTACTTAATATAGCGTAATGTTTGGTTGGGAAGAGCTGTTTTGTTAGCATTTGGATAGCTGGAGGTGCCAACTGTGGAGGAAATTGGCTGAAGGGAAGTAGGGCATGAGCGTTGAGCGTGCATGGATTGCTGATGGAAAATGGGTGGGTGGGTCAGACCTCGATACAATACAAGAGTAATATTATAAACAATGTTTCTGCTTTAAACTGCACTTTTTGCTTGTTAAATGGGCTCTTATAAAATAAGGTCAAGCCTAAAACTACATGCAGTATAAACGGGCGCATACGTGCACACTAGGTATGCCTGGGGGCAGAGCATGGGTAGAGTCATGAACACATGTAAAGTACACGTTGACATGTACACTTGCTCTTAAGAAGGCGCAATGTCTGCACCTTCAAATAAGGCACCATGGCTACTGGATTTGTGCTAATATGGTATACAGCTTTATAATAGGGTTAAATAGGAACCTTCCTGCTCACTTAAGTTAGGAACCCAATTATAAAACTACCTCCTCTATGCCCCATGTTCTCAGTAAACTATCTCTGAGGCTTTGCCTTGAGGGAATGGGATAGAGTTGGGGAAACGGTAGAGGGGAAAGGAGGGAGGTTGGGAAGATAGGGAGCAGTCCAAGGGATTGATTAGTGGCAAATGTGTAGAGATCATTTAGGGTGGGCACAGAGAGAAGTAGCCAAGCTGAGTGCTGGGGGCCTGAGCCATGGATTAGAACGAGCAACATTGACCTAATAGTTGTCATGAGTTTCCATACAGGGTGACCACTGAAAGCTTGCATTGCACTTCCTGGACTGTGTGTGGTTTTGGATCTCCATTTACAAGATATAAGAAGTTTAAAACAAAAAACGCTGATCACAACATTTGAATACTGACACAACAGTACCTAACGCACTCGTGTACCAGCAAACTTTGCACAATTACAGTAAGAACATATCAAAGTGCCTTCTACTTCAAACTGGTATAAATAAATGATTTTATTGTTTTACATGTGATGTTCTAGTACTACAGAAAAGAACAATCATGTTGTTTCACTTGATTAAAGCTCTCATTAAAGAGTAGCTGAAAGCTTAATGTTAGTTACATTTATAAAACATTACGTTTTCTTCTTAAGACGCTGCCCCAGGATGCCACATTCTTTCCCTTTTACAAATCTATTCTTTCTTAGATTGACTTTGCTTATTGTTCAAATACTTATTCCTTGGGAACATTCAGACTTACTGTATTGTTTCATGTTAAGCAGGGAAAATTTAACCAGAAAAGAAAATATATTTTCCTACATTATGAACCAAGGAGAAAAGCACAGATTATAGCTGAAGAATAATGACTATTCAAGTGTTTTTTTTTTGATAACTCAAAATGAAATTTTCGGTGCCACAGTTGTCATAGTAGTCACTTGAAATAAAAAGCAATTGAATCTTATTTGTCAAGGTTTATGGATTAGAAATGTTGTAATGATAAAGGATTTATAGCATCTTTGCCAAGTTGTCTAATTAGTATCTAGAATGGAATTCACTAATACCCAGAGAGGACAAATTTTCAGGGCCATTTATTTACCTAGGTAAACTGTTTGTCTAAAAATTCCTCCCCCTAATCTGTCAAAGCAATATACCTTGTTTTCCATAACCCACATAACTAGATGCATGTAAAAAAGGAGTTTGCAGGAGAAGGGGTGTTTTGGGAGGTTATTTTTAGCAAGGCTTTTCTGTGGGTAAAGCCTCATTTCTATATGGAAAAGGAGCTTTTCCAAAACTACACAGCTATATACGAGCGTATAAGTATTCCCATCAACAATAACGTGTACACATAGGCACGCAGTGCGTAGGTCTTCCTGGGATGATGGTCACTTATATTCTGTAAAATGCATACATCCACATGATCTAGAGCATGCATAAATGTGTGTGTGCATTTATATGCATTATTTATTTATTTTATTTATTTAACGTCTCTTATATACCGCACTATTGACATCAGCGCAGTTCACATGGAACAAAACATATACATACAGGTAACTGTAGTGTATTTTACAAGTAACAGGGATTAGATAACTTGGAAAACAATGTAATCTAATCAAGTCATAAACAATGAACTATATACATTAAATGCAGTTAAGATTCACTAGGTCTGAAGATGGAGTGGCTATTTCTCTAGGGAAAGGTTTATACTGGAAAGTAACTTAAGAATAGGAAGTGCTTGAGACTTTTCCTGAATTGTACTAAATTGGTTATGGCTCTCAGTTCTGGTGGGAGGGTATTCCATGCTGTTGGGGCATGAATGCTGAAGGCTCTTTTAGACGCTTCCTTGGTGTATTTGACTGTTATTTTCGGGACGATTAGGGTATTTATTGCTGCGCGCAATAATTATCTCCTGACATTCTCAAGAGTTTTATCAACATGAATGTAAGCACAAGACCCAGACAACATAACAGAGTGGACACCATTCAGACCCCTAGTATTTACTCTAAAACCACCCAATCCACACCTGCAAGAGCACTGTCACTAGCAGCACCGGCCCTCTGGAACTCCCTTCCAGGTGACCTGAAAGCCACCTTTGGCGCCAAAGACTTCAGGAAGAAACTCAAAACCCACCTCTTCACAGAACACTACGGAGCCTTCACTTATTGCACAACTCCCCCCCCCCCCTCCCACCACCAACAAACTCAGCTGCCTCAACTCATGACACTGTCTTGTAAATATTGCATATGCGCCTCTTTGTAAATAAGTTCCTACCAAGAACCTCCTGCATGTCCCCCACCCCAAACAGCTCTGTAATGCATAACTGCCATGTATCATGTTTATTTATCATGCAAACTGCTTTGATTATAAGATAAGACAGTATACAAAACTGTTAAATAAATAAATATATTTTGGTGGGAGCTTATTTTCAATAGGACATCTGGAGCAGAAATTGAAAAGTCTAAAGAAGACATTTTGATATTCAGTGGCACTATGTCTTTGCCTAGTGTCACTGAATATAGACGCCCAGGTGTGCAGAAAAGTAGGAGTCTAGTTTAATCATCTGGCCACCGAAAATAGGCAGCAGTACTTTTAAATTCTGCATTTGGCTAGATGCTCCAGATTAGACTCGGTTTTACGACACGTAAACCAAATGTATAGTCTAGGCTGAAAATTGGCAAATAGATGTCTAAAGTAAGCATTTTGCCCCCCCCCCCCCCCCACATCTGACACACCAAAAACCCACCTTTCCTGCCAAACACGCAGTATTATATATAGAGCGGGATATTTAAACCTGATCTATGTATAATGCTAACTCAAAACAGGGTATGAGGATCAATAGTAAACTCACAAGATACGAAAAGAAATCCCCTTATAAAACAAGTAGTAGAAAACCTTCTTTTGTCGGACCCTCACAAAACTGTCCTCAGTCATCTGGGCTAGCAACCAATATCCGGTCCATTTTACTAACTATATATATATATCGGAATTGGATTCTTCTACAAGTTTGACATTGATGAAAGGATGATGAATCTGTAGCAGAGCCTATTGATATGGAATGCTCTGTGGAGAATCCCTGATACATAATACAAAATATTGTTCTGGATACATGAGTATGAACTTCTAAAGATCTTTGACATAAACTCTTATACAGTATATGCAAAAAGTGAAAAAGTAAAAACCTGAATATAGCTCTGAATGTTATCTTGGTCATTAGAAAGCAATTGGCAAATCAAAAAAATTGCTTCCTTTCCTTGTTGCTCACTCCTAGGGAGAAGCAATGGCTTTTCCAAATCTATCTGGTAAATTGTTCTTTATGAGCTTTTTTGCCAGGAACATATATAAACCACTTTCAAACCTTGCAATTTCAGATGCTTTGGTCATTTTATTTTATTTATTTATTTATTTAAAATTTCTTATATACCGCACTATTCGGTATCAGCGCGGTTTACATAGAACATAAAATCAGACAGGAAAACATGTGTCTGAGTTTACAATAAACTGGACAACAAACTTGGATAACAAGGAAGTATTACAAATAACAGGGCAGCAAAACTTGGATAACCAGGGTAACTATTTACATCTTAGAGTCATAGAGATACATAAAACGTGCGCTCCAATGGTCAAGGACACCTTGATAGATGTGTTCTCAAGGCTCGCTAGGTGTTTTGGTGTTGCTGTAACTATTGAGGAGGGGTTGTGATTCAGCGTTCTCTGGGAAGTATTTGAGGAAAAGGTAGTGTTTGAGGGCCTTTCTAAACTGGATAAGGTTAGTGATCGCTCTGATGTTTGTTGGTAAGGTGTTCCAGAGTCTTGGTGCACAGAGACTGAAAGCCCTATTTGCTGTTGTTGTGGTGCAGCTTGTTAATTCTCGAGGAAACCTTAGCATATTTATTGCTGTGGATCTTCTTGATCTATTCGGGGTTATGGATTTGATGAGGTCAGTTAGAGAGGAGGAGAAGAGACTATTTACCGCCTTGAAAGTCAGTAAAATTGTCTTGAAGATGATCCTGGCGTGTATAGGAAGCCAGTGTAACTGCTTCAGAAGGGGCGTCACATGTTCTCTCCTAGAAGCTCCATGTAGAACCCTCGCTGTGCTATTCATTGCGAGCTGAAGGGGGTTCAAAATGGATTGGGGGAGTCCTAGTAAAATGACATTAGCATAGTCAAAATGGTGCATGATCAGAGCCTGGTAGATAGTACGGAAATCCTCTGGTTCAAGCAAGGGGCGTAGATGTCTGAGTGAACGGATCTTGTAGTAAATAGCTCTTACAGTGTTAGTTATATGAGCTTTCAGGTTGAGGTTTTGATCCAGTGTAACACCAAGGTACCGTATTGTAGGTTTTGATTGTAGATCGGCTTCTTTCACCTTCAAGTATTGTGGAGGGCTGAAGTTCGGGTTCCTTGATATGAAGAGCACATATGACCACAAATTACACAGCTTTTTCTTTTAGTAAAAATGTATTTTCCCCAGTTTATTTTCAGTCTGTTACTGATTTGTTTTATGGAGTGTCCCGCTAGTCTTGAAAGGCTAAATAACAATTCCTCATTTACCTCTTCCACCCCATTCATGGTTTTATAAAGCTTTATCATATTCCTTCCCAGTCATCTCCAAGCTGAAGAACACCAGTCTGTTTAGTCTTTCTTCATAAGGGAGCCCTTATATTCCATTTATCATTTCATTTTCTCTTCTTGTACCTTTTTTAATTTTACTGTATCTTTTTTGAGAGGGAGGTGGCAGAACTGCACACAGTTCTCAAGGTGCGCTCACCCTACAGATCGATAATATCCTTCACTTAATTCTCCATTCCGTTCTGAAAAATCCTTAACATCCTATTTGTTTATGTAACTGCTGCCACACATTGAGAATTTCAATGAATTATTCACAGTGATTCCAAAATCCTTTTGCTGGGGAAGTGACTCCTAATAGGGAACCCATCATTGTATACATATAAAGGCACATTTTAGAAAAGACGTTTCGGCCGTCCACGTGCACGTTTTGTCCCGATTTTAAAAATGGACACATGTCCAAAATGCATGGCAGCGGCTTGGCCATATTGACATCCCCGTGCTAAAGGTTTATCCCATGCTGACTGCAAGTCCATACCTGCTATTTTGCAAGCAGAGATGTGCGTCAGCATGCCAACCAGAAAACAAGTGTCCTCGTTTCCCCTCAATTTTCATTATCATAAAAAGTAGTAGGGATATCAGAGTACCTTCCTCTCTTTTCCCTCCAAGAATTTTGATGGCAGAAAAAGAGCTTTTCAGATGCCTATTCATGCCCTGGAGCAGAAATAAATATGGACATTACCTCTGGAGGATGGAGACGTGCTCGCCTTTTCTGAAATCAGGCATGTCTATCTTTACATGGACGTTCTTGTGTTGGGAACGTTTATAGAAGAGGTTTCTATAATGGCTCCGGAGACGTCTCCATGATTTGCCTCTCTATGTGCCTGTTTTTGGACATCCATCTCACAAATGCAATGCAATGAAATAACAATGTGTGGCTTCAAGCTTCTAAAATGATCGCCATAATTAGGAATATTTTTCCCTATGCACATCACTTTGTACTTGTCCGCATTAAATTTCATTTGCCATTTAGATGGCCAGCTTCCCATACTGCTTATGAGAAAAGGCTTGTGCGATCAATAGCGTGTTATCTGTGGCTAACCAGCTCTCCCAAAAAACGCCGCGCATGCGGGTTAGAGTTCAACTTTGCTGGTTAAATAATTTTATAGTGATGACGTCAGACTCTCCATCAGCAATAGTATGTGATGTTAAGGAGCCGGTTTTTGAAATGCTGTTAAACTACCGTCGATTCACAGACAAGCTCTCCACTCGATCATGCTATTGAGACCCCCTGGGGAAACTGATTTTAATTTGTATATCCATTTTTGCTCACGCAATATAAGGGTCTGTGCTCTAGATCTCCCACAGCTACTGACCAGTACCCGATCCAATCCAAAACAATGCAAGTCTTGAAATTCATGTTTATACTGCAGACAATGAGCCACTAATTGGGCCTCTATAACTTGACATCGAAGTCGACTGCGGTGCTCGCCAATCTGAACTTTCAATGGGCGGGTGGTCTGCCCGACATACATCAGACCGCATGGGCACTTGATGCCATGTATTATATGATCCGTAACACAGGAGGTTTGATGGCGCAAAACATACGTTTTCCCATGATACACAAAATCATTGATGTCTTCAGTAATGCAGCAAATGGTAGATTGGCCACACTTTCTATGACCTCCAGTTACTTCTTCTGTCAGCTGGGTCCCACGTAATTTCGTTGGGAGAGCTGGTTAGCCACAGATAACACGCTATTGATCGCACAAGCCTTTTCTCATAAGCAGTTAAGTCCAGTTAAGGTAGGAATATCACAACTGGAGGATTTCTTTAAAAGACAGCTTCCCATACTGGCAAGGTCTTTCTTCAGTTCCTCACAATTTGCTCGTGTTTCATTTGTAGGGATGCTCAGGCCAAAAAATTTATTTTTATTTTTTTTTTATGGTTTTTGTTTACATTTTTTTTTTCAATAATGTGCCCTATTGTGCAACAGGGTGAACTATTGCGCAATAGCACACTCTGTTCATGCATGCATGAGCAAACAGTGCGTGCTATTGTGCAATAGTGCATCCCATTGCAGCTTTCATTTCAAAATGAAAGCACATCCCAATGCATTTGAGGATATATTTGTCACAGCGTTTCACAATATTTTTCACAGTTGTTGTAAACAAAAACCATAAAAAAAAAAAAAATAAATAAATTTTTTGGCCTGAGCATCCCTACAAATGATTATTCGGTAAGAAATGTGTTGTAAATATGGCAGAACGGATAAGGGACTGTAAATGTAATATGCTCTTTCATTAACCATTTTCTAGCATCCTGAGTCTTATCTAATTGAGTTTCAGGGACCCTGTATTTGCAATTAATTCCACATCACGATAATATATTCAACCATACCTGCCAATGGCAAACCCTGGACCGATAACTCACATCTGTCGTATTTGTTTGCTCGGTGCTTTGATGCAATGTATCTCATTTAAAAAATGCACCTTGATATCCGACTGGCTATTAAACTTAGGATTCTACATATTGCTTTTGGCAGTGATAAAATCAGGCTGTCACCCTTACAATAGATAAAGCGCAGCTCATGTGCATCTTACCTTATAGGTACGTTCTTTCCCAGCTATAGCACGAAATATGAATGAATACAATCTTTAAAAACTAGGAAGAGAAGAGCACCTTTTCCATGGAATTTTGTTATTACTTATAAAACTTTTATTGCTTCCAGATTTCATTTAAGATTTTTTTTGTTAAATTCTCTCTCTCCAACGTATCATTTAAGCTCTGCCTATCACAGATTCATATCATGTGTTACCAGAGAAGCTGCCTGTGACAGATCCAATTGAAATTTAGAAGAGCTTCGAAGCTGTTGTCAAATGGTGAATATGATATAGATCCGATTGTTGTATGATTAAACCTAAATATCATTTACGCCACTCAAAAATTATTTAAGGTTTATGTCCACTACCCTCTTGAATGACAAAATATCAGTTTGACTTTACAGGTGTAAAATTTCAAAACCATTTTCATGGATAAAATAATGCTTTACCCACAGAAATGGGCTTTTATAAAATACCCTAAATACAGGTAAAAGTGTTGACATGGAGGAACGTTTATTAAAAGTTAGTGCACATTAACAAATGTTAACATGTGTTAAGTGCTGCTGCGTGCCGTTTATTTCTGTGGACGCAGTGACACTGAAAGCGTGTTAATGTTTAGTAAACATGCCCCGTAGTTACAATGTCTCCATATGTTTCTCTGCTGTACAGGGAAGCCTGGATGGCTTAAGAGCTGAGCCAGTGGCTCGGCCTACACAAACTTAATGGTTTTGAAAGCCCACCTCACCGGCCCATCTCTTCACCTCTATGGGAGCATTTTCCTTCAATCCCGCAGCTATGCTAGACTATAACTGTTTTAAAAATGAAACATAAGTGCTTCCTGTCTCATGAAAGATACAGGAAATGCCTGTGTTTTACTTTTAGAAATGGGGCGGTGCCAGTGGCTAAAGCCTAGTGCAGCCGCAGAAGCAGAGGAAAATGCTCCCCTTGGCTATGTAAATCATGACTTCAGCTGTAGCAAGGGGGCAGGGGGTGGAAGGAGGTGACTGGCTGGGACTGATGCTGGGAGGGGGGCTGGCAGAGAGCTGATGGTGATGTTTGGGGGACTGGGACTGGAAGAGGACTGACGTTGGGGGCAGGGACTGGAAGGCAGATGATGCTGGAGGGGCAGAAATGGGAAGACGGCTGATGCTGAGGGAGTGAAACTGAAAATGGACTGATAATGGGAGGGAGTTGGCTGGAACTGAGCTGATGCTGGAAGGAGTGTGACTGGAATTGGGATTAAGATGAAAGGTCAGGGACTGGAAGAGGACTGATAATGGGAGGTGCTGGGACTAGAAGAGGGCTGATGCTAGGGGGCTGGAAATGGGCTTATGTTGAGGAGGACTGGGAGTAGAACTGGGATGAGACTGTAATTGGGATGATGGCGGGGGATTAGGAACTGAAAGAAAGATGATGGTGGGTGGGGGATAGGTCTGGGACTGGAAGAGGCTTGATTCTGGGGGAATGGGATTGGAACTAGAAGTGGGTTGATGGTAGCAGCACTAGAACTGGAAGAGGACTGAGGATGGGAACCCGGGACGGGAAATGGGCTGGGTCAGAGGTGGTTGGAAAGGGGCCAGGACTGATTTTGGGCTGGGAATTTAGTACTGGGGGATGACTGGAATGGGGCTGGAAATAGGTTGATGCTGGAGGGGGGCTGGGACTATAAAGCTGTTGGGGGCAGAAACTGGGACTGAGACTGAAAGGGGGCTGATGCTTGGGTCAGGGTGGGAAAAAGGCAGAAGCTGGGAGAGTGTGAAGGGAGAGGGGATAGATATTGTAGGGGACAGAAAGAAAAAAGGTCATATATAGGGAAAGGTTAAGAGAGAGGGCATAAGAATATTTGCTGGGGTAAGGAGGAGGAATATGACAAAGATGGGGAATGGGAGGACTAGGGAAGTAAGAATAGGAAATGGAAAGCTGGTAAATAGGGATCAAATAAAGATGGGAGCAGCAGGTAAAGCCAAACAATCCCACAAAACTGCGGTATCAGTTATAACCAATCCACAGGACAAAAAAATTGATTCACCAAAATGATTTCAAAATCAATATAATTTTTGAAGAAGTAAAGATCTCAGACCTGTGGGGTTTTTTAAGAGCGGTCAAGGCAATGCTGACCCCTGGGTTTTCTTGGCAAGGCCTGACTGAAAGTAGATTGCCAGGCCTTTTTGTCCCAGGCAATGGAGGGTAAAGTGACTTGCTCAAGGTCACAAGGAGTGCAAGTGGGAATTGAACCCAGATCTCCTGGTGTGTTAAGGCTGTTGTGCTAACCACTAGGTTACTCCTTCACCAGACTAGTATAACCTACGTAAAATACCAGGTTAACATTGTTAACAGCAAGGGTCAAAAACTCTGTAAGTGGAAGGAGTTTGTGATGTTGTCACTGATGTAACCACAGAATTTGAAAAGAGTCATTTTTTCATGTTGAGTTGTAAAGTGAACCATTCTACTTCTGCTCTGAATCCTAAACTAATCATATTACTGTATATAACATTAAGTTAATCTGTACATAGTACATTAAGTTAATCTGTACATAGTTCCCCCGGTTGTCCTATTGTTGAAGTTCCCTGTTTAATGTAAAACTCAATGTTACTTGTATGCATTGTAGTATGTTCTTGTTCATTGTACACCGCACTGATTGTAATAGCGCGGTATAAAAGAATTGTTAAATAAATAAATAAATAAATAAACAGCAGGCCTAAATTAACTAGACAAGGCTGGTACGGTGACTGTGCTAGACATATATTCAGTGCCGCTATCTGTATGGATAGTGGCACTAAATGTATAAATTAAGTTAAAAGGCAGCACCAAGGCTGCTTTTAACTATAGGCAAAAGGGGCCGCTGCCCTGGGCCCCTACACAACGGGGGTCCAGCTGCCTCTAGCCCCAAAGTTACCAGTTCAGCAGTCCACTCCTTCGTGTCACATGCTGCAGGACTTTGAGCTGGATGCCGCTTGCCCCTCACAGTTAGTGCCAGCTGTTTGCACCCCGAGTCTGCTCAGCTAAAGAAAGCAAGCTGGCAGTCGCAGACTCTCCATCAGTGAGTGGCTGCCTGATTGCTCAGCGCTTCCCCATTACTCCGCCTCCATGCTGCACATCAGCCTATGCTAGCCTGGCCTGACACAGGTACCAAAGAGATGGCGCAGTGTGGGGCTAGCAAGGCACATGCAGAGCGCAGTGCATGGTGCATTGGGCAAGGCTGCATCGTGTGTTAAAGGGGCCCAGTCGGCAATGAGAATCAGTATTTAGAGCAATTAGCCCCCTCACTCCCCCCCTAGAGAGTATTAAGTAAGCAACTGCTTTTAACTTTACAGCTTCTGCGTCCTATTGAGAGGCAGGTGTATGTGCATGTGTGTGTGTGTGTGTGCCGGGGGTGCAGTGGAAGAACTAAAGTCAAAATTAAAGGGGGCCCTTCCTCAAAGATTTGCCCAGGGCCCCATAGGTAGTTTTTTATTTATTTTATTTATTTAGACAGTTTTGTATACTGCCTTATCCTTCAATCAAAGCGGTCACAACACAATTGGGGGATACATTTAACACGTGGGGATATGAGACACATACACTAATACTTACAGGGAACATGGGCAATGGAGGGTTAAGTGGCTTGCCCAAGACCACAAGGAGCATCTGTGGGACTAGAAACCCCAGTCCTTCCGGCCCAAGGTTGCTGTCCTCTAGTGGGATTTGAACCCCTGACCTTCTGGCCTGAAGTACCTTGCCCCAACCACTAGGCTACTCCTCCCTCCCATTTAACCTGTGCCAGAGACTGGACCAACTGAGAATGCATAATCCATACAGCAACATTGGCCCCAAGAGGGAGGCACAAAAGCAAAGTTTGACTCAGGGTGCCACAGCCTCTTGAAGCAGCCCTGGGAGAGACATTCCTGGGAGTGGGGTTTTCAAGTTCCATGTACTTTCACTCTGAGAAAGTAACAGCACTAAAATACTGTATGTGCAGGTGCTCTTCTATGCAAATAGAGAACACCAGCATAGCTTAACTATGACAATCTTGCAAAGTCCACGTAAAGACAGCTAGCCATGCACTTTCACCAATGCAGGTAGTTATAAATCTATCCCATATATAGATTTATACCTTAGTCCTAATGTTATATAAAATTACAGTTGGCAGATTCAAATCCCTACCCTGGTTATTGGCTTCTTCATTAGTCACAATCAAGCAGTTGGTGTAGTGGAACAGCCCAGTGCAAACTTCATTGGAAATGGACAACCAGAAGCCTTTGTGGTGGGAAGACTACTTGGGGGCCACATACTTAGACTCTTCTGCAGGGAAAACACTAGAAGGTTTTATGGGCCGAGGGTCCAGTTCTAGAAAAGAAAAAACAGAATGAGGACAGTGTTGGAGGTTCCAAAAGTGTTTATGTGCAGAAGCAGAAGTATTGAAAAATCCACATTTTTTAAAATCTAGATTTAGTGCACACCTTTGCAGTAGCAGTTCAAGGCAAGTTACATTCAGGTACAGTAGGTTTATTTCCCTGTCCTCGGAGAGCTCACAATCCAAGTTTGTACCTGGGGCAAAGAAGGGTTGAGTTATTTTTCCAAGATCACATCTACAGGCAATTCACAGTGAAGCTGCTAATACAGTTCTACTAGGAAATATATTTTGGTAATCCAGTTATCCTTCTTCAGTCTACTATCTAGAAACGTCTGTAGGAGGCTGGCTGTCAACACAGATATTAATCACTGCAGGCCAAGTACTGAAATTCCTACCCCCGTAAGCACAACAAATATAAGAGGACCATGATTGTCAAGAAAATCTCAGATAATGTTTTGCATAATCTTCCTAGTGGTTTTAGAATAGTAGGCGAGATCTAGGAGCTGGAAATTAGTTTGAAACTCTCCATACTAGAAAAACCAGGAATACTGTGAAAAAGGTATTGACTCTTCAGCGTCGTCCTTGCAAAACTGGTCACATTGCAAATAGTTTACAGTCTCTAGAAGTCTTGCCACTCATCATAGTTGCCAAGTTACCCATTTCCAGGAGTGAGATTTTAAGCCAGTTCTAGATTTCTGACAATCTCATCCTGATGCATTATGGGACCTGCAGCACTGATTACAATTGGTAAAACCAGGGACTACAAATACCATACTGCATTGCAATGCAAATTTAAAACCAGAACTGGCAAAAAATCTCACTCCTGGATCTGGGTAACTCGGCAACTCTGACATGTATATATTAGGGTTTCATTGTGGAGGTGGTGGGGGCAAATACGGTGACAAAATTCAAAATGGCATGGGACAGACACAGTGGATCCATTTATAGCAACAGAATAAAATCAAAATAAACTGAACCATCTAACTTCTCAACATATAGGGGTGTCCTGCATGGAGCGGTGGGTTCACCCCTAAACAAAGACATGGGGAGGGGGGGCCTGCACAGAGTGGCACCTACTCCTACGGCTGCCGCACACACAGATAATTTCATAGAAGCCATGTCACAACTAGGATTTCAACAACTAATAAACGAGCCCACTCATGACAAGGGCCACACACTCGACATGGTTTTCACTCCCATGGGGGACCAGTGCATTACAGAGAAGCCATTAATAAAGATAAACCCTAAACCGTGGTCAGACCACCACCAAATTGATATTCGGATGAAAATACCATCTATACCAAAGGACACAAAAGCACGAAGAGTAATGCACCAACAAAGGAGATTCAACAAACTAAACCTGGAATGTCTGGTAAATAACGTTCAGACCCACATAGACCTTAAAAGCACTGATCTCGATGCGCTAACAGAAAGCTGGAACACCGGAATACAGGCCGCAGCAAACCCCAAATGGAGCACCACCCCAAACCTTGCTAAGCAACATTCGGAACCCTGGTACACCAAAGTACTAAACAACATGAAGAGAGAACTCAGAAAGCATGAAAGAAAATGGAGACGTACGAAATCTATGGAACATAGGATGGAGTACCTCACCCTCCTCTCGAAATACAAAGAAGAGGTGAACGCTGCGAAAAGGATGCACCACACGAACCTATTGAACAAAGCGATCAACAAACCCAGGGAACTATTTGAGCTGGTGAAGTCCTTAACAAAAGCATCCCAACCAGACCAACAGGATACCTATATCAACCCACAAACACTGGCAAACCACTACGCGAGCAAACTGACTGCAACCCTGCCAGACCCCTGCAGGGGGGAGGTACACCGGGAAACTACTGTTGAGCAAGAACGGACATGGAGAAATTTCCACAAGATCGATGAGCAACAAACAAGCAACATAATAACTAGCATCAATACCACTACCTCTCCACTTGACCCTTGCCCCACGGCTTGGGTCAAGGCAGCAAAAAAAGACATAGTCCACCAAGTCTCTCACATTGTGAACCTATCACTGCATCAAGGAATTATGCCTGACCAACTCAAGAAATCTATAATAAGACCAGTACTAAAGAACAATAAACTTAACAAAACAGACCCAACATCTTATCGCCCCATCTCCAGCATATCCTTCTTAGCAAAAATCATTGAAAAAGCAGCTCTCATACAACTCCAAGAGCATCTAGACGACCACAATATACTAGACATGCAACAATACGGGTTCAGACGAAACCATGGGGTTGAAACGCTTTTAATAGCACTACTCAATAACCTCCACAAAGGCTTGGAAGACAGGAAGAAAACTTTCTTACTAATCTTCATTGACATCTCCGCCGCCTTTGACACTGTTCATCATGGGATCCTACTAAAAAAACTGGAAGCAATAGGAATCTCGGGAACCACACTTAAATGGTTCTCCTCCTATATAACGAACCGAAGTCCACAGGTACAATTCAATGGAGAAAAAGCGGAAGGATTCACTCAAACACAAGGCATACCCCAGGGATCAGCCCTCTCGGCGCTACTCTTCAACATCTACATGCAGCCCCTCTGTGACATTTTCAAAAAACATAACATCAACTACCATATCTATGCAGACGATATTATGTTATACACTCAATTAGACACAAATGACCCAAAGTACACACAGCTTGAATCCTGCCTGTACGAGATGTTAGCATGGCTCCAACAAAACAACATGGCAATTAACCATAAGAAAACCGAAGTAATGTATATATCAAGTATACCGAACTTTGAACCCCCTCCGACGGTCACCCTCTGCAACAACACATATAACACAAAAAACGAGATCAAATACCTGGGTGTCACACTTGACAGCAAACTTCAATTGGAAAAACACCTGAGAAAAACTAACAAAGCCATCTTCCACAAACTCAGAGTCCTGCAGCCACTGAGGAAATTAATCGACCCCTGTGATTTTCGAACAGTGGCACAAGCACTCATTATGCCGCACATAGACTATTGTAACGCCATACTACAGGGTCTGCCAAAGAAAACGCTAAATATTTTACAATTGGCCCAAAATGTAGCGGCAAGGATCATCACACGAACAAGAATCACTCAACGCATCACACCTGTGCTGATCGAACTACATTGGCTACCAGTTGCGGCCAGAATACAATACAAAACTTTGGTAACCACATTTAAGCTCATACATGACATAGCACCCTCATTCCTCTCAACACTGGTCAACAAGCAACCAACCAACAGAGACAGGAGAACTATCAACTCCGACACACTACAAGTTCCTAATAATATCAGAACAGTAAAAGCAAGCACCAGCAACAAAGCATTCTCATTCGCAGCCCCGATAACCTGGAATCATCTACCACATGAACTGAGAGCTATAAAAGACATAAATGACTTCAGAAGGAAAATAAAAACCCATCTTTTTAAATGTCACTATAACCTGATGTAAAAAAGTGACACCATGGTGCCGACCTGTGTAAATGTAATTATTAGAGAACTGTAAATATGTAAATATTGTAACCTAACTTTTGAAGTGTCTAACCCTGCATGCTGTGCCAAACCCTAAAACTATGTATATATGACCCGATTTTCCTGTCCTGATTTGACATCTCCCAAATTGGCAATCAAACCGCTGCTGATCGCTGGAAGTAGCGGTATATAAGTGTAAACTAAATAAAATAAATAAATAAATAAATCTTACTCCGGCGTTCTTACTGGGCAGACTAGATGGACCATACTGGTCTTTATCTGTCATCATTTACTATGTTACTATCCAGAAAACCTGATTGGCTGGGGTGGCCACAGGACAGGTTTGGGAACCCCTGCCATAGGAGAAAGAGCTGGGCAGCATCCGGGCCGGGTTTTAGAAATCTCCCTGCACAGAGAAACTGGCATCCCGGTCAAAGGAGTGGTTTCCTGGGGATGACAGTGTGGTAGACATACCTCCATGGCAGAATGAGGATCATGCAGCCATTCCCAAGCATCAGATGGGTTCCTGCCTAGGGGCACCAGATGGCTCCATGTCATCAGGTTTTATTTCTATTGAATGTACTACAAAGGTGTATTTGAATGTAATGGAAGGAAAACCAGGACTGATCAGTCTGTCCCTGATGACATGGAGCTATCTAGTAAGCCTAGCTCTGCCTGGAGTCAGTCCCCATGATTCCTGAACCCATGGAACGTGGAGAAACAGAACCTTAGGATTGCATACCCGATGAGAAGGAATATCAGGAAGCCAGACCATCAAGCATGCAAGTGGACTGGACAATAGGGCATTCCTAGGGGAGATGTGGGCAGAAGGCTTACCCAGCCCTACTCCAGGATATAAGGAACGAGTAAGGGTCTGCCCAGACATTGAACAATGCAACTGGGGGAAAGTGTGTAAAAGAGAAAACCCTTTCAAGAGGGTTGGACTAGAGAGGGCAAAGCAGCCCTGGTTTTGCACCAAGGGGAAAGCAGCCAGCTGGTTTAGTGTAAAGAACTGCATGGAAACCCCAGATTGGCTCACTTTGCAGCTCTGTGAGTTTTAACCAGAGACTGTACTGACTGCAGGGGGCTTTGGTTGTTCTTTTACTTATTGTTTTGATTTATATTTGTGTCTGCAACACGCCCAGCAACCTTAAAGACTTTTGAAACCAGCAGTTGGAAATAAATAAGCTGATAATCTACAGTGGTGCGGACTTTTATTCCAAGTATAGCAGCAGGATCTTTGAGGCTAACGCAGTGCCCCAGTGACGACGCACCTCATGTAGCATGTGAATATATCTCATGCATATTCATTAGGGATATCCTGAAAACCTGACTGGTTTGTGGCGCTCCAGGACTGGAGTTGGAAACCTCTGGCATAGGGGACAAAACTACATTTCCCTACATCCCTAGAGGAAGAGGAAGTCACGAGAGGAAAGTCCAGGATAGGAGGGCTGTGGAAGGAAGTTGAGACATTTCAGAGAGACTCCACATATGGAGGTGGACATACAGCAGCGGAGTTGCAAGTTCCTAGAGATAGAGGTGCCTGGGACAGATAACCCCGGAGAAGGAGAAGAGCATGGAAGTATGTCAAGTCTCTAAATAAGACATCCCCAAGAAGAAGCCTACTGTTAGTTAAGACAATTGTTAGTGAACTGATTTGGAGCCTGTGTGAGGGCTGAACCTGGAGTCTTGAGGCCAGTCATAGGATCTATCTACTGGACTTTTAAAATGGAGCTGAAAGAAGGCACCAGGAAAACGTCTTGAGATTCTGGGCAAGCCAAGTTCTTGGAGGTAATTCACATGGAAAAACTACTGTTCTCTTAAAGATAAGCTAGAGTGAGACTATGAGCAGGGTGGTTGCAGGAGGATCTGTTAATGATGTGGGAAGACAGAATACTAAATACTGGCTCATTTGCTATTAGTGTTTACATGTTTGTATTGGAGTATTGCACAGAGGCAGAACTGGCATTAATCAGAAAGTTGTTGTCCTAGGTGTGCAGTCTCTGACATCTTCCTCGAAGGCCTATGAACATTATCCCTTATCACTGTGTTGAGTACTGCTTTAGAAGGAAGTTCCAGAGACCTTAAGGACTCAGTCCTTTATATATGGTGTCAGGAGCGAGACTGTGAAACCAGCAAGTCTGGAGAGAGCACCAGAGAGTAAATCACCTTGATATCATGAAAGGCGGTATATAAGAAATGTTAAATAAATAAAATAAAATCGAGCACAGATCCGTCCATGCAGATTGACCCCAATGGTTTCCTGTAGATCCGCCAATTTCAGAGTTACAACTTCATACAGATTGCCCCAGGGACCCTCTGTGTTTATCCCAAGCTTTAATATATTCCATCACTGTTTTTGTCGCCACTACCTCCTATTGGAAGGCATTCCAGGCATCTAGCATCTGTATGGGGAAAAAAATTTCTGTCGTTCCTGTCTCCCCCCATTGGAGCTTTGTATTGTGATTCTTAATTCTAGAAGTTCCTTTTGCTTCAGCATTATTAATGCCTTTAGGTCTCCAAAGATCTCTGTCATACGCCTCTCTCCTCTAAGCATTTGAGCTTGCAGGATCACAGGTAGAAAGAAACTTCAGGCTAGCCAGTTCATGGGGGGTCGGGGAGCTGAAAATCAATCCTTTAAAATGTCAATAAAGAGGGTTTAATTACGGACAGGGACTGCTTTATCTTTTAGGTATAGCTGCATGTGTCCTCACAAACTATTGGCTGATATACTAGAGTGTATTAACATCAGCCATTAATGCAGTATTTCTCATGCATACAAACTACTAATGTTAATGACATGCAAGTAAGGCAGATGGTAAAATACACAAATGGTAAACTATAGATATTATCAAGATATGTTTCCTGTGTTAATGCATCTGTGAAGCAATTAGTATGCATACTTTTTCACTGCACTAATAGGAAATGAGCCGTTCTGCATAGCTTTTCATCTCGTGACCTCGTTTACATAGTTTTTGCATTTTAAACTCTTGCAAGCTAATTTATGCACAGTAAAAGTACTGTTAACATGCAGAAACCTAGATTGAGTGCATCAATAGCCTGTTTTTAGCACACATTACTGCTTATGAAATCATTAATGTATTTCAGTACCTTAACCCCATAGAGGAGATTCAGGAAATGGATTGGATGGGTGAAGAACAAGGAAGGTGGAACCCTAGAGGGATCAGTTTTTCAGTCTGCTATTAAATTTTCTCGACAGCATGCTCAGGAATCACTCAATCCTCCTACCAATAAAAATCTTAGACAAAGTCCACATGACAGCAGATACATGTTAAATGGTGTCTTTTATGATTCATATAAGCTCCAGACTTGCTTAGCAAAGCTGACTTCCAAACATCATATATTTTGTTCTTTTCAAACTACTTAAATGGGTCTTTGTATATCTCAAAGTCACACTATGTTTGATAAAGACCTATATTATCTTCTGTTCAATAACATCTGTAGTTCTTCAATCCAGTAAAAAGTAGCAAAAGAACGTAATTAATTTACGAAATAGTTGCATTTAAAAGTATTGGCAATGTGGTATGATTCTAGAAATGAAAATGGACTTACAGGGGAAAAATGAAAATTAGAATTAATATTTTCACATTTCCTTATGTGTGGTGAAAAAAATTGTCAATTTTTGTTGGTGGGTACATTTTTGCAATGTCTTTCTTTTATTCCTGGAAAGTAGATATTGAAAGTTCTCATTTTCTGTTTCTGCTTTCTCATGTATTACTGGGCGAACATAAAATAAATAGTATATACAGAAACTACTAGAAAATAGACAGCACTTATATTCCAGCGAACTAAACAAAGTTGACTATAAACTAGAACAGACCTAAACCCTGCAGGAAAAGATCTGTCAGGATCAGGAGTGTATCATATTTTAGGCCAAACACACAATCACATTTTTATTATGGTCAATTTCCTGGTTGTTTCAGATTTGGATGGAAAAATATGATGTACAGAATTGGCTTTTCTGTCCTTTACTGCAGTCTGAGGAGATTTTACAACATGGAGTTCTTTTCTGAGAGAAATATAGTATCATTTGGAGCATGAAATCCCACATCAGCAAGACTGTCGTGTTTGAGAGAATATTTTTTAAGACAAATAAGTGTTGCCTTTTAAAGGAGTTTTTTTTTTTTTTACACTCTTAATATAAGAAAAATCAAACTTTTCTATTGTACTGTCAAGAAAATATGTTCGTTTTGTGTTACAATAACATGTGGAGGGTAATTTTATCTTCAAAAAAACAAAAATGTGGCAATAATACATTTAATATCAGCCCCAAAACAATTTAATTTAAAAAATATTTTTTCAGAGCTTTCATACCAATATGAGATCTCTTTTAAATATTTTGATGTAACTGAACATCCACAACTCAAAATAAAAATGCAATTTATAAATGGAAGAGGTAACTGATTATATCATGTAACAAAAACAAGTGAATGAAAAAACACTTATTTTTGACTCCCATGCAGTGGCTTCAAATAGCAAGGCTGCCAAACCAGCCTGCCAACACAAGTGACTTGAAAGCCAAAAGCCTGACGCTAGCGTTTTGGCAACTCCTTGTCTTTGTCGAGGAGTAACTTCAAAAACGCTGCTGTAGCTCAAGCCAAATCCCACTCTCTGAGAAACTTTTAAGAAAGGGTGGTGAACCCCTCCTTTTTGTAATTTTATTACAGGGTGTCATGGACAGGAGCCTATGTAGGCACCATTTTATAAAGAGAATTAGAAGCCTACTTGTATTTCAGAAAGATCAGCTAAGTGGCGGAGAATGTGCCTTAAATCAACGCATGGGAATTTATTCCAGCACCTACAGTAAACGTCTAGTACGTTATAGTATTTTATAATCAACATGCGCCCCTTGTGCTCCACCTTACACGCTGCTACCAGCACCGTATGCGCGCTAGCATGAATACGCTCACTCTTACACAGGTTGTATCTGATTACCTGTACGCATAAATGACTGGCCAGACGGGCATGTATGATACCAGTAAAGTACACCCCCCTTATAAAATTCCCCCCTTTATTGTGTATTTTCCTGAAATATGCATCAAATACTACACCCCCCCCCTTACAAAATCAAATATGTCACGGGAACGGTCATGTTAAATTAGGGATACAGATAGACTTCAATGATCCAATGACTACAGCTTTATTTATTTTCAGTTAGTTCATGACATCCCTCTAATACTGACTTCTAATCCCCAGCTCTAATATCACACCTGTCAAAAACAGGGACTTCAATAATATACCGTAAAATCTTCAACCCTGATATTCTTTCAGTGATGGTGTCAGCCAGAGGCGGCCCTATCATGAAGCAGGGTGAGGCGGCCACCTCAGGCGGATGATTTTTTGGGGCAGCAAAAGGAAAGCCCCCAAATCAAGCCACTGGTGGCGGCCTCACATTACCTAAAAAAAAAAAAAGATGCTCATGAATTTGGCGGCATCTCCTGCATACTGACACTGTTGTCGCTGTCACTTTTCCTGTTTGGGCAGGAGCAGGTTCTGAAGTTAAGGCTAGGAAACAAAAGCTCTGCCGCTCCCACCCTCTCTGACGTCGTGTCAAGGGGGCAGAACCGGCTGGCCCATGCGCAGGAGCAGACTGATGCACAGGCCCATGTTGGTTCTTTTCATTCTTGGAGGCCTGCTGCTGTCCCCAAGGGGAAGCAGATGGTGGCAGAGGTGGGGGATTGGAAGCGGGGCCGGCCCTAAGGCTGCACATAACTCTGCTTTGTCACAAACCCTGTGTCTGTACAGCAGTAGAAAGTATTATCCTCCCTCAGTCCAGCCACTGCTATCGCTGAGAGGGCAAACACCCATGTTGTAGAGCCTGAGAGTCAGATTGAGGCCACCGAAGCCCAGTGGAACCATGGTGCAGACAGAATTGGCAGAGCTGGGGACAGGTGACGCATAGGAGCGCGGAAACATCAAGGCTGTTCCGATCTTCTGCGGGCTCCCAGCGACCGTGATATCTGCCAGACCCTCAACCCCATTCTATTTCCCAGTAATTGGAGCACCTGCCAGGCCTTAGCAAGGGGCAGCAGCACGGGGCCTCGGACACGTGTGCGTGTCTCCGGGGCATCACTGTGGCTGTCAGACGGACTATGATTGGAGGACTTTAGGTGCACACTGTTGCTGCCATTGAAGGATGATCATGAGGAGGAAGTATTACAGTTTGGGGGGCTTGGGTTGGAGAGGACATGGAAGACTATGTGACCGGGGAAGGAAAAGACAGGAGCTGCTAGACATAGTGGAGATGGAAGGAAAATACTGGCAATGGGTAGGGGGCACGGCAGGGGTAGAGGCATGCTGGATACAGGGGAAGAGGGAGTACATGCTACACACAGGGAATCGTACCAAGAGGGATGGGAGATGCTGGACATGGGGGGGGGGGGGTTCATAGAGGTGAGGTAAAGTAAGGATAATGTTGGACATGGGCGTAGGGGACATAGGAGGAAGGTGATAGGGATATGCAGGATACATGGGAGGGGGCATACAGATAGAGGGGGGGGGGGGTACTGGACATTAAAAGGGACTAGGGATCTAGAGTGGAGATGTTAGACATGAGGACATAGAGTTAAACGAGAGAGCCAACACGATTAGAAAAATAAAATGGCCAGACAGCAAGGGTGAAGAAAGTATTTTCAGTTTAATGATTAGGATACCGCATGTCTGTTTTTGTAATTTACATGTGCTGTCTTTATATTTATCTTTTATTTCTTTGGTGTTATACTGCATATAATCTGGTTTCAGTTTGACCTCTTTTCGCCATATTCTATTTTTAGCTTGTGATCACTTAGACCCTCACAAAGTACAGCACTTCTATGTCCTAATCGTGTGACTGAGGCCAGGTACTGTGTTAGCCTGGAGTTTCTATGTATGAAGCTTGATCGTTCACTTTACCCAGTAGGTTGGTGTATGTTCTACGCTCCGTTGGCGTACTTATGGTGCTGACCCTTGTTGTTCCTTGTTTGGAATCAGCTGCAGGATGTTGGCAGGGGTAGTGGAATATGGATTGTTTCTGAGATTTGCAGTTTTGTGTTCTTGATGCTGCCAGTATGAAATTTAAAAATATTTTGTCAGTTCAAGGAAATCTCACATTTTAAGGGAATGTCTAATTCTGTTTAGCGGCCTAATAGCGTCCCTGCTGAGTTTTTCCAGCCCTGGTGTGGTCCGATCCAGCCTGGGTGCCATGATCTTGAATTCACTGCTGCCAGGATTATTTTTTTTTCTAATTTTATATCATCCTTCCAAATTGATAACTCAGGATGGACCCGGGGTAGGGTTGGTGGGCAGTTGCTGGACATGGTGTGAGAGGAGATACTGGGCATGGAGTGTGGGAAGATGGGGGATACGATGAGAAAATGAGGGGCAGTGCTGATGGTGTGAGAGAGAGGAAGAGACACAGGATAGGGCAGGAGAGAAGGGAAGAGATGCTGGACATGGGGAGGGTGAAGGTGAAAGAGAAAGTGAAAGGGGAAAGTTAGACTGGGGAACAAGTGGCAGGGGAAGGATAGAGATGGGGAGTAAAAAGAGGATTGGATGGTAAGATGGGGACGTGAAGTCTGAGTTGACAGAGAAAAATAAAAGGAAGAAACCTGAAAAGAAAAGATCAGTGTTGGAGTTTGAAGGACATCAGGAAGAGGAGAGGAGAGAAGTGACAGATGGACCAGAGACCCTAGAGAGAAGATCAAGGAAAACAACCCAGAGGCTGGGACCAACTGGTTATTTTATGCTCTAATCCTGACAGCAAAGGTAAAATCAATTAATTGCATTTTTAATTTAGTGATTAAAATATTTAATATTTAAAGCATCTGACCACCGTGGGCAGAAGTGAAACCAGATATTCATCACTGAAATCCAAATATTCTCCGGCACTAAATACCCGGTGAGTGGCAGTACTACGCTGCTGTCCGGATAGCTGGATTGTATAAAGTTAGGACAGTTATTGAAACTTTATACGGGCACTTAAGCAGTTAGTGGACTGACAATCACTGCTAAACAGCTACGTGCTGGGACGACCTTGCCCTGCCCAGAGACTTCCCTGGCACCATCTACACAGTGCCATGGCATTTAAAGGAGACATTCAGCAGCACTGGCTGGTTGATGCCCCGTGAATCTGTCAATGGACTTTATCTGCTTAGCAGGTCCTGCTAACCAGGGCTGGCCCCAGAGTTGCACCATAGAGATACTTTAAGCCTTGAGACCCCCTTGCTGTCAGAATCTATTGTTTAGCTTTGAATGTCCTGCTCTTTGATGCCTCCCAAGAAGCTGATGCACTAGGTGGCTACATAGTTTGCCTAGTGGTTGAACCAGCCCTGCTGCCAACCGGATCAACCTCTTTCAATATTGGGCCATTAACATGTTTTATCTTTACATTTTGTGCAGTACAGGCACATCTGCTGATCTGTTTCTCTGTTGTTTTGGATGTAGTCAATATTTTGTTGAATTTCAATTCATTTTGGTCTACATAATTGCATTTTTAGTTTGTGGCAATGTAATCTATACTTGCTGAGTATCTGTCTGTATTCTGAGTGTGTGACCAACGCCAGGTATTCAGTTAGCACGGAGTTTCTCTGTAGGGATCTGTAGCAGTTTCCAGATAGGTTTATGGATGTTCTAGGGCTCTCTGCATTATTTACAGGGCCGCTCTTTTCTCAGTGGGCTCCTTGTATGAGTTTTAGAAGTTGAGGCTGTTATGGTATGATAGATTTTCTCTATAGGCCCTGAGTGATACAGAGTTTTGTGTTACTTCAGGATGTGCCCGCTACTGATGAGGGTTTATATTGCTGTTACTGTGACACCAGAATCAATGGTTCATCTCCCACAGTGGGTGCACAGGGAAGTGTCCTCTGCACTCATTGTGGGAGATGGATTCTTTGGATGTAGAATATAGGAGTTATTTTAGAAGCACTATTTGTGCTTTGGACATCTGGAAATGGGAATGGAAATGTCCCCAGAGACATTTTAGAAACTGGCTCCGTGGACATCTCCGGGGCGAGGATGTGCAAGTCTGAGAAGAGGTGTGACGTAGACAGGTGCTCACCCAATCTCAGAAACACCCTTTATGTCCTGAGCTGTATCAAAGTTTCTCTGAATACAAGCCCCCCCCCCCCCCTTTATAGGTACGTTCCAGTGCCGGCTCTCCCAGAGCTCAGAGAAATCATTTGGACTTCTCAGCATGCACATGCCGTCCCGCTGTCCTTCCTTCAGTCTTCTCTTTCCGCTCAGTCAGGTATGGTGCGGTGCACTCCTCCTCTGTCAGAGTTCACTAGTATTTCTTCGTTTTTCTTTTTTAACTGCCAGCGGTGTTCACTTCATGTCGGCGCAGCTCCAGTTCAAAGTCTGCTCTGCTGCCACGGGGTTTCCCCGGGCTCTTTCTTTTTCTCCTCACAATTCCAAAGTCCACTATATCAGCGGAGGAAGTCAGCTGGGTCTTTTATTTCCTCAGCACTTCTTAAAAAAACAAAACAAAACACAAAAACCACAAAGACTTGAGTAATCCTGAGGAGCAATGACAGTTCTGTGAGTTAAAAACAAAACAAAACAAAAACAGATAGGACGTTTCTACCAAGATTTCCAGAGGTAGCAGTCTGATTAATTGAGGCAGCCCTCTTCTCCTCAATGTACAACATAGTGTATACTTCCTCAACTACCCCAGTCCCATTAGGCCCAGACAAGGTACAATCTGGAATTGAAGGAGACACTGCGTGTTTGGAGGCATTTGGAGACGTTGTTGAAAAAGACGGCCCAGAACCTCAGAAATCAGCCAGACTTCCGACTCCCATCACCTTCTATCCCGACCTCTGCAGTTCAGTCTCCGAGGCCAGATCCTCCAGTAGGTGGAAAACATAAATCTTAGTCTAAGCGCAGCCACAAGAGTGACAACCCTCCATAGCTCTAAGGACTCGTGCCCTCACAAATGTAAGTCCAAGGGTGATTCATCAGACTTCCTCCCATATGTCTAAGAGACCAAGACAACACTCAGACCTTTTCTGACCTTGTCTCCTTCAGCTCCTCTGCTGGATGATTGGTCTTTCTCAAGTTGTTAGACCATTTCATCCAGGACAGTGCAGCTCTCCTTAGTGGAATGATTACCATTTCAGAAGTTCCTTCATACCAACCTCCACTGATTTCTCCAAGAGGACCCCCATCCCTTCTAAATTGCCAAGATCCTGAGGATGTGGGTGATGATACTTACTCCAACACAAGTCCTCCGTACTCCCACCAGTGAGATAAAGCTTCATCCTTCTTGGAAGATGTCGACATCACAATGTCTTTGGTCAACCCAATGGAGCACAAACCCCCTGAGGATTTTTCTTACCATAAATTTTTTCAAAAGGTCTCTAGGTTGTTGGCCCTTAGTGACTCTTGGACCCCACAAATAAAAAAGATTTCCAATCCATCTCGCAGGCTTGTAGCACTCCTAAAGAAGTCTTGGCCATGCCAGTTCCTCAGGTCTTGCAGGATCTTCTTTCATCAGTCTGGAGCATGCCATTGGTACACACCACTGTGTCGTTTTGATATTAAATACAAAGTACTGCCCTTCACCGGGGTTGCAACATCAACAGCTTCCTCATCAATCAGTAGTGTCTGAGGCGGTCCTGAAAAAGGCGAAGTTCTCAAAATCTCATACCCAAACCTCACCAGGGAAAGACCAGCAGACTTTAGACTCAGTTGGCAAAAAGACTTTTCAGAGTGGAGTACTAGCTATGAAAATCCTAGCCCACCAACTTCAGTTACCACAATATCATCATGACCTTCTGTCGCAAATGCTGTACCCTGCTTCCTCTCCAGTGATAGACACTCGGACTCTTCAGGATAATCTACAAGAGTCCCTCTATCATAATTCAGGCAATGTATAATGCTTTTGACTCAGTTGTCAGTCCACAGCTACATCCATCTTTGCCCATCATACAGCTTGGCTCTGGGTTTCTGGTCTCGGGGAGGATCTCCATGACTGTCTGGTAGATTCTCCCTGTTAGGGAGATAGCCGTTTTGGTCCTAAAGTGCAGGACGCTGTATCGGAAATCAAAGACCACTCTTCTACAATGCGAGAACTCTCAGCCTAACCATAGCTCAGCGTTCTGCTGTCCTCAATATAGGAGAGCATACGATTACCAGTACTTCCAGCAGTATTACCCTAGGTGGCATTTTCAGCCTTATCCTTAATCTCCACTACAATATTAGCCTGCATCTGCTTATACCCCAACGCTCTAGACAAAAAGACAGAAAACAACCTGCCATTGCCTTGGCACAATCAACCAAGGTGACCCCAAGGTTTTGACTATCTACCTGTAGCAGGCCGAGTCCTGTACTTTCAGGAGGCCTGGAGTCCATCACCACAGACAGCTGGGTCCTCGGCATCATTTCATCTGGTTACAAGCTCAATTTCATGACTACCCCTCCTCGGAGCTTACCCCTGCCAAGCAAGATTTTTCCTCTTCGCCTACCCATTCTGGCAGAAGAGATAATGTCTTTACTCCACAGCCACGCAATCAAGCTTGTACCATAACTGGAGCAAAACCAGGGCTTTTACTCCCAGTTCTTCCTTATTCCCAAAAAGACGGGAGGCCTTCATCTCATACTTGATCTCCGGGAGCTTAATCTCTATATCAAGAAAGAGAAAAGTTCAAGATGGCGTCTCTCGCCACTATTCTGCCTCTCTTGCGACAGGCCAACTGGATCACCTCTCTGGATCTCAAGGATGCTTATACCCATATTCCCGTCCACCCTTGTCATTGGAAATATCTCAGGTTCTGCTTCAGGACCAGTAGAAAATTCTGCCTTTCAGGCTCTCTTTAGCTCCAAGAATCTTCACAAAGTGCCTGGTGATTGCTGCAACGCACTTTCACAGATAAGACATGTGTGTTTACCTTTATCTGGATGACTGGCTTGTTTCAGGACCTGACAAGGCCTCAACTCAGGCGACAGTTCACACAACAGCCTTACTCCTGCAGCAACTCAGTTTCATCATCAGCTTCCAAAAGTCCGAGTGCGAACCCTGCCAAATTGTGGATTTTATGGTGGCTCACTTACACACCAGTATAGCTCATGCCTTCCTACCATCCAACAGTAACTATCCTTCAACAGCTCAGTGCCCAGTGGCTCACTTGTCGACAGGCTTCAGCTTGCAGCATCTTATGTCTCTTAGGGTACTTGGCAGCTTCAGTGCACATGGTTCTGTTTGCATGTCTTTACATGCACCCACTCCAGTGGCATCTCGAGCTCAACTAGAATCAGTATACTCTACTACTACTAACACTACTACTACTACTACTATTGAGCATTTGTATAGCGCTACCAGTCGTATGCAGTGCTGCACAGACATGTAAGAGACAATCCCTGCTCATCAGAGCTTACAATCTAATCAAGACAAAACACAGAGGTATAAGCCGGGGTAAAAACAAGGGGAAGGAAAAGGAGATCAGATGAGTCAAGATCCTTAATACTCAATCCCTTTGATGCCAGGTTCCTCTCTCTGGACCCAACTTACTGTTGCATCAGTCCCATCCAACCTCGCCGCTGGACGTCCATTCATGCAACTCCCTCATCTGCTTACTCTAACCACAGATGCCTCCCATATGGGCTGGGGCGCTCATCTCATGACTCAAGGTCATTGATCCCCCAAAGAATCCTCTCTGCACATCAACCTGCTGGAGATGTGTGCAATTTACTATGCCCTTCAGAACTTCCACCTTTGGATCCGCAACAAATCAATACTAGTGCAGACTGGCAATCAGGCCCCCATATTTTAAATCAACAAACGGGGTGGCTCCGGTTCCCTCCGACTCTGCTGTGAAGCTGCCACCCTATGGCTCTATGCTCAATCCATCAGAGTCTTCCTCAGAGCAGTTTACCTTCCCAGAGTTGAGAACCAGTTAGCAGACTCCCTCAGTTGTCGCCTTGACCCTCATGGATGGTCTCTGGACCCCTCAGTACTATCCTCCATCTTTCAGGCTTGGGGGACACCCAAAGTGGACCTTTTTGCATCAGACAACAACACCGTGTTCACCCTTCATCCCAGCTCATTCAGATGGGCATCGGATGCCTTCCTCATCTCCTTTGCCTCCTCTATTGCTTTCCACCATTCCCTCTCATTCCTGGACCCTCTTCAAGGTCCATGCAGACAGGGCAACTCTATTCCTCATTGCTCCTCAGTGGCCCAGACAGATGTGGTACCCACATATCCTCACCATGGATCAGCATGGCCTCTGGCCGTTACCACTTCATCCCTTCCTCTTTACACAGCAGGACAGACGTCTCCTGCATCCCAATCTGCAATCAGTCACTCTAGCTGCTTGGAAGCTCACCCCATGCCAGCCAATGTTCAAGCTATACTTCAGGAGCCTCGCTGCCCTTCCAGACAGCACCCCTATTGTTACAAATGGACTCATTTCTCCCACTGGGCTTCACTGTGGGGTTTGGACACTGTCTTGTGCTCCCTCAGCTATATTCTCACCTATCTACTTCACTTATCTGACTCTGGATTGCAGACTTCATCCGTTCATTACCATCTCTCTGCTATAGCAGTGACCCATTGTAATGAGGATGGCAAACTTATTTCTATGCATCCACTAATGTCTCGCTTCATGAAAGGATTAATGAACACCAAGCCCCCACTGAAGCCTTCTGCTCCGGTGTGGGATCTCAATGTTGTTCTCTCTGAACTCATGAAGCCCCCTTTTGAGCCCTTGGGTTCTGCTTCACTAAAGCATCTCACTTGGAAAACCCTTCTCTGCAGTGTGGGAGGATCTTTGAGAGACTCTTTAGAAAAGTGGAGTAAGACCCACTTAATGTACTTTTCAAAGTACAGAACATTGTACATATGTATAGGAGGTTATTCCAGAAACCGAATAAAGGTTTGTACGTGCTCCGGAGACATAGTGCCTGCAGACGTTTATCTCGCTAACATGGGGATCTCGGAACGTGTCTGGGAGGGGCATAATGGGGGTGTGGTTAGCGGCGGAGACATATAAAGCGTATGCAGGGGAGGTCCTCGCAGACGTGCACGTTATACCTGTCAGAGACATGGAATAAGGCCAGTACTTAGAAAATATTCTGCTGGGTTTGTATAAAGTTGGTGACTACTTTGTTCTAAACTGGTAGATTGCAAAATGGAAAACAGCACATTATGCATTTATAAGGAACAGAAATCAGAGGTGTGGGAATCTTGTATGCTAAAGAGATATTGATAACTACCCTGAAAGAAATATTAAGAAGAGCAATAGTGATTATTCTGGCCATGCTGACATTTGCTGTTTGTGCTAAAGGAGCTAATTTAGGGGATCCTAACAATTCCTGTATCCTGAAAAATGGACCGTTGATGCAGAAATAGTATGTGAGTGAGTATGGAAAGGATTCTTGTTTGGGTAAGAAATGGAGATCATATTTTTAGTCCTGGGACTCCATACTGTTTTATTTATTTATATATTTTCTTATATACCGCGCTATTCTGCATCAGTGCGGTTTACATTGAACAAACTGAAATTACATTGAACAGGGCATTATAACTTGGAGATAACTATTTTACAGGGAACATGGGCTATGGAGGGTTAAGTGGCTTGCCAAGACCACAAGGAGCACCTGTGGGACTAGAAACCCCAGTCCTTCCGGCCCAAGGTTGCTGTCCTCTAGTGGGATTTGAACCCCTGACCTTCTGGCCTAAAGTACCTTGCCCTAACCACTAGGCCACTCCTCCACTCCTGTTATACTAACTGTTATTTATAGGTTCAGGGCATCTTTTTGGCAGAATTATGTTTGTTGTGACTGAACGTGAGAATGTGTTTGTATGTGGTTTGAGGGTTGCATGGGAGGATATGATGTGCTCAACTGCACTTCATGGGGGACATGAATGCCTGGCCACTATCTGGACCATATGGATGACCGCATTGTCACCAAGTGCCAGTTGATAGGGGAAAAAAAAAATCACCAAAGGTTCTCCATAGCTAAATTTCAAAACATATTGTTAAGTGCAGTCGAGTCAGTGTTGACTCATGGCGACCTTCTAGATAGTTGTCCCAAACTGTGTTTGGTCTTCAGTCACATGGCTCATTGTTGATAAAGTGGCCTCATTGCTGACCTTCCTCTTTTGCATTGACAGTCTATCTTGCCAAGCATGATGTCTTTCTCTCTCATCTCATAATGTGAGCAAGGCGTCATCAGATTTCTTGATTGATTGTCTTTCTTTATTGATAGTTGATCCAAGTAGGTAAAAGTTGTCAAATAATTCAATTTCTTCTTCATCATTGATGAACTTATTGATTTTTGCCAGTTGTTAGGATCTTTGTCTTCTTTACATTAAGGTGCAGGCCCATTTTAAGACTGTTCCTTGATCTTGAGAAGCAAATGTTTCAGATCGTCTTCATTTTCAGCCGGTAATGTGGTATCATCATCACAGTGAAGGTTGTTGATGTGTCTTCCACCAATCTTGATACCTCTGTTCTCTTCATACAGTCCTGCTTCTCTTATGATTTCTTCTGCATAAGAGATCCTCAGCTTATGAGCATTCAACAGTGCAAACAACACTAAAACATGCCCAAAAGCACAATCATCAGTCTCTAAAAAATGCGCACATTTTATAGAGAGGTTTTTCTGAGGTTGGGACAGGTTCATACTTAGCATTGTAAAGACTGTTCTTAGAGATGACCAATAAAAGAATAACTACGGATTTCTTCTACTGCCATGTAGGTTTTGATGCAAGGTATGTCATGACAAAGATCTCGCTTTCTACTTAGTGCACTCAAAGATTTAATAACAGTGAGATTACCTTGCACTGCTCTGGGCATGCAATAGACTAGTATTTCTAGTTTAGTTTGCATCATGATTTATGTGTCATCAGTATTTGTGTGTAGTATGCATCAGCACAACACTGTCAGTGAGAGGAGCAGCTCAGGAGGTGCAGAAGACGTGGCAGTGGTAGAAGTAGGCAGGATTGAAAACATCCATCTTTTCAGAATACGGTGAGCGCGGTTTGCTGCATATACCCATGTCTTGCTCATGCCACACGGGAAATGCCCATGTCCCCATTTCCGGAACTATGGGTGTGTCTATTCCCACGGCTGAGTAATTAGGGTGAGATCGGGCCCACTTTTGATTTGGACGTATCCGTAGACCAGACATGCATGTTATGGAATTGGTCTCATAGCCTGCCAGTCAGGGCCAGTGCAAGGATTGGAGGCATCCTAAACAGACCCTCCATCCTGCTGTCCCTCACCCCCATTGCCACCCCTCTCCAGGCCTGCAGTGGCTTAGAAACCACGAGATAATTCTTACCTAAACTCTCTGGTGCTACATCGTGGTTCCTGCCTTCTACTATCTGTCGTTTATGCCCCCTTCTGATACAGATTTCTAGTTTGCATCGGTAATGGGTGCTTCTGGAGGGCCAGAGCTCCAGGTGATCGCCTAGTTTTTCTGTTGGTAGTGCCAGCTCTGCTGCCAGTGAACTTTCAACAGGGACAAACCATTGCAGGCATGATTTCAATGTGCACTAATCATTAGTGCAGGACTTGCCGTGCATTAAGTGCACCATGCTAACAGCGTGGGGCCCCTCGCTAAAATCCCATGCCTAGTTAGGATGTGATTTAGTGGAGATTGGGTGACTTAGGGGTGCAGTATGGGTGTTGATAGTACATCAAGTTTAGCTTGGGCGTTTTGGGCACATGTTAACTATACCTGTTGCCGTTACTGCAGGTGCACTTAATACCACCCACTGAGGTAGCGTTAAGTGCACCTGCACACTGGTTAGCATAGTGCCATGCATTAGCAATGCATTAACGGAAGGGGGACAGTTGCACATCTCCCCAAAAACATTTGCACAGCCCTCTGCACTAATCTCACTACTGGTGCAGACTTTATCACATTAACACAGCTCAAATCTATTGTTTCTTTTGTCCTGGACTCCAGTACTCAGATGCATGTATATTGAATTCCCCAAGTCCTCTTTGGTTCTTGAAGGATCCAGATGGCACACTCTGCAATGTGATGTTCTTCAGTACCTGCAGGTGTTATGTTTACTTCTGCTTCCGTCTTCTCTTAAAGGACTCTTCTCTAGCTTTAGCAATCGCTGGGGCCGTGAATTTGCCTGCAGGGCTGATCCAGGGCAAGTCTGCTCCCAATTTTTATATTCAGGGGTTTTTTTTGGCAGATGTCAAATGCAAAACATCAGAATGAACAGCAATATTAAGCAAACATAATTTTTCCTGATATTATAGTTTAACATTAATACAGGAAAACGGCACATATGCAAGAAGGCAGTGATCACAGTAAACTAAAAAATGTAGAAAATCAACTAATTATGTATTCAAAAGGTTTAGGGAAGCAACCAACAATAGAAATTATTAGAATTATTATTTTTTTATTTTAAAGCATTTTTATGCCCTCTTACCGAGACACACAGAACATCTTAAATGGTTTACAGACATAAAATACAGTACAATAATACTACAAAACTGTTGCTTAAATCCCACAGTGCAATGCCTAAATCCACCACATCCTTAAGAATTTATCACCAAACTCAGCAGGCCCATAACCCATTACCAAGTGAAACTACTCCTTAAACATCGTTCTCAGTAAAGATTCTCCTCCTGTCCCAATTCCCCTAATAACTCGCTCCATAATCTGGGAAGGATAATAGTAATTCCAGGTCTAAAATCCAGTATGTGCAAGCCTCTTTGGATCATGGATTTCAGATAATGTTGAAATGATCCAGGAAAATCACAGTAAAATTATCAACGTTCTCTATTTGATATAGGATTTGGATAATTGTACTTAAATCTTCCTGAATATCTGCACATTATTCAAGATTGTAATATGAAAGATCAGTTCTCCAGAAATGCCTGGGTTTTGGATGGAGTTGCAGATCATGATCTGTGTTAGCAATTATTATATCAAGCTCTACACATTTTGGTAAGCATAAACAGATAGCTAAATGTTACCGCGTTGCTTTTACAGATCTTTGAACCCACTTTAGCTTTTAGAGTTCAGTAAATTCTAGTAAAATGAAATCTTAAATAAGCTTGAAAGCACAGATCAAAAAAGTTTTGATTATGGATCATTTATTTATTTAAACTTATTTATATACCGTCTTTCTACAGTTCAAGACGGTTTACATAAAACAAAACGTGTAACAGTGTACAGCTGTTATACAGAAAACAAGAACTTGGTACATTAATAACATTCAGCAATTAAAGAATTAAACCAGGGTTTGGCAACTATGTAGGGTACATGGCTAAGAAGGAACTTATTGGAAGAGGAGGACAGGGGATTGCTCGTACGAGGGAATTCCGGCTAATTGTATGGTATGGAACAGAGTCATCTGACGCGGTTAATGATTGTGTGGTCTAGGTTACACTAGATCACTGGTGGCGTGGTGGGGATGTGTTAAGGTATTCATGGAAGAGGAAAGTTTTAAGTTTTTTTTCTGGATGTCTCAGTGGTCAGAACAGCCTCGCAGGTCAGGTGGGAGGGCGTTCCATACAGTGGGGGCGAAGAGGGAGAATGCATGGGTACATGTGGCTTGTTTGTATTTTTATTTTTTTGGGTTTGGATATTGAGGAGGTTTATAGTGTTGGGTCTTTGGAGTCTGTCGCAATTTGGTCTGGAGAGGAGGGAGAGAAGACAGAGTGCTGGATCATTGTTGATCCATGTGAGTGCTTTATATTTTATTCTAGCAAGGATAGGGAGCCAGTGAAAATGTTTAAGGACAGAGGTAATGTGGACTTGCCTGGAAGTTCTGTTGATTAAACGTGCTGTGGTGTTTTGAGCCATTTGGAGAGGGCGAAGACTTTCTTTTGGGAGGCCATGATATATGATGTTACAGTAGTCAAGGGTAGGGGTAGTTAAGGCTTGGCAGCACTGTTCCCTCTAAGCTGTGCGCGTGTGTGCATGCACACACCTCGCCGAGCGAGCGCACATACTTTACAACAGAGCGCACAAAAATTACGGCTCTGATTCTGATAGAAAACCACAAAGACGTCTTAAAATTTAAAAGTTATGATTGTAATTACTAGAAATTTCCCGCTTCATTTAGTAATCGTTTATTTTCATTTAATTTGATTAAAATCAATGTGGTGTACATACTGTATTCTGACGTGTAGTCAAATTTTTTTTTTTTTTTTAATTTTAAACAATTCTTTATTGAAAATAAAGCAGGAATACAATCAAGTCCACATCTAGGAGACATCAACCTGCCCAAGAAAAAAAATAAAGGGAAAAAAACAAACAAACAACGGATTCACAATATTCAAAGCCCAATTTACATGGAAGAAAAGAACAATATATCACAAGAATTCTTTGCTAATCAGAAATGCCTCAAATTGACCAACATCAAGAAAAACAAATTTAACACCCTCTAAAACTACAATACATTTACAAGGGTATTTCAGAAAGAAAGACGCACCAATGGCGAGGGTCCGTTCTTTTAATCCCAAAAATGTCTTCCGGCGAGCCTGAGTGCTCCTACACGTCAGGAAAAATTTGTATGGGGGCTCCACAAAAA
This sequence comes from Ichthyophis bannanicus, assembly GCA_033557465.1. Lineage (NCBI taxonomy): Eukaryota > Metazoa > Chordata > Amphibia > Gymnophiona > Ichthyophiidae > Ichthyophis > Ichthyophis bannanicus. The sequence goes on along the minus strand of CM066050.1, from coordinate 38,784,267 downwards.
ACCTGATTCTTCTTTTTAAAGTATAAACTTAAAATCATATTTTTATCCTGAATTGAAATAAAGGAAACTAACAAGGTAGCTCGCTGGGAGATTAAATCATTAGAGGATTCCAAAAATTGAGACAAATCCAAGGACTCTACGCCATTGGGGTTCACTTCCTGTAAAGCAACAGGAGAAGAAGCCTTTACTGCAGAAGACATAGGAATATAATATATAGAGGAAAACTTGATAGAATCCACATCATCAATAAGCAGTACTTCTTTAAAGTATTTTTGTAACAAAATCAAAGGAGCAAGATAATGAGTACACGGAAAATTTAAAAAACGTAAGTTTTTCAAACGATTACTATTTTCCAAAGCCTCCAACTGATGATGAACCATAACACTATCTTTTATAGAAGAAGAGGCAGTAGCCTCTAATACAGAAAAGCGACCCTCCAATTTAGACAGTAATTTATCATGTTTAGAAAGCGATTCCTCATGGTCTGAGAGCTTCTGTACCACTTCACTGGAAAAACGCTCTACTTGGGAGAAAGAAGCGCGAAAGGAAGCTTCCATACGCGCTATCAACTCCCAAATATCCTTCAAGGAAACTTCCGCAGGGACAGCCGCATCCACTGCACCAGATGAAAATTTAACCGGAGTGGGAAACATAGGTCCTTGTTCTTTAAAGGCCAACAAAGATGAAGACTTCTGAACTGAAGGAGGATTTCCACCGGGAGAACCCTCCCGAGCAGAAATAACCTCTAATACTTCTTCCCTTCCGGGTTGGGCAACCCCATGCGTATTAAAGGAGGATTCAGACACAGTACTCACGGATTCCCTCGAGTGTTCTTCCTGAGAGGGAGACGAAGCAACACCCACGAGATGGCGATCCATGGGCCCGACAGTTTTACCAACTTTAGCAGGAATTGATGAAAAAACCTTTTTCCTCCGTCTCCCCATGAGACCGTGTTGAACAACTCCTCACAGCTCCAAAGGGGCGTAGCCTGCCCCTTTGGTCATGCCCCTTCAGGCACGCACCCATGGGTACGCACCCGCGGGTCGCGTTCCGCGGCGAGCCGACGCTGAAATAGCGGCCCGAAGGGGGGCGGGGCCTCCAATCTCCTCCTCCACCCGACGCCGCACCGGAACCCAGGAAAACAGCAGGCAAGTCTCACCGGGCAGCTGGAGGGCCGACGCTGAAATAGCGGCCCGAAGGGGGGCGGGGCCTCCAATCTCCTCCTCCACCCGACGCCGCACCGGAACCCAGGAAAACAGCAGGCAAGTCTCACCGGGCAGCTGGAGGGCCAACGCTGAAATAGCGGCCCGAAGGGGGGCGGGGCCTCCAATCTCCTCCTCCACCCGACGCCGCACCGGAACCCAGGAAAACAGCAGGCAAGTCTCCGTAGTCAAATTTTAAAGTATATAACTCCGAGTGTCGTTATGTGGTGCACAAAAATTTAACCTTCCTTCAAAAGCTGCACACAGCTGATATTTTATGCGCACACAGCCTACAGGAAATTAGAGGGAACATTGCTTGGCAGACGGTTCAGAAAGAGTCTGGACTTAGTAAGGGGCAGAGGTTCTTCAGGGTTCTGATTCTGCAGTAGATGGATTTGGTTGTTCTTTGTATTTGTTCATGGAATGTGAGGTTCTGGTCGAATATTCACACTGATGGTGAAATCGTCGAGGTCGAGTGTTGGAGGAGGGGGATAAGGTGTATCAAAGAATAAGTGCAGGGCCTCCGTCTTGGCTTGGTTAATGATGAGATTGTGTTGTTGGGAGCATTTGCTGATATTGATGAAGTTGAGTGCTACAATGTTGAAGGGAGTGAAGAACATAATGTCCTTCGCATAGAGCTGGTATTGGATATTGTGATTCTGGAAGATTTTGCATATAGCTTGGAGGAAGCTGTTGAAAAGGAGTGCAGATAAGCAGGAGCCTTGTGGCACACCTTGTTGTTGTATGAATGGGTGAGAGGTTTTATCACCAATTCTCACTTGTTGGATCCTATGGTCAAGATAGGAGCAGAACCAGTTAAGGGTAGTATCTCTAAGGCCGATGTCATAAAGCCTGTCAAGTAGTTGGTGATGTGGAAGGGAATCAAATGCAAAAGATATATCAAGGAAGATTAGCAGGCAACCTTGGGTAATTGTTTGTGTGTAGGTAATGACTGAGTTTAGGAGGGATGTGAGCAGTGTTTCATCTCCATGGTATTGTTTAAATCCATGTTGGAAGGTGTCGAAGGGGGCATGGTCCTCACTGAAATTCAGTAGCTGGTTTTGTACATTCTTTTCTGTTATCTTTGCTAAGAGAGAGATACTTGAGATCGATATGTAGGACGTAGCAGTGGTGGTGTTTAGTTTGTTTCCCTCTAAGATAGGCCGAATTGAGCCCTTCTTCAGGGGGTTGGCATTATCCTTAGTATATAGTGGCTAAAGTGTTAATTAGCACACTTACTCCAGGTGACAGGACAGGGGTCTAGGGTTGAGGTAGATGCATTTAGATTTTTAATGGTAGTAACTACATTGTCGAGAGATGGGGGGGGGGGGGGGTCGAATTCGGCCCTGGTGACTTGAGGGGTAATATTGGAGATTACGGGTGGTTGGGTTGAGTGGTATTTAGAGCGAAGGTGGTCAGCTATGCCTGTGGAGATATTTTGTCATAAGGCAACTGTTTGGTTCATTTAGGAGAGCTTTTGTGATGGAGAATAATTCCCTGGGTTTGTTTATAGAATGCATGATGATGTTTTCATGATATTCCCTCTTACGTCTTAGGGTTTCTTTACAATAAGCATGCTGCTTTTCTGAGTAAGTAGCATAGATGGAAGGGTCTCTAGAATGTCTCCAATTGCATTCCAGTCATCGTAGTTCCTTCTTTAGTTCAAGTAGTGATGTGGAGAACCATGGGGCTCTTTTGCGGTATTTGGTCGAATAAGGTCTGGACGGAGCTTGAGCTGCAGACACCATGATTTTATTCCATCCTTTAATCTGAGAGTTAAGGCTGGGGTTGTTAATTTTTAGAAGATCTAGTTGGGGATAACTTGTTTAAGGAACATGTTAAGTTATTTGAATCTTCGGGTTGTTGGAGGTTGCGTAGGTATTAGCTTTTGGTGGTGTTGAGAAGGGGAGGAGAATAGCATCAGGGAGTGATCTGACCATGGTACTGGGTGGATTGAGTGTGAGGTTTGGCCATTAGCTATGAGAGTTTGGGGGATGAAAATCAGATCAAGGGGGTTTCCTTGTTATGAGTTGGGAATGTGAGGATCTGTGAGAAGTGTAGGGCTTCCATGGCATCTAGGAAGGATACAATTTGTTTGTGTGGTTGAGGAGAGGTTCAGGTCTTCTAGAAGGTTGAGGGAGTGGTGGGAGGTTTGGGGGGAACAAGCTGCTTCAAGTATTTTAGACAGGTCTAGAACATCACATTGTGGAGCTCTATATATTAAGCACAGAGAATGTGAGCTGTTGGAAACTTTAAGGATGTCCATTCCTGGGAAGGAGGTTGAGTCAATCACACTAAGTTACAAACTCCTCCACCTCTACTGGTTATTTGGTTGCAGTTATGAATTTTATAGGGGGGGGGGGGACAGAGCTGGTTGTTGAGTACAGTATCTATTTCATTGAACTATGTCTCGGTAAGGCAAATTATGTCTAATTCATGATCAGATATTAAGTCAGCTAGAAGGGGGACCTTATTTCTGAACATTGATCAGGGCACATTGGAGGGGAGGGGTGTCATTAGCACTCGAGGGAGGTGTGGAGATGGGAACAGAAGTGGGGGTAATCCTGGAGAGGTTGCATTTCCAAGGGTTTTGGTGGAAATGAAGTTGGGGCGTATGGTTTTGGATGGGTGAGGGTCTGTGTTAGAGAAAGAAGTGGCAGGTTTTAGCCATTTGTTGGATGTGCCCAGAGAAAAAGAGAGTAGAGCCAAAGATGATCCCAAGGTTGTGAACTGAGGAAATGGGGAGGAGTGTATTGTCATCCACAGAAATAGAGAAGGGAGGAAGGGGAGAGATGGGTTTAGGGGGAAAGATAAGGAGCTCAGTTTTGGTCATGTTCAATTTCAGATGACTATGAGATGTCCAGGCAGCAATGTCAGATAAGCAAGCATAGATCTGGGACTGGATTCCTGGAGAGATTTCAGGGACAGAGAGGTAGATCTGAGAGTTGTCTGCATAAAGATGGTACTGAAAACTATGGGATGAAATAAGTGCATCAAGGGACTGAGTGTAGAGTGAGAAACATAGAGGTCGCAAGACAGAGCTCTAAGGTACACCAACTGAAAGCGGGATGGTAGTAGAGGAGGATCCACCAGAAAATACACTAAAAGTGCGCTAGGAGGGGTAAGAAGAAAACCAGGACAGGACAGAACAGAGCCACTAAAACCAAGCGAGGACAGGGTATCTAAGAGGAAGGTGGAGATCAACAATGTCGAAGGCAGCAGAATGGTCAAGAAGGATGACGATTGAGTAAAACGTTCTTGGATTTGGCGAGGAAACCATTTGGCAAGAGTCGTTTCTATGGAATGTAGAGGACAAAAGGTAGACTGCAGTGGATCCAGAAGGACTTGCAAGGAAAGAAAGTCAAGACAGCAGTGGTAAACCTCTCATTCAAGTAGCTTTGATGCGAAGAGGAGAGAGAGGCTGATAACTGGAAGGACAGGCAGGGTCTAGTGTGGGCCTTTTGAGGAGAGGTGTGACCAGAGCATGCTTGAAGGCCAAAGGAACAATTGCAGTGGAAAGCAATAGGTTGAGGATATGATAGATGGAAGAGATGATTGTGGAAGAGATAGAGCTTAGTTAATGGGTGGCGAGGGGATTAGAGGAGCAGGTAGACAATTTGAAAGAGGTGAGAAGATTTGCAGTTTCCTCCTCAGTAATTTCTGAAAAGGAAGAAAGGGTGAGGGAAGGATTTGTGACTAAAGAGGGGGAGGCGAACCTGTGGAGAATTCAAGGCTAATCTTTTGGACTTTATCATAGAAATTGTCAGCCGAGGTCTGTACAGAAAGTAAAGGAGGGACTTGGGGAGGAGAGACCTTGAGGAGAGAGTTAAGCCTAGTAAAGAGATGGCAAGGGTCAGAGGCAAGAGTTAGTCAGATGGCTATAGTACTCTTGCTTGGTGAGTGCTATGGCTGGCTGAAAAGAGATTAGCATGAATTTGAAATGTAGGTAGTCAGTAAGGGTACGTATTTTAAGCCAAAAGCACTCAGCTGAACAGGCACAGGAATGTATCGGCTCTATAAAGCAATCTCTTGGTAACTTGATTTGGCAGTTGGCTCAGAAATGATTCTTGGTTCTGTTTTGTTTGTTTTATAACTTTATATATGTTTTTATGTAATCTGCCTAGGTCATAGCATGGAATACGTATTTTTTAAATAAATAAAACGTAGGTAGTGGGTTGTCGAGGACAGCCAGGGTTGAGGTATGTACACCTCGCAGGGCATGGAATGGGAGGAGCAAGTGCATCCAGAGCAGAGAGAGTATAGTGTTATAGGAGGATACTGCCTCATCAACAGACTCTGATAACATAATGAAGGAAAGAGGTGAAGCAATGGAAGTCGAAAGTGTGAAGATTCCTAAAATGTTGGTGGAGATCGGGTGAGACCGGGACTAGGGGGGGAGGGGTTAAGGGTGAAGCTTAGCAGGTGATAGTCGGTCAGATAAAGGAAGAGCTGAGGTGGAGAAATTTGAGGGTGAGCAATTGAAGAAGAAAACGATAGAGCAGTAGCCATGTTTGTGAGTAGGAGCGTAAGAGCACAACTGGAGGTTGAATGAGGTGATTAAGGAAAGTAGCTTTAAGGCATAAGGATCAGAAAGGTCATGAATGTGGATGTTAAAATCCCCAAGAATAAGGGAAGGGGAAGATGCATCCAGAAAGGAGGAGAGCAAAGGGTCATAGTCTCGAGAAAGATAGAGGTGGACTTGTTGGGGAGGTTAAGAAATGACAGCTACCCAGAGAGGTAGTGGAGTAAATAGGTGGTTGGGATGGACTTCAAAGGATGCAAAGGACTTTGAGGCAGGAGGGGCTGAAATTGGCAGGACTGAGAGAGTAGAAACCCAACACTGCCACCACGGTTAATGGGCCAAGGTGTATGGGGAAAATAGTCAGCCTCCATGACAGAGGACAGGGACTGAAGCAGCCTTCAGAGAGAACTCAAATTTCAGTAAGAGCCAGGAAATGCAGAGTATTAGAGATAAAGAGGTCATGAATGAAGGCAAGTTTATTGGAGACAGAATATGCATTCCACAAAGTGCAAGAAAAAGGGAAAGAAGAAGGACAGAAGAGAGGGATATGAACCAGATTTGAGGTTACATATTGATCTGCCTTGGGAGTGTGAAAAGTCTCTAGGGGGGCCAGGGCTGGGATTGATAGCTCCACCACAAACAATCAACATTTTGGACAAAGTTATCACAGTCAAGGACGAGGTAAGGTACCTGGGCATTACATTAGACAGAGCTCTGAACCTAAAAGCACACATTGCTAATACTGCATCAAGAGCCTACCACCGATTTAAGAACTATCAGGAAGCTCAAACCAATACTTACCCAAGACCACTTCCGCACAGTCTGCCAAACAGTCATCACTCCACTGCTTGACTATGGAAACTCATTATACCAAGGCCTCCCCCAGCAGACTCTTCACCCACTACAAATAGTGCAGAACACCGCAGCACGCATCATCACGGGCACTGCAAGATCGGACCACATCACCCCAGTCCTACAACAGCTACACTGGCTCCCAGTAATCGCCAGGGCCAAATTCAAAACAATCCTGAACATCTTCAAAGTCTTCCACCACCGCTCCGCAGATGCACCTCAGGATATAATATCCAAAGACGCCAGCAGCAGACCCAGAAGGACCAACAGTAGCAACAGGATAAGCACACCTGCAGGCTATCACAGAACTAAACAAGCAACGTCTAAGAGAGCACCTTCGCTGCTAGCCCCTGCAATGTGGAATTCCCTCCCTATGGAATTAAGGGCCCTGAACGACTCTAAAGACTTCCGTAAGGCACTCAAAACCCTGCTCTTTATTGAGGCCTACGAGCAAGCACTATAAGTTGCTATACTTCATATCACCCACATGGCCCAACATCAACCTACAATACCTGACCCCAACCACCCTCCACACCCAGACCCATAAATACTTCGTATTTATGTTTGTGAGTCATACCGTACCTGTTGAATGTGAACCCATTTGTGTTGTGACCACTTTGATTGAAGGATAAGGTGGTACATAAAACTGTCTAAATAAAATAAAATGAGAGGAGGAGCAGGAGAGAAGAGGAGTCACGACAGAAGCGAGGGTGAGGTTCCCTCGGTGAGAGTGGAGATGGTTGAATGGGAGGAAGAAAATGGTGAAGCTGAAAGACAGATGATAACATAGAAGAAAAAAGGACAGGGGAGGCGGGGACAGTAAGGGGTGGGTAATGAGAAGTAGGGACATGGAACTCTTGGAATGAGGGGAAAAGATTAGGGAGCGTTAACATCAAGAACACAACGTGATGTGGAGCCATAGGAGAGGGAGAAGAGAAGAGCGTGCAAATCAGAGGAGATACAGGTAGAAAGGGAGGAGAGCGGTCCTGGTGGGTTCAGGTGCACCTGAGTAATTGCATCATTGAGCAGAGGAAGACTGTGAAAGAATGTTAAGCCAGGGGTGGGTGGGTAAATAATGTAAAGTGTTAAGAAGGGAGACACAGCACTGCAGAGAGCAGGAGCTGGGTAAAGGACAGAGAGAAAATAGAACCCAATGCTGAAAATCTAGAAATATAGAAAGAGAGTGGAAGGTCAACTGCTCATGTGCTCAGAGAAGTAAGCTTCTGAACAAAGCCCAGCAGGGGTAGGAGGTGCTGAAGCAGGCAGATTCCACAGGTATGACTTTTGGTGCCAGATCTCAGCTCAAGTTCAACTGAGCTGGAAGTCCAAATAGGCCATGTGGACGTTTTTCTGCCGTCATGTTTCTATCTAGTCTGCCCTTCTATATCAAATACAATAGTCCCCTTTGTTTCTTTAGAGATCCTCTGTGTTTGTCCCATGCTTTCTTGAATTCAGATACTGTCCTCGTCTCTACTACTTCCAGTGGGAGACTATTCCACGCATCTACCACCCTTTTTTGTAAAGAAATATTTCCGCATATTACTGATGAGTCTATCACCTTTCACCCTCATCCTATGTCCCCTTGTAGTAGAGCTTGCTTTCAATGTAAAGAGGCTCTCCTCCTGCGCATTTATGCCATGGAGATATTTAAACGTCTCTATCTCACCTGTCCTCTGACATATACATATTAAGATCTTTAAGTCTGTCGCCATATGCTTTATAGTGAAGACCACTAACCAGTTTAGTAGTCACCTTCTGCACTGACTCCATCCTGTTTATATCCTTTTGAAGGTATGGTCTCCAGAATTGCACACAATACTCCAAATGAGGTCGCACCAGAGGCACTACTACCTTCGTTTTTTTGCTGGCCATTCCTCTCCCTATGCACCCACGCATTCTTCTGGCTAAGAAGGTACGGCTGCATTGGCCAGGAATTGAACCTGGGTCAACTGCTTGGAAGGCAGCTATTCTTACCACTATACCACCAATAAACAGAAGGAAATTTAAAGATCAAAATCAAAGGATTCAAACTCTAAAATCCCCGACGGATTTGACAAAAGATAGCAATCTCATTGTACATATGTAATTAGTTTATTTATTTATTTATTTAACATGTTTTGTATCCCGCCTTTTCCTTCAATCAAAGCGGTTAATACAGCACAAAGTTAAACAAAGGTGAGGGAAACATACATTGCATTATCATTACATCACAACAAAACACTAGGAGTACAAACAGGGAACACAGTACATAACTTACATTACATTACCTTACATTAATTACAAACAGCATATCGCTGAACAGAATGAGCATATAGCAGCAGATAGTGGGTCTCGCACGGTCCACCGCCTAAGGGCCACGCCAAAGGGCCCTCTTGCGAGGCCCTCAGGCGCGGGCCCGCAAGGCACGGGCGCGCCATTGCTGAAGGGATTTTAAATGATTTGAAAAGTGCTCAGATTGGCTGCAGTTTTCTCTCACACACAGTTCCCAACTAAGTAGGCACAGCTGATTCTCACTCACTGCTCACAGGATCGTTGGAGCCTTTGCTGAAGGGATTCTAAATGATTTGAAAAGTGCTCAGATTGGCTGCAGTTTTCTCTCACACACAGTTCCCAACTAAGTAGGCACAGCTGATTCTCACTCACTGCTCACAGGATCGTTGGAGCCTTTGCTGAAGGGATTCTAAATGATTTGAAAAGTGCTCAGATTGGCTGCAGTTTTCTCTCACACACAGTTCCCAACTAAGTAGGCACAGCTGATTCTCACTCACTGCTCACAGGATCGTTGGAGCCTTTGCTGAAGGGATTCTAAATGATTTGAAAAGTGCTCAGATTGGCTGCAGTTTTCTCTCACACACAGTTCCCAACTAAGTAGGCACAGCTGATTCTCACTCACTGCTCACAGGATCGTTGGAGCCTTTGCTGAAGGGATTCTAAATGATTTGAAAAGTGCTCAGATTGGCTGCAGTTTTCTCTCACACACAGTTCCCAACTAAGTAGGCACAGCTGATTCTCACTCACTGCTCACAGGATCGTTGGAGCCTTTGCTGAAGGGATTCTAAATGATTTGAAAAGTGCTCAGATTGGCTGCAGTTTTCTCTCACACACAGTTCCCAACTAAGTAGGCACAGCTGATTCTCACTCACTGCTCACAGGATCGTTGGAGCCTTTGCTGAAGGGATTCTAAATGATTTGAAAAGTGCTCAGATTGGCTGCAGTTTTCTCTCACACACAGTTCCCAACTAAGTAGGCACAGCTGATTCTCACTCACTGCTCACAGGATCGTTGGAGCCTTTGCTGAAGGGATTCTAAATGATTTGAAAAGTGCTCAGATTGGCTGCAGTTTTCTCTCACACACAGTTCCCAACTAAGTAGGCACAGCTGATTCTCACTCACTGCTCACAGGATCGTTGGAGCCTTTGCTGAAGGGATTCTAAATGATTTGAAAAGTGCTCAGATTGGCTGCAGTTTTCTCTCACACACAGTTCCCAACTAAGTAGGCACAGCTGATTCTCACTCACTGCTCACAGGATCGTTGGAGCCTTTGCTGAAGGGATTCTAAATGATTTGAAAAGTGCTCAGATTGGCTGCAGTTTTCTCTCACACACAGTTCCCAACTAAGTAGGCACAGCTGATTCTCACTCACTGCTCACAGGATCGTTGGAGCCTTTGCTGAAGGGATTCTAAATGATTTGAAAAGTGCTCAGATTGGCTGCAGTTTTCTCTCACACACAGTTCCCAACTAAGTAGGCACAGCTGATTCTCACTCACTGCTCACAGGATCGTTGGAGCCTTTGCTGAAGGGATTCTAAATGATTTGAAAAGTGCTCAGATTGGCTGCAGTTTTCTCTCACACACAGTTCCCAACTAAGTAGGCACAGCTGATTCTCACTCACTGCTCACAGGATCGTTGGAGCCTTTGTTGAAGGGATTCTAAATGATTTGAAAAGTGCTCAGATTGGCTGCAGTTTTCTCTCACACACAGTTCCCAACTAAGTAGGCACAGCTGATTCTCACTCAATTAGTTCAGTTTGCATCCCCCGTGTTATCCAAGTTGTTACTCCTGTTCTCTGTAAAGCAAAACATGTTATCCAAGTTGTTACTCCTGTTCTATGTGAAGCCAAGCAGTTTGTTATGGTCATTTTGTTGTATGTAAACCGCGCTGACAATAGTGCGGTATATAAGAAATTGTAATAAATAAATAAATAATAAATAAAGAGTCCCCAATACAGTCCTTAGAATCAAATTATGTACTTCACAGAAGCAATCACTATCTCTAGAGTGCAGAACCATTGCACAGAGCAAGAAGGTAGCAATCGGCAGTCATAATTCAACTTATTCTTACATAAACAAAAAAAAGGCAATTTAGAAGTTGGTCCCTTTTGAACCATGAAGATTTTCCCCCCCAGGTGCCTACAAAAGTATACAGTGGATTAATGTGCAGTCATCAAATGGGGATAAAGTAATTCCTAGCTGCATATTTCCTCTGTCAAGAAAGGATATGATGATCTTATCCAACAGTCCATTTCAGCTCACTGACACCTTCTCAAGGTAAAAACACATAGAGGGACCACTCCGCTAACCCAGAGAAAACAAAAAGCACAGAGCAGAGGACAAACCAGGCCAAGATGTCCAACCAATGGATGAATAAGCTTTATAAGTGACCCAACATGGCCATATTTCAGTTAATTGCCTGCATCAAGGGTCATACATACATTCAATTTGAACATTCTGCCTCTTGCACACATTTTGTGGGTAAGCAAGTTAGGGGCAGAGTGTAAACACGGAAAACACATTGCAGCTAGCATCGGCGCCATTAGTATGTGCTCACAGTCAATGTGCCAAGTAGTGTGAAAACGTTAACAGGACTTAGTAAGAGGCCCCTAAATGTTATGCGGTCTGCAGGGCCCAAATTTCAAAGCCAATGATTTATGGGCTTAATATCTTAAACGATTAATGCAGTTAGCAGACCTGCTAACCATGTAAGTTGTGATGACTGGGACATTCCGCGGCACTTAACGTGGTTAGTGTTGCTGAATATCTGTGGGTGCTGCTGCTAAGTGTCCCGATGCTAACTGGCTAGCATTGGGGTATTCCGTGGGCGGAGTGGAAGCAGTACCTGCAGATAACCAGTTGGTGGCAATGTTCAGCCGCTGCCCGGTTATCTCTCAGCGGCAAACGTAAGACGGAATAAAGGCTAACTAACTAATCGGGCAGCGACTGAATAACTCCGCTACTCGGTTAGCTTCCTGGCTATCTGGCTGACCCGGCTATTCAATACCGGTGGCTGGATGTGGCCCTGGCATTGAATATCCAGGTCAAGAGTTCAGCAGCAACTGTTAGCAGCTGTAATTGCACTAGCTGCCCTCGCTGAATATCTTGCCCTACATGGTTAACTCAAAAGTTAACTATCTAAATTGTCTTGAATGTCGACCTACCAGTTTTTTCCAGAACCAACATGGCCACAAGAGTTTAAAATAAGAAGCAAGTCTTCTGTTGGATACCAAGAGTATTTTTCAAGGAGGCCTGAAGTGAATGCTTTTCTTTTTCAAGAATGTTACAATAGACAATCACTTATTTTGAAAGGCTAGGAATTTGGAGACACCATTTTGTTTTAAATAGCAGTCCTCTTTTTTTACACAGGGCTCATAGTCAATTCTGATAACATTGAAATTGTGGGCAATGGACTCGTTTTATTTACATTTCAAATTTACATCAATAATCCTTAAAAGAAAGGCTAAACCTGAATATCAGAAAACGAAGCAATGGATTTCTGATGTCACAGGTCCATATAAGGAACTACAGTCATCTCATGGCAAGAATACTATGTCTGCCTTAACACAGGTCATCACTATCGCAGTACCATACGAAATGAGGGTTATTTTAGAAGTCCTACTTGTGATTTGGACATCTGAAAACAGGCATTCTAGAAAGCAGTTTCAAAGATGTCCCCAGTGTGAGGATGTCCAGGTAGGAATCGGGGGCATGGTATAGGCGTGTCCAGGGAATTCCCCAAAACCTCGACATCCTTGACCGATTTCAAAGCTGCTCTATACGTCCTCAACCATGTCCAAGTTTCTACCTCCCCAGGCACTGGAATACTGCTCATTTTGTGAGCCAAACATCCGGAGGGAATGGTCAGGGAGGTAGCTCATATCCCCAATGTTTCCTTTGTTGACAACGAACACTGGTGGGAAATGAGAGCTCTCTTGTCGTGCCGATGGATGTCCCTGTATGCACACCAGATGGAGGTAGACGTCCCTGCCCCGTGGGTTTGTAGCAGGGATGTTTATGTGGCTACCGATGCGGGCATCCACATCCGAGATATCTATATTTCCAAAATCGGGCCGAAACATAGATGTTCCTGGTGTTTCCCTGCACTTTGTGCCCTGGATAGGGTTGCCAACTGGCTCCAGATGTGCCCGACAGGCTTGATCCAGTCCTGTGTTTACCCCATTGCATGTAGGGACTTGTAGTTTTCCATTTCCTATGGAGTGCAATGGAGAAAGTAGAATTAAATGTCCCTGCATGCAATGGGGTAAACCCAGGACTGGATCAAGCTTGTCGGGCGCATCTGGAGCCAGTTGGCAACCCTAGCCCTGGACGTTCCAGATTGCACTAGTACACCCTTTCTAAATTGCCTCTTCACATTCAACATAGCAAGGGAGCCGCTTTAAAACTCGTCACTTTGATGCAAAGTCCATGCGCACTTCTTTCGCAGCAGACTTTGCACCACATTTCAAATGGAAAGTACACAGTGCGGCCCCCTTTTAAAATTACTCTGGCTGATATTCAAAGCTCTGTGTGGGGTTATTATCCGAATAAGAACGCTGAGCGACATAGTGCCCCTGAATATCTCCAGAGACCACCCTGGTACTACCCAATTAGTGGGTGGAACGAGGACAGCACAGTTGCTATCTGGATAAGTGCCAACTGAAAACCACCACTGTCCAGACACGGTTGGCACTTAGCGCCGCTCAGTCCAGATGTTCAAGATCAGCTTCTATTCCCAGATACTGCCACTGAATAGCCCGCTGACTGATCTGGCTCTTTTCTACCTGCATTTTGTATAGGTAGAATTTTTATGAAAAATAGCACACACAGCTCCTTTTGGCAGAACGTATTTTTTAATCTAAGAGTAAGCACATCGAGGAACCCAACACACTTTCAGACAGTTTTGAGGAAGACCAATATCTCCAGGAACAAGCAGGAATGAGTCCTCACATATGGGTACGTCAGTACCGACGGAGCCCGCGCGGGAATGCTCCCCAGCTTCCCAAAAAGGAAAACTTTTGGGAGCATCCCACAGCACATGCGCACTGCCTTCCCGCCTTTCCTAACCAACTCTCCTCAGTTCTTCTTTTTCCGCAGAGCCAGCAGGTCGTGTTCCTGTCACCGCTGAAGAAGTTCTTTATTTTAATTTGTTTCTTTGGCCGCGTGTCTGCCTTCCCCGCCGGACCGGTACCGCCGGTCTTTTTCTTTACTTTTCTAAAAAAAAAAAAAAAAAAAATCTTTCTTTTCCCCACTTGGTGTGTTTTTCTACTTAGGCCTCTAGGCCCTTGAGAAAATTCTACCTCATGGAAAAACCAGCCTCCGGTTTTAAAAAATGCACCAAGTGTAGCGGTACAATTTCAGTTACAGACACCCATGAATGGTGTCTTAAATGTTTGGGGCCTGACCACTCCATCCCGGATTGCCAGTCCTGTTCTCTGATGTCTAAACGAAGCTTACAGAACCGAGCAGCCAAGTTCCATATGCTGTTTTCCACGGAGGCACCAGCATCGACATCTTCCAGGTCTTCCTCTCCTGATAGGTCTCAGGTAACCAAACATTTTTCTAGCAGGTCCTCAAAGGGCAAATCTCCCTCTAAGTATCGAGATGCCCCCGGGCTTGACCCTGAGGACCCTGCCCCAGCCAAACAACCCCGGCGGGAAGCTCCGGCTTCCAAAGCTCCTCCTATGGGGTTACAGGTTGACATCGATGGCACGGCCTCGACCGATCACCTGTTAGACTGCTCTGGGGTACCGGCACAATCTTCCGGTACCGACATCCAGGCAGCCGTGGCGTCCATGGATCATACTCTTCAATCCATGCAGCAAGCCATAATGGCTTTTATTAAGGCTGCGACGCCGACGGTACCGCACCAAGTGGTACCGGCTCCAGTACCGGTACCACACCCGATACCGGTACCCATGGCATCCACATCGACCAGGATACCGGTTCCGGTTCCGGGGTTCTTCCCGATACCGATCCGGTACCGGGCACGCCCGATGTGGATACTGGTCGATACGCCTATCGATCCCTGGAAGCAAACAGACAATACTTCGATTCTTCTGATGATTCTGACTCATCAGATGACTCTCCTGAAGTGTCTCTCACTCTTCCTGAGGAGCCCTCTTCTCCAAAGAGGAGAATGTCTCCTCCAGAGGATTTGTCCTTTCAAGACTTCATAATGGAAGTAGCTAAAAGGCTCTCTATTTCAGTAACTTCTGAAAAAGAGTCCAGAGCAAAAAAAATTAGATATTTTGGGATACTCTAAGGTTCCCAAAGAGGCAGTCACCTTGCCCATTCATGAGATTCTTCAGGAACACATGATTGACTTATGGGAGACTCCTCTCACCCTATCTCCACATTCTCATCGTTTGGACACCATGTATCGTGTCCCTCCTTCTCCTGGTTTTCAAAAACCTCAGCTTCCTCGTGGTGCAGTCAGCTATGAAAAGGATAAAGAGTACCAAAAGACACTCTTCTACTCCTCCAGGAAGAGAATGCAGGACTTTGGATGCTTTTGGTAGGAAAATCTTCCAAGCCAGCATGCTTATTGCCAGAATCAATTCATATAGCCTTTATATGGGCATGTTTCTGAAGGAGGTTGCGCAAAAGCTGCGCAATTTTCTCCCTTTTATCCCAGAGGATAGAAAGGAAGAGTTCCTTCTTTGCCTAAAGCATACTCAGGACATCTCAAAGTTCTCCAACAGAGCAGCCTTTGACTCCTTTGAAGGTGCCAGCAGAGCCTCAGGCATTGCCATAGCTGCTCGCAGAATTGCTTGGCTCCAGGATTCTGACCTAGAACCCTGGGTCCAGGATGGCTTGGGAAATCTGCCCTGTACAGGTGAAAATCTGTTTGGCAAGGAGTGGCAAATTAAAGCCACTCAGATGGATGCAGAAAATGCTGCCTTAGATAGACTTTCTATGTCTACCTCTACCCCTGCCAAGAAAAAAATCTTTTAAGAAGTCTTTCTTCAAGAAGGCCAGATTTCCTTCCAATACTGGCCAACAATCTTCCACGGCTCGCTTTGCTACAAAGCGTCAGCAACCTAAACAGGCCAGGGCAAAACCTGCAGGGGCTACTGCAGCTCAGCAGTCCCAACCCCCTCAGGGTTTTTGACTTGATACTAGAGAACTTAACTTTTCTGGCTCTACGACAACCAGAGCCTCTCACCATTCCAGGAAGGCTAACTCATTTTGCTCCCAGATGGGAGCAAATCACATCAGAACAGTGGACCCTCTCCATCATCAGAGAGGGCTACAAACTGCATTTCTCCAACCTTCCTCCCCATACCATGGTGAGACATTTCAATTCTCCCACATCTCTCCTAGACCTTTTGGGTCAGGAGGTGACCACCCTTCTGGCCCAAAGGGCAATAGAAGAGGTTCCTCTCCTTCAACAGGGATCAGGGTTTTACTCCCCTTATTTTCTCATCCCAAAGAAAACAGGGGGGTACAGACCCATTCTAGATCTCAGAGAATTGAACAAATTCCTATGCAAGGAGAAGTTCAAGATGCTTTCTCTAGCTACTCTCCTTCCATACCTACAGAGTCAGGATTGGCTTTGTTCTCTAGATCTCAAGGATGCGTACACACATATACTCATCCATCCATCCCACAGAAAATTCTTACGGTTTCTGTTCCAGGGAAAACATTACCAATACAGGGTACTTCCTTTCGGTCTAGCCTCTGCTCCAAGAGTGTTTACCAAATGCATGGCAATAGTGGCTGCATTTCTACGCGCTCTGGGAATTTTTGTCTTCCCATACCTGGACGATTGGCTCATCCGACCTCCGTCTCAGTCAGAGGCCCAGACTTCCCTGGACCGCACAAGACGCGTTCTGCAGTATCCGGGACTTGTGGTCAATCTTCCAAAGTCTCAGCTCACCCCTACTCAGACCCTGGAATTCATAGGGGCCTGGCTAGATACCACCACTGCAAGGGCCTATCTTCCTCAGGCCCGTTGCCAACGTCTAGTGCAGTTAGCCTCCCAGTTTCAGTCAAGGAGCCTTTTAACTGCCCGGGAGATGCTACAACTGCTAGGCCACATGGCTTCCACAGTGCATGTGGTACCCTATGCCCGCCTGCACATGAGAGCAGCTCAATGGACCTTGTCCACCCAGTGGACTCAAGCTACAGGAGCTCTCTCAGACCAAATAGTAACCTCCCAACGTCTCTTTTGGTCTCTCCAATGGTGGATGTCCACTCAAAATCTGTTGTTGGGGTCCCCCTTCCAACCACTGTTGCCCCAAGCAACCCTCACAACAGATGCCTCCCAAACAGGTTGGGGAGCTCATCTTCAAGACCTCTCCAATCAGGCACTTGGTCCCCAAGCGAGACCACCCTTCATATCAACCTCTTGGAACTTCGAGCAGTTTTTCTAGCTCTCAAGGTCTTTCATGCCCTCCTCAGCCACATGACAGTCCTCATTCATACGGACAATCAAGTAGCCATGTTTTATATAAACAAGCAAGGAGGGACTGGCTCTCTGTCGCTTTGCAACGAAGGTCTAAAACTATGGGCCTTCGCCAGAGAGCATCAAATCCATCTCCTGGCAGTATATCTCCCAGGAGTCCAAAACTCTTGGGCAGACAGACTCAGTTGAGTTCTGCTCCCACACGAATGGTCCCTGCTCATGGATCAGGTACTCAGAATCTTTCAGGAATGGGGAACCCCGGACATAGACCTCTTTGCAAGTCCGTGGAATGCCAAACTTCCCCGGTTCTGTTCCAGAATTCCGTGTCAGGGGGCTCTGGCCAAGGATGCCTTCCTCCTTCATTGGGGTCAGGCCTTCCTATATGCCTTTCCACCCATTCCTTTGATTCCCAAGACTCTGTTCAAACTCCAGAGGGATCACGGATCTATGATCCTCATAGCTCCACGCTGGACACGCCAGGTGTGGTACCCTCTACTTCTGCATCTCTCCCAAGCCCCCTCCCTGGACTTGGGATTTGCTCCAGACCATCTGTCCCAGGAGGAGGGGACTTTGTGGCACCCGAACCCCAAGTCCCTTCACCTCAGAGCTTGGTTACTGAAGGCCTAGACCTTCAAGACTCCAATCTTTCTCAGCAAGTGAAGGATATCCTCCATGCCTCCAGGAAACCTTCCACTAGGCGTTCTTACGCTTTTAAATGGAAAAGATTTTCCATTTGGTGTGCGCAAAAGGGTCTTAACCCTCGGGCACTTCCTTTGAATTCTCTACTGGAATATCTCCTGCATCTCTCCAATGCAGGACTCAAAACGAATTCAGTAAGGGTCCATTTGAGTGCTATCGCAGCATCACTTAAACCTATCAATGGACAACCTATTTCCTCTCATCCTCTTATTGCAAGATTCATGAGAGGCCTAACTTTGACTAAACCTCCCATTCGACTTCCTCCAGTGGCATGGGACTTAAACTTGGTTCTTGGTCAGCTTATGAAGCCACCGTTTGAACCTTTAGCCACCACCTCCTTGAAATTTCTTTCCTGGAAGGTTATTTTCCTCATTGCAGTCACCTCGGCTCACCGTATCAGTGAACTGCAGGCCTTAGTGGCAAATCCACCTTATACAAGGTTTCATCATGATAAGGTGGTCCTTAGGACCAATCCCCACTTTATGCCTAAAGTGGTCTCCCCTTTTCATCTTAATCAAGAGGTATATTTACCTGTCTTTTTTCCAGCTCCTCATGCATCCAGTGCAGAGAGGAACCTTCATACTCTAGATTGTAAAAGGGCTCTTGCCTTTTACCTCCACAGGACACAGCAACATCGAAAGTCTTCCTAGTTTTTTGTTGCTTTTGATCCTTCTCACTTAGGACTTCCAGTCTCTAAAAAAACACTGTCCAGTTGGATTGCTCAGTGTATCTCCTTTGCTTACCAGAGTAAGAACATTCCTCTGGAGGGCCATGTTAGAGCTCACAATATGAGAGCCATGGCCACCTCTATGGCTCATCTTCATTCTGTCTCCATCGATCAGATTTGTCGAGCAGCCACCTGGGCCTTGGTTCATACCTTCACAGCCCATTACTGTTTGGACAAGGACTCCCGCCGGGATGCCCTCTTTGGTCAGGCTGTCCTCAAACACCTGTTCCATTCTTGAGCAACTCCTGCCCTCCTTCCCGGAATGGATGCCTGAGATCCATAGGAAGACGAGGAACCCTTGAGGGTCTCATACCTTTGGGGATCTCCCAGGCATCTTAGCTAGGGAGTCCCCATATGTGAGGACTCATTCCTGCTTGTTCCTGGAGATAGCACAGTTACTTACCTGTAACAGGTGATCTCTGGGAACAGCAGGAATTAGTCCTCACAACCCTCCCACCTCCCCTAGGAGTTGTATCTCTCTCTCTTTCCTTTCCTCTCTCTCTCTATTGTCTCAGCTTTAAACTCGAACTGAGGAGAGTTGGTTAGGAAAGGCGGGAAGGCAGCGCGCATGCGCTGTGGGATGCTCCCAAAAGCTTTCCTTTTTGGGAAGCTGGGGAGCATTCCCGCGCGGGCTCCGTCGGTACCGACGTACCCATATGTGAGGACTAATTCCTGCTGTTCCCAGAGATCACCTGTTACAGGTAAGTAACTGTGCTTTATCCAGGTAAATCACTAATTACCCATGCAAGTTGCTTTAAAAATTGTGTTGTAAGTGACTACAGTGTTCATTTACAATAATATTCTTAAAACGTCTCTGTAGTGGGATAGGATTAGACAAGCTAGGCATGCACTGGGGCCCAAATGTTTAGGTTGGGGGGGGCTTCAAAGCAGATTTTTGCCCTGGGAAGCGAAGCATGACAAAAAGAAGAGTGGGGGAGGGGGTTGGACTAGAGCCACTACTACCCACAAAGGTCTGTCTCGTCTTCCCGCCCCTTTTGCATTGTCCTCCAATCATCGGGAAGTATCAGCAAGCAGCCATTGTTACCTGCTGCTTCCCTCATCTTCCATTTTTCCTCTGCAGTCAGAACCGCACAGGGTTAATCCTGCCCTGTCTGGTAGGTTAAGCTGATGCTTGCTTACAATGTTAGGATTTTTTCTAGGGTCTGATTTGGATGGAATAAAAAATATGTGATGTTTAAAAAATGATAAGCTACCATAACAAATGTAGTTCGTGCTTTTCGATCCTATGAAATATTTTGCATGCATCCTTGATTTTTGGTTCAACTTTTCATTAACAGACATGCTGTCTCTTGTATTCTTAGATCTGCTCTGATGCTCTTTGCATGGTGACAGGTTTTTAAGCACATCTATAAATATCTGGCATAAACCAAGTCGTTGCTCGTATGAGAGAGCACAAGCCGATTATGCAATGCTATATTGATAGATGGATTCAACAGTTTCAACTAAGATCCTACCATCTGCTCTGCTCCAATTTATAGATTTTACAATTCTAGATTCACAATTAAATGAGTAATTTAAAGCCATTCTACTGTCAGATTTTTGCCTGCGTATCTTTTCTGCATGTAGGAAAGGGAATCGCAACCCGGCAATGTATGATCTCGATAATTGTGCACAGGAAATGGATGTGCATTTGTTGGATTGCATGTGGTTTCTTAAGGTGCCTCAAAAACCTTAGTGCACGCAAAATCAATTTCATGCACATTAACTTATGAATTAATGCAGATATAACAGATTTGGTTTTTTGGATTTGTTAGGAACTGGGCAACATTCTGGGAAGGGGTGGGGCTTTTCCGAAACGATGGGCTCCACCTTAACTAGGGTGGAACCAAGCTGCTGGCATTAACCTTTAAAAAGGAGAGAGAGCAGCTTTTAAACCAGATAATGGGGAAAGCTGACAGTCACCCAAGAGCGCATGATTCGGAATGATGTATCCTTGAAGGATTCTAGCAAAACAGGGAAGTTGGGGCATCCCGATAGGGAGGTTCCAATAAAGGTTAAAGTAACCCAGATGCCTTTAAGTCAAAATCGGACAGAGATGAAAGATTCCAACTTAACTCCGTCATCAAATAGCAAGACTGTTAATATTAGCAAACAAATAACTTTGAAATGCCTGTATGCCAATTCTAGAAGAAGACGGGAGAGTTAGAATATATAGGCAAGCTTGTGCTATGCCTATCTTTGCTATCTTTTAGCCACAAGGGCTATCCAGGCAACATGCAATATCGCCACTGTCCAGTTAGCTACTGAGGCTGGGAGACTGTGCGGCAAACCTGGATATTCAGTGCTGAGGCCACATATGACTTTGACACTGAATGTCCAGGGTTAAGGGTCGGCGACATAGCCATCATAATTTAATATCGGGCAAAGACCGTCTGTTTTTTCCTGATGATTTCAATCTGATAGACTAGGACCATAGCCCTAGAGCGGGCTATACGTACAATTCTAGAGCAGTACTTGTGCAGCAGAGTTGTCTGGAGGGTAGGAATTCACAGCAGCAGCAGACCATGCACCTGTGAATGACACTAGACTTATGCGTTAGTCTTCCCAGCGATTTCCAAAGTTCATCATCAGAAAAAGGGTTTTGCAAGTTCTTCAAGATTTGTTTATCATACGACCTTGAATGACACTGAACCATCACGTTTGACTTCAAGCAGTCTTATAATAAAATATCAACAAATGGACAATCATTTGAGGTGATTAACAAATACCTTTTGCTGCTATTCAGGGAATTGAAGAGAGTTGTTTAGGGAAATACTAAGTAAGCAGTGCTAGCATCTAATCTCCCTCCCTGGGTACCCTATGAAAGGCTTAGTCTGGAGTGGCTTCTGATCCTATTGGTTTTCTTTAGGGAAATAGCATTGCATTACTTTAAAAAAAAATAGACAATCTTCTTCATTGATGCAAAAATGTTTTGACCCAAGTCCCTCTCTAGATAATGTAAAATCCTGGGGATCAGAATGCTAACCTTATGATTGGTCATATCATATCATGCAGACTACGATCCCCCCTTCCTTCCTGACAAAAAAAAGTCATTGGCTACTTTTTAAAGATAAAGATTAACCTGTCAACTATACTTGTGAGGTGATCAGCGTCGAAGCCTCGCTTATCACAATACATGCAGCAATATTCAGAAAGCTTATCCCAGATCCTTAAAGACTGGGGAATTAAGCTGTAAGATTTGCAGTCCCCTTTTGGCCTAGACATCGAAACTGAGCCATTAGGCTAAAACACACATTGCTGTACATACTGCACAATACTGTGTGCCACATTCATTATTCATGATTTTGTAGCACAATCCTTTCTGTGTGATTCTCTTGTCCAGCCATCTCTGCCCCATGTTGGGGAGGGGTGGGTGAGAAGAAAGCTACCAAGGGCATTGGACCAGTTAAAAGAGCCGTATGTTGAGGTTCCTATTGTCCAAGGCTCTTTCCTATTTCCTCCTCCTCCTCCCTCTAGTTCAGGGGTTCTCAACCCAGTCCTCAGGACACACCTAGCCGGTCAGGTTTTCGGGATAACCACAATGAATATGCATGAGAGAGGTTTGCATACACTGCCTTCCTTGTATGCAAATCGCTTTCATGCATATTCAGTGTGGTTATCCTGAAAACCTGACTGGCTAGATGTGTCCTGAGGACTGGGTTGAGAACCCCTGCTTTAGCCTAATGTATACCTGCCCTATTCCTACTTCCTTTTCTGCCCCAATAAGCGCACGGTTTGGTCTGGGTTGTGACTTTCAGTACTATCAGTTTGCTTCCTGCCTATAAAGTATCTTCTACGTTTTCTTATCTATAGAATGGTATTATAGAATCTGTAGCATGCTTGGACTAGTCCATTCTTATTTGTATAATTTTCACAAGATGGCAAAAATAATTTCCCTGTTATTGGCGTGCTTCCACTGCCCTATATTCAGCAGTCACACAGTAGAAACACAAAAAATGAAGGCTGTTAACACAGCAAGATCCAGAAGTTACCAACGTCCCATCAAGCAGCAAAATTAATCAGCTGAACTCTGAGAACATCACTGAATAACAAGGTTCACAAAAGGATTAAACGATTATATTTGATCCTTCATTGAAGATTTGCCATAATTCTTCAATGGCAATTTGTCATTTGACCGCTTCATTGAGGGCTACCTGCTTGTTCAGCATAGTGCCCTCTGTGTCTTTGGAGTGCCATTGACTGCTCTTTGGACATTCTACGGTAAAGGTTCTAAAATGTTTCGAGCAGTGGGGTTCGCAGAACGCAGATCACATGAATAGTTCTGGAATTTTAATAGGAAACAGAGAACTGTTAGATGAATATTCAGCAGCGGCAGTCAGTGTTTACGTGGCCGGTGGCCACCACAAAGAGTGAAAATAGATATTTAGCTCCAATCAATGGCGGCCGGTGTGGCAATATTCAGCCACATTATATAATGGCAAAATGATGTCATTCCACTGAAGAAAACTGGTGTGTATATTGTCCTATTACAAAACAGGCTTGTACCATGCATCCCTGCTATGTGTACAGACCTTTACTTCCAGAACGGATCAAATCTTCCAATGGAATATCCATATTTTTATCCATCTATCTAATTGAATTATTCAGTCACCAATATTCAGAATCGTTAGCCGTTGGCCAACAGGAGGCCGTCTGGTTAAGGGCACTATCCAGATTTAGAGCCCTTGAATATCTCCACAGACTGCCCTGGCACTGTGATTAGTGCAGAGGTGGTCTCTGGGCGGAGCAAGGGCGGTATCAAGGCTAACTGGATAAGGGCTGACTGTATCTGGCTAATGGGATTTTCAATTAGCACTTTTCATGTGGCCTAAATTGCCCTGATAAGCTGTCCTACCCTGCAATCTGGATAAATGCTGACTGAAAATCCCATGAACCAGATAGCGTCACTCGGCCCCAATATTCAGTGGACTCTCATATCCAGACGCTGAATACTCCGTGGCATTTAAATATCAGCCCTTTTGGAAACTGAACCTGGAAAATGAAGTACACAGATAGTGATGCTGAATCTCCTTGGTACTATCTGGATAGTGTAGGGGGTGATCCATGGGCATGGGGGAGACACAGCCATCCACCATCTGTATAGTGATGATATCCTGTGCTGCCATACAAAAACAACTTTCCAGATAACTTAGGACTGCAAAGAAGCTGCCCTAAGGCTATTCAGAGAGTCTCTTCATGTAGTAATGTTGAATGTCACCGCTTTATGCCAATTATTGTGGCCGAATATTGACACGATCAGTTTTAATCTAGCAGAGCCCGGTAGCCACATTTTTATTTTTGCAGTTATGTTCATTTAACAGTATGATTTGTCTATGTTAGACTGCTCTCGAGAAGATTTAAAAGTTTAAATTTATTTAATATCTTTAGACATGGTACTATCAACACTGGAGTGTGTTTGGTATGACATTGCCAGTGACCTCTAAATTTCAGTATTATGACTGGACAGTTTTGAATATGTGCCTCAGCTGCTTTCAGTACTACTTCTGTAGCCCAACTTCACCCAATCGAGAAAGCTGAACTACAAGATTTCATAGGAATGAGCCATCCATTTAACAGTCCTTATTGGCACAGACAAACAAAACCGGTATTGCTTAAGCTATCTCTCAGTGTGCTGAAAAAAAAACAAATTTGCTCTTCCCTTGTTTTATTCTCTGACCTTATCATATATGTTTAGAGTCTGATTCCAAAATATACACGCCTGACCCACGTGAACGTCAAACCAGGAGACGGGCCCAAGGTATACTCGATTCAGGAACTGCGTGATTAGATGCACCCGCTATTCCAGAATCGGGGACATAGCCGCACACTCGCTTGGCATATTCCACAAATATAGACGTAGCCAACACTCCCCGTCCCCGCGCGGTCAGGACTCCGCAAACAAGATGTGCCACCACACACCACACCACTGCTGAGGGCACAGTAAATGTGATGCAGAATGGCCATACACACACATCTGGTGCATATGGGCAGTAATACAGGAATGGCGGTGGGGGCACACCAGATCAGGTATGTCTGGACACAGCTGAATGTCACACCAAATCCCTACAACACCAAAGGGCCCCTGAATAGCAGCGTGCAAAAGTGTTACCATCTGTTAGACATAGCCAAGAGTGCTCGCAGCTATCCTTACATTGACGCTGGAGCCGGCAGTATCAATGGCCATGCATGCACACTGTTAGCTGGTCATGATCTGGTCCTCCATATGGGCCAGGCACTGGCCAGGATGTCAGCTCCCCCCTCCTGTGCCCCCATCACACCTCATACACACAAACCCACCATCACAAGCACATACACACAGCACTCCTCCAGCTTAATGATGCCATTCACCTGCCCAGCATAGCTGGTACAACACCACAGCAGAGCGTCCCAGGACCCCATATCGTCCCTGGGCTCAGCACCCAATCCAGCTTCCCCCCAGGCCATGGGCACACCGGTTACAAACACAGTTGCCATGGACATGCTTCCATATGGCGCGCCGAGCAATGCAGAGTGAAATGTTTCTAAGTCCTGCCTGTATTCCTTCTGTCTTCAGGGATCTCTGGGAATGTACACAGACTATTCCTAAATTCGGGTTGTACATGGCGGTGGCTGACCATGCCCCTGTTCCGCCCCTTCCCACCCATGTACCAAGATGCCATGGGAATATGGCGGTGGACGTTTTCTCTAGGACATCGTCTACCCCATACATCCTGGTGGGCTATTCGCTGTTCAGAATGACCACCTCAGTGTTTACATAAATGTGACTTTTCACTTCCCTATTAATTACATCAAACTGCATTAAAATAAGCTTCTCCTAAGGTGTCCTGCCAGGAATACACCTCATTATCTATGAGTTCCAGCTCTTCTAACAAGCAACGAAAAACATATTAACTGTACAATGTACACAGTAGTAATCACTAGAAGGATTCGATTAGAGAACGGTATATAGAATAGAAACATAGAAACATGATGACAGAAAAAGACCACATGGCCTATCTTGTCTGTCCTTCCATAACAACAACTACAACAGTCCACTTTTTACCTTTAGAGATCCTCTGTGTTGGTCCCATGCTTTTTTGAATTCAGTTACTGTCCTCATCTCTACCACCTCCACTGGGAGACTATTCCATGGATCCACTACTCTTTCTGTAAAGAAATATTTCCGCATATCACTCCTGAATCTATCTCCCTTCACCCTCATCCCATGTCCCCTCGTAGCAGAACTTGCTTTCAATTGAAAGAGGCTCTCTCCCTGAACATTTATGCCACGGAGGTATTTAAACATCTCAATCATATCACCTCTATCCCGCCTTTCCTCTAAGGTGTACATATTAAGATCCTTAAGTCTGTCCTCATATGCTTTATAATGAAGCCCACTAATCATTTTAGTAGCCACCCTCTGCACCGACTCCATCCTGTTCACATCCTTTTGAAGTTGCGGTCTCCAGAATTGCACACCATACTCCAAATGAGGTCGCACCAAAGACTTATACAGAGGCATTATCACCTCCTTTGTTCTGCTAGCCATTCCTCTCCGTATGCACCCAAGCATCCTTCTAGCTTTTGCCGTCGCCTTTTCGACCTGTTTAGCTACTTTAAGATCATCAGACACAACCACGCCTAGGTCCCGCTCTTCTTTAGTGGACAAAAGTACTTCACCTCCTATACTGTATTTTTCTCTTGGATTGCTGCAGCCCAAATGCATGACCTTACATTTTTTAACATTAAATCCCAGCTGCCAAATTCTAGACCATTCTTCAAGCTTAGCTAGATCCCTCCTCATGTTAACTACACCTTCCTGGGTGTCTACTCTATTGCAGACTTTGGTATCATCTGCAAAGAGGCAAACCTTACCCGACAGCCCTTCCGCTATATCACTAACAAAGATGTTAAAAAGAATCGGACCAAGGACAGATCCCTGGGGCACACCACTGGTAACATCCTTCTCCTCAGAGTGAGCTCCATTTACTTGTACTCTTTGTCGCCTCCCACCCAACCAATTTCTAACCCAAGCAGTAACTTTAGGGTCCATCTCTAGGGTTCTCAGTTTGTTTATAAGTCACCTGTGAGGAACAGTGTCAAAGGCTTTACTGAAATCTAAATACACCACATCTAGAGCTCTCCCTCGGTCCAACTCCCTGGTCACCCAGTCAAAGAAATCAATCAGATTTGTCTGACAAGACCTGCCTCTGGTGAATCCATGCTGCCTCGGATCCTGTAATCCGCTGGACTCCAGAAACCTCACTATTTTCTCTTTCAGCAGCGTTTCCAATAATTTACTCACTACCGAAGTTAAACTAACCGGCCTGTAGTTTTCAACCACATCCTTACTTCCGCTTTTGTGTAAAGGCACCACATGAGCCTCTCTCCAGTCCTTTGGCACCACTCCCGACTCCAACGAGGCATTGAAAAGGTCAGTCAGTGGTTTAGCAGAGAAAATGGAGGTCACTATTGACTCCAAAGGACACATTCTGGAGGATTTTATGGTGTGAATTTGCATGAGGAAAATGGTTCTTATGAAATTATTCAGCCAAATATGTGTGTTAAACTGCACTCACCAACCGGACTTGCAAGCGGGATTGGAGCTGTGAAGTACACACACTTTATAAAATACAAGAAAACACCTCCTTTTGGGGCAGGTATAAATGTATGTGTGAGAATTTGTGTGCTACCAGAGTTGGTTCTGGGAGCTTATTTTTTTATAATCACATGGGCACAATAACACAATATGGATCCATTCTAAGGAACTGCAAACAATAGCAGTTCCACACAAGCAATCAGCGCCAATTGTATAAAACCAATCCAGAATTTCATTGAATCAAAATGTGGACCATTGCATATCATAGAAATTTCACATTGCAAGACTAACATCTCCAACAATTCTAATCATTGGTCTTCTATTTTGCCCATATTAGTTCACCCAAATGTATAGGGGTAGGTTGCAGATAGCCCAAGTTAACCATTAGCCCAGTTTAGTAAACATACCCAATAATTTGTGTCTATTCAAATAATATTCCCATATACTATCGCACAATAATTCATAAAACCTTATCTTCAATATCAGTTCCTCAGCTACTCACAGACACTACAAAGTGCAATATGTTATATATTGTTTACCCAAAATATTCCAAATATAACATTCTATCACTTGGAGAATACTGGAGTATTTCCAATGGACAACATCTTATATTGCACTTTGGAGAGTTGAGGCAACTGACATGCAAGATAAGTTTTATGAATTATTGTTTGCCAGGATGGGAAATATTTATTTATTTATTTAGCTGTATTTATATCCCGCTTTTCACCGGGTCAAAGCGGTCAATTGGGGGATACATTTAACACGAGGGGATATGAGACACATACACTAATACTTACAGGGAACATGGGCAATGGAGGGTTAAGTGGCTTGCCCAAGACCACAAGGAGTGCCTATAGGACTAGAAATCCCAGTCCCTCCGGCCTGAGATTGCTGTCCCCAGGTGAGACTTGAACCCCCGGCCCTCTGGCCTGAAGTACCTTGTCCTAACCACTAGACCACTCCTCCCAATATTATTTGAATGGACAAATGCTACACAACTGAGTGAATTAAAACTGTTGGAAACACAATTTTGGCATTTGATCAAAAATAGAAGGGAAAGGATGGTCAGCCCAATGGCTCATGCGGTAAGTATTATGCACTATCTTGAGGAAGGTCTCTGGTTTCATGAAGGGGTCAGGCTTTCTGTTCTTGAATCAGCTGAGGCTAGAATTTCTGTGAAGATTGCGTTCACAATCCCTTAGGGAGGCATAAGGAATTGTGGTCATTCCTTAATGGTGATACCTACTGGTTGGCTTTGGGACCTATGACTGAAGGTTCTGAAAAGAATCCTTTGCCCCAAGTAAGACTCTTAGGGGCCCTTTTTACTAAAGTGTGCTATGGTTTGCACCTAATGCACCAATAATGCACAAAAACAGGGAATGTTTAGTACAAAGGCACCATGTTACCTGTCAGGGGGCATGGACAACATTTCTCCAATAAGTAACTTGTGGAGTACAATTACCGCTTGTGTGCTTACCATCACCTATTCAGCTGGACATGCCTGAACCCATGTTAATTGCAAGATGTGCAGTTGGCATGTGGTATATACCCATGTGCTGACAGTATGGCTCTTAGCACGCCCACTTTCCACACCTCATGTGCCCATTCATGCTATTTATGATGGTTGCATGCCAACAGTGCACACCGACTGTGCACTGTGACACGGGTCACAGTGCACAGTCAGGGGCAGATCTACTGTGAAACTTAAGCTTCAGGGCCCCTAATCCTGGAGGGGCCCCAGAAGTGACTTTAGTCCACATTGCTTAAAAATTTTGGGTCTGCTGTATGAGAAGGGTTTTTATAAAAAATAAAATATTAATAATATAGTGCAGTTCAATAAAAATTAAAAGGTTATTAAAGTAACTATTATTTTGTATTTTATCATATAGGCTAGCCGTAAACTCAAAAACATTCTGAGATGTAGTTGTGAAATTTTTAAAAGATTTGTGGTGATCTGTCATGGAACAACTCCATTGAAGAAGATAGCAGTAGTTACCCAGACCTCGTTGCTGGTTGCAAAGGGGCCCCCATAATGGTTCAAGCTTCAGGGCCCCAAAAATATAGGTCTGCCACTGTGCACACTTAGTGCATGCCAAAACCCACACAAAAGGTGGAGCATGGTTTAGTAAAAGGAACCTCTTAATGTAAGGACTGCACTAGGTGTGCTGGGGTTGGTAGAGGTGAAAATAAAATAGTGCAGAAAACTCCCAAGCAGTTGCAAATGAAGACTCATGGTGCCAGATCCTAGTCGTAATTTGGTTGGTTGGTTGGTTTTGTTTATTTATTAGTAGTATTTAGTTCACACCTTTCCAGTGGTCATTCAAGGTGAGTTACTTTCGTTTCTTATTGAGATGGAAGTACAAAGCAGCTGGAAAAAACTGTCGGATGAAAAAAAGCCCTCAAGTATAAAAAAGAAAAAAATAGCAAAAGACAAGCAAGGAGTTAAAATGTAGCGTTTAATGTACCATTGTCTTCAATCAGTATATAAAAAATAATGGCAATGTTAGGAAGAGATGTACACAGACGCTGCACTATGAATGGCAAATTTACCTCTCCTCTGAGAAGCCATGAAACATAACAGATGAAAATATTGTCATACAGGGACCAGTGCTCTTTCTGTTAATAGTCAATTTTTACAAAGTGATCTTGAAAGATTCAGGCAGGTACAGTGTAGTTTGGCCATTATCTTCAGTTTTATAATGAATGACATGCACCATGGTCCCTTAACATCTGGGATCCCAGCTGTAAGACTCAACTTGCTCCCATCCTCCCCCAGTTCCCCTGTGGGAGGAAAACAAAGAAAAATGCAGAACATACTTGACAGGTGTTTTAGAC
Organism: Ichthyophis bannanicus; assembly: GCA_033557465.1. Taxonomy (NCBI): domain Eukaryota; kingdom Metazoa; phylum Chordata; class Amphibia; order Gymnophiona; family Ichthyophiidae; genus Ichthyophis; species Ichthyophis bannanicus. The sequence goes on along the minus strand of CM066050.1, from coordinate 38,754,171 downwards.
CAGAGGAAGCTGGTGACAGTTGAGAACTGGTTGATTTGTGCTTTTACCACCCCCCTCCCCCTATTGAACAAATAAAGTTGGTGCCATAAAAATACAAAGATGTGTCTGTCACAAGAACAGGAGGGAGGAGTGGCTAAGTGGTTGGGACAGATTGCCTCAGGCCGTAGGGCCGGGGGTTCAATTCCCACATGGGAACAAGCAACCTCAGGCTGGAGGGACTGGGGTCTCTAGTCCCATGGCCACTCCTTGTGGCCTTGGGCAAGCCACTTAACCCTCCATTGCCTTGGGGACAAGGGAATAAAAAGTACCTGTTAGTATACATGTAAACTGCTCTGATGCGCAAGTAAAAAGTGGTATCAAGTGCCTAAAACCATAACCAATACCTGTAAAAAAAAATAGGAATGACAAGGGGAAAGGGATGAGGATCGGAAGATCAATGGAGTGCCTCAGGATCTCCCCAGGGACTAATTGGTTCTGTTCAGTATTTTTGGGAGCAATATTGCAGAGGGGTTGGAAGGAAACTGCCTTTTGAAGATGTCTTTAAGATTTAGGGGTATGCAAGAGGCATTTTTCATTTTGATTTCATTGGTGGCTTCTTTTTTCCTTTCATTGTCTTTTAGGGTTTTCCTACTAAAAAATGGTTGTTGGTCCTATTGACTAAACACATCAAAAGTAAAACAAGTCATCCTTCTCCAGGCTTTGCAAAATATTCCGCCTGACCAGGGATTCTGAACCCTGTCCTAAGGACACACCTAGCCAATCAGGTTTTCAGGATAACCACGAAGAATATGCATGAGGCGTGCATTGACTCCATTGTAAGCAAGTCTCTCTCACGCATAGTTATTGCGCTTATCCTGAAAACCTGACTGGCTGGGTGTGTTGAGAACCCTTGCCCTAGACCATAGCTTACCCACTAGTGCCATCCTTCAAAATAGCACTGACCCTGAAATCTATTTAACCATCTCTAGGGGGCAATGTCTAAAAATGGGTTAGTCTGGTGTATTGCATGAGTAATGAACCTCGCCCCTAAACCAGGGTACGTGTAGTGTGATCTCGGTCTCTCAAATTTACCGCTAATGTTTGTCATAGTATTTGCATTATGCCAAGGAGAGCTTCCTTCTGGAGTTGTTGAGACACTTATCAAGGTGGGTTTGGAAATGTCTTTAAATCAACCCTGTGGCATTCTAACAAAGAAGGAATTGTAGTGCTTAGTAATTGGTTTGGATAAACTACTAGACAGGCTGTATAGTCTGTATCTGCCATCAGTTTCTATCTTTCTATGATTTTTACCATGGGGTCACCATGTGAAGGTACTGAGCAAAGACTTGAGCAGAAAAAATGTATTCTCATCCCCTAAGAGATACAGATCTCCTAAGAGGGTATCTTCTTGTTGGTTTGCTGCTCGCTGGGTAAAAAGACCATCTGCAAGAGGATTAACATCTGACCACCCATTGCCTTTTGAGGGAAATTTTAGAAGACACGTCCAACTGCAGTCTGGGATGTCTAAGCTAGAATGTCGGGGGGAAAAAAAGGAGGCATGCGTAGGTGCAGATGTGATTTATTTATTTATTTAACTAACTGGTTTTTCTATACCACTTAGTCAATTAATCAAAGAGGTTTACATAGAACAATATAACAACAAACTTTACATAGACCAGTGTAGTAGTAAAGAACATACATAGAGGGATATAACAATAACTACTTATCTATTGCTTTGGCCTAGTTCAGCTCAGCGGATCTTAAGTTGTCTTTACCTGAATGTATGATACTATTGCATGGACTTGATTGTATCGTACATGGAGTACAGTTGCTTCTTAAGTGGGCTGTTCTGTATTGCGAGAGGTCTATGTGTGACCAGTTGTGTTAGTAGGTGCTGACTGTAGCGGAGGGTAGGGGTTGAGGGTTGTTTGTCCTTTAGGGCTGATAGTCATTTAGCAAATGAGAGTTAGTCAGTCTTTAAAGTGGTCTCTGAATAAATGGTTTTTTAGTTCTTTGTGGAAAGTTGATAGGTTTTGATACTTCTGAGAGTTCCAGAGATCTGGAGCATACATGAAAAACCCTTTTTCACGCGTCTTGGTTGCTCTTTGTTAGTTCAACTGGTAGTTCCAGCATGTTCTGTAGTTTATTCCTTTTGTCTCTGTTAGCACTTACTTTCCTGTATTGTTGATTTAGGCAAAGTACTGAGATGTTATGCATAATCCTGAAGGTGATTATTATTATTTTGTATCTAATTCTACTTGTTAGTGGTAGTTAATGTAGTTGTTTGAGAATTGATCTGATCTTTTTACACCCATTATTATTTTTGCAGCTGTGAGTTGTAGTAATTGTAACTGTGAATGTGCCTGATATGGATGGTTGCAGGGGCGTCTACATAGACATCCCCAGAAGCATGTTTCAGGACAGAGGTATCTGGGATAGCCTAATGGTTAGAGTAGAGGGTTAGCAACAGGGCAGTAAGGATTCATATCCCACTGTTGCTGTCATTGATACTGTGCTGAGTACTGAGGATAACTGAATGTTTTTGTCTCTACACCCTCTGGATGTTTTTCAGTTAAAATGAGTACTCTTCATGCCTGGAGAGGTCTAATGTTGGACGGGACACTGGACGTCCATAATGTTTCTGGGACCAGGCGTGGACAAACAGGGTCCGGTGAATGACCCAGCCACACCTCCAGATTCCTAGCCATGCCTCTTCCATGCTCCCATTTAGACTTGGACGTCCTCATGCTGAGAATATCTCCAAAACCTACTTCTAAAATGGCTCTGGAGACATCTCTGTGCTTTGGATGCCTCTAAGCTCATTTTCAGACATCCCAAAGCGCAAATAGGGCTTCTAAAATAACTCCCTTTGTGAACACAATTCTTAGTGAGAGTAATTTTATAAACCATATCTGTGCCTAAAATGCTGATTTATGAGTGCCGATAGACTCTTATAAAATTAGGTCACGCATTAAAGTATATATAGTGCAAGGCTGCATATACAAAGGGCATGTAAATGACCTCATAAAATAATGACGAGAAAAAATTCACACTTTAACATGAAGGTGCATACTTTGCTGGTAAGTGTAGCTAGGATTGTGGAGTTTTATCTCCATCTGTATATGGGAAATGTAGTAGCAAACTTCTCCAGAGCAGGTGCACGTGATGGTAGAACAGGTTCTGCTGCTTAATGTCGGTACGTACCGGTAGTTGCCTCTGTAGGAATCCACCCATGGTGCAGTCTTATAAGTTACCCTCATAATGTATGTGCCAACATTTACACTGCCACTTGAGGAAGTCTAAAATCCACACCTTCAATCAAGGTATAATTGCAGCAAGGTTTGTGGCAGTATTTTATAAAGATATATATAGGGGTCTCTGTGTCTTCATAAAATAAGCAAATTACCCTCAATGAGTGCATATGTACATGTATGTATGTATGTATGCATATTTTGTGTGTGTATAATATATATAAGATTCCCCTGCAAGATATTTGTAGAATTTATTGTTATGTTTCTACAATATAATTAAAACAGCTCCTCAAACCCTTCATATTTCCCTAATGAAAAGTAGCTATTGATGAAACAAAGGGGTCCTTTTACAAGACTGCACTGTGCAATCAACGTGCATTTTAGCATACAGTCACTATGACCGCATGAGCTACAATAACTGTTACCATGCCTTAAATTACCCCTCACACAAAGGAGCGGGCAATGGACCCAGGGTATAGGTGGAGAGTAGGCATGGACAGCGGGGGTACATATCGTGTGTGTACAATATCAATGTGGCACTTAGCATGGGTGCACTGAACACCACCTCTGTGAGTGGTGCTCGGTGCACCCATGTGAATTGCAAATGCTGGTGCTGTACAGTTCTGTGCACTAATTGCCAGAACCATGCTGAGCATATTCCTGCAGCACACGACTGTTGCAGTTACAGCATGTTGATGTTTGCTCTCAGTGTGTGGTAAGTGTAGACCCTTGCCGGCATGTCAGTAAATGTTTTGAAATACTGTAAATTTTGGATTTGGGATTAGTTGCATGCTCATTTCAATTTAATCTGGCTTTATCAAAGTAAAACATGTCACAGTGTAAAACTTTTGGTTAGGTATAAAAGTAACGCTACTAGAGCATTATATCAAATAAAAAATCCTGAATATTGTAAATTTAGTTTAATTTATGCCTTTCAGCTATTAGTATATCATTTCTCATTAGCATTTCTAGCCTCAAGCAAGAATTTTAATTACATCATTTATTTAATTCCGCAATGTACTGTCTATTTTAGTTTCCCCTGGATAGATATCTATTTTTGCTACATGTCTTCAAATGTCACATGTTGGAATTGTTGAAATTCCCCTTTGCTTCTCTGCGCTAGTCTGTCATGTCTACAGATGGAAGGAGAAGTTTTATTCCTAACACCTGGAAGGAACACAGTTATAATTATTGTCTATCAAAGGTGCCGTAAGCCATAGACTCTCCTGTTCTTTCACTTGGAAATCCAAGTTATGTTTCTGGACGAGTTTTCATCTTACCGTGCAGTGATTGGTATTCAGATATAATTGTGGCTTAGTTGTTTTGTTGCTTTAACTCTTTTTAACTTAGTTTCTAAAGAAAGAAAAGTAAACCCGAAATCTCCATGTTGAGGGGGTAGGAAGAGGGGAGAACCCCCCCCCCCATTTAATAACATTTATATTTCATGTCCTAGCTACGCTATGAGGCATGTTTACTAAAACATGCTAATTGTCAGTGCAGGGTTTACCATGTGCTATATGTGCTATGACGACAATTACCACATGCTAAAAATGTAGCCGCGGTGAAAATCCCATTCTAACTGCTTAGCATGGATTGGGACAGATACCGGGTGCTTCGGGGTAAAGTGTGCGTTCTGTGGTTACTGCAAGCATCTTTGGCAGGCCCTAACTGGCAATGTGACAGTATGGGTGCACGTACTTCCACCTCAGTGAGCAGCAGTAAATGAATTTGCATTAATTGCAGCAAACAGCTTAGCACAGGGCAGAGCCGAAGCCATGCTCCTTTCATAGGGGCACGTTGGGCACGTCCCTTTCATTTAGCACTGGTCCGTCCCTGCCCCTGTGTTAACGCAGCACATTTTACTAAACATCCAAGGGGATCATGACTCTGGTAGTTCATTTGGGATTTAGGCCTTTGTGCATGTCTTCTGGGAAGCAGGCCCCATTAGCTTTGTGTGCAATTTCTTGTTTTTATTCCAGATCAAAGGACAGAGTACTCTAGAACTTTTAAATGTCGTCATATTGGGCTAGCAGTCTTTTCTTCTTACTATGCATTCTTTCTCACACAGGAGCCTAATTAGCAATAAATATAAACAATGTTTTTTAGCAACTGATCCGCACCAACCACGGCCCACTCAATGGTTTGATAAAATTAGCATAGAGCTCTTGGGAGCTTCTGAAAGCCCCTTCAGTACATCGTTGTCCCTTATTCACTGGCTGATTTTGGCTGTAATGGCAAAATAGAAAAGGAATACTGTATAGTGTCCTCTGGAGGAACATCCATGTGTTGCCGTGGCATAATGATGTTACTTCTGTGGCAGAAAAATTAGTAGTTGCTAGGAAGCACAGGAATTACTGTTGTTGTTAAGTGCTGTTGAGTCTGTGTCGACCCTCTGAATAGTTGACCTAAACTGTGCTCGGTCTTCAGTCAGGCAGCTCATTGTTGATAGAGTGGCAACCATGGCTGCTGTTATTGTATCGATCCATTTCATTGCTGGCCTTCCTCTTTTACATTGAACTTCTACCTTGCCAGGCATTATGTCTTTCTCCAATGATCCCTCTTTTCGCATGATGTGTCCAAAGTATGAAGGTCGAAGTCTTGTCATCTGAGCTTCTAAGGAAAGCTTAGGTTTCTCAGCTACACTAACAGCTTTTACTACATCTTCCAGTAACAAATTCCAGAGATTGATTACATGTTGACTGAAAAAATATTTTCTCTTATTAGTCTTAAACAGGTAACATTGTAGCTTCATTGCATGTCCCCTGGTCTTTCTACATTTTGATGGCATAAACAAGCAATCTACGTTTACCCATTCCACTCATTTCATTAATTTATAGACCTCTATTATATCTCCCTCAGCCGTCTCTTTTCCAGGTTGAAGAGCCCTAACCTTTTAAGTCTCTCCTCATAGGGGTATCCTTCCATCCTCTTTACCATTTTGGTGGCTCTTCTCTGTATCTTTTCTAATTCTGCTATATCCTTTTACGATACGGCAATCGGAATTGCACACAATATTCAAGGTGCGGTCGCACCATGGAATGATACAGAGGCATTATAATATCCTTCGTTTTATTATCCATTCCTTTCCTTATGATTCATAGCATTCTATTTGCTTTCTTTGCTGATGCTCCACACTGGATGGAGGGTTTCAATGTGTTATCCACGATGACACCTAAATCTTTTTCCTGTGTGGTGGTTCCTAATGTGGAACATTGCATTGTGTAACTATAGTTTGGATTGTTCTTTCCTACGTGAATAACTTTGCAGAAATATTTCTTTACAGAAAGAGTGGTAGATCCATGGAATAGTCTCCCAGTTGAGGTGGTAGAGATGAGGAAAATAACTGAATTCAAAAAAGCATGGGACAAACTTAGAAGATCTCAAACTGAAAAAGGGGACTATTGTAGTAGTTACATAAGAGCATAAGATATGCCATACTGGGTCAGACCAAGGTCCATCAAGCCCAGTATTCTGTTTCCAACAGTGGCCAATCTAGGTCATAAGTACCTAGCAGTTTCCCCAAGGGACACAGGTTCCACAATGCTTGTATTGGTTCAAGCATTGATATCCTGGGTCCCTTCTTAATAATGGTTTATGGACCTTTCCTCCAGGAACCTGTCTAAACCTTTTTTAAACCCAGCTACACTAACAGCCTTTACTACATCCTCCGGTAACAAATTCCAGAGTTTGATTACACGTTGAGTGAAAAAATATTTTCTTTTATTAGTTTTAAATAGTTTACCCTGTAGCTTCATTGCATGTCCCCTAGTCTTTCTATATTCTGATAAGGTAAACAATCGATCTACGTTTACCCGTTCCACTCCATTCATTAATTTATAGACTTCTATCATATCTCCCCTCAGTCGTCTCTTTTCCAGGTTAAAGAGCCCTAACCTTTTAAGCCTTTCTTCATAGGAGTATCCTTCCATCCCCTTTACCATTTTGGTGGCTCTTCTCTGAACCTTTTATAAAATCGCTATATCCTTTTTAAGATATGGTGACCAGAATTGCACACAATATTCAAGGTGCGGTCTCACCATGGAACGATATAGAGGCATTATAATATCTTTTGTTTTATTTTCCATTCCTTCCCTTATCATACCTAGCATTCTATTTGCTCTCTTGACCGCTGCTGCACACTTGGCCGAGGGTTTTAACATGGTATCCACAATGACGCCTAAATCTTTTTCCTGGGTGGTGGTTCCTAATGTGGAACCTTGCATCGTGTAACCATAGTTTGGGTTGTTCTTCCCTAGGTGCATAATCTTGCACTTGTCCACATTAAATTTCATCTGCCATTTTGATGCCCAGTCTTCCAATTTATCAAGATCCTCTTGCAATTTTCCACAATCCTTTTGGATTTTAACAACTTTAAATAGTTTTGTGTCACCTGCAAATTTGATAACCTCACTCGTTATTCCACTTTCCAGGTCATTTATGAATATGTCAAAAAGCAACGGACCCAGCACAGATCCCTGGGGTACACCACAATTCACCTTTCTCCATTGTTAAAATTGGCCATTTAGCCCTACCCTCTGCTTTCTATCTTTTAACCAGTTCCTGATCCACAATAGTACACTGCCTCCTATCCCATGACTCTTTAGTTTTGCCAAAGGTCTCTCATGAGGGACCTTGTCAAAGGTTTCCTGAAAGTCCAGATACACAATATCAACCGACTCACCTTTGTCCACCTGATTATTCACTCCTTCAAAAAAACATAACAGATTAGTAAGACAAGATCTTCCTTATCTAAAGCCATGTTGGCTGTCTCCCATTAGGTCATGACTATCTACATGCTGAGTAATTTCATTCTTTATGATGGTTTCTACCATTTTTCCCGGTACTGACGTCAGGCTCACTGGTCTGTAGTTTCCCGGATCACCCCTCGAACCCTTTTTAAAAATTGGTGTTACATTGGCGATCCTCCAATCTTCAGGTATTAGAGATGATTTTAATGATAGTTCATAGATTACTAATAGCAGGTCTGCAATCTCATATTTCAGTTCTTTCAACACCCTTGGATGTATACCATCCGGCCCAGGTGATTTGCTACTCTTCAGTTTATCTAATAGTTGTAATACATCTTCCCGATGTATCAATATTTCCTTCAATTCTTCTGCACCTTTAATACCACTTCAGTCATGGGTAACATCCCTACATCTTCCTCAGTAAAGACTGAAGCAAAGAATTCATTCAGTCTCTCCGCTATCGCCTTGTCGCTTCTTAGTGCTCCTTTAACACCTTTATCATCTAATGGACCAACTGACTCTCTCACAGGTTTTTTGCTATGAATGTACTTGAAAAGGTCTTTACTTCGCGTTTTTGCTTCCGCAGCAAGCTTCTTCTCAAATTCTCCCTTTGCCTGCCTTATTAATGCCTTGCATTTGACTTGCCAGTGCTTGTGCTGTTTCCAGGTTTCGTCGTTTGGCTCTTTTTTCCATTTCCTGAAAGATGCTTTTTTGGCAACAACAGCCTATCTGACCTCACCTTTAAACCATGCTGGCAGTTTTTTGGACTTCCTTCCACTTTTCTTAAAGCGTGGAATACAGCTGGTCTGGGCTTCCAAGAAAGATAGTATTTTTCAACAACAGCCAAGCCTGATGTACGTCTTTAACCTTTGCAACTGCTCCTTTTAGTTTTTTCTTAACTGTTTTCCTCATTTTATCATAGTCTCCCTTTCGAAAGTTAAAAGGTAGTACTGTGGATTTCCTTACTATCCCTCCTCCACTAATTAAATCAAAGGCGATCATGCTATGATCACTATTGCCAAGTGGCCCCAACAACCTTATCTCTTGCACTAGATCTGGTGTTCCACTAAGGACTAGGTCTAATATGGCTTCCCCTCTGGCCGGTTCATGAACCAGCTGCTCCAAGAAGCAGTCATTTATTTCATCTAGGAACTTTATCTCCCTAGCATGTCCTGACGTGACACTGACCCAGTCGATACCGGGGTAGTTGAAATCACCCATTATTATTACTGCGCTGTAACTTTTGTTAGCTTCCTTGATTTCTTTGAGCATTTCATCATCCATTTGGTCATTCTGGCCAGGCGCTCGATAGTACACCTCCACTGCCATTGCCTTCCCCCTTTTACATGGAATTTCAATCCATATAGATTCTACAGCAGATTTTATTTCCTGCAAAACTTTAATCCTTTCTGACTCAATGCCCTCTCTAACATAGAGAGCAACCCCTCCACCAATTTTATCAGCTCTATCATTACGATATAGTTTGTACCCAGGTATCAGTGTCCCACTGGTTGTCCTCCTTCCACCATGTCTCTGATATTCCAATCATATCTAACCTTTCATTTAGTGCTACATATTCTAACTCTCCCATCTTATTTTTTAGACTTCTAGCATTTGCATACAAGCATTTTAGAGAATGTATTTTATTCATATTAATTTGGCTATTGTTAGACATGGGTAATTTGGGATCTTTAAGCTCTGTCTGCTCCATACTTGAGGGCATTTGGGCTACTTTACTCTTTTGTGGAACCTCTTTGCTTTTGGTAGTATCCTTCAAAGATACATTCTTCCGAACCATCCGCTCTTGGGCGACTGTCTGCTTTCCCCTAATATCTATTATTTAAAGAGGGCTGCTACACAGTACCCTGTCTTGTGCTGCTGAGGTAAGCTATATTCTGATTTGATTTAAATTATAGCTCTTAGCTGCTGCTAGGCTCTAACTTCTTATGAAATTTAAACTACAAGCTCTCTGCTGGGTTCTAAATTTAACCAGAAAGCTCTCTTCTGTGTTTTAAATTTAAGCTAAAAATACTTGCTGATGCTAGGCCCTGAGTGACTATTAAATTTAAACTACAAGCTCTCTGCTGGGTATGAAATGTAACCAGAAAGTTCTCCTCTGTGTTTTAAATTTAAACTTAAACTGCTGCTACTAGGCCCTGACTGATTTAACAAAAAATAGTGGGTTCACAGATTAATTAGCTTTAATACAAAGAATTCCTTTTAGAAAATTACCAGAAGTATATACTTACAGTTGCAGATCTCTCTCCAGAAGTAACAGTCCCTTTTTCTAGTCCTTCAAGACAGTTGATTTGGAAGAGCAGACTAGATAGGCCATATGGTCTTTTTCCACCGTCATGTTTCTACAGATGATTTTAATGATAATCATAAATCTCAATTTCAGTTCTTTCAGTTCCCTCGAATTTATACCATCCGGTCCAGGTGATTTTGCTACTCTTTAGTTTATCAGATAGTTGTATTACATCTTCCCGGTTTATTGAAATTTGTTTTGGTTCTTCTGAGATATCATCTTTAAATACTATCGGGCATAGGTAACCTCCCTACATCTTCTTTAGTAAAGACTGAAGCAAAGCAAAGAATTCATTCAGTCTCTCTTCTATGGCCTTGTCCTCCCTTAACTCCTCTTTTATCCCTCTATCATCTAATTGTCCAACTGACTCTCACAGGTTTCTTGCTACGAATGTACTTGAAAAAGCTTTTACTGTGCATTTTTGTTTCCACAGCAAGCTTTTTTTTTCAAATTTTGCCTGCCTTATTAATGCGTTGCATCTAACTTGCCAGTGCTTCTGTTGTTCCCCATTTTCGTCATTTGGCTCCTTTTTTCCATTTCCTGAAAGATGCTTTTTTGGCTACAATAGGTTCTCTGACCTCACCTTTAAACCATGCTGGCAGTTTTTTAGCCTTCCTTCCACCTTTCTTAAAGCATGGCATATATGTGGTCTGGACTTCCAAGATAGTATTTTTAAACAATGCCTATGCTTGATGTAAACCTTTAATCTTTGCAGCTGCCCCTCTATTTTCCTCATTTTATCATAGTCTCCCTTTTGAAAGTTAAAAGGTAGTACTCTGGATTTCCTTGCCATTTTGCCTCCATTTATTAAATCCGATGTGATTATGTTATGATCACTGTTGTCAAGTGGCTCTAACACTAACTTTTATTAGCTTCCCTGTTTTCTTTTACCATTTCATCATCCATCTGTTCATTCTGGCCAGGCGGTTGGTAGTACACCCCCACTGCTATTGCCTTCCCCTTTTTACATGGGATTTCTATCCATAGAGATTCTACAGTGTATTTTATTTCATGCAAAAACTTTAATCCTCCTGCGACTCAATGCCCTCCCTAACAGAGTGCGACCCCTCCACCAATTTGGTCTACCCTATCATTGTGATATAATTTGTACCCACATATCAGTATCCCATCGATTGTCTTCCTTCCATCAGGTCTCTGAGATGCCAATCAATCATAGCTAATCTTTCATTTAGTGCTATATATTTTAGCTCTCCCATCTTATTTTTTCAGAGTTGCAGCATTTTAGAGGTTGTATTTTATTCATATTAATCTGGTTATCAGTTGATACAGATAATTTGGAATCTTTCAGCTCTGTACTTAAAGGCACTTGATTACCTTTATCTTTATTGGAACCTCCCTGTCAGGATGCCCTGACTTCTCTCTTTTGCTAGTATCCTTCAAGAATATATCCTTCTGAAACATGTGCTCTTCAGTGACTGTCTGCTTTCCCCTGTACCCTAATACTATATTTGTCCAGTCATTTGCTTACAAATTAACTACTCTCAGCATATTAAATAGCAGCAGGTTTCTTAGGGGCCGGTAGCAGTTAACGTCGGTGCTTGAATATTTGCAGGCTATTCAACAGCAGTATCCAGACTGGAGCTGCTACTGACTATCCCAGCTGTGCAGTGCTAGCCAGATGTGCCGGCATTTCATCCACTTAGCCCAGTATTCAGCCAGGAAGTCTGCAGATAGCAATTTAGAACAGCCTTTTAGATGGCCCTTGTTGCCTGCAGAAGTCTCAGCTGAATATCAGCCTAACTGGTTAAGTGCCAGCACTGTAGAAGTATTATTATTATTATTATTAAAGACTTATAAAGCGCCGCAACATACGAAGCGCTGTACAAACATAGAAGAGAGACAGTCCCTGCTCATCAGAGCTCACAATCTAATAAGCAGAAAACAAAATAAGTTACATAATACAAATAACAAAAATTTACAGGACAAAGTAAGCAAATGTTGATAGAGAGATCAAGATAGGGTAAGACAGGAATGGAAAGCAATAGTGAAGAGGTGGGATTTTAGTCTGGACTTGAAAATGGCCAGGGAGGACGCCTGGCGCACAGAGATAGGAAGACTATTCCAAGCAAAGGGTGCTGCCAGTTGGAAGGAGCAAAGTCTGAAATTGACAGTATGAGTAAAGGGCACAGATAAACGAAGACTGTTAGAAGAGCGAAGCAACCGAGAGGGGGTGTAAGGAGAGATGAGAGATGAAAGGTACTGGGGGGGGGCAAAAGAGTGAATACATTTATAGGTCAGGAGGAGAAGTTTAAATTGGATACGGAGACGGATGGGAAGTCAATGAAGCGACATGAGGAGAGGAGTGATGTGGGAAATACGAGACTGGTGGAAAATGAGTCGAGCAGCAGAGTGTTGAATTGACTGAAGAGGAAAGAGATGGCTTGCAGGGAGGCCGGCAAGGAGAATGTTACAATAATCAAGATGGGAGGTGATTAAGGAGTGGACAATCAATTTAGTGGTTGCAACAGAGAGGAAGGGGCGAATTTTGGAAATATTGTATAGAAAGAAATGTCAGGTTTTAGCAATGAGCTGGATATGTGAAGAGAAAGAGAGAGAGGAATCAAAGATAACACCAAGGTTACATGCTGAAGAAACAGGGAGGAGTACAGAGTTATCAACAGAGAGAAAGAAAGGGGAAAGAGGAGGGGAAGCATTCGGGGGAAAGATAAGAAGCTCAGTTTTGGCCATGTTCAGTTTTAAGCGGCGGTGGGACATCCAGGCAGCAATGTCAGAGAGGCAGAGTGAGATCTTAGACTGGATATCAGGAGAGATAACAGGTGCAGAAAGATAGATTTGAGAGTCGTCAGCATAGAGATGATAGTGAAAGCCATGGGAAGAGATAAGAGTGCCAAGGGATTGGGTATAGAGAGAGAAGAGGAGTGGACCTAAGATGGAACCCTGAGGAACTCCTACAGATAGTGGGGTTGAAGAGGAGGAGGAGCCATCGAAGCACACACTGAAAGAGCGATGGGATAGATAGGAAGAGAACCAAGATAGTACAGAGTCTTTGAATCCAAGTGAGGATAGGGTGATAAGAAGAAGGTTATGGTCAACAGTGTCGAAGGCAGCAGAAAGATCAAGAAGAATGAGGACAGAGTAAAGCCTTTGGACTTTGCCGGGACCTTAGTAAGAGCAGTTTCAGTGGAGTGTAGGGGACGTAAGCCAGATTGTAAAGGATCCAAGAGGGTATGAGAGGAGAGGAAATCAAGTAGCTGGGAGGCCAAAAAAATAAAAGCAAGCACAGAGCTTTTTTGATGTGCGACGTGCTAGGGAACAGCAGGGAGGAGGAGCCTAATGGTTAGAGCACTGTCCGGGAATCAAGAGACCAGAGTTCGATTCCCACTAGCATTCCTTGTAGCCTTGAGCAAGTCACTTAACCTGGCATCTACCTCCGCTCACACTGCCAAGAAAACCCAGGGGCTGCTGGATCATCAGGAGTTGGCACCGACTCGAAAGCAAACATTACATTTTTTGTGCTGGGGAACGCAAATGTAAACACCAGAGACTCTGGATATAGGATCTTTCTATCTCCAATATGATATTGAAATTTGGCAGAATTGTATCCTGCCTCTAGCCACATCTGCCTCAAGATCTACCAATGTTTACATATTTAGCAGGTTCCAAACTCGAACAATGATAGTCACAAGAAGACATACAATTCACTTGTAACTCAATTGCTTATTTAACATAATATACAATTTGAAAAGCGCAAATCTGAATCGGTTAGAAGAAAATTTCACCTTTTCTAGTAATCAAAGTGGTGAGCGAAGTGATGCAGAGGCAGATTTCATTTCAGCCTGATGCTCTATAAAATTTCAGCGTTACCAGTCGGAAGCAAGCAAGGAAGAGCCATACAGGAAACCACATTTTCAAGCATTAAATTGACAACATGAGATTCCTTCTGTCCTCAGAAATGTCTCATTAGCCTTCTATTGATTTGCTATCACTACAATAGCTGTCAGACATTGAGGACCATGTCAGAGCAAGGGATGGTGAAAAGTCGGAAAAGCAAAGGGTACGTGAATACTAGGAAGAGTTGGCAGCAGTGCTTTCCATCATAGGAGTACCGGCCCCTGGTGATACAACCGGCAGAGAAACCGGGGTCTTTGGAAATTCAAAGTCTTCTATAATTAAAGACCTGGAAATCTGGATGTAATAAGAGTTTTCTCCTATTTTGTGTCTGTTTGGAAAATGGTTCATACCCCAGTAAACAGGAATTACTCACACAATTAGAAAGACACATTCATGTGGTCATGTTTAGGTCAGTGGAGAGAAACCGCATGTGCCCATTCAATTTGGAAATAGATGTGCACCACACCAATGAGTGTAGTCTTTGGATGCTTGTAGCGCTCATCCTCTGCATGCGCCACTTTCAAGCATTTCTTTGAAACACACCGAGTTGTATGTGAACCGTCTTGACTAGTAGAAAAACAGTATAAAATATGTTAAATAAAATAAATACTGTAGTTTGCAACTCTTATCTGGCCACGTTAACAGATAATGCACGCCAAAAGCAGATAATACGGTGCTTTTCTGTGCTATTTTTACAGTGTGCTATCTGCATGAGTGGATGCGATTAGGGCAGAGCGGGGCATGTCTGGGGCCTCAACAGCAGACAATGTGGGTGCAACTAATGCCACCTCAATGGATGGCATTAGGTACATCCAGGCTGATTTAGGACCATGTTCTCTTTATTTTCAGTGAGGTACCTGCTATGGAAATGCTGGACACTTCCCAACGCATGCTGCATGGTTTTTGCAGCTAACACCACATAAGTTTCCAAAAAAGGCGTGTTAGCTACAAAAGCTTCTCGTGTGGTCAATTCCCAGAGCGAAAATACTATATAAACCTTAGTTGTGCACGCTCTACTTGTGTATTTGAATCGTGATATAATTTGAATTACAATCAACAGTCCTCTGGCCGCTCAATACATAATTGAACTCTTCACCACTGGAATAACGAACATTATATAATTTGTGACTTAGAGATCTCAGACTTTTAAAGACGCCAACTTTCAGACTTCTGATATGTCTAACAAAGGTGCGTCATTTTTGCATCAATGATCTCAATACGTATGTCACTAATTTGATTTTCTTTCTTAGCCCAGTATTATTTTCTTATACTAATGTTTTTAGACGTGAAACAGTGCTTTATGAAACTGTGCTTAGCTTTCAGATGGGTTTCCCCCCCCCCCCAACGCCATGTCTTAGCGCCTTCTCTGCGTTTCACTGCATCAAGTTTCTTCAGGGGGTTCTTCCCACTTTAAAGCACTTCGTTATGTAGACGCTCTGTTATCAATGTGCTATGGTCCTGCCTTTCTCTGAGCCAAACTGCTTCCCGGATATGATGCGCGGCATTATATCGTGATTCAAAAATACAAGTAGAGCGTGCACAACAAAGGTTTATATAGTATTTTCACTCTGATAATTGGGTACCATACTGTGGGCTTGCTAAGGAGCTTTGTATCCCGTAATTTCAGTGAGGTGGGTGAAGTGAAATCTGGTTCCTGGTGATAAATACGACCTCCGTTTTGTTGAAATTTATTCTAAGCCTCTGCGCGTGTAGCCAGTCTGTGACGGCATCAAAGCAGGTGGATACTACTACTACTACTACTAAGCATTTATAAAGCACTACCAGGCGCACGCAGCGCTGTACAATGAGAACACAAAAAGACAGTCCCTGCTCAAAAGAGCTTACAATCTAAAAAGACAAAGCAAGAAAAGGAGTAGAAAAAAGATAACAAGAGCAAAGCGACAAGAGCAGGAGAGACAGGACAAAGGAAAGAGGTAAGAAGAAGTATAAGAGGAAGAAAGAAAGGTGAAATAAAAGAGGGGAAGGAAGGAAAACAGCAAAATCAAGAGCCAAAGGCAGAGGCGAAAAGATGAGCTTTTAACTTGAGTTTGAAGAGGGGCAAAGAAGATGCCGGACGTATAGACAAAGGAAGTTTATTCCAAGCGTAAGGAGCAGCAAGGTGAAAAGAGCGGAATCTGGAGTTGGCAATAGAGGAAAAGGGCATAGCAAGAAGCAACTGGGAAGAACGGAGTACACGAGGGGGGAAATAGGGAGAAATGAGAGAAGAAAGGTGCTGAGGAGCCAGAGTGAATGCACTTATAGGTCAGAAGGAGAAGCTTAAAGTGAATACGGAAATGGATAGGGAGCCAGTGAAGAGATCAGAGGAGAGGAGTGATGTGGGCAAAATGAGGCTGACGGAAAATCAAATGGGCAGCGGAGTGCTGAATAGACTGAAGAGGGAAGAGATGAGACTGAGGGAGACCAGCAAGAAGGAGGTTACAATAATCAAGGCGGGAGGAGATTAGGGAATGGATGAGGGTTTTAGTAGTGAGCTCAGAGAGAAAGGGGCGGATTTTGCCAATGTTGAAGATAAAGAAGCGACAGGTCTTAGCAATGAGTTGGATATGAGAGGCAAAAGAGTGAAGAGTCAAAAATAACACCCAAATTGCGAGCAGATGAAACAGGTTGGAGAACAGAGCCATCAACAGAAACTGAAAAAGAAGAAGGAGAAAGGGAAATTTTAGGAGAAAAAACGAGAAGTTCAGTCTTGGCCATGTTCAATTTCAGGCGACGATGGAACATCCAGGAAGCAATGGCAGAGAGACAGCAAGAGATCCGGGACTGGAAAGCAGAAGAAAGATCAGGAGTAAAGAGATAGATTTGGGCATCATCAGCATAGAAATGGTACTGAAAACCATGAGAGGAAATTAGCGCGCCAAGGGATTGGTTATAGAGATAGTGAGGAGAGCTCTGGATGCTCTGTTGATATAGGCATATATAGCAAAACATCGTCGGCATAGACCAGGCAGTTGATATTGAAGGAGCGGATGATGTCGCAAATGGGCTGCATGTAAACGTTGAACAATAGGGCTGAAAGCGAAGATCCCTGTGGCATGCCTTTCTCTTGTGGGAAAGGTGCGGAGGTAGAGGAACCAGTTCAAACATGCTGCCATCTGTCTGTTAAGTACGATGCACACCAGGTTAGCACTGTACCATGGACGCCCTTCTCCTTGAGGCGTGTTAGGAGTATTTCGCGGCTAACAGAGTCAAAGGCTGCAGCAATGTCCATGAAGATTAGGGCGAACCCTTGTCTGATATTGTCCAATCCGATGGTCAATGAGCTGAAAAGAGTGGTCAATAGGGTCTCAATGCCATGTGACTCCCTGAATCCTTGCTGGCATGGGTCGAGGGGTGCGCTAGATTTGATGTGGTGATGTAGCTGGCGTTGGATGACCTTCTCAATAATTTTTGCCAGAAGGGGGATACTCGAGATTGACCCGTAGGAGTCCATCCTGGCAGGGTCCAGCTTGTTGTTTTTTAGTAGCGGTCTGATAGCCGTTTGCTTCAAGCTTTGAGGGAAGGTCCCAGTAGAGATGAAAGCTCTATGAGTTCAGTCAGCAAAGGGCTGACGTCAGCACGCAGTGATTTTATCCAAAATGCTGGACAAGGGTCCATTAGGTGCTGTGGTGGTGTTTATGGCTGTGATGATGTCTTGAATGCCTTTCTCTGTTGGGGCTGAGAAGGCGGTGATGACGTGCTGGGTGTCCTTCGTGGCTGGTGTCAAGGTAAGTGAGGAGGTTGGGTGGGGGGCCCTGTGGGGAGGTTAGTGGTCTCGCTGGACTGGCTCGTTTTGGCCTTCAGGTAGTCATCGTATTCCTGTGGGTCAGGAAGGCTTGGTTGGATAGGGGAAGGCTCTTTTGATAGGGTCTTGGTTAGGTTGAAAGGTTTGTGCGGTTTGTTCGGGGAGCGCTGCAATTTCTCAGCATGGAATTGCTTCATTCTTGCTGTTACTTCTGCACGGTGCCGTTAGATGAGCAATGTATGATTTGTGGTTCTCAGTTGAAAGTGATCGGCGCCAGTGTGTCTCAAGTTTTCTGAGGTGGACCAGTAACGTCCGTAGCTTAGGGGAATACCAGGGAGCATTCTGTCTCCTTCCTGAAGGCTTATTAGTGGGAGATAGATGGACGATGGCATCCAGGCTCGTGTTCCACGTGGAGATCATTTCGTCCAGACTGTGTGCTGGCGGGTTACGGAGAGGCTGGGCTTTGTCCAGAATTTCTTCTTTGTTGAATGGTCGGAAATGTCTTGAAGATACTGCGGGGGCCTTAACTGCGGACTGGGAGCTAATGTGGTTGGGGTCTGTTGGCATCTGAAATCTTAACAGGCGGTGATGTGACCATGGCACTGGGCTGAGGGATAAATCAAGGTTGTGCCTGGGGTCAAGGACTGCCCGTGGGGTGAAGATCAGGTCCAGCATGTTTCCCTTTACGTGAGTGGGGGCATTGATTTATCTGTATATATCCAAGCTCTTCAAGAGCCTCAAGGAAGGCCTTGGCATGGATGTCCTGGAGGGCAGGGAGGTTGAAATCACCCAGCACCCAGTTTGGTATATGAGTATTCTTAGGGTTACAGGCGAGGTTGATTATTGTGGATAAATCCTCCGGAGAAGGGGAGGGAGCTCTGTAAACCAGGTTGATGGTGTTGTACTTATTCGCTATGGTGATGGAGTCGAGGTGTGTCGTGGTGCTGGAAGAGATCAGCTGGAATTGTAGATCCATCTTGGTCAGGATGAGTGCTCCTCCACCTCTTCGGTTGGCTCTGTGGCAGGAGTAGGTGGAGAAGTTGGGTGGGACAATCTGGTGAAGGAGGACTGTGTCTGTGGTGGACAACCATGTTTCAGTGATAAATAGGATGTCCATGTCATGTGCGGATACCAGGGCGGCTATGGCTGGCCATTTCTTCCGGACCGAGCGTGCATTTATAAGGGCACACTTCAGGTTGCGGGAATGTGTGTGCTTCTCCCACTGGGGAGGTTTGGCCTGCTGAAGGGAGACATAGATGAGGTGTGGGCATGGTGTGCGCCTACCCCCATCTGTTGGATGGTGGGGGGGACAAGACCACTTCCTCCCTGAGCCCTGTAGGACCGGAATGGGGTTGTGGGAGGATGTGAGGGCAAGGGCGCCGTGTAGGAGACCTAAGAGAATGCAGCAGCTGGTTATGGCACAGGGGTAAGGCATCATCTTGGGTCTTAGCATTGTGGAGCAGGCAGTTAGTGCATCAGGTAGTGTTTTAGGCAGATGGTACAGGTCTAGTATGGGATAAATAGATAACACTAGATAATACAGGTCAAGTTTGGTATAACTACACAGCACTATATAGCACAGGTCTAGTTTGGTATAAAAGGACAGAACTATATAGAGTATTTGATAGTATATCAGATAGGAGTTATAAATTGAACTGGTATACTAGAGCAGTCTCACAAACTCATGAATGGGGATCTGGTCGGTATCAGCAAATGCTCACTCGGGGACTCGGGTGGAAACTTCATGCAGCTTTCGTTGGGGTCGAGCTCTGCTGCCCTCAGTACTTGTCTGTTTCGTGCGGGGTTACGGTGGCTTCGTTGGGGACCCGGCCTAAGGGCCATGCCAAAGGGCCCTCTGGCGAGGCCCTCGGGCGTGGGCGCATCCAGCAGGGACACTGCCTTTTGTGTTGCTCCCACTGTCCCGATTGGGCAGGAGCTTCTGAGCGGGACGATTTCCCGCTCAGGCGCTCTACCCCGATTGGGGGGAGCTGGAGCCATCGGCGGTGTGCGGCCGGGTGGCATGTGGGCAGCCCAGCAGGGACGCTGCCTTTTGTGTTGCTCCCACTGCCCCGATTGGGCAGGAACGTCTGAGCGGGACGATTTCCCGCTCAGGCGCTTTACCCCGATCGGGGGGAGCTGGAGCCATCGGTGGTGTGCGGCCGGGTGGAGTGTGGGCAGCCCAGCAGGGACGCTGCCTTTTGTGTTGCTCCCACTGCCCCATAGGCACCTACTTGTCATTATAAAATAGGCAAAAAACTGGTATCTTTCTGCCCAATTACCCTAGGTGACCTTTTATAAAATCACCCTCCATGTGTGAAATAATGATCAATTTTATTTTTACGTGCCATCAAGTCAGTGCTGACTCCTGGTGACCCAGCAGCCCCTGGGTTTTCTTGGCAAGGTATGACCCAAAGTAGATTGCCAGGAGTAGCCTAGTGGTTAGAGCAACAGCCTACACTCGAGAGCTGGGTTTGAGTCCCACTAGCACTCCTTGTGACCTTGGGCAAGTCACTTTACCCTCCATTGCCTCGGCAGAAAAGGCTTGGCAATGATCAATAGCAGATCATTTAAAATTTGGACAAGTTTTCATGCTAGCAATACACAAATGGACTAGAACACAATTAAATCCCAGCAAATTGATTTTTTCACTTGCTCTGGGCATCTCCAATGCACAAGGTCAAATTCTAGTGCAAAATCTTGGTCGGCATTGACTTCTCATCAATAAATATGAGGAAAGATACGCAGTAATGGACTATGGTCTTAACCAAGGTTTTTGTACTGGTTTACAATGCATTAAACTGTTTCTTTAATAATTATGAATCATAAAGACAGCAAAAAGCTGTTCCCTCAGACATTCTGCACCATATTTTAAAAGCCATACATGAGATTGCCAAAGCTCATTAACTGGCTCCAAATAGGGTTATTAATAAATCCTGAAAACTAATTGTATAGTGACAAACTTAATTATGCAAGGATGAGAAAGTATTTAAAATATTCCTCTGTAAACACAAAATGGAATTTATGAGTTGGGCTATTTATCTTCTAGAGGAAGACAATGGGTACCAACCAATCCAAAATCAATTGCTTAACTAAACACAATTAAAGAATTCTGGACTGCGGTGAATAGATGAATATTTGGTCTCCTTGTTATGACAAAAATATGACCTCTAATTTAATTCCATTTGCCAGCTCCAAAACGCAAAAACATTTTAATGATATACCTAAAATAACAGATTTCTCAATAGGAACCAACAGTAGAGTCTGGACACATTTTTTATGCAAGCAGGCCAGGGATGAGCATTTTTAATTTCATAGAAACATGATGACAGAAAAAGACCCCATGGCCTATCTACTGTAGTCTGCCCTTCCATATAAGCTACAACAGTCCCCTTTTTACCTTTAGAGATCCTCTGTGTTTGTCCCATGCTTTTTTGAATCCAGATACTGCCCTCGTGCCACACCACCTTCACTGGAAGACTATTCCACGCATCTGCCATTCTTTCCGTAAAGAAATATTTCCGCATATTACTCCCAAGTATATCCCCTTTCACTCTCATCCTATGTCCCCTCGTAGCAGAGCTCGCCTTCATTTGAAAGAGACCCTCCTGTGCATTTATGCCACGGAGGTATTTCAATCCATTTCATTTAATTCTCGTGCATGCTAGCAGAAAATAGCACACAGTGACACAAAAACTAAATTGAAAAAAAAACCAAAAAACTACAAACAAAACAAAATAAAACTAAATGAAAAATTTCCCCTGCACATTCCTACAGCAGTCACAGCATCACAACTACGCTGGGCCTATGTAAGATCTAGACTCTCTTTCTAAATACTGGAATCTGCAAATGCATGAGCCCATAGCAGGACCTGTCTTTCAAATATTTCCATTTAGGATACCTAAAGCTGACATATTCAAGTAAAAGTGCCTAAAAAAACCTTTGTGAATATAGGAACCTAAATAAGTGCCTAAATTTAGCACTTAACTTAGGTTTTCCTAATGAAGCAGCTTAATTCTTCGGCTGGTGTCTTGGGTTAGTGTGCACATCAGTCGGCCTTTTTCTCCTTTCCTCCGTATCTCTTTTCCAAGAGTATTACATGAAGTAACCACAATATTAATATAACAGACAGCAGCACACAATCTAAAACATTTTAGAAGACTTTCAGGGATTCGTATATGTCACACTGACCAGAGACGCTTCAGTGCCATGACGGTTTAAGCTTTTTCTCGTGTCTTGGGTACATCATAGCCCATTAGGTTTTCAGGATGTCTGGTCCAAATATGCAAGAGGGAAATTTTACCTTTACAGGTCAGTCTCCGATGTACGAAAATTTATGTTATGCATATTCATTGTAGATATCATCCAAAAGTCTGAATGGTTGTGTATGTTTGTTTTTTTATCTATAATTCCTGGACAAGGATACCACAGATGAAACCATATCTGGACTTGAGTAAAGTTTATGAGAGGAAATCAGGAAGTTGTTAACTGGGTAAAGAGCTGGTTAAACAGATCTCAGAGGGCCTCATCTCTTAAGGCTTTTCTCCCATCATGACTTTATGAGACTTCAAACCCATTCCCACAGAATACAGATGTACCACAAGGATCAAGCCTATCAGCCCTTCTTTTCAATATATACATCCAGCCATGTATATATTGAAATATATATTGAATACGTCAGATCTTCAAAGCACATAATATCGTATATCAAATCTATGCAGACGACATAATATTTTTTACACCCATTAATCCTCTCTCTCCACAACTAGACTACTTACATAAATATTTCATCAATGTCAAAAGCTAGCTCAGTAGACACAACCTCCTCATCAATCAAGAGAAGACCGAAGCACTCTACATAACCACCAATCCAACCTTCCTACTCACCTCAGACCTCTTCCAAACAGTGTGCCAGGCAATGATTACACCAGTACTAGATTACTGCAATATCATCTTCCAAGGTCTGCCTAAACAAACTCTCCACCCATTACAGATGGCCCAAAACACTGCAGCCTGAATAATTACACAGGTACACTACCAAAAAACTGCCTCCAGTTTTGCAACTGATTCCTATAGATTTTGGGGTGCTGAATCCAGGAAAAATAGCCAAAATGTTCCATCACGTCACGTTTTCTTGCAAAATTAGATTTCTTACCCATATAAGGAATGTTCACATAATTTATTTTTAGCCGACTGCAGTTTATTTTCTTGGCCCAAAATAGAGGTTGTAATGGTTAACTAACTAGAAACACTCCCTCATGATATTTTAGAGTGTTTTGTATTCATTTTATACATTAACAGGACAATTGGGAGGCGGGGGGCTAAATCCAGTACTCGCGCTGGCGCATGTTCTTTCCTGTTCGCCTCGCCTCGTTCGCTCGCTCAAACCACGGTGGTTGCGACATGAACGTTCCTGTCAAATTTCAGTTTCTTGCAAGTTCATTATTACCTTTTGTTTGCTCAGTCGTAATCCAGCTTTATTCCGAAGTGGTTCACTACATTTGTAGTTTGCAGTGCTGTGTATTTGTGATGGCTCACAGAGCCAGAGGTTGCGTCAACTCTCCGGACAGTTTTTGTTTTATTTGTGGGGAATATACCGTGAAAAAGCGGCAGAGGAACATTTCTGCATTTATTAAAAAAGTATATTTCGCCTATTTCGGTTTGAAGTTAGGCGATCAAGACAAACCGTGGGCTCCTCACAAAGTGTGCAAGACATGTGAGGAAGATCTACGCTTATGGATGAAAGGTAAAAAACAAGCATTTCGTTTCGGAATACCTATGATGTGGCGTGAACAAAGAGACCACAGCAGTGACTGCTATTTTTGCTCTTGCATTGTGAAGGGATACAACTTAAAAAATAAGAACGTAATAAGTTACCCCAACCTTCCCTCAGCAATTAGGCCTATGCCTCATAGCAACGAAGTACCTGTGCCTGAACCACCAAAATCTTTGGATCATATTTGTGTGGACGGTTCTGATCATGATGACACTCATCAGATGGCTTTTCCCGATGAGTCCAGTACTTCCGAGTTTGAAACTGAACCAGATCCGAAACCTGAACTTTTCTCTCAAGCTGAATTGAATGATTTAGTCCGGGATTTAGGACTCCCAAAAGATGCTGCCCAACTGCTAGGTTCTCGGCTTAAACAGAAAAATCTATTGTCACCAGGAACAACTTTTTATTGGTACCGCAACCGCGAGACACAATTTTTGAAGTATTTCAGCAAAGAGGAAGATTTGGTATTTTGCAACGATATATACGGAGTGATGGAAAAGTTTAAACTCCAAGTATGATCCTGCTGAATGGCGGCTGTTCATTGATTCGTCAAAAGACAGCATAAAAGGTGTTCTTCTTCATAATGGCAACACATTCGCTTCAGTTCCTATTGCTCACTCTGTTATTCTCCAAGAAAAATATGAGAATTTGGCCCTGATTCTTCAGAAGATTCGTTATGATGAGCATAAGTGGATGATTTGTGGAGACTTTAAAATTCTATCCATGCTATTAGGGCAGCAATCCGGTTTCACCAAATATCCCTGCTTCCTTTGCTTGTGGGATAGCCGGGTCCGCGACCTACACTGGGGGAAAAAAGACTGGCCAATTCGGGAGTATTTGAGACCCGGTGAGAAAAATGTTCTTCATGAGAGCTTGGTACCTCGTGATAAAATTCTATTACCACCTCTCCACATTAAGTTGGGTCTCATTAAGCAATTCATCAAGTCCCTTCCAAAAGATGGTGAGTGCTTTCGGTACCTTTGCTCAAAGTTCCCCCGACTTTCTGAAGCAAAGCTAAAGGAAGGAGTGTTTGTTGGCCTTGATATAAGGAAACTCATTTCAGATGGAGCATTCGCTGAAACGATGTCTGAGAAGGAAAAAGAAGCCTTGGATTCCTTCAAGGATGTTGTTCTCAAATTCTTGGGGAACAGGCGGGATGAGAACTATAAGGATATTGTTGCCAGGATGCTCAATGCCTTCAAAGAACAAGGCTGTAACATGAGCCTGAAAGTCCATTTCTTGCACTCCCATGTGAACTACTTTCCCGAAAACTTGGGGGCGTACAGTGAAGAACAAGGTGAAAGGTTTCACCAGGATATCAAGGACGCAGAGAGAAGGTACCAAGGAAGATGGAACACCACTATGATGGCTGATTTCTGCTGGTTGCTGCTGCGGGAAACCCCAGATGAAAAATACGCCAAGCAGCGCACCAAGAGAAGCATTCGGGGGAAGAAGAAACGGGCCCACCAGGAGATTGATTGACCCAAGAATGACTTTAAAATCTAAACTGTGTTGACAAATATCGTGTTTTTACTAAACTTTGAAATAAAAATTTGCTAGTTATTACCACAGTGTCGGATCTCATTTATTAGAATTTTATTTTCACACCATCGGGTGTTTGTCTTCATGTATTGCAATGGTGCGGTTTGCATTTTCTATTCTTACATACATACCTGTACAACATTTTTTGCACATTTCTTTGCTTTGCTTTGTGTCTAACCTCGCTCTTATATGCTCAATGTTTGTGCACATGTATGTGGCTGTTTTAAGTGCAGACAATTTTGCTACCATCACAGTGTGTTTTGTTGACATTACTCTATTCTTATGTGCTGCCTTGTTACAATTTTCTTTATTCTTATTTGAATAACTACTAAACAATTAGTATAAAGAATTCATCCAAGAAACTTTTATCTCGATCATACTCAATCTGAAACGTTCACCTCAAACTGCTAACCCAATGTAGCAAAAAATCTGTACGTGATGGAGCAAATTGGTTACCAGATTTGGATTCAGCGCACCAAAAAACGTAAAAATCAATCGAAACAGTAGAGGCAGTTTAAAAAAAAAATTTTTTAGTGTACCTGTGTTACCAGTGCCTTATATCGATTGCACATCACACCCATACTGATACAGCTTCACTGATACAGCATCTCCGTCAGGATCAGATACAAAATTCTGATCATAATATTCAAAATACTACATAATGAATCGCTACATGCCTCCAATCCCTAATCTCAAGTACAAATAACGAAAGACTATGAAGAAATTCCACCCTCAACCTGCTCGCAATACCACAGAATAAGTCAAAAAGTAAGCAGGTCACCTGCAATAGGACTTTCACCCTATTCACCTCATACATATGGAATAAACTACCACCAACTTTAAAAGCTCTCTAAGTCCAGTCAGACTTCAGTAAAAGACTAAAAATTCACCTCTTCAACAAAGAATATAACAAATCCTCAGACATATAGACCCATAAATCTGTACTGATAAAACCAAACACCAACAGTAAATAAAGGACTTGGAAAGATACCGAATAATTATGTAAATAGTTCTTTGTTAATGATAGCAAATGTTCTACAGTTCCATTGTTAATTTCTTATTCTGTTCCAGTTCTCTGTAAGACATCGCACCTCATGGTCGTGTTAAGCTGTAAACAGCTTTGAATTGTAGAAAGGCGGTATAAAAATAAGTTTAAATAAATAAATAAATAAAACTTACTAAATCAGGCCCATAGTTACCAACCATGTGCATTTTGATGACGTTAAAGATATCATTGAGTGTGGCTGCGCTAAGGTTTCAGAGGTCAGTACTGTTCAATATCTTTATAAGTAACATTATGGGAGGACTTAAATTATGCATTGTTTTGAATATGACTTAACAGTCGATAAGACAGCAAATGCACTGGCAAAGAATGGAATACACTGGAAGAATGGTCAACATTTTGGATGCTGCACTTCATTTGAAACAAAAGAGCATCAGCCAATTATCAGTAAAAAAGAGAACAAGAAATGGCAGCTAGCAAAACCTAGGAGTAATCTTAACTATAGGAAACTTCCAACTTTTGTCTTGCCTTGCTATTTCCTTCTAACTTTTGTCTACCTCTCTCTTCCCCCTTCCCCCAACAATGGTCCTTACCTTCCCTCTAGATTTCGCTCTACTGATTTTACCCTCCAGTTTCTTTCTCCAACACTGTTGAGCATCTGGGGATAACTCTTGACCTAACATATTAGCACTTTCTTCACCTCCCTGCTCCTACCTGTCATGTAAGTTAGTCTGAAGTTTAATAAAGTTATTTAAAGTAGCATATCAAACTGGCTTTCATAAAAACACATTGAAGTTAATTTTTGAACGATGCCTTAAAATGTGTCAGTGAGGAAGTATTCCCACAATACAGGCAATAAATTGGTTTGCACATCAGCCATCATAAAGCACTAGCGTGGACTGATGTTGTCAAGACCAAAAGGGCATCCTTTTACATGGAGGATCAAAATGAGTTGCCCCAACTGTTACCAACACACATTGCTCAAAAGAAGAGCAAAAGAAATGGATGTGGCACCTGAACAAAGACCTGATTAAAGTCAAGCAATACCTGCATCTTGTTTCTTGAATTCTCTCGGTTCCCCTTGAAGTAGCTTTATAACTCTCTGAAGATGCATTCTGTGTTTCTTTGTGACAAGGAAGATTGACATGCCAAACCAAGTTGATGTCTGCACAGTTTTTTGTTTTGTTTTTAAATAGGAGGACTGGAAAGCTGTAACACAAGCTATAGTATTATTTCACAATACCACATATTCATGAAGGATAGACTCTATTGATTGGTGCTCCTATCCTATTCAATTGACCAGGTCCTGCAAATCTCAGATAAGGCATCGTGTCATTAGGAGCCAATATCGTGGACATTGTGGCTATAACTGATTGCAGGGCTATCACCACTTTGATTGTCTGATGGTCCAAACGTTGTGATGCCTTGCTATCGATTTGTTAGATAAAAATATTCCAGATACCCTTGGGGCAGTCAGTAGAAATCTTTACAAGGGAAAGGGTGTTACTGCTTGTATGGGGTCATTTGCTAATTAATTGTGATTCAGCATAACTTTTTAAAACTTCTCCAAGTCTGTAATTCCTAGAAGGTTCAATGCAAACGTTGGCAGTCAGTGCTCTTTACTTAGATAAGAAGGGAGATGTGTACTATATTAAAACTGAATTGGCCAGATCTGTTGGCTGATGTTGGAGGAAGATATGCACAGAAAGAAAATGTACATCAGTACTAAAATGACCAATCGGATAAGCCACTCTGGGGCATGTTTACTAAAGTGCACTAACAGTGTGGAGTTTGCTGTGTGCTAAGAGGATCATGGTAACTGTTACCGCATACTGAAAAAGCAGGCATGGTAGAGATCTTGTGCTGAGCTGCTTAGCATATGACAGGGCTGACACTGGGTGGGTGAGGGGCAGGGAGTGGGCATTGGAGGCATGTTGCAGTTAGCACAGGGGTCATTAGCATGCTCTAATCATCAGGGTTGCACTTGCCACCGCTTCTTGGGGTGCTGGTAAGTTCAGTTGCATTAATTGCAGCTGACGGTTTAGCATGGCAAGGTGCTGCTCACCGTAGTAAGGGCACGAGGACATCAGTTAGTATGGGTCCATCACACTTCCCATGCTCGTTTTTGGCACGTAAAGCTTGCTCCCTTAGCGTACTGTAGCAAACACACCCCTCTATGAATCATCAGATCATGGTTCTCGTACATTACCATTTAACAAGGATTCACTGTGCTTTCCAGTCCTAAGGCTGCATTTGCTGGTCGCAATTCACAGAACCACCGCAATCGAGGAAACACTGGACATGCTTTGTTTACTCATTTCTTTATTTACTTTTGTTATCGCTGAGAAAATATTTTCAACCAAAGTATATTTATGAAAAATCAATAAGTAGGTCCAGTGCAAGGATTAAATCAAGATCAGAGCTAAATCTGAAAACCCGGAGCACAAGTAAGAAATGGCCCCATGTTATACTGCGCAATACTGCATTAGCATGCTGCAATGCACGGAATGTAATCCAGGCCCCATTGCTGTAATGGGACCAATGTTCCCTCTAATTTTCTGTAGGCTGTGTGCGCATAAAATATCAGCTGTGTGCAGCTTTTGAAGGAAGGTTAAATTTTTGTGCGCCACATAACGACACTCGGAGTTATATACTTTAAAATTTGACTACACGTCAGAATACAGTATGTACACCACATTGATTTTAATCAAATTAAATGAAAATAGATGATTACTAAATGAAGTGGGACATTTCTAGTAATTACAATCATAACTTTTAAATGTTAAGACGTCTGTGGTGTTTTCTATCAGAATCACAGCTGTAATTTTTGTGCGCTCTGTTGTAAAGTATGTGCGCTCGCTCGGCGAGGTGTGTGCGCACGCACACGCGCACAGCTTAGAGGGAACAGTGAATGGGACCCGCAATATATACCACATTGCCTCATACTAATACAGTAGCACATATCCTCAGATTGGCCTCAAAGTGCATTTTATGTGATCGCAGAGTGTGTGTGTGTGGTGGGGGCGGGGGGGGGGGGTCTAGGTGTCTTAAAATCATGACTTACAAATTCTTCTGGGCCATAGTCCAATGCCTAACTACTAGAACACTCCCCTTCTCTTTGCTTGTTCATCAATCATTCATTGAACAAAGATTCTGCTTCTAGAATGTGTAGCTGATGTTTTATTAATGGGAACATCTGTTACTTGATAGACTGACTTAGAAGTGACCAAGGTCTGCAAACATTTTTTGCCTAATACGTTGAGAAACATAACATGGAGTTCATGGATGGAGCGCATTCATTTTGTACTGTCACAATATCAGCTATTTTACTGAAGGTGTAATGTAATTCTTGTGGAAAATAACATTTAATAGCCAAAGGAAAACGGAAATTATTTTCTTTGTCTGCAATTGCTATTTGGATCATACAGAGAAGGATAAAAGGTCTTGCTATCACCCCTTGTGCTGTAAGATTGCCTACTTTCAAACCGCCTTCAATGAGATGTGTTCACAGCCTAACCGTGATGGATATGGACTCTTCTTCTTTCACATTCATTATCACATTATGATATATCAAGGACAAGGCCAAAAAGCATGAATCCTTCAGTGGTGTGAATAAGAGGAGGAAGAGAGGTCAGCAGCCTTTCATAAGAATAGGGAAGAACAAGCAAAGTCACATCATTCGACTGTTCTCAAGAGATATTAGATGCAAAGCACAATATGTTTATTTCTTCTGGTTCAAGTGGTTTGAATTGATGCCATTACTGCCTTGTCCCTGTGCACAGTAAGCGTCCAACCCATTGATGGCCCGTGTACAGAATAGACTTTTGGGGTGGTATACACACAGTGGAGCTTTTGTACAATACCATGCGTGCTTGATTTTTGGGCAATCTCAAATATAAGGCAAGATCTAACTTCAGTCACTATGAGAAAGGAAGAAATAAATTGAGGTACTCAATTATAAGGCAAGTATCCAGTTTTAAAACAAGAAGTAAGGACAAAACATAGCCCTATAGCCAGGTAAATAAGTGCTTTAAGGGTGGTGCCTATGAATTATTATGCTGGTGAAAAACACTGTAAGGTCATTTTAAAAGGTTTAGTAGTGATTTGGACTTCTGAAGATGTACACATGGAAGTCAAAATCATGGACACGTCTCCTTAGCCATTCCACAAATGATGTTCACAGATGTCTCCAGTGCAGGGATGTCCAAGTACGGATGGGGTGTGGCGGAGGCATGTCTAGAGAGGAGCAATGGACTTGCACATTCTCGTTCAATCTCAGAAATGTCTGCAGGCAGGTCCATGTTTTTATACCTGCTCCAGGCATGAATAGGCATCAGGAAAGTGCTTGATTTCACCTTAAATCATCCAAAGAGTATAGAGAAGATGTAGAGTTAAGTGACTAGCCTAAGATCACAAAGACCCACACTGAGATTTGAACTCTGGCCACCCTGCTCTTAAGCCACTTCTCAAACCATTATGCTATTAAGATGTCTTGGTTCTGAAATGTTGTTCTGCGGACATCTGTATAGACATTTGATGTACGTACATGTTGGGCACCTCCACGTTTCCAAAATCCTGCCTGAACTTGCACGTGCCTGCTTTTTTTTTCCCCAGACATTCTGGCTTTGACGTCCCAGATTGCACTTGGACCTTAGAAGCTAAAATGACAAGACTTCAACTTTCATGCTCTGGACACATCATACAAAGAGAAAGATCATTAAAGAGAGACATCGTGCCTGGCAAGGTTGAAAGTCATTGCAAACAAAGACCAGCAATGTGATGGATTGATAAAACAGCTATGGATGCCACTCTATCAACAATTAGCCACCTGACTGAAGACCAAGCACAGTTTAAAACAGCTATACACAGGGTCACCATGAGTTGACCAACTCAACAGCACTTAACAAGAGGGGCAATACCCAATATGTCAGTGATTCTTGGTTATTACTAATGTATTGACATGAAACAATTTTGAAGACAAACAGTTTGAAGATACACCTTTTTAGAGTAAATCAGGTTAAGACCAGGACCTTCTTACAACACAGTTTACCAGTCTGAGGTTTAGATAATTATTTTTCTTGTAAAATCCTATACAAAATAGCAATGTTCCATTATACAGTCAAACCTCGGTTTTCATGATTAATCCGTTCAAAAAAGTCTGACTAAAACCGAAACGGACTAAAACCGAAGCAAGATTTCCCATAAGAAATAATGTAAATTCAATTAATCCGTTCCAGACACCCAAAAATATTGACAAAAAATACATTTTATAGAGAATAACTATCTTTTTACATACAGAAAACAATGAGAAATACATATAAATGACTAATGAAATGGATAAATGAGCATGTAACATCACTTTTACCTTTATTGAAGACTTTTGTTGGCATATGGGACGCACTCCAGCCAGCTCCAGCTGCTCTCCCCTCTGGGGATCGAGCAATCACCACCAGCAGCGGAGGTGGGAACAGCCATCTTGGCCGTCTGCACAATCGGGGCTCCAGCCTGCCTTTTAACTTAGCAGCCATCACACCCAGTTACCAAGCTCACAGTGTCAGGAGAGGTAGTGCCAATGTCAGCAAAAGTAAGGGCACCAGAAAGAGGACAGTGCCCGAAGTCACACCAGCCTGTAGGGCAGCCACTCCTACACAGTGTCGGGAGAGGTGGAGAGGCAGTGTCAGCCAAGCAGCAGGCAGTTGAGAAACAGTGGGACAGAGAGTCTTAGGCTGCCTCCGGCCCCCCTAAGGTAGTAGCCTGACACAGGTGAGAGTCAGAGAACAGCGTGGGGCTGTGCCAGCAGGAGCCTGCAGCTGCAGACTGCAAGGTTTCAAGGAGAGGCCGCGTGTGCAGGCCTGCAGGACACCCAGAATCCAATCGGGAGGGCAGGGGCCCCGACGGGAGACTGGGCCGCCAAGGAGAAGCAGATTCGGTCACCAGCTCCTGTCCCGGTTCAAGGGATGTGCAGGGGAAGAGGCAGCAGGCAGACGTACCCCTCTCAGGATAGATCGTATTGGTGAGGGATGGTGACAAGCGCCGGCGGCTGCCACGTGGATGTCGCTTGGTCCCGATAAATCTCCCCTTCAGTTCTGCAGCGTGACAGCCAAGCTCCAGACGTTTGTAATAGGTTCCTCCTCCCGTTTATCAGACCGCTGCTCAGACCGCAGGCAATAGTGAGGGCTCAGCCCGCAGGCCCCGCAGGAGCCTATCAGGCAGCTTTCTTCTGTGCCGGATACCACGGCTGGCAGCAGCGTCAATCGGGGGAGAGTCCGGGGCAGGAAGCAGTTTCGGGCAGGCCACGCTGGAGCGTTGAACTCCTCGGCTCCCCAGAGGTCCCGCAGAATCGCTGGCTCAAGCTCCGTGGGAGATCGCTGGCTCACGCTAATCCATGGCAGGTACGGGGGGGGGGGTAAAATGCTGTACGAAAACCGAGACAACGTACGAAAACCGAAACAAAATCTTGATGAAAAAAGTCAACGAAAACCGAATCGTACGAAAACCAGGGCATACGAAAACCGAGGTTTGACTGTACTTTTTTACTACAGTTTTGGTGTCTTGCAGACGTTTGCACTGAAGCGGACTGTGCAGATCATTAAAATGTATTTGAACAACTGCAATTTCTTCTACAGGAAAATTTATTTACAGTAGAATACAAAAGGAATGAGAAAGGTGCCCTGGAATAAAAATAAAGAATCAAACGCTAAGTGAGGTTTCAAGATGTCTCCTCGTCCTTAGGAAGTATCTCTCACTTGGATCTCTCCTCCCATGGGGCTGTTGAAATGTAATGAAATCTATAGCTTATACAGTACCTTTAAATACCTAGACCATGTGTTTGGTTTAGGTTCCACAACCTGGAGCGCCTAGTCAAATTCCTAGTCTGAGGGGCATGTTTACTAAAGGTTAACTTGCATTAAATGCCTCCACTGCACATTCAGTTCTGTGGACCACTGCAGCACTTAAGTGTGCATTAAGCTTTAGTAAATAGACCCCTAAATGTATAAGTGCCTATTTTTGCACCCAGAACCAACATGTTTAAGCTAAGCACACCTGGTTGCCTATATTCGGTGGCACTAAGCAAATGCTTTTTTTTTTTTTTTTTTTTTTTTTTTTAAGTGCAATCAAGTCAAAGCTAACTCCTGGTAACTCAGCAGCCCCTGGGCTTTCTTGACTGGAAGTAGATTGCCAGGCCTTTCTTCCAAGGCAAAGGAGGGTAAAGTGACTTGCCTAAGGTCACAAGTAGTGCCAGTGGGAATCAAACCCAAAACTCTTGAGGTACTAAGCTATTGCTCTAACCATTAGGTTGCTCCTCCACACTTAGCACCATTAGATATCAGCATAAAGTGAAACATCTGAAATATTTTTCTTAGACATTGCTATTTATGTCCCAGATGTCCTATTGATTGGCTCCAAGCTACTAACTTGGTGCAAGTTTTTATTTTGCATTACTGAAGTTGAGAATAATGTGTATTCCTGGACTCAGCCATGCATAGATAGTGGGTCCTAAATTGGGTCCACTTTCTTTTAAATGGCCAGTGTTGAAAAAGAACCCCTCCCTCTCACCCCTGATTACCTTCCTGGTAACCAACACTCCCCACAGAACCAATTCCCCCATCACCATGTTAATAGACCCCCACCCTTGGATTCAAGCCCCAACTTGACTCCCTCCAGCAAGTATTCTCCTACATCCTGATTTACCTCCCCAGCTGGCTAGTGGGAGTTATGAGCAATCCATGGATGCTCTTGCCCCATTGGTCCCCAAGTTTACAATTATGTTGTTTGACCCTCAGCAAGTGTCTCGTGATACTACCACTAGGGGTCAGTGTGCAAAAGCAGTGAAGCAGTACGACAGATGGTGATCAGAGGCATAGGACTACAAACATGAGGCAAAAGGGCATAACCATTTAATGTGCGTTAATCAGACCTATTTTATAAAGTCAAATCCACACAGATTTGACTTTATAGAATACTGGATGCAAACAAAATAGAACCCAATCGGATCAATCAAGCACACCAAAAAGTAATAAATCTGAATGACTGAGTGATTCCCAAAAGTCCTTAACAATATTTTTTTGTCGGAGCTTGTCAGCCCAGTGCCAGGAACTTGTCCCAAGGCACCACCGTGACCACTCCTTTTATTAGAAAGATTTAAATTTTAAAATAAAAGTCCAAAACTTAGCTGCTGCAGTGTTCACTGCCAAAATGCCGAAACTGCATAAGACGACGTGGCTCACGTTTCGGGTTTTCCGCCAACTAGTGTAGAAACCCTGCTTCAGGTCCAATGAATCAGCAAATGGCAGGTATTCAGCTTACAAGTCGGAGGGAATGTAACGTACTTTATAGTCTGCTGCGTCCAACGTCAACATGACGTGAAGAGCATTCTAGCCAATCACTAACGCGCTACTGCGGGGCAATACAGGAGTTCCCACTGCACAGGGAATCCCCAGATAAACCACCAGAGTAGCTATGAGGGTGTAACTTAAATAATAGTATGCCAGTCATGTATGCCACACATTGCAGATTGCATATTCACGCACTGCCAACTTACGGGATAAACTCATGTCAACTGTTTCCCTGCTGGATCGGCCTCTCAGATCTCATGCAGGGAATGGCCATTTTGCCTGTGGAAACTGTAACTATTGTGCTCAGACTTTGGAGGGACTTGTGTGGGAGGACGGTCACACGTCTAGAACCTTTACTACCAGATGGCACACGGATTGTTCCACAGAATACGTGCTATATTTGATCGTCTGCCCATGTTCTCTCTATTACGTTGGTCGCACTAAGAGGGCTATAAAAACCCGTCTCTCCCAAACATGCCTCCCGTCTAAGAACAAGATCTTTGACGGCTCCTATGGTGGAACATAATTTACTTACGGGCCATGTTTTTTCTTCGATGCGGTGGAGGGTGCTGGATTTTGTTCCATTGGACCCTCGCGGAGGTGACCGTGAACGAAAACTTCAACTCAGTGAACAACGCTGGATTTATCTACTTAATTCGGTAGTCCCACATGGTCTTAATCTTCAACTTGACTGGCATACTATTATTTAAGTTACACCCTCATAGCTACTCTGGTGGTTTATCTGGGGATTCCCTGTGCAGTGGGAACTCCTGTATTGCCCCGCAGTAGCGCATTAGTGATTGGCTAGAATGCTCTTCACGTCATGTTGACGTTGGATGCAGCAGACTATAAAGTACATTACATTCCCTCCGACTTGTAAGCTGAATACCTGCCATTTGCTGATTCATTGGACCTGAAGCAGGGTTTCTACACTAGTTGGTGGAAAACCCGAAACGTGAGCCATGTCGTCTTATGCGGTTTCGGCATTTTGGCAGTGAACACTGCAGCAGCTAAGTTTTGGACTTTTATTTTAAAATTTAAATCTTTCTAATAAAAGGAGTGGTCACGGTGATGCCTTGGGACAAGTTCCTTGCACTGGGCTGACAAGCTCCGACAAAAAAATATTGTTAAGGACTTTTGGGAATCACTTAGTCATTCGGATTTATTACTTTTTGGTTTATAGAATACTGGCATAAGTGGCATTTTTTTTTTTTTAGTGCCATCGAGTCAGTGTTGACTCATAGCGACCCAGCTACCTCTGGGTTTTCTTGGCAATGTATCACCGGAAGTAGATTGCCTGCATTTTCTTCCAAGGCAATGGAGGGTAAAGTGACTTGCCCAAGGTCACAAGGAGTGCCAGTGGGAATTGAACCCTTGATCTTCTGGGTACTAGGCAGTTGCTCTAACCACTAGGCTATTCCTCCACTCCAAGTGGCCATTAATGCACATAAATTTCAGGGCTGCTGTAAATAACAGCATGTTATCTTGCACACATTCGCCTTTGTTTTATAAATTCCGCCCATGTGCCTGCCCACAGTGGAAGCATGTGCAATGGCCTCTGTGTGCATATTTACACCTTAATGTAATTTACACCTCAGTGACTAGAATACCATGATTTTTGTGTCGAAATAGTGCATAAACGTATGTAGCTCTTTGCCGAATTACCTTCATGATGTCCAATTCTGGAGACCCTACCTCTGAAAAAATACAGAGTGGAGGCAATGCAGTGAGAGGCTACCAAAATGTTGTGGGATCGGCATCAGAGTTTGATAAGATCTCTTTCTCTCAACACGTCCTTGTCAAAGTTAGTGATGAGGCATGCAGCAGAATTAATAGATTCATAGGGATCAGACAGGAACCGTGGTTGAACTTAACTGAGTTGATTTATCTCATTTTCACATAGGCTACCTACACTAAGCTGGAATTCAATGAGACAAACACCTATATAAGTATACCCAAAGGAGAGGAACGAGAGGGGGGTTTATGATGGAAGTAGTCGTATATCTTAAAGCAAAAAGTCATAATAGAAGGCTTAGAGAGGGCGGTGGAGGCATGGAATGGACTCGAAGGATGTGCATTCATTTGAAACCACATAGGAAATGTCAACAACATTTTTCATGTCAATTTAAACCCAAAATGACAGGAAAAAAATTGAAATTTTAGATTTTTCTTGTGTCATCAATAGTGCACCCTATTGCTCAAGAATGTACAGTTGTTATCAATGGTTGCACTGCTGAGCAATAGGGTGCACTATTCATGACATCACCCCCAAAACAACAACAAAAAAAAACATTTAGGGGCCAATCTTATAAGGAGCCGCATAAAGATATGCATCATTTATATGCATTTTGAAAGACAAATGTATGAATAGAATTTATTTGCATATTTTAGGATATGCATAAGACCAAGAGTACTTTTAGTGTGAATGTGCACAGGGTTGTATCTTGGGTGATGTGCAAATGTACCCCCATAAGTTATAAAATATTATACCTTGTGCGCATTCCTGAAGATTCTTAGCACGGGCATTTATATCTCCCATATGGCAGGTGCAAGCGCTCACACCTAGTTTCATGCCTCTTTACACCGCTTATACCCTATTATATAAGTTGTGTGTACTGCACTTTATAAACTAGGCCTCAAATACACCTGCACCCATGCACATAAACTCGCAGGAGTTTATAAAATAATCTCTTAAAAAATTTGAACCAAAAAAAAATGTCCTAATTGATACAGGAGATTAAAATGAGCATTTTTGGCCTGCGCCCCTTAATGGACTTCCAGAGGACGTGGCAGACAAAAACATAATTCAAGCAGAGCCTGAGATAAACAAATGAGATCCTAAGAGGAAGACAGAGATCAAGAGGAATTAAAGTGGACTTTTTCAGGCCTTTATCCGGCACCGTATTCTATGGGTCTGTTTCATGCTTATTAGCTGTTCAATAGTTTGCTTCACTTTGCTGTGGGTTGGGGACTGGGGGCTGCTAGTGCAGTATTCCTCGATTCAAAACTGAAATATAGTAGTAGAATATTGCAAAATGAGTAATGGAAAAGCTGGGGGAAAACTAGGATGGCCTCTTTTAAGTCATTAATTTGAATTGAATTTTTCCCTTGCATTGTCCCATCTCACTGCCAAAAAGTTGTTAGTCTGAATGGCTTTTACTATGATTTAATTTTCTTTCTCCTCTTTACCCAATAGTAGATTCATAGTGTTAATAAAAACCACTGTGTAAATTAGTTTTTATAGTGGACAAAATTCATCAAAACATGAGCATGCTTAAGCTGACTTGAGGATGCTTAAGGTCTGAATCACTTCATTAGATTTAACACTTAAGAACCTTTAAAATGACTTTTAACAGCCAGTTATTTCTGAGCATGTCCAGTCTTATGAAGTTTCATTTCAAACATTCTTCTCTTCTGGCCATCATATCTGCAGTTTTCTGGGGAAGTTTTCCTTTTATTTGCAGGCTGGAGGAAGGCATTGCAGAACTTGGAACATAAGTCAAATAGCACGATCATCCTTCATTCAATTTTCTATCTGCAGTCTTCCTGGGAATATAAATACAGAATATACTAGTACCTAACTTCAGATCAAACTAATACAGCCTTCAAGTCCCAAACGAATCAACAAATCATCTCCTTAAATAAAATATGATCTGTGCCAATGAAGAATGAATGAATGACTCAGTGTCCTATGCCACAAAGGTCACTTTGGGTGTTATTTTAAAAGCGCTGTTCGTGATTTGGATGTCTCCAAACAGGCATGCAGATGTCCAAATCACAGAGACATCTCCAGAGACATTTTAGAAGCCGGGTCTGTGGATGACACCAGCGAGAGGATGTCCAGGTCTGAATGGGGGCATGGCCCGAGCATTCCTAAGAACCTTTATATAACCCCTGATGTCAGAAATGCCCTAGACGGCCCAAATTGCATCCAAAGTTAAACCTGCTCAGGCATAATTAGGCATCTGAAAAGTGCTCGTTTTGTTAGGCAAACATCTGGAAGGTATGGAGGAGGAGCTACACTAATACAGTGCCTCCTGTATTTTACACAACGAACACTGATGGGGAATGAGAGCTTATGTTTTCACTTTCCTATACCGTTGGACATCCCTTGATGCTAGCTTGCCTGAGATAGATGTCCCAGACCCAAGCCTCTCTAATGGGGATGTCTATGTGCACGTCCATGTCGGTGATGTCTGTTCTTGAAATCATCTGGAGACACAGACATCCCTGGTGTTTTTCTGTTTGTTCCTCCCTGGGTATCCCTGATTTAACTTGAGCGTCTTTTCTAAAATCACCCTTTATATGTATTATTATTATTATTAATAAATCCTAAACAACAATCGTTTGGACCCATTGATCTATACGAAAGCACTGGGGTAAACTGCATGGAGTGGCAGTTACAGCCCTATAAAGCAATGATACAACTTTGAGAGGTTGAGTAATGGGCATGAGGAAAGGGAGTGTCAGGTCTACAGTATGTAGGACTTTGTATGCACATCTACCCAAAGTGGTCAAATCATTACTGGAGAGACTAAACGATTTTGGTCTTTATTGGCCATCAGTAGAGCATAACTACTTGAGCTTTATGAGTAGTCACCATATAAGCTAAAAGCAACTTAAATCCTTATTGTTTTGTGGCCAAAAGAGTATGCTTTTTCCTGATGTCACAAGAGTTACACAATTGGGGAAGAGAAGTTTCCTTCTTCTAAAACCTCGAGTTTTGGAGTTAGGGGCCTCCTCCTTAAGATTCCCCTGTAAATGTCTGTCTATCAAGGGATTAGGTGCACATTTATTGATCCTATTCACTTAGTGTTTTGAAGGTTAAAGATGAGATTCCTGTCTCCTCTCTCCCCCTAGGTCTGGAAGTTTTTTACTTTTTGCTCTTGATTTTCCCATTTTTTACCTAGGGTTAATATAGTCCCTGGGAATTATTTATTTCCCACAGATGAGGGCTAGCTCCTCTCTCTCCTCAATGTGAACTATTATATTTATTTATTTAAGAGGTTTTATATACCTCTTTATCCTTAAGTCAAAGCGGTTTACATTACAACGTTTAACTTTTTACATTGAAATAATAGGATGGGGAAAAACTTGGCATGCAGGGTAATTTACAACATGAGAACTTACATACAGGTTAGGCCATGGAGGTGTTTTAGGGAGTGTGTCTTAAGTGTGGTCTTTCAGTCTTGCCATGCTCACAGGCTGGAGTCATCC
Organism: Ichthyophis bannanicus; assembly: GCA_033557465.1. NCBI lineage: Eukaryota > Metazoa > Chordata > Amphibia > Gymnophiona > Ichthyophiidae > Ichthyophis > Ichthyophis bannanicus. The sequence goes on along the minus strand of CM066050.1, from coordinate 38,714,399 downwards.
TTATGTTTGGGTGGAAAATATGTGGTGTGTTATGTGATGTTTCCAAAGTGCTCTGTGTAGAGGAATGTTTTCTGAAATCCTTACTGTCTTCCATGCTCATGAAGTTTTCTGGGAGGGCATTACATAGGGCTGGTCCGGAGAGTGATTTCAATGGGGCCGCGGCTCCGATAACGATCGGAAACCGCTACCGCGGCTTTGTAAACAAGCCCCTAAGTGTCGGGAACAGTAATGCATGACCGGGTCCACAGCTGCATGCTAAAATGCTCATTAACCAGTCATCATGGGATGGGTGGGGAATGGGTAGAGGGCAGGCATGGAAAAAGCATTAGCACTGGAGCTAGGCAATTGCCATGCACTCAGTGGCAACACAGCTCTTAACATGGGTTCACTTAGCAACTCTTCTGTAGGAGTCATTAAGTGACAATGCCTTGTGGAATGCACGTTAGGCAAACCCGTTGGACGTTAGCTGCCGGGAGCATGCTGGTCATGGCCCCGACAGCTACCACCAAGGCTTTGCAAGTATGTGCGTGTGTAAAGCACATTACTTGCAAATCTTTAGCGGGCTTTAGTAAAAGGGGCCCTAGATCTTTTTAAGAATATAGCTTATCAATTAAGTACCAATTAAGAATGCAGCTATTCCTGAAAAAGCTTAGACTCGTATGATATTTGCTTAGCAGGATCTGTTGTTAAACTATAGAACTCAAGAGTCCATGGATAAACTTCTTTTGTTCTATCTTATACAAACTGGTATCAATTATATTTAAATACCGGTATCTTTTCATTCTCCATGCGGCTTTTATGGATACTCCCTTCATAGCATACTGAAGGGGCAAAAGTATTGGTGAAAATTTTATGCAATTTAAATTTAAAATGTTAATCAAAATGCATGTGTAAACTGCGGATAGTGTTCGCGTACAGTTGATGGACCTGAATTGGAACATCCATTAACAGGATATAAATTTAAAGTATATTATCATACAGACTGCAACTCTGATAATTGTGTGTCCTTGTCCTATGATTTATGTTTGGTGCACTAAATGGAAAATTAGATTGCATTTAAATGTACACTGCAGTCATAATGTTACTAAGAATTTCTCAGCACCACCGAGTTGAACATTGGACTGCTAAAAACCACAGTATAGATGATTTAAGATGGCATGTGATGATAGAGGGAAGCGATAGAGAACGTAGATTGTTCACAGTAATCGAAAAAAATGAGTCTTTGTTGAAGTCATGTGGTCATTTAGATTTAAATACCAGCACCATGTTTCTACATATGTTGACAGAGCAAAGAAGCCCGACAGTAATGAAGTTGTATATGGGACTGATGAATTGGAAATATATCCTGATGCAGAAACATGTCTTCAAAACATGATATCATATTGGATTTATTTTTTTTTTTATTTAACTGATGTTATATACCACTCTATTTCGCAGTCAGAGAGCTCAGAAACTGCCCAGGCGCTAGCGATAATACGCTCTCTGCACCCACACTCTGCCACACCCCATCCTGCGATGGCTAGTTACCGTGCATTTGAACGGGTGGTGGCTGGCATGCTCACACATCAGTGTTCCCATCTGCCAGTTCTTGTGAGTTAAAATGCAAGTTTATTGGTCGCCGGTCTTTAGTAAACAGGTGAACTGGGAGAACCCTCCTCTGGGGACTTTGAAGAAACATTTTAAGATAATATAATGGATATAAAAGGGAGACAGAGAGTGCTTTCCCTGATGCAGATTAATATTCACAATGTGATGTCACGTTGGAGGTGGATGAGATAAAACATATTGTAACTTTTCAAGGATAAGATATAGACATTCTTTTATTGCAAAAAATTTGAAATTGAACGTTTGAGGAATCTATCTACTTGTACTCTTTGTGATTTAAGGTCCACTTAAAATAACACATTAACATATTAAAATATTAAAAATATTGAAATATAAAGTAAATGATTAATAAATATTGAATTATAGTATACAATGTGAATTAATTGGAATTTGAGGTGGGGGAATTGATGATTAAGGGTTTTTCACTATCTTTTCTCTAATAAGGGATGATAAATGTTATGGGTCCACCTGGACATCCCAGCCCTCTGTGTACCCGGTCAGCACCGGACGCACAGAGTTAGATGAGATTCTGATCACCTGGGGAATGTCTAGTTCTGTGGGATCAGAATCGTGTGCAGGCCAGGACCCCGATCCCTGTCGGCCTGCATGTAAAGGCCTAGCCCGGCTAACTCTATCAAGGCTCCTGAATGAGCCGCGGCGCCATGGCATCATTCAGGAGCCACGATTCCCAGCTACTGGGAAGATTTTTCATTCCCCCCAGCCCGACCCCTGATCTGTCCTCCCAAGGCCAGGGTCGGGCTGCGGGGAATCTCCTCTACTCTCTCCTACCTCCTCTGCTGCCCAGGCCTGCCATCCCCTGATGACTATTTATTTATTTATTTTATTTAATATTTCTTATATACTGCCTTTCATGATATCAAGGCGGTTTACATTGAACAAACTGAAATTACATTGAACAGGGCATTATAACTCAGAGAGAACTTTTTTTTACAGGGAACATGGGCAATGGAGGGTTAAGTGGTTTGCCCAAGACCACAAGGGGCACCTGTGGGACTAGAAACCCCAGTCCTTCTGGCCCAAGGTTGCTGTCCTCTAGTGGGATTTGAACCCCCGACCTTCCGGCCTGAGGTAACTTGCCCCAACCACTAGACCACTCCTAGGACTGGGGGACCTTATTCCACCTCAGAGGTAGAATAAGTTCCCCATTCAGTCTGCCAGCCCCAGACGTATAGGGCTGACATTGGAATCGGCCCTGTATGTCCAGGGCCGCAGACCACCCACTGTCTGCCCCACAATGCCCCCATCCCGCCCCCCCATCTAACCTCCCCCCATAGAATGTACGAGGAAGTTAGTCAGGGTTTGCAGAGGGGTTGAATAGTGCGGATGGACATCCCAACCGAACATCCATCCCCTCTATTTGCACCTCGGAATGACACCATATGCCTTTATAAAAGAGGCAGAAAATAGGCGCTTTTATGAAATTATCCCTGAATTATTATATCAAAGTTCCCTGAACACAGAAGAGTGGACGCCATGTTGGGAATAAAGATAGACTAGCAGACTACAACCATACCTGGAACAAGAACTACCTGAAGTGCAAGCAGGGTTCAGGAAAAGGCGAGGAACGAGAAACATCATTGCGGATGTGAGATGGATCCTTGAAAAGACTAAAGTATACCAAAAGGATATCTATTTGTGCTTTATCGACTATAGCAAGGCTTTTGACTGTGTAAACCATGAGAAACTCTGGGCCACATTAAGAAGCATGGGTATACCAGAACACCTGATCGTACTCCTGCACAATCTGTACATTGATCAAGAAGCAGCAGTTCGAACGGAACAAGGAGAAACAGAAAGGTTTAAAATAAGCAAAGGTGTAAGACAAGGCTGCATACTTTCCCCCTACCTGTTTAATTTATATGCAGAACAAATCATCAGAGAAGCAGGATTGTATGAAGACAATAGAGGTGTGAAGTTTGGTGGAAGACTCATCAACAACCTTCGCTATGCTGATGATACCACATTACTGACTGAAAGTGAAGATGATCTGAAACATTTGCTTCTCACTATCAAAGAACATAGTCTCAAAATGGGCCTGCACCTTAATGTAAAGAAGACAAAGATCATGACAACTGGCATAATCAACAGGACCATCGTTGAAGGAGAAGAAATTGAAATTGTGAACAACTTTAACCTACTTGGATCAACTATCAATAAAGAAGCAACAAGCAGTCAAGAAATCAGACGACGCATTGCTCTTGGCAGAATGGCTATGCAAGACCTAGATAAGATTCTCAAGAGCAGAGATGTCTCTCTCCATACAAAGATTCGACTTGTTCAAGCCAAGGTATTTTCAATAACATCATATGGATGTGAAAGCTGGACAGTGAAAAAGATAGACAGGAAGAAAATTGATGCCTTTGAATTATGGTGCTGGCGGCGAATACTGTGTATACCATGGACTGCCCGAAGAACAAACCAGGCGGTACTAGAGGAGATCAAACCTAAGCTTTCTTTAGAAGCTCAGATGACAAGACTTTGACTTTCATACTTTGGACACATCATGCGAAGAGAGAGATCATTAGAGAAAGACATCATGCTTGGCAAGATAGAAGGTCAGCGCAAAAGAGGAAGGCCAGCAATGAGATGGATCGATACAATAACAGCAGCTACGGGTACCAGTCTGTCAACAATGAGCCGCTTGACTCAAGACCGAACACAATTTAGGTTAGCTATCCAGAGGGTCGCCATGAGTTGACTCCGACTCGACGGCACTTAACAACAACAACAACAGCAGCAGATTGCTGTCTTAGGGTGAACTAGACATTCCTTTTTGAAAATTGCTCACCTCAGCGTAACTAAGGGAGAGATGAATTGTGTGCAACACTCGAACTGAAGGAAGTCACCTCACCAGGCCTTGGTATTACCCCAGAAAGGTGGAGCAGGGATTCCTAGGGCCATCCAATGATGTTACTTCTGTGCGACCTCTGCCCTTAAATCGCTGGCCCTTCAAAGCACTGGTGGAGAACCAGTGGGATTATGGAAAAAGGAGATCTTAGAAGTGTGATAAATTGAAACAATTATTGTTTGGAGGAAGAGTAAATAATATGTCTAAAGCAATTTCAGCATCTGTTCCCCAGCTTACAGGTCCTATGGATAAACATATTGCAACTGCTTCATCCCTACTTAAATTCTCCTTTGAGGAGCCTTTTTGAGCTCTGCTGAAAAATCTCCACCCCCACCTCCTATGGCCTTCTTAGCTTCTACAACTGATCTCTCTAGGTCTGGCTCTCCTGGAGGATTAGGAGTGGAGCTCCCCAAAGTTTCAATGGCTCCTATAGTTAACAATGTTTCTCTTCCTAAAGTAGTTGTATTCCCAGATTTTCCAGATTACGTTATGGAGTCTTTGTCGAAACAAGATATTACTCTTTCGGAATCTGGAGAATAGTTACACAAACAGAGAACATGATTCCTGAGATTGCACTTCTTTTTGTACTTTTCACAGCCTCGGAGGTAAATTTCAGGAAGTAGATCAGAGATGGAGAAGTGGCTGCAATGGATAGATACACAGCTTCTCACTCTGCAGGCAGCTAATATGTCTACAATTAAGAAATAGCCTCAGTTTAAACTGGAGGCTACTGAAAATACTTGAACAGCAGCAAACTTGAGATTCCTTAGATTACCTTGTACCATTTTGCTGTCTGCAGAGATACCTTTGAAGAAGTATTTTAAGAAGGTCTTAAATGTTTCCAATCAGGACTCGGTACAGATTGTTAATTGTTATTATGTGCCTGCAAAGCTTCATGAGGTAAATGAGACTGAAGGGAATTTTGGGGTCTTGATTGCAAATGAGAATGAAGATTTGTCTGCCTCTTTAGAGGGTTTGACTGGCTCTATTGCCACTAGATCGTCTTAGGGGCTTGTTGACTAAAGTGAAATAGAGGGGTACTCATTAAGAGCACAGATAGGGGAACAAGCCCACACTAACTGTCGGGGGTCTGTCCAGCATGTTTCTGGCAGTTAGGGCGCTACAAAGGACCGCAGTGCACTAAATCGGTAGCACCTGATATCCTGATAAGTGCTTCTGATTGGGGTATTTAGCGACTCTGTAGGGTTCGTTCCAGGGCAACACAGGGGTGAAATGGAAGTGGATTCTTCATTTTTCTGGATGGCAACATTTCATGTTACTGTACTGAGTTACTTGCAAACCGTCTTGACTTGTAGAAAGACGGTATAAAAAACCTGTTAAATAAAAAAAATAAATAAATATTCAGGCCACTATCTAGTTAACTATACACATAACCTTAGGACAGCAAAAAAGCAGTTCTAACGTCCTCTGCATTGGCTGTTCTGATATGGACTGAGTATTGCCACTATGTAGACAACGGCAGCACTCGCCACTTTCTGCAGATAGTTGGCGCTGGCCGCTGGGTACTGGTGCTCATTTCCAGAATATTCAGATATTTTTTAGCTGCAAGGGCTGACATTAACGAATCCACCAACTGACACAGCTGAAAACTGGCCAGTCACATATCAACAGTCACAGGGAGTATTTAATTTGAGAACATTCAAAGCATTTGACTTCCAATAGAACTCAGTCAGCCAATTAAGAAATCAATTCCTTCTGGCTAAACTAATCAAATAGACAAGCATAATAAGTAACTGCAGAGTATTAAAGTGCACTATTTCTGGGATGCACTTGCCACCCAAATTCTGAGATCGATGCCATCTCCAAGTTTATAGATCTTCAGTCATCAAAGGAGGCCTATTGCTTAAACCATTTATTATAATCAAAACCAGAACAAGATCACCTACATTTTGATGCTACTTTTATATTTACTTAACATGAACTGACACAAGGACGTAAGGTGACTGCTTAAGTTGGTGATGCACCAGAAAATTTGCAAAACTAGAACAAATTAAATGACAGATCTACATAGGGAACTACACACTAACTAAATACTTTGCTTCTGGTACATTTCCAGGAACACAGACCCTTACCCAATACAAAGCTACACACAGAAATATATGGAAAATAATGAATTGATTTGTATTCTGTTTACTCAGTGGCATACCAAGAGTGGGGCAGTGGGTATGGTCTGCCCAAGGTGCCAGCTAGGAGAGGGTGCACCCCTGCTGGGCTGACACTTTGGAGGTAGCGTGACAAACATACCTTCAAGAGAGGTTGCTTGCCGTGCTGTCTCCAATCTAGGCCGTCTCTTCTCTCCCTGCCGAAGTCTCACAATCACTACAAGTGAGGCAGCAAAAGGGGCTCCACTCAACCAGTACATTTCATATCTCTTGGGGAGCGTTTTGTGCAGTCCTACTTCCCTGGCTTTGGCCTTCCTTTGGGGATCTAGAATAGCCCTCTTTTCTCCCTCTAGAAATGTGGACTTGGATTCATAACACTATTAACTCTGTGCTGAAGAAGAGTGGTAGCATGGAGAAGAGGAACCAGATCTATTAGTGCTGGTTGGCAAATTTATTAGTGTGGTTGGCAGGAGATGTCAGGAACTTAGGCAGAAAAGTTTTTTTAGCCTTAGTTAAGTGAAGAAATTGGTGGATCTTCCCAAAACAGAGCCAACCACCAGAGCCTAGAGGAATGCTGTGCCTTGACTGATGGGGGCTGAGGGGAGGTTCAGGTCACCGAGGAGCATGAGATGCTTCCAGTGTGATGTGTGGGAGCAGACTGTGTCGAGCAGTGTGTCCAGTTCCTTGGCCTTGTTGTGTGGAGCCCTATATATGAGGCAGATGATAAGATGCTTGTTTGTTACTGTGAGAACATCCATGTCTGGTGAGGAGATGGAGCTGACTGTGTTGAAGTTTATCAAAATCTAGGAAGCATGGGTGGGTGTGGGGGGGGGGGATAAGGCCCATGCAATATCCTTGCACAGGCCCCGACTCCATGAGCCAGTTGGAATAATCTGTCTGCTCAATAAAAAAAAACCTTGCCATGAGCTGAATAATAATTATTTGCAACATTTATGTTACACTACGCATCTCCAGGAACAAGCAGGAATGAGTCTTCACATATGGGTATCGTCGGTACCGACGGAGCCTGCGCGGGAACGCTCCCCAGCGTCCAGTAAGAAAGCTTTTGGGAGCATCCCACCGCGCCTGCGCGCTGCCTTCCCGCCTTTCCCAACTGCCTCTCTCCAGTTCTTCTTTTCCGCGGAGCCAGCAGGTCGTGTTCCTGTCACCGCAGAAGAATTCTTTATTTTTTTCTTTATTTTTCTGTGTCGTGTCTGCCGCCTTCGACGTCAGACCGGTACCGCCGGTCTTTTCTTTCTTTCTTATTTAAAAAAACAAAACAAAACACTTTTCTTTCTTCAACTGTGCATTGCATTTTCGGCCTTAGGCCTGAACATTTTCTCCTCATGGAGAAGCCTGCTTCCGGGTTTAAAAAGTGCACGAAGTGTGGCGGTACTATTTCCGTCACCGACACCCATGACTGGTGTCTAAAATGTTTGGGTCCTGACCATTCCATCACGGATTGTGTGTCCTGTACCATGATGTCTAAAAGGGGTCAGCAGAACCGAGCAGCCAAGCTCAGTACCCTGTTTCCCTCTGATGCAGCCTCGGTGGCATCGACGTCTTCCAGGGCTTCTTCTTCCTCCCATGGATCTCAGGTAACCAAACATAAATCTAGCCAGTCCTCGAAGGGCAAATCTCCCTCTAAGCATCGAGATGCCTCCGGGCTTGTCCTCGAGGATTCCGTACCGGCAAAATTACCCCGGCGGGAAGTTCCGGCTTCCAAAGCATCATCTATAGGGTCACAGGTTGACATCCATGGCTTGGCCTCGACCGATCACCTGTTGCCGTGTTCTGGGGTACCGGTGGCCTCCACCGGTACCGACATCCAGACTCTGGTGGCGTCGATGGATCAGAAAATTCTGTCCATGCAGGGCACCCTAACGGCGTTTATGCAGGCTTCGACGCCTTCGGTACCGCAACAATCTCCGTTGCCGGTACCGACTCCGGTGCCGGTACCGACTGCATCAACATCGGCTTCGGTGTCGGCTGCAACGGTACCCTGTCCTATGATGCCCATCGGTACTGAACCGGTACCACTTACTCCCGATGTCGATCCCACTCGGTACGCGTATCGAGCTTTACAGGAGCATCCAGACAGGCGATACTTCGATTCCTCCGAAGACTCTGAGTCGGAGGCTTCTGTCGATGCACCGGTACTTCTTCCTCAGGAGTCTGCTTCTCCAAAACGAAGAATGTCTCCTCCAGAAGACTTGTCTTTTCAAGACTTCATCAGGGAAGTGGCTAGGGGCCTCTCCATTACAGTGGCCTCTGAGTCAGAGCCTAGAGCCAAGCAATTAGATATTCTGCAATATCCTAAGGCTCCTAAGGAAGCAGCTACCTTACCTATTCATGAGATTCTTTATGATCTCATGTTGGGCATGTGGGAGACTCCTCTCACCACCTCTCCTCATTCTCGTAGGTTAGACACCATGTACCGTGTCCCTCCCTGTCCTGGTTTTCATAAGACTCAGCTTCCTCACCACTCTATTGTGGTTGAGTCTGCTATGAAGAAAATAAAGAGTGCAAAGAGACACTCATCTAACCCTCCAGGACGTGAATGTAGGACTCTAGATGCTTTTGGCCGAAGGATTTTCCAGGCCAATATGCTTGCTGCCAGAATCAACTCCTATAGTCTCTATATGGGGATGTTTCTAAAAGAAGTCACAGATCATCTGCAGACTTTAGCCCCTTTTATTTCAGAAGATAAAAGGCAGGAATTTCTCACTTGGCTTAAACATGCCCAAGATGTTTCCAAATTCTCCAACCATGCAGCCTTTGACTCTTTTGAGTGTGTAAGCAGAGCCACGGCTATTGCCATAGGTGCACGCAGAATTGCTTGGTTACAAGCCTCTGATTTGGAACTCTGGGTCCAAGATGAGTTGGGAAACCTTCCCTGTACAGGTGAAAACCTGTTTGGCAGGGATTGGCAAGCAAAGGCCTCTCAGATGGATGCTGAGAACTCTGCTTTGGATCGACTTTCAAAGTCTACCTCTGCTCCTGTTAAGAAAAGATTGTTCAAAAGGACATCTTTTTCTAAAAAAGGAAGATATTATCCTGTTCATGGGCAGACATCTTCTGCAGGTCGTTTTCCTGCAAAGTGTCAGCAACCACCTAAACAGGCCAAGTCAAAGGCTGCCAGGCCTACCACAGCCCAGCAGCCTCAACCTCCTCAGGGCCTTTGACTTGCAACTAGAGAACTTAGCCTTTCTAGCTCTGGAAAAACCAGAGCCCCTCACCATTCCAGGAAGGTTGACTTACTTTGCTCCCAGATGGGAGCAAATCACAGCAGAGCAATGGATCCTCTCCATCATAAAGGAAGGGTACAAGCTTCACTTCTTAAACCTTCCTCCTCACACCATGGTGAAACAGTTCAATTCTCCAACATTTCTCCTCACCCTTCTAGGGCAGGAGATTGCTACCCTTCTTGCCCAAGGGGCAATAGAAGAAGTACCTCTTCTTCAACAGGGCTCAGGGTTCTACTCCCCTTATTTTCTTATTCCAAAGAAAACAGGGGGCTACAGACCCATATTAGATCTCAGAGAATTGAACAAATTTCTATTCAAGGAGAAATTCAAAATGATTTCTCCAGGGGCTCTGCTTCCATACCTTCAGAGTCAGGACTGGCTTTGTTCTCTAGATCTCAAGGATGCGTACACCCATGTCCTCATCCATCCAACACACAGAAGGTTCCTTCGGTTCCTTTTTCAAGGAAAGCACTACCAATACAGGGTGCTTCCTTTCGGTCTGGCCTCTGCACCGAGGGTGTTCCCGAAATGCATGGCAGTAGTAGCTGCATTTCTCCACACTCTAGGAATATTTGTATTCCCATATCTGGACGACTGGCTCATTCGAGCCCCATCCCAGTCAGAGGCCCAGCCTTGTCTAACCTGCACAATGCGTATCCTTCAGTATTTGGGACTAGTGATAAACATCCCAAAATCCAATCTCACCCCTACTCAGTCTCTGGAGTTCATAGGGGCCTTGCTGGATACCACAACTGCAAGGGCCTATCTTCCTCAGGCCCGTCACCTACGTCTGGTGCAGTTAGCCTCCCAGATTCAGTTAAAGTCCCAATTAACTGCTCGAGAGATGTTACAACTATTAGGCCACATGGCATCCACCATGCATGTGGTTCCATATGCTCGCCTTCACATGAGGACAGCTCAATGGACTTTGTCCACCCAATGGACTCAGGCATCAGGTTGCCTGTCAGACAAAATAGCAAACTCCAGTCGCCTTTTTTGGTCTCTCCAATGGTGGAAGTCCTCTCAAAACCTGTTGCTGGGATCCCCTTTTCAGCAACCGCTACCCCAAGCAACTCTCACAACAGATGCTTCTCCAAGGGGTTGAGGAGCTCATCTACAAGGCATCTGGTCTCCCACAGGAGACTTCTCTGCATATCAATCTATTGGAACTCAGAGCAATATTCTTAGCTCTCAGAGTGTTCCATACCCTGCTCAGCTACAGGACAGTCCTCATCCATACGGACAACCAAGTAGCCATGTTCTATGTAAACAAACAGGGCGGGACTGGCTCTCTGTCGCTTTGCAACAAAGCTTTGCGACTGTGGGCCTTGTCAGACGGTTGCCTGGGTGAGAATCTTCACACTCTTGGCAAGTGCATATTTCTATATGATTTGCAAGGTATTGTGGGCAATGTAGTTCATTCACACCAGACACAGCTGCTGACAATAATTTAGTTGTGCTCTTGGGTAAAGCCAATAAGATATTTATTTATGGGGTTATTTCTCCCAACACAGATATGCTTGGTAGCACATAAATTAGGTTACTTGCTTTCAGTGTTAACTTGGAAAAACAAAGTCAAAATCAGGAAAACAACAAATGAAAAGCTACAAAGCAAGAAACAAACTTTTCTTTGCAGGTTAACTTCTGATTACTTCCCACATAGATACTGAAGTGATTCTCTCCTAGCTCACAAGCAATTAGGTAAGGCTTAATTGCTAGCAGTTACCAGCTGAAACCCCTTAGCTGGCTTGCCTTCCACTGTGTGGGTCAAATCCTGCTTCAGGAGCTTTTCTGAGTAGATTAAAGAACAAATTTGTATTTCTTTGTGATGGTTGCTATACTTTATAACAGAAAGTTACCAACGGAGTTTAGATAGAGAGCAGTCCATATAAACAGGATCCTCATCTGCTATTATTCCCCCTTGTTCAACAAGCATGGGTTCAATATCATGGATTGGCACAGATGAATCTCTCAATGGAGCATTTTCAGGAGAATACTTGTTTCCCTGCTGTCTTTCAAGGTTATAGCTAGGGCATAGATCAGTGTTCATACCTGAGCTTCCATTGCTGCTAGAGTTTCTCTCTATATAGCCTGGCCAGCATGTAGTCCAGTTCTTATGTCCAGCCTTCCAATCCAGATCCCTGGACACTGGATCTCTCTTCACATACCTTCTGGCACAGGTCTTAGGGTCCCTTACAGGTGCAGCCGTCTCCCTCACAGGTAGCCTCTGGTGATTCCTAGCTCTGCAGCACCATTCCTCTGGCTTTCCCCAGTCCAATGGTGGATGCTGGCCCTTGGAATACCTCCCAGTATACGTACTGCTTTGGACTCTTCTAGACCTCTCAAAGGCTTTTCTCTTCCTTCTTCCAAAGGGTCTCTTTCCCTCTCTGTCCGTCCGGTTTGGCTTCTGCTTCTGATGATCCTTCAGATGAAACTGATGATCAAACTCAAGCTGATTCTCAGGATACTGAGGACAATTCTCTGGATATCCAAGGTGATCATGAAGATGGTCATCTGTAGAATAAACTCTACTCTTATTCTGCCTAGATGAGTGCTCCTCCCTAACACAGCGCAGCTGTGCTGAATCAGGCCCTGCCCTTTGAGATGAGTGCTTAGGGATTACCTCATAGCCCTCCTGATTGAACACACGTTTCCCCACTTCAGCTCCTGTAATGGCTGTTGGAAACCTGGTGCATTCTGGAACTGGTAGTCTTTTATGGCAAAATTCTGTTTTCATATTTCTACCAGAACTGACAGGTTGCTTGTTCAGAGTCACTTCACCCTTTCTATAGCTCCTTCCTGAGCTATGATAAGCTTCCTTATCACAGCCTTCGCCAGAGAGCATCACATCCATCTTCTGGCAGTATATCTTCCAGGCATTCAAAACTCTTGGGCGGACAGACTCAGTCGAGTTCTGCTCCCACACGAGTGGTCCCTCCACATGGACCAGGTAGCCAGGATTTTTCGAATTTGGGGAACCCCGGACATAGACCTCTTTGCAAGTCCGTGGAATGCCAAACTTCCCCGGTTCTGTTCCAGAATTCCGTCTCAGGGAGTTCAGGCCAAGGATGCCTTCCTCCTTCACTGGGGTCAAGATTTCCTTTATGCCTTTCCACCAATTCCCCTAATTCCCAAAACACTATTCAAGCTTCAGAGAGATTGAGGGACCATGATCCTCATAGCTCCACATTGGCCACGCCAAGTGTGGTACCCTCTACTTCTGCATCTCTCTCAAGCTCCTTCCCTGGACTTGGGTTCTGCACCAGACCTTCTGTCCCAGGAAGGGGGAACATTATGGCACCCAAACCCCCAGTCGCTCCATCTCAGGGCTTGGTTGCCGAGGGCCTAGACCTTTAAGATTTTCATCTCTCTCAGCAGGTCAGAGATGTTATTCATGCCTCTAGAAAGCCTTCTACTAGGCGTTCCTATGCTTTCAAATGGAAAAGATTTACCATTTGGTGTTCAGAGAAGGGTCTAAACCCTATGGCAATACCTCTGAATTCTCTATTAGAGTATCTCCTGCATCTATCCCATGCAGGCCTGAAAACGAATTCAGTAAGAGTCCATTTGAGTGCTATTGCAGCATTCCTCAAGCCTCTCAATGGACAACCTATTTCCTCTCACCCTCTTATAGCAAGATTCATGAGAGGCCTTCTTTTAACTAAACCTCCCATTAGACCACCTCCAGTGGCATGGGACTTAAACCTGGTTCTTGGCCAGCTTATGAAGCCACCCTTTGAACCTTTAGCCACCACCTCCTTGAAATTTCTTTCTTGGAAAGTTGTTTTTCTCATTGCAGTCACCTCAGCACGCCGCATCAGTGAATTGCAAGCTTTGGTGGCTAATCCACCTTATACAAGGTTCCATCATGATAAGGTAGTCCTCAGGACCAATCCACACTTTATGCCTAAAGTGGTCTCGCCTTTTCATCTGAACCAGGAGGTATATTTACCTGTTTTTTTTTCCAGGACCTCATGCATCAAATGCAGAGAGGAATCTTCATACCTTGGATTGTAAGAGAGCTCTCGCTTTCTACTTACAAAGAACACAGCAACATAGAAGGTCTTCTCAACTCTTTGTTGCTTTTGATCCTTCTCATTTAGAACTTCCAGTCTCTAAGAGAACACTGTCCAACTGGATTGCTCAGTGTATTTCTTTCGCCTACCAGAGTAGAAACATTTCTCTGGAGGGCCATGTCACAGCTCACAATGTGAGAGCCATGGCAGCCTCAATGGCTCATCTAAACTCTGTGTCCATTGACCAAATCTGTCGAGCGGCCACCTGGGCCTCGGTTCATACCTTCACAGCCCATTACTGTTTGGACAAGGACTCCCGCCGGGATGCCTCGTTTGGTCAGGCTGTCCTCAAACACCTGTTCCATTCCTAATCAACTCCTACCCACCTACCCTGGTCGGATGCCAGAGATCCATGGGGGGAAGTGCAGCCCTCTGCAAGGGCACACAACCATGGGGTCTCTCCCTGGCATCTGCAGCTAGGGAGTCCCCATATGTGAAGACTCATTCCTGCTTGTTCCTGGAGATAGCACAGTTACTTACCTGTAACAGGTGATCTCTGGGAACAGCAGGAATAAGTCTTCACAACCCACCCACCTCCCCTAGGAGTTGTATCTCTCTATCTATCTTTCCTTTCCTCTCTCTCTCTTTGTCTCAGCTTTAAAACTCAAACTGGAGAGAGGCGGTTGGGAAAGGCGGGAAGGCAGCGCGCAGGCGCTGTGGGATGCTCCCAAAAGCTTTCTTACTGGATGCTGGGGAGTGTTCCCGCGCAGGCTCCGTCGGTACCGACGATACCCATATGTGAAGACTTATTCCTGCTGTTCCCAGAGATCACCTGTTACAGGTAAGTAACTGTGCTTTACCATTCTGAGTGGATTACATAAGAAACATTAGAAAGAAACATTAGAAACATTAGAAATAACCAGAACAAGACATCAATACAAAATTTACAGGCAAACACAAAGCATCGATCTAAAAGATATACTGTGAACAATGGATGAGTAGACGATGACTCAAACACCTAAGAACATAAATAGGTCTTAACTTTCTTTTGAAAAGTCAACCATAATCGAAAAGATAGTACAGTATCAACTACAGGACCGCATAGACATATACGCCCCATTGGATCCTCACTAATACGGATTCAAACAAAATCATAGTGTAGAAACTCTGATTACATCCCTTATAGTCATCTTGGTTACAGGAATAGACAATATACTGCATGGCTTCATTATATGCTTCCTGGATATCACCGCTGCATTTGACTCTGTTAACCACAACACTACTACAGAGGCTCCGAGATACTGGAATTAATGGTACAGTATTAGGCTGGTTCATTTCCTACTTGTCCACCATAACCAGCAAGTGAGAACCAAAAAAAGAACAGTCTAAACCTTTTTTCAATGCCAAGCTGTCCCACAAGGCTCGGTCCTCTCTGCACTGTTATTCAATATATATATATATATGTACAACCAATATGCAACATTATAAGACAACACAACATCCACTATAGAGTATATGCAGATGATATTATGATTTTTATCAACATCAACCACCCAGATTACTCACAAATCACAGCATGCCTGGAATCTATATCAAAATGGCTCAAAGAACAGAATCTTTCCATAAACTTTAAAAAATCTGAATTGATGCATTTTACTAGAAACACTAAATTCTCCCCTCCAGACTCACTCAGGATCTTAGACTACACCCTAACCAACAAACAAGAGGTCAAATACCTTGGAGTAACCATTGACCATCAACTCACCTTCCAACCCCAAATAAAGAAAACAACTAGATAAGCATACCACAAGCTGTGAACTCTAGACAAACTCAAACCTCTTCTCACTGACAGTGATTTCAGAACAGCATGCTAAGCCATAGTAATGCCCATCATAAATTATTGGCCTGCCTAAGAAAGTTACTGTCCGTACCACATACAAGAACATAATAATAATCTTCAAGATACTAAACCACCTATCTCCAATGACTCTTCAACCATTGATCAAGAAAGTCCAGCCAGATCAAGAAGAGGTGCAGACCCCAACATCCTGTAAACTCCATCAAGCTGCAAAACAGCAAAACAGTCCACTTGCAGTAGAGCCTTCTCTCTGTACGCTCCACAATTATGGAATGACCTACCCGCCTCAAAACACGCAATCACAGATCTACTGGACTTCAGGAAAGCCATAAAGACCCATCTCTTCCTTGAATACTACAGTCCCATCTAGAATACAATGCCACATAGCAATATAACAACTGTATAGAATGAATAACTGCTGATTGTTCCAGTATCCCATGAAAACACAGCAACGTTTGTGTATATAGTTAGCATTTGTTTAATGTATTTTTTTTTTTTAGTGCCATCAAGTCAGTGTTGACTCATAGAGACCCAGCTACCTCTGGGTTTTCTTGGCAATGTATCATTGGAAGTAGATTGCCAGCCTTTTCTTCCGAGGCCATGGAGGGTAAAGTGTCTTGCCCAAAGTCACAAGGAGTGTCAGTGGGAATCGAACCCTTGATCTTCTGGGTACTAGGCAGTTGCTCTAACCACTAGGCTACTCCTCCACTCTAAATGTATTATTAACCCTTATAATCCTCCAAGTTTCAGTTCCCTGATCTATGTAAAAGCTTGTTGCAGAACTTGTTCCATGTAAACTGCTTTGAATTTATGATGAGGTGGTATAGAAAACCTGTTAAATAAAATAAATACATTTGCATTGCCCACTGATAAGGAATGGTTTTATTCAGTTATATTTTCGTAAATGTGCTTTACCCTTTAGGGGACTCCCAAGTGAAAATGTATCTTGGTTTGGCCTGTGAGACCCAAAGACGGCATTTTGAGTTTTTGCTTTTATAAGCCAGCCATTGTCCAAATGGGAGGTTTATTATTATTATTTTTTAATTTCCATGTAAATGTTTAGTTTAAGTAAACTCTGGCAGTTATATTTTTTATGATCCCTCCCAGCTTGGTTCGTTCATCAGTTTTCCGTTTGCCCCCGGCTCCAGGGTAGAATGATCGCAGCATTTAGTTAAGTTTGCTGGTTTCCCCACGAATTAGGCACGATGATTATTTCCGCTTTTTTTTTTTTTTGGATCCTCGCTTTATTGTTGGGCTATTGCATTGTATTTGTTTTTTCCTTCAGTTATTGTACGATGTATTATTACCATTGTATAACCTTTTCTTTACAAGAGTATTTGCTTGTTCAATTTGTGGAAATTGCATAGATATTAACAAAAAATAATTCTAGTTGAGTACTTCCATTACTGAGCGTACTGTTAATGTTCACTACCAGCTATTTACCATGTTAACCCCCTCACGCTGATTAATCATCTACGTATCCATTGATAGGGTTACCAAAGTTTTGTACCTTGTTACTTTTCAAGTTATGATGCCCTCGTTGTTTAATGTACACCATAGCTAATGGTCCTACGCTAGACATTCTTCATGTTCTCTGTAACCCACTTTGACTCTAAGGTAAAGCGAGATATAAAAACAGTTAAATAAATAAATAAATAGAATAATATCTCTCTTATCACACAAACAAATTAGTCAGGCTTCCAGTTACCTAAGGGAAGGAAAAGAACCAGTAAAATGATAACCAACAGAATTACGGGAGACAATGAACTGTATTCAAGATAAATCTTCCACTCAGCTGTGATTCTGATAACTGCAAAATTCTATGATGCATCTTTCTGTACTTTCAAGTAATTCAAAGAATAGCTACTTTATAAAGGCAATCTAAAAACAGGAGAATGAAGTATGCCGTTTCTTAAGAACATTTAAGGAAAATTTCCAAAGGCATGTAGCCACATTAATAATAATTTACATGGATTGAATGTCTCATTTAAAAATTGCCCCACCCCAAAAAAATTACAGCCAAAAGTATAGGGCAGGGGTGGCGACAAAGGGTAGTCATAAAGAAAGGAAGAGCATGCACGCAGGGATTTCATCGACAGGCTACTTTTTGTATCTGCAGTTCCTGGGGTCCTGAATTTTCAAGCTCTCTTGACCCTTTCAAGGTTTCTTCCATAACTGTTGGTACGGACTGCTCTGAATGTGGAAGAGGCTCTTCCACAGCCTGGTGGCAGAACTCCAGCACATGTGGGGCAGACAATCTCATGTAAACAGAGAAATCTGGCTGGTACTACTACAGGGCTGAGTGTGTCAGGCATCAAGACTCTTCTGACAGTTTGTACATAGACTGCTTGCAGCCATGAGCTAGCCCCAGATGCCAGAACTGAAGATATCAATTATGCAAAATCTAGTACTGTACTTTCAAGGCCAAAGTGTGGGGGGAAGAGGGACGAGGATGAACGTTACAGTGGAAAGACACTTGTGACTGGACAAGAGGTGAAAATGAAACCTATCTATGCACGCAGTAGATCTCCAAGGTCATAGTTCCTAGGAGCAACCGCTTACACACAAGGTTACTGCACTATGGAAGAGAGTGGAAAGTTCAGTCTCACTGATGGCAAAGTCAGATATCATTCAAGTCATTTTGCAAAAGGTTTATGCAACTAATTTTGGCAGCAAGTTTGAGTTTTCTCATATGCAATTGACTTAACTTAGGTTAGTCCCTTTATCTTTCTCTTTCTCTTCCTTTTCTCCTTTTCAGTCCTAGGAGCTGTCTGACAGTCAGAATAGCAGGATTATGCTGGGTCTAGCTCAGTCATGAGAGGTGGATGTGTGCACATATCTGAGTTATTAGACAAAGTTCTTTAGTCAACATTGCAACACAAATTCAGATCACAATCACTCTGAAATGAGTCTCGGAACTTGTTGCTGTGTCAGTCCACTTGAATGCACGGAAATAAAGATTAAGAAATAAAAACAAAACAAAAAAATATATTTAAGGTGGCATTAGCTGCACCCACAGCACAGTAACTGCAGGGAGATAGATGGACCCAACCCTTGTTGTTCGATTTATCTATTTATTTATTTTAAAATATTTCTATCCTACCATATGCTAAAATGCATCCAAGGTGGTGTACAATATAGAAAAGATCCGAAAACCCTAACACAGAAAACACTAACGACCCTGTCTCCCCAAAGCCCCACTCTCGTTACATGGCCAAGCCCACCCGCATGTTGTTGTTGCTGCTGTTTATTTCAATCAATCTATACTGCCTTATACCAGTATTACCAGAGCAGTTCACAATGCTAAAATTATAAAACAGAACAAGAAAGGAACTGCAACTGAAACAGAAGGACAGTAGATAAGAGCCACAGGAGAAACAGTCAGGAGGCATGCTGCACCCTAACATGGGTGACCCTGAAAAGCCTCAATAAAGTAGGGGAGCGTATTCACTGGCGGCAGTGGCTAGCCACCGGTACTGGAACGCAAACCTGCATAATCAATGCCGGGGTCATATTGGGCCCTGGCACTGAATATCCAAATTGGCAGGAAGCTAACCAGGCAGCTGCTGACCAGTTATCTTCAGTGGCAAAAGTTAGGCCGGCCTTTGCTGTGCCTTACTTTTGCCACTTTGCCATAACTGGGCAGTGGGTCAATATCACTGATGACCATTATGGCTGGAGGCTGCCTCTGGAACCCCTCCAGAATGTCTCGATGGTAGCCAGTTAGCGTTGGGCCATGCAGCAGCACAGCATCCTGGGATATGTAGTGACACAAACTGTCTTAATCTCTTCGAATATCTCCCCTACGTTTTTTGGAGAACCTTAAATTTCTAGAAGGAGAGTTCAGCGAAAATAGCAATGGGTAGAGAATTCCATGGGGCCAAAATGTAAAAGGAAGCATGGTGTAATGCTTCCATAAGCTCAAGGGAGACCAGTGGGATGGCAAGGAGACCGGTATTTTATTTATTTTATTTTATTTATGCTTTTCTTCTATACCGCTTTTTCCCAAGATCAAAGGCGGTTTACAATTAACAAATAATGAACGTGGTTTTACATGGAACATCGTATTTTTCAAACTATTTACAATTAACTTTCATGAACAATAACATGGAACATATAGTTATAGAAATTCTGTAACTATTTACATTAGTCAATTATTTACATTCGTCAATTATTAATCATAGTTTTTAAGAGTTGCTTTTCCTAAGTGTGTTGAGGTTTGTGGCTTTTTGATCTGTGGTTAGGGAGGATTTTTATGGAGGTGTGGTGAGGTGGATGGGGGGGGGGGTTCATTAAAATTTATAAAGTGTTCCTTAAACAGATATGTTTTTTGAGACTGAAGTGAATATGAGGGATGGTAGGTGGTTAACAAGGTGGAGAGGTGAATAGGGAAACCAGTATTACCAGTACAGGGCTTAGTAAACATGCCATTAGTGTCAATACCATCATGCAGTAAGCTCACCTCTCATGAGCTGTCAGGGGCATCCTCAGCATGTTCCCAGATTGTGAACGCTAATGCGTGACACACGTAAATGGGTTCCCTGCCCCATTGCACGATGTCCTAGTACCATGGGGTTTAATGCATGCTCGCTGGTATGTCCCCATGTTAGTGTTCCCAGCTGTCAGTTGCCTGCATTAAAATGCACATTAACCAGTTACTAGGCTTTAGTGAAAGGGCCCCTAAACTTAAAACCAGGAACCCAACATCACCTCGGTGGCAGGGCTCGATCAGGTCTTTGGGACTACAATGCTTAGGCACCAGGTACCCAGCAAGGAGGAGCAAACTGGAAAAAAAAGCAGGAGAGAACACAAACTGGTCAGTATACAAGGCTTTTACAAGTAAGAAGCTTTTCCTTCCTTAGCTCAGAACAGAATGGCCAAAAGAAGGCAACGCTAGAAAATGTGAGTGAATAAAGAAGGTATGATAGACTAAGGGGGAGTCATTTCAGAAGCCCCATTCATCAACTGGACATCTGAAAACGGGCATTTAGAAATCCAAATCATAGAGACGTCCCTAGAGCCATTTTAGAAATCTGGGTAGATAGACATCCTGGTGCGAGAACGTCCATAGAGCATGAGGACAGGGTAGAGGCGTGCCTTAGGCAGAGCAAGAGACATGCTCATCACAGTGCAATTTCAGAATGGCATAAACCTGTCTGGCCCTGGTTGCTGAGGTGTTTGTCTATACCTGCTCCTGACCATGAATAAGATGTGAAGAAATGCTCGTTTCATGACTGCAACGCTTCCAAGGCAAAGAGCAAAATGTGCTTTCATCGCCACAGTTAATATTTCCTAGCTCAAGAAACCTGAATGTAAATACATACTCCAAACATATTACAGGCCCACCACTGTACATCTGATTACCTGAAATGGCTGGCTGGGACATGCTAGTCTCATCCCCCCACCTTTCTGACATACCCCAACTGTGATGACCAAGCACCCGGTTCTGTGAGCGTGCAGTTCGGAGATGTCCACATTTGTAAAATGACCTACAACCGTACACATACCCAGCTTGCTACCTGCATGGAGCCTGTCACCAGAACTGATTATTGGGGTGTTCATCTTTCAGGGTAGAGATGGAGCAATTTCAGACAGCACTTATACATGCCTCTCTTCACTGTTGCCACTCCCTCAGATTTTTGGACATTGTGCTCTGGACATCCCAGTTTCTTCCTAGACGTACCTTCTAAAAGTTACCCTTGTTGACCAAGTTTTCTGCCCTGTTATCTGTAACTCATACGTATTTCAAATGTACTGAGATTGTTCTGTTCTATGTAAACCGCGCTGATGATAAATAGCGCGGTATATAAGAGACTTTAAATAAATAAATAAATAAATAAAATGCCATTTCATAGGGGAAACGTTAGAGGGAGGTTCATGGTGACCAGAAACTAATTTGACACATCTTAAAAAGTAGCCTTTGCATCAAAATGAAAAAAAGTGAACAAAAGCCTTTCTCCTTGAGGCTGTCATTGAAATGTTGTTTATGATTCACCTATGTGTTCTGGTATAATGTCATCTTTTGCTCAAGCTGTTCTGACCTGTGGAAAGAGGTGTCAATTCCCTAAAGCTACTTGTCAAGAAGTGTTTTAAGTTCATCCAATAAAATGGTATTGACTTCGATTTTTTTGCTTCTTTGTTTTTATTGGTTAACCATTATTTCTGTGCATTTGTAATTTGTCTTTGAATGGCAGTTTTTATTCAGTAATATAGATATTGTATTATCATGTCAAGTTGAGTCCTCTTAACAGCGTAGATGAGTTCTATCATACAGAGATAAGTATAATGTGGGCATGCACCACTACTGAGAAGAGGGCACTGTTTCCTTCAGGGTGCCATTACTCTCCACAGGAGTCTCATAAAATCTACATGCTGAGATGATGTGGTCTCATTCAGCTGCCTACAAGGAGTTTTACTCTTTCTTTCTTTTATTTCTTTATGTATTTTATTTTAAATATATTTATAGTTCTCCAATCCAATCCAATAATGTCTATGTCAACATGGCTACAGTCCAAGTGTTTGGTAATGAATGATAGAAAAATCATAGCTTCCTTGATCGCTGACCAACCCCTGCACTTTCCCCCTTGTTATCCAGTTCCCCAATTACGATGGGTGACTTCTTTAAGCACAGTTGTGATCAACATTATTGACACCCTTGCAGTTCAACCCCTTAATGTCCAATATCTCCTAAAAAAAAAAAGAAAAAAGTGGTCAGTGAAATGGCGTTGGACTATATATGCACACATATTTGACACACAAAAGAATCAAATTAAACAAGACCAATTAAAAGAGGAAATACTATGAAAACTGGGACTTTGCCAGGACATGATTATTCACTCTCTTGCAACAGGCCCTCCATTTTAATCAATTCTCAAAAAACAGCCAACCGCACTTTGGCCGGTTGGCCGTTTTTGAAAATTGATTAAAATGGAGGGCCTTTTTCAAGAGAGTGATTTATCAACCTCATGACAGGTGATCCGACAAAAAAGGTTTATTATAGTGATTTGCCTCTGCCTGGCTTAAATAAGGGAAATTAGAATTGGTGGTTAAATGAGAGGTCTATATGCGCCTTTCTTATGGGATTAAGATATTGGTACCATAGGAGGATTGCGATAGTAATTTAATAAGGACATGATTATTGGCACTCTTATAAACAATTCAAATCAGTTTGAACAGAAGAACCATATTCCCATTGCAGTAAAATTTCACACACCTGTGATCAATTGTCAGTACTCACATGACTTGAATCAACCAATGAATAATGGCTTTAATGTTTAAAATGACCACATTCACTCCCTATTCCATTTTCATAATGGTGAACACAAGAGAATTGCCTGAGGCCATCAGAAAAGCCATTATCATCAAACATCTAACTTCAAAGAGGTACAAGGCCATCTCCAAAAAGATCTTGGGATTCCTGTGTCTACAGTTCACAATGTTGTTAAGAAGTTTTCTGCTCATGGAACTGTCAAGAACCTTCCAGGACATAGTTGGAAGAAGAAAATTAATCCATGAAGTCTTCGAAATTTAGTGTGAACTGTTGGAAAAAGACCATGTAGAACATCCTAAGAGCTTACTCTGACGTGGAGCAATGTGGAGTAGTGGTTTCAACATAGAAATATAGAAGTATGATGGCAGAAAATACCACATGGCTTAGTCTGCCCTTCCATATCAACTACAATAGTCCCTTGTTAACCTTTAGAGATCCTCTGTGTTTGTCCCATGCTTTTTTGAATTCATTGTGCACCATAGCCACACACTAAACAAAGAAGGACTTCATGGGCAAAAGCCAAGGAGGACCCCACTGCTTAAAGACAGACATAAAATGGCATGCCTGATCTTTGCCCAAACCCATCTTGAGAAACCACAATCCTTCTGAGAAAATGTTCTGTGGACAGATGAAACCAAACTTGAGCTCTTTGGCAATGCAGAGCAGCAATACATTTCCAGGTAAAGAAATGAAACTTATAAGGATAAAAACACTCTATGGTTAAATACGGTGGAGGTTCCATAATGTTGTGGCTACAAGAAACATTTGGAGGCCGTCATCACTGCCAAGGGTTGTGCAACCAAATATTAATGAAGGGTGCTATTAATCCTGTCCTGGCCGTATTTTGTGTTTTTCTCAGAAATTACTATATCTAAGTTGCACAGACAGCTTTGTTTTGTTGTATCCTTTGAACAAAAGAAAATCTTAATTGCTGAAACATGTGCCTCAAAGACTTCTTTTTGTCACTCTGTCGCTGTTTTGGCCAATTTGCAGTTTATTAGATGCTGCTGCCCAAAATTCATTAATCCGTGTATTAATGGCATCACCCTCAACTACTGCAATATTGTTTTATATCCAATCTGAACCGTCTTCAGTCAATTCAGAATGCAGTTATCCAATTGTTATGTCAAGCACACAAATATCACCACGTTACACCATTACTCTTCCAACATCATCTGCTTCACATTTTTTACAGAATCCACTTCAAAATTTTGGTTCTGGCTCATAAATCCCTATGTATCAGAATCCCTGTGTACCTATCTTCTGCCGTTATTCCATACAGTCTTATCTGTTCTCTTCCTTCCCAACAAGGTCATTTTGCAATCCCCACCATCCAGTCATGGAAGGCTCAAACCTACTAGACACATGGCGTGTTTCATTAAGGTGTCCTCCCGTTGGAACACCCTCCCCTCCCCCTCCCTTTGTACTCCAAATCAGTGTTTTTTTTTCTGTAGTAAAAAAAGTACTCATATGGAAAGTTCTTTCATAAATACATGAGGATCATAGGTCAATTTCATCAGGCAATGAAAAAGGTGCTTTTGGTTCCTCGAAAAAAGCCCTGCTCCAAATCTCCATGCAAGAATTTCAAAGCAAGCCTTGAATCCCATCTCATCTCCTTGGCATTTGACAAGAGGTGAGGAGAGCTGAGGGGGTGGGGGGGATACATGAGGCAATCCCTGTGAAATCTCTAGGTCTACCGACAATGACTCCTTTTCTGTTTTTTGTAGGTCTGTTTTGTCGAGGCTTTGGAGTTCCTTGCCTTTTTTATCTTCTTTCAATTTAACCATTTGTAAATGACTTTGCTGTTTAATCCATGAAAGATGATAGAGCAAATGCCTAATAAAAAATAAACAGTATGCAAAATGAGACAGTTTGAAGCTCTTAGAGGGAAACAGAAGTGAAATAGTAAGGAGAAATCTCTTTCATTTTTATTTTTATTCCCCGGCAGTGTGTATATTATTCTGGAATATACCTTTCTCTGGTTAGACAGGATTAAACTTTTCTGCCTCAGGCATATTTCCAAAAAATACATGAACTGGCAGCAAGTGGCTCTCAGGTTGGCTTGATAAAGACTGCCCGGTGCATTGCTGCCCGCAAGCCAGACTGGACCTGGTGTGGGATCATTCAGACTTTCAAAGAGAGATTTGGCACAGAGAGATTCATGAACTGAATCTCTAGCAAGTGTACTGTAACAAGACTTGCCTGGCAAACAGTCTCCTTAACAATGCAATTGATCGTAATAAAGAAGATATATTCATTAAGAAATCTGTGGGATATCTCAGCTCTATAGAAGTGGATTAGGAGCTTTTGCTGTTGTCCAATTATAAGGGCTGGTTGTACAGTCTTTTGGTTAGAAGACAAGGGGGTACGTTTACTAAATTTATTTATTTATTTAACAGTATTTCTATACCGCCTTATCATAAAATCAAGGCGGTGTAACAACAATATAAACAAACGTAAAGAGAGTGTGATTAAAACAGAGAAGGAGGTTAAAAGATTTGCATGTGAGTGGATATAAGGTTAAATACAAATAGTTTTAAAAATCAAGGGACACTGAACAAATTTTAACAGGCTTGATAGGGGTGAGTAGATAGAACTACTGGTTAAGTGACAGGACCATAATGCTCGAAAAAAAGCAATGTTTTCAGCAGTTTTCGGAAGTCTTTGAGGTCCGTTGTTGCTCTCAAATCGTCTGGGAGTGAGTTCCAAATTTTTGGAGGAGCCAGGGAGAGAGCTCTTTCTGTAGTGATCTTTCGTGAATTTCTAAAGACAATTGAGGTGCTAACTCTATTGGAAGTTCCACTTCTTCTTGGTCGAGTACTGATGTCTGGCTGAATGAGGGAGTGCAGGCTGTTGGCTGAAATATGATGCTTAATTTTGAATATATTAATTATAGTTTTGTATTTAATGCGCGAACTGATTGGAAGCCAGTGAAGTTCTTTTAAAACTGGAGTAATGTGGTCATGTCTAGTTGAGCCAGATATAATTCGGGCTGCAGTGTTTTGAGCTAGTTGAAGTGGCTTGATTGACTGCTTTGCTAGCCCAAGGAAGATGGGATTGCAGAAGTCCGCTTGGCAAACGGTACGGAAATGATCAGTGGCGAGGAGAGGTTGGAGTCTTCTGATAACTCTCATCCTGTAATATGCATTCCTGATTGTTTTGTTTACATGAGCTTTAAGGTTCAATTCGCTGTCCAGGGTTACTCCAAGGTATTTAACTTCCGGTTTCATTGGAATGGTTGTGTCTGCTACTCTGATGTCAAGTGGATGTACGAAATCAGGGTTGCGAGTTATTATTAGAGCCTCAGTTTTGCTGTAGTTAATTGAGAAGTTGTTGTCCGTACACCAACTTGTCATTTGTGTTAAGCAGTCTGATATTTTGGAGTATACTGGGTTTTCAATCGAAATAGACGTGTATATCAAAATATCGTCTGCATAAATTGTGTACTGAATGCTATTTGCATTCAGGATGTCACATAAAGGTTGGATGTATATATTAAATAGAAGAGATGAGAGGGCGGAACCTTGAGGCACTCCTTGGAGAACTTTTATGGGTTGGGAAGTGTTGTCTCCTACCTTGACCCGAATCTGCCTGTCGGAGAGATAAGATTGAAACCATTTTAAAGTAATACCATGAAGCCCAATCTTCTTTAGCCTTTCCAGGAGAATTAGGTGGTCAACTGTGTCGAATGCTGAGGAGATGTCTACAAAGATCATTAAGATACCTTTCTTGGGGTCGTCTATTTCTCGGAGGATGTTATCAAAGAGGTAGATCAGAAGTGTTTCAACTCCATGGTATGGGCGAAATCCATGCTGGTTATCATCTAGAGGGGCATGATTGTCAATGTGATCCTGCAATTGCTGTTGTACTGATTTTTCTATAATTTTCGCTAGAACTGGTAAGCTGGAAATTGGTCTATATGCGGCTGGGTTACTTCTGTCGAGAGTAGTTTTCTTTGGAATTGGTTGAACTGTAGCTAGCTTAAGTTGTACTGGCATGAGACCTTGGGAGAGTGAGTTATGCACTATGTTGTGTATGAAGTGGATCAAGCTTGATTTGGTAGCCTTTATCCATGAGACTGGGCAAGGGTCAGTAGGAGCGGTACTTGTATTTATTGCTGAGATGATGTGAGAGAGCTGTTCAGTTGAAGGAGAGCAGAATTTGTCCCATGTCTTAGGATGAGAGACAAGAGTGTTTGAAGTACAGTGCATATTTGTCTTTGTGGAATGAAATTTTTCCTTGATATAATCCGCAAAACTCTGTGGATCAATTTGAACTTCCTCATCTGTGCTTTGCTCTTTAGTGAGGATTTTCACTATTTCAAATAACTCTCTCGGCTTGTTTATGGAGGTGTTAATCAAGTTTGTGTGGAATTCCTTCTTGGATTGGTTGATAAGTTCCATGTATTGTTTTTGCTTTGTTAGGTATATATTCTGGATATCCCCGTTGCCTTGGATTTCCGCCATTTCCGTTCTATCTTTCTGAGCTCTCTTTTTGCCTTCCGTATAGAAGTGGAGTACCAAGGGCGTTAAGCTTTTGCAGCTCACACTAGGCGATAGCACAACTAGCCCTGCATGAACTCCAGAAGTGGCATGTTGTTTGCTGGGGCTTGCACGGCAGTAATGTTGCAAAAGTTCAGGATCGCGGGGAGGCAGCACAACTGATGCAGCTAGTGCCACCCATTGAGATAGATGTCACGGGTAAAGCTAACTCCATCTGGTTACTGCACACTGTCGATGCTCATGGCAAACACATGTTATTGGCACTCCCACTAGCTGCAAAAGCCTAACGCCCTTTAGTAAACATACCCCCTTGTCTTCTAACTAGAAGATCGTACAACCAGCCCTTACAATTGGACAAACAGCAGAAGCTCTTAATTCACTTCTATACAGCTGAGATACTCCCGCCACAGATTTCTTAATGAATATATCTTCTTTTATTATGATCAGGAATTTCCTGCGCTATTTGCATTTGGTTGGCATTAGCTGCTACCGCGCGGACTTTTCCTGTTATCACCTTAGCAGCTAATGCGCTTTTGAAAACATGCCCTGAGGACTCGGCTTACAGATTTAACTTTCACACCGTGGCCTTTCCTCATTTCCATCTCTGATACTGATGGTCGCACATTCTTTCCCGTGCTGCTGACACTGAAGTGTGTCACAGTAAAGTCAGTAGACAGTCTCTCTGCTCTTTAGTTCTGCTGCAGTATTTACAATATGCCTTTGGTGTTGCATGAAATATATTGTGCATCTCCCATCACTCAACCTCGGGGTACAAATGTGTTGCTAACATCTTCAGATTCAGCTTTCAGTTAACTTTCTTATGCAATGGAATACATTTAAAATAGGGTGCTTAACTGAAAGTTGCAAGCTCATGCACAACAAAACAATTCTCAAACACAAGTTTGAATATTTGTATTCGGCTCCTAGTTCAAGGTGAGTCACATTTAGGTACTTATATGGCAGTGGAGACAATGGAAGGTTAAGTGACATATTGATGTCACAAGGAGCATCAGTGCGCATGAAGCCCCGTTTCACCGCGTCCGCTTCACTCCACTCCTACTGGGATGTGCTTTTGTTTGAAATGAAGTGGGAAATGCCATTGTCATTATTTCATTTTCAAAGTGAAATGAAACAAGAAAATAAATCTTATTCCTGTTTTACTTCATGTCATCTCATCTTTTCCTGCCCACTAAAATTTAAGAGTAAGACCCTCTAGACTTCACCTCCCTCCTTCTCACTGCCTCGCCCCCTCCCCTCCCCCTTAGACTTACTAATCTCAGGATCCAAGATGCAGGAGTGATCCCCCATTGCTTTTGCCCTGTTGGTGCCAAATTGTCAAAATGGTGCTGGAAAAAGTCTCACTCCCTAATTTCTGTTTTATTTTAGATTCTGTAAATACTCAGTTTCGTTAGAAAGACAGAGACCAGTTTAATTCCTCCTCTTTGCTTTTGAAACTACGTTTTTAATCTTTTTATTGCACAATACAAACAGATCAGGCATGTGGGGCTCCCTACCCATACCAGACAAAAGTAATACCATCAATTACAAATAAATTACACCCCATCCCCTCACCCTAATGCCGCTATGTTCAAAGCTCTTACATTAACACTATAGTAATTGAACATGGCCAGAACTGAGCTGCTTATTTTTCCCACTAAACCCTCCTCTCCCCTTCCTCTCTTCTTAGTCTCTGTGGATAACTCTCTACTTCTCCCTGTTTCCTCGGCTCGCAACCTTGGCGTCATCTTTGACTCCTTTCTATCCTCCTTCACACACATTCAACTGATAGCTAAACCCTACCATTTCTTTCTCTATAACAGGGGACTCCAAATCCAGTCCTGGAAGGCCGCAAACCAGTCAGATTTTCAGGGTGACCCTAATGAATATGCATGAGATGTATTTGCATGCACTGCCCCCACTGTATTCAAATTTCCCTTATGCATATACATTAGGGCTATCCTGAAACTCTGGCTGGTCTGCAGCCCTCCAGGACTGGATTTGGAGATCCCTGATCTATAACATTAACAAAATCCGCCCATTCCTTTCTGAACACACTACTAAGACACTTATCACATCTTTAGTCACCTGCCATCTAGACTATTGTAACCTCCTCCTTGCTAGTTTCCCTCTGAGATATCTCTCTCCCCTTCAATCTGTTCAACAATCTATTGCGCGGCTAATCTTCCACCAGCCTCGTCATGCACATATTACCCCTATTCTCAAGTTATTTCATTGGCTCCCTATTCATTTTTGCATCCAGTTCAAACTTCTCCTGCTGACCTGTAAGTGCATTTACGCTGCAGCTCCTCACTACCTTTTCTCTCTTCTCTCTCCCTACACCCCTCCTCGGGAACTCTGCTCTTCTGGCAAATCGCTTCTATCTGTGCCCTTCTCTTCTATTGCTAACTCCAGACTTCCCTCCTGTCACCTTGCTGCTCCTTATGCCTGGAACAAACTACCCGAGTCTGTACATCAGGTGCCTTCTCTGACCCTTTTTAAATCCAGGCTGAAAACTCACCTCTTTGCTGCCACATTCGGATCTTGACTCATCCGATCTCCTTTGTGTTTCCTTACATTCACCCTAGATGAATCCCATGTCAAGACAAGACAACACACTAGGTGTAGACTAGATTGCAAACTCTGATCAGCAGGGACCGTCTTTAACATGTTTGTGCAGTGCTGTGTACATCTTGTATTGCTATACAAATGTTCAGTAATACTAGTAGTAGTAGCAAAAACATCCCACAATACGTCTACAATATAATTACAAGCTTCAATGCACATAAAATAAAGGTTTATGATGTGCTATTTTTTTTTCTTTCTTATGCCTTACGCCTTTACCTCCAACATCAATATCTCTGCACCTTCCCCCAAGTCACACCTGTCAAGCACGAACAACAATAATTCACTACCTTCCCCCCCTCCCACCCAGCCGTGGTTCCTTCACTTATCAGAGTCCTTTCAGTCTGAGGCAAAAAAGTTGCTAAAAATGGGCTCCATATTTGCAAAACGTGTCACCTCTGCTTGCATCCCTCCTCCAGAGCTGTCAGCCTCTCCATTTGTGATGGAAAATGCATCTGTATCGGACACCGATCAGACATTTGCAGAACCTGAAAACTAATTTAGCCTAGTGCTGTTCTTCTGAACATCTGAGAGTACGCATACGAGGAACCTTTTTGCTGTTTTTACCAACTTTGCTGGAAAGCTGGTCTTTGAGGTCTTTGGCAGCCATTTCTCCTCTAACAGCTTCTACACCCTCTTTCTCCAATCAGGTTTTGGGCTACTTTTTTCTAATCGGCTACATTTGATACCCCTCATAGACAAAGGCTCTTGTGATATAGAATTCTTATAGAAACATGAAACATGATGACAGAAAAAGACCACATGGCCTATCTAGTCTGTCCTTCCATAACAACAACTACAACAGTCCCCTTTTTACCTTTAGAGATCCTCTGTGTTGGTCCCATGCTTTTTTGAATTCAGTTACTGTCATCTCTACCACCTCCACTGGGAGACTATTCCATGGATCCACTACTCTCTGTAAAGAAATATTTCCGCATATCACTCCTGAATCTATCCCCCTTCACCCTCATCCCATGTCCCCTCGTAGCAGAACTTGCTTTCAATTGAAAGAGGCTCTCTCCCTGAACATTTATGCCATGGAGGTATTTAAACATCTCAATCAAATCACCTCTATCCCGCCTTTCCTCTAAGGTGTACATATTAAGATCCTTAAGTCTGTCCTCATATGCTTTATAATGAAGCCCACTAATCATTTTAGTAGCCACCCTCTGCACCGACTCCATCCTGTTCACATCCTTTTGAAGGTGCGGTCTCCAGAATTGCACACCATACTCCAAATGAGGTCGCACCAAAGACTTATACAGAGGCATTATCACCTCCTTTTTTCTGCTAGCCATTCCTCTCCGTATGCACCCAAGCATCCTTCTAGCTTTTGCCGTCGCCTTTTCTACCTGTTTAGCTACTTTAAGATCATCAGACACAACCACGCCTAGGTCCCGCTCTTCTTTAGTGGACAAAAGTACTTCACCTCCTATACTGTATTGCTCCCTTGGATTGCTGCAGCCCAAATGCATGACCTTACATTTTTTTAACATTAAATCCCATCTGCCAAATTCTAGAGCATTCTTCAAGCTTAGCTAGATCCCTCCTCATGTTATCTACACCTTCCTGGGTGTCTATTCTATTGCAGATTTTGGTATCATCTGCAAAGAGGCAAACCTTACCCGACAGCCCTTCCGCTATATCACTAACAAAGATGTTAAAAAGAATCGGACCAAGGACAGATCCCTGGGGCACACCACTAGTAACATCCTTCTCCTCAGAGTGAGCTCCATTTACTTGTACTCTGTCGCCTCACACCCAACCAATTTCTAACCCTAGCAGTAACTTTAGGGTCCATCCCTAGGGTGCTCAGTTTGTTTATAAGTCGCCTGTGAGGAACAGTGTCAAAGGCTTTACTGAAATCTAAATACACCACATCTAGAGCTCTCCCTCGGTCCAACACCCTGGTCACCCAGTCAAAGAAATCAATCAGATTTGTCTGACAAGACCTGCCTCTGGTGAATCCATGCTGCCTCGGATCCTGTAATCCGCTGGACTCCAAAAACCTCACTATTTTCTCTTTCAGCAGCGTTTCCAATAATTTACTCACCACCGAAGTTAAACTAACCGGCCTGTAGTTTTCAACCACATCCTTACTTCCGCTTTTGTGTAAAGGCACCACATGAGCCTCTCTCCAGTCCTTTGGCACCACTCCCGACTCCAACGAGGCATTGAAAAGGTCAGTCAGTGGAGTTGCTAGAACGTCCCAAGTTCCCTCAGTATTCTAGGGTGTATCCCATCCGGTCCCATCGCTTTGTCTACTTTAAGTTGAGCTAGTTTCTCACAAACACAGTCTTCTGAAAATTGTTCAAGATGTCCCTCGCTTCTGTTCTTATTTGTGGGTGTTTTCTGAGGTCCTGCTCCTGGTTCTTCATCTGTGAACACAGAACACAGAACAAAAATATTTGTTAAGCAATTCCGCTTTATCCTTATCAGCTTCTACATATTCCCCCCCTGCACCCTTGAGTCTGACAATACCACTTTTGCCCTTCCTTTTCTCACTAATATATCTGAAAAATGTCTTATCCCCCCATTTTATTGCATTGGCTATTTCCTCCTCCTTTTGAATCTTTGCCTTCTTGACTACTTTGCTAGCTTCTCTAAGTTTTTCCAAATACAGATGCCTGTCTTCCTCTCTCTGTGATCTCTTGTATTTCATGAAGGCCTCCCTCTTTTTCTTCACTTTTTCAGCTACTTCCATCGAAAACCATAGCGGTCTCCTTTTCCTTTTGCCTTTATTTACCATTTTAACAAAAAGGTTGGTTGCCCTTAAAATACCCCCTTTCAGTTTTGCCCACTGTTTTACTACATCCCCCAGCTGTTCCCATCCCACTAATGACTCCCTGAGGTATTGGCCCATCTTCGCAAAGTTAGTCTTCCTAAAGTCTAAGATCCTCACCTTGGAATGGATTCTAACAGCCCTAGT
Source organism: Ichthyophis bannanicus (assembly GCA_033557465.1). NCBI lineage: Eukaryota > Metazoa > Chordata > Amphibia > Gymnophiona > Ichthyophiidae > Ichthyophis > Ichthyophis bannanicus. The sequence continues at coordinate 38,681,357 of CM066050.1, read as the reverse complement.
CCTAATACTGAACCACACCATCTGGTGATCACTGGATGCAAAATGATCTCCCACTACAACATCAGAAACACTTTCACCATTGGTAAGCACCAAGTCCAGTATGGCCCCTTCACGTGTGGGGTCTGTTACCAATTGCCTGAATAGTTCTCCCTGTAGAGAATCCAGGATCTCCTTACTTCTAAATGATACTGCAGCAGGAATGTGCCAAACAACATCTGGCATATGAAATCTCCTATCAGTAGCACTTCCCCTTTCCTAGCAATGCTGCATATGTCTTGTAGCGCCCCTAGTGCCCGTACCTTGACCTTGAGGGTTTAAGGTAGGGCTAGCCTGGAGGTCATCTTGTAGTTGTGGGTGACCGAGTGAACAGGCAAGGCATGAATAGAGAAAATTTATTTCTTTATTAGGGTTTATTTCTCCCGCTCCAAAGATAGGACTTTGTACAGGTTTTGAAGGATAATATTTTATAGCCAAACAGAAAGTTGAAAAGAAACTGCTTCTTCAATAATGTCCAACTTAAACTTATATTCAAGACAGCCACATTCCTGGCATGTGGGTCTTATATTTTATCCAGCTACAAACAGGAAATTATAAAGTTCATGCAGTACAATTGAGTGAAAACATTCAGCTTATTTTCTTATCCACATAAGCTCTTGGGTTCATGCACTCCAAACATGTACTATAGCACTTCTTATAGCAGATCACTACACAAGCTCTTGCTTCCCTTTAAACCTTGTCTATGAGGCAGGTCGAGCAGTCCATGGGCTGGTCTAACATAGGCAAAGGATTTAACAGCGTTGCTTGTGGGTTTGGGCTTGACACTGTCTGCTCAGGAACAAGATGCTTTTCTAAGAAAGCGTGAAGCCCTCTTAATAATACTTGAGCTTGCTGGCTGTGAGGAGCAGGTGAGGAAACTGCTTCTCCTTGTGGTATACAGAGACTGGGAGGCTTTTCTTCATTCACAGCTATTCTACCGTTACACACACTCTCTTTAGGCACGGTGCTGTAATTACCCTTCCCCCACTTGTCTCTATCAGCAAGTGCTGGAAATCTTACATCATAGGCAGGCAGAGGGTTTTCCTTTGGCAATTCCCCTTTGGATGCTTCTAAAATCCTCTGGTAAATATCTCTGGTAAAGATATCTGCAGTATTTCTAAGGACTAGCTTCTTTACTGCTTTCTTCAGGAGTTTTAAAAGAGACACAAGGTTTAATTGCTGGAGGTTCTGGCTGTAGCCAACTGTCTGGATAGATCCTAGACTTTCCCTGGGTTTCAGAACTACCAATAACACAGTTTGGCTTGTCATAAAAACTCTTATTGCAGTTAAAAGTACCTTGATGAGGAATGCAGGGAGATTCTTCAACCGGCTGCCAGTATTTCCACGGCTGAGCTTCTGGTTCCAAACCGTTAGGCTTCCCACCTGGGTCTCTCTGTGTCACGCCCTCCTCTGAGTCCTGGAAGGTTTCCTGCTGCACTGAGCCTCTCTGGTATCTGTATCCTGGTTTGGTAAATGCTCCCCTCTGTGGTTCCTTTGGCTGGCTTCTCAACCAGTTCTGTTTCTCTAACCAGCTTGTCCTCTGGTTCTTTCTCTCCTTGGGATTTTCATTCCAACTCTTCTCCCCATACGCCTCTGTTGCTTTTCCAGCTGCCTTCTGGCTTTCTCTGTCTTTGCTGCTCTCTCGGTCTCTGTTTCTCCTCCTTCCTCCTCTGCCTCTCCTTTCATTTTCCTTCTTCCTGTTATACAGGGTACGTCTGTCCTGGGAAGCCCGCCTCCTAGCAGGGTGCGCCCAATCAGTGACCTCGCTCCTCCCTTCCCCCGGGTTAGGCTGATCTGACTGATTGTTCCCTTGTGATCTGTGCTGGGAAGGAATTTTACTGCCTCTTCCTGCAATACCAGGTCTTGCCACCGGGTCAGTATTTATTTCCATGGCTTCAGGTACTGCTGCAGCGTCACAGATCCCCCCCCTTAAGATATCACGGGCTGGTTTAGGAGAATCCGGCCAGCACGTGATTCTACTAAGGGCATCAGCATTCTGATGAAGCTTGCCGGCACGGTGTTCCACCTGAAACTCAAAGGCTTGCAATGCCATAAACCACCGAGTAAGTCTGGAGTTGTGGTTGTGCATCTGGTTTAGCCAGCGTAAAGGTGCGTGGTCCGTGACCAGTATGAATCTCCTTCCCACTAAATAAAAACGAAGCGCATCGATAGCCCACTTAATAGCTAGGCACTCGCGTTCTATAGTGGAATAATTCCGCTCTGCTGGTACCAGTCGTCTACTCAGAAATAGCACAGGGTGCTCTACCCCTTCATGTCTTTGTGATAAGACGGCCCCGAGACCCGTATCGGAGGCGTCAGTCTGGACAATGAAGGTTTTGGAGAAATCCACCCCCTTCAATACTGGAGCCTCACAAAGTGTTTTTTTTCAATAGGTCAAACATCCTTTCTGCTTCTGCGCTCCATTTCACCTTATTTGGGGCGTTCTTCCGGAGCATCTCTGTCAGTGCGGCCGTTTTCTCAGAAAAATGTGGAATAAACCTTCTATAATATCCCACTAGCCCCAAAAAACTCCGCAACTGCTTTTTGTTGACGGGTTTTGGGAATGCCTGCACACTGGCGATTTTACTCACGAGGGGTTTTACTGTTCCGCGGCCGACTACGTGGCCCAGATACTTCACCTCTTGACCGCCGAAGAGGCATTTTGCTGGGTTCAAGGTGAGGCCCGCATTTCGGATGGATAGTAGTACCGCTTCTATTTGCTGGAGATGCTGAGTCCAGGTCCCACTATGGATCACCACATCGTCCATATAGGCGACCGCGTATGCGTGATGAGGGCGAAGGACCATGTCCATGAGACGCTGGCATGTAGCGGCAGCGCCATGTAGGCCGAAAGGCATCCTCCTGAATTGATATAGGCCTACTGGGGTGCTGAAAGCGGTCTTCGGCCGGGCTTCTCTCGTGAGGGGGACTTGCCAATAACCCTTGACATGTCTAGGGTCGTGAGGTACTTGGCTTGCCCCAAGCGGTCCAAGAGTTCCTCGATCCTCGGCATCGGGTACGAATCGAATCTGGATATCGAATTCACTTTCCGAAAATCGATGCAGAAACGGATCGATCCATCTGGTTTAGGAACCATAACTATAGGGCTGTTCCACGGGCTACGGGACTCCTCAATCACCCCCATAGCCAGCATCTCTTTGACCTGCCGGATCACTTCATTCTTTTTAGCTTCCGGAAGTCTGTAAGGACGCTGTCTGACCACTTCCCCTGGCGTTGTGACTAATTCATGGGCTATTAGTCTTGTTTCGCCCGGCACTGGGGTGAGGACATCCTTATAGCGGGAGAGGACTTGTCCCAGCTCCTGCTTTTGGGCCCATGAAAGCCCTTCGTCTAAGCGTGGTTCCGGCCTCTGTTGGCAGTCCGTTAGCTGGGGTCCGAGGTCTTCCTCTTCTAAGTCCTCCCTCTCCACCGAAGCTGCTAAGCCCTGCCAACTGTTGGTCCCGGTTGACCCAAAGCCTTGTGTCCCTCTCATCGTTGTGGACAAATTAGGCACTTCTTCTACCGGGGGCATTCCGACGCGCTCACATATGAGCTGTGCTATACGGTCGCCATTCTTCACCACGAAATTGGTTTTACCAAAGTTAAAAAGAAGCACCTTTATGGAACCCCGGTAGTCTGGGTCTATGACCCCTGCCCCAACATCTATAAAATGTTTAAGCGCTAGGCCTGACCGGGGAGCTAACCGGCCATAACAGCCGGCAGGCAGTTCCACCTGTAAAGCAGTGTCTATCAATGCCTTTCCCCCTGCGGGCACGACTATATCTTCCGCGCTGCTGAGGTCTAACCCTGCTGCGTTTGGTGTGGCTCTATTGGGGGCCCGCGCGCTAGGGGTCATTTTACAAAACTTTAAAACAAATCTAGACTTGTCTGCATCACTACTCCTTGGAGTTTCCCCTCTTTTATTCTTACAGCTAGAAGGTATCAGCGGCCGTAGCACTGATTCTAGCTTTTGGGTGGCCAGTGCTGGCACTTCCTCGGGGTCTTCTTCTACTGGGGAACTTTCTCTTTCTCTTATCCCTTGCACTAGACCCTGATGAAACTGGGGCCAATCTTTGCCTAGAATCATGGAATGGGGGAGACGGGGTACTACTGCTAGCGGGATAGTTCTTAGGGTACCTAGGCCTGCTATAGATAGGTTGTATACCGGATAGGAGGACGTTCCTCCATGCACACACCTAATCTTTACTTCATCAGCAGGAGGAATTCTTTCCGGGGCTAGTTGGTCCTTTATAGTTCTCCAGAATTCCTCCGAGATCATACTTAGTTCTGCCCCAGAATCCAGCAATGCTTGTGTAGTGACCCCCTGTATTGACACAGGCAACAGAAATCCCGGTCTATTCTCTGAACAGCTATCTGCCACAAACGCAGTTTTCATACGACAAAACTTTTGTATATGTCCTAGCTGTCCACATTTATAACATTTTACTCTACATGCTGTATCTTTCCTAAGAGGCATGCAAATACCGAGAGGATCCTCCTGTACCTTCCTTGTCCTTTCGGATCCTCCTTGACTCCAATCCTTGAAAGGGGTGCCCCCTCTCCGGGCAGTTAACTCGGCCTCTACAAATCTCTCCGAGAGAGACACGGCCTCCTGGGTTGTTCTACAATTTTGGAGGACCAAGAAGGTACGGATCTCTGAGGGTAGTGCCTCCATATACTGTTCTAGGATTAGCTCGTCCAGAAGGGAGTCCATGGATCTCCTTTCTGGATTCAGCCATTTATATAATAAACCCCTTATCCTATGATATAAGGACTTTGGCGTCTCACTCTGTCTGAGCCTCACACTCCTCAGACGAGAGCGGTATATCAGGGGAGTGAGACCTAGTCTCTCCCTAATTGCCCTTTTCACCTCTTCAAAACTCCCAGCCAAGTCAGCTGGCATGGCACGATAGGCCGCCATGGCTTCCCCAGTGAGACAAGCGGCTAGCCTTAAGGCCCATTGCTCTTTTGGCCATAAGCTTAGCCGTGCTACCCTTTCAAAACTTTCCAGGTAGTCATCAATGTCATCTTGGCTGGTAAGTTGTCCAAAGTTAAATAAGACTCCTGTGCTCACAGGCAGCTCATTTGTATTCAAAGGTAAACCTGTATTAGGAACTGGTACAGTAGCTTGTTTTCTTTCACGTAAATACTCCTCCAATAAAGTCAGAAGGGGCTGCTGCTGTTCCTTTAACTGGTCGGCGGCTCTCTGCTGTGCCTCCAGAGAAAGGTCAGACTGGCGCTCCAACTGTGTCGCCATCCAGGCGAAAATTTCTTTCGGATTCAATTCCATTTTGAAAATTCCTGTAAGGAAAACAAAAACACAGGACCCAAGTGCGATATCTCAACACTTCTATGTGTTTTAAAAAAAAAACAGGACTTTTCTCCCTTTTTTTTTTTTTTTTTTTTTTCACTTTCCCCTATTACCACTAGGGGACCTCTCCTTCTAGTATCCTCCACCACCCGGGGCGGATACCCTTTACCTGGTGATGGTGTATATGAAGCCCTTCAGGATTGGCTCCTGTAGCCTTTCCGCCGTCGTTTTCTCCTCAGCTGGGCTTGTCAGCTCTTCGGCCGGGGTCCAGAGGGAAATAAGTTCTTCTGCAGTGGCACCTTTTCGCCTGTAGGAGAATCCTAAAAACTACGCCACTCTATGTAGCGCCCCTAGTGCCCGTACCTTGACCTTGAGGGTTTAAGGTAGGGCTAGCCTGGAGGTCATCTTGTAGTTGTGGGTGACCGAGTGAACAGGCAAGGCACGAATAGAGAAAATTTATTTCTTTATTAGGGTTTATTTCTCCCGCTCCAAAGATAGGACTTTGTACAGGTTTTGAAGGATAATATTTTATAGCCAAACAGAAAGTTGAAAAGAAACTGCTTCTTCAATAATGTCCAACTTAAACTTATATTCAAGACAGCCACATTCCTGGCATGTGGGTCTTATATTTTATCCAGCTACAAACAGGAAATTATAAAGTTCATGCAGTACAATTGAGTGAAAACATTCAGCTTATTTTCTTATCCACATAAGCTCTTGGGTTCATGCACTCCAAACATGTACTATAGCACTTCTTATAGCAGATCACTACACAAGCTCTTGCTTCCCTTTAAACCTTGTCTATGAGGCAGGTCGAGCAGTCCATGGGCTGGTCTAACATAGGCAAAGGATTTAACAGCGTTGCTTGTGGGTTTGGGCTTGACACTGTCTGCTCAGGAACAAGATGCTTTTCTAAGAAAGCGTGAAGCCCTCTTAATAATACTTGAGCTTGCTGGCTGTGAGGAGCAGGTGAGGAAACTGCTTCTCCTTGTGGTATACAGAGACTGGGAGGCTTTTCTTCATTCACAGCTATTCTACCGTTACACACACTCTCTTTAGGCACGGTGCTGTAATTACCCTTCCCCCACTTGTCTCTATCAGCAAGTGCTGGAAATCTTACATCATAGGCAGGCAGAGGGTTTTCCTTTGGCAATTCCCCTTTGGATGCTTCTAAAATCCTCTGGTAAATATCTCTGGTAAAGATATCTGCAGTATTTCTAAGACTAGCTTCTTTACTGCTTTCTTCAGGAGTTTTTAAAAGAGACACAAGGTTTAATTGCTGGAGGTTCTGGCTGTAGCCAACTGTCTGGATAGATCCTAGACTTTCCCTGGGTTTCAGAACTACCAATAACACAGTTTGGCTTGTCATAAAAACTCTTATTGCAGTTAAAAGTACCTTGATGAGGAATGCAGGGAGATTCTTCAACCGGCTGCCAGTATTTCCACGGCTGAGCTTCTGGTTCCAAACCGTTAGGCTTCCCACCTGGGTCTCTCTGTGTCACGCCCTCCTCTGAGTCCTGGAAGGTTTCCTGCTGCACTGAGCCTCTCTGGTATCTGTATCCTGGTTTGGTAAATGCTCCCCTCTGTGGTTCCTTTGGCTGGCTTCTCAACCAGTTCTGTTTCTCTAACCAGCTTGTCCTCTGGTTCTTTCTCTCCTTGGGATTTTCATTCCAACTCTTCTCCCCATACGCCTCTGTTGCTTTTCCAGCTGCCTTCTGGCTTTCTCTGTCTTTGCTGCTCTCTCGGTCTCTGTTTCTCCTCCTTCCTCCTCTGCCTCTCCTTTCATTTTCCTTCTTCCTGTTATACAGGGTACGTCTGTCCTGGGAAGCCCGCCTCCTAGCAGGGTGCGCCCAATCAGTGACCTCGCTCCTCCCTTCCCCCGGGTTAGGCTGATCTGACTGATTGTTCCCTTGTGATCTGTGCTGGGAAGGAATTTTACTGCCTCTTCCTGCAATACCAGGTCTTGCCACCGGGTCAGTATTTATTTCCATGGCTTCAGGTACTGCTGCAGCGTCACAGTCTTCAATTAACTCTCTGTCCACCTCTTCCTCTTGTGAGGGAGGTCTGTATATCACACCAATGCAAATAGATTTCTCTTTCCCTCTTTCTAGTTTAACCCACAATGCCTCCTCTCTCCGTTTTAAGCTCTGTAATTCCAAAGCTTTAATAGTAGTTTTTACATATAGTGCCACTCCTTCTCCTCTTCTTCCTACCCTGTCCTTTCTGAATAAAGTATAGCCAGGTATAGTTACATCCCAGTCATGGTTTTCTGTGAACCATGTTTCTGTAACTGCCACTAAATCCAAGTCAGCCACTCCCACCAAAGCTTCAACTTTAGGGATCTTATTTCCCATGCTACGGGCATTAATACACACTGCTTTCCATATGTTACCCCTGTTACCCATTTCCATAAAGGTATTTAATCTATCACCTACCTGGGGGTTTTCTTCACCCATCCCCAACGAATCTAGTTTAAAGCCCTCTTCAGTAGATTAGCCAGTCTACTACCGAAGATGCGTTGACCTTTCTTGGACAGATGGATGCCATCTCTGCTCTGCAACCCTTGGAACAGCATCCCATGGTCTAGGAAACCAAAACGCTCTCGATGACACCATCCACGCAGCCATGCATTCATCTCCAGGATGCGCACAAGCCGGTAATTGATGCTTTCTTTTTTAAGTTCTGGTCTCCCCACACATTTCAGACAAGAGAAGGTTTTATTGAAAAATATAACTCCATAAAGAGATTGAACTGTGATGCAGCCTCACCTAGTTAGAGTTTTACTGAGTTAGCTTTATTTGGTGAAATAGATGCTTTTTTATTAACTATTCACATACAAATATTAAAAAATATATAAGGGGGATCTTTGGCTGAAACACGGTTACCATGATATATAGCAACATTAACTGGTTAGTGGCGTTGAATATCCCCACAGATAGCCGAAAACATGCCTTGTCTGTGGGCAAAGCTGAAGCGGTGATGGGCACCATCCAGTTAGTGACGATATTCAGCCGTTCACCGGACAGCTTAAGCAGTTTAGGTTGGTGCAGGTGAATGGCCATCCTAATTTTAACCTCTTTGCGCTATCCGGTGAGTGGCTGAGTATCAATGCTAATCAGATAGCGCCATCATAGTAACATAGTAACATAGTAAGTGACAGCAGATAAAGACCAGCATGGTCCATCTAGTCTGCCCAGAAAGATGGCAAGAGTAGGTGCACCTATCGCTCTGTGCAGGCCACCCCTCCCCATGTTTTTGTTTCTGTTTAGGGATGAACCCACCACTCCATGTAGGACACCCTTATTTGTTCAGACGCTAGATAGTTCAGAAGTTAGATGGTACCGTTTATTTTGCTTTTATCTTGTTGCTGTAAAGGGATCCACTGTGTTTGTCCCATGCCATTTTGAATTCCATCACCGTGTTTGCCCCCACCACTTCCATCGGGAGGGCATTCCAAGCATCCACCACCCTTTCAGTGAAGAAATATTTCCTGACATTGCCTTTCAATTTACCACCTTGCAGCTTCATGTTATGCCCTCTAGTTTTACAGCTTCCCCGTCTTTGGAAGAGGTTTGTTTGTTCATCATTTCTCTTTAAGTATTTAAAGGTCTGAATCATATCTCCCCTGTCCCTCCTCTCCTCCAAAGTGTACATATTTAGGTCTTCAAGTCTCTTCTCATAAGGCTTCTGACGCAGGCTCCAAATCATTTTGGTCGCCTTTCTCTGAACAGTTTCCAGTCTTTTTACATCTTTTGCAAGATATGGCCTCCAAAACTGAACACAGTATTCCAAGTGAGGCCTCACCAGTGACTTGTACAGTGGCATAAGTACCTCTTCCTTTCTGCTGGTAATCCCTCTTTGTATGCAGCCCAACATTCTCCTGGCTTTTGCCACCGCCTTGTCGCACTGTTTTGCCACCTTGAGATCATCAGAGATAATCACACCAAGGTCTTTCTCCTGAACCGTGCATACCAACCTCTCACCCCCTATTGTGTACTTTTCCCTTGGATTTCTGCTACCCAAGTGCATGACACTGCACTTTTTCACATTAAATCGTAGTTGCCAAGCATTAGACCAGTCTTCCAGCTTTTGTAGATCTTTCCTCATGTTATCCACTCCCTCGGGGGAGTCCACTCTGTTGAAAATTTTTGTGTCATCTGCAAACAGACAGACTTTTCCATTCAGTCCTTCAGCAATATCACTCACAAATATATTGAACAGTGCTGGACCCAGGACCGAACCTTGAGGCACCCCGCTAATCACCTTCCTCTCATCCGAGTGAGCTCCATGTACCATCACCCTCTGTTGTCTGTCAGTCAACCAATTTCTAATCCAGTTTACTATCTTGGGACCCATCCCCAAGCTACTGAGTTTATTGACAAGCCTCCTATGAGGAACAATATCAAAGGCTTTGCTGAAATCCAGATAGATGACATCCATTGCATGCCCCAGATCTAGTTCCTTGGTCACCCAATCAAAGAACTCAATCAGATTTGTTTGGCAAGACCGTCCTTCGGTAAAACCATGTTGCCTTGGATCTTGCAACCTGTTGGTTTTGAGAAAGTTCACTTTTCGCTCTTTCAGGAGCGCCTCCATTACTTTTCCTGCCACTGAGGTAAGGCTCACGGGCCTGTAATTTGACACTTTTTCCCTGTCACCACTTTTGTGTAGAGGTTAGCCATTCTCCAATCCTGAGGAACCACTCCTGTTTCCAAGGATCTGTTGAAGACATCCTTTAATGGTCCTGCAAGAACCTCTCTGAGCTCTTTCAGTATCCTGGGATGTATCCCATCTGGTCCCATGGCTTTGTCCACTTTCAGTTTAGCAAGTTGTTCTAACACCTCATCTTCTGTGAATGGTGTGGTATCTACTTCAGTCCTATTTTATATTTGGGAGTCACAGCTGGTCCATCTCCAGGATCTTCTTTAGTAAAAACAGAGCAGAAGTATTTGTTTAGCAATTTCGCTTTTTCAGTGTCACTTTCCACGAGTCCTTTCCCAGCACTTCTGAGTCCTGCAATTCCAACTCTGATCTTCTTCCTTTCCTGAATATACCTGAAGAAAGTTTTGTTGCCACCCTTAACATCTTTAGCCATCTTTTCTTCTGCCTTTGATTTTGCCATCCTTATTACTCTTTTAGACTCTTTGAGTTGGATCCTGTATTCATTTCTGTGTTCTTCTGTTTGCAAGCTTTTGAATTTTGCGAAAGCTGTGTTTTTTGCCTTTATTTGCGCAGCCACCTCTTTGGAAAACCAAATAGGTTTCCTTCTCCTCTTGTTTTTATTTATTTTTCTTACATATTTATCTGTTGCCCCTTTTATTGCTGCCTTTAGTTTAGTCCATTGCAATTCCACTTCCCTTATCTCCTTCCACCCCGTCATCTCCTCCTTTAAGTACTCGGCCATTTTATTGAAGTCAGTGTTTTTGAAGTTTAGGACTTTGAGCTTGCTATGATTGGCCTGTACCATGGCTTTTATCTCAAACCACACTGTGTGATGGTCGCTGTTGCTCACAGGGGCACTCACGCAGACATTAGACATGCTATCACCGTTGGTGAGCACTACATCCAGCGTTGAGCTTTCCCTGGTTGGTTCCATCACCATTTGTCTAAGTAATGCATCTTGGAGAGCATCCACAATTATTTTGCTTCTTTCCAGATGTGCAGAAGGAGTAATCCAATCCACATCAGGTAGATTAAAGTCACCCAATATGATCGCTTCCCCCTTTGTTGCTATCTTGGCAATATCTATAATCAATTTGTTATCTCTCTCTTCAATTTGAGTCGGAGGTCTGTAGACTACAGCAATATGGATGACAGTGCCATCTCCTCTTTCCAACGCAATCCAGAGCGCTTCTTCTTTTCCCCATGTTCCCTGCATTTCAGTAGCTTTAATACTGCTTTTGACATACAAGGCTACTCCTCCTCCTTTTCCATTTTCTCTGTCTCTTCTGAATAGATTATAGCCAGCTATGGCTATATCCCAATCATGCGATTCATTAAACCATGTTTCCGTAACGGCCACGATGTCCAAATCCGTTTCCACCATTAGGGCTTCCAGGTCTGGAATTTATTTGGCTAAGCTTCGAGCATTTGTGCTCATTGCTTTCCAGCATTTACCTGACTTGTGTGTATTTTGCATTGATTTTATTCTGCCCACTTCTTCCCACTTGTTTTTGATGTGTGGTTTAAGAGTGTGGCTGTTTCTGATGTTGTTCTGCTTTTGCAGGGGGTGGCATGCAGATGTTGACCTTCCACATCCGTCACCCCCTTTTCCTAGTTTAAATGCATATCCACATACTGCCTGAATTTTTCACTTAGGTTTCTTTTCCCTGCGACAGAGAGGCAACCTGGATATTCAGCAGCGGAAACCAGATATCTTCCGCCGCTGAATATTTGGTTTAATTAAAGCTGCGGCAGCTAAGCATTTTATTTTGCCAAGCCACTGTCGCTGAATATGTCCCTCCCCCCATATAGTTTATGTAGCACAAGAGCTTTTAAATATATGGGGGGGGGGGGGCGGCATATTCAGCAGTAATGTCTGGATATTCAGCGGTGGAATATGTCCAGTTTCTGCTGCTACATATCCAGACTGCTCAGCTGCTAAAAACACAAGATTCAGCTGCTAGCCGAATAGCACGAAGTGGTTTAAAGTTAGGACAGCCACTTACCTGTCTTAACTTGAACTGCTTAAGCTATCCGCCTAGCAGTTGATTTATAGCCACTTACTGGTCAGAGACTGTTACCATCCCAGCTCCACCCACAGACCAACCCAGTTCTAACTTGCATTTTTTGGCTGTCTGTGGGGATATTCAGTGGCCCTACTATAATTGGTTAGTGCCACTGAATATTGCGGTGACCACATTTTAGCTAATTAGCAGATCTGATGACTGGCTAAAACACTGTGGAAATGCCCCCCTATATTTTTGTTTATTTTTTTAAGTTCCTATGAACACATATACCATGGAATTGATTGCATCAGCTATCCAGCAATAGAAGCAGTACATTTACCCTTAGATGAGTTGTGCCTCTTCTGATTTATAAATACATAGATATATATATAATATATATATATATTAGCACTAGCGTGATGACACTTTCATCTTAATTTTTAAAATATAAACCAGGAAATAAAGTTTAAAAAAAAGTATTAAATGCAGTCTTCTGCAAGGTCGTCATAAGCATCTCTACATATAAATAGCGGCTTTTGAACATGTAGATCGGCTTCATGTGCAAATAGTGATTTTACAAAGCTAATAGCTGCACGTGATGATCTACAGCGCTCATTGATTTTCAGGAGATGTGGTTAGAGGGAGTCTTTGGCTGGGCCTAAAACACTGATGTGCATTCCCCATTTTAGAAGAAGAATAAATGTGGATATAAAAAATTCTAAATGTCATTTGACATCTGCTCCATGATATGCATAAGTGCTAACTTGAAGGGGCATGTGCAAAGGTCAAGGCTACCACTCCCCCCGACACCCCATCTGACATCAATTACCCTTTCCCGACCCACTGTCATCAGTCACCTTCTCCCAATACCCTCCAGACACCAATCACTCGCTCCTGACACCCCCAAGACATCAAGCACACTCTCCTCCACTAGTCATCCATCACCTTCTTCCATCATCCTCCCAGACATCTGGACCCCCCTCAATCATCTTCCTCAAGACAAGTCCTACCCCATACCTGATATTACCCCCAGCTCTTACTAGATGTCCATGGTATCTAGTGGGGAGCTAGAGCAATCCACAGTTCCTCCCACTTCATTGGAGTCCTAGATTCAAAATGGCACCCTTGATCCCTAGCAATAGTACTGTAAGGCTACCACTAGGGTTTCAGGGTGCTAGTTTGATTCTAGGACTTCTTACAAAGCAAGAGTGACTGTGGATTGCTCGTGCTTCCCACAGACACCAGAGACCCCCAGTAAGAGTTAGTGGTTGGAAGATTGTCTTGGTTGGGGGTTGATTATCGGGCCCTTTTATGTTAGGGGGATTGGGAGAGGGTTCTTGATATCTGGATGAATAACAGAAGAGGGTGACTAATTTCTGGGGGGATGTTGGGAGGAGGGTGATTAATGTCAGAGAGATATTGGGAGAGGGTGATTTGATGTCTGAGGGGGTCAGGAGAGGATGATTGATGTTTGGGGGATAGGATGGGCGATTGATATTGTGGGTGATAGGGAGAATATATTGATGTGAGGGGATGTCCGGGGTGAGGGAGATGAGTGATCGCTAGAGGAGTGATTTTAAAAAGCTGCTCCTAATCACATGTGGGGAAACAGGACACTGTTCTTCACTATGGACAGGTTTTAAAAAAAATAGCTGCTCCTGTTGGACGTGGTGGGAAATCAACATGCAATGCTGCGTGTCCTTAAATATATCTTACAAGAAGCTTCCACATCTAACATGGATGTCTTAATTATCCTCTCCATGGACCTATCTAAAACGAGTCTTCACTTAGGGTTCTGTCAGTGTAATTTTATATCTGGATAAGTTGTATGTTTGTTTATATTTAGTTTCTCTTATTTTACTGCATGCTAAATAATTTTATCATCCTCCAGAATCATTTAGGAGCATGTTTACTAGAGTGTGCTAACTGTTAACATGCGGTAAGGACACGGCACTAACAGAGCAGGCCCCATGCTAACTGGTACAGGTGTTTGGTAGGTTAGGGACAGAATGTGGTTGTGGTTAAACCACCCGTAAGGCTACATCTCCATGCAATAGATCTGATTATATCACTATGAACTCAACCCAAATATCTGGTATGTAGCATGAGTGAAAAAAAATTGTCAGAAGCTCAAATAGTTTCCACTCAATTTCCTGTTTATCCAGCTCAGGGATTTTGCAGTATTGAGACCTGCATGATTTTGCGTCTTAGTATTAATGCATTCTGAACATCATTAGTTCCTTTCTCTGATAACTTCACCTCTACAGAGTACAGTAGAGCACAAGCACATAAATCCATGTTTAATAGTTCAGATAACGTTCAGTCATATTCAAAAATGTTGTTAATGCTGTTAACAAAATAAATATATTATCTAGGCACAGGATCTGATACTCAGCTAATGTGTTATCTAATGAATCCTAGATGTAGTGTATTTAGATTTCAGTAAAGCCTTTGACACCGTTCCTCACAGGTGACTTATAAATAAACTGAGGACCCTAAAGTTACTGCTTGGGTTAGAAATCGGTTGGGTGGGAGGCGACAAAGGTTACAGGTAAATGGAGCTCACGCCAAGGAGAAGGATGTTACCAGTGGTGTGCCTCAGGGATCTGTCCTTGGTCGATTCTTTTTAACATTTTTCATAGTAATATTGTGCAAGGGCTGTCGGGTAAGGTTTGCTTCTTTGCAGATGATGCCAAAATCTGCTATTACTGCTGTTAATCATTTATATAGCACTACAAGGCATACACAGCACTGTACAGACACATTATAAAAGACTGTCCCTGCTCATCAGAGCTTACAATCTAATCAAGACAGACAGGGTACCAATAAGGAAAGGTAATTAGTCACAAGGAAAGCAAGTAATAGAGTAAACACCCAAGAAGGTGTAGATAACATGAGGAAGGATCTAGCTAAGCTTGAAGAATGGTTGAGAATTTGGCAGCTGAGATTTAATGCTAAAAAATGCAGCGTCATGCATTTGGGCTGCAAAAATCAAAGGGAGCGGTACAGTATAGAGCAGCGATGGCGAACCTATGGCACGCGTGCCAGCTGTGGCACGCGAAGGCCTTGCAGCTGGCACGCGGGCAATAGGTCCGCAAAAAAAAGAAAAAAGCTGTCTCTGACTGCTGCCGCGGACGCGGCAAGGGCAGAATGCAGCGTCCCGCGGGGCGCCCTCCGCCCGCTAAGCCCCTCTGCAAGAGCTTTCAGATTCGCGAGGGAGAGCGTCTCCCTCGCGTCTCTGTTAAGCCCGCAGGGGCTAATGGGAAATTTCCCATCAGCCCCTTTAGACGCGAGGGACTGATGGGAAATTTCCCATTAGCCCCTGCGGGCTTAACAGAGACGCGAGGGAGACGCTCTCCCTCGCGAATCTGAAAGCCCTTGCAGAGGGGCTTAGCGGGCGGAGGGGGCCCCGCGGGACATTGTAATCTGCCGCGGCAGCAGCCAGAGCCTGCTTTTTTTAAAAAAAAATTTGCCGGGGGGGGGGGGGGGGGGTAGGAATGCGAATGGGCAGGAGGGGGGGGGGGGTGGTCAGAAATGTGGCCGGGGGGGGGGGGGGTTAGGACGGCTAATGGGCCGGAGGGGGGGGGGTGTTAGGACTGCTAATGGGCAGGAGGGGGGGTGTTAGGACTGCTAATGGGCAGGGGGGGTTAGGACTGCTAATGGGCAGGGGGGGGTGTTAGGACTGCTAATGGGCAGGGGGGGTTAGGACTGCTAATGGGCAGGGGGGGGAGGGTTAGGACTGCTAATGGGCAGGAGGGGGAGGGTTAGGACTGCTAATGGGCAGGAGGGGGGGGTTATGACAGCTAAAGGGCAGGAGGAGGGGGGGTGTTAGGACTGCGAATGGGCAGGAGGGGGGTGTAGGACAGATAAAGGGCGGGCCGGGGGGGTTTAGGACTGCTAATGGGCGGGCGGGCGGGGGGTTAGGACTGCTAATGGGCAGGAGGGGGGGTTAGGACTGCTAATGGGCGGGGGGGGGGGTTAGGACTGCTAATGGGCTGGGGGGGTTAGGACTGCTAATGGGCGGGCGGGCGGGCGGGCGGGGGGGTAGGACTGCTAATGGGCTGGGGGGGTAGGACTGCTAATGGGCTGTGGGCTGATGGGGGCTGTCTGGAAATGGGGTGATGGGGGTTTAGGGCTGGAAGTGAGTTGATGGGGGGGGGCTAGGACTGGTATTGGGTTGGGGGGTTGCTAGGACTGGAAATGGGCTGATGCAGGGACTAGAAGGGAATGGATGCTGGGTGAGGCTGGAACTAGAAGGGAGCTGATGTTGGGGGAGGATTAGAATGGGATGGGGCTGGGAGAGTAAAATGGAGAGGGGAAAAATATTTGTGTGTGGGAGGGATAAAAAATCTACAATTGGCCGGGTATTGGGAGAGTAAGTGGAGATTGAGGATGGAGGGGTAAAATTTGAGTGGATGAAATAGGAATGAGGAAAGAGCAAAAGGAGAAAGATTAGTATGTTAAAGCGGATGTAGAGAGAGAGAATGGAAAAAAAAACTAGAAGAGAGAAGAAAGGACAAATGGACAGCAGATGATGGAGAGTTAGCAGAAAACATGAAGAAACCAGAAGAAAGTGGCTGGAGCAATTGCAACTGAGCTGAGGTATTCTGTTTATGTAATTCCTTTTTGACATTGCCACTTGTTCTCTTTCCCCAGTAGGTCATGTATTGTTATTGTCTGAAATGTATTGGTTTAATATTTGCAGTGTTGCCTTTTGATAGGTATGGTGTGGTGCTTTGTGAGTCCTGGTAGTGCTGTTAGGATACGGCGGGTTTGCTATTGGTTCTAAATGGGCAGTGTTTGTAGTAGTTCCTAATGTGCCTGGCGGTTGGCACTGGATTATAGTAATGTAGAAATCTTTTAGTCTGTCTTTATCCATACACTCATTAAGAGACATGTTTACTAAAAGTTAGTGTATGTTAGCATTATGCAAATATTTATGCAAATTGACGTGCTGGCACTTTGAGGAAATTCTTTGGTTTTGTGCGGCAGTTTGGGCACTCGGGCTCAAAAAGGTTAGCCATCACTGGTATAGAGGGTGAAGGACTTCTGTAAACAAAAGAAGAGCGGGACCTGGGCATGATGGTTTCTGATGATCTTAAAGTGGCTAAACAGGTAGAAAAGACGACGGTAAAAGCCAGAAGGATACTTGGGAGCTTAGGGAGAGGAATGGCCAGCAGGAAAAAGTAGGTGATTGTCCCTCTGTATACTCAGAAGTCTTTGGTGAGACCTCATTTGGCGTATTGTGTGCAATTCTGGAGATTGAACCTTCAAAAGGATATAAACAGGATGGAATTGGTGCAGAGGGTGGCTACCAAAATGGTCAGTGGTCTTCGTTATAAACCATATGGGGACAGACTTAAAGATCTCAATATGTATACTTTAGATTAAAGGCAGGACAGCGGAGATATGATAGAGATATTTAAATATCTCTGTGGCATAAATGCACATGAGGTGAGCCTCTTTCAGTTGAAAGAAAGGTCTGCAACAAGGGGGCGTACAATAGGACGAGGGTGAAAGGGTTAGGAGTAATATGTGGAAATATTTCTTTACAGAAAGAGTGGTAGATGCGTGGAATAGTCTCTCAGTGGAGGTAGTAGAGAACAGGAACGTATCTGAATTCAAGAAAGCATTGGACAAAAGAAAATATCTTTAAAGGAAAATAGGAACTATAGTAGTTATTATGGAAGGGCAGACTAGATAGGCCATATGGTCTTTTTCTGCAGTCATGTTTCTATGAAACCCTTCACAAATCCCCCATGAACGGTACCCATTCTGTGAATTAGAGTAGGCAAATTTTCAGATCAGATTTGAAATGCCCAGTGTGAGATCAATAGCCAAGCCATCTGAAGATATATACTGTTTGTTTACAGATGTCAATGAGAAAGACGTATAACATGAAAATCTACCAGCATTTATTACTGGGCCGACAGGCTGAATCTTAGTGGCTAGTAACAAATGTGAGCATGCAGACTTTATGGCTTCCCCAAGACCTATAAACAGATATATCTGAGCTCATCTCGGAAAGTAAATAATATCCTGCAAGTCTGCTTCTGTCTTTGAAAGCCTGAAAAGCTGCCAGCTTTGCAACTCCCATATTTTGCAGCTTTTTGAAGGAGTTGCCTGTATATCATGACTTTTCAAGGAAGCCCCTGCCATTATGGTTCAAAAAGATAAGTCTTTCAGTGCATCTGTGTTTATCCCATCAAGGGGTGTATGGTCATTTAAACCCATATTGAAAATGCCAACAAACATTTGTTTGTTCCAGTTTGTGTCACTTCCAACCCAAAATGACATGAAAAACATATTGATAAGTTGTCTTCGGATATCCATCCATCTCTCCCACTGTTTCCATACCCCTCTCCCCCCCCCCCCCCCCGCCAATCTTTTTCCCTTGATAGTATCACTGGGATGCTTTTTACAATTTACGTAGATATTCTACTATTGTCATCTGTTGCTCATACAGTCCTGATATTATACTCCAAAAGCTAGTCAAGAAACGTATTGTTAGTCGAATAAAAAGAAGTCACCTTATATTATTTTTTGTTTTATTTTTATTAAACAATAAAAAACAATTTAAAACAAATAGTAAAATAAAAGCAAAACAAATGTGTTTCCCTTGCAGGACCCCTATTATTATTATGTATTGAGTTTATTGAACCAGCATTCACAGCGTCCATCAAAGTAGCTTACAATAGTACAGTTTCTACCCATACTACTACATGCTACTGTTGTTCTCATCATCTATGATCTGACTGAAATCTCAAGGACTCATCTCACTGTAGCCTCTACAGTCTGTCACCATTTTCCTCCTTCACAAATAAATACAGAATAGGTTTTAGGTCAGTTTCACACACACACAGATGGTGCTGTAATATCAGCCCACTTTATTTGGCCTCCTTTTAAAAATTGCTTCCTAGCAAAAGGCACCCCAGCTTCTGATAACAATGCAATAGATGGAGCTGAAGAGACCCCTAGCAGCTTAAACGTGCCTGTTAACATTTCCTCTTTGCTTCAGTCCTACAAAGCAAGAGACATCTTGCTTAAGGCCATGCCATATATTTTTGGTGCTTCTTGTCTTAATGAAATTTCTCTAGAATTCTGAAAGAAGAATTCTTATTCTATAAAAGGTGTGCATTGCTTTCATCTCAATGCAGTATTCTGGAGTTGGGCATACAGCTCCATGTCATAAAGGACACATTGATCCAGCCCTGGTTTTATCCTATTGCATGCAGGGAGATGTAGTCCTATAATTTTTAGGGATCTTGGAATTACATGTCCTTGCAATCAATAGGATAAGACCAGGACTGGCTCAAACTATTCCTTTGGATATAGTTATATCATCACCTGATTTATCAGATTGACTTATTCTGTTTTTTTCTGGTGAATGAAGTTCAAAGACATAGCAATGTAGGGCCTAATTCACCAAGGCTTTTATTTTATTCCCTGTTTGTAACAAAATAAGATTGTGAACCAGCCCCATAGTCGTGGAAAGTCATACACGGGCTTCACCATTTCCAATTCAAAACACAATGGACCAGATTTAATTTCAGTCAAAAGTAGTGCAAACATGAGCAAAAAAGCCTTCCTCGCTTTTCTTCCTATTACCCAAGACCTACCAAACAAGATAAGCACATGACCCACTTTGCACAAGTAAGGTTCAAAGTTATGACAACAAAAAGGCTGTCCTAACTTTACCTGGATAGCTAGTCGGGCAGGTGGCTTAATATCACTGATATCCAGTCAGTACCAGTAGATAACACTGAATCTGGATATTCAGAACCAACCACTATCTGCACACTGGTGCTGAATATCTGAATTTATTTCAGCTATGGCAAATGGCATTTGAAAAAAAACACTGAACATCCTAATTGAATATTAACCCCAACATTTTTCAATTCTTTTTCAAGCATAAGGTTATGAAGGATGTCTTCTTATTTAGGGGACTTGGGCTCTAAATTCTAAAGTTTATGTGATCAGCTCATTGGATCCTATGGTTTTTGCTTGTAAGGTCTCTGTTTCTACAGTATGTAGTTACTTTATTATTTTATGATTTCTCAGGACTTTTAATACCACAAATGGAAAATCCACTCTCTAGCGATAGCCCTTACTTGTCTCAATAGTCAACCATGGAAAGGAGACATCTGGTAGCTCAGCCTTTAGCAAGCTATCAGTTATTCTATTTCTGAATTATAATTCTTATAATAAGTCATATGACTTTTGATAAAAACCCTGTTGATATTATGGTAGCATCAGAGAGAGACTAAGATTGTAGCCCCAAGGAAGAGTCTGAATCAATGTTAGGTTTGCTGGAAGACCAGGCATGCAATGATATTAAAACAAGACTCAACCTCTCATTTTTGAGAGCAAGCTCTATGCTCACCGTAGGTGTTTTTTCCAGAAGCGAAAGACAAAAAGCCATTGCAACAGAATTGATTTCAGCATTGGTTCTCTCTTTAAATCTGTTCAATTTTTCTCTAAATTATATTCCGTTATAATAATCTAAGGTTTTCCATTCTACCATCACCCCTAAATATGGTATGCTAGATCACGGAGGCCATTAAATCCTGGCTTGCGACTCAGGATTTATCAATATGTTTTTCTAATTCTCATTGCTACATCCTTCATTGCTTCCACGGTTTCCGGTGTTTATCTTCTCTGAGATATATCTAACTGTTCTGCCCTTTGCACCTGATCAGCATTCTATCCTAGAAGCCCCTTCACTATCCTTTACCTTCTGACTTCACTGTCCTGCTTACTGATCCTTGTAAATCTCTCTACTGCCAGTCTCTTTAAAACTGCTCCTTGAAACAAATGCCACTGAGCCCCTTGTTTCAATCTTTTGTTGGTTTGCAAGATCTAACTTTACAATTTGTATGTAAAATCTCAATAAAATGCTTCAAAGCCCTAACCGCTCATTAGAGCTTTTAAAGATGTTATCTTAAGTCCAAAAGCTCTCTAAAGGCATTTTAAAATTAAAGGATGTCTGCAATGTTTCTTTTATTGTAGTTCTACTTTTGCAATAGATGATGTGGCCTTCAGATAGGGCTGTGATTGGAAATCATCGGGCATGAAAAGATATGAGACGTGACGCATAGGTGGTGCAGCAGGGGTCAAAGGGAAGTGCAGCATACAATTTACTAGCAGTGGTTGGTGAATTGCTGGGCATTTGTTGGGAAGGAAACTGTATTCTCTCCTCCTAAGTTGTGCTGGGTGTCTTCATGTGGTGACACCATTGTATAAAATCTATACTAAATCCTAGCCAGGTGACACTACAATTGAAGTATGGTAAGAAAGAAAAATACATACTGGTCACACATGTACTGCTACTTTTATGCTACAAACAATATATTTAAATCAAGAGGGATACACAAAGAGAATCCACCAAAAACTTGTAAAAAAGGAAAATTGCCAGAAGAGAAATTACAAAAAGCAACAGATGCAAATGTAAGATCTTTAGTTTCACAGATCAAAATAAAGAAGTATGTGAATGATAAAATCTTGAATCAACTAAGGGTTTCCATGGAAAGGACCGAAAAGTGGAGGAATTTAAGATTAAACTCGTAGTCCACATGGAAAAATACAAATATGCTGGGTTTCAGGCAAGGGAAATATTACCCAGGTAAAATTTAACACCTAAGGTTAAAAGTATGATAATTAAGATGAACAAGATCATATCCTGTATAAAGGGATCATTTATTGACATCGCCAAAATAAATGGAATACAATATTGTACAGCTAAAATTGTTACTGCAAGAACACTACCAGCTAAAGTACAGGGCCAGAAGAAAAAGAGAACAATAATAGTTCCTCATTGGAAAAAGTGCATTGAAGAAAAAATGCAATCAGCTACCTAACACACTATGATTTCAGTGTTATCTGCCTCATAGGCATCTATGGGGCATGTTTACTAAGCTGCGCCAGCTGTTAACATGGGTTTGAGCACATGCTAACGAGCCACAATAACAGCATGCACACTAAACGGACAACGCAGGTTAATTCCGCGCTATCTACTTACTGCATAATGGGAAGAGAAATGGGCCAGGTTGGGACAGAGAGTGAGCATGTCTGCACATTGTGATTAACACTGGGGTTGGCATGCACATCAATGCTGCAGTTAATGTAGGTGCACCTAACACCATCCCAATGGGTTGGCATTAAGTGCATCTGCATTGCCACAGGTCTGAATCAGTGATGTATCCACTGCCCATGAGGTCCAACAGGTGGCACATCATTTTTGCATGTACCATTCATTAATTTTTACCCTAAAAACACAACAGCTGCAAAACCCTAGTGCACTTTAGTAAACATACCCCTATGCCCTATGCCTTTAGGCACCTACCTGGCCTTCCAGCCTAGGCAACCTTTTTTTTTAAATTACTCTACCTGTGACCAATGCCCTGTGCTCTAAGCCCATGGAAGCTTTCAAGAGGTATATTAAAATGAACCATTACAAACTGAAAGAAATGGAAAATGGCAAACATCTATCATTCACAATTGCTGTAAGCTTCCTTTGTAGATACAGGGGCCTGTCTACTAAACATTACTGCTGCCTAACGGGCATTAGCAGGCACTCTCCGCTGCAATGCCCATGATATTGCTATGAGCACAGCGGCAGAATGCACGTGCTAAAGCTCATTAGTGCACACTGCCACTTACTAAACGGGCCCCATAATTTAAGATACTTTTTCAGAGCTAGATGTCTATTCAACCATTAAAGCAATAAGGGGCTTTGTTGTAAAATGGGGATGATGATGTTGTTGTTAAGTGCCGTCGAGTCGGTGTTGACGCATGGCGACTCTCTGGATGGTTGTCCTCAATTGTGTTCAGTCTTCAGTCATTGTTGACAGAGTGGCACCCATAGCTGCTGTTCATACATGCGTCTTCAGCTCCTTCCCTGTAGCCAGTTGAGTGCCTTTTGACCTGAGAGTCTCATCTTCCAGCACTATAGCGCGATTTGTTTTGTTGTGACTATCCACTGGGTTTTCGAGGCAAGATACGGAAGTAGATTGCTAGGCCTTTCTTCTGTGTGGATAATCCTAGTGTTGTTGCAGTTGTCGCAGAAACACCGTCAACACCGTCCCATTCTGCTGCTGCTCAGATGGGTGGTTTGTCTTGGTCTGGCACCTCTTGGGAGACCCTGCTAGTAGTTAAGCTACTGATAGCTCAGCTCTCAGCATTACAGAGGCATACAAGCCCTCACAGCACGACAAGCTGCAAACCAAGTGAGGGATATAAATTAGTAAATGATGATGATTCTTAATCATTGGCACCGTGGAGGCAAGAACCATTCCTAGGTCATTGAATATGACCTGAAATTGAATTAGGATTTTGGAAGTATCTTTCAGAGGTCAAAGCCTGCTATTACTACTACTATTAATCATTAGTATAGTGCTACGAGGTGTACACAGCATTATACATATAGATATAGGGCACGACCCCTGCTCATCAGTTCTTACAATCTAATCAAGATGAAAAAACATCACAAAACTGGGGACTAGAGTATGGTGAGATAAATGGCGGACAAGAGAATGAGGAGTGTCAGGATCCAAAAGTGGCTTCAAGGAGGTGGGTTTTAAGCCTGGATTTGAATAGGGTCAGAGAAGGAGACTGATGCACCGAATCGGCAAACTTCTTTCGCTAGGAAGGTGATTATTACATACAAGTTTGCAAAATCACAAAGCACAGCATATCTTATCTTGTATTTTTTTAAAATCTCTCTTTCAATCACTGTTCCATCAGCTTTTTGCCATTCAGAAGTTATCAGGCAGAACATGGAGCTGATTGGTTGCTGGAGACAACGGGGGGTCTCTACATAGGAAGTCAAACAACTGAAGAAAGCTTTAATTATTTCAATAGCATTCTGGGAGTAGTCCTTATATAAATTTCAGCTCTGAGTAAGAGAAGAAAAAACACCTCATTATTATTCATTGAGCTTGGCAGCTATTACACTCCAAAGCGACCTTTGCTTCTCTGCTAATTATAAACAGTTTCGTCTCTTGGACGAATTGAACTGACTTAGCTCGGTTGTGAATTTTCTAGCAATAATTCAAGCGGTCATTTCAAACAAGGTGAAACCAAAAAAACTCTTTAAGCTTGATGCCAGCAAGATGCTTTCTCTCAGGCCAGTTCATTTATGGAATAGTAGAGCTAGAAATAACTAAGGATACACACATAAAGATTTTATTTTCCTATGCTCACTGTTCAGGATATTTGCTTTGGCACATAACGATTTTAGAGGGCCATTCCCCTTTCAGTTTGGCAGCCCATTAAGCGCATCTGCCAGAAACATCCGTCTGTCCTGATTAATGTCAGAGATGAGAAAAAATAACAGTCGAAGACGTGTTACCTCATCACTCCCCTATCCCAGAACTAAAGCCATCAATTTCTTCTTCTCAATCTTTCAAATATAGCTCAGAAGCTACTTCTGTTCTTCTTGTGGTGTGGATAAAATGCTGTCAGAAGCGGGTAAGACACAGGCTGATGGTATCATTTCTCAAGAACTTTCAGCCATAAACAATATTTTCTGCAGAGATGAAAGCATACAGAAGACTGCCATCAGAAAACAGCAACTCCGATCAAAAGATAGATGCTACAGGGTAAATTTTCAAAGACTTTCACATTGGCACCTCTTGCACGGCTAAAATAGTTAACCTTGCCATATCTGAGTAAGTGAATTTTTTCCTGCCTAAAAGTACACGAGCGATTTCGGCCACACAGAAAAGGTTAGGGTGCACCTTTTTGATTTTTTTTTTTTGTTGCTTTTCATTTGCTTCCTGTTTTCTTTTTGACAACATGTACACACCTTGGTTGCATGTGTAAATAACGCAACAAAATAATTCCAGCCCTTTCTAAACCAACACAGAAAGTGACACAAAACAAGATGGGAAATATCATTGATGATTTCATGTCATTTTAGAATGACAGACCTCCTTAGAAAAAAATGTTCTAGAGGAGATTTGGGGTTTGCAGATACTTTACACTTATGTTTGGTTTTCTCCAACAAGTGCTCCAGGGCATGAATAGGCATCGGTAAAGCTCATGTTCCCTTAGCACAGCACATGGAGGGCACAGAGAAGGAGGGAAACAGATATTGCCTAAACTGTTTTTTTCAGTTGGAGAAATCTAATGGGGAACGAGGGCACATGTTTTCACATTGGCACAGTGATGCACATCCCGGCATGCTAAAAAGCAGGCATTCACATGCAGGTCATATTGGATGGATATGCTCACCCCACGTTTTTGCAACAAAGAAGTCTATGTGGCCACCGTCACAGCTATCCATGTTACGGATGTCCAAGTTTCTGAAATCGGACTGACCCCCCCAGCGGTTTCCCAGATGTTTTGCCATGGACGTCCTTTATAAAAGGCCACTTCACTTGTATGAAAATAGGCTTGTTGTGTGAGGGCTTAAAAGAATGAGGGTAACTCTCTAAGGAGCTGCATAAATCTGCACACCTTTGTTCCATGTAAATCGCAGTACTTTCACTGTGGGTGTGCACATGAGCAGAGCTTGGGCAGAGTGCACTTATGTGCAATGTTATAGAATATGAGAAGACACACGTAAGATATGTGCTGTAAGTGACCACGGCTCAAATTTATGCATTGATCTTTGCAATTTTCCCGAGTCCTGTTGCATCTTCATAAGTGGAACTGACGTTTCAGCCACCATACGTACTATGGCTTTCTTCAGGGCAAAGTGGTTATGCGGTGGATGTCTCTTCTTTTATATAGTAGCCATCAAAACAGTGGAAATTTGAATTTGAATTTTGGAGGGAGAGAGGCTGGAGACATCGCTTTTGGAAGGTTCTCGGAGTTTAAAGATGTTCTCTTTCTAGAGTTTCTCTAAATGTTCAATTGGGCTTCTGCAGCAAGCATGATGATCTTTGCAGTTTTGCTGTGTCTTTGTAACTAGATCCTTCCACAAACCTGACCCGGCAAACTGCAATGATCATCATACTAGCTTCGGAAGCCCAAGAGAACATTTAAAGAAACTCTTTGGGGAGATCATCTTTAAACTCACTAGAGAACCTTCTGATCTATGAGAAAAGAGAGATCTCTAGCCTCTCTCCAATGGACTTTCCCTCCAAAATTCAAATTCAAATTTCCTGCCTCAGTCCCACCAATCTGGTCTGAGGACTACTATATAAAGGAACAGATGTCCACTTCTTAACCACTTTTCCCTGCAAAAGGTTACAGTATGGTGGCTGAAAACACTGGTTTCAGTTGCAAAGACACATCATGACCTGGAAAACTGCAAAGATCATCCTACTAACTGTGGAAGCCCAAGAGAACATTTAAGTTTATGCACGCTAGTGACCACTTACTCTAGAAAGTCAAATCCACCTTATAGAATAAGAATGATTAATACTGGTAAAAATGCATGTTAACTACACAGCTCCTTTATAGAATAATCTTCTAGCACATGTTTACTTCTGCTGTTAGGATCCCTAGTGAAACCTGAGAAAATTTACCCTTTCAGAGTTAGAATGCATTCCACAGAGCAACATTCAAGAACACCTCCTCATTTATGGAGCCTGTTACATGCCTATGGTAAAGTTGTCCTGTCCCATGACTCCCGTCTGTTCAAATGTAGAAATATCCAAACACCGCTCAAGCTGATACATAGCTGTAGATTTCTGTGGCAATGCAAAATAGATGGTGTAAAGCCTATGGATAGCTCCATGTAAAACAAGAGTTCCCAGCCCAGGCCTTCGCGACCTCTAAAATATGCTAGGTTATCAGGATAACTGCAATGAATATGCATGACAACAAGCTGCATATGCATGAAAAAAGCCACTTAGCTGACCCAAAAAGTAGGATATTTTCTCTTCCTCTTTTCATTTCCGTACATGTTCTCTCTTTGTGTGTGCAGCACTTCACCTCACTAACAATGACTGAATTGTACGGTGATAATGTTGCTGCTGATGCAATTGGACAATCAGCCTCTCGGATGTGATAGAACGTTTGTCAATTATCATTGATCAAAGAGATCACTTGGAATGGCACATTTCAATCCAGGACTCATCAATCAATGCTACTTTGTCCGTGGCAGGTACTGCTGTGACCGCAGTTTTAAAAGGGTGGGAGAAAGTTGAGGCACCTTGGCTTGAATGTTAAATTTAATAGAAAGATATGTTCAACCAAGTCTGAAGTAATGCACTGTAGACCTGCTGCTACTGCTCTTAGGTAAACAGATGAATGTGCCCCCCCCCCATCACAAAATGCTTCAGTACGTAGAACCTAGCCGCTTATATGCTTAATAGGGCACACTGACTATTTTTGGAGCACCACATTAACAGTAAATGAGCTTGAAAACTCACATTAGACTCCTAACATTATTTAGTTAATAGGCCTCTAGGTTTCTCATTTAGAAGTTGAAACCTGCACACTTATGCTGTGACACAATGGTGTGTTTCCCCTTCCTCAATTCGCAGGAAGGCAAGTCCTTTGGGGATCTTGGTAGGGAGAGATACTTTGACCCATCTCCTTTTTAGCATATTGTTCTGTCAGGATATTTATTTATTTATTTATTTGCAGTCTCTTTTATACCGCGCTATTCGACATCAGTGCGGTTTACAATGAACATAAGAGTTGCACATCTCAATTTCGTGATTTGTGCTTACAGTGAAACAGAAACATAGAAACATAGAAATATGACGACAGAAAAAGACCACATGGCCTATCTAGTCTGTCCTTCCATAACAACTACAACAGTCCACTTTTTGCCTTTAGAGATCCTCTGTGTTGGTCCCATGCTTTCTTGAATTCAGTTACTGTCCTCATCTCTACCACCTCCACTGGGAGACTATTCCACGGATCCACTACTCTTTCCGTAAAGAAATATTTCCGCATATCACTCCTGAATCTATCTCCCTTCACCCTCATCCCATGTCCCCTCGTAGCAGAACTTGCTTTCAATTGAAAGAGGCTCTCTCCCTGAACATTTATGCCACGGAGGTATTTAAACATCTCAATCATATCACCTCTATCCCGCCTTTCCTCTAAGGTGTACATATTAAGATCCTTAAGTCTGTCCTCATATGCTTTATAATGAAGCCCATTAATCATTTTGGTAGCAACCCTCTGCACCGACTCCATCCTGTTCACATCCTTTTGAAGGTGCGGTCTCCAGAATTGCACACCATACTCCAAATGAGGTCGCACCAAAGACTTATACAGAGGCAAATTAAACTTGGGTATGCATTAAGCAGGTATAACAGGTAAAATAGGGTATAAATAACAAGTCCCTTAACAAGGAGACACGATGAATATTGCAGTAAGCCACAAATATGCAGCCTGAATGATCCATTATAATGGAGCATGCCCTGAGGAAGCTATATAGACAGAAATACCCTAGTACCTGAGTACCTAGTACCTGAGTATTAAATTTAATCAGCAAATTGATTTACATTTACATTTTTTAAAACTAGCATTTTATCATCAGCAGTTTTGGATACATTTCTCAAGAGTGCCGAGCTGCAAGGCCCACAAGTAGGTTTGTGCAGGGGACCTGAATACACTGGGGATAATTTTTGTTAGGGGTGTGCAGGTCAAAAAATTTCATTTGGTATTGTATTTCTTTTTTTGTTTGTTTCTTTTCCATTTTCATATCATTTTTTTCAATAGTGTGCCCTATTGTGCAACAACATGTCCTATTATGCCGTAGGTCAAACTATTGCACAGTAAGTCACACTATTGTGTGCTAATGCATAGAAATAGAAACATAGAAATATGATGACAGAAAAAGACCACATGGCCTATCTAGTCTGTCCTTCCATATCAACAACTACAATAGTCCCCTTTTTTCCTTTAGAGATCCTCTGTGTTTGTCCCATGCTTTTTTGAATTCAGTTACTGTCATCATCTCTACCACCTCCACTGAGAGACTATTCCACGGATCCACTACTCTTTACGGAAAGAAATATTTCCGCATATCACTCCTGAATCTATCTCCCTTCACCTTCATCCCATGTCCTCTCGTAGCAGAACTTGCTTTCAATTGAAAGAGGCTCTCTCCCTGAACATTTATGCCACGGTGGTATTTGAACATCTCAATCATATCACCTCTATCCCGCCTTTCCTCTAAGGTGTACATATTAAGATCCTTAAGTCTGTCCTCATAAGCTTTATAATGAAGACCACTAATCATTTTAGTAGCCACCCTCTGCATCGACTCCATCCTGTTCACATCCTTTTGAAGGTGCAGTCTCCAGAATTGCACACGCCAAATGAGGTCGCACCAAAGACTTATACAGAGGCATTATCACCTCCTTTTTTCTGCTAGCCATTCCTCTCCCTATGCACCCAAGCATCCTTCTAGCTTTTGCTGTCGCCTTTTCGACCTGTTTAGCTACTTTAAGGTCAT
Organism: Ichthyophis bannanicus; assembly: GCA_033557465.1. NCBI lineage: Eukaryota > Metazoa > Chordata > Amphibia > Gymnophiona > Ichthyophiidae > Ichthyophis > Ichthyophis bannanicus. Next base: position 38,651,974 of record CM066050.1, on the reverse strand, counting down.
CAGACACAACCACGCCTAGGTCCCGCTCTTCTTTAGTGGACAAAAGTACTTCACCCCCTATACTATATTGCTCCCTTGGATTGCTGCAGCCCAAATGCATGACCTTACATTTTTTAACATTAAATCCCAGCTGCCAAATTCTAGACCATTCTTCAAGCTTAGCTAGATCCCTCCTCATGTTATCTATACCTTTCTGGGTGTCTACTCTATTGCAGGTTTTGGTATCATCCGCAAAGAGGCAAACCTTACCCGACAGCCCTTCTGCTATATCACTAACAAAGATGTTAAAAAGAATCTGACCAAGGACAGATCCGTGGGGCACACCACTGGTAACATCCTTCTCCTCAGAGTGAGCTCCATTTATTTGTACTCTTTGTTGCCTCTCACCCAACCAATTTCTAACCCAAGCAGTAACTTTAGGGTCCATCCCTAGGGTGCTCAGTTTGTTTATAAGTCGCCTGTGAGGAACAGTGTCAAAGGCTTTACTGAAATCTAAATACACCACATCTAGGGCTCTCCCTCGGTCCAACTCCCTGGTCATCCAGTCAAAGAAATCAATCAGATTTGTCTGACAAGACCTGCCTCTGGTGAATCCATGCTGCCTCGGATCCTGTAATCCGCTGGACTCCAGAAACCTCACTATTTTCTCTTTCAGCAGCGTTTCCAATAATTTACTCACCACCGAAGTTAAATTAACCGGCCTGTAGTTTTCAACCACATCCTTACTTCCACTTTTGTGTAAAGGCACCACATGAGCCTCTCTCCAGTCCTTTGGCACCACTTTGGCATTGCTCAATAGGGTGCACTATTGCCACTTTTGTTTCATAACAAAATAAATATTAAATTACAAAAAACCCACATTCCTAAAATTTTATAAGCAACCTGAGCATGTAGGACACCCTTTTAAACACCTAGAGGCCCATTCTAAAGGTGCACATCCAGACCTCCAGAAATCTGGATGGTCTGGAAATGCACCTGATTCTGCTCCCATGGGAGCTAGATGCCCCACCCCCCTCCCCGCAGGAGCAGAATCGCAGCACAGTGGCTGGACGTCTGGGGAGTGCCCCGATTCTGGCACCTCAGACATCCAGCCACTTGCCCAGCCAGGTTCCTTAATGGAGCCGCAATCCCCGGCAGCTGAAACAAAGTTCTTTCCCCACAGCCTGACCCCCGATGCAGCCTTACAAAGGCAGGGTTGGGCTGCAGGGAAGCTCCTGCTCCCCCTCGCCTCACTGACATGGCCTTGCACCACCATTCCCCGACGTCCAGGGGGACTTATTCCACCTCAGAGGTGAAATAAGTCACCCATCCATGTTGGTGACCGCAGCCGTACAGGACCAACCTCAGGATTGGCCCTATACGTCCGGAGTCATATACCCACTCATCTTTTCTCCTCCCTTGGCCCACCCCTTCCTGTCCCCATCCAGAACTCTCCACACATCTCCTATGTACATGCAGGGAGTTTTGGGTAGGGGATACGGTCCCAGGTGTTTAGCGGGGAAGGACGTGGCTTGGAATGACCTCTTTAGGGTAGCACTTGTAACATTACCCCAGTGTACGTACACATAAAAGTAAGTACTCAGAAAACAGCACCTACCTGTATATGCAATATGGGGGTGATTTTAGAAAGGTGTTTTTCTGCATATATGCTAGTATATGCATGGAAAATGCCCCATGTATTCAGCTGACCCAGATATTCAAAGCCAGTGGCCAGACATGGCCCCGGCATTGAATATGGAGGTCTTGGGTTCAACGGGGGTGGCTAACTGCCATGGCTGAATATCGGGCTGAATATGCATATTCATTGATTTCTATAGGGACATACAGGCACATAGTTCCTCCTGCTTCGGAGCAGCTGTAAATGTGTGTGGAAGCTTTCAGGTAGGCAACACGTACATATTTTGCTTTTATAAAATATATTCAGCAGACACGCCTAGGTTTGTATGAAATAGGGATGTTCTGGGCTTTATAAAAGTGTATATGTAGATTTAGTTGGTGGAAAATCCACTTACCTGCATATGTTTGATTTAAATGGGTTAACTCTATTTTTACTTGTTTAAGTGGCCATTGTTGCTGCTGTTGTGTGCCGTTGAGTCTAGGCCATTAATTCATGAAAAATGAATCCCTTGCTACACATTTTCCTTCTTTCTTACAAATATTAGCTTTGGTTTTGTGATTTTGAATATTTTGACAATAACTCTTCCTCATGTATAGTATAGTCCATAAAAGCAATAAACCATAAAGAAATGAGGACATTTCAACCTAAAAAGCATTAGCTGTTGGCATGGACCAACTAGTCTTTATCTGCCATCATTTACTCTATTACTATGATATTTACATCTAAAGACTCTGTAATCATTGGGGGGGGGAGATATTCAGGCGTTTTGCAGACCTGCAAACCATCTAAATGATGCTCAGTGGAATATTTAATATATCTCTGGTTTCAGCCACTCAGTGTCCAATGCTAGCCGCTAACATCAGGGTGTTCGGGGCTAGAGCATGGGCAGCAATGCTGGTTAACTGGCTTAAGTTAGTACAGCCATTCAGCTGTCCTAGCTTTACCCGATTTTGCATTCCAGCCAGCGGCTGACTATCGCTGCAGAATCTCAATTCAGCCAACCCAAATATGACCCTGGTATTGAATATCCAGTTGCCGCTCTAGTAATATTAGCTGTCGCTGGTAAATATGCCCCCCCCCCCTTCATTTAAACCCTTGTTGACTAAGTTTATATAACATTAGGAAAGACTAGGCAGTTGGCTAGGGTGGCTTCTGCTGAGAGGCGGCAAAAAGCAGCAGCAACAATCAAAGCAAAACACTAGATCCTGATAGCCGCAGAAACTCAAAAGAGCCATCAGCACATTCTTTAACTGCAGAGAGTGTGAAACACATACATACAAAGCTAAGTTTAATATTTAAAAGCATGATGTCCGATTGTATGTTTTTGTAGAATTGTTGTGAGAGAGGTTATGATGGGATGATCATGATTGTTGAATTTAAAATCAAACTCTCGGGGAGGGGGCCACGTAAGGCTGAAGGTTTGCCTAAGGCATCTAATACCATTATAGCAGCCCTGTATAATATTTAATAACGCTTAATTTTGATGCTAACAGAAATAGAGCCATTAACTATATCACTAGGACAGCATTTTACGGCAATGTCAATGGCTTGATTTTATTCTTCCTTTAGCTGCAAGCCCCACGATGAAGTATAGATCTCCAGAATACATCCCTTGAGAGAGACTCACATTGTAAATATTTGTTCCCTGGTAACATATGATGGCAATTCTAAAATGAATGAAGAGGAAAAAGTCAACACTGGGAGTACATTCTAGGTGAAGTACTCTACTGGAGGAGAAGTCAACAAGCACGAGTTGATAAATTGAACAAACCCAGCCTGGTACAAAAACTGAGTCTTTTATCTTCAAAGCTTTAATGTGAAAAACTGATGCTAGATTTCTTGAAATCTCATTTCAGAAATCGAACAGCAAATTGCATGTTATTCCTATCCGTCATTTTTTTTTGCTAGGTTCTTGGGGCTGAGAAATAAACTGTTCATGTAGCTCCACAAGCTCCCAAAAGGAAAAGCTATGGTGTGTATGTGTGTGTTTATTTATATGTGTGATTTAAAGTTCAAGTCCAATTTCAGTTCAGCTGACTTTTTTATTTGTTTTGCTGGTGTTTATTCAGGGGATAACAAAATGGAATACTTTCCTAGTTTTTCTTCGGCACACAGTGCATTAGACAGTAAAGTAGTTGTGTGATTCTACCAAGACATTGCTATTACAATACTTTCATGCACAAGCTGGGTTTGATTCACTCAACCTCAAGATGCAGAAAAATTTATGGCCAAAGTATGTTGTCAAATGAAAATAATCACATTCTGTGTGTTCAAAAAGTGAAGATTAAAGGCCTATGCATCTTGGAAAAACAAATAAGCCCCTTTAATAGATTTTTAGGAATTCACCAAATTAAAACCAGGTAATGTAACTAGGGAGGAGTAGCCTAGTGGTAGAGCAACTACCTAGTACCCAGAAGATCAAGGGTTTGATTCCCACTGGTACTCCTTGTGACCTTGGGCAAGTCACTTTACCCTCCATTGCCTCGGAAGAAAAGGATGGCAATCTACTTCTGGTGATACATTGCCAAGAAAACCCAGAGGTAGCTGGGTCGCTATGAGTCAACACTGACTCAATGGTACAAAAAAAAAATGTAACCTAGTAACACAGTAAATGATGGCAGATAAAAACCAACATGGTCCATCTAGTATGCCCAGAAAGCAGGCTGGAGGGGTACCTACCGCCCCTTGCAGGTTACCCCCCTCTATGCATTTGTTGTACTTGCCTTTCCATGCATGTTACCCCCTCCCCCTCTATTTTTTTGCTTTGATTCCATCCTCTTGCAATAGAGGAAAGGAAACGGGGATTGGATTTAGCTCACACATTCCTCAGAGCTCCAAGCGAATTACAATCAGGTCCATATGGTATTTTCCTGTCCCCAGAGGGCTTACGAGCTAAATTAGCACCCGAGACAATTGAAGATTAAGGGGCATGCTCAAGGTCACAAGGAGTGGCTATAGGGGTCGTCTGTGTCTGTCCCGTGCCTTTTTGAATTCTGTCACTGTTCTTGTCCCTGCCGTCTCCATCGGGAGAGCATTCCAAGCATCCATCGCCATCTCTGGATTTCCTGATGTTGCATTTAAGTTTGCCTCCTTGCAGCTTCATTTCATGTCCCTATAATATTGTGTCTCAATAGTTCTTTCACAATTGGCTACATTATTTTCCTGACATTATCAACATTATCAATTTGGAAGGGAAATTGCATGTTCTATGATATTGGCTAAAGCTAAGGGTGGGAACCTAAAAGGACTTGCCCAGACTAGAATCTCCCTACTGATTCATTTAAATCTGCCCAAAAACACTGAAATGGTGCAATACCTTATGAATCAGAGGGGTGGGGGGGAGGGGAGGATAGAAATCTCATTCTTGGTGGAAGAAATACTACCAGTAGGAAGCTAAAAGCAATATTATACATTTCTGCCGGTTAACCCTGGTATTTTATGAAGACACGTAGGTGTCTATAGGGGTCATGTTAACAGACTTCGTAATGATTTGGATGTCTGAAGACATGCGTGTGGATGTCCAAATCACAGAGACATCCTTGGAGCCTTTTACAAATGGCTTTTAAAGAGACCTCTGGTGTGGAGACGTCCAAGTAGGAAGTGGGTGTGGCAGAGGTGCAATGGACTTAAGACGTCCTGCTTAATCTTGGAAACGTCAAGGATGTCTGTGATCCCATCCATGTTTTGACCTGCTCCAGGCACGAATAGGCATCAGGAAAGTGCTTATTTTGGCCGTAAAACTTCCAGAGGGTGTAAAGTGACTAGCCTAAGATCACGAAGAGCAGCACCAGGGATTTAAACCCTAGCCATGCTGATCCTAACCCACCACTCTAACCATTAAGCTATTAGATGTCCCCATTCTAAAATGCTATTCAGGGGTCATCTATGTAGACATTCCCATAGACGTCCATATCAGGCATGCCCACATTTTGTGAAATTGTGCTGAAACTTGGATGTGCTTTCTTTTTTTCTCTCAGATGTTCTGATTTGGATATCCTTTGCAAAATGTGCCTTCACATGTCTTTATAAAATGGACTAAAAATGGGCTCCTTCTTACCCTTTTAACCTAGATGACCTGTTATAAAATTACCCCCTAGGCCGCTTCCACTCTCGAGGAGCAAATTAATCCAAGCAAGCTCTGCGCAATGCCTGCTCTCTCCACTACAGTTCTTCCTGCCTACCTGGCTGATCTTAATTGTATTATATTTTACAAGGCCTAAACAGGGAGTCTGCCACACACGAGCTGTTCCCTCAGCTCCTGAGAGCTAAGAGACACGAGTCCGGAGCTGAAGAGGGAACTCTAGTTCTATCTATCTGTGGCCGGACTGGTCTGGCCTGGTGGAACTCAAGGAAAAACAATTAGCAGGAAAGGTCTAATTTCCCATTATTTATTTATTTTACATCCTTTTTTTTTTAATGCCGTCTTTCTACCAGTCAAGATGGTTTACAGAGAACTCAGTGCATACAAACAATATAACTTTAAAACATGTAAATTTACATGTAATGCTTGAACAGTATTAACATAACAATGAGATCTTACATAGAATTAAAGAATATCATCATGTTAATAAACTACAAAAAGAGTGAGGAGGGTTGAGAAATTAGTTGAATGAACTTATGTACAGAGCTAGTTACCTGATACATTGGGATAGGAAGCTCTAGATAGTGTTATTGGGCGCAGACTCATGAACTGGGAGGTGATCTGTCCTGTAGAATTTGAGGAATAAATGAGTTTTTAGCTTCTTTCGTAAATCACCCAGTAAGTGAATGGACCTTAGATGAGGCGATAGGGAATTCCACATTGAGGGGGCATAGAGGGAGAAGGCTCTAGTACATGATCCTTGATTGCTCTTGAGCTTTAATGTGAGTATCTCAAGTGGATTATTAGTGTTGTCTTCATAGTCTCTTGGATGGAGGCTTATTTATAAGAGCAGGGATTCAGCAGATTGATTATAGATTATTTTATGAGTATTGAGAACTTTATATTTAATTCTCGAAGAGATTGGAAGCCAATGGAGCATCTTGAGAGTTGGAGTGATGTGAGTTTGACGTGATGTCTTGTATTATTCTGGCTGCTGTGTAGTGCGCTAGTTGTAAAGGGTAAAGACCTGCATCATAAAACATCAGTGTAGGGTATTCACTGCCTATGTTGCTGTCATATAATATGATTCTGTGATTTCAGACAGCTTCAAGTTTGTATAGAACATGAGCAGAGATTATCTCCCTCACCAGACAAGAATAGCAAGTACTGAACGGATACCATTCTCTGCTGAGTTAAGCCTTTGCAAAAATCAACTCAAGTGCTCAATTGTACTGATACGGAACCAAAAATTTCTGTTATCCCTTATGGTTATTCTAAACATTCATATTTTGATTCTTACTATCATTGAAGGTCTCAGACTTTTTTGGCACTCTTTTTTCAGACTTATGTCATGTCTAGCAATAGTGCCTATTAGCATCAATGACTAGCAACAAACTTTTTTTAATGATTAAAAGGGCAGATGGAGCTCTTTTCTCATTCCATAACAGTATATCATTTCAACTTGAATCTTAACTCTACTGATGTTGACTTCAAAATTCAACAAACACTTAACTCATGTTTACATGTTCATCAATGTGCTCCCATCACGCTCTCCGATCCCAACGCCTTCCACAGGCGCCCCCGTCGCATTTCACTATCGTTTCTTCAGGGGATCTATAATTACTGTTATTGCAAAGAACTATAAACGATGCTGCACACGTCTTGTTTCAATTGTATAGGAACGGTATGAATACTTTTTGGACTTCCTTTACCCCGCTCTGCAAAAACGCTGCGCATCTGGGATGTGAGAGTTGGACAGTGAAAAGATAGACAGGAAGAATATAAATGCCCTTGAATTATGGTGCTGGCAATGAATTCTATGTATACCATGGACTTTCTAAAGAACAAACCAATCTGTACTAGAGGAGAGATCAAGCCTAAGCTTTCTTTAGAAGCTCAGATGACAAGACTTCAGGACTTTCATACTTTGGACACATCATGCAAAGAGAGAAATCGTTAGAGAAAAACATGCTTGACAAGGTAGAAAGTCAACACAAAAGAGGAAGGCCAGCAATGAGCTGGATCGATAGAATGACATCCATAGCTGCTATTATTGTATCAACAATGAGCCACCAGAATGCAGGCCGAACACAGTTTAGGACAACTATTCAGAGGGAAGCCATGAGTCGACACCAACTTGACGGCACTTCACAACTACAACATTAAATTATTCGGTCAGGTTGTTTTAGCCCAAAAGCTAAACATTCACCATTGTTTTAAGGCTCTTGTGTACGTATTCCAAGGCTATGTAATTCTTGATTTTGAATTATTTTTATCAGCTAATGGAACCCTGTTATCCCTGAGTTGTTTCACTGCCTACCCTTATGCTTATTTATTTATTTGGCAGGACTTATATACCACTTATCACAAAGGTCAAACCCATTTACATGGAACTTTGAACAAGTCAAACAATGTTTACATTGAACGAGAAACTTTATACAATAAAGATTAAGGAACAGAAGATTGTTGTCACAAGTTTGGGCAGGGTTTCCTGCTTTTAAGTATATACAGTATGCTCTTCATGGTGGGAGAGAATTTTCTAGGGGGAGGCTTAGGTGGTGGTGTGGGTCCAAAGTGGAGAGTGAACAAGTGGGTCTTGAGGAGCTTGCGGGAAGGTGGGGAGGTCTGTGGTGTTTCTTATGGAGTCGGGGAGGGAGTTCCAGGATGAAGGAGCATAGAGCTCAAAGGATCTGGCACATACCTGTTGGGTGCTTTTTGTTATTGCTTGGGGGATGGTTAGAAAGTTCCTTCTGGAGGATCTTCTTGGTCTGTTTGTAGTGGAGCAATAAGGGAGTGAAGGTGGGGGGATGATTGGTGGTTGAGGGTTTTATCTATCATTAGGAGAATTTTGTATAGTATTCTGCTTTGGAGAGGAAGCCAGTGAAGGTGCTTGAGGATGGGGGTGATGTGATCATGTCTGGAGGCGCCTTGAATGATCCTGGCTGTCGTGTGGAGGGTTGTTTATAGAGAAAGGAGTGTTGATTTAGGGAGTCTGTGGTATATTGAGTTGCAGTAGTCTGTGTGTGGTATGAGAGCCTGTAGGGCCAAGCAGAAGTCTGGTGGGGCAAGGAGAGGGCAGAGGTGCTGGAGGATTTAGGTTTTGTAGTAGATTAATCTTGCAAGTTTGTTAAGTGTCTTAAGGGCGAGGTGACAGTTGAGTGTAATGCCCAGGTATTTTATTTCCGGTTTGACTTGAATTTCTGTGCTATTGAGGTTGATGTATGAGAGAGACAAGGGTGCTGGAAATATTTGTTCTATATAGTTTAAACTTTAATCCAAAACCTTGCAAATTGGAAGATTTGTGTCTTTCCCTGGAAGTGCGTAAACTTACTCTGAGGCTTGGCTTCTTCCTTGCTTCATGCCTGTTCCAGCAGTCACCTTATGATAATTTTATTGTGTTTTCAGTCTAGGGCTGTGTTGTTCAATAAAGCACAAAGGACTTCTTTTTTTTTCCTGTATTGTAATAGTCATTCTGCATGTTTGCTTCAGAACAAATGGTGTTATAATTCCTCCAGGGAATCAATATCTTCCAGTAAATATACACTGCCTTATTCAGCATGCAGATTGCAGTGTAAGTACAAAAATGTATTGCGTTGCAAATGTGAACAGAACGTAGGAGGTTTAATATAGGTTGTAATTAAAGTTTTGCTAGTAATAAAAATGCAAAAAAACCCCAAAAACAAAATACCCCTAAGTTTAGAGGAAGAACATTTAGTCAGTAAACCTCAGTAATTAGGCAAAATATGGTTCAGATTATTATTCTGCATATATGTTCATTGCAATCTGCAAAACCTCTTCATGCGCTCCCTCTACCTAATGATTTGTTGAAACTTAGCTTGGATTCCACCACGTTGCATGAGCAAGCAAGCTACAAAGCTAAAGGACAGCTGTGTAACTTCCACGTTTGATTTCCTTTAGTAAAATTGGCGCTCAGCAAGGGATAAAGTAGTTTTTGTTAGCTGATTATTTATTTGCGGAATTTGGCCTATGAAGCAAATTTCACTTAAGGTTTTGCTACACGCTTATAACTAATGGTCGATTTTGCATAATTTTGTATCCCAGCAACTCAGTTAACTATTATTTTGTATAAACGTTTGCATACTGAAAACTCCATGCAAAATTATACAATTTGCAAATGGTGCTTTATGTGCTAAAATGGCAAATAATGCCCGTTATTTGCACTAGCGCACACTATGGGGAATGTTTGCTAAAGTGTGCTGCCTGGTACAGCAGGCTTTAGCACATAGTTTGGGCACCATGCTAAAAAGTAGCACAGGCCTTTGCTCTAAAACTCCCATACTATCTGGGTTGTGCGCGATGGGGTGGGGCCTCAGTTGGCTTAGGAAGACAGCAAGGTGCTAGCACAGGCGTTACTGGCTCACTCTAACCATGCTTGCCGCCCTTAGTGAAGGTGTACTTAATGCCACCGCAATGGGTGGAGTTACACGTGCCCGCATGCCGGATTGTGGCTAATAAGTACCTTCAGGCAGTGGTCTACTCTCATGGTGCTAGGTTATGGTATGAATCCTCTTTTGTGACTGTGAAGGCTGGGGATCCTGTCCAAATTGAGGCGCTCCTTTTCTGGTCCCTATCATCTTCCTTTCCACCACTATTTTATTTATTTAACAGGTTTGTTTTGGTTTTGTTTTTTTAATACCGCTTTATCATTTCAGTCAAAGTGGTTTACATTGTAACAAACTTGGTAATATACATTAAGCAGGGACATTGCCTCAGAAGAATCAGAGTATCAACGGAGGGTTACGTGACTTGCATAAGGCTCCAAGGAGTGCTAGTGAGAATTGAATCCTGGTCTCTTGGTTCTATATCTAGCCCACAGAGAAAGGGGAATTTTTTTCCAAGCATGCTGTTGGGATAAAAACCGATGGTATTTGCAGGTCCCACCAGCAGAGCAAGGCCACATCCAGCTTGTGTCTTGATGAGCCCCGTTCAGATGCAGTAAGTGTTTCTCTTTCCCCAGAGGACTTACACGTAGTTCAAGCTGTCTTCTGCATGGCCCATTTTATTCCTAAGGGCTGTATGGCAGAAAAGGGCAATGGAGGGTAACGTGACTTACCTAAGATGACATGCAGCATCAATGAGATTTAAACCCTGGCTTTCCTGGTTTGCAGCCTACTGCCCTAACCATGAGGTCACTCCTCCACTCTAATTGGAGCCACACCAATCAAGAGAGCTACTGGCAGTGAGGCCAGGCCTCACCAATGGGAGATCTAGAAGATGCCAAGTTCGGAGGAGTGAGTGAGTGAGTGGTGAGAAGTGAGAGAGAAAGAGTAAATGAAAAGGAATAGAAAGAAGGAGATGAATGAAGTGAAGGTACTTCACAGGTACTATTACTGGGAACCTATTCCGCTGGAATCAAAGACACATTTTTATGTAGCTTTGGAGTCATCAGTGCAGAAATGGAACAAAAATAGAGTGAAGGCTCCAAAGTGGACAAAAGGAGTATGAGCTACACTGGTTACCAATTAAAACATGAATCCTTTCTAAGATTTTTATGATAGCATTTAAATCTTCAAATCATGTAGCCCCACTCAATTTGGACACAGTTTTGAAGGTCTATTGTCCACTTCACATTTAAAGATCTCAAGATGCTTTTCTTTTGGATGTGCCATTGTTTCATCAGGTGCACTTTCAGGAACTTCAAAATGCAATGTTCTTGATGGCAGTTCCTAAATTGTGGAACACATTACGGGCACAGTTACAAGCAATTATTGAATTGATGGTGTTTCAAAAAAAATTAAAAACACACCTATTTCAAAAGGCTCTCTCTAATTTTCATACTGTCTAGACTTGTGGCCTTTATGATAAATGGAGAGTTAGGAAGTCTTTCCAATCCGTGTTTAATGGGTCTGGACATCCGATCCGGACATCCAGACCCGCTAAATGTCTGGATTGTGCTGACAACCACAGAGCTCCCTGTATGTATAGCTGACTTGTGCACTGAACTCTATTCATGGGCGGGATAAGGTGGGCTGGGGGAGGAGAGAGCAAGGGCAGGCGGTAGGCGTGAATATGACCCTGGATGTACAGGGCTGATTCTGAGATCAACCTTGTACGTCTGGTGTCAGCTGGGTAGATGGGGTGTCGGATGACAGGGGACAGCAGAGCCAGGCCACGGACAAGAGGTGAGGGGTGCAGGGGCTTCCTTGCAGCCCAACCATGGCCAGATCGGGGGTCAGGCTGGTGGGAAAGACATTTATTTTCTGCGGCCGGGGTTTGCGGCTCCTGAATGGATCCGTGGTGTCATGGCGATAGGACACCATGCACTGCGGCTCTATTCAGGAGCCTAGCTGCGTTAGCCGGGTATATGGCTGGGCATGTGGCCGATCAAATTGGGGCCTGGCCTGCACATCCAGGCCATTAGACTCAATTCTGATCCTGCTGGCACGTCTAGCCCCGGCGGGATCAGAATCTGGTGCTACCATCGCACGCTCCGATTCTACCCGGCCGTACAGGGGCAGGATCTGCAAAACCGAATTGGCCTCTTAATGTCTATGCTGGCACCAGCAGAATGACAATAGTTGTGGGATTATTTATGTAGTGCATTGATAAAACACAAATTTCATAGAACAACATTATTTGTCCCATCTAGCAGGCAGAGTGGATCCAAAGAGACTGTAATAAAAATGTTACATTACTGGATATGATGAACAGCTACAGTAAATAACTGTTTGCTATCAATTTTAGTTCACATTATTTACATGTAGAATGATTTTAACACTTGGGGTGCCCTCTAACCCAGGTGAAGAACAGGTGTTTGCTAGTCTTGAGTATATTATATGGTTCTATATTTAAAAGAAAAATTCTTATTTTCCACAGTAATCATTTTCCAAGTGGTTTACACAGCAGACAGATCAATTATATAAGGCCTTAATCCCTGACTATCTGTTACAAAGAAGAAGTGCTTCACATTACAAGTAACAAGAACCAGCAGCGTCAATATGTCAATGACAACAAAGTTGACTTTTAGGCACAGTAGAACTTACTTTACTGGCCAGGACCCCCCTTAGTGGTGTTAGGAAAACTGTGTAATATACTATGAAAAGCTTCACTGTGCATCATTCATGTTTCTGGCTATGGACATCACCAACAGCAAACTTCACAAGATCACAGCCAGTTATGCGTTCACCAGTGGTAAGATCCATGGCATCGGCACATCACGTAAGCCACCCGACCACACGACAGGCTGAAACCACTCAGAGAAAGAGACTGTAGAAATGTCGGTGATCAGTGATTCTAAAGAGATGCTCGGGAATGTAATTGCCTTCAGTATGTCAAAATGAAGTAACAGTAATACAAAGCAGTTTTCTCTGATGAGACTTTAATGTGACATTAATGAGTAGCTTAGCAAGGATATAGCTGATTTGTATGAGTGCTTAGCCGATGAAAGAATAGCCTAGTTGTCCTTAGTTTTCTATTTATAATGTACCGACACTTGCGATTGTAAACTAGAACAATACATCTGTGATACGATGATCCTGGCTCATGGGGACCATCACTTCAGGATTTTAAATAGTCTGTTTTTTATTTAAATTATGTTGATTAGAGCTGGTGCCTCCATTTTGCATAATTATTTTACATATTCTTCGACTTTTCTTGTTTAGTATAACGTACTGCAGAATTGACAATAGAGGTGCCCTGGTTTTGCCATTCTCTGGATGTATGCTCTAGATACAACAGGGCAGTAGAGGAGTTTTCTCTGGGTGATTTCAGCCTGTCATGTGGTCGGGTGGCCTACTTGATGTACAGATGCCATGGATCTTACAACTGGTGAATGCATAAATGGCTACGATCTTGTGAAGTCTGCTGTTGGTGATGTCCATAGCCAGAATCATCTCTCTCCCCTTCAATCTGTTCAAAACTCAGCTGCATGGTTAATCTTTCACCAGCTCTGATATACTCCTATACCCCTCTTCTCAAATCACTTTCATTAACGTATCCAATTCAAACTCCTCCTTCTGACCTATAAGTGCCTTCATTCTACTGCTCCTCACTAGCTTCCCTCTCTCCTCTCTCCCTACACCCCTCCTCGTGAACTCTGGTGGATCATTTCTCTCTGTGCCCTTTCCTTCTTCTGCCAACTCCAGAATCCAGTCATTTCACCTTGCTGCTCCTTATGCCTGGAACGAACTATCTACAGTATCTGTACATCAGGCTTCATCTCTCCCCCTTTTCAAATCCATGCTAAAGGTTCACCTCTTTGAGGCTGCTTTTGGATCCTGTTCAGCTTAATCTCCTATTAGTCTTCTTGCCTTCCCTAGTTGTATCCTTGTCCTCACCTGTTGTATTGTCTGTCTTAACTAGATTGTAAGATCCAATGAGCAGGGACTGTCTATTCTATAGGTTTCTGTGCAGTGCTGCGTACGCCTTGTAGCGCTACATAAATGTTCAATAGTCGTGGTAGTTTTGTCTGGTTGGAACTCTGATCTACTTTGAACCTAATCAACAATGTAACTATGATAAGATTTGTGCACGAAATTGTTCCAGGTTTATTTTAGAATGGTGTAGTATTCTGGCAGTCTTTAGTTTTAGGCTCATTTTCTGAATTTTGGGTTTATTTCTGAACCTTTTGTCAGTTCTTTTCAGAAATTAATCTGTTTAAATTGCGATGAATGTAAAAATGTTTTAACGCACAAATGTCAACTTTAAACACATTCATTCAGAGATTTGATATGGTAAAGTTTAAGTTTAATTACAATTTGATATACCGCTCAGGCCAAAGCATTAGAGCGGTTTACAATACAATATATTACAGAAAACAAGACAAGAACGCCATTAAGTCAATTTAGTTCACGTTATTAATGCATAAAATTTCTGAAATGAAATTGAATGCACATCTGCAGCAGTCATGCTGGTCCTGGAGAGAAGTGGATATTATTGCTACTACTACGACTATCGATGGCCAGAAGGCCCACTTTTTACATCCCTATGCATGTCATGATGCAGGCGTAAATATGGATGTGGACAATTTTGGGCTTACATGTGCATATTAAATGGGGAATACCCATGTGGATTTTTGTCCTGCCCATGGCACATCCAACACTCCCCCGCATAACTTTAGCACACAAAGGACATCCACTTGTAAACTGGACCCTTTTTAAAATGCCCATTGACACATGGATGCAATTTTCACATGTAAAACCTTGATCTTGCACATGTAAACTGCAAATATGGCTTCTAAAGTAACTCATTACACAAAGGCATGTTTCACATGAATGAAAGGACGGCCAAACGGTGTATATCAGTGAGTGACTGTGTAGGTAAAATATGTGTAAATTATAACATTTTATAATTTATGTACATAATGATGGATCCTTGAAAAGACAAAAGAATACCAAAAGGATATCTATATGTGTGTTATCAGCTACAGCAAGGCTTTTGACTGTGTAAACCACGAGAAACTCTGGGCCACATTAAGAAGCATAGGTATACCAGAACCCCTGATCGTTCTCTTGCACAACCTTTACACAGAACAAGAAGCAACAGTTCGAACAGAACTAGGAGAAACAATGGTTTAAAATCAGCAAAGGTATACGACAAGGCTGCATACTTTCTTCCTACCTGTTTAATTTATATGCAGAACAAATCATCAGAGAAGCAGGACTGTATGAAGATAACCAAGGTATGAAGATTGGTGGAAGACTCATCAACAACCTTGGCTAGGCTGATGATACCACATTACTGGCTGAAAGTGAAGATGATCTGAAACATTTGCTTCTCAAGATCAAGGAACATAGTCTTAAACTGGGTCTGCATCTTAACCTAAAGAAGATAAAGATCTTGACAACTGGCAAAATCAATAAGTTCATCATTGATGAAGAAGAAATATTTGACAACTTTAACTTACTTGGATTAACTATTAATAAGGAAACAACAAGCAACAAGAAATCCAACAATGCATTGCTCTTGGCAGAATGTCTATGAAGGACCTAGACAAGATTCTTAAGAGCAGAGAAGTCTCTCTTCGTACAAAGATTCAACTTGTTCAAGCCATAGTATTTTCAGTAACGTCAAATGGATGCGAAAGTTGGACAGTGAAAGAGGAAGAAAATCGATGCCTTTGAATTATTGTGCTGGTGACGAATACTGTGTATATCATGGACTGCCTGAAGAACAAATCAGTAAGTACTAGAGGAGATTAAACCTAAGCTTTCTTTAGAAGCTCAGATAACTGACTTTGACTTTCATACTTTGGACACATCATGCAGAGAGATCATTAGAGAATTACATCATGCTTGGCAAGGTGGTCAAAGCAAAAGAGGAAGGCTAGCAATGAGATGGATTGATACAATAACAGCAGCTATGGGTGCTACTCTATCAACAATAGAGTGAAGACCAAAAACAGTTTTGGACGGCGATCCAGAGGGTTGCCATGAGTTGACACCAACTCAACGGAACTTAATAACAACTTTGCAGCTCATCCACACTCTGTCCAATCTCTACCCCATGCACACCCGCAGTGAACGCATACTCCATTGTATTTACATGTGTACTTTCAGAATGAAGTGCAGTATAGGCAAAACTATTTTGTCCATATGAACATTTATGCATGAAAATGACTAAAATACCCCTATTTCTATGCATTCTTGTCACCTCCTTAATAACCACAGAAGCCCCATCTTCAGAAAAGCTTGAACAATGTATATCCCAGGATTATCTTCTGTCCTCCCTTTTGCCCCTGAGCCTCCTGTGAGAGTCTGTGAGATTCTCTCTGATAAGACATGGGCCACATTGCTGCAAAAACTTAAGTTTGCTTCTTGTAGTACATAGTTGTGGTTGCTGTATTAGTCCTGGAAGAAACTGGACCTTCTACTGGACCAGCATAAGAATGATGTTCTTGGAAATTCTTCAAAAATTATACTTTTTCTATGTCCAACCCAAACTCACAGAAGCCCATTATAAATGGCTATGAATGATTTGTGAGGTGGAGGAATAACTTCAGAGTTGCCAATTTACCCAGTTCCAGGAGTGAGATATTTTTGCCAGGTCTAGTTTTAAATTTGCATTGCAGTATGGTATTTTAGTCCTTGATTTTACCCATTGGAATCAGTGCTGCAAGTCCATTAATGCATCAGAATGAAATTGTCAGAAATCCAGGACTGGCTTACAATCTCGCTCCTGGAACTAGGTAACATGGCAACTCTGTAACTTGCCATAATTCTGCTTTCTCCTAGATATTAAACTATTGCTTTTTCTCACCTGCGAAATTTAACCATATATTCACTATTGCGAAAAGGTCCCCTCCCCCCCCCAAAAAAGACCTAACTTTTGGGAAATTATTGCAAAGAAGGAAATATGCTTTTATCCATTGTATAATGGAAGCAAAATCCTGGCTTAATGCAAATAACATGCAAATAGACCTCAAGACAACCGAAGTCTTATTCACAATTAAAAACCAAAACGTTATGCCCCCCCTCTTCTATCAAAATTCAGGACACTGAACTTCCAGTCAAAAAAGGAAGTAAAGTATCTTGGTGTCATGATCGACAGGGCTCTCACCATGACTGCCCAAGTCAAACAAACTGCTAGAGCAATATTCTTTAAATTAAAAACCATACAACATCTCAGAACAATCCTGGAACCTCATGACTTTAGAACTGTAGTCCAAGCCTTGACTACCGTGCACTTGGACTACTGCAACAGTTTGCTACAAGGCCTACCTAAAACGACACTTCACACGCTTCAACTTGTACAAAATGTAACCGCTAGGATCATCTCCAAAGCAAGCCTTAGTGGCCACATCACCCCGATACTCTATAATCTCCATTGGCTCCCCATTGCATCCAGAGTAAGATACAAAATGCTAGTCACAACTTTTAAACTACACAACAATATCTCCCCCTCCTACCTTTCCACCCTGATTCATCCACAATCTGATATCAGGATTAGAAGAAAATTTACCAAAGACCTCCTAGCCTTACTCTCCTCAGTAAGGAAAACTAAAGAGGTAACAAGCAACAGAGCCTTCAGGTATTCTGCCCCTGCTCTATGGAACTCTCACCCTGACACTATCAGATCTACGAAGGACCTTCAGGACTTTCCTAAACTATTTAAAACCCTCCTCTTCTCAGAATACTACAACTCATCTGCCTCCCCCTCTTTCCTCCCCCCCCCCCCACTGCTAGCAATGATCCATCCCCCAATATAAATAACCGCCTGTAATCTGCTCTGTTGTAAATACAGCATGTAAATAGGTTTAAACCTATCTGCCACGATACTTCGGTATTAGTGCCTAACTGATATGTAAAATGTAAATAGTTTATTGTATTATAGTTTGAAACGTTCTTTGTAACCAGGACCCTGGAAGGTGGTTCAATGTAAACCACCCCTGATTGATGGAAGGGGCGGTATATAAGAAATGTTTAAATAAAATAAATACATACATAAATAAATCCATGCTACATTCTGATAGAGTCAAGCAAGGTTTAGATACAAGATGGCAATTCAGAGACTATACTTCAAAAGATGTGCAGCATTCAAACTGGGAAGCCAGTCAAGATCCGTAATCTTTGGTTGAAATTCTGCTTTGGAAATGATTACAGTATGGGAAACTACATTTCTCTTCGTTCATTTCACTCATTGTAGTGCATGCCTCCTTTTTTTTAACAAAGTGAGTTATTTTGTGACTAGTAAGCACTAAAATATATGAATGACAGAAACCTACATTTCGGGGAGCTTTGTGAGTCATTTTAAATGTTGATCTTTCCCATGTTCTTTTCAACCCCACCACGACCCTAGTTGAGAACTCCCAATCCCAGGATTAAACTTGTTGATTGTGTTTGTCCAGTGGCTCTCTTCGTTCTCCGGAGTCTTGGGTCAGTTGTTTAGCTCAATAAAATAGAAAGAGAACTGCGTTACCTCCAAAAGTGTTGTGGCAGGATCAGGAAAGGACACGTCGTTGGGAAAGAATCACGGCAGGCTGTAAAATCAAGGAAATAGTGTGATTATGTTGTGATCAGTGTTCTGGCAAATAGCAACAGCAACTGAAAGGTTTATGAGTCTGGAGACCTCGAGTATGAGAAGTTGGCCAAAATGACTGTTAGAGAAGTAAAGGTAGAATGTATTTCTGATATCAAAAACATCAAGTAGGTAATAACATGGGAGAGCTGAGAAAGCATCCTCACGTTATTTGAAAGTGTGACATCTAGTGGTATCTTTTCATATCATGCATCATAAAAACACAAAATCAGATAGCCATAAAACGTTTCCAGTTAGCTGAATGGAGTAAAGCAATTTGGGAAAATAAATGAGCTAAAATGTGAATTTCCATCCTGGATTTGGAACAACTTCTAACCTGCAGCAACTACTACATGAAAATGTTAATAAATCAGATATCATGATTATGGCTTCTATTCATAGGTGTTTATAAAACGTTAAAATAGGTCTTTATTAGCCAGATAATTTATGGTCTTGGGGGGGGGGGAGGGGTATGAAAAAGCTGTGTCCTATCAATGTTTTTGTGTCACAGAAACTGTTACTGGGAACATTTCTGGTGGACTCAAATACATCCATTGTGCAGTTGAGGAGTCGTCAATGCAAAAATGGAACAAAAATAGATTGAAGGATCCAAGGCGGACAAAGGGAGGGGTGAGAGAGTACTAGAGGAAGTTTTATTGAATTGATGTTTATCCAATAAATACCTATTTGGTTCTTTTAATATGGGGATGTTTTATTGGTGAAAACCTAAAAGCAGAAGCCCCAATCGTAGTCACACCGTTTCCTCTTTAAGTTCAGGAGTTAATTCACCTTTGCAGGTAGCTATGAAAGGTGAGACTGCACCGGTCCTAGGTAAAGTGATGCTGTCTCATTACTTAGCTTACTTGTAGCAAATGTCTCATTCCACCAATCCCAGTGATGCCAAGATAAAGAAAGACTAAGCCTGATTAAATGCCAATGTATTAAGCTAGGAGGGGGGGGGGGGTCACAGGAATGCACCCATGCCGCATCTTTTTCTTTATGTATTGGTTCATTTAAATAATATGGAAATGCAATTTACTGCAAAATAAAAAAAAAAGCAAATACTCCTCCCTGACGAGTAATTACATTTCACACAGAAAATAAATTTTTGCATATGTTTTCACTTGAAATGTTTCTTTGCAAACATAAGTAACAAATTACTTTTCATAATTAGGCAACTTAAATTACATGTGCAAATCCAGCATATAGGGGCATGGTTACCAAAGTGCACTAACATTTACAACACACTAAACAGTTTGCAGGGGACCATGGTAAAAATCCTGTGCTAACTGCTTAACGTGTGATGGAGTGAGGTCTAGGTTGGTTAGGGGTGGACAGCGGGTTTTGATTGCATATTTCAGTTAGCATGGGGGATGAACAGCGCTTGCTGTCAGTTTTGTAATTAGCGGGGCTTCACTTACCGCCACCCCAATGGGTGCTGTTAAGTGTGACTACATTAATGGTGGACATTTCCCCAACGGATCCATTTCACTTCCCGCCTCTTAAATTTTTGGCTCTTAACATGCTGTAAACTGCCGAACCTTAGTTCATGTTAGTAAACATGTCTCACATAGTTTGTACAAAATTTCACAAACAAATTGGCATGTGTTATTTTATGTTTCACACTAAACATCTGTATGAAGCACAACATAGCTTAGTTCATCAGCCTCTAAGCTCCTCTAGATTCTGTCAAGAAACCCTCTCACAACCATATCATGTCACAAACTACCATGGGAAGAGCCCAAGCTGAGTGAGGTAATACTCGGAGACAAGACAATCTACTGTCTCTGTCATTTTCTATTGTATTGCATAAGAATTTATGGGTCAAAAGTCTTATTCAGCTTGTATTACTGTAGACTTGTATAGTTTTTCCTGCAGTTATGTAGCCTCACTTTTTCTATATAAAGTATCCAACCAACCGAGACTGTGGGATTCTTTCCAACAAACTTTTATTTGTTCTTTTCATTTTATATATTATCATACATAAAAATATAAAATAGTAATATACATTGCTAAAATATCTCAATGAAAAACAATCACAGAATAAAACGATGAAAATTTATAAAAAATAATTCAGCAAGTTAACTTATCAATGGATGTCTTACTAATCAGAAAATGCTCATAAAAAAGTCATGCTTTTAAATGTTGGCAAAACATTAACAAATTTGTAATATTTCACACATTCTCAGTCCCTCCATGTAAAGCATAGTTACTCACCTGTAACAGATGATCTCCGAAAACAGCAGGAATTTAGTCTTCACATATGGGTGACCTCTGTACCAATGGAGCCCGCGCAGGAATGCTCCCTAGCGCCCAATAGGAAAGCCTTTGGGAACATCCCACAGAACCTGCGTAGCTGCCTTCCCAACTCTCCTTCCTCAGTTGAGTTTGTAACTGAGATAAAAGTAGAGGAAAAGGATACATACAACTCCTAGGGGAGGAGGGTGGATTGTGAAAACTAAATTCCTGCTTGTTCCCGGAGATTACCTGTTACAGGTGAGTAACTATGCTGTCTCCAGGAACAAGCAGGAATGTAGTCTTCACATATGGGACTCTCTAGCTGGAAGATACCAGTAGTGGATTGCCTCAGGAGAGGCTAAAAGAGGTCATGGATCCTTCATGAATGTCTGTTATCGAAAATTCTGGGATGGAGGGTAGGAGTTTCTCTAAGTTTGAAAGAGATGCTGGCGAACTGTTTGGCCAAACATGGCATCCTTGTCCAGACAGTAGTGAACAGCAAAGGTATGGACCGAAGACTAAGTTGCTGCTTTGCAGCTTTCATCACAGCCACAGAGCATAGATTTGCCATCGAGGTAGCCATGGCCCGAACATTGTGGGCAGTAACATGACCCTCAAGGGATAGTCCTGCTGCATCATAAGCAAAAGTGATGCAATCTGCTTTCCATTTGGAGAGGGTATGCTTGGATACTTAAAACCCCAAATGACTAGGGTCAAAGGCGATGAACAATTGAGAAGCTTTTTGGTGTTCTTGAGTCCTCTGAAGATTAGATTGTAAATGTGCTTTAGCTTTCTGAGTGTGGAAGGTTGCCTCTGCCCTAGATGAATGTGGTCTAGGGAAAAAGACAGGAAGGTAAACTGACTGATTCAGATGAAAAGGCGAGACTACTTTCAGCATGAAGTGAGGATGAATCCTAAGGACAACCTTGTCATGGTGGAACCATGTGTAAGGCGGGACGGCCACCAAGGCCTGAAGCTCACTAATGCATCTTGCTGAAGTGAGAGCAATGAGGAAGGTGACCTTCCATGTTAGAAATTTGAGCAAGGTGGTGGCTAAAGGTTCGAAGGGTAGTTTGAGAAATTTCTCCAGGACAACATTAAGGTCCCATGTTACTGGCGGTGTTCTGGAGTGGAGGAGTGGTCTAGTGGTTGGGGCAAGGTACTTCAGGCCGGAAGGTCGGGGGTTCAAATCCCACTAGAGGACAGCAACCTTGGGCCGGAAGGACTGGGGTTTCTAGTCCCACAGATGCTCCTTGTGGTCTTGGGCAAGCCACTTAACCCTCCATAGCCCATGTTCCCTGTAAAATAGTTATCTCCAAGTTATAATGCCCTGTTCAATGTAACTTCAGTTTGTTCAATGTAAACCGCACTGATGCAGAATAGCGCGGTATATAAGAGAATGTAAATAAATAAATAATGGGAGGCTTAGTTAACAGAAGGCCTCTCATAAAGCATGGGATGAGCAGCTGTGAGGAGATGGGCTGCCCATCTAAGGGATGATGAGAGGCTGCAATTACACTTAGGTTCATTCTTACCGAGTTGGCTTTGAGACCAGATGAGGAAAGGTGGAGGAGATATTTGAGAAGTGCCTCCACTGGAGCCGAGAAGGGATTAAGATCCTTTTGTGAACACCAGAGAGAGAACCAACCCTACTTAAAGACGTAGGAACATCCGGTGGATTGCTTTCTGAAAGCTAAAAGGATGTTCTTAACCTCCTGAGAAAGGTCAAGGTGCTGAAAAGGTATGCTTTCAGCAGCCATGCTGTGAGGTGGAGAGACTTCGGATTGGAATGGAGCAGCATCCCCTCCCTCTGAGAGAGCAGATCTGGAGCAAATCCAAGATCTATAGGCCGAGTCTGAGACAGACGTAGGAGGAGAGGGAACCATGGTTGATGTGGCCAGCATGGGGCTATGGGTATCATGAAGCCCCTGTCCACTTGGAGTTTGAAAAGAGTTTTGGGAATCAGGGAAATGGGAGGGAAGATATAAAGAAAGCCGTGTCCCCAATGGAGGTGAAAAGCATCCACCTGCTGGCTGTCCAACATAAGAATCTTGGTGCAAAGCGTGGGAGCTTGGCATTCTTTGGAGTGGCAAAGAGGTCTATCTCTGGAGTCCCCTGGGTCTGAAAGATGTAGGATACTGTGTCTACATGGAGAGACCCTTCATGGTGAAGAAGGATCTGACTCAATTAGTCCGCTAAGACATTTTGTTTGCGTGGAAGATACATTGCATGGAGGTGGATATGATGAGCAATGGCAAAGGACCAGAGATTTAGAGCCTCCCTGCAGAGAGACCAAGAGCCTGTTCCGCCCTGCTGGTTCACATAGAACATGGCCACTTCGTTGTCTGTTTGGACTAGGACTCTGTGGTAACGGAGATGATCCTGAAACACTCTGAAAGCATTGAAGATGGCTCGGAGCTCCAGTAGATTTATCTGGAGTAGTGACTCTTGCTGTGACCAGAGGCCCAGAGTGACAAAATGTCCTAGATGGGCTCCCCAGCTTAATTTGGATGCATCTGTTGTTAGGGTACATTGGTGTGGAGGCATCTGAAAGGGTGCCCCTACGAGGAGATTTTCTAGGGAATACCACCAATAGAGAAATGAAGCCAGAGGGGCAGATACTAATATTCTGTCCCCAAGATGGCCTGAGGCTTGACTCCACCGGGAGGCCAGAGTCCATTGGGCTGTGCACATGTGGAGAGGGGCATAGGGGACTACATGCACCGTTGATGCCATATGACTCAGAAGTTGCAGCATTTCTTGGGCAGTAAGATAGTCCTTGAGACATGCCTGAGATAATAGCTAATTGAGTCAAGTGCAGTGGAGTTGGGGCAGAAATGCCCTGAGTTTTTAAGAGAGCCCCTATGAACTCTAGAGTCTGAGTGGGGATGAGTTGGGACTTTGGAATATTCATGACATCCCAAATGCTGTAACACCTGCAAAGTCCGTGAGAGAGACAGGCTGGCCTCCTGAGAGGTGCCTGCCCTTATAAGCCAGTCGTCTAAGTAAGGGAAGACAAATATCCCCGGAGTTCTAAGGAATGCAGCTACGACCGCCATGCACTTTGTGAAGACTCTTGAGGCAGAGGCCAGTCAGAAAGGAAGGACCCTGAACTGATAGTGTCTTCCCTGAAACATGAAGCGAGGAATTTTCTGTGTTCTGGATGAATAAGGATATGAGTGTATGCTTCCTTTAGATCTAAAGAACAGAGCCAGCCTAACTCTGGAGATAGGGAAGAAGGGTCCCTAGAGAGACCATCTTGAACTTCTCACATACAAGAAACTTGTTTAGGTTTCTGAGGTCCAGGATAGGCCTGTATCCTCCTGTTTTCTTAGGAATGAAAAGCCCATTCCCTGCTCTGGGATGTTGGAACCTCTTCCATTGCACCCTGCAGTAGAAGAGATATGACCTCTTATAGTAGCAGAGCGGTGAGAGGGTGTTGAGAACGAAACTCTCTTACTGAGGTAAAGGAGGGCAGGTGAAGCCTGTACCCCTCTCTCACTATCCTTAATGTCCACTACTCTGAGGTGAGATGCCACCTGTGGGCATAATGGCATAGTCTGCCGGCAATGTGGAGAGTCTGGGGGTTCTCCAGAGACAGAACAGCTATGTTCTCTAGGAAGAAGTCAAAAACCAGGAGCAGCTTGAGTCTGCTGAATTGGCTGTGTTTTAGGAGTCTATGATTTCCTTGTTTTGGAGGCTGTTGCCACTTCTGAGTAGTATGATGCTGATACTGAGAAGTAGGGGTGTAAGAAGGGTAAAACTTCTTCTTCTTACTCAAGAAGGCTTTCTTTGCTGCTGCCTTCTTTTTAGCTGGGTTGGCTGGCTGATCTAGAAAGTCTATTCAAGGTAGTGTTCTCAGATTCTAACTGAGAAGCTTTGTCTTGCCAATCCTTGCCAAAAACGTTTTTACTGGTGCAAGGAATATTACCCAACTTATCTTGAACCCATTGTTCAAGATCTGATGCTTGAAGCCATGCAATTCTGGTGCACCGATGCAGATCGATGTAGCTCTACTGGTGCACTCAAAGCAATCAAAAGTTGCTCTATTGACAAACTTTGAGATGTTCTGAGCAAGCCTGACTAGGGTGAGGTAGTCTGCTCTCTTATCAGGTAGAAGAGGAGCCATTGATTTTAAATCCCTAGTTACCTCTTCGAGAAACATACCCATGTCGAGTATTTAGGAACTAAGCCTTGCTGAAAGCATGGAAGCCTGGAAACAACGGTGGCCAAAAGCATCGAGGGCTCTTAACTCTCTACACAGAGGGTTAGAGGAATGTATCTTAGTGCCTTGGATCCGATGCAGCACCGATTCTACTACCATTGAATGGTGCAGCAATTGTGTCTTTTGAAAACTGGGACATTCCGGTACCCAGTACATGGTATCGAGCCATCAAGAATGTGGAGAAATAGTAAGGGGTGTCTCCCATATACGGAGCATGAGATCATGGAGAATGCGGTGAATGGGAAGTGTAGCCACTTCCTTAGGAGCTGTAGGCTTGGAGACTCTCCAATTCTTCAGCTCTAGGCTCTTTTTCCGATGTTACTATTATGGAGAAGCCCCTTGCAACATTGCGTATAAAGTCTTGAAAAGACGTCCTCTGGTGGGGATATGCGGCATTGTGGAGAAGGAGACGGGTCCTCCAGTAGACTCTGTAGGCCTCTAGTATCAGCCAATTCATCATCTGATGAATCCGATTCTGAAATCTCGAAGTATCAATGGGAGGGGTGTTCCTGCTCCGCCAGAACCCAGTTCTGATCGAAGTTAGTATCGGTACATGGAAATTGTTTGTCTGGAACCTCGGTACCAGAAAGGGACTTGAGGGCAGGTTCGGGTGGTAGCATATTGAGTGGCATATAACCCCATGTAGTTTGCATCCGTACCAAAGGTAAAGGCTTTACCGCTAAGCTCCGCTTGATGGCCAGGATACGCTGATCCTGGAGCTTACTGATGCTTGGGTATCAGTACCTGGGCCTAAAATGGCATTGATGCGCCTGAAGAAAGTTAAAACTTTTTTTTTTCTTTTTGCAAAGAATAAGAAAGAAAGAAGAGAACCAACAGAGAGTCTGTACCAGCGTCGACGGGAAGGTAGACGCGAACCACAAAAAATAAGAGAAAACAATTCAAGAATTTTCTGCGGTGACAGAATTTGCTTCCTGCTGGCTCCACAGAAAACAAAGAACCGAGGAAGGAGAGTTAGGAAGGTGGGAAGACAGCTACGCAGGTGCAGTGGGATGCTCCCAAAGACTTTCCTATTGGACACTGGGGAACATTCCCACACAGGCTCCATCTGTACTGGCGTCACCCATATGTGAAGACTACATTCCTGCTTGTTCCTGGAGATAATATCCTCCTCCCTGGAATCTGAGGTGGTCATATACAGCAGTGGCAGCTAGGCCAAATAAAACGCCTAGTCGTCATCGGTTTAACTAAGATTGGATATTCAGTGGCAGAAGATATCCGGTTTCCACCACTAAATATTCAAGTTGGCTAGCTACTGACACAGCTATTCAGCCGCCAACCAGATAACATCTGTCACTGCCCCTGCAGCCCTCCCCAGTTTTAGCCAGGCATTTTTTTAGTGGTCTGTGGGGTTATTCAGCGGCACTAAACAAACTATGAGGCCCTTATGTTTATGTTATGTTTATGTTTATTGCATTTGATAAAACCGCCTTTCTGTGACAGTCAAGGCGGTGTAAAATCGACAAACAGTCAAGAAAAGGCCAAGGGCCAGTAAAATAGAAAAGAAAATTTACAATTCTCTGATAGGAAAGTAGGAGAGAAAAGTGAGACGGGACCGGACATAAGAAGGTATAGTTCTGGGTGGGAAATACAGAGGTGGGGGAAAGAAGAGGTCATACGAAAGGGGAGGGAAGGTCGAAGGCCAGGGAAAAGAGATGAGTCTTCAGATTTCGCTTACTAGTGTGGTAGAATTTTGCACTTACGGCACATTTAGCACCTAAACAAATGTGCACAGTACGAAGCCTCCAAGGTAGCTGTTGGGGACGTGGCCAGCATGTTCCTGACAGTTACCACATAGACATGTCAACCAGAATGCAGCAGTATCATGCATGAACCACTTAACGCACTTTAGTCAGAGGTCCCCATATTTGATTTTCCTTTTTACCAAAAATATTCCAATAATTGTTATATCTTATAGCAATCTGTTCAATGCATTTTGCACATCCATTCTCTTCGTCAATACTAGACAGTGACAAAGGAAACGAGCCATCATAATTTAGAGGTAATATAATTATTTTGAAAAACTACTTCAAACTATAAATCATAAGGAAATGCAAGCCAGAATACTAAGAAGCAAAGAGGTATAGAATTCCCCTACTGACCATCTCTAATAAGTCATTTTCCACATCTAAATAGCATAGCAATTTCTAAATTATAATTTCATTACATATAGTGCAGTACAAAAGTAGACTTTGAAAAATTATCTGACTGGGAACTCAGGGATAGAAAATCATAAATCTTCCTGGCAGTTATACAGTTTCATAGCTCGGTGGTACTTATGGGAGCAGCTGTTAACTAATGGATGCACAACTTTGGACCCGTGGCATTCAAAATCTCCCATCTAATAGTTCCAAACAGAGAAATTATTGATTTGCTACAGTACTCTAGTATTTTAAGACCAACTTATCCTCCAAAGACAGTAACATATAAAAACAAGGATGCGATCCTAAGGCTGAGCTTAGGACTCGTGCCGTACTGTACCTCTGAATCTAAAATAGAAATCAGCATCACTATTGCACCAAGAATTGTCATATTACGGAAGTGTCTTTCAACAAGATTCTTCAGCTTCTTTCAGTTAGTGTCCTTGGTATTTAGCTTTGCGACAT
Source organism: Ichthyophis bannanicus (assembly GCA_033557465.1). NCBI lineage: Eukaryota > Metazoa > Chordata > Amphibia > Gymnophiona > Ichthyophiidae > Ichthyophis > Ichthyophis bannanicus. The sequence goes on along the minus strand of CM066050.1, from coordinate 38,624,213 downwards.
ACTACCATCACAGTCTGTTATAATGATGAACCTCATTGTGCAACCACACAGTGCCCTAAATTTTCACTTAATTCGAGAGCATAGAGAACCGAATAGCCCCATTTTTCCAAGGATACAACCTTGCATGGAGGGAACACCTGTAAGACAAAGAAGTTACAGTCCTAGTTCATTTGGTTCAGATGGCCTGGTAGAACACACTTGGTACCAAGGGCAGGTTTTCATGAAATGACATCTTTTGGACTGAAGCCATGCATTTATTTCACATAGGCTAAAAGCTGTTAATTGATTCCGATGTACTTGCGTCCAGCCAGGTTTAGACTCGGATCAGTGGGTCGGAGGCAGCTTTGAATCCCTGAGCATCAGTTCGCTGAGTGATCTGCTCCTCTCAAGTTCAATGTATTAGCAATTAAAAATGCATCAAAATGAAAAGAACTGAAGAAATTCATTTACAGCAAAATTGCACAATAACATTCAAAATGTCAAGGAAAATCATTAATTTAAGCACCAGTGACCTTAACGAATGACTCATTAAATGCTGAATACTTTTTCTGTAGCTAGTAAAAGCATGAGCACTCTGCAAAATTTCCAAGCTCATTTGAATCCCCCTGTCCTTTTTGGCCACTGAGCACACATTTCAAGTTGCTTACGGTATTATACATACAGCTTTGAATGGCACGTCTAAGCTCTCTGTATGGAGGCTTCTGTTAAAAATGTTAGATTCTGCTATGTCTATACAATGGTTTACACACCTACCAAATTTGTCAACGGATAAAGACCTCCAGGGCCACAGTCTGCCCATTTCCTCCATCTGCTGCAATACCACAGTCCTTGCTTGATCTTCGCATTTTCCCTGCTCTTAAGTTTGTCCCGCACCTTCCTACATTAAAATGCAGCTTTCCTTACCTCCTCCATCGAGATGCTTTTATGTGTATCCTATCTACCATCCTTTCTGAGAAGAAATATTTCTTTGCATTACTTTTGACTGTTCCTCCTTCCAGCCCATTTATCCTGTTATTATAGTTTACCTGCCTAGAATTTCAATCAGTTTGGTTTCTTCTGACTCTCTGCAGCAGCTAAGACTGAACATGTTACCAGATGTACCATCCAATGACCTTGTCGAAACGTTCCATCAGACAAGACACAAAGGAAGGAAATGACCCTATACTAGAATAAGAGAAAAACAAGTTGGAGGGTGTACACTTGTGGAGGGTAATTTTAGAAGGCGCACCTAACGTAACGTTTTATGTGCATCAGTCATACCTATTGTATACAGTCAAGTACATAGGTACTCTATCAAATAAGGGTATATGTGGTTGAAAATGTACATTAAATCTAGGCACTAGCACATATACCAGCCCTATGGCCCGTGTGAATGTCCATGCCTAGCTTTCTCATGCATAAATTATAGCAGTTTATCATTTGCACGCACACATTTGTGCTCCACCCATCGGATTTACGGGCATACTTATAAAATACTGTCTGGCTAAAGTACACATATGAAGGCCCATTAACACACATAAGTCAGTGAAAATTCGTGATTTAATGCATTGATGGTACATACCTTTACACAACTCTTTATAAAATTACCTCCATAGTGTGACATAATAGCGGGTTCTCCTTCTACTGTTGGCAGACCCAGGCTTGCCTGTATGAGACTGAATGGGGAGGGCTATAGTGAGATGTCTCAGTAGGGTTGATAGGAGGTATTTGAGTAGGGGTTTTATGTTTGTAGTAGAAGATTGTGAAAATGAAGTATATATGTGTGTGTGTGTTTGGGGTGTGTATATTTGTCTAGGAGGAAGATGCCAGTGGAGTGTGAAGGGTGCATTTGTCAAGAGGTGTTGTATATGCATGTCTGTGTGCATGCATGTATGCTGGTGAAAAGTGCACAATAACGGTGCAATACAATGTTTTATCTCCCCCTCCTCCATTTGCAAACTCGTGTATGTCTTTGTGAGAAATCAGTGGAAAAGACATGACAAGCTGTATCTCAGGGCTATGTGAGCAAGAGGATATGGTGTGTGGGGGGGGTGACTCTGCCTTAACCCCACCTTAACTTTGCCGAACTCCGCCACTAGGCCCCGCAACCAGACATCACCACGATCGCAGCCTTCCCCTCCTGTTCTGCCGGTGGGGATCTAATTTCCTGTGGGCAGGCAGGAGAAGTCTTTGCCGTGATTGTGGATGTCTTCTGCCTGTGGAGGATGGGATCTCCTTTTTCCAATCCTCTGGGACCACTTCTTGAGGATGGTGAGGTGCAGAGGGTGGGTGTGAGGGCAATTGTCTTTAATATTAACATTTAATTGAAGTGTTATATCATTAAGCCATGATCTCAGAAGCTAGGTAGGGGGGGGGGCTAGCTAGTACTTGGATGGGAGACCACCTTGAAATGCCAGATTATGATATAGGCTAACTGCTCAGAAGAAAGGCCTGGCAATCTATTTCCAGTCACACTTGGCAAGAAAACCCAGGGGCTGAGTCTCCAGGAATTGGCATTGACTTGAAGGCATACAACAACAGTGGTCTATCAGCAAGTTATTCTTGCCTGTGTGCCAACATACATGATCATGCTCACAGCTACTTTAAAATGGCAAAGTGGGGGCAGAGTAGGAATTTCTTTCAGTGATTGCCTCACATAAGGAATGACTCATTTTAGAGTTGCACAAAATTCTTTGTACTGTGAATACGTCCTTTATGGAAAATCATGGCCACTGGTTGGATCACACTCCTTTTAATTGGCCCATCTCATTGAGCACCTGTAGCAAGACTCTCACAGAAAAAAGTGCAGTGACTTAAGTGCCTCTCAGGGTATGTGCATCTACCTGAGGTAAGTGAAAGTCAGTGGGCAGTGGGATTACCCCGATGACTATCTCCGTATACAATGGTCAGCCTTTAGAAACCACATATGAGGAATTAGGGAAAGTGTGCTAGCAACAATTATCCTCACTGTAATGTTATACAGAGCAATATACAAAAAAACAAGCCCTAGTTTAACCGAACTGCAAGACTTGGTGGGTCCTGGCCTCAATAGTCCCTGTTGGGTCTAGGGAGACACCATGGCAGTATGCAGTTGAAGAAGATTCATGGGATGCCTCCACATATCACCATTACCCCAAAGCCTGGGACCCAGTGTGTGTACAGAAAGCACATAAGCACATGGACCTCTGTGCACCTCAGCCTTTAACATGTACCATGTGGCACCACTGCCATACTCTCCTGGTGTCAGAAGGATATAATTGTGTTCCTGCACCCTAAGAATTCATAGTTTCTTCTCTTCTTTGTGTCAACTGGCTGCCTATGTGTTCACTCCCACTATGTATCTTGAACAGCTTATTTCCAAATTTCTGATGGCCACCGGGGAGCAAAGATCTTCAGCCATTGTTGCTGTTCTGTCATTTCTTCAGGTGGAGGCCTGGCATCTTCACCACCCCATTGTTCTTCCACTTCCTCAGGTGGCAGGGCCTCCCATCACCCTACAGCTTTCCCCTCCTCTTCTGAGCCCCTGCACATACATTTTGTGTGTGTACAAACGTGTGTAAGAACTAACAAACAGGCAGACAAATATACAAACAAACTGCAGTGTTAGTAGCTTAAGCAGTGAGAAAAGAGAAGGCCAAAACAAGCCTGCCCTTGCCTCTCAGACTCCCTAACCACCCAGCATAGTCAGTCACTCTCTCACCTGACATTAAAATTGATCAATTGGCTTCCTCAATACTCCCACATGGGAGAATGTGCAACCAGTTGTTATCTTCCACCCTCCCTCCTGTCAGACTTCCTGTGGAAGGAGGGGAAGGGGAAGTTATTTAGGGCCCTGATGCTGGCTGCACTGAGGGGGGGCAGAAAACCACTGATATCATGCAACAGCAGGGGCAGTGGCAGACCTGTCAATCACACAGTCTAACTCTCTATTCCCTCCCCTCCTCCCCAACGCAGATTAGGAGCAGCAGTAATAATGAGCAGTAGAGGCAGCGACCTGCGCCATTGTATCATTCAGTACCATGGAGGCCAATGCCTCCCAACCTCTCCTTCCAGCCAGATGCATAGACACCTGCACCCAGCACAGTACTAGTATTAAGGGGATACTTTTTATAAACCACGTTTGCAAGTAAAACATGCATAGAAAAAAGCACTTTTACACAAATTATAAATGTACAAATTACTGATGCATAGCACATACATTTATGAAATACAGATTTAGACGTTCCCGGGGTGAAGATTGGGTGAAGTTGTGTGATGTCGGCCTCCTGACTTCTCATCACAGTGTATCCCAACCAGTATTCTGTAGGCCAAACTATCAAAATGAACCACCTTAACAGACAGTTGGTACACAATTGGAGTTGATTGAAAAATATAGAGATTGAGGAGCTGGAGAAAGCCACCATTTGATGAGAAGCAAGAGATGAAGTTCATGGAGTACATGTGAGGTTTACTTTGCTGCCACTTTTTGTTTCACTCATTGTGTACCAAGGAAAATAATGACTCTCTCTGATTGCCTATGGGAGGTTGGTAGCATCACTTTCAGTCTGTTCAAACCATGTGCAGAGGCGAACCAGTCGTTCATCCTGTGCTCTAAAAATGCGGAGGACTTCAACAGAGAGAGAGAGAAAATCTGTGCTGAGTTTTTCTTTCAGAAGGAAAGCTGACAACGATTCAGGATAGGATTGCCTTGCTGGGACAGACCGTTTTTGTTGGAACTAAATAAATAAACTTGTTGACATGGAGTCAACCTGCTGCCTGACTTAGACTGAAAACAGTGACTATATCTGAAGGTTGGGCTGCGAGAGAAAGCAAGAGAGAGATGTGCTGGAAATATTTAACGAGTTTTACATTAATGTTGAAGGAAGTGCTGAAAACCCCCTATCTCCCAGAGGCCACGAAGACCTCTGAGAGAACCATTCAGAATCCAAGGAAACCTTCAGAGTAAAAGGTATAGTACCAGCCCTCACTAGAAGAAGGTTCTCCATGACATCGGGTATGTTATAAAATACATTAGTGCTGACACCACCCGCTCCCTCCGAAGCTCGTGCCGCTCGCACAACAAACGGATCCAAAGGATCCACCACCAAATCAGCAATCGGCGTAGAGATACCAGAGGGCTGAGAGGGCAAAAGCCCTGGCTTCCCCTTTCGCTTGACTGCTGCCGCAGCCATCTTGGAAATGCCCCGATCCTTTTTTTGTCAGCCGGCTAGCAGTTTCGCCGGAGTTGGAGAGCCCGGCGTCTGCCTCGGCGTCATCTTTGTCCCCCGCATTGAGCCCGGCACCGAAATTGACCCGCAGCCAACCTTTACCAGAAGGCTTCCTGCAGTTTTCCTCTCCTCCGTTGGTAGGGGGAGAGAGCTTTGTGAGAGGGCCAGGACAGGCTGTGCTGGAGGAGCAAGAGAGTGTGGTTCCTAAAGAGTCGTGCTTGATAACGGCTTCGGCGCTGAGAGGAGGGGTACGTGCTGGGAAGGAGATCTTTTCTACCTGTGAAGAGAAGTCATTTGCATCTATGGAGCCAGAGTTATCTACAGCTGATTCAGAAGGGGTGTTTTCCTTGCAGCGACCTCAGAATTTTACGTTGGAGGCTATATGGAATGCAGTTGTATCATTAGGAGAGGTACTTTTATCACAAGTGTCCTCTTTGGCTACTAAGTTAAATACTTCCACTGGAGCAATGCATGAGCTGGAGGGGAAAGTTTCAGCGCTGCAAACAGAGTGGGAAGATACACGCAACATGGTTGTGAGTCTCGAGGAACATTCGGACATGTATAGAAAGAACTTTTTATCATTACAAGTTAAATTGGAGCATCTAGATAATGCTTCACGAGCTAATAACTTGAGAATTATTAATTTCCCAAGGGTGCCTTCAATTTCAGCTAGAGATATGTTTCAAAGATACTTAGTGGAAACTTTATGAGTATCTTCTGAATTAGTTCCTCCCCTGGTAAAAATTTATTATTTACCTAAAACGAAGCTTGCTCCGGTTCGGGGTGAGATGGAGAGTAACCAAACTCAGGAGGCTATCCTGAATGTTACTGATTTGTTAGAAAATTCTGGGTATGATTCTCAGGTTCCCTCCACATTATTAATAACTTTTGCTCTGTTATCACATAAGGAATGGTTGTTAAAATTGTTTTTTCAGAAGCAGAAACTTTTATTTCGAGGTCTATCTGTACGTATTTACCCTGATTTAGCAAGAGATACCCTGAAGCGGCGCAGAGAGTTTCTTCTGCTCCGATCTGGGGTTTTACAATTGGGAGGGCTCGTTTTTCTTAAGCACCCATGTAAGTGTTTGGTGAAATACCAGTCAGTTTCTTATATGTTTTATGAGCCCGCCCAATTGCTGGCTTTCATAAATGCTAGACGGCTTGAGTCTTCTATCGATCCTCCTTAGGCTCGGGTAGTGGTTCCGAATGATGACTGTTGCCTTTTTCTTTTGTGTTGTGTTTATGGATTGTGATTAGGTATTCTCCCCCTTTATAGTGGACTAGGGAGATCTGGCATATAGTGCCGTCTGGCAATGCTTATGATTATTACTTTGAAGGAATACTCTGGTCTGTCTTGAGTATTTAACATTATGTTTGCTCTGTTTCTGCAAGAATAGTTATGTAACTTTCTTGATTTATATGTAAAATTTCATAAATATAAAATAAAAAAAAATAAAATAAAATACATCAGTGCAAACATAAGCAGGTCATTTGCACCAGCAGCTATAAATGTCTGTGCCTTCTTTTCAGAGGGATAGTTTTACAACGGCATATGAAGGCACATTTTACAAATGACGTCCAAGTGCAATCTGGGTCATCCAGGTCAGGACGTCTGGGAAAAAAGAAGCAGGCACGTCCAAGTTCAGGCATGATTTCACAAGTGTGTATGTACCCGATTTGGACATCTGCGGGGCAGTCTACATAGACATTTCTGGAACCGTATTCAAGACCGGGTTATAGTGGGCTAGAAGCAGGGAAGCTAGGGGTTGAATCCCACTGCTGCTCCTTGTGATCTTGGCAGGTCACTTAACCTTCCAGTCTCAGGTACACACGTAGATTGGAAGCCCTCTTCTTTACACTCTCCAGATGTTTTACAGCCACAATGAACACTTTCCCGATGCTAAGTCATGCCTGGAGTAGGTCTAAAGTTGGATGGGGTCACAGCCATCCTCAACGTTTCTGAAATTGAGTAGGATGTCTAAGACCATTGCACTGCCTCAGACACACCTCCAGCACACCCCCTGCCTACTTGGCCAACCTTGCACTGGAGACATCTTTAAATCCATTTGTGGAATTGTTTTGGGGATGTCTTCATGAGTTTGATGCCTACATTCAGGTTTTCAGATGCCCAGATCAAAAGCTTTTAGAATGACTGACTACCATTGGCATGTATGGTATCTTTGTAAAATAGACACATTGTATGCATCTACTGTATGTACCTTGCCAACCTAGGCACCTTGTTGTAAAATTACCCTTTATTTTATTTTATATTTTATTTTATTTATTTTATTATTTATATTTTATATATTAGAGATTATGCATGTTAGGTTATTTGGCCACAGATGTGACTCAGCAAAGTTGCTGAATTGTAGTCTTCAACTTTTTAAGCTGTAATTGGATCTAAAGAAAGAATGCACCTCAAAGTAACTGGAAACTAAGTGCAATAGAGAGCACTAATGTGCAATATCATGTACTAGTCGCACATGCACGAATACTGTGGGCTATTGTGCTGTAGGGCACACTATTAAACAAAAAGCTATATGAAGATGAAAAAAAAACGAAACCCCCCAATGAAATGAAACAAAATTAACAAAATTTTCCCTGCATAACTTAATGAATTAGGAATATTTGTATTTTCAGGAATCCATGACACAAAACCATTGAATGTACTACCATTGCACTAACCAAATTTAAATTGTCTTAGTTTTACGTCCTTAATCACACTTTTAAACTGTAGTTAAGTGTTAAACTCCCTTTCTTTCAAAAGTAGCTTTAAATATCTTGTTGCTTGTTGTCGTTGTGGTTAAGTGCCGTCGAGTCATTGTCGACTCATGGCGACCCTCTGGAGAATTGTCCTAAATTGTGAAAATATCTTGCTTACGATTTTTAATGTCCTACTGTTTATTAATATTTAAAATTAATAGAATTGGTAGCAAAAAAGGTTTTATTAGAAATTGACCACAAATTAATTATCAAATAGTGTACCACTTTAGAAATTAGCTACGTTATATATGTGCTAATAATATAGTAATAAAAGCACATTTTTATTTGTTAAACATCCAAAAAGTGTTCTCTCACGTGTCTAGAGTATGTACTAAGCATTTGTTTAGACCCCCTTATGGAAAAACCCCTTAGTGCATCAGGCCCTAAATGTTGCTAGGTACTTAGAACCACTTTAAATATTTATGATCATCATAACACGAGTTGTGTTAGGAAAAAACATTTCTTAAACACATTTGCCACTAAGTAACATCCATAAAATATTAAATACGAAGTATTAAATATTTTAAAACTTCGAAGTTCAATCAGTTCTTAATGCAATCATATAATATGCTTTTACAATACACAAATAACTTATAAACAGGTACAAACTTAGGGCTAAATTTATGAACGTGTGTTAACATTTTAACCATGTCAAAGGCTTTACTGAAATCTAACTACACCACATCCAGTGCTCTCCCTCGGTCCAACTCTCTGGTCACCCAGTCAAAGAAATTGTTTCTATGTTTCTGTATGGGTGTTTCTATGGTTCTATATGGGACAAACACAGAGGATCTCTAAAGGAAAAAGGGGGACTGTTGTGTTGATATGGAAGGACAGACTAGATAGGCCATATGGTCTTTTCCTGTCATCATATTTCTATGTTTCTATTAATCAGATACGTCTGACCAGATCTGCCGCTAGTAAAACCATACTGCCTTAGATCCTGCAATCGATTGGATTCCAGAAACCTCACTATACTCTGTTTTAGCAGCATTTCCATTAATTTACTCACCACAGAGGTCAGACTAACCAGCCTGTAGTTCCACTTTTGGGTAGAGGGACCACATACTCCCTTCTCCAGTCCTCTGGGACCACTCCCAGCTCTAAAGAAGCATTGAAAAGGTCTGACAGTAAAGCTACCAGAACTTCCCTCAGATGTATCCCATCCAGCCCCATCACTTTGACTATTTTTAGTTTTGCTTACTCCTCACATACACAGTCTTCTGAAAATCCTTCAAGATCTACCTCATTTCCATTCCTATTTGTGTGTCTTTTCTGAGATCCTACTCCTGGCCTTTCATCTGTGAACACAGAGCAGAAATATTTGTTAAGCCATCTCACTTTATCCTTATCAGCATCTGCATGTTCCTCCCTTTCACCCTTGAGTCCGACAGTACCACTTTTGCACTTCATCCTGTCATTAACATTAAAAAATGTTAGCCAATGCAGTAAAATGAGGAGACATTGGTTTTCTATTTGAATCTTTGCTTTCCTGACTACTTTCCCAGCTTCATGTAACTTTTCCAAATATTGTTGCTTATCTTAGTCTTTCTCCAGCCAGCCACTGAACCACTCTAGTTGAACATTGTATTAAGACACCTCTTCCTGCCAATTAGAGCCAATCGGCATATACCTGTAAATGGTTTATGGTTTATTATTTGATATATCTCCTTTATGTAGAGAGTCAATGTGGTTAACAATAATTAAAATATCCAATAATTAAGCAAGAACAGAACACCAAATCAAATCTGGAAATCATCAGCGAAGAAAAAACAATCACAAACCCCAAAATTCCAAAAAAAAAAGGGCTGCAAAAACAAATTAAATAACACAGGGTAAGGAATAGATACATGTAACACCCCAGAAAAAAAGTATACCTACTCAAGACCATTTTTTTTCTCCAAAGCACCCACTGGGAATGCCCCCATAGAAACTACTGAAACCACTCAGTGGCCTGCTAACCAAGAGACCAAGATTTGATTCCCACTGGCACTACTTGAGACTGGGCAAGTAACTTTACTCTCCATTGCCTTAGAAGAAAAGCCTGGAAATCTACCTCCAGTCACATCTTGTGAAGAAAACCCAGGGGCTGCTGGGTCTATACACACTACTAAGATCTCATTCACTCACTAGTCACCTCCCATCTTGACTATTGTAACCTGCTCCTCATTAGTCTCCCTCTGAATCATCTCTCTCCCCTTCAATCTATTCAAAGCTCAGCTGCATCGCTTATCTTCTGCCAGTGTCACTATGCTCATATAACCCTTCTTCTCAAGTCACTTCACTAGCTCCCTATCCATTTCCACATCTCGTTCAAACTTGTCCTACTTACCTACAAGTGCATTCATTCTGCAGCTCCTCAATGCCTTTCCTCTCTTATCTCACTCTACACTCCTTAGGAACTCCACTCCTCTAGAAGATCCCTTTTATCCCTTCTCCGCCACTGTCAACTCTAGACTTCGTTGATTCCACCTTGCTGCTCCATGTGCCTTGAACAAACTACCTGAGTTGGTGCATCTGGCTCCTTCTCTGGCCTTATTCAAATCCAGGCTGAAGACCCACCTCTTTGAGGCTGCTTCTAGATCCCGATGCTCCTCATTCTGTTGTCCACCACTTATGTGTATCTTGCCATACTCGAATCAATATGAGAAAACGCTGCAAAACTGGGGACTAGATTGTAAGCTCTGGTGATAGAGCTTGCATCTATATGTACACCTTGTAGTGCTATGCAAATGATTCGTAGTAGTGGTAGAGTCAGCATTGACTCAATGGCACACATGTACTGTATCACAACCACAGTACTTTAGTCCGAAAGAGAAAATATTACTGAAACTAATTAAAACCTCCTGGTAACACTGCTGCTTATCATTTCTATAGCACTACTAGGCATGTGCAGCACTGTAGAGATACATGTGAGAGACGGTCCCTGCTCGGCAGAGCTTATAATCTGTTCAGACTGACAAACAGAACAAATAGGAACTAGGGAGTTCACTCATAGGGACTGATTAAAAGACACATAGGTATTAAACAGGAGAATAAGAAAGATCAGGATCCAAAAGTAGCCTTGAAAGGTGAGCTTTATCCTGGATTTGAATAGGACAAGAGATGGAGCCGGACATATCAACTCAGGAAGTCTATTTCAGGCATAAGGAACAACAAGCTGAAAGGAATGGAAGCTAGATTGGCAGTGGAGGAGAAGAGCCCAGATAAGGTATTTGCCTGATGTGTGAAGTCCTAAAGAGGGTTGGGGCTATAGGGTGGCCAACCATTTTTAGAACAAAAATGGTGGGGATGGGTGTCGGTGCAGCCATGCAAATCTAGGCACGTGAGGCTGGTATAGTTGGGAGGTGATGTTGTAGCCCCCTGTATATTAATCCATAGCATGTTTGTAGGATATTTTTATTGCAGAAAAATTACTAAAGGCTGCTAACCAGTTAACGCTCGTGTAAACATGTGGTAACTAGCAACTGAGAACACTAGTGCATGTGCATGCCAGATACACGCTGCTAAATTGTATGTTAAATGGCCATTGCACACTAAGGCTGACAGTGGGTCAGTGAGGGGTGGACTGTGGGTGTGGAGAGCATATTGTCACTAGCGCGAGTGCGATTGCCATGTGCTTGATGGCAACTAATGTAAGTGCATATAGCGATACCTCTGAGGGAGTTAGATGCACCCATGTTGTTCACACCACACATTTGGGCACACTCCCAGTAGCGCATGACAATTGCCCTTATTGCGTGTTAGTTTTGCTGTTAATCATGCAGTAAATGCATATTTTTAGTCAAAGGTCCCTTTAGTCAATTTCAGTAACACTTATTCTTTGCAAATGTCAATTGCTAAAATCAATTAGAAGCTAAATATTTATAAAATAAAAAAGTTTTCCGTTGTCTTCTCGTCGTCACGCACCCTATCTCTTGTTTTACGTTATTTGGCAGTTTATTCCAATAAACCGTCTCCCAATAGATAAACAACGTATCTAACATGCCTTTTTTGACTATGCTTTTTCATTATAGGATATTTCAAATTATTGAATTAGGTGGAACAGAGTAATCTACGAGTCTCAGCAACAGACATTTCTGTCACGTAGGTGGGCGTGCAGAACTCTTCATCATTTTAAACACAAAACATAACGATTTGTATATAATTCTAAAACACTGTAGCTTGATTTAAAAAGGTGTTGCATGTTGCCATTTTGTCCCTTTTAAAATCACTTTTGCTGCAACCTTTTGTGCAACCTGAAGCTTTGCAGAATGTTTTGCGGAAGCCCCAGGTAAAAAAGATTACAGTAATTTGAAAAGCTATAATGGGTTTGAAACAATAATTTCAAAATAACTCTCACTTAGATAATGACTGATTGGTCTTAATAAAAATAATTTATAACGAGACTTTCTATCTATTATCTTATTTACTCAGGGCTGAATCTAAGGTGACTCCAAGCAATTTCAATTAAGTAACCAAAGAAACAGGATTAGAACTAGGGAATTTGTCTATACAGCAACCCACCCTTAGTACATTTGGTTCTTTTTCTGCATGCAACTTTAAATAATGTTCAATCATCCCACCATCTACCAATTCAAAATAGTGATCTAATGACGTATACACAGCATGACCAGGACTCGCAAGGGGATCATCAGAGCCGTGTTAGAAAAATTCGGAACCCCTAACCTTTCAAGCCACTTACCAAACTGACTCAAATATTAAACAATGTAGGTGGCCGAGGAGCATCTTGTGACCCGCCACACAAACGAACCCAAGGATCGAAGGCTTCCTCCCGTTATTTCACCTTATAGGATCGATTGAGTAAGAATGCTTTAAACCAGTTTACTACAGGTCCATATAGTCCAATTTCACCTAATTGCAAAACTGGTATATTATGATCTAAAGTATCAAAGGCTTGATAAATCTTATACAGGAGTAAATGGAGAACGAAGACTAGTTTTGCCATGAGTGTTTCCATAGTGTAGGTCCGGCGAAACCCCAACTGAGATACATGCAATAAATTATATGCATCTACCTATTTTTGGAGTTAAATAGAAGCTATTGCTAACAATGGTAAACCTGCTATAGGATGATAATTGGATGTCAACGCCATCTAAATCATTGGCTCTTAAATTTGTCTATTGACCCTAGAGAGTTAGATATAAGCATGGCATTAACCACAGTGAATAGAGACATAAGTTTATTTGGATCTTTGTTTAATGCAAGCTGCATTATTCATTTCCATGCAATGCAGCTCATTATTATTTAATGCAAGCTGGACACCTTTCTTGCACTATTGGCAAACAACGCATGTTGTCGCCAGTTAATGTCTTATTGTCCTAATGCAGCTCATTAATAGGTCCCTTAGGCTTTTAAATGTGATGTGAAGGTGTCTGGACATGGGGGTCACTCGCCAGAACTCGGCAAAATGATTGTGGTTTAGGATCATAAGTATTCATATAACTTGAGTCTCTAAGGTTATTATTATTCCACCTCCCCCTTCCTAGTATGCCTTTTTTCAGTTTATTCTCTGGTTGAGAATGGCAGTATGTCTCATGTATACTCTGTAAGCCACTGCAATGGCAGTTCCCAACTATCCAATGCTGGTAGAACAAATATTCTAAAGAAAGAAGTAAGTGTAATACTCTAAATACAGTTTTGGTGCATATGTAGAGCTGGGGCTGCTTCAAATCACTGACAGCCCTTATTGATGTGTTAACATGGATTTCACACGAGTTAAGTGCCAGCTTTTGTGTTTAACACATTTATGTGTCATAGGAAGTTACATCCACAGAATTTAAGTCCATTTAACTTAGGGCCACTTGAAGATATCCAAATCACAAAATCCACAGCTTCTTATTTTTGTTTGTATATCTCTGAAATCGGTGCTATCCGGATAGCTGTCAGGACCGCCCCAGCTCTGCCCACAAAATTAACTGGGCGTCCTTCCTGATATCTGTGGGGATATCCAATGGCACTACCTAGGATCGCTGAGGTTTCGGTGGTTTACAGCTGCTGCAAACTGTATAAATCCTTCTGAATATCCTGCATCACATCCAATTGGCTTTTGTAACACCCCCGTTTTAAAGTGCAAAATATTAACACATTAAAAAAGCCAGCACTGGATTATGAATATAATTAATAGAAGAAGCAATAAGTATTCATAGCATGGAACTGGCTACTTTTGAGATATGTCGGATCTGTGTGACCTGGATTGGCCACTATTGAACATGACATTAGGCTTGATGGACCTTTTACCTGACCCAGTGTGACAGTCTTATGTTCGTAAATCATAGATCAAAAGAAATGGAAGAGGCTTCATGGGATCATACAATCCATGAACCTGCTTCCAGGCTGGATTTGCATTACCTATATCATCTCAGACCAGGGCCAATACAAGGGAACTGGGTGCCCTAGGCCAATCAGCGTTGTGCCTGCTTCTGCCCTGGCATTGCCATACCTGACTTAGTTGTGGCTTCACACCGCTCTTCCTCCTCCTTAAGGCTGGTACACCAATACATTCAAAAATATGTGGCTGCAGGGCCAGTACTTCCTGAAACTGATCTGACAATACACAAAATCAGCACCATGAAGTGCTGGCCCCACAATCATGTGTTTCGAACATGTTCGTGATGCTGGACATAAGAAGAAGGAAGAAGAACAATGGGGAGTCACAACACAGGCTCCTGCCACCCCTCTACCTTACTTCTCTCTTTAGCTGATGGGCTTGGAGATCCCCATCAGTCATGCTGCTCCACTTGTTCTCTTGCTGTCCCCAAGGTTCAGGTGCCCTAAATGATTGCCTAGTTTGCCTGGTGGTCAGACCTTATCTTAGACAGACAAATGATATCCGACCTGCTCTCAAACACCTCTATTGGTGAAGATTCCACTAACCCCTGGTAAAAATTATGACTGATTTGATGATCCTCCCAGAAAGCAAGACAGGAAACATGAACAAATAAGAATGAATTAACGAGGGTCTGGGTGGAAACCAAACAAAGAGAAAGAGGAAATTAGTTTACCAATATGTTAGAAATTATCAGAGTGGATGGTCGGAAGTAACAAGATGGCGACAGGAGGTGCGGAGCTGTGAGGCTGCATTTATTTCTTTGTCCCTTGTCTTGAAGTGTGCTCCCTACCAATGGTAGTATGGGACGGAGAAAACGGAAGCAGGCCGGCTTACCTCCTGGGCCAGACCTGCCGGGTCCCTCAAGTCAGCAAACTCTGAAAGAGTTCAGCTTTGTGGCTGACGCTGGAGTGGTGTCTTCAGCGGGGGTGGCAGGAGGAGCATCGTCCCTGAGTGTCTCGGGTGTTTGGCTCTCTCTGGAGCAGTGTATCCCTCCACCGCGACCCAGAAGTTTTTCGCTGACTGGAACAGCGCTTCCTGAGGGCTTGCCTGTGAGCATACCATTGAAGGAAGGTGTAGAGGGTGTTTCAGCGGCACTATCTCTCTTTCCTGGCATGGTGGTGCAGGAGAAGGCAGTTGTGGGAGATGTGCTATCGGAGTGGAGGTCTGCAGCTGTACCTGGTCAAGAGGAGGTCCTTTTGGGTGTCGGTATGTTGGTGAGACCTGCAGTGATCACAATGGAAACACTGTGGGAAGGCTTGGCAGCACTGAACACCTCCCTGATCAGTGTTTTGGGGTCTGTGAATACTGAGCTTTTGGGGGTGAAATCAGCTTGTGCTAACCTCACTGGTGTCCAGGATGAACAAGTTGGGAGAATCTCTAGGTTGGAAAAGGACATTGGGCAGCTTCGGGACTTGGTCGCTGCTCAGATTAAGGACAGAACTGTTTCTATCAGGAAATTGGAATATCTGTAAAATCAGGTCCGTCAGTGTAACCTGCGATTCCTGAATTTCTCTAGGTCTCCTTTGTTATCACCTATGGAGATGGTGAGTAAGTATTTTGGGGAAATTCTGAAGATCTCCCCAGAACATTTCCCATCTTTGATTAGGACTCAGTATCTGTCTCAGGGCTCAAGAGATCAGGGATCCACTGCCCCTCCTGTTTCTCCCGGGGTGGGGGATCTCACGGGGTTTTTGGAAAACTCCTTGGAGGTTATTACAGAAAAAGCTACTGTCCTTGTTACCTTGGCACTAGAGTCGGATAAATTCTTTGTTCTTAAATTATATTTCAAGAACTTTAATGAGGTTTTTTTAGGCTCCAATGTGAGAATATTTCCTAATGTATCTCGTGCCTCACAGCTGAGAAGGAAGGACTTTTTGGCCCTTCGCCCCAGGGTTTTAGCTCTGGGGGCAACCTTTCAGTTAAAATTTCCTGCCAAATGTTGTGCTTCATTTAAACAGAAAGTATATTTGTTTTTTGAGCCTAGGCAACTTCAGGAGTTTTTGGAAGCTAGGGAGGATGTGTCGGTTGAAGTTGCTGTGCCCTCTCATTTGGCTGATGCTTAAGTCTCCACCTGCCTGTATTGTGTTTAGAGATTAGGTAGTTTAGGACCTTTAGGGGTTCTTTACTTTCCTTTTGAAATTTTGTTTCTTAGTACTTCCTCAATATTTCTTCACTTGTGGTCTAATATTGTAAATGGGTGAGTTGTTTCGGTAGGATGTATATTTCTTATTTTTTCTTGGAATGACCATTTTCTTTTTCATTCAATATGTTTATGTTTATTTATTTGATATACTGCCCTACTTTATCAATCAGAGCGGTTTACAATTCACAAACAATTAGAAACAGGCACAGGGCCAGAAAGGAAGTTACAATTGTTGATAGAATAGTACGAGAGAAAGGATACAGAACTATATGTAGGGGACAGGATCAGACAAGAGGGGAGGGAAGGTCATAGGCCAAGCAAAAGAGGTGGGTTTTTAGGTCTCGCTTGAAGGTGGCGCGATGGGGTTCTAACCGGAGGGAGGTGGGGAGTGAATTCCAGAGTGCGGGGCCGATGAAAAAGAAAGCAGAGGAGTGGGTGGATTGAAGGTGAGAGAGGGAGGGGGAAGGGAGATTAAGGCAGTTGAGGTGGAAGGAGCGGGGAGTGTGTCTGAGGGTGTGGAATGTAACTTTTGGATGAATTATTCATTAATAACTGATAATTTCTTTTTTTTAAAATTTTTTATTTATCAGAATAATGGTTGAGGCATGGATAAGTGTTTTTGACTTCTTGTCTTTGACGTAAACTGAATATATAGCAGGAATATGCTCAGTTGACTTCCTCTACCCAATTCCAGATTTCATGGTATCAGAAAATCAACTTTACCTATCCAAAGAAGAGATAATGTAGATGGTGCTTTTCATAATGAAGTTGATAATGTGTTAAATGATTTACAATGGAAGTCAGTCTAAAAATGCATATCAAAAGGATCTGTGTGGTGTTCACAACGTGGACAGGGTCTCAAAGTCACTTCTTGAAACATGAGTTCTGCTTATTTTTATTTGCCATGGACAATAAATATCTTTCTGCTGGAAAATTTTTCCAGGTCCTCAATTTGGATATATCGAGTCCTTGGTGACTACCTGCCTTTTATCTGATATACGAGCTGTCAAAAATATTGTTTTTCAAGATAGCCAAGAAGGCATTTTGTCATTGTTTTCAACAAAGACATATACGGAATTCAATAGCAAGCTAACGCACGTAAAGAAACCTTTTACAAAATTGAAAGGTGTATAAATCAAGATAAGAGGTTTTCCTTAATACGCTGTAACATCCCTGCCAGTTTTCATTATTCTGTGACATGAGGTGCAAATGGATGTTTAATAATAAATATTCATCTGAGTCACTTGACTTTATTAGTCTATTTTTTAATGCACGGTGTGCATTTTGTCCATGTAAAACAAGAGAACTACTTTACATTAGCATACAGCACATTTTTATGTCTTACAGGTTATTACAACCATGTTATTGTGAGACACTGTGATTGATGTTGAGCAGCTAGAGCAAATCAGTATGTTCAAGGTCATTGTTTTCAGAGTTTCAAAATCATTGAGATTTGTTTTTGTGTGTAATTTACTGTGATTGAAAAGACAGAAAATATTAATTGTAGTACATTTCATGGCCAGATTGGTGGGCAGACCAAAATTTTATGAACCTGATTCTTTTATGGGATGGGTAAAATTAGCTTGAATTTGTCACTCCTTGAAAGGAAATTTAAAACATAAAAAGATAAAAAATTAAGCCCACATAGACAAAAGTTAACAGGCCTCTATAACAGAAGTCCAAAAGGTGCCTACTTTAAGCCCTATTTTATAAAGGCAACAAAAGCGCCCATCTGTCTTTCTGAAATAGGTTCCCAGAATTAGACCCAGCAGCGCACAAATCCTCACTCACACCTTTACACGTGCTTTGAAGAACATGCAAGTGTGTGTGCGTGTTTTCTATGGGGTATATTTACTAAAGTGTGCTAAGGGTTTGCACTTGTGTGTTTGGAGCAAAAACTAACATGTGATAGGTGAGATGACCCTGTGCTAATTGTTGGGGGAGCGCCCCACATATTCCCAGAAGTTGCCACATGGAACAGTTCCCTAATCTGTGGCAGCGACATTTGCAGTTACACATTAGGGAACTGAGCTGCTGTAAAGTGCGCTCCTGTTATCCACAACACTGTGTTAATAACCCCGCACTAAGTGCAATGTGCCGTCAACACCCACTCTCCACCCCTAACCCACCCATTTTCCACCCTGCCAAGTACTAAGCAGTGTCACGCCACCACCACTCGCCTCTAGGTAAAGGGGCGTGGATTATTGAAGGAACTTTTTGCTGTATGCTTTTTCAGCTTTTTTTAAAACTATTTCCCTGCAATGCCCTCTGGGAAATGTAGTCCTTATTCAGCTGTATGGGTGCAGCAAGCAGAAAGCTGTAGTCAGGCTCAAGTAGGTAAGGCAAATGACAGAAATTTATTATTTTTATATACACAATGGTTCAATCATACCACACATAGGATTGTTGGTTCAGGATTCTTTGAAGCAAAAATTGTCCAAAACATATCCAACCACAAAATGCAGTTTTAAAGGTTCTCTCTATTGCAGGATACACAGTCTTTACCAGCAAGCCTATTGTATTCCCTTCTTGGCCTTGCTGGCTAAAGCACCAAACAAAAAGCACATTTAAAGTCTGTGGTAAACTTCCCCTTTATAAACACATGGGATCTCAGCCACCCTGCTTGTGGTATAAAGGTACCTTTTTCCTGGGAGACCTTCTTTCAGGACTGGCTTGCTTTTTCTACGTTCCCAGGTTTATAGCTTGGCACAAGGAACAGTCCATTGGAGTGTCCTCCTCAATCAGCTTCACCTCAGGCTCTCCCAGCTGCATAGGCTCTGACTCCCTGTCCTGCTCAGCATGCTCAGCTAACAGCCTCCCGGGGGATCTTGGAGTCTCTCTTGTTCCTGGCTCCAAACCCTCCTGCAGTAGTGCTACATGCCAAATAGCACTCTCTCCAGCTGGAAGCTCCGTTCCTCTGCTCTGCTCTGCTCTGCTCAGCCTGGCTTCCTGCTTCTCCTCTCCTCCTTTCCTTCACTAAATCATTCTCTGCTCTGGGTTTATACTT
Source organism: Ichthyophis bannanicus (assembly GCA_033557465.1). Lineage (NCBI taxonomy): Eukaryota > Metazoa > Chordata > Amphibia > Gymnophiona > Ichthyophiidae > Ichthyophis > Ichthyophis bannanicus. The sequence continues at coordinate 38,604,783 of CM066050.1, read as the reverse complement.
CCAGGGTTCTAGTTCCAACCCCACCCTACTCAGGTGAAGGCAATCAGCCTAACTCCGGGCACCTGAGTGCTTGAAGCATTCACTGCCTAAAGGGTTCTGTGCCTTGTATCCTCTCCCCTTCATTCCACTAGGGGGAGCCTGAAATGTTTTCCACGTGGAAGTTTTCTGATCCCTGGAGGTGTTTATGGTTTTCCTACCCTGTCTTGGTAAAAGGGGGCCCTTTACTAGGGTGAATTCCCTGTCTCTTTGTCCTCCCCTGGACTCTGGATAGGCCTCCTTGCCACAGCAGTTGGCGCAGGATTGATAAAATGCCGGTTGTTTTACCACCCGATAGCAGTTATTGGTTTGGCGTGCTCTGAAGCAAGCATTACCATGCACCTATGTGTGTACATGTATATTTTATAAAATACATGTGGACATTACAATTCTGCCTCTGCTCCACTCAGACTATGGCCTTGGAAAAGCTAAAATATGATCCACATAAAAGCACATGTGATCTCTCAGCATACATTATGGATGTTAGCATGTGCTATGTGGTAGAAGACAATGCATGCCAACACCATTAGCCCACACTGAAATGCAGACGTGCATTGTCTTGCAACTTTGTGTGGGCAGGAGTGGTGTTGGATACGCGCTAAGAAATGAGACATGCCTGGCATGTCGTTAGCACAGGCTCCACACCACATCCATGCTAAGTGCTTTACCACTATTATTGAGGTGGTAGTAAACGCACACTCGCTATGTTCAGCATTGATGGCCAGTGTGCATTAAAGACGCCCTTGCTAACCAGAAAGTGCGGACTCTGCTCTTGAACTGCCCAGTCTCCGCCCCAAACCATGCTAAGCAGTTAGTGCGGCAGCGTATTTAACATCTGGTAATGGTTACCTGCAGCACACTCGGCTCGTAGTAAACCCTAAATTAACCATTACAGCTTAGTAAACACCCCTCTGAGTCTTAGTAAAAGGGGCTTAAACATTTTGTGCACATATACACATACAATTTTATGAGTCTTTTTCCACGTATAAAATACATTTTGCATATGGAGAAAGCTTTCTAAACATACCTCCTATATGGATGAGGGGAATTTTCGAAGCCATGTTAATGGGTAAAGCACAGCCTTACCTACAGGAAAAGGCCTTTAGAGACTTACCCACCCTCTATGCAGGTAAAAGATATATACAAAGTGCATTTCTCACATAGTTTAATCTGCAATAAGGGAAGGCACTTCTAGGGGTGGCGTGAGAGCAGGGTCTAGAATTAAGTGCATACTTTCAAATTTTCATAAATATGTGCATTTTTTACTCAGAAAAAATGTCTTTGAAAATTAGCATGTGTAAAGGTGGGCAGGTGTTTTTCCTAAGATAATTTTCCTTTCAAAAGTATGGGCTTACTTTTTCTGTAAAAGTCTGCCAAAGTCCACAGAGTAAAAAATGCGCATAATTTTCACCAGTGTAGGCAGTTAGAAAATTATCCCCTTACAGGATATGTTTTCTGATACTGGAATCTTGGTAAATGAACATTTATCCTGTGCATGCTCTTTGTAGATATCCTGCCAAACAGAATGGAAGTAGGGTCCCCAAGACAGGATTGGAAAGTCAAGCGTAGTCTTTTTCATTCTGAACAACAAGGCAGAAAGAATTTAACAAACAAGTTTCAGATGGTAACCAGGGCCATCCTGAAGGTTTCTGCCATCCTAAGCAGACCCTCCATACTACCCCCCCCCCCCACCAAGAAGATTGTAGCACCAGCCAGCCCATCACGCCACCCCTCCTCCTGGCATCCATCTTCTCACCTGAAGGAGGAGGGCGGCATGGCGATGCCTCTACTGCATCAGGCTTTAAACTGCCTGCACAAGTGCGCTCACGGCCTGCCGCTCCTGCCACAATCTGATGCAACTTCTTGTTGGAGGGGGCAGGAACGGCAGGCCGTGAGCACGCTATAATGGGTACTTTTTAAAGCCCAGCACAACAGAGGCATCACCATGCTGCCCCCCCCCTCGCCCAGGTGAAGAAAATGGATGCCGTGAGGGGGGTGGCATTGTGGGTCAGGCAGCGATGAACTGCCACTTCACTAGGAGGAGGGGGAGCGATGCCGCCAACCGGCCCTGATGGTAACAATGAAACCTCAATATTCAGAAACCTAACAAGTATCCTACAGATCGTCATGATCTTCTGTTCCATGTGGCCTATTACTTTCCATTCTACTAGCTGAGCTTGTTCCTGAGACTGAGGCGGCAGCTCTTGTGTTTAGAACAAAGAAGTCAGGAAAATAAGTGGTTTCAAGGAAAAGGCACAAAGATGAAATGAACATTCTGTGTGATATTCCACCCACGGCAGTCAGTGTTTTCTTAAACACGGACTACTATGGGCCAAAGGAAACTGGAAATTCAGCAGAAGTGGCTGGGTAACAGCTGTCCAGATAGCCAAATCACTTAAATTAGGCCCAGGGCCAGCCCATCCACTAGGCAGGCTAGGTGACCTCTGTGGGCGCCCATGGCCTGCTGCACCTCCTGCCACGCCACCACCGTCCTCTGTGGAATGCGCTGCCATTTATTCCAGCGGCAGAGTCGGGGGATAGCTAGGCTCGGCAGCAGTGTGTTGGGGGGGTGGGTCAGAAGTGGCAGACCATGTGTGCCAAAGCACATAGCCTGCCACTGAGCCAAGCCGCCCCCTGACCCTGATCCCAGCTGGGGGGCGATGGTGTGGCTCGAGGCAGGGAGGGCGGCATGGCTGAGGGTTCTGCCTGAGGCAACAGAAACCCTTGGGCCGGCCCTGTTTAGGTCTGTAACTAACTTTAGACAGTTGCCTATCTAGTCAGCAGAATGAAAACCACCATTTGGCTAAGGTATTGTACCACCCTCGGACTGCGCTGGCACTATCTGGATAGTACCACAATGGTTAGAGGAACATTCAGTGGCCTTCTCTGGATACTGAGCTGACTATTGGGCTCAGCAGGGTTTATCTGGTCAGCAGGTCCTACTAACTGAATAAAGCCTTTTAAATACTGGGCCCATAATTTACTCAGATATGTCTAGACTTCATACAATTTTTGGAAGATTTAAAGCGTAATGTGAATCAGTGCCCAAGTTCAGGAAAAAGTACACAGAGGAAGTCCGCTACATACTTGACTGAATGAAGAATGACCTGGGGTAGGACTAAGCACTAGTCCATGGGAATAGCTTCAAGGGCAGTAATAGCCAAGGTGCCGCAACCACTAAAATTAGGACCAATTTTGTTCACTTTATACTTCTATGACTTTGAAGAAGGAGCCTGCAGTGAGAGAGAACTAGCCAGGAAATTTGAGATTAGCAAATAATTTTGTGAACCTTTATATTTTTCCTTTTCATACAAAATTATTTTCTCAGCTTGACATCCTAAGAAAATCTACTCAAATTCTTCTGAGCAACTTATTTTAATAAACTATTTTCTCAAATTATACATGTTTCTGTGATCATAGCCTTGAAAGCTTTGAAGAAAATCTCTCCGATGCTGTAAAAGTTGATCTGTGCTGTCTGCAGTTTGTCGTCTTCATCTCTCCTACTCTGTGGAAATCACTGCCACTAACCTGCAATACTGAACCTTATTTTAAGATCTGTAAAGCAGGTATTAAAATGTATCTATTTATGCTAGCTTTTGGGGATGGGTGAGGGGCAGCATGATGGTCGGGCTGGGTGACCTTTCTTTCTTATCCATATTACATAGTAACATAGTAAATATATTGTAGTTCTTGTTTTCCCGTTTCTTAATATTTTATTTGTTTTGATTGTAAACCGCTTCGTTGGTAACACCGTTCTGCTTCCAAATTAAATTCAGTCACACTTTACTAAGTCTGGATCACTGGGAACGAAAATGATACTTAAAATTGTTTGTTGGCTCTAGTTTTCAATTTACACCATTGGGTCAGTACATAGTACTTTTACTTCGGAAGTGCTAAGGATATGTGTGTTAGAACGGGAAGGGATCTCAATTTAAACTATAAATTACTAAAATACATGCACATCTTTGACTGGATTTGTGATAAATCTATGTTTTGTTTGGACAGTACTTGCTTTTCAGGCAAAGCAATTAATGAATGATGCAATTTGAAGGTGCTATTGCATCATACATGATATGAATTGCATCATGCTATTCCTAGAAGTCATAGGTGATGCAATCCAGCCCAGTTTAATTACATCACTCTGCAGAACAAATTGTGCAACATTTTTTAAATGAACGTGATTTTTTCCGTTTAGCCAAAGTGAGAGATGCCTCATAATTGTTTGAACAATGCCGGCCATTTCTGCTACATTTGTGATGAAGTGACTTTTGTATCACAAAAACGCAGTCTAACCACTTTGATTAAGAAAGCCTACTGCCTTTATTTTGGCTGTAAAATGGGAGGTCAGGACAAGAGCTGGGCCCCACACATATGCTGCAACACTAGTGCAACAAATCTTCACCAGTGGTTAAATAGAAAAAGGAAATCCATGCCTTTTGCAGTGCCAATAATTTGGAGAGAGCCGACGGATCATATCAATTGTTACTTCTGCATGGTGCCTCCTAATGGGAAAGAAGAAAACGTGGACTGTGCAGTATCCAAACATTCCATCAGCTATACTCCCAGTACCCCATGGAGAAAGTCTGCTGGTTCTTGATGCTCCAGAATCATTCTCACTTGAGTCAGACAAGGAAGAGAAAGGGGGTGAATCTTCTGGTCCCAAACCATCAATGTTACATGACCCAGCTTTTCTCCCATCCTCCTCCTCCTCTGAACCACATCTCATAAAAGATGGTGAACTGAATGACCTTGTCAGGAATTTGGAACTACCTGAGTAAGACAGAGCTGTTGGGCTCAAGAGTGCAGCAGTGGAATCTCTTGTAAGATGATCTAGCTACATTCTTCCTCATGGATGGTGATCTTGTAGCCTGCAACAACACCGATGGTCTGACAGCAGCGCTCAACATCATTCATTAACCAGATGAGTGGAGACTGTTCATCAATTCATTGAAGATGAGTCTTAAAGCTGTTTTGCTGCATAATGGCAATGTTTTGCCATCGATTCCAGTTGGTCACACAGTCCAGAAGAAGGAAACCTATGACAATAGAAAAGAGCTGTTGACATGCATAAACTATGACCAACGTCAGTGGCAGCTTTGTGGTGATTTGAAAGTCATTGCTTTGTTGCTCAGTCTGCAGACTGGAAACACAAAGTACTGCTGTTTTCTGTGTGAATGGGATAGTCATGTGAAAGATTCCTACTACATCAAGAGAGATTGACCACTCTGACAGTCATTAGAACCTGGAAAGAAAAGTGAGCAAAATCAAGGAATATTTTCTAACCACCATTAGACATTAAGTTGTGTCTAATGAAAAATTATGTCAAGGCCATGGACAAAACAAAACCAGCCTTCAAGTATCTCAGCAGGAAATTTCCGAGATTAAGTTAAACTAAGATAAAGGAAGGCGTCTTTTTGATCCTTGGATTCATGAACAACTTTGAGATGATGCATTTAACTGTGCACTACAAGGCAAAGAATGGACAACATTGAAAGCCTTCCAGTTAGTGCCAACAAGTTTTCTCTGAAACAAGGCAGACTACAGGGAGTTGGTGAAAAAACACCTCAATGCATACAAAAGTCTTGGCTGCAACATGTAACCCGAGAAGTGATATGTTAAGCAACAATAAACCATAAACCAAACATCAAGCCATACTGTACCCAGAACACTTGCATTATGATAACCAGTAGAGAGAATGATATTCTAGATGGCACTTTCGTTTCAACCCCCATTGCATTTCATTGCATTGCATGCCACCATTTTCTCTACCCTGTGCCCCCGCAAATCATTCATCAACTTTGAAAAATAGAAAAGTGTGATTTTCCCCCCCCCCCCCACGCCACCCACATGGGCCTATCTGAACACAAATTTTAGTTCAGTTAGATCCAGCCAATTAGAAATTGGATAGGACACACACACGTGTGGGAATTTTGTCTCTGTTCCTTGAACCGAGGCCAAAAAAAAGATAAAGAGAAGGGGGCCTCAGGGTACATGTCGACTTCATGGTTTATTAAGAAGTCTGTAAGAGAATCCTAACTTTGTAATTAATAACCATTGATTGATTTGCTAGTTTCCACATTGTGTGTTAGACCAAGCATGCATACATTTACCAATGCAGTTCTTCATAAAATAGAGGCATACATATATTTTTGTTTTGCTTTGTGTTGAGGGATTTAGGGGAGGTGTTTCATCGTTTTATTTTTTGTGCAGTTTCATTTTTTGCATAGTTGACACTGCTGGTATTTTTCAGTAGATTATTTAACATGTATACTAGCGGCTTATGCTGCTTGCACTCTGTTTTCAAAGGGGGGCAGAGTACCGTTCAAGTACATTAGCAAATGGCTTGCTTATCAGGCTAAGTACTGATGACCAGGCGGGCACCGATTGCTTTGAAAAATCATGAACTTATTAAAAATAAGGGTGCAACAAATGGCTGTAGTAACTACACAACTTGACTAATTGTTTGCCCATTGGTCTTGATCACTTTGAAAATTAAAGCCCATTATGTTTCTAATAAATCTGTTATTTATATTCACAACAATGAGTACTGGGCATAGTCTTTGATTACTCATAGTATTGGTTCACATAATAAATATGTATCTCTGAACCTAGAAAAAAATAACATATACAGAAATCTATTTGCCACATTACCATAAACATGTTCCATGAAAAAATTGGCAAGGTTAAACTGTCATTGTCTGTCTCTACGTTTAAAAGTAAGAAATTAATACCAGTTAAATAATTCTGTCCCTATATTTTTGATAATAATAAGCAGCAGCATAGTGAAAGGCCCAAGGGGTATGGGGTATATTTGAGCAGGGTATTTGTGTGCCAACACATCTTGCCATTTATCAAACAGTGGCATGAGGTCTCCTGATGCTTCCTGTTCATTTGCCCACAGACTGGCAAGACGTCTAAAAGTCTCCAGGAAAGCTGAAAAGGTTAATTAGTTTTGTTGACCATCTGTTTGTGCTGTGAATAAACGCTTGAAAAAATGTCTAATATGCCGCATTGGCAAGGATTAAATAAATCAATTGGAGGGCTCAGAAGTAACCTATGGATTGCGCTAATATAGCAGGAGTTCATGTAACAAATTTAGTCTTACTGAGCTGTAAAGCCGTTGACCTTTTGGAGCTACAGGACAAGGCTTCCCATGAAGCCTCAAGGTGAAAAGGGAAAACAAAAACAATTACAGATGTGCAAGGAAAGGCGAAGCAGGTACTTTGAGGATAGAAGAGGGATGAGCAACATCAAGTTCTGGCTTCGTCTTGCAAGAGCTCAAACCGATAGTACACTTGCGGGGTTCTTCGGCACCTGACCTGCACCATGCTGGAGGTGGCCTACACGCTGCGCACTGTACAAGTTCTGCTCTGGGATTCGGAATTCTTACAGCATTTTAGTGCTGCTTATTGGAGCTGTGCTTCCAAAATGAAGCACTTCTTTCTCTTGTTCTGCCTTTAATATTGGTTAACGTCTTTTGTTCAAGTAGATCTTACATTTTCACGTTTTGTGGAGGGTGTGCAGAAGAAATAAGCGCATAATGGCCATTTTTTAATTCCTCAAGGCCACTCCGGTTGTCCGTGCAAATCTCTCTCATGCATATTCATTGTGGTTATCTTGAAAACCTGACTGGCTGGATGTGTCTTGAGGACTGGGTTGAGAACCCCTGTTCCAGCTACCTCTCTAAATGTTTTCATAGCAATTGCAGTAGCAGTAATTCAAGCAAGTAACACTGCAAGCAGTCATGAGATTTTCAGTGACGATTTGAAGGAATCTATGGTTTTCTGAATGCATCATTATAATTTTTGCTCTCACTTGGGAAAGTTTCCTTCTCACTAGTTATAAAGCATTAAACAACCGCACAAATTAACATTAATTCCGATACTACAGAGTTCAAAATCTACACCAGCCGCCTAATCAGGTTGCCTTAGTTCCCAAAGTCATAACTAATAAAACTGCAAGTAAACAACAAGAGAAATCAATTCAAACTTCATTAGTATTAATAAACAGAGCCCTTAGAGGCTCACGCACATTTACCATGCACAACTGGTAAAATGAGACCGCCGGGTACTTTAATTATAAATGTAGTGTGAAAGGGTTTGTTTTTCCTTCAGTTGCCATCTGACCCTGAGGTTGTACGTCACTATCCCATGTTACTTTCTCTCATTTATGTGGACAATAATGCAAAAAAGAAACAAAGTAGCCCAGTACAATGAACTAGCATAATGGAATTGGACAGAATTCAGTATCTGTTGTCTTTCACTTCACATTCCGAGTATCATTTTCAGCATATAAATTAACTGTTTTAAACACAGCTAAGAGAAATGCTTTTTTAAAAGTCTATTTACTTGTTTATTTCTGTACATAAATACAAAACTATGTAACATTTCCAAAAGACGAGAAATACTAAAGGAACATAACAGGAGCACAAGAAAGTAAGACGGTCCAATGAGCCCAGTGGTGCTCAATTCGGGTCACTTGAAAATACCCAGCAGCAGATCATATGAAGGACTGTTCGAGCGATGCGGCCGCACAAGCTACAAGTACAGAAAGGACACTGATATCATCACTGGGCTTCCAGAAAGTTCAAAAAGATTGAGTTACGGCATGTGGTCGGGGCGGAGAGGGGCGCCCGATTCGTTAGTCACACAAGGTACATTCTATCTGCCCAGCAGGTTCTAATGGGGAAATCAAATGCCTGTTGCTCATTCATAGAAGTGGTAATCCCCAAGTCCATCTGGCTAATAGATGCCGATGAATCTGCCCTCCAAAAATGTGTCTAACCTTGTTTAAAAAAACAGCTATACTATTAGGAGCATGTTGGAAATAGCTCATGCTGTTAGTCCAGCTTAGTATTTATTTATTTATTTATAAGCATTTATATACCGCCACTTCCATAGATCAGTGGTGGTTTACATTATAACGTTCATAAACTTATATACATTAAACTTATTTAGAAAACCTAATAATGTAACAATGTAACTTTACAATGTAATAATTATGGAACTTATTTACAAATAAATGAGGGTGAAAATAGTAATTTTAACCTGATCCATATACATATAGCAATTTGCTAGTTCTTGAGCATATCTAATGTGTGTTAAATTAGTGTGATGGAAAAAGTGGGAGGGGAATAAGTTAGGTTGTTTGTAGCTGTTGGTTCATGTCGGGAGAACCATACTATTAGATGAAGAGGTGCGTTTTGAGTTTTTTACGGAATGTTTGAAGATCTTTAATCAGTCTTAAGTTGTCGGTGAAGGACATTCCAGAGGGTCTGGGCCACGTAGGTAAATGCTCTGGAGCTGACTGCTTTATTGATACTGCGGTTGTGTGTGGGTTTGGATAGCGTGTTCTGAGAGCAGGTCCTTCTAGCTCTTATGTAGTCAGGTAGCCTAAGGAGGGAGAATAGATGGGAAGGGGCAATTTTGTTGTATAGCTTGAAAAAATCATTCTGTATTTGTATTTGGTTCTAGTCGCAATGGGCAACCAGTGGAGGCAATGCAGTAGTGAGGTGATGTGATCAGAGTGGTGGGCCTTGCAGATTACATGGGCAGCTAAGTTTTGAACACCACAAAGCTGTCTCAGGGAAGCAATAATCCAAAATACAAATCAAACCCTGTACTATGCTTTACTCAAATAGTAACAACCAATATTAATCTTATTACAATAATTTCTTTTAGCAGGCAAAAATGACCTCAGGATGGCTAATATCCCTCATACAGTGACAAGTCACTATAGGGAAATAGCAGACGCTTCACATCACAGGTCAAATAGCCTATACCATCCAACCCAATAAATACAACCAATTTTACAAACTTAATACACCCCAAACAATTCACTCAGGAACCTATATCCAGTAATCTTAAATAATCATGGCAGTACATCTGGAGTCATCAGTGCAGTCCCAAAGCTGAAAAAACATAACACAGAATATTTAAGTGAGACGCTTTTAATGAGTGTGTGTTATTTTTGTGGTGAATGTTTGTGAAGATTACTGGATATAGGTTCCTGAGTGAATTGTTTGGGGTGTATTAAGTTTGTAAAATTGGTTGTATTTATTGGGTTGGATGGTATAGGCTATTTGACCTGTGATGTGAAGCGTCTGCTATTTCCCTATAGTGACTTGTCACTGTATGAGGGATATTAGCCATCCTGAGGTCATTTTTGCCTGCTAAAAGAAATTATTGTAATAAGATTAATATGGTTTTTGAAGAGTGGTCTAAGATGTATCATTTTTAACTAGTAAACATGCCTTTGCCAACAGCACGGACTAAAAAACGCAATTTATTATCTCACTACATGTCTTTTTTCTTTTTTTGTGCATGTCTGTACTAGGGATGTACTTTCATTTGTAATGATAGTAGTGATCTGGGTGAAACAGGAAATGACAACATTGACTTCATTTCCCAGTTACCATCAGGTTTTTTTTTGTTTTTTTAAACTGCTTTCAAGTCAGTTCTACTCCTGGGGACCCAGGAGCTCCTGGGTTTTCTTGGCAAGCTATGACCAGAAGTAGATTGCTAGGCCTTTTCTTCCAAGGCAATGGAGAGTAAAGTGACATGCCCAAGGCCACAAGACGTGCCAGTCAGAATCAAACCCTGATCTCTTGGGTGCTAGGCTGTTTCTCTAACCACTAGGCTACTCCTCCACTCTGTGAAAGTGCAATGTGTGCCTTTGAGTTAATGCTGACTCCTGGAGATCCAGCAGCTCCTGGGTTTTCTTGGCAGTGTGACCAGAAGTAGACTGCCAGGCCTTTCTTCCGAGACAATGGAAGGTTAAGAGACTTGTCCAAGGCCACAAGGAGTGCTAGAGGGAATTGAAACGTGATCTCTTGGTTATCAAGCCAGTGTTCTAACCTTTAGGTGGGCTACTCCACCACACTCTACCACAATAGTACCATCGGTAACATATACCATTGCGAGAAAATGATACAAGACTAAAAAAATGAAAACTGAAAACAAAATGAAAGTGTTTGGCCTGAATACCCTAGTCTGTACAAGGCAGCAGGTACATATACTCTACTCTGCCAAGTTATCCAGTTCCAGGAGGGAGATGTTTGGGCCTGTACTGGTTTGAAATTACATCCCAAAGCAGAGTGGAATTTGTAGTCCCTGATTCTGCCCATTGAAATCAGTGCTGCAGGTCCCATAATGCATCAACATAAGCTTGTCAGAAATTCAGGGCTGGCTTAAAATCTCCCTGCTGTAGGTGGGTAACTTGACAGTGCTGTTTAATGGACCCATGACACCGCAGTGAGTGAAATTAGAGCACCGTTGCCCAGAAAGCTTTAGCAGAAGGTCTGGGAGGAAGAGAAGTGGGAGAAAAAACACAGGGAAAAGAAGGAGGAGGAATGAAATGCATGGGGGGGGGGGGGAGAAGGGAAAACCTGGGGGAAAGGAGAGTATGGAAGAGGGGAAGAGCACGTGTGGAGGCTGATGTTTGGAGGGGTGGTAAAGAAGACCACACATCTCAGCATTAGCATTTTTTTCTAGAAAGAATCACTGGTGTGTGAGGGGACATGGGGGGTGAGATTGGAAGTGGGGGGTACAGTATAAGTGACATTTTAGAGGGCGATGTCTAGTAAGAATCTGGAACCTCCAGAGCAGAACATCCAAAAATCCAAGGGCGTGGCAGCAGTGAAGGGAGGCGTGTTTATATAAGCACCTTCTGAAATCCCTCCCATCCCCACCCTGAAAAATGAACATCCCTGTACTCGGTTATGGGCCCAATTTTCAATCAGCCACAGCTCTCAAAAATCAGTGAGATATTCAGCAGCAACAACCTGGGCTTAGCGGTGTTATCCATATGACACTTAGCGCTGACGGTGCCCTCGCTCCATTCACAAATCATCCCTGCAATGATCAGATAGTGTCGGGGTGGTCTGTAGAAATATTCAGTGCTGCTGAATATCTTGGCCAGCACCCTTATCCGGACAGACTTCTGTTGGCCGTCTAGCTAAGGGTTTGAATGTCTGCCACTTGAATGAAAATCTCTCAGATAACCATCATATTCAATTAATTGGCATTGTCTATTTCACAGACTGCAACCCAAACGATGGCAAACCATGGCAGCAGCAAAGGGAACCCAACTGTATGTGGCGTCCACAGATTAAACAGACAAAATATTAACTAAAAGCATGATTTATTGAACAAAGCAAAGTCTTGAATTGATATGAAGGGAAATGAATAATTATTTACACTGTAGTTATTACCCCGATGAAAAAGAAACAGTGTTCCGATCCTCCCAGGAATCGTCCAGTTGGCACGAAACACTTTTTTCACTCAATTCTCCTAATGAGTCCAAATTAGAAGCAGGGCAATAGTTCGCCAGCTCAGAGGTCCGAAGGGATGTTTTCTTTAAAATTGGGTGATCATTACTCGCTTGAGTGGATCAGGAAATATGCTCTTAATTAAAGAGCTAATGATAATCCTCAAAATATTAGAATCGTATCCTTTTTTAGAACATATCAGTCAGAAGGGACAGAGGTCCAAAGGACAGTTATAGCACACAAAATGGGATATTAAAGAGATAACATCCTCCAGGAAAGCTGATGGGTATTTGCCCCAAACAGAAATGGTAGAAACAGAGAAGGAATCACTGGATTCAGTGACCAGTGCATCATAAGAACTGTGACAGGGAAAAACCTTATCAGAAAACTGGCCAGGGATTCAAGACTTGGGACTGTGAGCTGCCTGTCTAGAAATTGGTTTCTCAAGTAGCCCTTTCACAACTTAAGAGTTGTCTTTGTTGATTTAAAGAATCCTTAAATTTAGATGTAAAATATACTTTCTTAGTATTTTGAGTCAAGGGTCCATAATTCCTAAGATACTGCTGATAAAACTTATTGGACCATGCAGTCTCAGTTTATAAACAAGTAATTTTAACATGCAGTGCTATGAAGTAAAAACTGAAAAATGAAAAAAAAACCCTTGGTATAAGAGTAGCAACCAATGATGGTAGCAAGGGCTTAAAGTGTTCTGGTATAAGAGTAGCAACCGATGATGGTAGCAAGGGCTTAAAGTGTTCTTAAACTATGTATGCACGATCATACCCATTCTGACAATCGCTTCTCACATTAAAAAAAATATTTTCACTTAGAAGCTGAGTTTTGTAGATGGTTATCGGTAGAAACATTTTACAGAAGTGGTTGCTATAAGAACATAAGAACATAAGATATGCCATACTGGGTCAGACCAAGGTCCATCAAGCCCAGTATTCTGTTTCCAACAGTGGCCAATCTAGGTCATACGTACCTAGCAGTTTCCCCAAGGGACACAGGTTCCACAATGCTTGTATTGGTTCAAGCATTGATATCCTGGGTCCCTTCTTAATAATGGTTTATGGACCTTTCCTCCAGGAACTTGTCCAAACCTTTTTTAAACCCAGCTACACTAACAGCCTTTACTACATCCTCCGGTAACAAATTCCAGAGTTTGATTACACGTTGAGTGAAAAAATATTTTCTTTTATTAGTCTTAAATAGTTTACCCTGTAGCTTCATTGCATGTCCCCTAGTCTTTCTATATTCTGATAAGGTAAACAATCGATCTACGTTTACCCGTTCCACTCCGTTCATTAATTTATAGACTTCTATCATATCTCCCCTCAGCCGTCTCTTTTCCAGGTTAAAGAGCCCCAACCTTTTTAGCCTTTCTTCATAGGAGTAGCCTTCCATCCCCTTTACCATTTTGGTGGCTCTTCTCTGAACCTTTTCTAAAATTGCTATATCCTTTTTAAGATATGGCGACCAGAATTGCACACAATATTCAAGGTGCGGTCTCACCATGGAACGATATAGAGGCATTATAATATCTTTTGTTTTATTTTCCATTCCTTTCCTTATCATACCTAGCATTCTATTTGCTCTCTTGGCCGCCGCTGCACACTGGGCCGAGGGTTTTAACATGGTATCCACAAGGACGCCTAAATCTTTTTCTTGGGTGGTGGTTCCTAATGTGGAACCTTGCATCGTGTAACCATAGTTTGGGTTGTTCTTCCCTAGGTGCATAACCTTGCACTTCTCCACATTAAATTTCATCTGCCATTTTGATGCCCAGTCTTCCAATTTATCAAGATCCTCTTGCAATTTTCCACAATCCTCCTGGGTTTTAACAACTTTAAATAGTTTTGTGTCATCAGCAAATTTGATAACCTCACTCGTTATTCCACTTTCCAGGTCATTTATGAATATGTCAAAAAGCAGCGGACCCAGCACAGATCCCTGGGGTACACCACTATTCACCTTTCTCCATTGGGAAAATTGGCCATTTAGCCCTACCCTCTGCTTTCTATCTTTTAACCAGTTCCTGATCCACAGTAGTACACTGCCTCCTATCCCATGACTCTTTAGTTTTGCCAAAAGTCTCTCATGAGGGACCTTGTCAAAGGCTTTCTGAAAGTCCAGATACACAATATCAACCGACTCACCTTTGTCCACCTGTTTATTCACTCCTTCAAAAAAACATAACAGATTAGTAAGACAAGATCTTCCTTGTCTAAAGCCATGTTGGCTGTCTCCCATTAGGTCATGACTATCTATATGCTGAGTAATTTTATTCTTTATGATGGTTTCTACCATTTTTCCCGGTACTGATGTCAGGCTCACCGGTCTGTAGTTTCCCGGATCACCCCTCGAACCCTTTTTAAAAATTGGTGTTACATTGGCGATCCTCCAATCCTCAGGTATTAGAGATGATTTTAATGATAGTTCACAGATTACTGATAGCAGGTCTGCAATCTCAAATTTCAGTTCTTTCAACACCCTTGGATGTATACCATCCGGCCCAGGTGATTTGCTACTCTTCAGTTTATCTAATAGTTGTAGGACATCTTCCCGATGTATCGATATTTCCTTCAATTCTTCCACACCTTTAAATACCACTTCAGTCGTGGGTAACATCCCTACATCTTCCTCAGTAAAGACCGAAGCAAAGAATTCATTCAGTCTCTCCGCTATCGCCTTGTCGCCTCTTAGTGCTCCTTTAACCCCTTTATCATCTAATGGACCAACTGACTCTCTCACGGGTTTTTTGCTACGAATGTACTTGAAAAGGTCTTTATTTCGCGTTTTTGCTTCCGCAGCAAGCTTCTTCTCAAATTCTCTCTTTGCCTGCCTTATCAATGCCTTGCATTTGACTTGCCAGTGCTTGTGCTGTTTCCAGGTTTCATCATTTGGCTCTTTTTTCCATTTCTTGAAAGATGCTTTTTTGGCAACAACAGCCTCTCTGACCTCAGCTTTAAACCATGCTGGCAATTTATTTGACTTCCTTCCACTTTTCTTAAAGCGTGGAATACAGCTGGTCTGGGCTTCCAAGATAGTATTTTTCAACAACACCCAAGCTTGATGTACGTCTTTAACCTTTGCAACTGCTCCTTTTAGTTTTTTCTTAACTGTTTTCCTCATTCTATCATAGTCTCCCTTTCGAAAGTTAAGGGGTAGTACTGTGGATTTCCTTACTATCCCTCCTCCACTAATTAAATCAAAGGCGATCATGCTATGATCACTATTGCCAAGTGGCCCCAACACCCTTATCTCTTGCACTACATCTGGTGTTCCACTAAGGACTAGGTCTAATATTGCTTTCCCTCTGGTCGGTTCATGAACCAGCTGCTCCAAGAAGCAGTCATTTATTTCATCTAGGAACTTTATCTCCCTAGCATGTCCTGTTGTGACACTGACCCAGTCGATGCCGGGATAATTGAAATCACCCATTATTATTACTGCACTGTAACTCCTGCTAGCTTCCCTGATTTCTTTGAGCATTTCATCATCCATTTGTTCATTCTGGCCAGGCGGACGATAGTACACCCCCACTGCCATCGCCTTCCCCTTTTTACATGGAATTTCAATCCATAGAGATTCTACAGCAAATTTTGTTTCTTGCAAAACTTTAATCCTTTCTGACTCAATGCCCTCTCTAACATAGAGCGCAACCCCTCCACCAATTTGATCAGCTCTATCATTTCGATATAGTTTGTACCCAGGTATCACAGTGTCCCACTGGTTGTCCTCCTTCCACCATGTCTCTGATATTCCAATCATATCTAACCTCTCGTTTAGTGCTATATATTCTAACTCTCCCATCTTGTTTTGTAGACTTCTAGCATTTGCATACAAGCATTTTAGAGACTGTATTTTATTCATATTAATTTGGCTATTGGTAGACATGGGTAATTTGGGATCTTTAAGTTCTGTCTGCTCCATACTCGAGGGCATTTGGGCTACTTTACTCTTTTTTGGAACCTCTCTGCTTTTTGTAGTATCCTTCAAGGATACATTCTTCCGAACCATGCGCTCTTGGGCGACTGTCGGCTTTCCCCTATTATCTAGTTTAAAAGCTGCTCTATCTCCTTTTTAAAGGTTAATGCCAGCAGCCTGGTTCCATCCCGGTTAAGGTGAAGCCCATCCCTTCGGAAGAGCCCCTCCTTTCCCCAGAATGTTCCCCAGTTCCTAACAAATCCGAACCCCTCATCTCTGCACCATTGTCTCATCCACGCATTGAGACTCCGGAGCTCTGCCTGCCTATTGGGTCCTGCGCGTGGAACGGGAAGCATTTCGGAGAACGCTACCCTGGAAGTTCTGGATTTCAACTTCCTACCTAAAAGCCTAAATTTAGCTTCCAGAACCTCCCTACCACATTTTCCTATGTCATTGGTACCAACATGTACCAAGACAGCAGACTCCTCCCCAGCACTATCTAAGACCTTATCTAGGTGGCGTGTGAGGTCCGCTACCTTCGCACCAGGCAGGCATGTTACCAGGCGATCCTCACGTCCACCAGCCACCCAGCTATCTACATGCCTAATGATCGAATCACCAACTATAACTGCTGTCCTAACCCTTCCCGCATGGGCACTTGGCCCTGGAGAAACCTCCTCGGTGCGAGAGGGGTTTACATCACCTGGAGGACAGGTCCTAGTTACAGGATCACTTCCTGCCACACCAGGGTGATGCTCTCCTGTCACGTGACCTCTCTCCTCCATGGCAACAGGGATGCTGCCAGACTGGAGGTGGGACTTCAGGACTATATCCCTGTAGGTCTCGTCTATGTACCTCTCTGTCTGTCTTATGTTTTCCAAGTCTGCTACTCTAGCCTCTAGAGAACGGACTCGTTCCCTGAGAGCAGAGAGCTCCTTGCACCTAGTGCACACGTAAGACCTCTCACCAGCTGGGAGAAAATCATACATGTGACACTCAATGCAAAAGACTGGAAAGCCCACATCCCGCTGCTGGACTGCTGTCTGCATCTTAGTTTTAAGTTTGTGTTTAGATCTTTAAGTTCTATATGTACTAAAGGGTGCAATGGATATTTATACCACTAAAACTGTACCTAAGAAGTTTAATATACCTTGTTCACCTGAAGCTTAATTAATCTCAGGTCCTTGGTGTATGACTGATTTGGGTAATGAGCTTCACCTGAGAGCACCTCCTGTCTTTTAAGTTGTGCAAGTACCTATAAAGCTGTGATTTTCCCAGGGGAGGGTGGGTGTGGGGAGGGAGGGAGGGATATAACACTTATTAAAAAAGGGCTGCTACACAGTACCTTGTCCTGTGCTGCTGAGGAAAACTATATTCTGATTTGATTTAAATTATAGCTCTTTGCTGCTACTAGGCTCTAACCTATTATGAAATTTAAACTACAAGCTCTCTGCTGGATTCTAAATTTAACCAGAAAGCTCTCTTCTGTGTTTTAATTTGAAACTAAAAGTACTTTGCTGATGCTAGGCCCTGAGTGACTATGAAATTTAAACTACAGCTGTCTACTGGGTATGAAAGGTAACCAGAAAGTTCTCTTCTGTGTTTTTAAATTGAATCTTAAACTGTTGCTACTAGGCCCTGACTGATTTAACAAAAAAAAATAGTGGGTTCACAGATTAATTAGCTTTAAAAGAAAAACAATTCCTTTCAGAAAAATTCCCAGAAGTATATACTCACAATTTCAGATTTCTCTCCAGAAGTAACAGCCCCCCATTTCCAGTCCGTCAATATATTAGAGCTATTAACCTCTGTGTGAAATCTAGATTTAATTTGTGGATAAAACTTGTTGGCCATGAGTAGACAACACCACTTACAACATCTATGTTCTGCAATCCTCATTGACTCTTTGCCTTCAGCTAAATGAGAAGAATATCAAGAGGCTCTGACTTTTGCATTTGGACACAGCATTCTCCTTTCAGGGACTACATAACCCACCTGCTCATGACCTCATAAGAACATAAGATATGCCATACTGGGTCAGACCAAGGTCCATCAAGCCCAGTATTCTGTTTCCAGCAGTGGCCAATCTAGGTCATACGTTATGTCACCACCAGGTGGGCAGACTGCCTCCTGGCTAGCAGGCCTGCGTCTGGTGGCAAGAAAATATAGTTGCACGCCTCGAGTGGTAAAGGCAAATTAGGATTTATTCCCCTCCCGGGGTCGGATCATTCAAAACAACAAAACACAAGTACTCAAAATAAATAAGCCATGGTTGCTGGCAAAAACATAAAGGAATAAACAGAACAATTTCTTCTTGCTTCAAAGTAAAGTTAGGCATTCACATACAGGAGATATAGTGTTTTCTTCTCTCACACTATACAGCTCTGACTAGCACAAAGATCCTATTTTATCTGATAAAATCAGTGTGCAATCCATCGGGTCACCATAGCTAGAACAGTCACTAAATGTATCAATTATCATCGGTTTCCTGCAAGCTCTCAGAACCTTCCTTATTAAAGTAGGCTTGCAAATTCCCCTGTGCCGTGCCGTCACAGTACTTCCTGGCAGCACTTTCTCTAGGGCTGGAATAACTGCCCTGGTACTCTTTAGCGTCTGGGAGAGAGAGAAGCCACCCCTCAGGGTTCTTATAAACTCTCTTCCTAATATCAGGTTTTAGCCTGCGTGGCTTTCTCTGACTCTTAGGGCTTTCTATAATGTCCTCTTCTGACATACATATGTCTTCTGGGTAATGTCTGCCTTTCACTGGAGGTTTCACTTGCCCGTTGCTCAGCTCCCTGTTTGAATCCTTCTGTGGGGAGTAACAACCCTGCCCCCACCTTGGACTTCCTGCACGAGGCTGCTCAGCATTCACTCTATCAAAACTTTTATCATTCACCACTCTTAGCTTCCCACTATAATCACTCTTCAGGTCACAGCTCCCTGATACATACGGTTTTGCCTTTTGCTTCCATTCACTCTGGCTGTAACGTAGCCTTCGTGTTCCACAGGGCTTGTAATCAAGAGAACACTCACACCTGCTCTCTGCTTCTGCTAGCTGCTTCCTTCTGTAGGACTCTGGGTAGCTACTCGTGTGAATCCTTCCTGTCTCTGGCTCTGACTCACTTCCTGGGTCAAAGTAGAAAAGCCCTCCTGCTTCCTCTCGGCTAGCTGCTTCAGGTAAATCAGCTTGTTCTAACAGCTCTCTCCGTTTAGCCAATTCTCTCTGCTCTTCTTCATGGTGTTCTAACCCTGTGTTCCCTGCACTGTCCTTATAAGGGCTGTAAGCTCTTCCCCTTCTCAGGTGCACGC
Source organism: Ichthyophis bannanicus (assembly GCA_033557465.1). Taxonomy (NCBI): domain Eukaryota; kingdom Metazoa; phylum Chordata; class Amphibia; order Gymnophiona; family Ichthyophiidae; genus Ichthyophis; species Ichthyophis bannanicus. The sequence goes on along the minus strand of CM066050.1, from coordinate 38,585,240 downwards.
TATCAGGAACTAGGGCATGTTTCCCAGCTGAGTGTTTTTTCAGACCTCGTGGCTGCATTTGTTTCTGTTGTCCCTGACAACAGCTGCTCACATGGTCTGTTTTCCTGTCAGCTTCAGGACTGAAATGCCGTGAATCTTGTGTTTTTAAGGTATAAAATGGGGCTTCTTCATCACAGTACCTAGCAGTTTCCCCAAGGGACACAGGTTCCACAATGCTTGTATTGGTTCAAGGATTGATATCCTGGGTCCCTTCTTAATAATGGTTTATGGACCTTTCCTCCAGGAACTTGTCCAAACCTTTTTTAAACCTTGCTACACTAACAGCCTTTAGTACAACCTCCGGTAACAAATTCCAGAGTTTGATTACACGTTGAGTGAAAAAATATTTTCTTTTATTAGTCTTAAATAGTTTACCCTGTAGCTTCATTGCATGTCCCCTAGTCTTTCTATATTCTGATAAGGTAAACAATCGATCTACGCTTACCCGTTCCACTCCGTTCATTAATTTATAGACTTCTATCATATCTCCCCTCAGCCGTCTCTTTTCCAGGTTAAAGAGCCCTAACCTTTTTAGTCTTTCTTCATAGGAGTATCCTTCCATCCCTTTTACCATTTTGGTGGCTCTTCTCTGAACCTTTTCTAAAATCGCTATATCCTTTTTAAGATACGGTGACCAGAATTGCACACTATATTCAAGGTGCGGTCTCACCATGGAACGATATAGAGGCATTATAATATCTTTTGTTTTATTTTCCATTCCTTTCCTTATCATACCTAGCATTCTATTTGCTCTCTTGGCCGCCGCTGCACACTGGGCCGAGGGTTTTAACATGGTATCCACAATGATGCCTAAATCCTTTTCCTGGGTGGTGGTTCCTAATGTGGAACCTTGCATAGTGTAACCATAGTTTGGGTTGTTCTTCCCTAGGTGCATAACCTGCACTTGTCCACATTAAATTTCATCTGCCATTTTGATGCCCAGTTTTCCAATTTATCAAGATCCTCTTGCAATTTTTCACAATCCTCTTGGGTTTTAACAACTTTAAATAGTTTTGTGTCATCTGCAAATTTGATAACCTCACTCGTTATTCCACTTTCCAGGTCATTTATGAATATGTCAAAAAGCAGCGGACCCAGCACAGATCCCTGGGGTACACCACTATTCACCTTTCTCCATTGGGAAAATTGGCCATTTAGCCCTACCCTCTGCTTTCTATCTTTTAACCAGTTCCTGATCCACAATAGTACACTGCCTCCTATCCCAAGACTCTTTAGTTTTGCCAAAAGTCTCTCATGAGGGACCTTGTCAAAGGCTTTCTGAAAGTCCAGATACACAATATCAACCGACTCACCTTTGTCCACCTGTTTATTCACTCCTTCAAAAAAACATAACAGATTAGTAAGACAAGATCTTCCTTGTCTAAAGCCATGTTGGCTGTCTCCCATTAGGTTGTGACTATCTACATGCTGAGTAATTTTATTCTTTATGATGGTTTCTACCATTTTTCCCGGTACTGACGCAGGCTCACCGGTCTGTAGTTTCCCGGATCACCCCTGGAACCCTTTTTAAAAATTGGTGTTACATTGGCGATCCTCCAATCTTCAGGTATTAGAGATGATTTTAATGATAGTTCACAGATTACTGATAGCAGTTCTGCAATCTCAAATTTCAGTTCTTTCAACACCCTTGGATGTATACCATCCGGCCCAGATGATTTGCTACTCTTCAGTTTATCTAATAGTTGTAAGACATCTTCCCGATGTATCGATATTTCCTTCAATTTTTCCGCACCTTTAAATACCACTTCAGTCATGGGTAACATCCCTACATCTTCCTCAGTAAAGACCGAAGCAAAGAATTCATTCAGTCTCTCCACTATCGCCTTGTCGCCTCTTAGTGCTCCTTTAACCCCTTTATCATCTAATGGACCAAATGACTCTCACAGGTTTTTTGCTACGAATGTACTTGAAAAGGTCTTTATTTCGCGTTTTTGCTTCCGCAGCAAGCTTCTTCTCAAATTCTCTCTTTGCCTGCCTTATCAATGCCTTGCATTTGACGTGCCAGTGCTTTTGCTGTTTCCAGGTTTCATCGTTTGGCTCTTTTTTCCATTTCCTGAAAGATGCTTTTTTGGCAACAACAGCCTCTCTGACCTCACCTTTAAACCATGCTGGCAGTTTTTTGGACTTCCTTCCACTTTTCTTAAGGCGTGGAATACAGCTGGTCTGGGCTTCCAAGATAGTATTTTTCAACAACACCCAAGCTTGATGTACGTCTTTAACCTTCGTAACTGCTCCTTTTAGTTTTTTCTTAACTGTTGTCCTCATTTTATCATAGTCTTCCTTTCGAAAGTTAAAAGGTAGTACTGTGGATTTCCTTACTATCCCTCCTCCACTAATTAAATCAAAGGTGATCATGCTATGATCACTATTGCCAAGTGGCCCCAACACCCTTATCTCTTGCACTAGATCTGGTGTTCCACTAAGGACTAGGTCTAATATGGCTTCCCCTCTGGTCGGTTCATGAACCAGCTGCTCCAAGAAGCAGTCATTTATTTCATCTAGGAACTTTATCTCCCTAGCATGTCCTGACGTGACACTGACCCAGTCGATACCGGGGTAATTGAAATCACCCATTATTATTACTGTGCTGTAACTTTTGTTAGCTTCCTTGATTTCTTTGAGCATTTCATCATCCATTTGGTCATTCTGGCCAGGTGCTCGATAGTACACCCCCACTGCCATCGCCTTCCCCCTTTTATATGGAATTTCAATCCATATAGATTCTACAGCAGATTTTGTTTCCTGCAAAACTTTAATCCTTTCTGAGTCAATGCCCTCTCTAACATAGAGCGCAACCCCTCCACCAATTTGATCAGCTCTATCATTACGATATAGTTTGTACCCAGGTATCACAGTGTCCCACTGGTTGTCCTCCTTCCACCATGTCTCTGATATTCCAATCATATCTAACCTTTCATTTAGTGCTATATATTCTAACTCTCCCATCTTATTCTTTAGACTTCTAGCATTTGCATACAAGCATTTTAGAGAGTGAATTTTATTCATGTTAATTTGGCTATTGTTAGACATGGGTAAATTGGGATCTTTAAGCTCTGTCTGCTCCATACTTGAGGGCATTTGGGCTACTTTACTCTTTTGTGGAACCTCTCTGCTTTTGGTAGTATCCTTCAAGGATACATTCTTCCGAACCATCCGCTCTTGGGCGACTGTCGGCTTTCTCCTAATATCTAGTTTAAAAGCTGCTCTATCTCCTTTTTAAAGGTTAATACCAGCAGCCTGGTTCCATCCCGGTTAAGGTGAAGCCCATCCCTTCGGAAGAGCCCCTCCTTTCCCCAGAATGTTCCCCAGTTCCTAACAAATCCAAAACCCTCATCTCTGCACCACTGTCTCATCCACGCATTGAGACTCCGGAGCTCTGCCTGCCTTTTGGGTCCTGCGCGTGGAACAGGAAGCATTTCGGAGAATGCTACCCTGGAAGTTCTGGATTTCAACTTCCTACCTAAAAGCCTAAATTTTGCCTCCAGAACCTCCCTACCACATTTTCCTATGTCATTGGTACCGACATGTGCCAAGACAGCAGACTCCTCCCGAGCACTATCTAAGACCTTATCTAGGTGGCACGTGAGGTCCGCTACCTTCGCACCAGGCAGGCATGTTACCAGGCGATCCTCACGTCCACCAGCCACCCAGCTATCTACATGCCTAATGGTCGAATCACCAACTATAACGGCTGTCCTAACCCTTCCCTCATGGGCACATGGCCCTGGAGAAACTTCCTCGGTGCGAGAGGGTTTTACATCACCTGGAGGACAGGTCCTAGTTACAGGATCACTTCCTGCCACACCAGGGTGATGCTCTCCTGTCACGTGACCTCTCTCCTCCATGGCAACAGGGGTGCTGCCAGACTGGAGGTGGGACTTCAGGACTATATCCCTGTAGGTCTCGTCTATGTACCTCTCTGTCTGTCTTATGTTTTCCAAGTCTGCTACTTTAGCCTCTAGAGAACGGACTTGTTCCCTGAGAGAAAAGAGCTCCTTGCACCTAGTGCACACGTAAGACCTCTCACCAACTGGGAGAAAATCATACATGTGACACTCAATGCAAAAGACTGGAAAGCCCCCATCCCGCTGCTGGACTGCTGTCTGCATCTTAGTTTTAAGTTTGTGTCTAGATCTTTAAGTTCTTACTTACTAGGGGTTGCTATGGGTATTTATACCAATAAAACTGTACCTAATATGTTTAATATACCTTGTTCACCTAAAGCTTAATTAATCTCAGGTCCTTAGTGTATGACTGATTTGGGTAATGAGCTTCACCTGAAAGCACCTCCTGTCTTTTAAGATGTGTAAGTACCTATAAAGCTATGATTATCCTAGGGGTGGGAGGGAGGGAAATAACACTTATTAAAAGAGGGCTGCTACACAGTACCCTGTCTTGTGCTGCTGAGGTAAGCTAAATTCTGATTTGATTTAAATTATAGCTCTTAGCTGCTGCTAGGCTCTAACCTCTTATGAAATTTAAACTACAAGCTCTCTGCTGGGTACTAAATTTAACCAGAAAGCTCTCTTCTGTGTGTTAAATTTAAACTAAAAGTACTTTGCTGTTACTTGGCCCCGAGTGACTATTAAATTTAAACTACAAGCTCTCTGCTGGGTATGAAATGTAACCAGAAAGCTCTCCTCTGTATTTTAAATTCAAACTTTAATTGCTGCTACTAGGCCCTAACTGATCCAACAAAAAACAGTAGCTTTAATACAAAGAATTCTTTTTCGAAAATTACCAGAAGTATATACTCACAGTTGCAGATTTCTCTCCAGAAGTAACAGTTCCCCTTTCTAGTCCTTCAAGACAGTAGTTTTGGGAGAGAGATTGGAGAGTGGAACGAGGGGAGCTAGCAGTGGAGACTGTGACCGGAGACTATCGGTCTAAGCCTGGGAGGTGACGGTGCGGCTTGAAATTGGGCAGGCACGCCCGGGACAGTCTTTCCCCCCCCTGAGGGGCCTTGAAGGAGTTAAATCGCCTGCTGAGCTTTTGCACCCTTGGAGAGAGATTGGAGAGTGGAACGAGGGGAGCTAGCAGTGGAGACTGTGACCGGAGACTATCGGTCTGAGCCTGGGAGGTGACGGTGCGGCTTGAAATCGGGCAGGCACGCCTGGGACAGTCTTCCCCCCCTGAGGGGCCTTGAAGGAGTTAAATCACCTGCTGAGCTTTTGCACCCTTGGAGAGAGATTGGAGAGGGGAGCTAGCAGTGGGGACTGTGACCGGAGACTATCGGTCTGAGCCTGGGAGGTGACAGTGCGGTTTGAAATCGGGCAGGCACGCCCGGGACAGTCTTCCCCCCCTGAGGGGCCTTGAAGGAGTTATATTTCTCAGTATCCGTCACTGCGGAACGTGTCTGAAGGGGCGTGTCTAAAGGGGCAGGTTCTGCCCCTTAGACGCCATCTTGACGCCTTAATTTAGACATCATTAGTTCCATGTTGCACTGTGTTGGTTGATGTGTTTGCTGTTTGCTGTGTGATTCCTTTCCCCAGATAAGTATTTTCTTTTTTCTTGTAGTTCTGTTTTCTGTATAGGGTGTCATGGGGAAACGGAAAGCTAAGGCAGGGAATAAGAATGCTGGGACCGATTCGGGGGGGGTCTAAGCCCGTCGGTCCCATGGACAAACACTTAATTACTCTCCCCCCTCCCTTGGCTCAGTCTTCTCCCGAAGGGTTTTCTTTGAGCCCTAACGGGAGATTTCCTCCCCCTTGCCCTGGGTCTGCTCTTTCTGCCTCTTCTAGTGTGTTTGCTTTGGCAGATAAGAAATCGGAACGGGGGATGAATTTGCCCATGCCGGTTCAATGTTTAACTCCGGAGGTTGGTTTAGAGCTTCCGGAGCTGACACCTGACGCAGAAGTACCTTGAAGGATTTGTGGGGTGCCTTAAAATGTTTAGATTTGAAGGTGTCTTCTAAATTTAATTCCCTTTGTACTTTTACTCAGGATGCTGTGGTGGCTCTACAGCATCTTGAGGAGAGAGTATCAACTGTTGATTTGGCCTTTTCTAAAATGGAATCTCAGGTGGTTCCTCTTCAAGCGGCTAGTGTAGCCGGTATCAAAGATTCCCTGTTTTTGCATTCAAAGGTGGAATCGCTTGAAAATTCGTTGAGGATGTGTAACCTTAGGTTTTTAAATTTTCCTCAGTCTCCATTGCTTTCTGCTAAGATCTTGTTGGATAAGTATCTTAAAGAAATATTGGCCATTTCTGATGCTATTGATGTTACTCAGATATATTATATCCCCTCAGCCTTAAAAAAGGTTAACTTAGCGGAAGGCAAACTGGATGAGGTGGTTCCCTCTATTTCTAATCTTACTGCCTTTATAGAAGACTCCCTAGAGATTATTTCTTTACGGTCTACCCTACTGGTCACCTTCTCTTCGGTGGTGGCCAAGCAGCGTATACTTAAAGCATATTTTCGTGCGAAAGCAGTGAAGTTTTGTGGACAGGTTGTCAATGTTTTCCCAGATGTTTCACGGTCCACCCAATTGCGGCGTAGGCAGTTTTTATCTTTGAAGCCACGTGTTATTGCATTGGGTGCTACGTTTTTTCTGAGGTTTCCCTGTAAATACGTCAACTTTGACGGTGCTTCCTTTATTTTCGTTGACGTGACGCATCTGGAGAAAGTTTTGACAGACAGACAGGGTTCGGTGGTGGATAAGGCAGATAGACTATAATTTCCCCTTATTCAGTGGGTCTTCTGACCTTGGTTTCTCTTTGATTATTTATTTATTTATTTATTTATTTTATTTAACAGTTTCTTCTATACCGCCCCTTCCAGAGATCAGGGGCGGTTTACATTGAACAAAGATTAGCATACTTCCGTATGTCTTACATGGAACAAGTTTTAACTATGCACACATTTTGTTACATGGAACGTATTTTAACATTAACAATAGTACTTTTTTTTTTTTATACTTATATACAGGTTAATTATATTGAGCGTAACTTATATACAGGTTGTGGAACAATCAGCATGACATAGTTAATTAACATAAGTTATTTACATTATAGAAGTAGCTGTCGGTTAGGGTAAATCGTTTTGGGTGTTGTGTGTCTTAAGTTAAGTATCTTTCTTGTGTTCTTCTTGTGTTAGTCATACCAGAAAGTTCTCCTCTGTGTTTTAAATTTAAACTTAAACTGCTGCTACTAGGCCTTGACTGATTTAACAAAAAATAGTGGGTTCACAGATTAATTAGCTTTAATACAAAGAATTCCTTTTAGAAAATTACCAGAAGTATATACTCACAGTTGCAGATCTCTCTCCAGAAGTAACAGTCCCTTTTTCTAGTCCTCATATGAACAAGTACCTTAACTTCCAATCCACGCAGCCTTGCCAATACAGCCACCATACACCAACATCTCAGACCTGGGACTCAACCCCCAGAAATATATGTATGTCTTGTCACCTATGTTTAAAGTAGACCCCTCGTTATATCCCTAACCACTATGATTGAGGGATAAGGTGGTATACAAAATTGGCTAAATAAATAATCTAAAGACTGTCTTAATAAATTGAGTCTAGGAACTTACTGTAGTGTCGACATTATCAGAATCGCATCGCGTAGCTCCCCGTTAGTGAATAAAAGTATGGTATGTCCAGCTTCATGGAAAAAAAAACAACAACAAAGAAGAAATTGCAGACAAAAAAGAATTCACCAATAGCAGGGAAGAGTCCTCAGCATGCAAGCTAAAATCATCAAGGATGATAACATTACCTTTAGCCATCTGAAGAGGCATAAAGATTTTGACCAATCACAATGGGTCAGGAGAGAGTCTGGTGGGTTATAGATAAAACATAAAGATCAAATTCTAGAATGTAAAAACAGACCATCAAAACCCTGATCCATACAAAAAGTGGCCTAATGGTTAGTGCACTGCCTTGGGAACCAAGAGACCAGGATTCAATTCCCACTAGCACTCCGTGTGGCCTTGGGCAAATCACTTTTACCCTCCATTGCCTCAGAAAAAAAATCCAAGTTATCAATGTCCCTGTTTACAGGGACGTACCGAGACTGAAAAGCGCCAAGCGCGACTTGCACATCGGGCGCGCGCACCCCCCTCTCGCACCTCCATTTAGACGCTTTATGGGGGTGCGGGAGGGGGGGAGTGCGCCCGATCTGCAAGTTGCCGGCACACTAAGCAGGTCTGGTCCCTCCCGGAGAGACCAGACCTGCTTAGTGTGCCGGCGCGAAGACTTAAGGGGCGCATTTCGTCTCTCTGCTGCCTGCCTGCCGCCGAAAAAGTGGCGGCGGCAGGCGACGGCAGAGAGCCGAAATGCGCCCTTTAAGTCTTTGCGCCCTGTGCGGCCGCACCACTCGCACAGAGCTCGGTACGGTCCTGCCTGTTTAATGTACATTACCAAGTTTAGGTTAGAATGTAAACCACTTTGACTAAACGATAATGTGGTATAAAAAATGTTAAATAAATAGGAATAAAGGACAATAGTAACAGACTCAAAAAGACCTGCAACTCCTCCCCCTCCATACACACACCCGCCACCTTTTCTCACTAAGGGTACACATTCCTTATAGTACATTCAGTTTGTTAAATCAATTTGGCATGCACTAATTTTTGTTATCACACATTAACCTATGTTTCTATGTTTCTAATGCATGTAAAGTTGATATGCATGTTTTAAAATGCCTTTTTAATTTGAAAATTTCACATATTACATCAAAGAAAAGCATACAATAAATCGGAGAATTCAAAACAAAGGAAGTATGGAAATGCTAAGGTCCGTATTTCAGGAGAAAATTCCTGATATACCAAAATACTTGATATACCAATAATAATGCAAAACTTTTCTGACACATTGTATGCTTTTCCTTTTCCATTTCTTTGATGTAATATGTGAAAATTTCTAGCATATATTCAACCTTTTTATAAACAAAAAAAGTTTGAAACTGACTGAAAAAATGTCCAAAAATTGGGAAAAGTCCAAAAATGATCTGAAAAGGAACCATACATTTTTGCATGCATGTTCATATTTCCCACCCCAGGCTGATGATCCTATGTGTTATCCATGGGGCAGATCTGATTCAAAAGTAAAATGGCAGTTTCAGTGTGCCATGATTTTATATCACGACTGTATCAGGCGAAAATCTAAAAGAAGATCATAGGTCAACAAACATTTGTTCTTAACCAAATGAAGATTTATATGAAACAACAAACTGAAGCAACAACCAACATTCATTGATGGATAATTGTCCACATGATATAGTGGGTAAAAATGCAATGCAATGTGTGCCTTTGAGTCAGTGCTGACTCCTGGCGACCCAGAAGCTCCTGGGTTTTCTTGGCAGTGTCACCGGAAGTAGATTGCCAGGCCTTTCTTCCGAGGCAACGGAGGATTAAGTGACTTGCCCAAGGCCACAAGGAGTGCTAGCAGGAATCGAACCCTGGTTGCTTGGTTACCAAGCCAGTGTTCTAACCACTAGGCTACTCCTCCACATGATATAGTGGGTAAACCATCAAAAAAAGATCACAATTAGAATATTCTGCAGAGCTGTAATAAGTACTTTCCCCGACCTAAGATAGTGAATGCAAACCCCTCTTTGCCATTGTCAAATTTACCTCAGAACATACTGAAATGGCTAAACAGTCAGCTCTCCTAAAAGCTGTAATCTATACCATGAGCATTAGGCTGCACACACTGGCCAAGCTGAGGGGTACATCAAAGGTCAAATGCTCTCACTTTGTCTCCTTCAGGTTAAACTAATGTTTTAGTGGTGCCATCCTGGAAATTATATCACCAAAGGGTGTAGCAAGTTGTTAGGCGCATTTGTTTAGTTCCTGTTGTCAAAGGTTCAGCAACAGGAAAGTTGTCGTGCCGTACATTACTGAAATGTTGCAGTTCAGGATCCACCGTCTTCCCCCCACCACCCCTGCTGTCAGCCCTCTTGAATAGTGGAGCCCCGTGATAGAGGAAGTTTGGCTTAGCTTGTGGTTTGAAGACTTGCACGCAATCCTCTACTCACACACATATGCATACACATGCAGGCAGCCCTCAACACATACCCACACAGAGCCCATGGCGCACCCCATGACATACCCACACACACATGTACACATATGTACCCCCCGACACTTCCTGTGAGACATACATATGAACTCCCCACATACCTGATTCTGGAAATGGGGGAAATGCATCATTGTGTCACACTGCTAGTGTACCCTTTCAATTTGTTGTTGCTGCCATATGGTAGCTGCCCCTTGTCTTCTTGGCAAGGTGCAACTGGAAGTAGATTGACAGATCTTTCAGTATTCAACTGCAAAAGAATCCAGGTGGGTCCTAGTGGCCATAACAAATAGGAACAGGAAGTGACCACAAAGGAAAAAGAACCTGCCTAACATTCTACTCTCGTAAGAACAGATATAAGCTGCAGTCTGCCAAGCTGATGTTTCAGCAATGCTGGCCTGGAAATGACATCATTAGGGGCAGGACAAGTGCCCAACTGCAAAGCATCAAGATGAGCTTCCAGTGGCCTTAGCAAAGAAGAAGAGAAGGTGACCCACATAGACGTGAGGTTCATGACTGTCATAGTACGTGCAAAACTAACCCATATGGAGAAATTGCCCCAAAAGAGAGTTTCCCAACACTCTCCTCTCACAAGAACACTGACTGCAAAGCATCATTGGGAGCCCCATGTGGCCTTAGTGAATAGGAACAGGAAGCAATCACAGACAAAACAGAACTCACCCCTCCCCTCTTTTCCATTTTTTCTGAATAATTTTTAACATCGTATTTACTTTTCTGAACATTGTTGCAAGCTGCAAAAAATGAAAAATAGGAAAGTAAAAATATGAAGAGTACAATTTGTACTGCCAGTCAAACTGGAAAGCTTCTAAACTGTGTAGTTTCAGCTAAACTGCCCCTTCATTATTCAGATGTGTTGACGAGTTCAGGTAGGGTAAATGGATTGGTGTAGCTGCAGATGACTTACAATGATACATACATATGGCCAATCTTCTTGTTAACACTGCCATTGGAAGAATCCAGAGGCACTTAGAACATCACTGTTGATGGCAGCATTTTGAAAAACTGATTGATCTCATAGGTGTATCATTTTCATATTGTAAAAGCAGTTCCACAGGAATGAAACTCATCCACATGACAATAATTTATGTCTAGGCAATAAATAATTCTGAAAGTTGATCAAGAAATATTCAGGAATGCACAGCATCAGCTTCTTGGCTCCTGCTTGAAAACACAACTAGGGCGGCGCCTTCTTCTAGCGCGCAAGACGACGGCCTTAATGTTTTCAAGGATGTCTTGCCAACAGGCATTATTATAGAAAGTAAAAAATAATTAAGCTTCATAAAGAAGCCTGCCCCATGGTACCTTTTTTATTTGACAAGAGACTTCCATTTCAAGAGCGTAGCACGTCCAAAAACATATTCAAGGGCAAATTCACACACTCCTTTCACTAAATAAAGATTTCCCAAAAGAATTAATTCTTTTATTTTGAAAGTAATGATAAAATTGTATTGCCAAAGTCCAGTCCTGAAAACAAGAACTGTTGATGGATGGGTCTGTCTTAAAGAAACAGCGCCTCTTAAACGAATCAAAATGGCAAACGTGCCATAAGGAGGAGGGTAGGGTCATAATGCATTGAGAGATTAGAACAACAGAGACTGCTTTTCAAAAACTGTCCTATTTTTTAACAAATAAACTTTACCCTTAGTGAGCTAGAGGCTAGGGAAGTGGTAATGTGTAATCTCTTTTTGTGTCTCTATTTGGTCTTGTCGTCGTTTTGTCAGAGGCCTGACACTCGGTAGCAGACGAAGTGGAGAGATGCTAATGGCTTGTCTTTCATTTACTTGGTTCCTGGTTCATCGGATGCACTAAAAGCAAAAGGATATTTTTGTAACCGAGGTCTTGGCAGCTCTTATCTTGTAGTGTTACCCCCTATTCAAACAGTTTGAGAATTAAAAATGAGAAGAAGTGATTGGAGCCCAAATATGGAATGCACTACCCACAGATTTAATGCACTGACCTGACTTCAGAAAAAAGCTAAAATCCATATTATTTCCTGCTGTGGACATATAGCTCCAGACGTATGCTTATCGTTCCATCTGTGTTAAACTGTATTTTAACTGTGAATGTAATCTTGGAACGCCATCTACAAATTTATGCTAGGTGAAATATAAATATATTTTAATTTACCCTCCTGCTCAAACAAGTCTTCATCCTGGAAGAAATAGGATGCCTTGTGGCTGTGGCTACATAAGATGCATAAGTAGCTTTTTATAGAAAGCTTCTGCAGTCCGCCCACTGCGAATGCAAAAGGGGAAAGAGCTTTTTTCATGGTTGTTTTGCAATCACTTTGTTTGACCAGGGAACTAGGTATTACACCAGCTAAGAAAGGACACAAATGTACCTTACTGCAACTTGTGTTGTTTAAAGACTCAAGGCTAACTGCAGGATGTGGTGTCGCAAAGGTTATCCAGTACCTTACACGCTATTCAGCAAGTCGGCCGCTACACAAGTTCTTTCTACGGCATCTCTGCAGCTAAAGTTCTGAAAAGCACACTTAAGCCTTCTTGTGTTCTGTGATGAAGTTTTGATTCAATGGTAGCGGATCATGACCTTATCTATCTATATCTAAAGAGAAAATATCAGTGTGTACGGCCAAATGTATATCTGAATAAAGTGCAATTCATCTTACCGAGGAGCTCTTCCCAAAGTCATGTGTTTAGGGAGTCTTCTTCCCAAGAGGAGTGGATTTTTTTTGACATATTCAATTCGGAACTCAGGCATGCACAAAGAATATCATTACTGCAAGGGAATGAATATCTGTCCAAGCCAGAGAGTCATGACCTGCCGATTGTAAAGAAGAGCATTTCAAAAATTGCTGGATGGAAAGAAGAAAAATCAGGTAATCGGGACTTAATTTCTGAGGATACAGACTAGAATGCAGTTCTGTCATTTCTTTTCAAACTCCAGAGCAGCGGGGGTGTTCTGCTCCAGCCTCCATTTTCTGGGAAGAGAAGGGGAGGGTCTGAGACTGAAGCAGAACAGAGAACAGTCACTCTGCTCCATAATCCAGCCGCTCTTCCGCTGTGATTCCGCCCCTCCGTCCCCCCCTCCCCACTCCTGCTCCTGCTCCTTCCCCTGCTGCGCATTTCCACTTTTTGCCTACAAATTAAGCTTGGATGGTAACTACACCCCAGAAGACATAGCAAATAAATGTTGATATTGCAAATTGAACGAACCCTTACAGCTTTACTAAGGAATTGCACTGAAAACTTTGGTTTTGTTTGTTTTTTTTGTTTTAGAGGGGTTTTTTTAGGAGATCTTTTTGGATTGTGGTTTATTTCATTTCATTTACCTGAAACAAAACAAAATGAAAAATGAAATGAAAACAAAATAAAATAGCATCAGGTCCACACCTTTCCCCTTCAGTCTACCCATCCACCCAGCCAACATCTGCAAAGTGTTGCCCTCACACTCTCTTCACATTTTACCCCACATCTGGGGTCCAAAATGGGAAGGAACAGTCCTACTGTCTCTCCAGCCCTTCTGCTGCTGTAAAGTTGCACTGCAAAATACAAAAACACATTGGGTTAGTCAGCACTATTTTGAAGTACACACGAGGGCCAGACAGACTGGGGATTAGGTGGACCCCAGGGAAGGATATACAGTTTATTTGTATTTATTTATTTTAAAGTGGCACCCTTGCAGTTCAACCCCTTAACGTCCAGTGTCTCCTAAAAAAAAAAGTGGCCAGTGAAATGGCTTTGGACTATATATGCACACATGTGACACAAAAGAATCAAATAAAACAAGACCAATGAAAAAGGGAAATAGTAGACAATAGTATAAAAACTGAGACAGTGCCACGACAGGATTATTGGCACCATTATAAACAATTTAAATCAGTTTGAACAGAAGAACCACATTCCCATTGCAGTAAAATTAGACACACACGTGATCAATTGTCAGTACTCACATGACTTGAATCAACCAATGAATGATGGCTCTAATGTTTAAAATGGCCGCATTCACTCACTGTTGTATTTTCACAATGGTAAAGACAAGAGAGCTGCCTGACACCATCACAAAGGTCATTATCACCAAACTTATTTATTTATTTAACAACTTTTATATACCGCGCTATTTGTTATCAGTGCGGTTCACATATAACAAGGGTGCACAGTCAGAAGACTGTTCTGTGCTTACATTGTAACAGGAGTTTAAACTTGGAGCAACAGGGTAACTATAAACATATGTACAAAATACAATTAGATTAGGTTTGTATATGCAAGAAGGGCTAAGGCAAGCTCAAAATACTTGTGACAGGGTAAGGTTTGTGGACATTGGTGAGTGGGTGAGCAGAGGCGGGATGTATGCTTGAGCAAAGTGAAGTAGGAAAATGTGGTGTTTGATTGCCTTACGGAACTGAATAAGGTCTTTAATGGATCTAATTTCTGGTGGAAGTTCGTTCCAGCATTTTGGGGCATAGAAGGCGAAGGTTCTTTTCCTGGAGCTTACATTGTAACAGGAGTTTAAACTTGGAGCAACAGGGTAACTATAAACATATGTACAAAATACAACTAGATTAGGTTTGTATATGCAAGAAGGGCTAAGGCAAGCTCAAAATACTTGTGACAGGGTAAGGTTTGTGGACATTGGTGAGTGGGTGAGCAGAGGCGGGGTGGATGCTTGAGCAAAGTGAAGTAGGAAAATGTGGTGTTTGATTGCCTTACGGAACTGAATAAGGTCTTTAATGGATCTAATTTCTGGTGGAAGTTCGTTCCAGCATTTTGGGGCGTAGAAGGTGAAGGTTCTTTTCCTGGTCGTCTGGGTGCACTTGATGGACTCTTTGGGGATAATCAAGGTGTTCTTGGTTACTGACCTTCTGATTCTGTTTTTCGGGGTGAGGGTGATAAGGTCACTGAGTGTCTTGGGGGCTAGGTTATTGATGATCTTGAAGATGATGAGAAGGATTTTGTATGTTAACCTGCAATGAACTGGTAGCCAGTGGAGTTCCTTAAGTATCGGGGTGATATGGTCTGGTCTTGCTAAACCACAGAGAACACGTGCAGCCGCATTCATAGCGAGTTGCAGCAGATTAAGGGTGTTCTTGGGGAGTCCATACAGGGCAACATTTGCGTAATCAAAGTGTGGTAGAATGAGGGCCTGGAAAATGGTCCTGAAGTGATTATGAGGTAACATGGGCCTGAGGTGCCTTAGTGTTCTAATTTTAT
Source organism: Ichthyophis bannanicus (assembly GCA_033557465.1). Lineage (NCBI taxonomy): Eukaryota > Metazoa > Chordata > Amphibia > Gymnophiona > Ichthyophiidae > Ichthyophis > Ichthyophis bannanicus. The sequence continues at coordinate 38,569,970 of CM066050.1, read as the reverse complement.
TGTAGACAGATCTGGTGGTGTTTCGTATGTGCTCCTTAAAGTCAAAATGCTGGTCCAGAGTAATCCCTAGGTAGCGAATGGAAGGTTTACTAGGGAGTTCCGCATCTCTTACTCTTAGGGAGGATGGAGGTGAGAAATCTTTGTTCCTTGATATGAACAGAATTTCCGTCTTCTTGAAGTTTATGCGGAGATTTTGAGATAATAGCCAGTCAGTGATGGCGTTGAAACAATTGATAAGGCTGGAGAAGTCTGGTTGTTTGATTTTGAATGGTGTAAACAGCAGGACGTCATCTGCATAGATTAGAGTAGAGATATTGAAGGAGCGTATGATGTCACATATCGGCTGCATGTAGACATTGAACAGCAGGGCGGATAAAGAGGAGCCCTGCGGAACACCTTGGTGTTGGTGGAAAGGTGCGGATGTGGTGGAACCAACGATCCGATAGATAAGACCTACACCATTCCCAGGCGAGGCCACAGATGCCTTTCTCCTGGAGACGAGTGAGAAGTTGATTGTGATTAATGGAGTCAAAGGCAGCGGAGATATCTAGGAAAATGAGAGCGAAGCCATTTTCAACCTTGTCCAATCCTCTATTCAAAGTGTTGGTTAGGGTGGTGAGGAGGGTTTCTATGCCGTGAGACTCCCTGAATCCGTGTTGACAGGGGTCGAGAGGTGACACCTCATCAATGTGGTGTTGAATCTGCCGCTGGACAACCTTCTCTATTATCTTGAATAATAGAGGTATACTTGAGATTGGGCGGTAGCAGTCAGCCTTTAGTGGGTCAAGTCTGTTATTCTTCAGAAGTGGTCTTATTGATGTTTGTTTGAGGGATGCGGGGAAAGAGCCTGTTGCATAGGAAAGTCCAATGATGTTGATTAGAATTGGACTAAGTTCAACTCGCAGAGTTCTGACCCAGTATGCTGGGCAGGGGTCACTTGGAGCTGTAGAGGTGTTGATGATGGCGATGAGATCTTGGATGTTTTTCTCTGTTGGAGTTGTGAACATTGTGATAGGTGGAAGTGAGGTGTGCGCGTAGCAGGGAGTGGTAACTGATACTGTGTTGGTTATGGAAGTTTTGGATTGGAGGTAGTCAGCGTATGACTGGGGGGAAATAGGATCGAGTTGGGTAGGTGAAGGTTCCTTAGTTAGGGATTTTGCTAAGCTGAAAAGGTCTCTAGGTTTGTTTAGAGAGCGGAGAAGGAGTTTGGCATGGTATTCGCTCATTCTGAGGTATATGGTTTCGTGGTGGAGTTTAAGGTTGGTTAGGTATGTTGCTTTGTCAATTTCAGAGCGGGATCTTCTCCATTTCCTTTCAAGTTTCCTGAGGGAGAGAAGAGATGACCGAAGATCTGCTGTAAACCACGGGGCTGGATGTCTCCTTCTTTTAGATTTCTTGGGGGCTAAAGATTTCCTTTTGGCTGGTAGTTGAGCAAATGTTTTCAGCGTGACGTTCCAGTTGGTGATTGCTTCATCAAGGTCAGGAGGCATTGGTTTGAGCTTAGGTAAGGCGAGTTTAACGAACTCTTCTTTATCAAGTGGTCTGAAGTGAGAAGTAGTTCTGGATTCTGTACTGGAGTCATTGGAGGAGAGATGAGTAAGATGGGTGGGTATCTGGAACGTGATTAGTTTGTGATCTGACCAAGGGATGGGGGTGATATCCACGTTTAGGTTGGCCTTCTGGCTGGCAGCAGAGTGGGGAGCGAAAATTAGGTCCAGCGGATTTCCTTTAAGATGGGTGGAGGTGTTCACTATTTGCTCAAACCCAAGAGTTTGAATAGCTTCTAGGAAGGCGTCTGCTTGGATGGACTGCAGGGAGGGTAAGTTGAAGTCTTCGAGCAGCCAGTTGGGGTTGCGAGGGTTAGTTGAGTTGCAGGCTAGGTCAATAAAGGTAGAGATGACCTCAGGTGGAGAAGAGGGGGATCTATAAATGAGGTTTATGGTGATATCTTTATTGGCAATGGTGATTATGTCCACGTGTATGGTGCTCTTGGCTGTGAGTAGTTGAAATCCGAGTTCGGTTTTTGCAAGGATAAAAACTCCGCCACCTTTCCGGTTGGCCCTATGGCATGTATGAATGGAGAAGTTGGGGGGGATTAGTTGGTTTATGAGGGCTGTATCAGTGTCCTTGAGCCATGATTCTGTCACCATGAGGAGATCCAGGCCATGGACAGCTATCAGGTCAGGGATGACCGGCCATTTCTTACGTACTGAGCGTGAGTTTGCAAGGGCACTTTTCAGGAAACGTTGCATTTCTGGTTTCTGTTTGGGATTGTCAGGATGATTGAGGGCCACGTACAGTAGGTGTGAGTGTCGAGAGTGGTGTGGGGGGCTGGTATCAGGGTGGAAGGGGTTAGAATGATTCCTCTTGCCCAGGTAGGGTAGGGTAGTGATGTGGTGCTGCCCGGCTGAGAGGGCTACTGAGTGTTGAAAGGTGTTTGCTAGGAGGATTATGGTGGAGAGGGTAAGTAGTGGGAGGGCCATGGTGGCTTGGTGGCTGCTGTGTGGCCTTGAAGTGTGAGAGTAGGGGTGCAACTTATTTATGCTGATGCTAGATAGTGTGTAAGAGGACGTGTCGCCACTTGGGACAAATTACAGTGGAGACAGCGTTTGAGGGAGACACAATAAGGGCCTTACAGATGGTTGTAGGAATAGCACTGCAGTATATGGAGATGCTTACATAGTGTACAAAAGAGGCAAGAGAGATGGATGATCACATGTGATCATCCATCTCTCTTGCCTCTTTTGTACACCTACTTTATCAGCAAGAGCGTTTGCTCTTCTTGTGCCCGATGCTTACATAGTATCACAAAGTGGTAATTATCATGTAACAATGTTGCTTAGAGATGAACTTAAGGACAACAAAGGCAGCAGAGACAACTGACTAGACACTTGTAAGGCTTAACACAAGGAAGGATAACACTGTAGTGTATGGAACAGATTACTCTGTAACCTCATGTAGCAATTATCATGTAGCAATATTGTTAGAAATGACCTCCGGGACAGACAGACACTGCAGAAAACAAAGTTACTGAGAGTACCTCAAGCAGAGAGTTGAGAGATGTTGAGTTTGTGCAGCTAACAGGGCACAGCAGACTGTTCGAGAGATCGCCCTAGATAGTGGCCTTTCACGCCCCGCCTAAGGGCCACGCCAAAGGGCCCTCTGACGAGGTCCTCAGGCGCGGGCCCGCCTGACGGCGGCTGTTTTTAAATGCCGGCTGGCTCCTCCTCCATCTCCCACAGCCCCGATTGGGCTGGAGAACCCCGAGTGGGAAAGCTGGCAGGCCCGCTCGGGTTGCTCGACCCCGATCGGGGGAGCAGAAGATGGCTGCTGTTTCAGAGGCTGTCCCGCCGACGGCGGCTGTTTTTAAATGCCGGCTGGCTCCTCCTCCGTCTCCCACAGCCCCGATTGGGCTGGAGAACCCCGAGCGGGAAAGCTGGCAGGCCCGCTCGGGTTGCTCGACCCCGATCGGGGGAGCAGAAGATGGCTGCTGTTTCAGAGGCTGTCCCGCCGACGGCGGCTGTTTTTAAATGCCGGCTGGCTCCTCCTCCATCTCCCACAGCCCCGATTGGGCTGGAGAACCCCGAGCGGGAAAGCTGGCAGGCCCGCTCGGGTTGCTCGACCCCGATCGGGGGAGCAGAAGATGGCTGCTGTTTCAGAGGCTGTCCCGCCGACGGCAGCTGTTTTTAAATGCCGGCTGGCTCCTCCTCCGTCTCCCGCAGCCCCGATTGGGTTGGAGAACCCCGAGCGGGAAAGCTGGCAGGCCCGCTCGGGTTGCTCGACCCCGATCGGGGGAGCAGAAGATGGCTGCTGTTTCAGAGGCTGTCCCGCTGACGGCGGCTGTTTTTAAATGCCAGCTGGCTCCTCCTCCGTCCCCCACAGCCCCGATTGACACATAAGACACAGGAGATTCCTGTGTCTATGGTTTGCAATGATATCAAGATGTTTTCTGCTCATGGAACTGTCAAGAACCTCCCAGGACATGGTAGAAAGAGGAAACTTAATCCAAGAAGTCTTCGAACATTAGTGTGAACTGTTGGAAAAACACTATGTATAGCATCCAAAAAGCTTAAGGCTGATCTGTAGCAATCTGGAGTGGTGGTTTCAACCTGCACCATATGCCATGCATTAAACAAAGAAGGACTTCATGGGCGAAGGCCAAGGAGGACGCCATTGCTCAAAGATGGACATAAAAAGGAACACCTAATCTTTGCCCAAACCCACCTTGTGAAACAACAGTCCTGCTGGGAAAATGTTCTGTGGACAGATGAAACCAAACTTGAGCTCTTTGGCAATGCAGACCAATAACATTTACAGGCAAAGAAATGAAGCTTATAAGGAATCCACCCCCCTTCCCCCCACCCTTCCTACACTTAAATATGGTGGAGGTTCCATAATGTTGTGGAGTTATTTTGCTGCTTCAGGAACTGGAGGCCTGGAACATATAAAGGAATCATGAAGTCAGAGGACTATGAAGGTATTTTGGAATGAAATGTGCTACCTAGTGTCAGAAAGCTAGGTCTGGGTAGGTCATGGATCCTCGAGCAGGACAATGATCCAAAGCATACATCCAAAAGTACAAAAGAATGGTTAAAAAGGAAAAAATGGACTGTTTTAAACTGGCTAGCAGTAAGTCCTGATCTCAGTCCAATCGAGAACCTTTGGTAAAAGCTGAAATCTGCCATTGGTATATGGAATCCTGAAAACATTCATAGGCTGGAACAAATCGCAGTTGAAGAGTGAGAGAAACTACCAGCAGACAGATCTACAAAACTTATAGATGGCTACAAGAAATGTTTAGAGACTGTCATCACTGCCAAGGATTGTGCAACCAAATATTAGTGAAGGGTGCCATTAATTTTGTTCAGGTCATATTTTTGTTTTTTCTCAGAAATGACTGTGTCTTAAGTTGCACAGACATCTTTTTTTTTGTTGTATACCTTTGAACATACTATAAAAATATTATGACGACATTCAGTTGGAATATTTTAAATTATTTCCCAAGATACTATACAGAACATACCTAAAATACAAGTGTCAATAATGTTCACCACAGCTGTAAGATATGAGAGGTCCAGAAGGAATCGAGGATGGGTCAATCCCAAGAGATATTTGATGCTACAGAAGAAGCCCATTGGGGCATTATTAGTCTAGCAGTAGTTAATACTGCTCTGATTCTATTCTACTCTGTCATATCCTTGTGAATTATTTGTCCTATTGCTTACTGTAAACCATATGGTCTCGAGGCTAAGAATTCCTCAAAAAACACACAGATCCATTGCACTCTTTTTATCCTATTTTAAAAAATTTTTCCACATATGGTTTACAGTTGGATCCTGACACGGAACCACAGAAGAATGCATTGGTTCGAAATGCGGTGTTGCAGTGATCAACTAGAGGAACATTGTATTTGATTGAGAAGAGGATTGTTGCGGATCATGAACTCTTTGAGCTGGGACTCTACTTGCTTGGACTGCAGATAACTGATTACAATTTGTATTTTGAAGAAAAGTGCACTAATCTTTTTGTGTGCAACATTTTTTTAAAATAGGGTAAAAGGTCCGGGGTTCGGGTCCCACTAGAGGACAGCAACCTTGGGCCGGAGGGACTGGGGTTACTGGTCCCGCGGGTGCTCCTTGTGGTCTTGGGCAAGCCACTTAACCCTCCATAGCCCATGTTCCCTGTAAAATAGTTATCTCCAAGTTATAATGCCCTGTTCAATGTAATTTCAGTTTGTTCAATGTAAACCGCACTGATGCAGAATAGCGCGGTATATAAGAGAATGTAAATAAAATAAATAATAAATAAAAATGGACCTATTTGTGTCTTGAAGAATTCTTCCTCATAGCAATAGATCCCAACTGGACTATACCAGGTCAAAAAAGTAGCACAGGAAGTAACAGACTTGAATAATAAATATATAGCAGAATGCATCTTCCAGAAAATGAAGCATTTCTTCAAATATCACCATGCTAACATTTTTTGGCAAGTATTCTGCTACTCCAGGTTTCTAGGTGTGAGAGGGAAAGGACGAGGCACCATCTTGCAGAAATGCATTTTTATTTATCTAATGCACACAGCAGGAGAATGGGTAATTCCAGATGTCTAATTCACATATCAAAAACCGTGAAAGAACTGTCTTTCTTCCCTGCATTATTAAACATAAATTATAGTCAACCACCTCCGGAACCCATCTCTGATTAAGACGGATGAAGCTATTTAAAAAAATGTCTAATAAAGTCTCTTTGGTACCTCTGAGCCACAGCAGTAAAGGTAACTGAGAAGCAAAAAGTCTTGTTTGTCATTACTTTAAGTTGCCTGTATCAGTCATGATGGTGTTTTCAGGGTTCGCTGACTTTTTATGCACTATCATTGTTTTGAATGTGATGCTGTAAAAATAGAAACCTATAAGCACAGTTGGGTCAATATTTTGCATGGTTTTGAAAGTCCAAGTGCTTTGTTTTTTTAATGCGCTATATATAGCGTAAAAATCTGTATAAATTTGGGCAACAATATTCGGCTCCTATACATTTTAGAAATCCTAGTCATGATTTCCAACTCTGAAAATGCCCATTAAGACATTGAAATCATATGGACGTCTATTGAGCCAATTCAGAAAGCCCCGAATCTGTGTGTGTCCGGTGTGATCATGTCCAAGTCACAAGGGGGTGTTCCTGGGGCAGGGTGAAAAATATACGAGTGCATGTGATTTTGCGAATGTCCATGGCAAAGCCTGATCCAGAGTACAAATAGGACTCTGAAATGTGCTCATTTTGGCAAACCAACCACTGTAAGGTTTAGAGGGAAATGCCCCTTCGCTCCTCCAATATTTTTTGCTCCTTTCAAAAAAAAACCATAGTAAGTAAAAATAGGCATTTCTCTTGGGTCCCACGCTGTTGCACATCCCTGTTTGCAAAATAGCAAGGTGGGGTGTGTAAAGGGAGAGATATACCAGGGCACATTCTGAAATTGTGCTGTGGGCATGGACTGGTATAAGCTTCAGAAATCAAGCAAAAACCTGCACGTGATTACCCATAAGGAAAAAAAATCACATCGTCATGAAAACTGAACATTTAAACCAATTATCTATGGCACGGGTCTCAAACTCGGCTCCTCAAGGGCCACAAACCAGACATCCACAATAAATATGTGTGAGAGAGATTTGTATGGCGACTGCTTCCACTATTTCATATGTGCTCATTTGAGTATCTAATTTGTGGCCCTTGGAGTTTGACTCCTGGTTGATGGTATACTCGGAGCATGTTTGAGAACTGCCCCTTGCATTACGATCACCACCTTCCTTTATCCAACAGATAACGTAATGGTTAATAGATAAAGTAACCCTGTTATTGTATAGCTCCTCCATTTAGGAACAGGACAAAAGGAAAATGGTCATGCTGTCTGAATTATCATTCTTACCATAGCCCTGCTGTGGTATTTAAATTAACCTCCTTATTCCCTAGTAATAGAACAATTTATGATCCTATTTTCCCTCTGAAAAATAACTAATCCAGATAGATTAGATAGTAAGAAGTGATAAAGAATAATCGTGCATTACTAATAATACCTTCTCGGTACAGCGTAATTTTAAGTGAGTGCTCATAAAGTATACTGTTTTACTCTCAACTTTTCAATATCATTTCAAAGTTTGAAAAGTTTCAAAATTAACGGATAGCGTGTTTGCTAGACTTTAACAGACGTTTTAATCTGTATCTATCCAAAAGAAAGAGACCTTTGAATCCACCCACTGCACTCAGAATTGGCTAAAATATTTCCTTTTTCAGCTTTTTTTGTAGCTCCGCTGTTTCCTTCGGGCATCGTTTTGGAAGCCCCTATTCATGCTTTGGATGTCCAAAAATGGTCATAGAGAAGTCTTCAGAGTCATTTTAGAAGCCGAGTCTGTGGGTGTCCCCAGCATGAGGACGTCCAAGTCTGAACAGGGGCGTGACGGAGGCCTGGCTGGGGTGTTCCAGGAACCTGGATATTCCTGCCTGAACTCAGACATGTCCCAGACATCCGTCATTGCATTTAAGTGCAGATGTGCTCCAGGCACAAACAGGCATCTGAAAGGTGCTCGTTTTGGCTGAAAATCATCCAGAGGGTGTAGAGGAGATAGAACTCCATCATCCCCGTACTTGGCACAATTTCAACGATAGCAGCAGTGGGATTTGAATACTGGCTTCCCTTTTCCTAGCCCCCTACTCTAACCAATAGGCTCTTCTTAGACGTCCAGATTCTGAAATATTATTCCAGGAATATCTATGTGGAAGCCCCCACAGACATCTATATCGGACACATCCACGTCTGCACCTGAACAAACATGTTTTTCTTCGGACACTCTGGCTTAGATTCCCAGACTGCAGTGGGACGCCCTTTCTAAAATCCCCCTCCTCATCAACGAGAGCAAGCATTAAAGGAAGGGAATATAATCACAGGTTTAATATATATCACAGTACTTTTATTTTGGCTATCATTAAGTAAACTTTGATTCAGATTTCTGTCACATATTACATCTAGTTTATACCTGCAGAATTTAAAAGGGCACTTGGAGGTCAATTTGCAAAAGTCAATTACTTGTTTAAATGACCACTTAAATGGCTAAAATGACCATCTGAAAACTGCCCATCATTTCCCTGAATAAAAGTATGAACAGAAGTCAATGATGCAGGCACATTTACCCAGGCAAATTAGATGGACGTGAAAGGTTGGGCTAGGTAGAGGGAGTCAAAAAGACATCTGACTTTGTATTTTTACAACTATGGGACATATTTACCCATCGTTGTAGTGGGGTTAGGGTGCGGTTTCAGCACTGTGCTTAAAGGTCGCATGGGATCCCCGTGCTAAAAACCTCCTGGTAAGGTGCATCGGGGGGGACTAGGCAGGGCAGGAGTATTTCCAGTGCAGCATGGCTAGAGTAAGTTTTAGTCTCCCGCTCTACCCATTCTTCACGCAGGTAGCAACTAAAACCAGCTTAATGGGTAACAGTAGTTGCCCTCCGTGACCCATTTGCCATACTAGATGTGACTTTCACACGCTAACTACAGGGGGGTGGATGTACATACCCCACCAGCAGATAGCTGGAAACCCTGTGGTACCAGCACGGGGCTTAGTAAACCTACCCCATGTGCATTTTCTTCCAAAGAAAATGTATCCAACCAAAAAACCTGGAGAATCTACATGGGCACTTTCTCTGGGTCAGTTTTTAACGGGAACGTGTGCCTTTCCTTTTCCATTCAGAAGTGTTACATAGCCCAGGCAATGCAGACTGTGCACTGAAACAGACATAGATGCTTTTTTGCAGGTTTATAGGTCTCTGTTCTTCAGGATGGTCAAAAAAATTAAGATTAAAGGGAAACTCAACAGGCCAATAGCACATATCCCCTCATCTTCATATCCCTGCAACTCGAGAAACAAAGCCATAGGCCGAAAATCTCCAGACTGAATTGTCAAAATATCCAAACAGCAGACCTGCCAGCGACCATTCAGATGGCAACTCACTGTAGGCATCCAGAAGAGTGCAGGGGCGTCATACCTCTGGACTTTTGTGTCTGCTTTGAAGCAGGGGCAAAAGGACTTGCAAGAAAGTGTATGTGGGGCTTTGATTATCCATTGATTTTCTTTTAAGCCATTTAATTTACCAAACGTATATTCCACAACATATAATCATTTCAAAGCTTTCTGCAATTACAAAACATAACAAGCATAACGAAACATATGGCTTATAACAAGCAAAATTATAATTAAGATAAAATACAAATTAAACTATTCCATCTACGTAAAGGGCATTAATCAACAGTCATACAAATGACTGCAATAATACAAATTAAACGGAATGGAAACAAAAAGTTAACTAAAAGCCTGAGAATAAAAAAAAACATAATTTCTTTCCCTGGGCTAATCCTCCTCCCATTTTCACCATGGGTAAACGTATATGCACTGTGACCAGCAGTGGGGGAAAGGGGAGGTCAGTTTTCAAGTATCCCATTTCTGTGGATAAATCTTTTGTTTTACCCATGGAAATAGCTTTCAAAATTGCCTTCAGATGGGCCTAATTATAAAAGGCAAAACTAACACATGGTCACTGCAAAACCTCTCTATTAATGTTGGCAGTGTCCTTAACATCTGGCCTTATATTTAACACAGATGAAAGTTCTTACCACCTATTAACAGCACTGTAAATATTGCAAAACAGTAACATCTACTGAGATGCTGTTAACTGCATGTTATCTGCTACATTTGCAGTTAATGCGCAGTAGCTACCTCTGTATCTGACCATTGTCCATCCATTCTTTGCCACAGCCTACATTAGCTGTTAGTGTAGAAATGACTGCATATTAACTACTAAGACTGTGTTAACTGTCCGTGAAGGTTAATTGCACTTTGAAAGCTAACACTGCTTAGTACATAGTTCCTATAGCACTGTGGTTCCCCACGCAGTCATCAGGTACCCCCAGGCCAATCAGATTTTCAGGATATCCATAATGAATATGCATGAGCTAGGCCTGCATGCACTGCTTCCATTGTATGCAGATCTATCTCATGCATATTCATTGTGGGTATCTTGAAAACCTGACTGGCTTAGGGGGACCCGAGGACTGGGTTGGGAATCACTGCTATAGCGATTTATCTCCAATTGTTCCCAAATTTGTTCTCGGGAATCCCCATCCAATTGGGTTTCCCACAATGAATATGCAAGAGAGAAATGTGCATATAGTTGAGACCATACATGATAATCTATATCTCCATTCTATAAAGAAAAAAAGGGGACTCTTGTAGTGGTTGATATGGAAGGGCAGGCTAGATAGGCCATGTGGTCTTTTTCTGCCATCATGTTTCTTAGGTTTTCCAGATATTCACAAGAATAACTAACTAGGTGGAAATTCCCAAGAGTGCTTTTGGGACCTGCTGGAATAACACATTTGTGAGATGAATTCTGAAGCACAGAGACCACCAAGAGAGAAAAATAAATAGACAAAAGACAAACACATGTATAGACAGAGATAAGACTAAGGAGGACTTATTCAAAGAGTTTCTCCGCTGGTAACCAGGCAGGGCAAGGGTCATCCTAGCTTAGCATATACAGGGAATATTTTTAATTCCAGGGGGGGGGGGAAGGAATTTGCACCTGTGAAGCCTGTAGATATTTATGTACCCATGGGGCCAGAAATTTTCAAAGGGAAAGTCTGTGAGCTTACAGGCCCATAATAACACTTAGATGTATGTGACCACACATGCATGTTAGTGTCTAAAATAACCCCCAGTTAGGTGCATACATAGCTCCAAAAACTATGTGCCCCTTATAAAATGACATCCTATACATGTACGTTTTGGCAAAAGCAGATGTAAGCACTGATCTTGCAACATACATGGGTAGCTGGAACCCACTTACATGGGTCCAGATTTTACTGCAGTAAAGCACAATAGCACGTCATGAACAAGCCAAATTAAATAGCTTTCTTAACTTTTTATTTTTTCATTTTTGAGGTGGTGTTAGATCCCACAGAGGTGAGTACAATTGCCAGGCTAGAGCAAGGATATTAGTTGCCCAAGTAAACCTTCAGCATTGTGCCTTCTTGCAATTAACGTTTGGACCCCCTAGAACCCCCCTCCCCCAGGATTTTGATAATTCAACTTGAAAATAATCTTCTGAACACCATGCCTCCCAGAAGAATCCTATAGAATGTGATTTTTGGCTGTTTTATCCTGATAGTGCTGCTGAAAATCGTTCTGACCACCAGGATAGCGCTGATGCAGTCCATAGGCAGAGCTAATAGTTTTCTAGATACCAATGATATTCAGTCCACTATCCACATAAAGTTGGGACAGTAAAAAGGACATCAGAATTGCTATTATCGGGATAGTGGCAGCACTTGCTGTTCTGACCTGATATTTAGCGCCGACCACAATCCAGATACTGGCCGAAGAGCAGCATATTTTTAGAAAATAGAAGCCAAAATTTTTAAAAAAACAGTTACTGTGACAGCTGAATATTGGCCAGTTCTCTGGACTACCTAAACTATTCCAAGAACACTCCCCCTTAAAGCCTATGCATCTTGCATGTACTGTAGATGCCACAGAACCATTAGCACATAAGAACATAAGAACTGCCATACTGGCTGAGGCCAAGGTCCATCAAGCCCAGTATCCTGTTTCCAGGAGTGGCCAATCCAGGTCACAAGTACCTAGCAGTTCCCCAAAAGACACAGGTTCCACAATGCTCAACCCAGGGTAAGCAGTGAATTTCCCGGGTCCTCTAATGGCTTATGGACCTTTCTTCCAGGAACTTGTCCAACACCTTTTTTAAACCCAGCTACATTAACAGCTTTTACTACAAATCTCTGGTAACGAATTCCAGAGTTTGATTACATGATCAGTGAAAAAAATATTTTCTCATATTATTTTTAAATAGGTTACAGTTACACTGTAGCTTCATTGCGTGTCCCCTAGTCTTTCTACTTTTTGATGGAATAAACAATTGATCTGCGTTTACCAATTTCTTCTCCTTTACCATTTTGATGGCTCTTCTCTGTACCTTCTTTAATACCGCTATATCCTTTTTAAGATACAATAACCAGAATTGCACACATATTCAAGATGCAATCACAGCATGGCATGATACAGAGGCATTATAATAAATATCCTTTGTTTTATTCTCCATTCCTTTCCTTATGATTCCTAGCATTCTATTTGCTTTCTTGGCCGCCGCTGCACACCTAGACCAAGGTTATCCGCGATGATGATGCCTAAATCTTTTTCCAGGTGGTGGTTCCTAATGTGGAACCTTGCATCGTGTAACCATAGTTTGGGTTGTTCTTTCCTAGGTGCATAACTTTGCACTTGTCCACATTAAATTTCATCTGCCATTTGGATGTCCAGTCTTCCAATTTATCAAGGTCCTCTTGCAATTTTTCACAATCCTCTTATGTTTTAACAAATTTGAATAATTTAGTCTCTTCTGCAGATATGATCACCTCACTCATTACTCCCATTTCCAGGTCATTTATGAATATGTTAAAAAGCACTGGACCCAGGACACATCCCGGAGGTACTCCACTATTCGACTTTCTCCATTGAAAAAATTGGCCATTTAGCCCCTACCTTCTGCTTTCTATCTTTTAACCAGTTCATGATCCATAATAGTACACTGCCTCCTATACCCTGACTTTTTAATTTCACCAAGAGAGTCTCATGAAGACCTTGTCAAAGGCTTTCTGAAAATCTAGATACTCTATATCATCAGTGGACATTCATTACCAGATATGTGAGCAATGTCCAGTTACGGCCCCAATGCGATGAGTGACAGCAAAGTGTGTAAATGGGTGAGATTGTTCAAGGATGGGCAGGACAAACTGTGCTCACGATGGGTTCCCAGGCTGCTTTCCGAGGAACACTAAAAAAGGAGAATGGCCAGTGCTTTAACATTTTTGATCCGATACAATTGTCACAGGGGACGAGACATGGGTTTCTCACATGACTCCAGAATCAAAGCGGCAGTCGAATGGAATGGAGACACACGTCATCTCCAGTCAAAGTGAAAGCCAAACAGACAATCTCAACATGCAAGATTATGGCAACTGTGTTCCTCGGAAAGCGGCCTGGGAACCCATCGTGAACACAGTTTTCTGAACTGCAATTTTTCAGAAACGATTTTGTATTGCACTGACCTTGAAACTTGTGGAAATTTCAGTGACAAAGTGGAAATTGTGAATTGCCATTCTTCATGAATTTTTGCGTCAACTGTGCGCACCAAATCTTCTGTGATTACTGAAGGTCGACCCTATCGCGGTTCATCATGGACATTGTCCCGCCCGTCCTTGAACAATCTCACCCATTTATGCACTTTGCTGTCACTCATCGCATTGGGGCCATACACCTCACATATCTGGCGATGAATGTCCGCTGATGACACGGTCCTTGCTTTCAAAAACCGAATCACAGACCGTATTTCACAGTCGGAGGGCCGCTCAATTGTCTTAAACATTTTAACATCTCAGTATAAACCGTACAAAGTGATGCTATGACTGCAAATGGTATCTGCTTTTGCACAAGGCATGCCGGGAGCCAGCACGCATGCTTGTTTCTACAGGGGGAAAAAATTTACAAAGCTACAGCCAATCGGACCTTACTTTAAAAATAACCCTCGTACTTGAAAAAAATGTTATTAAGCATTTTTGCTTCCATTCTAAAATGACCTCCATTAACTCAGAGCTACCATGTTACCTGTTCAAGAAGGGAGAATGTTTCGGCTTGTCTTGGTTGGAACTTATAGGCCAAAGCAGAATGCTATTTATAGTCCCTGGGGCCGATATTCTTCTGGGACGGCTACGTGCTGCTACAGCGTATAGCCGTCACCACCAATCTTTAAGCCCAGATTTTCAATGCCAAGATCATTTGTGGCCCTGGCATTGAATATCTCAGGTTGCCGCACAGCCCACAAGCCCGCAGAAGCTAACTGAGCAACAGCGATATTGAGCTGCTACCCAGTTCCAGTAGCTCCCACGGGTAAAGCTGACCTATCTTTTGCAATGCCCAGTTAGCAATTGGTGCTGCCCCCAAAATACCCATAATGTGTCCCGAAGCTAAGCCGTTAATATCGGGGCATGTTGCAGAGATAATTGAATATCCCTCTAAGCGGCATTTACACGGCTTACAGGTCGGTAAATCATGTAAATGCCTTTGAATATTGGGCCCCCTGATTCTACCCACTGAAATCAATGCTGCAAGTCCCATAATTCATCAGGACAGGGCTGTTAGAAATCCAAGACTGGCATAAAATCTCCCCCCTGGGAGTTGGCAGCTCTGATTAACTGTTAACAGGGCAGTAACGTGGCGCAGTTAATGTGCAGTAAAGACTTTTCCTCTGCTGGGAAGACGCTGGGAGCCCCTCCAACAGTTGATGCAGTAGTTTTGCAGTTGCCATATGTTAATTTTAACAACTGACATGCAATAACTGCAGAAACGTAACAAACTTTAATAAATAGGCCCTTTGGGAAATAGCCATCCAGACTGCGTAGCGTCTGTGTATCTCCTGTACGTACTTCACTTTAACTTTTATTGTAACAGAAGTTCTTATTTATTTTTTTATTTATTTAACATCTCTTATATACCGCCTTTCATGATATCAAGGCGGTTTACATTGAACAAACTGCAATTACATTGAACAGGGCATATCCAGGTCAATATTTAGCAGGCAGAATTTTTAAAGCGACCGGCTGCCGCAGCTGAAACAGAAAGTAGGCATATAGCGCCGAAGTCTACCAGCGTCCACCACTGACTATCCAGTTTTACCACCAACTATATTTATCTGCTTGGGGGCAGCTAACCGGATAGCAAACCTGCATAAATTTAGGGCAGCTATTGACCTATCCTAACCTGATGCGACCACAATCTGGTTAGCGGACTGAAAATCGCTGCTAACCGGATTATTGCTGGGACCGCCTCGCCTCGCCTCGCCCCGCCCTGAGGTCAGAGGGGATATTCAGAAGCAATGTCCAGTTAGTACCACCGAATATCCCTCTCGGAGGGGCTTTTCCTGCTACCGGAGAAACCCCTTTGAATATCGACCTCCATCCTTTTCAAAAACTCATTTGAATACAATATTTTTTTTCCTACGTTCAAAATACAATTTCCCAGAACTCACAAACCTTATCACTAAATTTCCATTTAGTGCTCTCATTCAAATGCTAATGGTTTTAATTATAGCAATCATTGTAATGTAGTACCTGCAATTTACAGCAATCAACTGCATTCAGGCTGTTAAAATTAGGTGTCTTAAAAACAATATAAACCTTCTGGTAAAGTCAGGCGCTTTTAATGTACTAAGTGTTAGAATAGAACGGAAAGAACCCCTAGGTTTGACAAACTCCAGGGAGGTGCATCTTGAGACAACCATAGAAGAGACTGAAGGACAGAAAAAGGTATTGTGGCGATGTGGATTTTGGCAGTGCCATTGAACAAGGAAGGCAGAACGCTGGACAAGCTTATCCAGACCCCAGTCACATAACTGCATTGAAATAAATAGCTTTCAAGTGGTGGGATTGTCTAGGCTTCTGTGACCTCTCTTCTCTACATGTGGATGTTGATATGACCACCTGCACGTGTCATATGGACATTCTTCTAGTCTGGGCAGGTCCACGTCACCACTCTAATTCCTTTGGTGAAGTCATTGTGGACTGCGTGAAATAGGAGCCTGTTTCCCATTCTGGGATGAAAACCATAATGCTGCAGATATCTCGAAGAAGACAGTCTGCCAGATCTGCGCAGGAGCTGATTTCTGCAGCAAGTCCCTTCACCCCTATTCTGGTGATAGGAGTCAATTTGTCAGCAGAAGGAGAAACATTTTGTGGTTGATGTGTTAGTTTAGTTGAATCCACAGAAATAAATAGCGGTGTGCAGGGGAAATGTCATTAATAGCACACACTATCAGGCAGTACTGGCTGCTGTGGGTGAACAGTGCAAGTGATAGTGTTCGCTATTTGCACAGGATGTAAGAAGTGTCTGTGGAAGATGTGACATCAGCTCAGAATACGGCAGCTTAATGAGGAGCTCTATAAGGAGACAGCCATAAAGCCCTCTTACATAGAGCATTCCCAACGAATAGTCACAATGTTTGCGGTGGACCTTGGCAGTGCCATAGAAGTGATTGTGGCAAAAAAGCTATGAACCATCGATATTAAGACCCTGTTTCATGTTGGCACCAAAACCACTAAGAAGTTGCCACATACTGAGATTGACTACTCTGATGCTTATTATGATTGACTTGAATTGGGTAATGCTGGTGACCGATCCCCTTGTGGATCGGTCACCAGCATTTACAAGGGGTGGTGGTGGTGCCCAAAGGCAATGGCTTTCTACAATTTGGGGGGAAGGTGGGGTTGGATGCATGGTGATTTCTCCATCCAGGGGAGAAGGAATTTACCCGTGTGCTAGGATCCATCCTACGCAAAGTAGACTCAATTATGTCTTAGTGTCGGAATCCATTTATTTGTAGGTAGTGAGTGTTGAAATTGACCAGTTGGTCCTTTCTGATCACGCTTCTGTGACCGTGCACTTTAGTTTACAGCAGACTGGAAGAGGTACTTTGTAGCGTATGCCTCTTGATTTGGAGAATGACCTTGACTTTGTGCAGTATCTTCAATGCCAATGGCAGGATTATGAGCTGTTTAATGGATTGCATTAAGAGGATCCTCATTTATATTGGGAAGCTTTTAAGGCAGTGATTAAAGAAGCTATTATAGCTTATGTAAGTATGAGGCATAAAAAAGCTGAATGCACAGGATATTCTTGAACAATACCAATATACTTCATCCCCATCAATATAGATTCCACCCTAGACATAGCACTGAGACAATCATAACCACTCATTAGTGAATGTCACAGTTTCTTGGATGAAGGAAAAAGTGTCCTGGCTGTATTCTTAGATCTTTCCACTGCATTTGACCTTGATGATCATTCCCTACTTCTCTCCTGCCTTGATAACATTGGTCTTTGGGACTTTACTCTTGCCCAGTTCACTTCATAATGTATCTCAGCTCACTGTTTTCTAGATTCAATTGATTCTTTAGTTTTCTCCTCTCACCCCTACAGGGTTCAGTATTAGCACCATTACTCTTCAGTATTTTTCCTTGGTCTTCTGACCCCTCTCATTTAGAATACCGGCATAAGTGCATATTACTATGTCGATGATATCCTCTTAATGACAAATGTTGACTCCTGAGCCCCAGACCTTTCACTTATAAATCACTGTCTGCTTAAAATCAATACTTGGCTCTGCACCAATCTTCTAAAATTAAATCTGGAGAAGACTACAGCAACTTGGCTGCGTGGCAGCTCTAGCTCCCCTATTGTTGCCTAACTTCTAGATGATATCCCTATTAAACTCTCACCTACTTTTTGATTTCTTGGTGTTCTAATTGATACTGCTTTATCTTTTTCATGGTGTGGTGTTCATTTTTAGTTCTTTGCCAAATTCAAGCTCTTCACTCTTTTCTGGATACCATCTCTCTGACGACCTTGACTGTGTTTCTTATGATAGCTCAAACTTTATTGTAATCCTGTTTATATCAGACTTGAAAAGTCTTCAATCAGTCCAGAATACTGTGATCAGAATTCCGTCACACGCCCACCCCTTTGACAATGTGACACCTTTTTTGATTCAATATCATATGCTCCCTGGTTCCGTTTGTATCAATTATAAACTTCTGACACTGGTCCCCAAATCCATATATACAGATACACCATCATACCTGTCATCTATTTTACACTTCATGCCTGGAATGCTCTGCCTTTTGCCTTGTAACTCGAGCCTTCTTACAAAGCCTTTAAGACTGGTTTAAAAATGCTTCTTTTTAAATGGTGTTTGATATACACTGAGATTATGCCCCATAGGCAGTGGGCACATGGTTGCTGCACCTGGACCCCACAGCGCTTCTTCCCTTCACTGTTTCCTTTCTGATTATTTTTATTGTGAACTGCTTTGTTATTTTATGGCTTGCAGTATACTGTATTACCCATAAACCATAGGTGCTGACCCTCGCTGAATCCAATGGGAGTAGGTGGGGCAGCCAACTGCGGAGCCGCTTGAGCAGTTGTTTCAGGTCCGAACAGCTTTCCAATCTGTTATACATCTTCGTACAGAGCAGCCAGTGTTACTTTATAGGCACACATGTTTCCATTTTGGTAAAAGAAAGGGCTGATGCTTAGCTGAGAGCCCCGGTTTTGTCCCAGTTTTAAAAGATGCAGATATCATTTGGCCAAAAAGGATAGTGGCGGGATTTTTTTTCTAAAGTGTTTGGACCACTTTTTAGAGGACAGATTCACTAACAATTAGTCAGGTAGCCACCTCTGAGATCTGCTGGGTACTTCCAAGTGACTTGAATTAGCTGCTGTCAGAGATGGTATGTTGGGCTCAAGGGACCAGTGACCTGACTCAGAATTGCAAATCTTCTGCTGCACTTGTGTGGCCTCAAGGGTTCATGAACACTATCATCCTTGGACAATACTCTTCTAGCAGTGCTCTGATTCATCTGTAGTAGAGAAATGAAGCAATAACTGAGAATGCTTTAATCTTTTGGTCTACTTTAACAAGAAGATTGCTTTTGCCTGTGCTTTTTCCAAATTCAGTATTTCAGGTCAGATTCACTGATTTAGATCATATCAAAACTGCATATTCTTTATGTATTTTCCATCAGCATCACTAGCAATGTAGACTTTGCAGTTTGTATAGTTTAATTGATTTCATCTTTGGAAAAGTTGAAGATGTTTTATTAAGACTATGGAGTGGAAAGCAAACTCCAGATCAATATTTCATGCATAATTAACATCTATGTTGCATTTCCAAATGAAGTATAGCTAAATGGGAGATGGCTTTTTTTAGCTGGTTTTGCAAATATAAAATAAATTGCAGAAACTTTTAAAGCATAAGACGACAAAGTCCTGAAATTTTAAGCTATAATGGACATCCTCACTGGGTGGCCATCAATGATAATAGCTTGGTTAGGCTTATGAAAGACATAAACATCCCATCTGTTTTCTTCATGGCCCATAAAAACTTGCCATTTCTCTAGCTCATCGGTAGCATTATGGCTATATTGTGCATACCTTGGCTAGTAGGGACATCATATTCTGTCTCATGGTTTTATTAAAGTGATACATGCTATAAATCTCTTTTGGGCAAGCAAAATTAGCTCTCTGACCTTCAGGTAACCTTGACTAACCCAAACTTTTCTGGTTTTAGGAAGGTTTATTATCAATCTTTGGACTATATGAATCATTTAAGTATAATCTACTGTTTTGTTTTAGGGGTTTTTGCAGTTATGCTTTAATTAATGAGTAATTACCTTACATTGCAGTCCTTTATTCGTACAATGCAGACCACTAGAGATAGCTAATGCCCTGTGATGTCTGTTTGCATTGATCTATGCTGTGTTTATTTTATGTTTTATGATTATTATAAGATGCCCTGGGGTGGGTGCCATATGAAACATATTATTAGTTACTGACTGTTACAAACTAGGTTTCAGTTAAAAGTGTAATAAAGATAATAGTTTACATGTGATGTGCAAGATCTTACATGGCAGAAATTTAATGTAAATATGTGCAGTGCTATACACGTAGGAAAGAACAACCCAGACTATGATTGCACAATGCAAGGTTCCACATTAGGAACCACCATCCAGGAAAAGGATTTAGGTGTCGTCATGGATAATATGTTGAAACCCTCGACCTAGTGTGCAGCGGTGACTGAGAAAGCAAACAGAATGCAGGAATCATAAAGAAAAGAATGGAGAATCAAACCAAGGATATTATAATGCCTCTGTATTGTTCAATGGTGCAACTGCACCTTGAATATTGTATGCAAATCTGGTTGCCATATCTTAATAGCAAAATTAGAAAAGGTACAGAGAAGGGCTACCAAAATGATAAAGGGGATGGGAGGATACCCCTTTGAGGAGAGGCTTAAAAGGTTAGGACTTTTCAGCTTAGAAAAGAGATGGCTGAGGGGAGATATGATAGAGGTCCATAAATTAATGAGTGGAGTGGAATGAGCAAATGTGGATCAGTTGTTTACTCCATCAAAAAGAAGAAAGACTAGAGGACATCCAATGAAGCTACAGTGCAACCCATTTAAGAATAATAAGAGAAAATATCTTTTCACTCAATGCGTAATCGAACTCTGGAATTCGTTACCGGAGGATGTAGTAAAAACTGTTAGTGTAGCTGGGTTTAAAAAAGGTTTGGACAAGTTCTGTAAAAGACCCAGGAAATCCACTGCTTACCCCCAGGACAAGCATTGTGGAACCTATATACCTTTTTGGGAACCTGCCAGGTACTTGTGACCTGGTTTGGCCACTGTTGGAAACAGGATACTGGGCTTGATGGACCATGGTCTGACCCAGTATGGCATTTCTTATGTTTTTATGTTCTCAAGGAACAGGAAAAACTTTTCTTTGTTTTTCTGGTCAATAGTGATAGATATTTTTATCTCTGAGCTATAATTGACATAATCATCAGGGCCCGTTCCCATCCTCCTTCCCTGTTCATTGTATGAGGAAGTTAGACGGGGGTGGGGAAGGGGCAGATCTGGGGCGGTGTTAGGGCGAGCGGTGGGCAGTTGTTGGCCCCGGACATACAGGGCCGATTCCAATGTCGGGCCTGTACGTTTGGGGCCGACAGCTTAGATGGGGAACTTATTCCACCTCTGAAGTGGAATAAGTTCCCCGATCAGGCAGAGAACGGAAGCCTGGGGCATGGCAGCGGCAGGAGGGGGCGGAGAGCATTCCCCGCGGTCCGACCCTAGCCTGGGGAGGCTGGATCGGGGGTCGGGCTGCAGGGAAAGCATTGTAGGAGCCGGCGGCCAGGGATCGCGGCTTTAAATGGAGCCATGGTGCCATGGCAACCGGACACCATGGCGCTGCGGCTCCATTGTAAAGCTCAGACTGAATTAGTCGGGCATGGCCTGTACATGCAGGCCAGGCTGAATCGTGGTCCCAGCCTGCATGTACAGACCTGTTTGTGATTCTAATCCCACGGGATGTGCCCCATGGGATCAGAATCGTGACTCCTTCTGTGCGTCTGGATCTGACCAGGCGCACAGAGGTCCTATACGTCCGGAATGGAATCGGGCCCTATGGGTGCAATGGGTGGTGCTAGAATAATAGTGGAACTGAAGGGGTATCTGTGGAGAGTTTATTTTAGTTGCTGGTGAGGTATTTGCAACTGCAAACTCTGTAGGTAGCTTTTTATCTGTGGCCCACAGCGAAAAAGTCATTTTAAAGGAAACGTCCATAGTAGTCTATTACAGTAAGACAAAAATAAGGTAAAAATGTAGTTATAATTAAATGCTTTCAAGTCTATGTTCAAATGGACATCCATTTAGCAGATGCTACTATACAGATAAATCGCCTCTCTGTGAATTTTCAACAGCACTATCCATGTAGTGTCACTGACCTGGTACTATCTGAAGACAGAGACCAGATTGTAGGTATTCCTCCTAACTCTACGGTGCTAATTGGTGATATTCAGCCGCTATCTACAGTATATACTTTACTGCAGCACTGGAATTTTGGCCCCATAAGAACTGCCGTACTGGGATAAGTAGCATGGAGCTGGCAACCTTTGTGGTATGTCAGGTACTTGTGACCTGGATTGGCCACTGCTATGGCATCGGAGGCCATAACAATAATCTGAAAGTGTAAACAAACTATTTCCTAGTTAAAATATTAATTGTATAATTAAACTAAATAAGCCATAACTAACTAGCCAAATAAATGTGTGTGGTATTCAGTCTCTAAATTCACCAAAAAAGCACTCTACACACCTATTTACAATAAAGATATAAATTCATATCAGCACGATATATAAAAATTGTATAATATTTAATGTAATATTCAACCTGAAACCTGAGGGATAAAAATAAATTCATACTCACAGGGAGATGTATGCCTTGAAGAGGTTGTATTATGAAAGTAAAATTTCACAAACGCCACATTTAATACCCTCTTAAAAAAAAAGCATAATAATAATTTAATCCTCCCAGAGATAATTAATTCTTATAAAATACAAAATCTATTTATAGGGCATGTTTATTGAAGTGTGCAACTTAGTAGTGTAGGGTTTAGTGCATGGTTTAGGTGCTGCACTAAAGTGTAGCATGAGCCCTACAGCCAAATATCCCATGCTACCATGGTAACATGTGTTAGGGCGGAGACTGGGTGGGACAAGGGTGCAAAGCGGGCTAGCCTGGGGATTAGTGGCCTGCATTAACCATGCTTGCCGCCCTTAGCACGTGCACTTAACACCGCCTCAATGGGTGGCGTTAAGTGCACCCACATGCCAGTGGGCGCAGTAGCCACATCTTGGGCCTGTGCTAATTACATGGGATGTGTGAGGAGTTTTGGTAGACAAGAAGATAAGATATGCTCAGTTATCTAGGGGAAGGTATGCTATTAGTCCTTTGCCTGCAGGTTCCTCTAGGACGCTCTGGTAATGGGCCAGGAGTGAGAGGCAGAGTTCTGTGGTAGTTTAGGTTTATTTTGGATAGAAAAATAGAAAAAATGCAAACTAGCAATAGAAAAATGAGGTAATAAGTTGTAGCAGCACTATGATTACGATTATGCAATTGCAGTAAATCAGTGATTAGCAACCAGAGGTCACAGGCTCGCTCTCACCAATGTGCTCTCTGATTGCCTTTCATAAATTTTATTAGTTCTTGTTTGGTAGCAGTGAGATTATCACAGGGTTTGATTCACGATTTATCATTAGACAAAAAAGGACCTATGATGATTCTAGAGCATAACTAGTGGTGGCCTTCAAGGGCTGTTATACTAGAAGGTCATTTGGCTTTAATAAGCTCATGGGTGTTTGAGGTCCCATTCCGTTTCATGATAAGATAGAGATCTGGTATGGTTTATTGATATTTTTGTGCTTATAGAAGCAGTAAGGAAGGCAAAAGACACAAAATGGAAAGATGACCCCGAGTTGTTCTGTGCATATTGTATTATTATATTTGATGAGTCCTTGTCACGTTTTGGTGATTGGTTGGCATGAGATACTGTGAGGTGCCTCAGTGAATCAGGAGGTTGGTGTCATGCGGTTATCTTATAGACAAAGGGTCCATGGTGAGGGACAAAATGCAGAAGATGATGGTATGCAATCTCATACATTATTGCAAATGTCCAAGGCCAGCAGAACAGTCTGTGAATGAGAAAGGTCTAAGAATCAGGTTCTCTTGCATGTAGGCATCACCAGGAACAGTAGTCTTCTGTATGTACAACACAAACACTTGGCAGGCAGTTGCTTGGAGATCAGCAGGTCTGAGACTTGATATACAGCAAACATTTTATAGCAGGAAAGTGTAGTTACTCACCTGTAACAGGTGTTCTCCAGGGACAGCAGGAATCAGTCCTCACATATGGGGTGACGTCGGCGCCGACGGAGCCCTCGTGCAGAGCAATTCCCAAGCTTTCAAAGAAAGCCTTTGGGATTGCATCGCGCATGCTCGATCCCCTTCCCGCCCAAGGGTGCCATCTTGCTCAGTCAAATGACATAGCTAAAAAGATGGCAAAATGAAGAAAATTCAATAGTAGGACTGCAACTCCAGGGGAGGAGGGAGGGTCGTGAGGACTGATTCCTGCTGTCCCTGGAGAACACCTGTTACAGGTGAGTAACTACGCTTTCTCCAGGAAGAAGCAGGAAATCAGTCCTCACATATGGGACTCCCTAGCTATGGGCTACCGAGAACCCCTAGCTGAAAAATGGTTCCCTCTAGAAGAGCCGCAGAAGCTGTGATAGGTATTCAGCAGAGACGCCACACCCCCGGTAGACTGACACCAGAGGGCCGGAGGGTAGGAGTTGCCTAAAGCTCAAATAAATTAAGGAGTACCACCTAGCCGAAAGCACTGTCCCGTTGGGACTCTCCATTCAAGCAGTAATGGGCTGCAAAAGTCTGGCTTGAAGACCAGGTTGCGGCCCAGCAGGTTGCGGAACAGAGCGGAAGTGAGCCACTGATGCGGCCTTAGCCCTGACACGGTGGGCCGTGACTCGACCCTGCAACGGAAGGTCGGCTGCCCTGTATGCCCAGGCAATGCAGTCTGCCACCCAGGTGGACAACGTGCGTTTGGAGACAGGTAGCCCCAGTTTACTAGGGTCATAAGAGATGAAGAGCTGGGTAGCCCTTCGATGCCCCCGCATACGTTCCAGGTAGAAGGCTAATGCCCTCTTACAATCAAGGGTATGCAGAACCGCCTCTGCCCGGCTGGCATGAGGTCTGGGAAAGTATGTCGGAAGAACCACCTCTTGGTTGAGGTGGAATGGAGAGACAACTTTTGGAAGAAACTTGGGATGGGTGCGCAGGACCACCCTGTTCCTATAAAACCATGTATATGGTCTTTCTGACACAAGAGCTTGTAGCTCACTCACTCGTCTAGCAGATATGAGTGCCACTAGGAAGAGCACCTTCCAGGAGAGGAAGCGCAGATGGCAAGCAGACATCGGCTCAAAAAGTGGGCGAGTAAGTTGTTGCAAGACCACACTCAAATCCCACTCGGTTGCCGGGGGACGAACCAGGGGTTTTAGTAGAAGTAAACCTCTGAGGAATCTGGACACCAAGGGGTGAACCGAAAGAGGTTGGCCTTTCACTGGAGATTGGTGTGCTGATAAAGCACTCAGGTGGACCCGGACAGAATTAGACTTGAGGCTTAATTCTGAGAGGTGAAGCAGGTACTCTAATACCACCGGTACTAGACAAGAGAAAGAGTTCTCGTTGTGCTGGTTACACCAAACTTCAAACCTACGCCACTTGAAGGAATAGGCTTTCTTAGTAGACTGCCTCCTTGAGGCCAATAGCATTTCTTCCACGTTCTTAGGCAGGAGGAGAGAAAGCACAGTTACTTACCTGTAACAGGTGATCTCTGGGAACAGCAGGAATAAGTCTTCACATATGGGTATGTTGGTACTGACGGAGTCTGCATGGGAACGCTTCCCAGCGTCCAATCAAAAAGCTTTTGGAAGCATCCCACCACGCCTGCATGCTGCCTTCCCGCCTTTCCCAACTGCCTCTCCTCAGTTAAGTTTTAAAGCTGAGACAAAGAGAGAGAGAAGGGAAAGATAGAGAATACAACTCCTAGGGGAGGTGGGTGGGTTGTGAAGACTTATTCCTGCTGTTCCCAGAGATCACCTGTTACAGGTAAGTAACTGTGCTATCTCCAGGAACAAGCAGGAATGAGTCTTCACATATGGGGACTCCCAAGCTAAGATGCCTGGAGTCCCAGCATGTTATAGATTGGAACATGCTGCACCTCATATCGCCAGGCATCCTCAGGATGGAGGGTAGGAGTTGAAACAGAAAGGTGCTGTAAAAGACAGCTAACCTAGCTTGGACTGCAGACAAGAAGTCCTTGTGTGGATGACAATTATCATCAAATATATTGAAAATGAAATATTGCAGTATGGACCTCCCCTAACAGGATTGCAGAAAAGTAAGGAGGTTCATGATATCTACTGGGGATCCAGTAGAGGAACCTCAAGGAGGACCTCACTGTGAAGTGGAGGTAATAAACCTGTTGGAAAAAAACAGTGGAGGTCAGAATCCTGAAAGGTGAGAGGTAACCCCAGGGATCAACTGGGGTAGTACAAAAACGGTAGGCTTTCAGCGGAAGGCTTTATGGAAAAAGCCCAAACTCTTTTGGCTGCAGAGTGGCTCACTCTTAGGAGTAAAAAGAGGAAAGGCTGACCGAATTGGACAAACCGGCCTAGTCCTTGTGGGAAGAAGGGGTATGGAAAAACCTTGTATCCCAAAAAGAAAGGACAGGTGTCTGAGGCGTTAGAGCCTCAGATTAACTGAAGATCCGCAATGTCTTTCCTAACTGGTGGTAGCTAGGAAAGATATTGGAACATGGAGAGCTTCAGGGGTACCTAACCCTTAAGGTTATGGTAGAAAAGTTGTTAACTACCACGGGAGTGGTTGTGTGTGTAGCACCCCAAACATGCTGGAACAGCATGGGTATGGGTAGAGCCCAACTGTCAGAATCATATAGAGACATATATATCTATATGAGCATAGACAGTCAGATAGATAAGTATGTAAATACATATCTACCTATAATAAATATCTCGACAGATACACATATATATATATATATATACATATATATATATATATATACATACATACATACATACATACATACATACATACATATATATATATATATATATATATACACATATATACACATATATACACATATATATAGATGTACAGTCAAACCTCGGTTTTCATTTGCCCCGGTTTTCATACGCTTCGGTTTTCAACGTCTTTTTTTGACTGAGATTTTGTCCCGGTTTTCATACATCGCTTCGGTTTTCAAAGTCTTGACTGAGATTTTGTCCCGGTTCTTGTACATCGCCTCGGTTTTCGTAAAGTACAGTACTGTAAATACATACACCCTCGCGCTGCACACCATTCTGTATACACTGCCAGAACGCCTGCCCGGTCCCGGCAGCACTGCCCCCCGGACTCACCGATCGCCAGCGTGATGAGAAGCAAAAGCCAGCTGAGTACGTAAATGAAACACATCCTCGAGCCTGGTCAGAGTCAGAGAGGCAAGGATTGCACAGAGAGGAAGGCCCCGATCTCGTCCACCGCCTGCCCGTTCTCTGGAGCGCCCCCTCAGGCTCGGAGGTAGCAGGGAAGAAAAGCTGTCAACGTAAGCAGGAGATGTTGCATGAATGTGGGAGGCAGTTCTTTCTCTTGCATGGTACGTCTGAAGCTTTATCATTAAGATTTTCTGCCATTCTGAAGCATTGAGCAGATAATGTAAAGGTATTTTAATGGGCTGAATCCAATGTGATTCCGAAGAGAGCTGGGCACAGCAGCTTGTCAGGGGTGGCTAAGGCCAGATGTTAACATACTGTACTGTACAGTACTGAACTTAGCTTGCTTTCAGTGATGTTAAATGTTCATTTATCCATTTCATTAGTCATTTATATTTATTTCTCATTGTTTTCTGTATGTAAAAATATAGTTATTCTCTATAAAATGTATTTTTGTGAATATTTTTGGGTGTCTGGAACGGATTAATTGGATTTACATTATTTCTTATGGGAAATATTGCTTCAGTTTTCATACGTTTCGGTTTTAGTCAGACTTTTTCGAACGGATTAATCATGAAAACCGAGGTTTGACTGTATATATACATATATATATATATAGATAGATAGATAGATAGATAGATAGATAGACATATAAGAATATATATCTATAGTGAGATATAGAAGGGCATAACATATACACACACAAATGACAGACATATATATCTATAGAGATGTATACATATATATATATAGATATGAATATATAGGCCTATATATAGGTGTCTGCAATTAAGCAGACAGAGATATGCCTATAGAAAGTATATTCACATAGGAGATGTGAAGAGGAAAGATTCATCTAATAACAAGAAGGTGGAACCTACTTGAGAAGATATATAGAGAATCTATTCCCCCTGGTTATGATGGAAGGAGTCAGGGGAAAAATCTCCCTGACAAGGAACAGACTAGATTGCTGCAAGAATGCTAGCCAGTGAAATAACCAGGATGGTTACGTGAAAAGCAGAGGATAATATCAGTCTGCAGGCAGCAAGTCCCGAGTCCTCCAGAACTCTAGCATGGTAATTGGACAGAAGACGCATAGGAATGAGATACCATGTTGACCTACTTGAGGGGCAAAAAGGGTATCATGCATTCTTTAGCTAAATATGCGCTGTCCATGAAGGATTAGGATACCATGAGGACGAGCTGCAAGGAAAAAAAGAGCATATTCCCGGTGGGAATTCTGAGGACCAAACCAGGGAATTGAACAACTCTTTAAGCTTTCACGTAAGAGAAGGACCATGTCCTTTGTTTTAAAAAGGAGATAGTAGGGTAGGAAGAACCCTTCCAGTCATGAGGGGCATGACTGAGGGAGGCTTTTCCAACCATTTAGGACAGCTGTTTGAGAAAATCCTAATGCTCTCTAGCAAGGGCCCATGGTGGAAAGCTTCTCTGTAGAATTGCAAAGAGCATAATGCAGGAGAACTAGGAGATAGAACTGGCTGCTGGAAAAGCCAGTACCTACATCAACTATGCTGCCAAACCCAAGGGAATTGGAGATGGCAAGAATAGAAGACAATCCGAGAAGCCTGTAGTGATAAGATTTGCCAAGAAAGATGAATCCACTGTCTTGGAGTCACTACTAAGGCCAGAAAGAATGTAGTGGAGGACAACTCTGGATGCTTGTGGAGAAGAACCAGTGGTCCAATCACTAGGGCTCCTGCATGGGCAGCTGCTAGTAAGACAGCAGAAAGAATCGTTCTGTTTAAAAACAGAAAAAACAGACAGGAGTAAGAAAACTCTGGACCTGTCTGATAAGCTGCCCCAAAGCAAAAATGAAGAAGGGAGTTAACTCAGAGAGGAAAACTCCACACTGGAATAGTGAGAAAACTAGAGGGGCTGAAGAAGAAGCCCTCCAGTGTAATAGTACCACTCTTACAGAGGAAATGCTTGGTAAGAGGGTAGAGAAGATGGAGCTTGTCAGACAGCTGCCTGGGTGAGAATGTTCACAGTCTTGGCAAGTGCATATATCAATATGATTTGCAAGGGATTGTGGGAAATGCAGTCCATTCACACCAGACACAGCTGCTCACAATAATTAGTTGTGCTTGAGTGTAAAGCCAATAAGATATTTATTTATGGGGTTATTTCTCCCAACACAGATATGCTTGGTAGCACATAAAACAGGATACTTGCTTTCAGTGTTTAACTTAGAAAAACAAAATCAGGAAAACAACAGCTGAACTTGTCAGGCAATCAAAGCAAAAGAATAAAGACCTGGTTGGTAACAAACTGGTCTTTTCTGTAGGCTTTAGCTAATATTTTCTTAGCAGTGTATCTAACAACAAACAAAATCCACAAAGAAGGGAAAAACTGTTCTTTTCAGGTTTACTTCTTATATCTTCCCACATAGACTCAGAAGTGATTCCCTCAGAGCTCACAAGCAATTAGGTAAGGCTCAATTGCTAGCAGTTACCCAGCTGAAACCCCTTAGCTGGCTTGCTTTCTACTGGGTGGCTCAAATCCTACTTCAGGAGCTTTTCTGAGTAGATTAAAGAACAAGTTTGTATTTCTTTGTGATGGTTGCTGTACTTTGTAACAGAAAATTACCAAAGGAGTTTAGACAGAGAGCAATCCATATATTCACAGCCTGTATCTAAGACCGTTCCTTCCCCTTCTTCAACAATCATGGGTTCAATATCAGGGATTGGCACAGAGGAATTTCTCAATGGAGCACTTTCAGGAGAATACTTGTTTCCCTGCTGTCTTTCAAGGTTATAGCTAGGGCATAGATCAGTGTTCATACCTGAGCTTCCATTGCTGTTAGAGTTCCTCTCTAAATAGCCTGGCCAGTATGTAGTCCAGTTCTTATGACCAGCCTTCCAATCCAGATCCCTGGACACTGGATCTCTCTTCACATACCTTCTGGCACGGGTCTTAGGGTCCCTTCCACGTGCAGCCGTCTCCCTCACAGGTACCGTCTGGAGATTCCTAGCCCTGAAGCACCATTCCTCTGGCTTTCCCCAGTCCAATGGTGTATGCTGGCCTTTTGAATGTCTCCCAGTATACGTACTGCTCTGGACTCCTTTAGACCTTCCAAATGCTTTTCTCTTCTTTCTTCCAAAGGGTTTCTTGCCCTTTCTGTCCGTCCGCTCTGGCTTCTGCTTCTGATGATCCTCCAGATGATGAAGCTGTCCAAGATGAGAATCTCCAAGAAACTGAGGATGAGGATAATTCTCTGTAGAATAAACTCTACCTTTATTCTGCTTAGATGAGTGCTCCACCCTAGCACAGCACAGCTGTGCTGAATCAGGCCCTGCCCTTTGAGATGAGTGCTTGGGGATTACCTCATAGCCCTCTTGATTGAACACACGTTTCCCCACTTCAGCTCCTCTAATGGCTGTTGGAAACCTGGTGCATTCTGGGACTGGTAGTCTTTTATGGGAAAATTCTGTTTTCTCATTTCTACCAGAACTGACAGGTTGCTTGTTCAGAGTCACTTCACCTTTACTATAGCTCCTTCCTGAGCTATGATAAGCTTCCTTATCACAAGCTGAATGGAGACTTACAATGTGGTAAGTCTGTAGAAAGGAAAAATTGATGCTGGTACAGAAAACTATCGTTTGATAATTGTTAAACCTCTATCCCTAGCAGGAAGAAGAGGAGAAACCTGTGACCTATAGGCATGAACATCCTAAGAGCTCGTATAACAG
Source organism: Ichthyophis bannanicus (assembly GCA_033557465.1). Taxonomy (NCBI): domain Eukaryota; kingdom Metazoa; phylum Chordata; class Amphibia; order Gymnophiona; family Ichthyophiidae; genus Ichthyophis; species Ichthyophis bannanicus. Next base: position 38,539,167 of record CM066050.1, on the reverse strand, counting down.
AGAAAAATTGATGTCTTGTGAAAAGAGATCCATGTCTAGAGTTTAGAATGAAAGCAGTGGAAGTCTTCTTCTGAGAAGAAGCCAACTGCAGGTTCTAAACCCCAAGAGGCACAAAAAATATGATGATGATTAATCAGAAACCCTGCGGTTGCTGGGTTTGCTGAGCCTGGTGAGAGTTTGGATTCTTCAGACTAGGGCGATGTTTCCCCTATTTGGGAACATCTGTATGATGGGCAGAAGATGAATAAAACCTTCTCCCCCTAGGGGAAGAAAGTTTGGTAGGACATTTCCTACCTACTGGGAAAGAAGAAGGCGTAGAACAGCCCTTAGAAACAGGTAAGTTAGTGGACCACTGAGTAACCTGACATAAAGACTCCTTATTGAAGAGATTTTCTCCAGTGCAAGGAGTATTACCCAGTCTTTGTTGTGCCCATTTGTCTAAGTCTGAAGCTTGGAGCCAGGCTCTACGTCGTGCCCCTATAGCTATAGCAGAAGTCCTGCTAACAGACTCAAATGAGTCTAGGGAAGCATGAGTAAGAAACCAAGAAATATTTTGAATATGACTAAGCAGTGAGGAATAGTCTGCACTCTTGGGCTCTGAAAGAAAAGGAGTCAAAAGATGTAATTTCTTTGTGACCTCCTCAAGAGATAGACTCATATAAAAAATATATGAGAGAATTCTTGCTGAAAGCATGGATGTCTGGAAGGTTTGACGTCCAAAGGCATCTAGTGTCTTAGACTCACGACCTGGCGGATAAGAAGAGTGTTTTTTCTTACTCTTCACCCGCCTCATTGCTGATTCCACTACAATGGAATGATGAGGAAGTTGAGTCTTTTGAAACCCTGGAGAGGGGGGCACCTGATATAGGAGATCAGTTGCTCTGGAAGGTGGGGGTACCCTTAAAGGTACTTCCCACATTCCTAGAAGAAGATCCTGCAAGGAATGATGCAAAGGAAGCATTATGTTCTCCTTTGCTTCGGTAGAAACAGAGCCTTGTGTAGGATCATGTCCAGGGATAGGAATGGCAAGTGATCTTGCCATATCCAGGAGGAAACTCTGAAAAGAAGGATCTCCAAAGAGAACCTCCCTTGGACAGGTTAGATCTGAAGAACTAGCCTGGGCACCGAAGGATCTATCTGAGTATATAGGAATATAAGATCCTGCACGGTGCAGTATGGGATCCTTAACGGATGGACGCTGGTACTGGAGGTCAGGACCAGCGACAGTCAGTACCACATCGTCCATGCCAGGTATCGACTCCAAACTTGGTATAGAAGGGAGCGATCCTGTTGAAAGAAGCATGGAAGGAGCTGGCCACGATGCTACTGTGGATACCGGTACCGATACCGGTACCGCTGTCGGAACCGAACCCGACATCGAAGCAGCAATCGGTGACAGCCCAATCGGTACCGAGGTAACCGAAAGCCTTTGGCATTCACCCTCGGTACTGAGCGTCCGGTACCGATAGGTGTCGGAACCAAGACGTGTCGGTACCCAGTCTTCCAGACTAGAGATCGATTCCAGACTCGGCATCGAAGGAAGCAAGTCTATCAATGCATGTCTGGAGGGTACCAACGTCGGTGGCAGTATTGGTGCTGGTACCGATACTGGAAAGTCAGTCTGGAACGTATCCACCGGTCCCGTAGGTACCGAGGATGCCAGACGACGATCCCTGGTGAGGAGTGTTTCGTCCAACGCCAGTGCCGATGCCGGGGTATCGGTACCGCTTGAAGCGGATGCCATCGCCGGGCATGGCTCAGGTATGTTCTGTGAGGGGTGAGCCCCAGGAACAACCTGAAACCCCACAAAGGCTTTGAAGCCAATGGGCCCTCGAGGGCAAGGCCGGAGCCGTCTACATGCTGTGCATGAGACCTACCACTCGAGGGTTGGCTAGTCTTAACAGACTGTTTGTGGGTTACCTGATCCTGTGTAGAAGAAGAAATGGTCGGTGCCCTGTAGTTGGAAGGGAACCTCATATCGAGGGAAACTCTATGTTGAAAACCTCTTCTCACAATACTGTTGCCCGAGGGCTCCGGAGGAAAAAGGTCAGGACCCAAGCAGGTTAGACACCAATTTTGGGAGTCTAAAAATAAAGTTGTACCGCCACAGTTTGAACATTTCTTGGAGAAAGTGGCTAGCGGTTCCATGAAGGACATGGAGAGGCCTAGAAGGCCTGAAAAACCGTAAGACACTCAGAAGAAAAAATATTCCCTTAAAAGGAAAAATTTACAAGAAAAGAAAAAAGAAACACCGGCGGTACCGGTGGCATCGGGGAAGACAGCCGCGACCACAAGAAAACTAAAGAATTAAAAGAAGAATTTTCTGCGGTGACAGGAGGATGTCCTGCCGGCTCCGCGGAAAAACAAAAACTGAGGAGAGGCAGTTGGGAAAGGCGGGAAGGCAGCACGCAGGCGTGGTGGGATGCTTCCAAAAGCAAGAAAAGTGGAAGGAAGTCCAAAAAACTGCCAGCATGGTTTAAAGGTGAGGTCAGAGAGGCTGTTGTTGCCAAAAAAGCATCTTTCAGGAAATGGAAAAAAGAGCCAAACGACGAAACCTGGAAACAGCACAAGCACTGGCAAGTCAAATGCAAGGCATTGATAAGGCAGGCAAAGGGAGAATTTGAGAAAAAGCTTGCTGCGGAAGCAAAAACGCGAAGTAAAGACCTTTTCAAGTACATTCGTAGCAAAAAACCTGTGAGAGAGTCAGTTGGTCCATTAGATGATAAAGGGGTTAAAGGAGCACTAAGAGGCGACAAGGCGATAGCGGAGACACTGAATGAATTCTTTGCTTCAGTCTTTACTGAGGAAGATGTAGGGATGTTACCCATGACTGAAGTGGTATTTAAAGGTGCGGAAGAATTGAAGGAAATATCGCTATATCGGGAAGATGTATTACAACTATTAGATAAACTGAAGAGTAGCAAATCACCTGGGCCAGATGGTATACATCCAAGGGTGTTGAAAGAACTGAAATATGAGATTGCAGACCTGCTATTAGTAATCTGTGAGCTATCATTAAAATCATCTCTAATACCTGAAGATTGGAGGATCGCCAATGTAACACCAATTTTTAAAAAAGGTTCCAGGGGTGATCTGGGAAACTACAGACCGGTGAGCCTGACATCAGTACCGGGAAAAATGGTAGAAACCATCATAAAGAATAAAATTACTCAGCATGTAGATAGTCATGACCTAATGGGAGACAGCCAACATGGCTTTAGACAAGGAAGATCTTGTCTTACTAATCTGTTATGTTTTTTTGAAGGAGTGAATAATCAGGTGGACAAAGGTGAGTCGGTTGATATTGTGTATCTGGACTTTCAGAAAGCCTTTGGCAAGGTCCCTCATGAGAGACTTTTGGCAAAACTAAAGAGTCATGGGATAGGAGGCAGTGTACTATTGTGGATCAGGAACTGGTTAAAAGATAGAAAGCAGAGGGTAGGGTTAAATGGCCAATTTTCCCAATGGAGAAAGGTGAATAGTGGTGTACCACAGGGATCTGTGCTGGGTCCGCTGCTTTTTGACATATTCATAAATGACCTGGAAAGTGGAATAACGAGTGAGGTTATCAAATTTGCAGATGACACAAAACTATTTAAAGTTGTTAAAACCCAAGAGGATTGTGGAAAATTGCAAGAGGATCTTGATAAATTGGAAGACTGGGCATCAAATTGGCAGATGAAATTTAATGTGGACAAGTGCAAGGTTATGCACCTAGGGAAGAACAACCCAAACCATGGTTACACGATGCAAGGTTCCACATTAGGAACCACCACCCAGGAAAAAGATTTAGGCGTCATTGTGGATACCATGTTAAACCCCTCGGCCCAGTGTGCAGCGGCGGCCAAGAGAGCGAATAGAATGCTAGGTATGATAAGGAAAGGAATGGAAAATAAAACAAAAGATATTATAATGCCTCTATATCGTTCCATGGTGAGACCGCACCTTGAATATTGTGTGCAATTCTGGTCGCCGTATCTTAAAAAGGATATAGCGATTTTAGAAAAGGTTCAGAGAAGAGCCACCAAAATGGTAAAGGGGATGGAAGGATACTCCTATGAAGAAAGGCTAAAAAGTTAGGGCTCTTTAACCTGGAAAAGAGACGGCTGAGGGGAGATATGATAGAAGTCTATAAATTAATGAACGGAGTGGAACGGGTAAACGTAGATCGATTGTTTACCTTATCACAAAAAACAGACTCATACAGACCCATTGCCAGCATACCCACGCTTGCAAAAATAATTGAAAAAGTAGTTTACAGGCAGTTGCAGGACCACATTGACGCTGAAGCACCTTTGGATACGTGTCAACACTTCTCACCACCCTCCTCAATAGCTTAAACACTGGTATTGACAACATCCGACAGGGTTTTGTTCTCATCTTTTTGGATATTGCGGCTGCTTTTGACTCGGTTTGTCACGAGCTTCTTCTTATCCGTCTAAAAGAGAAGGGCCTCTGTGGAAACGCACTCGAATGGTGTAACTCATACCTGTCAGACAGATGGCAGCATGTGCGATCAAATGGGGGATTATCAGATCCGTTTCATCAAGGACAAGGAGTCCCGCAAGGATCCTCACTCTCATCATTACTATTTAACATATATATGCAACCTATATGTAACATCATCAGATCTTTTAATGTCAACTGTATGATATATGCCGATGACGTCTTATTATACATGCCATTCTGTATAGATAAGATGGACCTCACCCCTTTAACCAACTGTTTTAACGCCATATCAAAATGGCTACTGACTCAAAATCTCAGAATCCAACATAAAAAAACGGAAGTTCTCTTCATCTCAAGGAACGCAAACTTCATACCACCTACATTCCTGGACGTACAAGACGCCAAGCTTCAAGTAAAACCCCATATTCGATACCTAGGAGTGACTCTTGATCAATATCTGGATTTGAAAACCCACATAGCTAATACAGTAAGAGCAGTATATTTCAAAATCCGCTCCCTCAGACATCTCCGTCAACTGATCGATCCGGCCGATTTCCGTACTGTTTACCAAGCTCTAATCATGCCCCACTTTGACTTCTCAAACTCCATACTACAAGGGCTTCCTCGATCAACTTTAAACCCTCTTCAACTCGCCTTGAATAGTGCAGCAAGGATTCTCTTTGGGCTACCCAAAAGAGAACATGTAACACCCCTTCTAAAACAACTACATTGGCTTCCTATTCAAGCAAGAATCTCTTTTAAAACTCTGCTCCTAACATTTAAAGCATACAAAGGTCTCGCCCCCTCCTCATTAATGGAGATGATTCATCCAGTTGCACCCAACAGACTAAGAAGAACCGCTGAACTAAACATGCTAATTGTACCAAAGGAAATTACAAGATACAACTCGACAACAGCAAATCGTGCCTTCAGTTTATGTGCTCCAAAACTTTGGAACATTCTTCCAACACACATTAGGGCCATCTCTGATCTCAGCCAGTTCAAGAAGGCCCTGAAACACTACCTTTTTCTCAAATATTTCCCAGTGAACGAAGAAATACAGATACACCCAAATATCAATAATTACCTTCTGACCACCTAATCGTTCCTCAACTGCACTCTACACTACACTAATCTACACTATGTATATAGTTGTTTTTGTTGCTGTTTCTGTATATAGTTCCTGTATATAGTTCCCCCTGTTATCCAGGTTGACTTCCCTGTTATATGTAATGAACAGATAAATGTAACTTGTCTGAAGTTTCTTGTTCCATGTAAACCGTGCTGATATCGAATAGTGCGGTATATAAAAAATGTTAATAATAATGATAATAATTTATCAGAATATAGAAAGACTAGGGGACATGCAATGAAGCTACAGGGTAAACTATTTAAGACTAATAAAAGAAAATATTTTTTCACTCAACGTGTAATCAAACTCTGGAATTTGTTACCAGAGGATGTAGTAAAGGCTGTTAATGTAGCTGGGTTTAAAAAAGGTTTTGACAAGTTCCTGGAGGAAAGGTCCATAAACCATTATTAAGAAGGGACCCAGGATATCAATGCTTGAACCAATACAAGCATTGTGGAACCTGTGTCCCTTGGGGAAACTGCTAGGTAGATATGACCTAGATTGGCCACTGTTGGAAACAGAATATTGGGCTTGATGGACCTTGGTCTGACCCAGTATGGCATATCTTATGTTCTTATGTAAGCTTTTTGATTGGACGCTGGGAAGCATTCCCGCGCAGACTCCGTCGGTACCGACGTACCCATATGTGAAGACTCATTCCTGCTTGTTCCTGAAGATGCCAGCACTACCCTTTCAGCAGCCATGCCATCAGGTTGAGGGACCTGAGGTTGGGGTGTAAGATAGAGCCCTGCTCCTGGGACAGGAGATCAGGCTGCGTCCCCAGAGGGAATGGGGTTTCCAACGCCAGCTGGAGGAGAAGCGGAAACCAAGGTTGCCTTGGCCATCTAATGGCTACCAGGATGACTGAGGCTTTGTCTTTGAAGGATTTTGAATAAAGTCCGGGCCACCAGAGGTGTGGGAGGAAACGCATATAGGAGGCCCACTGACCAGGAGAACAGAAAAGCATCTGCAGCCATCCTTTGGGGGTGTGGCTGTCTGGAAAAAAAGTTGTACAACTGATGATTCTGCAGACTGGCAAAGAGATCTATGTCCGGATGTCCCCAGCATTGGAAGATCTGCTGGGCTACTTCCGCATTCAGTTGCCACGCGTGAGGTTGGAGAATTCTGCTTAGCTTGTCTGCTAGGTAGTTCTCCTGACCCAGCAGGTAAACTGCTTTGAGAGACATACCATGTCGGATTGCAAAGGAACAGAGGTCCAGTGTCTCCTGACACTATGCGGGACCCTGTGCCTCCCTGCTTGTTCACGTAGAACATAGCCACCTGGTTGTCTGTCTGTACTATGACAGACTGATGTGAGAGAACATGAGAGAAGGTTTGAAGAGCTAGGCGTATCGCTCATAGCTCTAAGAGATTGATTTGTTGTGTCTTCTCTTGAGGAGACCACAACCCTTGAGTACATAAGTCCTGGCAATGGGCTCCCCAGCCCAGCAGGGATGCATCTGTCATCAGCACGCTTGTGTACGAGGGAGGCTGGAAATGCACTCCCTCGAACAGGTTGGATGGCTGAAGCCACCAAGTCAACGACCTCAGTAGTCATTTGGACACTCTGATCCTGTCTCTGAGTCTTCCTGTGGCTTGTGTCCACTGATCCCTGAGGCACCACTGAGCTGTTCTCATGTGGAGATGGGCATTTGGGGTCACATGAACCGTGGAGGCCATGTGTCCTAGAAGGCGCAGAAAGTGCCTTGCTGATATCTGAGACTTGTGGGTGATGTGGTGTACCAGCTTCTGAAGTCTCTGAGCTCTGCCTTCTGGCAGGTAAGCTTTCGCTTGAATGGTGTCTAACCTTGTCCCTATGAACTCTAAGTTTTGAGTGGGGAGCAAAGTGGCCTTTGCTTGATTTATGACAAAGCCTGGATGCTGTAGTATATTGATAGTGCGAGCCGTGGCCTGTTGGGCTTCTTGAGGCAACGGCGCCTTGATGAGACAGTCGTCCAAGTACGGGAAGACAAATATTCCCTGGTTCCTGAGGAAGACCGCTACTACTGCCAGACATTTGGTGAATACTCTGGGGGCAGAGGCTAGGCCGAATGGAAGTACTCTGTACTGAAAATGGTTTCCTCCCACTACAAATCTGAGAAATTGCCTGTGGTTTGGATGTATGAGAATGTGCGTATAAGCATCCTTCAAGTCTAAAGAGCATAGCTAGTCTCCCTGGTGGAGGTAAGGCAGCAATATTCCAAGGGAAAGCATCTTGAACTTTTCTCTCACCAGGAACTTGTTTAAGTTTCACAGGTCGAGGATGGGCCTGAGGCCTCCTATTTTATTTGGTATCAGGAAATACCTGGAGTAAAAGCCTTGTCCTAGCAGGCTGTGGGGCACCGGCTCCACCGCCTGATCCTCTAGAAGACCGGCCAACTCCTGTAAGAGGAGGTTTCTGTGTAGAGGTTGGTCTGAGAGGCTCTCCTGGAAAGTAGGAGGGAGGTACCTGGTTGAAGTGGAGCAAATAGCCCTTTTGGGCTATTTGTAAGACCCAGGCATCGGTGGTGATTGCAGGCCATCTGTGGACGAACAGTGCCAACCTTCCTCCTGTGCAAGGCTTCACCCCAGTCTGGAGAGAGACTATGCTGTGGCAGCCAAAAAACCCCTACCGGCTGGGAAGGAGCTGGTGCCTGGGGCTTGGGGGTCTTCTGCTTACACGGGCCATGCCCCTGTCCCTTGGCCTGACCAACTTGTCCTGAACCCATGGCTCTAGGTCCGACGACATTAGCCACGCCTGGCGTCAGGCACCGATGCCGGCTGCGGCTACCTGGGCTGAAGCCCTGAAGCCGTCATAGACTGCTCGAGACATAAACTTTGAGCACTCTCGAATCCCCATGGACAAGTTCTTGAAACGCTGCAAGGGTTCCTCGGAGAGGCCAGCAGAGAACACGGCAATCTCCTTTGCCAGGTCTCGTAAGTACATGCCCATATACAGCTGGTAGGTTTGGACACGGCATGATAGCATCGAGCCCTGGTAGCACTTCCTGCCGAGGGTGTCCAGGTTCTGAGCCTCCCTGCCAGGGGGCACCGAGGAGTGTGTTTTCTGGCTCTTGAGCCTGTGCATGGCCAATTCCACAACCACGGAGTTGTGCGGCAGTTGTGCCTTTTGGAACTCGGGGCTCTTGTGGACTCGATATATGGAATCGACCCACTTGCTGAGAACCGGCATCAAGGCCGGTGACTCCCACATGCGGAGCATCAGCCGTTCCAACATCGGAGGAACCGGTACCGTAAGGGCTTCCCAAGGGGGAAAATCATACTGGAGGGCTTCGAGCTCTTCAGCTCGAGGCTCCTCCTTGGTGTCCGCCGGGAATGCCAAAGCCTTGGACATGTCCCTGATGAAGTCCGAGAACTGGGTATCCTCCGGGGGGGGGGGGGGGACCATCTCTGAGGCTCGAACCCCGGCGAGTCCAATGGGACACACCGGGTCCGGTGGGTATCCGTGGACTCTTCATCTTCCGTTTCCCATGCCGAGTCCTCCGAAGAGGAATCGATGGGCTCTGACTGTGCGGACTTCGATCTCGACTGCCCCGATGCCAAGGGCACCGGTGTTGACAACCTTGGTCCCGAACAGGAGGTCGAGGAAGACCTTGGTCGAGGATCGACTCGAGCTAGAAGAGTCTCGAGGATCGGCTCGGCCTCCAGGGTCGACTTGGACGTCGAGGTCCCGGTGGTCGGGGCAGATGGACCGGTGAGACTGGCCATCAGTGCCCACTGCTGCTCCATGAAGGCAGACATACTGTGCTCCAAGGCCGTCATCCTGAGACCGAGCTCAGAAGACTCCGCAGCCTCCGGCTCGGGACCCGACACCGTTGGGCCTGATGCCAGTTCTCCCGGAGGAAAGTCAACGAGGACAACAGCAGTTACCTTCCTCGGCTTCTCTGGCTCCGTGCAAGGTACTTTTGCAGGGCGCTCTGGCTCCGAGGACCCTGGGCGGTGGTCAGGATTCCGCGACCTGGTCCGCGAGGGCCCAGGCCAATCAGAGGCCTCCAACAACGCCGCCCTTGCAGGTTTCTTCTTCCTCCGGTGTTCCTGCGAGGGAGACCCCCACTCAGAAGACCAACGACGATGCTCGGAGTCAGACCGCTCCCGAGACGTTGAGGCTTCTGACGAGGTCCGGACCCAGGTGGCTTCGGACTCTGAGAAAATCCTTTCACGCTGCTGCTGCCTACTTCTAAGTGCCTTAGAGGACATTTTGCTGCACGGGCCACAGGCCTTCGGGTCATGGCCAGCCCCGAGGCAGCGGAGACAGCAGTCATTTGTGTCGGTGAGAGACATTAATTTTTTACACCGATCACACTTTTTAAACCCGCTGGCAGCCATCAGGGGAAAAAGGGCCCCTGCGAGGTCAAAAGACCGGGCTGCCAGTGAAAAAGAAAAAAGTGCGAACGCTAGTTACGAAGGACAAAAATGAAAAATAAGACCGGACTCGATACCGGTGTACCGAATCCGAGGCGGGAAGGGGAACCGGCGTCGAACCAGGCCGAAGAAAAACTCTTCTGGAGTTTTGACACACTTTTTCCGCGAAGGAAGTTGGACTACGTCTGTTGGGCTCCGTGGAAAAAGGGAGACCGAGCAAGATGGCACCATTGGGCGGGAAGGGGATCGCGCATGTATGATGCAATCCCAAAGGCTTTCTTTGAAAGCTGGGGAATTGCTCCGTACGAGGGCTCCGTCAGCGCCGACGTCACCCCATATGTGAGGACTGACTTCCTGCTTGTTCCTGGAGAATCCATTTTGTTTGGTTCAGGCTTTTGGCTCAGAGCAGGCCACAGGGTACCAGTCCTACAAATGGAAGCCATATCCCCTGAAGTTAGCGCTGGCCTTCTGCACTAGTAACGCAGCCCACACACACATTACCAGCATTAGTCAGTAAATATGCCCCTTTGTCCATTATTCAAAATTTCTTTGAAAGAAATTTTTTAGCATAAAAATAAGAAATCTAAATCCATCATATAAAGGAGCTTCTTGTACACTACAATGATGCTGCATTTTAGAATACATAAACTATATTAACCAATGGATCACAATCATAAAACCACAAGGCTTCATAGATTAAACAAATATCATCAACTGACGTCCAAATTATAACTATTCAAATGTCCACCAAAAATATCATTTCTATATTAATAGAAATGGCACATTTTGTTCTAGTCATCTTAATTATAATAATTCAAACACAAATTTAAAAACCTTTAAACTCTAATTGAAACAATAAATACTGCGTGCATATTGGTCTAGTTCAGGGGTGGGCAATTCCGGCCCTTGTGCACCACAATCCAGCCTGGTTTTCATGATGGCCCTAATGAATATTCATGGACCTATTTCCATACAATGGAAGGCAGTGGATGCAAATAGATCTCATAAATATTCATTAGGGACATCATGAAAACCAGGATGGATTGTGGTGCACAAGGGCCGGAATTGCCCACCCCTGGTCTAGTTGATATAGATTAAACTACTGCAGCTGCCTTCACGAAGATGCCAATCTCTGGTCTTTGAAAATCATAATGAATTCTCCAGAAGTTAAGGAAAATCAACAGCCCAAAGAAATAAATAAACCAGAAAAAGGAAAAATTACTAGTCTGAACAGCTTCCTAAGTGCATCAACAAAACTCCATTTGACTCAAATTAAGATGCCACCATTTGCTACCGTCATTTAAATGGCTGTTCCACTGCCGCACTTCGACACTTACCATAGGAACGTTCCTTGGTAAATGCTGTGAAGTGCCTCGTACTACAGAATAGCACTCCTATCTTCTTTAAAACTCTGTTCCATAAAACCAGCAATTACTATCATGCCAAAGTTGCAATGGGGCTAAATAAAATATAACATATTTAGCCAAACAGGGTCTTATCTTTAAAAACTAAACATATAAAAAAATGTATATAACTATAGCTTATCTTATTAAAAACATATATACATACAGCAGACTTCCCCAAAAACGTTGAAGCTCTCAGATTCTCTTCAGGAAAGAGAGCACTTGAGATCTTTCCTTCTATATATCTTTGTATCTAAGGGAAATGTTTCCAACAAGCCCTTTGGTGATTAACACTTTAATTGGTCTGCTAGAGTGACCTTTTCAGCAATTCTACCTACCTAAGAATACCTTAGGCTTAGGTAACAGCTATTAATCTCAATAACCCAGTTTTCTCACCCTCCTTTCAAAGAAAATCGTTCTTCCTTTTTAAGGCTAGAAGTAATTAGAGAGGTTCATACTAACCAAATACATGTCTGTTTTTTGGTTTAAAACTCTAACAGACCTAACCAACTAGGACAGCTTAATTATATACCTTTATCTCAAGCAAATAATTGTTGGTTTTTACAGTATATTAAAACACTAGCATGCCTAATTAAAAACTAGGACAATTTAATTCTACATAGTGCGATATAGGGTAAAGGGAATTGGATTTATTTTAGACCTTTCTCAGAAGTTCAAGTTAACTTACATTCAGGTACAGTATTTTCCTGTCCTTGGAGGGCATGCAATCTAATATCATCTATGTAGAATTAAATTACCCTAGTTTGTAGTTAGGTCAATTAAAATGTCCATTCTGTGTAAAGGAACCAAGCTATTTAACAGTTATATTGCATGGTTCAATACTGACACAGAGTAAATGCTCTTTTTAACTGAGAAAATTCCTAGAAAGTATCCATGGTCTGTGACGGGAAAAGACATTACAAATTTAGCAAAAGGTGTCCAGGAGAATCACAGACATATTGAACCTGCAGGTCAATGCTAACTGATAGATTTATTCACCCTGGGTTGCAATCGTTCAGAAAAGCAATAATGCCCAATAGAGTGGACAGTTTAGGAGATTAATGTACATGTCAATGGACAGTGCATTAAATGACCATACTATCTAAAAAGGCAACATGATATATATCCAGAGGGTCTTGTTTCTCATCTATCATGTCATGCTGCAGTTTGTAGTATATTTTATTTATTTTTATTTATTCCTTCATTTGATTTAAATTATTTCCTGATGTCTTTCTGGATTGGAAGGGGAAGAACGGTTTTATGTATAAAAGACTTTGCCCCCATCTAAACTGTGAAAAGCCAATCTTAGACGGGTCCTGCTTAGCTTTACTTCCAATGTTTATTTTAAAATCCTGTTTAAAGCGAGGCAAAGATTAGGGGCAGGTGACCTTACTGACCAGTTTCCTTCTCACTGCCCTGGGTTCATCTCAGAATGTTAATCACGGTACTCTCTTTGTAAGCTGTGTGCTGAAAAGCTACATGGGAATGAGCTTTCCAACGGAGTGATCTCCAAATATGAAGCAAACATCCAGGGGGGTCAGTGCAAAGTAAGAGGTCCCCTAGGCAAATCTCATTCCTGCTGTGTGTCCCGTCCCCCCCGACCCCGCCCTCCTCCAGGATCTGCAGCTACTACTTCTAAACAGTGATGTAGCACTTACCATAAACTCTGGCGTAGTGTTGCTGTTCCTGCTTCCATCCCCAAGGCAGACTTCCTGTTTGCAGCTAGAAGATGATGAACAGCAATGCAGCACCGGAGTTTATAGCACGTGCTGCTGTGCTGTTTAGAAGTAATTGTCACCTCTGCAGGTCCAGGAGTACTATCTGTTCTGTAGGCGACTGTCTAGTTTGCCTAATAATAATGCTGGCTCTGCAAACGTCCTAAGGAAATTGGAGTCAATGGAGGAAAGAAAACTAAGATGAGCTATAAAATAGTCTCAGGGCACCAGAATCTTGCCATGGTTCTGAGTGAATGGGACGTCTAGACGAAGCAGGAAGCAGGAAGAAACCACCAGGTTCCTCTTCCCCTAAAAAAAAGAAAAAAAAGAACACATTTTTAAGGAATATATGATTGCTTAAATCTGAACATCCTCATGTTAATTGACAGGAATATGCATTCTTCGTAAGACAAATACACTAGAATCATTCTTCAAGAAGACACAGCATTATATATTCAGAAAGGGCAGGGGGCTCTGAAAGAACCGGCCTTGTACTTACGCAGTTTAGATATCATAGTGCCGCTAATGGACACAGTCGTCGCTGTATTTACCCAGTATCTGCAAGCACACTTCATATTGCCCTTAAACTTACTGTTGCAAATTTTCTTGAACAATATAACCAGAAACGTGGCTGGTGCAAAAAGTAAATTTCCATTTGATCTCAAAAAACTTCACTAGCAGAAGCAATGCCTGATTATGGAGTTGTTTTGACTTACAGTAGCTCACATCTTTTCATTGCTAGCTTAAGGGAAGTTCTATTCAGATGCAGTAGGTACCTAGAGATGTCAAACTCCTCCATTCCAAGACGTTTCTTTCACTTGTTTGAACATGTTCATTAATATTATTATAATTCTGAGCAGTCACAGCAGTGTGACAAGGTCCCATTCTAGAACTGCTACTGTGGCAAAGGTATCAGAAAGCTCCTGCAAAACATTTTTGAGGTGGCTCCATCATTTGCACACCAACTGCTCAGCACCAGTTTTCCTTCCCTTTACCTCCAATGAGAAGATCCAACTAGCTTCTGAAGCCATCAGCCTACATGGGCTAGAAGACGTAAGTCTATGGGGATTATTTTAGAAGCATCCCCATGTCTAAAAAGCAGCATCTATACTTGTAAGACATTGAGATGCTTACTACGTCTAAACGTCCTGGAGGCAGGGAGAAAAAGTGGTTTGAAGTGCCTACAGTATAAATGTAAATTCCCCATTTCATATAGGGAATCTGTGTCTGTACCAAAAACTGTAAATATTGCCATTTACACTTGCTCCAAGAGTGTATAAGTGCTTGCTGGCAGGAGCAGTTATAAATGTGAAGATGTTCCCTCTCCCTTGCACCTCCTCCCCTGTCTGGTTGTCCTTTCTGTTGTCTCCCCCCCCCCCCCCTTTACACATACAAGCACAACCCCCCTGCTCTCCCCCTGTGCTGCATGATTATCACTAGGGGTCATCAACTCCATTTTAGATTCTATCAGAGCAGCAGTGAGCGCATATTGCTCCTCCTCCCACTAAACACCAGGGACCACCAATAAGCCTGGGGAGGGGATTGAGGAGTGGCACCTATTTTGGGACCAGGCCAATGCTGCCATGGAGAGGGGGGTCAAGTGGGAGTCTTTACTGACATGGAATTCTCTTTCACAATAAAGTAGATGGTTTGAAGGGATGCAGGAGGACTGGATGCTTTGCTAGATGCATTGTGAAGGGGACTAGGGTGATTGCATGTGGTGGGAGGTGCAAAGGTGGTAGATCAAGATGTGGGTGGGGAAGACAACAGAAAGGACACCAGGGGAAGAGCATTTGGCTGTGAGCGGCAACTGTGCTGGACTTACTTGGAGGCCCTCTGGAAGATCACAGCTCAGAGTGAGAGGAGTGAACATCCAGGCTCTGCAGGGGACCGCACTCCGTGATGCTATCCCTCAAAAGGATATTAACCCCTCAAAGGATTCGGGGCATGCTCTGGACCCCTTTGGAGCACCGTCAGAGCTGCTGGAGTAATTGCTTTACTGCCGTTGAGTAGTCTCTTACCCAAGGTACTGCGGTAGTTTGTCTATTGATAGGGAAACAGCCTTCTGCAACATGGCAAGGTAGTTGGTCCACTCAAAAAGCTTGTGGTGGTCGGGATGGTTTCTTCTGCCTTGCCAGAAGGGGTCTCCTTGAGTCCTGGGGCACGAACTCCTCCTCCCCCCCCCCCAACCCACTGCCCTCCTTGACAGTTATTTTTGAATTGGTTGAGGCAGGCTCGGAAAGCTCTGCCCTACCACTTGGCTCGATGCCTAAACCAGTCTTTTTACATGCATTGGATAAGACTTAACTTAGTGACACAGCACATCAGGATATTTTACCTTAAAAGATTTATGAAAAGTTGTTGTTGGAAATGATGTAAAATTGTCTGACATAGTAACTTTCTTATGCTCTTTCTCGCAAGAAGCTGTTACTAAAATGCAGGAGATGGAAAATGGGTTGCAAGGTATCTCTCAAAATGCCCAACATTTGGAGGGGCATTTGCTTAGTTCACAAGCGACTAGCGTTTCCGCTATAAAGGTTCCTTGGCTATACATTACAAGTTGGAGGCAATTGAGAATTTCTCCCAGGCCTGTAATTTGTTTTCTTAATTTCTCAGTGACCCATCTTCTATCTCCAGAAATATTGTTAAAAAAAAAAATTTTGGAGGTGCTGACGTTACCTAGTGATATCATAGTCCAATTGTGTTATTATTTACCTTCTAAACTAAGGGCGACTTGCCCAGATGATGGAGAAGTGGATGTTGAAGTTTTAGCTGTGAATGAAAGTCAGAATCTGACGAATTTCCTAGAGGATTCTCAAGATGTGATATCTCAGAGATCTACCTTCCTGGCGACATTTAGTTCCGAGGCAGAGAAAATCAAAATTTGGAAACTTTAGTTTAAATTTAAAGATGTTGTTTTTTGCGGACTAAAGCTTTTGTGTTCCCTGATGTGTCACAGAACACACAGCTTTGTTGCAAGCAATTTTTGATTTTGAAGCCTAAGGTTTTGGGGGTGGAGGCCACCTTTTTCTTAAGGTTTCCCTGCAAGTACATGGTAACTTGGCAGTGGAATTCTTTTTTTTTTTTATTCAAAATTTTGCAAATTATACAATCAGGAAGACATAAAGGAAATACTCCAAGTATAACAGATCAAAAACAAAGGAAACGATATACAGGAAATAATATACTACTGAAACAGCAGCCCACGTCACGAGGAGAACAATTGGTAACAAGAAATATTTTCAGGAAATGAAGAAAAAAATCTTTCCTACATTTCAGAGGATCTAGCTATATCACTCCCAAATTACACACCCTCTTTATTATCCAGAAAGTTTTCCAGCTGCAATGGGTCAAAAAAGGAAAAAGAAAGGAGGGCCATGCCAGGGAGAGCATGGTGGGAGAGAGAAAACGGTGGTGCTGAACTGGGTGAACATCCAGACTGGGAACAACAGTTTTAAGAGGCTGCTCCCAATGCATCTGTGTGGGGAGGGAGTTTTTTAAATTCTCCCATGTAACTTCTTAAAATTACTTCTCCCTCTGGACATAGAGAAGCCTATCTATACAGTTCTGCACCTATTTTACAAGAGGTTCTAGGTTTGGCAGAGCCTCTTGGAAAATACTATGAGAATTCTTCACATCCA
Organism: Ichthyophis bannanicus; assembly: GCA_033557465.1. Taxonomy (NCBI): domain Eukaryota; kingdom Metazoa; phylum Chordata; class Amphibia; order Gymnophiona; family Ichthyophiidae; genus Ichthyophis; species Ichthyophis bannanicus. The sequence continues at coordinate 38,522,465 of CM066050.1, read as the reverse complement.
GATCCGGACGTGTGAATCACTCTCTCCACATTCTATCTAAAATTTGCCTTGATATGCATAGTCTATTTTTACTGTACTTGAACAGCTTAAAGAGCAGAAGCTAGGCTTGGGAATCAAATCCTATTTTCTTCGAATGGCATTGCTCAACAGTCATTGGATCAATCCAAGAATCTGGATGTCTGCAAAGACAATACAGTAGCATAGAAAGTGTGCCTTCAGCGCAGATGATTTACATCTGTGTACAGTACAATTACTGTATAGGGCACACGAAAGTAAAAGCCTTCAGCACCCAATCTCCAAATGGCATTTGGTTGCATTGCTACTGTGCATTCTGCTTTGGGGTCAGAAACTTGCAGCTATAGCTACTGAAGTATGACAACCCTTTTGTTTTTTGGTATTAAATTAAAATATGACAGGTAATGATATGTTTCTTGACAAAGAAAATATGAACCGGCTTTAGAAACTGTCATAGAAACCAACTTCAGCTTGAGGCCCCGCACAAAATGGGCAATTTTTAAAATGCAAAATTCCGAAAGGATTGAATGTGTGTAAAGCTTAGCTGTGCTCTAAGTCCTGCCTCCCTTGTGCTGTCTGTCTGTCTTTCCCGAGTCTCCAATGCTATTTGCTACCATCTGCCGTCTTTATTTCCTATGGTATTCTATTTCACTTGCCTAAGAGCCATAGGGCCAGAACCGCAGGACATTTGCATAGATGCCTCCTTTTGCCACAAAATTTCCTGCAAAGACAAGATATTGCAGCACGTGAAATCCATCGGCAATTTAAGTACTAGCTGAAAGAAAATAAAGCCTGAGGCACTTTTAAAAAGCGCTGTTTCAAATTTGTGTGAGTGAATAAAGATTGCAGGCCTTTGTAGTTTTTCTATCCTAATTTTGCCAGAAGTTGAACTTGGCAAAATGTAATCAGAAGCCCATGACCTATAAAAAGAGAAGATGACATGTTAGTGCTAAGGGAGAAGGGGTTGTGAAAGAATGTGATTAGCGTTCTGTCTTCCCACCCTTGTTATTTATCAAGGGAACAGGGAACACCTTCCATCCAGTCATTCTTAGAAATACATTGACAGTGTTGGTTAATATCTGTTTATTCGCCCAGCACAGATTTGCTTATTTATTATGACACATTCCAAAATTGTAGCCTCGTTTCTAGAAAATATTGGAAGCAAGAATAAAGTCTACAGCTCCAGTAAATTAGAAAATGACGACTGAAGATAGAGTTGTTTTATGAACACATTTATCAGCTGAAATTATTTGAGAAATTCCAATCTAGATGCAAATTTGATCACAGAGACGATGTAATTGAATTCATTTTAGGCTATTACAGGCTCCTTGCTTTTTCTAGCTGCACTAGGTTTGTCGCCAGTTGTTGACACATCTGCTCATCAAACCTAGGTGATAACATGTAAGATGCTGTACATATGGTTCCCCCATCTCATGCACAAGATGATAATCTGTTTCCTACCCTTTTTCCAATGAATGGATAAATGCAGCATTGCCTCTCCCATGCTTATTGCCATCTCCAAGTATCTTTATCAGCTGATAATAATGTGTGTTTAACTTGCTGATTTAATAGCATGTCTCCTTTCATGTTTTCTTTAAAGGATTGTTAGAGAGCATGGTATTTAAGCTAGCATGAAATGCCGAACACAGTGTCATTTTAGAGAACAGTATGTCTCAAAATTTTGGGAAAGACTTAGTCTCGTTCTCTAGTTTATACCCCCCACTCTACTGGTGGTTTTTCTAATGTAGAAGTGATATTGGCTCATTGTACCTTCTATTTGGGACTTCCAGTATATCGTTCCTCGGTTCTGGTTCCATATTCGCCTCAAATCTTCACAGGCAAATGTTTTGGTAGTACCCTCTCTGTCAAGGTTGAGATTAGTTTGGTCTTGTAACACATTTAACTGTGTGACTCCTACCTACCTCTTGGAACTCCCTCCCAATCATTCATAGGATTGAATGCTCTTATACTAAATTTAAAAGGGGGCTTTTCTGACCTCATTCCTCTTTCTGCGTGACATTTCCCTTAGCTGGGGATATGAACTTGACAGTACTGTACCTGTTCCCTTTCTTCTCAAGTTTGTTTTCTCTGTTACATGTGATCATAAGGATTCATTTTGCTGTGCTACTAATTCACATAAGTTGTGCTCCACCCTCATGCTTTCTGTGAAGGACAGTTTATCAGATACTCGATGGGGGGTATTTTAGAGGTCTTTTTGCACAATTTATATGTGTACGTCCTAATACTGAACCGCATCATTCGGTGATCATGGGATGCGAGATGATCACTCATTATAACATCAGAAGCTCTCCCCATTCGAAAGCGCCAGGTCCAGTATGGCCCCTTTCAGGGTGGATTCCATTACCAGAATACTTCTTCCAATGGATAATCCAGGATCTTCTTACTTCAGCAGCAGAGATGTCCCAATCAATATCCAGCATATTGAAATTGCCTAGTTGTTTTCTTTGCATAGTGGTACTGTGAATATCTTAAATTAAATCTGTGCCCATTTCCTTTGCCTGTAAAATAGGTCTGTATATCACATCAGTGTAAATAGATGTTCCATTCCCTCATAAACCCTTCAATTCTATTGCTTTAATATTATTTTTACATATAGTTCCACTCCTTATCCCTTTCTACCTACCCTAAATAAATTATAGTCCAGTATGATTATATCCCAGTCATGGGTCTCCATGAACGCCACTAAATCCAAATCAGCCTCTTTCATTATAGCATCTAAATCCAGAATCTTATTTCCCACACTAAGGGCATTAGTAGACACCCTTTCCAGATGTTATCTTTTTCCCATTTCTACAGATGTATTTAGTGTTTTACTTACCTGAGGGCTTTTCCTTACCTAGGGGCTTTGTTCACCCATTCCCAGTGAATGTAGTTTAAAGCCATATTCAGTAGGTTAGCCAGTCTGCTGCGGAAATCACTTTGACTTTTCTTGGATAGATAGACAACATCTCTTCTCAGGAGCCCTTGGAAAATCATCCCATGGTCCAGGCAACCAAAATACTCTGCATGATACCATCCACACAGCCATGCATTCATCTCCAGGAAGCAAGCTTTTCTGCTTTGGCCTTTACTCTCATTAGGGAGGATTGACGAGAACAAAATCTGTGCACCTATCTGCTTAACTCTCCCTCTTAGATCCATGAAATCATTCTTGATATGCTTGAAGGAATACCTAACAGTATCACTTGTGCCCCATATGGATGAGCATCATCAGATAAGTCTGTAGGCTTAATGAATCTTAGCATACTCTCTGTAATGTCTTGAATTTGGCACACACCTCCTGGGACATCATGTATGTTCAGCAGATGGAAACCTCTGTGCCCCTCAGAAGGAAGTCACCAACCACCACTAAACTTTGCTTCTTTGTGGTCACTGCTTTAGCATGCTTTAAAGTTCCTTTCCCTTACCTCCTCATTCAACCTCCAGCTTTGCTCTACTGCCCCCACTCACCAGCATGGCCATTGCCTTGACCTTGTATTTTTCTCTAATTGCTTACCCTCAAACATATGTACCTCAGTTCTTCCCTTATCTGACCATCACCTGTAAGCTTCATCACCAGCCACCTCAACCTCGTTCTGTCTCCTCCATCCTCTTTAGAAATCTTCATGCTATTGACTCTTTGGTTTTCTCCTCCACTGTTTCATCATCTCTTTCCTCCACTATGTCTTCTGAGTCTGTTGATGAAGCAGTAACTTCCTATAACGCTGCATTCTCCTCTGCTCTGGATGGTTTTGCTCCGACCATGCCACATCCTGTAAGGCGTACTGCACCCCAGCTCTGGCTTTCATCCACTACTCGCTATCTACGTTCCTGTTTCCAATCAGATGAGCGTTCTTGGCTCAAATCCCACTCCCTTGCAGACTTTCTACACTTCAGGTTCATGCTTGTCTCTTTCCAGTCAGCCATAGCACTTGCCATACAAGATTATTATGTCCATTTGACTAACTCTCTTGCCTCTGACCCTCATCGTCTCTTTACTACTCTCAGCTCTCTCCTCAAAGTGCCTCCGCCTCTGACCCCTCCCTCCCTTTCTGCCCAAACCCTGGCTGACTATTTCCATGACAAAATTCACAAGATCAGCCTCCAATTCCCCACAAAGTCAGCTACTTCCCCTCCTCCCCCTCCTCCCCCTCCTCACTCTCAACTTTCCTCCTCTACCTTTGCTACCCTCTCTTCCTTTTCTGTGATCTCTGAAGAGGAAACCTCACACTTTCTTTCTTCCTCCAAACTCAATACCTGCTCCTCTGATCCTTTCCCCACCTGTCTCCTAAGCCCCATCTCCTCCACTGTTGTCCCTTCCATCTCTCATATTCTCAACCTATTGCTCTCCACTGCAACTGTCCCAGTGGCCTTCAAGCATGCTGTAATTACACCTCTCCTCAAGAAACCCTCATTTGATCCTACCTGTCCTTTTAATTATCGACCCATCTAACTCATCCCCTTCATTTCTAAACTACTTGAATATGCCATTCACCGCCGTTGCTTTGACTTTCTCTCCTCTCAAGCCCTCCTGGATCCTGGCTTTCGTTTTTTACACTCTACTGAAACGGCTCTTGCCAAGAGCCTTTACTCTTTCCTCATCCTTCTTGAACTCTCTGCTGCTTTTGACACTGTTGACCGCAACCTTCTCCTTGATACCCTGTCCTCGCTTGCTTTTAAGGACTCTGTACTATCCTGTTTCTCCTCTTATTTCTCCCATCGCCTTTTCAGTGTTTGTTCTAGTGGATCCTCCTCTGCTTCTATCCCGTTCTCAGTTGATGTACCCCAAGGATTTGTCTTGGGTCTGCTCCTTTTCTCTCTATATACCTAGTCCCTTAGTGTGCTCGTTTCTTCCCATGGCTTTCAGTACCATCTGTATGCTGATGACTCCCAGATCTACCTCTCTACACTTGAAATCTCTCCAGCAATCCAGACCCGGATCTTTGCCTGCCTTTCTGACATTGCTGCTTAGATGTCTCACTGCTGCTTGAAATTGAACATGGCCAAAACTGAGCTTCTTTTTTTTACCCCCTAAAACCTCCTCTCCTCTTCCTCCTTTCACAGTCTCTGTTGATAACCCTCTACTCCTCCCTGTTTCCTCAGCTCGCAACCTTGGGGTTGTCTTTGACTCCTCTCTCTCCTTCTCCACCCACATCCATCTGATAGCTAAGTCCTGCCATTTCTTTCTCTATAACATCAACAAAATCCACCCATTCCTTTCTGAACACACTTCTAAGACACATCCACTCCTTAATCACCTCCCATCTTGACTATTGTAACCTACTCCTTGCTGGTCTTCCTTTGAATCATCTCTCTCCCCTTCAATCTGTTCAACACTCTGCTGCACGGCTAATCTTCTGCCAGCCTCGTGATGCTCATATTACCCCTCTTCTCAAGTCACTTCATTGGCTCCCTATCCATTTCTGCATCCAGTTCAAACTTCTCCTGCTGACCTATAAGTGCATTCACTCTGCAGGTCCTTACTACCTTTCCTCTCTTATCTCTCCCTATACCCTCCCCCCCCTCAGGAGCTTCGCCCTTCTGGCAAATTGCTTCTATCTGTGCCCTCAGCAACTCCAGACTTCGCTCCTTTCACCCTGCTACACCTTATGCCTGGAACAAACTACCCGAGTCTGTACGTCAAGCGCCTTCTCTGACCCTTTTCAAATCCAGGCTGAAAATTCACCTCTTCACTGCCACTTTTGGATCTTGACTCATCCGATCTCCTTGTGTTGTCTGTCTTGACTAGATGGTAAGCTCTGATGAGCAGGGACTGTCTCTTACATGTCTGTGCAGCGTTGCATACATCTTGTAGCGCTATACAAATGCTCAGTAGTAGTAGTAGTAGTTTTGAGCTCTGGTTCCTCCTGTTCCTGGGATTTCTCGCCTCTGCCACTTTCAGGACTCCATACCAGTTCATTGCAGATGGATAAGAAGAAGAAAAAGAATTCTCTTATGGGGTTATGTACTAATAGTTAGCCTAGGCTTCAGTGTTAAGCCTGTTGAATACCCACTGTAAGTTCTGGGTTGTTTCACTATTGAAAAAGACTATGAAATAAGAAGAGGATTTAAAATACTAAAGGTCACATCTATTAAGAGGGGTTTTTTTTCCAAAGCACAAAACAAAATAGGCCTCATGCTAATCCCATGCAATGATTATTGTAGTTTGTGAAAGATCACTCTTTCGTGCTATTAGCATCAGTCTAAATTTCAAAATGAATCCTGGATCCAACGTTAAAATTGAGCCCAAACATATTCCATGATAAAGCAGTCAAAGAAGCTTACAAAAAGAGTGGGGTGAGGGCTTAGGAAGTAATGTTTTTCCTTGCAGAAGAAACTATGGTCCCAATACTCGGCACCAGTGGCTACACGATTACAGTGGCTAGCAAACGCAGATTTTCAATGCCGGGGGTCATATGTGTCACCGCAGAGCCCGATTGCTAACCAGACGATATTGAACCACTGCCCGGTTAGAGCTACATGGTGAAAGTTAGGCCAAGGTTTCCTGCACCTGGCTTTCACCACAGATCGCAAACTGGGCAGCGGCTCAGTATTGCCACTAACTGGTTTGCGATTGTCTCCACCTCAGAATGCCCCCAACAAGCCCCGATGCTGAGTGGTTAATATCGGGGTGCATAGTGCCATTACTTGGGGATATTCCCGCTTAGGGGCATTACATGTTTTACATGTTTGTAAACTGCATAAATGCCTTGGCATATCGGACCCTACATGTTTCCTTCACATCCTTCAGTCCAGATGAGGTCATGACCAAAACAGTGATGGCCATTAAATGAAATATAGCAATTGGGAATAATAAAGGATAGCGTAAGATAAGCAAAATAGTTTTTTTTATACTTTTAAGACAGATTGTCAAGGTCATGAAAGCATCGTATTGCTCCATGTGCACTCACTACAGCTGCAATCTCAGTTAATAATACTGGAGACCATTCATTTTACAGAGACAAGAGAGCAAAGCGAAGGCGTCGGGACATTTAATTGAAACTCCAGTGAAAATTAATTACATGATTAACAGCCCTCCAAAGTGACATGATGGGGAAGTACCAGAACAGAATCATGGGTTGTATGACACTAAAAGGTCATAAGGAATGATAACGATGGTAAGTTAAAAATAACGAGAACTCTCAAAACTAGGAGATTGGAAATATATGTTTGGAAGGAGTCAAACATATTATAATGAAGAATTAAGTAAGATTCACTCCAAGCATTGTGAAAATGGCAATAGGCTCTAATTAGCAAGATATTAACAAACTATCCTTCCCATATTTACACATTCAGTCCCAATATGTATTTTGTCAGATTCCTTTACCATTATATTAAACGCTAAATCATTTGCTGAGGATCCTTAAGGATGATGGAGCAAGGCTTAACCCAGAGACTGCAACAGGGAGGGATAATATGCAAATAAGCTGACCTTCTGATCATTAACTGCTGTCATGCTCTATGTTTCTACTGCATCTACATGAAATACCCTCTGGGTTTTTTAGCGACACTTCAAAAGCAGACAATACGAACAGCCGCCACTGGGACTGATGAACTACTGCTTACTCTTTAGAGGGCAACTGTCAATGTAGAAAAGGTCCGGACTTGCTGGGATTAATTGCAATAATACAATTTTAATTGGTTAAGCCGAGGCATCATATGTGAATGTTTAGTCCAAACTGAGAGAGAATTAAGAAATATCCACCAACAAGAAACAATTATGCAAACAAAGCCTGTGCCTATGGATGGTTCAACAGACAGACCCCTCTCATAGATGCTGTCACTCTAACAAAAAGCGCCCAAAAACTAATGATTTGTTTGTTTCCATTTCATTCGAAGGATGTCAGACTCATTCCCCCTATAAGGGTCCTTCTATAAAGGTTTCTGTGTGTATATTGTTTTGCACGTGGAAAAAGCCTTTTATAACCTTCTCCCTCACTGTACGCACATATAGCATACGCAGTGACAAGACTGATCATATTACATGTGCACCACTTGTAGGCATTTCTGAGGGTAGAGTAGGAGAATAATTACAGTGCAAGTAAAATAGGCAAATTCGCACATCGGAGGTAACTTTATAAGGAGCCGTAAAGTTACCCACCATCAATGCGCCTAAATCATATATTTTCAGTGACATATACACACATGGGTCTTAATCCAAGTTACTTAATCCTCCATTGCCACAGGAACAAACTTAAGGGCCCTTTTACTAAAGTGTGCTAAGCAGATAACGCATGTTTTTGTAGGCAATAACTGTATATGGCACAAGGGGCCACGGTAACTATTGTCACATAGGCATAACAGTCACAATGCACTGATTCCTGTGCCAACCGCAAATCACATATTAGGATGGGGAATGGGCGTGGAGAGCATATCGCAGTTAGCGCAGGGGAGAGGTGTCGAAGTGAGCATGTCGCCATCGGCTCGAAGGGTGGCTGTGTCAGCTGCATGAGCACGATGTTCAAGTCCCACTTTGCCGGTGGAGGCCGGATGGGGGGCTTAGAAAGCAAGAAGCCCCGCATGAAGTGGGAGACAAGAGGCTGGCCCGAGAGGGGTTTAACCTCGACGGGGAAGTAGTTGGCTGAAATGGTGCTCAGGTGAACCCTGACCAAATTGGATTTTAGCCCCACCTGCGAGAAGTGGAGGAGGTACTGGAGAACCCACCAGGTGGAGCAGGAGAATGGATCGATCTGGAGCTCGGAGCACCAGACCGAGAAGCGCCACCACTTCAGGGCGTAGGCCCGTCTCGTCGAGTCCTTTCTTGATGCGAGCAGGACGTCCTCGATCTTCTCTGGGAGGTGCAGCGAGGCTAAAGAGACCCGTTCAGCCGCCAGGCTGTTAAGGATAGTGAGTCCAGGTTTGGGTGAAGCACCCGTCCCTCCTTCTGTGTCAGCAGACCCAGGGCACTGCCCAGGGGGACCAGGGGCTCCGACGAGAGTCGGAGTAGAAGCGGGAACCAAGGCTGTCGAGGCCACGAGGGAGCCATGAGAATCACCGAGGCTCAGTCCCACTGAATTTTGTGTAGGGTCCTTGCAAAGAGAGGAGTGGGGGGGAACGCATACAGAAGCCTGGAGGTCCAGATCAGGAGGAACGCATCCGGGGCTATCCTGCTTGGGTGTGGTATTGACCTGCAAAAGTGGGGAAACTGTGTTCACCAGACTGGCGAACAAGTGTATGGACAGAGTCCCCCAGTGGCGAAACAGGTGGAGAACCACCTCTGGACTCAGGCACCACTCATGTGGGCGGAGAAGCCTGCTGAGCCTGTCCATGAGGACATTGTCTTGGCCCAGGAGGTAGACAACTCTTAGAATCATGCCCTGGCGTATGGCAAAGGAGCAGAGGAGGCGGGAGCCTGTACTCCCTTCTTTGTTTATGTAGAACATCGTGACCTTGTTATCGGTCTGCACAAGCACCGACTTGCCTCGCAAGTGATACTCGAGGACCTTCAGGGCCAACTGGACCGCTTGAGGTTCAAGCAGGTTGATCTGCTGCTGAGCTTCCTCAGGTGACCACCGTCCCTGGGTATGGAGGTTGTCGCAGTGGGTTCCCCAGCCCGACAGCGAGGCATCCGTCATCAAGATAAGCTCATGTTGCAGGGTCTGGATGGGCATGCGCCAAAGGAGGCTTCTAGGATTCTGCCACAAATCCAGAGAACTGTATAGGCCGTGGGAGACCAAGATGGGATCCTGGAGACGGCCCGAGGCTTGGGACCATTGCGCTCTTAGGCACCATTGAGCTGCTTGCCTATGCATGCGAGCGTGGGGAATGACGTGCATGGTCGAGGCCTTGTGCCCCAGAAGGCACAGCATGGCCTGCGCCGAGACCCTGGACTGGCTTTGGACCTCGGCAGCCAGAGCAGTAAATGGTGCACACTAAAACAGCATACATAGCAATAAAGTAGCACACACTATTTATTTATTTTTATTTATTTATTTTTCTTATATACCGCACTCTTAAAAATCAGCGCAGTTTACATAAAACGGTGTTGTGCAATAAGAGCACTTACAATGAACAGGGAGGAATAACTTGGATTAAACTGGTGGTAACTATATACATCAATTTACATCTATCTACATTCTGTATTTATAGTATGTACCGCATTGGTAAGGGTTTACGTGTTCATGGATGCTGGTGTGTTAGGGGGTGCCTTGTTGGAGGACTGTGAATAGTGTAAAAGAAAGAGGTGATGTTTAAGCGCTCTTCTGAATTGAGCTAGCTCTTTGATGGCTCTACTGGGAGTAGGGAGTGCATTCCAGCAGCTAGGGGCATAAAACTTAAATGCTCTATTCCTGGTTGTTTTGGTACATTTTGTTATTTCGCTGGGAATCGATAGTGTGTTGGCAGTGCATGTTCTTCTTTCTCTGTTTGCTGGTATGAGGTGGATGAGGTCCAGTAAAGCTGAGGGGGCCATCTTGTTGATAATTTTGAAAGTGATGATGGTTATTTTATATGATAGCCGACAGAAAATTGGTAGCCAATGTAGGTTTTTGAGGACCGGGGTGATGTGGTCTGCTCTGGAAGCTCCGCTCAGGAATCTTGCGGCCATATTCATCGCTAATTGTAAGGGGCTAAGGGTGTTTTTGGGAAGGCCCTGTAGGATTACATTAGCGTAATCAAAGTGGGGGATCACCAATGCTTGGAAGACTGTTCTGAAGTCTTTTGGATGTAGTAAAGGTCGAAGAAGTCTTAGGGTCCGTATCTTGTGGTATATTTGTTTGATTATGTTGTTGATGTGTGTTTTGAAATTGAGCTGTTGGTCCATAATCACACCTAGATAGTGGATGTATGGTCGGCTTGTAAGTTCTGCATCTCTTGTCTTTATGGTTGTCGGAGGTATGAAGGACTGGTTTCTTGACACAAATAGAACTTCTGTCTTCTTAAAGTTGATTTTGAGACTTTGGGAGAGGAGCCAATCTGTTATGGCATTGAAGCAGTTTATCAATTGGGTGAAATCTGGGGTTTCGATTGTGAATGGAGTAAAGAGTAATACGTCGTCTGCATATAGCAGACAAGAGATGTTAAATGATCGAATTATTTCACATATCGGTTGCATGTAGATATTGAATAGGAGTGCTGAGAGGGATGAGCCCTGGGGTACTCCATAGTGTTGTTTGAATGGCATGGAGGTCGTAAATCCTGTTCTTATCTGCTGCCATCTGTCGGTTAAGTAAGATTTGCACCAGTGCCATGCTAAGTCATTTATCCCTTTATCATGCAGCCGAATCAGAAGTTGTTCATGGTTTACAGAGTCAAATGCTGTGGCGATGTCGAGGAAAATTAGTGCGTATCCTTGTTTGATGGAGTCGATCCCATTAATGAGTGTATTGAGGGTGGTGAGGAGTGTCTCAACACCGTGGGTTTCTCTGAAACCGTGTTGGTTTGTGTCGAGGGGGGCATTAGTGTCGATATGATCCTGTAGCTGTTGTTGTACCACCTTCTCGATTATCTTTGCTAGTAATGGGATGCTGGATATGGGACGGTATGATTCAAACCGAATAAAACAAGATCAAATGAATTGTGCTCCCCATAACAGTAAAAAAAGAAATGAAAAATATTCTGCACATCTCTGTTTACTGGGGTAACCCATAAAAATTCATTTGCCTGCAACATGCTATGGATTAGTCTAATTTGGGAAAGATATAGGGACAGCTGCTCGTTCCTGATAATCGGAACCTCTTTATCCCCATGAACATTAGTGCTTGAGTTTCACTTAATACTACCATACATGCATACAAAAAGCCTTTTGTTCATTGAATCTTATGCCAAAAAGCCAGGCAAAATGTGCTGACGCTAATATCAGAGGATGATAAATTAAATTAACTTCACCCATTTTCACTTAATCTGCAAAATTCTTTACTCTGTTCCTCTTGCATTGGATGCTACAGACCAGCTCTGTCCTTCAGAGCAACGTACAATAGTAGACTATTTCCATAATGTATTTCAACCTAAGAAGCAGCTTTTTCCTTATTCAGTCAGAGTCCTAAATTTCTGCATTGGTAACATTTTCACCTGGTTATTCCTTTTACTTAGTCATCAAATAAAAAAAAATAAAAATGGCTGCTTATGAGTCTTTACTAGCAGTACTGTAGACCCATCCTGTGAGTTAAAAAAATACTAATAATTTTATCTCTTTTAGTCTGGTAAAACTCAACTGTCATTTCTAGATTTTGTGCAGCTGCTGAAAGCTCTCCATTGAATCACAAAACGCGGTAGGCAATTTCTGTGACTTTTTAATCCCTAATCCATTCTTTTCCATATGTCCATAATTTCCCTTCAACATGCACACGCTGAACAGCAACTGCTATGAATTAAATCATTAAGAAACTTCACCAATATATTGTTATTATCCAGCCATCGTTATTTCATTGCCCTCGGACAGATGGCTTTACTGGAAATCAAATAGTGCAGTGTTTTTCAACCTTTTTTGTGCAAAGGCACACTTTTTTCATGAAAAAAATCACGAGGCACACCACCATTAGAAAATGTTAAAAAATTTACCTCTGTGCCTATATTGACTATATATAAAGTAATTCTCTTGAATAGGAATCAAACACTCACACCAACCCTCCTCCCCTGCTGGTTCACACCAACCCCCCTCCCCTGCTGGTTCACTCACACCACCCCCCCCTCCACTGCTGGTTCACTCACCCTCCCCCCTGTCACTTACTCACCCCTCCTGCTGGGTCACTCACTCACTTACCCCCCCTCCCCTGCTGGTTCACTCACACCATCGCCCCCCCCCCCTTGCTGGTTCACTCACAGCAACCCCCCCTCCACTGCTGGTTCACTCACACTCCCCCCCCCCTTGCTGGTTCACTCACACACACACACACCCCCCTCTGCCCAAGCCGCTGCTTCTGCTTTGTACAGAGCAGCGGCTGCACTACACTTACATTGAAAAGTAAAGAGAAACTGTGTCAGGAGCCCTCCGGTCATCGCAGAGCCCGAGGAAGTGATGTCATGGGGGCGGGCTCCTCACAGGCTGTCTTTCCTTTTCAAATTAACTTTATTGAAGCTAAAGCTAATTTGAAAAGGAAAGACAGCCTGTGTGGAGCCCGCCCCCATGACATCACTTCCTCGGGCTCTGCAGGTTCGGAGGGCTCCTGACACAGTTTCTCTTTACTTTTCAATGTAAGTGTAGTGCAGCCGCTGCTCTGTACAAAGCCGAACCAGCGGCTGCACTGCTATAGGGAATCGCGTTCGCGCTGCGGACTTTGGCACAAAAGCCGGTTTTTTGCTCTGGCCGCTCCCGATCTTGCGGTCAGAGCAAAAAACCGGCTTTTCAATGGCCGGTTTTACAACTGTGCCGGCAGCCGGCCTGGCCATGGAAAAACCGGCCAGGCCGGCTGAAAACCGGCCGGTTGGCAACCCTAATTTGTGAGCCGAGGCCACATGTTACGGATGAAATTGGAATTTTTCCCACGGCACACTAGTGTGCCGCGGCACAGTGGTTGAAAAACGCTGAAATAGTGGACAGAATTAATGTATTTCTATAGAGAGGGCTGGAGTGCATTCAAAATTAGCCTCCTTACTGGATTTCACAGTTCAGTTTGATAAACTGGGAACTGTTGAAGAATCATGACTAAAAGTTTGGCTCCTCACCCTTGGTAACAGGTATGCAGGAATCCTCCATTTCTCTGAATTTTAGGAAACTGTGTTCTCTGAGATGGCTTGTAATTGTAGTTAGTGTTCTATGATGTGAACATAAGAGATGCCATACTGTGTAAGAACAAAGGTCCATCGAGCCCAGTATTCTGTTTCCAAGTACTTGTCAGGTTTCCAAAAGAGAACTGTACGCCAGAAGACTCCAACTCATTCTTAGAGGAACTTCTAGACCGTCTAGTTTTCAGATCTATTTAGGGGGTAATTTTAGAAGGAGCTGCCCTGACTGTCCATGGAAGATTAGAAAATACATCCATAATCAATGACGCTAATATATAATCAAACAAACAACACATGCCAGTACCTTCCACCTAAATTAAATTAAATTAGAAACGTGAATAAAAGGCCTGTACTAACAACCAAGCCATCAGCTGTTTACAAACCCGCCCCTAAAATTATGTCCATAGAATCAGGCCAGTAACTGAAAAAGCAGCTTTTGTTTGCTCTTACAAGCTGTGGCTCTTTTAACAGTTGGCTGTCTGAGAACGGCAAGCATGAGTGAGCTCGTCTTGTGGCCAATTTTGTAAAGATATGCATACACGCGATGGCTTGTACTTTCACTATGGGTACGCACAGGGGCAGATCTTGGGTGGACCCTAGGTGAAGCACAAAGTTACAGAATGTGCATAAATTGCAAAGTACTATAATTTACAGCATTATTTAGAAATCTAAGGCTGTGTAAGTAATCATACTTTAAATTAATATCCATTTCCCACCAGTTATACGAGTATTTTATGAAGAGAAGTAGACGCCTACTTTTCCTTATAACATGACCCTCTTATTGCACATTGCTTCGTGGGGATTTGTTGCTTTATAAGTTTACCCTTTCATGTTCATGATGTATTTACTTTTCCTAATGAATACCACTTAGAAGAACCTTTAGCCTGATTTATTGGTCTATAAATTGTTAAATTGGTCTATAAATTGTTAATTTAAATTAAGGTAGGTACTGTTAAGACGCAGCCAGCTGTTGTACGATTGCCCCTTTTTTGAGTGTATGAAAGCAAGTGCATGGATGAGAATTTGCTTGTGAAAACTACACATTGAAAACTTACACTAGTTTAATGGAGATATTTATAGCCTCATTTACTAATCTACGTTATTAACAGGTTGACATGCATTAACGTGATTTAATGCATATTAAATAACACAAGCCCCGTAATTTTCAGTAGGGCCTATTTATTAACAATGGGGCCCTTTTACTATTGTGCGTTAAGCAGTTAACACGCACTTTCCACACCGTAACGATGCACAAGGGCCCATATTAAATGAGAATTACCAGGTCCTGATTTGTGTGCCGCCAGTTGTGCATTGAGTTGGTGAATGGACGGGTCCAGAGGAGACCGGGCATGAAAAGCACATTGCAGTTAGCACGGGAGGGGGGGGGGGGGACAAAATGTGAGCTGTCAGTGTTGTACTTAGCATGAGTCCACTTCAATTGCTGGAGTTAGGTGCACCCGCGGTAACATCTGTGCATTAACCGCCGTGAACATGCTGGTCATGCTCCAACAGTTATCATGGAGGCTTTTTACTTAGTGGACATTAGTTTTAGCACTAAATGCACATCTTAAGTACAAAAAACCTAATGCTCTTTTGTAAAAGGGCCCCTAAGTACTTGATGCAAACATGCATCAATACACGTTAACTCACACTAGTTCATGAGGTCCTAAATTTGTTAATACTTATGTTGAGCTGGGATGGATATTTGCTTATTTCATACTTTCTCTCTTCCCTCCCCCTTCTACAATGCAGCAGGATGACTCAATGGAGTGCTGGCTTGTCACCTACAGAAACAATTATATAACTTCTCTTAGCCTGCCAGGCATTAAACTCCACATTAAAGAAAACAAATGTTTTCTGGTTTAAAAGCTATTTTCTCCTTTTACAAGTATATAGTTCTATATTTTAGTCGTAAACGGTAAGGGGCACTTTTAACACGGATAGGGAAATAACCCATGTACCTGAATGTAACTCACCTTGAGCTTGGATTTAGAAAAGCAACTAATAAATTTAGCATCCAAATTTAAATCCAAACATAGATAACTTATAACCTGATTAAACAGAAAGCATCTTGAAATTGTATAATGATGCATGCTGCCACTGCATAGCCCAGCCTGAGGTCTAGTGTGGATTCAAACACAATATTTAAATGAAAGTATGAACAGACAGTAGATTCAAAGCAGTTTAGTATCACAGCAAATTTCTGATATGAGTGTAGTTTAATGCATTTGGGTATATCTAGGAGAAATAAATTAAGAGGAAGAGAGGTGAATGATTTCTAATACAGCTTATAACAACGTTGATTGCCACCTCTCCAGAATTAGGGCATATTAAACAACTTTAGCTTGTTCATTGAAAATTAAAAGGCAAATAGCAAGGGTAACACATGTACCACAAATGACTGGAGACACATTAATATGCATAAATAATGAGATGAGGATAATATATTTGAATAATATAATCATGCTTCGCATTATTTCAACATTCCTTAAATAATCTGAGAAACCTTTGAGATATGGCAAGACTGAGACAGGCATGAAAGACAGAGTAAATGAGTTCTTCTTGGTATGTCAAGAAAACCTACCAGGCCTAGTGCAAGTCTATTCTTCAATGACCCCATGGGGAAATGTAAAATAAGAAAAATATGAGCCAAACGGACACTAGATCATGGAACTCCAGTCAAAGGAGCACAGGGTAAATAAATTACAGTGGTGTTATCATTTAGAAATTTAACTCAATTATTCACCAAGAGATCTATAGCTTGTGACAGAACAACTCTGAGGAGATGTGCAGTGAACTACAAAGGGTAGACTAGCAGGAATAATGGATGACTAGGGAGCTGGAAGGAAATGCAGCATGTGCGCTAATTAATGGCGTTTATTCCACATGAACTTCCAAATGTACAAATGACTCTGATGAAACAAATTGTAAAATAGCTGAAGAAATTGATCAGGGTGGAAGAGGACAGAAAAAATATATGGTAAAATTGCAAAAGCTTAGGAGAAGCTGAAAATATGGCACTATGGGGGAGGGGGGGGGGGGAGGGAGAGAAAAAACTAAAATTCAATGATTTGAACATTGATATATTTAAAGAGGTAGTTATGCCTAGGAAATCTTTTCCAGATTAAGGTGAAAATCTAGTTAACCCATACCATGCCTATCTAAATAAGACTAATCTGTCAAATATTTAATTTTTGTCAGATCACCTACTTTGAGAGGTCACCCTCTCTCGTAGTAGGCCTTCCTTTTAATCAAATTTATAAAAAGGCTCAACAGCCTAAAAGCACTCTAATGATGGACACCCACAAGTGCGCCCCCACAGAGACACTTAGTGAAATAATGCGTATCCTTCGTCCCACTGTTCCAAAGTGCTTTCAGGTTGCCGCATGAACAAATTTATCTTGCTGATTTTCAATCCTCATCGCAAGTGGCCAAAACTTCGCCTTCCTGTAGATCCCAGATCTACGATGGGGTTACTTTGCTTGAAGAAGAGCTAGGAAAGCACGGAGCTTGAAACACGGCATTGTGTTGGAATTTACACAGCGATCCTTCCAATATTAGTGATCCTTGAGATTAGACCACCCCAGTGGGATCTACAGGAAGGTGACGTTTTGGCCTCCCCTCTGCTGCGGAAAGCCAATCGGAGCACGGCAAACACAACAAGGGCACAGCAAGCACAGCTTAAAACCCCGCAGAGCTCAGGCGCTCCTCCAGCCGCCCTCTGCTGCCCGATTCGGCGGCATCCAGCACAAGGGCAGGGAACGCAGGATTCTCCCGCCCCTCTGCTGCAGAAAGCCAATCGGAGCACGGCAAGCACAACAAGGACACAGCAAGCACATCTTAAAACCCCGCAGAGCTCAGGCGCGCCCATGCCTGGCGGGTCCACATCTGAGGGCCTCGCCAGAGGGCCCTTTGGCGTGACCCTTAGGCGTGGACCGTAGGTGTGGACAAAGAACTTCCAGCAAGGCCTTACCCGCATAGGACATCCGAGCCAACTCCATACAAGCAGGAACAATGCAGCACATCGAAGGACAAACAACAAAATGAAGCTGCCTCAGGTTGAAGGTACGGTAGCTCCAATGCCTCCCTTTTTCAACACAGCTTGATGGATCCTAGCATTCTTACCTACACAATCATACATTGCATACAATACATACATAAATTTACAACCAAAAATGCACCTCATGAAGCACAGCAACGAAGCAAATGTCACCACATGCCCACAAGCATCACATTCCTCGTAGACGTATTCACATCCCTCTAATACAAGGACACTTCTCATCGCCACCGCACACACACAAAATCCACATTTCACTCATAAGTGGAGTGGAGGAGTGGCCTAGTGGTTGGGGCAAGGTACTTCAGACCGGAAGGTCGGAGGTTCAAATCCCACTAGAGGACAGCAACCTTGGGCTGGAAGGACTTGGGTTTCTAGTCCCACAGGTGCTCCTTGTGGTCTTGGGCAAGCCACTTAACCCTCCATAGCCCATGTTCCCTGTAAAATAGTTATCTCCAAGTTATAATGCCCTGTTCAATGTAATTTGTTTGTTCAATGTAAACCGCACTGATGCAGAATAGCGCGGTATATAAGATAATGTAAATAAATAAATAAATAATGTACGCTCAGTGAGGAATAAAACCCCCATATTCCAAGACCTCATCACGTCTCAACAGATTGATGCCCTATGCATAATGGAACCATGGCTGACAGAATCAGACACCGTACTCATGAACCAACTAACACCCAACAGATATAGCCTTTTGAACTGCTCCCGAGCTCACTCCAGGGGAGGAAGTGTAGCTATTATAGTGAAATCCAACCTCCACTTCAGAATCTATGCAGCTGAAACCTCCAAAGAAACAGACACACTCACAATCACCAACAAGAACCTCCTGATCTGCCTAATATATAGGGTACCCACAACAAATTTGGACCTATCAGATATTCTCAAAAAAATATCTGACAGCAGTGACATAAAAAACCCCCCAGATAATTCTGGGTGACTTCAACCTGCCATCCGTAGAAGAGAAGCATGCCAATGCTTTCCTCGAGGCAATAGAAGCAATGGAGCTGACGCAAATCATCAGCAAACCAACACATGAGAAAGGAAACACTCTTGATCTTATATTCTTTAACTCTAAAAACACCCCGCCACATGAGAACCTGAAGATCACATCTTTCCCATGGTCAGACCACTACCTCATTACCTTCACCCTACTCACTTTCAACCTACTCACAATAGAGAAGACTCAAAACAAACAAGAAGACTCAAGCCATTTAACAAAGAAGATTTCTTAACAGACAAAACAAGATACATGGATGGCCTAAACCACCTCTGAACCGAAACAGACAATGCAAGAAGAGAATATCACTCAAAACTCATAAATGCATCAATCAACAGACCTTGAGAACTATTTGAGATCGTCAAACAGCTCACCAAAACACCAAGCCACTCGAACCATCTTCCAGATATAGCACCACAGCATCTCACAGCACAATATAAGCAGCTCCAAAGGATAACCAGCTCATAACCAGTAACTGCAGATGATGCCAATAATGCTGCCCCAGACACTGAATGAGCTATATTTGAAACAATATTGAAAGAAAGGATCGAGACCACCCTATCAGTACTCAACACTACCACCTCCCTCTTGGATCCCTGCCCAGTGAACTGTATAAAAAAGTCAAAATAGGAACTAAGCTCTGCACTTGCCAGCATAGTAAACGAGTCCCTCAAACAAGGATTGATGCCCAACAGCCTCAAGATGTCTGTTATCCACCCGACCCTCAAGAAACCTGAACTTGATCCAATGGATCCTGCCTCATACTGACCAGTGGCAAGCCTTCCATTCACTGCAAAAATCATAGAGAAAATTGTCCAACAGCAATTACAGGACCATCTAGACAGAACCAACACCCTTGACCCACAGCAACATGGATTCTGACCCTCTCATGGGGTAGAAACAATCATGATTTCATTAATAAACACTCTATTCAAAGGAATACAGACCAAACACACTGGATACACCTTGATCTTTCTGGACATAACAGCAGCATTTGATACCGTCTCGCATAACATCCTCCTACACAGATTGCGGAATACTAGCATACAGGACAAAGTTCTACAATGGTTTAAGTCCTACCTAACTGACAAATATCAACTAATTCAAACCCATACTGCCACATCCTCCCCATTTCAACAAACACAAGGTATACCACAAGGCTCTGCACTCTCGGCTATGTTGTTCAACATTTATCTGCAACCACTCTGCTCTATAATACGGAACAGAAGTCTTATTCGTCACAAAAGACCAAACCTTCACCCCCCCCCCCAACTCACTTCATGCTGGGTTCAACCCAAATAAAGGTACAACCACACATAAAATATCTAGAGATCACTCTTGATCAATCACTTTCCTTCAGGCAACAGATTGCAAAAGCAGCAAAAACAATATTCTTCAAAGCCAAGATGCTCCAACGTCTCAGACCACTTATAGACGAACAGGACTTCAGAACAGTCATGCAAGCAATGACGCTCCCCCATCTGGACTATTGTAATGCAATATACCAAGGACTTCTGGCCATCAATCTCAACCCACTACGGACAGCCTTCAACGCAACAGCCAGGATCATCCATAAAGGTACAAATTACGACCATATCACACCTAGTCTGAGAGAACATCATTTCCTTCCCCTTGAGGCATGAATCAAATATAAATCATTAGTAATCATCCATAAAAGCAGTTCATCAGCATCAAACTTCACATACCCTTTTACAACGACCGAACTCCGGAAGACCAACACGGCAGGCCACAGGCGGACTCCTGACCGTGCCGCACGAGCGGTCTAAATTTAACCAACAAACCTGCAACCGAGCATTTGTCTTATATGCACCCTCTCTGTGGAACGCACTCCCAGCCCCTCTCCAAAACAACAAGGATCTCCCCTCATTCAGAAAACATCTCAAGACACATTTGTTCAGGGAACACCTGGGCATGGAATAGAGCTTAACTCTGTAAACTCAAACTCATGAAGATCATTGGTCAAATTGTAACACTGAATCAGTTTATACCTTCAGATAAGTCACAAAGACTTCATGCATACTACTTGCAGGAATGTAAATATGTTTGATCTCCCCTGGTGTTAGGTTCCCCCCCCCCCCCAATCAATGTAAAATATCATCCCTTTGTTTAATTTAGCCCTCTCATTTTATATATTGTAAACTGCTTTGACCCGGTATATAAGTACAGCTAAAGAAAGAAAGAAAGAAGACCCCAAGGTTGCTGACTGAGGAAACGGGAAGAAGAAGAGTCTTATCTATAGAGATAGAGAAAGGAAAAAGGGGAGAGGAGGGTTTAGGAGGAAAAATAAGAAGTTCGGTTTGGGCCATGTTTAATTTCAAATGGCAGTAAGACATCCAGGCAGCGATGTCAGATAGGCAGGCAGAGAAATATTAGGTGTAGATAGATAGATTTGAGAGTCATCAGCATAAAAATAATACCGAAAGCCATGAGAGGAGATCAGAGCACCAAGGGACTGGGTATAGAGAGAGAAAAGGAGAGAGCCCAGAACCAGTCCCTTGGGGTACATCAACTGACAGTGGAATAGCAGTAGAGGAGGAACCACCAGAACAAACACTGAAAGAGCAATTTGAGAGATAAGAAGAGAAACAGGACAGGACAGAGCCCCTAAAACCAGGTGAGGACAATGTGTTGAGGAGAAGGCAGTGGTCAACAACGTAAAAAGTAGCAGAAAGATCAAGAAGAATGAGGACTGAGTAAAGGCCTTTGGATTTAGCCAGGAACAAGTCACTGGAGACTTTGGTAAGAGCCATCTCAGTAAAGTGTAAGAGACAAAAGCCAGATTGAAATGGATCTAGCAGGGTTTAAGAGGAGAGCAATTCAAGGCGACAGCAGAAAACTGTGCATTCAAGAAGTTTGGAAATGAAGGGAAGAAGGGGGATGGAACAATAATTAGAAGGACAAGTAGAGTCAAGTAAAGGTTTCTTGAGGAGAGGTGTGATCACAGCATGTTTGAAGGCTGCAGGGGCAGCTGTAGTGGAGAGCGATAGGTTGAGAATATGTGAGATGGAAGGGATGACAGAGGGGGAGATGAGTTAAGGAAATGAGTGGGGATAGGATCAGAAGAACAGGTAGTAAGTTTATAGGAGGAAAGATGATGAGAGGTTTTCTCATCGGAGATCTTAGAAAAGGATGAAAAGGTAACGGAGATTGAGGGGGAAAGTTGGTACTGAAGAGGGGGAAAAGGAATGAAGCTGATGGAAATAGCTAGGGTTTGGGCAGAAAGAGAAGGAGGGGTTGGAGGGAGAGGCACCTTGAGGAGAGTTGAGAAGAGATGGCAGGGGTCAGAGGCATGAGAGTTAGTCAGATGGACATGGTAGTTTTGCTTGGCGAGTGCTATGGCTGACTGGAAGGTGGTAAGCATGACTTTGAAGGGAAGAAAGTCAAAAAGGGAGTGGGATTTGACCAAATGCGCTCAGCTGAGTGGGTACAGGAGCATAGATAGCAGATAGTTGAAGACAGCTAGGGACATGGGACATGGCATGGAAGGAGCAAGAGCATCCAGAGCAGAGGAAAGAGTAGTATTATAGGAAACCGTAGCCTCATCAACAGACTTAGAAGACAAGGTGGAGGAAAGAGGTGATGAGACAATAGTGAACAGAGTCAGTGGATTGACAGCATGAAGATTCCTAAATAGGTAGGAGGAGTCTGTGCAAGATTGAGGCAGGGAGTGATGAAGAGTGAAGCTTATCAGGCGATGGTCAGATAAGGGAAGAACTAAGGTACGGAAATTAGAGGGTAAACAATTAGAGAAGAAAACAAGGTCAAGGCAGTGGAGGAAAACTGGAGGTTGAATGAGGAAGGGTAAGGGAAAGGAGGCTAGAAGCATAGGAGTCAGAAGGGCTATCAATATGAATATTAAAGTCACCAAGAATAAGGGAGGGGGAAGAAGAATCCAGAAATAAGGAAAGCCAAGAGCCAAAGTCTGTGAAAAAGGTAGAGGTGGACTTGTCAGGAGGTATATTAATAGGAGCTATCTGGAGAGGTAAGGGATTAAAAAGGCAGAAGGAATGGACTTCAAAGGAATAAAGGAGGAAATATTGAGGTAGAAGGAGGGGTTGAAATCCACCATCATGGCCAGTGGCATGAGGAGTGAGTGAGAATTGACAGAGGAAAATGACCGAAGCAGTGTCTTCAGGGAGGATCCATGTCTCACTAAGAGCTAGAAGATATCAAAGTGTTAGAGATGAAGAGATTGTGAGAAAAGAGAAGTTTATTAGATATGGAATAAGCATTCCATAAGGCACTTGAGAAACAGAGAGAGGAGGGAGAAAGGAGAGGAATATGAATGGGATTGGAATGGTTGAGTGAGGAACTCTCAGGAGAGTGAGAGAAAAGTCTAGGGGGAGGGGGGGCAGGGTTGGGATTAATGTCTCCAGATAATAGAAGGAGAAGAAGCAGAAGACTGTGAAGCAGAGAGGAGATGGCACAGCGAAAACAAGGATGAGGTTCTTTCAGAGAGAAAGAAGAGGGAAGAATGACAGGAAGAAAAAGGTGAAGTTCAAGAGCTGAAGAAAGTGAGGAAGACAAAATGGGAGAAGAAATGGGGAAGGTAGAGAGAGGGTGAAAAGGAAGGAGGGTACCGATGCCGGGAGTCTGGCATTAGAGGAGGCAGCACACAGCGAGAAGAGGCCTCGAGGAGCCGGCTGCTATGAGAAGGAAACCCAGGACTGATCCAGGTGTGGAAAGTTCGGTGCCTGGAAGCCCCCAAGTGCTCTTGCTTGATTCCTGCTTCCAGAATTCCTTAAGGATTATTCGCTTCCCTCCTCCCTCCCCCTCAAATAAGTGCAGCCAGAAATCCCTCCAGCCTCTCAGGAGCATGCCTGTATTGTGCCTCTCCCTTTTGCTTTGCTGTGCAGAACCATGTAGTGTAGCAGAGAGCCTGGGCCCGCAGCTCACCACGATTGCAGTGCAGGGGATAAGAAAGGCCCGGTGGTTGACTTTGTGAGTGCAAGTGACCGGTTAGCACACCAGCAGCTGGAGCCTGGAGACCCCGCAGATGTGGAACCCAGCCAACAGGAAACAGCAGATGGAGACAGTCATCACCGCAGTGCACTAGGACCATTCATTAATTTATAGACCTCTAGCATATCTCCCCTCAGCCATCTCTTTTCCAGTTGAATAACCCTAACCTTTTAAGCCTTTCCTCATAGAGGTATCCTTCCATTCCCTTTACCATTTTGGTGGCTCCTCTCTGTACCTTTTCTAATTCTGCTATATACTTTTTAAGGTATGTCGAGCAGAACTGCACACAATATTCAAAGTGCAGTCGCAGCATGGAGTGATACAGAGGCATTATAATATCCTTGGTTTTATTCTCCTTGCTGAATAGATAAAATGCTCTATGAAGTTATAGCTGCACTAACTTCTTTAAATAAAAAATGCATAATTCAAATACTATTAGTAAGTCTATAACTTTGAATAGAGATTTTTTCATTTAAAAGTCTAAGGGATGTATCTGAAAAATTAATAGCCTTTAGTGTTTGTGTTTAAAGCCTCTATTTTATCATCTGACCATAAATGTTCAGTCATTTAATTTCACTGAATGTCTAGAATAAGTTTTAATAAAAGTTGAATAGACAGAAAGATAAAATGCAATTAGAAATCTTTACAACATTGGAGCACTTCCACTGAGAGAAGCAAATGAAAAGGTTATGCAGCCTTTTTTTTTTTTGTAATAGCATACACCATAGTCAGGGCCGGTGTTACCATCAGGCAAAGTAGACACAGAATGGGAGGAAACCTTTTGATCTTGGTATTCAGGCAACGAATCTGCCATTGAATTGTCTTAATAATACATTTTCTAAACAGACTCTGAAGCAAATCAAATTCTTTTCAGTCCTCTTCTTTGGTATAGCTGAGTAAAGCAATAGCGGAAAAGAAACATCAGTTTAGCCCTTGCCCTTTGAAAATTTGAGGCAAGGACCACAGGTAACTGCCTCCTTGAACCTTATAAGAACCATTAATAAAGTCTAGTTGACAGCTTTGTTTCCATTTTTGGTGTCTCGACTATTTTGTATGACCTGCCTTCATCCCTCGATTGTACATTTCCTTTGACCTAGCGCTTGCTTCTACAGTACATGCCAACTTTTCATAGTCTCATAGCCCCTGCCTTTAGAAAAAACAGGGCATTTGTATGTCAAATGCATTTTTCATACGCAGGTCACTGAAAGTTAATTGATACAGTGGCCTTGAAATGGTGCTTATATTTCAGGCTCTCACAACACATATAAGGCAGCCTTGTGGGAAAAAAAAGGATAAGAAAACATTGGAAAATGACTTTGCAGTACCAGCTCTGCTGCTTACAGCTTGGCATTCCTGACATAAACTCTGTGTGTATAGTGTCGTAAAAATAAGGAAAGACGAAATAACAGGAAATTCAGCTCAGCATGAGCTTTCCAGAATTGCTTATTCTGGCAGGTTTTGCTGATGCAGCGTAGGATACTGCTATAGAGATCTTATATCATTTCATGAGAATTTTTTTGTTTGTTTTTTCATCTTTGTATCTTTTTTTTTTACAGTATGCCTTATTTATTATTTATTTATTTTATTAAGCTGTTCTTTTATACCGCTTTTCGCTGGGTCAAAGTGGTGTACAAAAAAGCAAGAGGATACATTGAACACATGGAACGGCAACTTATGCACATGAGATTTTAACTTACATGCATTGAATACAGGGAATATAATTTATGTACGTTTCAAAGCTACTGTATATACATCATTGGGAGAACAGAGGACTGTGTGTGGGTAGGAAGATGAACGGTGTGAAATGTTGGCATTGTTTGGAGTAGGGTGGGGGGCTTTGATGGGAGTATGTGAGAGAGGTTATGTGTTGGGGCCAAAGTGTTCAACAGAGATGGGTTTTCAGATGTTTGCAGAAGGTGTGGAGTCCTGTAGCACGGCTGACATTTTTGGGGAGCGAGTTCCAGAGGATCGGTGCATAGAGTTTGAATGTTCTTGCACAGGCTTGCTGTTTGCTCTTTATTTTTTCATGGGCGACGCCTTATTGCATAATAGTGCATACTATTTTGAGAGAGTGTGCAGTATTTAGTAATAGGGCACACAAACAGTGTGCCCTATTGCTAACTAGCGCACATTTTTGACAGAAAACAGGAAATGATGACATAGTTATCATTTGCTGTTTTACTGGGATCCCTGCTTTTGTTTCAAATGAAAACACATATCTAGTCACTAAACAGCCCAATACTATCTGAATAATTGTAGGATGAGTTAGGGGTAGGGTGGAGGCAGTTCTAAAAATTATAGGGGGAATTTTCAAAATGAATTAAACGTTTGTTGGCCACCAGTAAATATATGTGTCTTCTATCCATCAATATTCAGCCCCAGTATGGACAGTGCTAGGACAAAAATTCATTTACCCACCCTGGCTCTATCCATGCAGGGCTGGGTTGGTTAGGTCAGAATGAGGGTGGGAACCATATTTTATCTGTAGTACAGCAATGTTGGGGTGCTCTCCAGATAACCTTGGTATAGACCCTGTTGATGTTTTATGCCAATTCCCTATAGTCTAGTATTATTACATAGAAATATGACAACAGAAAAAGACCACATGGCATATCTAATCTGTCCTTCCAAAATGAAAAGGAAACAACCTGTGGGAATTGAACCAGCCCTCTGGTGTGTCCAAACACAATGCTCTAACCATTATGCTAACCTTGCCTAATGGTTAGACACTGGTTTGGGAACAAAGAGACCAGGGTTTGATTCCCACTAGCACTCCTTGTGGCCTTGGACAAGTTACTTAACCCTCCATTGCCTCAGAAAAATTCAAGTTATCAATGTCCCTGTTTAATGTACATTACCAAATTTAAGTTACAATGTAAACTGTTTTGACTGAAATGATAAAGCAGCATAAAAAAACTGTTAAATAAATAAATTACGGTTGCACATTGGATCAAGGAAAACTGTTTGAAGCTAAATTTGGCCAAAACAGAGGCCAGTTGACTTTCTGACCATGACTGTTCCCTATATATCTCCTTTATTATTGGGTCATCCTATTCAAATAACTGACTCTCTTTTGATTTTGGGATGTTGTCCGATTCTCACTTGACATTCAAAGGCCAGGTATCCTCAGTTGTTAGATCTAGTTTTTACAGTCTTAGATACATTCATTCAATTAGGCCTTTCCTTGCTAGAATAAGCCTTGTAACATTAATTCACTCTTTGGGAACCTACGATCTATGTAATTAATAAACAATCTGTTGGTTATGTGACTCTTTTATCAACCTCCAAACGGTTCAGGGATGCCCCCCCCCCCCCAATTCATACACTTTATAATGGTGGGAAGATAGATGTCAACGTGGCCCTATTTCAATAGGTGACCATGAATCTCTCTGCCCAGGCATGTCCCGGCCTGCTATTTTGCAGACAGACAGGCAGCAACGTGGGGGCCAGGTGAAATGTTTTTTTGACTTACTGGCAGGTTTGTTTGAAATTATCCAGGGAGCAAGGGGACATTTTCCTTTTCATTATAAAGGTGTTAGTTTGCCAAACAAGTGCTTTTCAGAGTCCTATTCGTGCCCTGGAGTAGGTCTTTGTATGGACATTGTCAGACGGCTGCCTGGGTGAGAATCTTCACACTCTTGGCAAGTGCATATTTCTATATGATTTGCAAGGTATTGTGGGCAATGTAGTTCATTCACACCAGACACAGCTGCTGACAATAATTTAGTTGTGCTCTTGGGTAAAGCCAATAAGATATTTATTTATGGGGTTATTTCTCCCAACACAGATATGCTTGGTAGCACATAAATTAGGTTACTTGCTTTCAGTGTTAACTTGGAAAAACAAAGTTAAAATCAGGAAAACAACAAATGAAAAGCCACAAAGCAAGAAACAAACTGTTCTTAACTTCTGATTACTTCCCACATAGATACAGAAGTGATTCTCTCCTAGCTCACAAGCAATTAGGTAAAGCTTAATTGCTAGCAGTTACCAGCTGAAACCCCTTAGCTGGCTTGCCTTCCACTGTGTGGGTCAAATCCTGCTTCAGGAGCTTTTCTGAGTAGATTAAAGAACAAATTTGTATTTCTTTGTGATGGTTGCTGTACTTTATAACAGAAAGTTACCAAAGGAGTTTAGATAGAGAGCAGTCCATATAAACAGGATCCTCATCTGCTATTATTCCCTCTTGTTCAACAAGCATGGGTTCAATATCATGGATTGGCACAGATGAATCTCTCAATGGAGCATTTTCAGGAGAATACTTGTTTCCCTGCTGTCTTTCAAGGTTATAGCTAGGGCATAGATCAGTGTTCATACCTGAACTTCCATTGCTGCTAGAGTTCCTCTCTATATAGCCTGGCCAGTATGTAGTCCAGTTCTTATGCCCAGCCTTCCAATCCAGATCCCTGGACACTGGATCTCTCTTCACATACCTTCTGGCACAGGTCTTAGGGTCCCTTCCACGTGCAGCCGTCTCCCTCACAGGTAGCCTCTGGTGATTCCTAGCTCTGCAGCACCATTCCTCTGGCTTTCCCCAGTCCAGTGGTGTATGCTGGCCCTTGGAATACCTCCCAGTATACGTACTGCTTTGGACTCTTCTAGACCTCTCAAAGGCTTTTCTCTTCCTTCTTCCAAAGGGTCTCTTTCCCTCTCTGTCCGTCCGGTTTGGCTTCTGCTTCTGATGATCCTTCAGATGAAACTGATGATCAAACTCAAGCTGATTCTCAGGATACTGAGGACAATTCTCTGGATATCCAAGGTGATCATGAAGATGGTCATCTGTAGAATAAACTCTACTCTTATTCTGCTTAGATGAGTGATCCTCCCTAACACAGCGCAGCTGTGCTGAATCAGGCCTTGCCCTTTGAGATGAGTGTTCCATCCTAGCACAGCGCAGCTGTGCTGAATCAAGCCCTGCCCTTTGCAATGAGTGCTTGGGGATTACCTCATAGCCCTTTTGATTGAACACACGTTTTCTCACTTCAGCTCCTCTCATGGCTGTTGGAAACCTGGTGCATTCTGGGACTGGTAGTCTTTTTTGGCAAAATTCTGTTTTCTCATTTCTACCAGCACTGACAGGTTGCTTGTTCAGAGACACTTCACCTTTTCTATAGCTCCTTCCTGAGCTATGATAAGCTTCCTTATCACAACATCTATGATGATAAATAGCCTGATTTTAGACCCGCTATGCATGTCTCAAACAGGTACATCTTTTTTGGCCTACCTTGAACACCCCCCCCCCAGCATACCCCCTTGGACTTGGATGTTATAGCACCAGAGACATGAACCTTTGGGGCTTTCTAAAATGTCACGGGGGACATCCCTGTGATTTCCATATCTGAATGGGCTTTTTCAGATGTGAGAATCACAAACAGGACTTCTAAATAAATATAGATTTGTTCAATGCCACTACCTATATGGGCAGTGGTGCTGAATAGTCCCATTAAGATAGGTACCAATGCCAGAGCTTAATCCAGTACAGTCACTGCAAAGGCTGAAAATTTACCCCATAATTTATAAATAAAATCTGGAAACACTATTAAAATTGCAGGATAGTTTTTTAATGTAGTCATAAATAGAAATGACTCGGGCTCTGTCCATGTAAAAGTATATTGATTTAATCTAGAATGATTGCATAACCCAACTGGCGTACAATGTCACATAACACAGGTCAAGCGATTAGGCTTATATTAACGTTTTTCTGGCCTGAGTTTCACGTAGCCAGTGATAACTTGGCAAACGGTTGCTCCTGTTTGGAGAAATGTGACTTGAAAATGAAGTAGTTTTTACCATCATAATACAATTAGGGCTTCTGATTTTAGGTTTTCATTCATAAAAATTCTTAGGGCAAAGAAGCTTAAAATAGATGTTTATTGGAGATGAGAAAAACATCACTTTCCCTAATACTTGGTCACCCCTGGCTTGTCTTGTATTCTCCTCTCAGATTTTGTGCCTTTTCTGGGCTGATGACGCTTAAATAATAAAACGTGCATATTGATGCCACCGGAAAAGGTAGCCATCAATACTGACAACCCCTGATTTTTCATAGCTGGAAAATAAGCGCCCACATTCACGATTTATAAACACCTAAGAACAGAAGCCCTGTGTTTTATTTGTACAGCCAAATGGTGGAGCTGATTGTCTTCTAATGAAGTAGAACATGTCAATAGACCGGGACAATTGAGAAAGCTTTTAAGACAGTCTGTATTTTAGCAAAGAATTTATATTTCCTCTGTTTATCAGACTGCTGGCAAACTGCTAACATTTTTCTAGCTCTTGGAAATTGACTAATGTTGGGATAAAAATGAATGTAATCAGAAAAGGTTACATTTGAAAAAGAACTTGGGTGCATGTACTGTGGATTTAAAAGTCTAATTCTAAAACAAAATTCTTTGCAAAGAAAGGCTTTCTGAAACACATTCTTTTATGCTATCAGCCTACTCAATATCTTAGAAAAGTGAATATTCAACACTCCACTTAGCCTCAGCCAGAAAGATGCATTAATGGTTATGATGTGATGGCCCTGATGGTGTATATGAATAGCAAAGAAAATCTGTGAACCAATAGTGCCACTTGAGTTTTCAAACATGTTATGTTCCGGTCGGGTGGAAAATGAAGTCAGACCTGATCAAAGTGAAGGTTCTACCTGCACGTTCTCTGTCCATGTGAAAGAATGGGGGGGGGGGGGGGGCACCACATGAACAAGTAACAAACACCTGCTTATGGCACCTGCTATGATCAATTAAATTGTGAGTCGCCTAACCCAATTGATTTAATAAGTAACATGTGACTTCCAATGCTTTCAGAAGACATCAGCATTTCTACCAGAGCAGTACTTCAGAAGCTTAAACTATTCCTCTGACCTTTGCTCTTCCGCTTCTGAAGATGTGGCTCTATAATGGAAGAGGTCACCCTCTATCTCTTACATTTTCTATCCAGATCATGGCATACAGACTCCCCTTCCCCACCCCCCACTTTACATCTTAAGTAACATCCTTCATGTCCAATCTATCAAGTCTGATGTTTCAGTTGCCCCTCCATATGCCTTTAACAGCACAGATACAAAGGAATATTTGCATTAATAGTGATCTAGCCCACAAGAGAGCATGTGTCAGCAGAATGTAAGATGCACTGCCTGAAGCCACAAGAAACTGTTTAGATTAGCTTGGGAATAAACATAAAGCGCAAGCGCCCCATTGCTCAGTCACAATAGCCAAAATGCATTGGCATCACGTTTATTTTCATCCTAAAATGTATGTAATATACAGGAATTGAGCTAAACTCATTATAAAGCATTGTTACTCACCCGTAACAGGTGATCTCCGGGTCTTCACAAATGGAGTGATGTCTGTACCGACGAAGCCTGCATGGAAACGCTCCCCAGCATCCAAATGGAAAGCCTTTGGGAGCAATCCACTGCGCCTGCACATCTACCTTCCCAACTCCTCTCCTCAGTTGAGTTTGTAGCTTAGAGATAGAGGAAAAAAAAGGGTATACTCTAACAAATGGACGCTGGGGAGCGTTCCTGCGTGGGCTCCATTCATACCGGTCACTCCATATGTGAAGACTGCATTCCTGCTTGTTCTTGGAGATTTACCCATTCCTCTTTTTTTTCACAGATTCAATAAAGCAACCCGACACAGGCCGTGTTTCGGAGACCTTCATCAGGGGTTGTCGGAATAGGTACTATAAATACAAACATACATATATTAATTATACTTAAAAATGACCATAGGAGAAAGAACAAATAGTTAAAACATAAATACAAATAAATCACCCTTCAAGACAAACATTCACATACAATTTAAATATTAAAAATGTGGATACGCAAATACATAAAAAATGCCACATGGTTAAATTCATTACACATAAATTAAATAAATAAAGGTAAAATAGATCAGATTAGACTAGAATAGAATAACAAAATCAGACAAATTAAGTAAAAACAAATCTGGAGCTCAAGGGATGTGACAAGCCTCATGACCTGATACCTTAATTGTAGATATGTTGGCCAAGTAATCCTCTCGATGAGGCAACAACACTAAAACAAAGAAAACCAAGTAAGGCATATGTATATAATGGAGTTGTTGATTTTGCTCACTCATAATCATCATAAGGACCAAGATTAATAATAAATAACCTCTCAGAGGGAAAATAAATTATAAAAACCACTGGAAGGCTGTATGGGAAGGAAAACAACGGGTACTAGTCTACAAAACAAGAAAAAGGAGGTCAAGCTCAAAATTACCCATAACATTGCTCAGTGTAAATTTTAAACTAAAAAAATATTATATTAAAAAATATATTAAAAAATATTATATCACCCGAGATGGCATCGGGACATTCAAATGTCAGCAATCTCTTTTTATGGTATTAAAATGCATAATAAAAGGAAAGGTAAAAAGGAACTGTCCAAGAAGTAGGCAGTACTCAACGTTAACAGTACAAACACAGTCCAAGACGTGAGGGTAGTGGAAGACAATTTTATTTACTCACAAACCTAGGCAACCCGACACAGGCCGTGTTTCGTAACCTTCGTCAGGGGTTGTAAGGTAAATTATTGTCTTGTCTTCAAAGACGCCGGCGCATGCGCCTTCATCCGCTACTCGGCGGGAAACTGTAATCGCGCTTAGAAACTTTTGTTGATCCGAGGTACAACCGATTTAAAGGGACTAATGCAGAGAGCTACCTTGGAATAGGGATGAAAAAAGGGGAATAAAAATGGTGGTGCACCTATATAAAAAATTTAAAAAAAAACAAAAAACTAACCATTTTTTTTATATAGGTGCACCCCCATTTTTATTCCCCTTTTTTCATCCCTATTCCAAGGCGCTGATTTTTCTATATATAATTTTAAATTTTTATGGTTCCATACCCCTATTTTACTATTATGTTGACTGATTGTTTTCTTATCTATTAGTAATTATTTTTAATCATTATTTACTATTTATTATTTTTATTCTTTTATTCATTTTTATTTTACTGTTATTACCTTGTTACTATTATTATTAATTTAATTTAATTTTATATCTATTTTTATTATCAATTATTTTATCATCTTTCTCTTTAGATTTATAATGATGTACGAGAATAACTTTATAACAATGATATTACATTGTTACCATTATTATATATTGCATATTAATTGTATTTATTTATTTCTATTTGTTTTCTATATAGTTTTATCATTATTTTATTTTATCCATTATATTCCTTTATGGTTTTATTTATATATTTTTAACTATTTCTTTTTTATTATTTATTTTTATTTTTTATTTTTTATTTGCAGATTAACATCAGTAGCTCTCTTTATTAGTCTGTGAATATTACGCTATATCCCTGTCATCCTGCACTTCACGGATACCATATCTCCGTTTGTCCCCATAGGTTCTGAGGCACGTATATGTGCCGACGATCTTTAATTTGCAATGCATTAATTTCTACGATTAAACTGTTTAGTTCTAAATTATGAACTACAATATATATATATATTTTATACATAAGTGTGTAAAGTATAGAGATATGATTGTACATTTTGTCTTCGAGTCCATTGTGTCCTTTTCATTAGCGGTTTTCTGGTTATCTCCTCTCCTCCGTTTTTATTTAATCAAGACTGTCTTATCAGATCATTTTATTTATATTATTATTTTACATCCTTCCTTTAATAAAGGGTTTAGATTCAAATTTTTCCGATAAGGCTTTATTTCATATTTGGCTGACCTTTAACTCTGCCTTAGACACGCCCCCTCTTTTTCCCGCTCTGCACAAGATCTTAAGGTTCGCGCATGTACCGGCGTTTTTTAGTTTGAAGCTGGCTTGTGACAGAATGCACATCCATATTGCCGGTCGCGCAAAGTACTAAACCTTGGCAGAGATTCAATTTGGTAAGTGTACGATGTTTCACATGATCGCCGTTTTTTAAAATACTTTTTATTCAAACAGTTAGTTTACATTGCTGGGTAATTCCCCGTTTATACAGCATCTTGTATTCTCTCCGGTGTGATCTAGCCATACAAGAAATAGATGCAGTTCCTTTTTACCTTTCCTTTTATTATGCATTTTAATACCATAAAAAGAGATTGCTGACATTTGAATGTCCCGATGCCATCTCGGGTGATATATTTTTTAATATAATATTTTTTTAGTTTAAAATTTACACTGAGCAGACTACTTTCCGATTCCTCAATTTATCGGGCCAAAGCTCAAAAACTACCAACATTGGGAAAAGTTCCAAAAAAGTTATATTCTTCGTTAGCCCAGTCTCGCGCCATATCTCGGGCCATTTCTCAGCACACCAATGCCCCCCGAAGTAGATTCCCAGCCCAACCCCTCCAGCTGCGTCCGTGTAAAGCTGTAAATCCTCGCAGGAATAAACACCCTCCAAAAGGACCGTCGCCCCGTTGAAGTCCCTCAGAAAGACATCCCAAACTCTCAAATCCTCTTTCAGAACTCTGGAGAGACGTAACCGGTGATGGGGCTTTGCCACCCCAGCTGTCGCTGCTGCTAATCGCCGCAAGAATACCCGCCCCATAGGAATCACCTTACAGGCAAAGTTAAGAGATCCAATCAAGGCTTGCATCTCTCGCAAAGTTATCTTTGAAGAAGCCAACACGTTCGCCACTAACACCCGTAACTGCACTACCTTCTCGCTTGGTAAGCGCGCCACCATCTGCACTGAGTCCAACTCCACTCCCAAAAATGTGAGTTTGGAACAGGGTCCTTCTGTTTTATCCGAAGCTAATGGAACCCCCAAATCGGTTGCCAACTCCACAAAACCCTCTAACAGCTCGGAGCAACCCGAAGAACCACCGGCTCCAACAAACAGAAAATCATCCAGATAATGCACTACTGCCGACCGACCCACTTTCCGAATCACCGCCCATTGCAGGAAGGAACTGAACTTCTCAAAATAGGCGCAGGAAATCGAGCAGCCCATGGGCATACACCTGTCAAAGTAGAAAAGCCCATCCAACTGAAAACCTAATAGACGAAAACAGGAGGGATGAACTGGTAACAGTCGAAATGCCGACTCGATGTCAACCTTTGCCATCAGGGCACCCGACCCCGCTTCCCGCACTAACTCAACTGCCCTATCAAAGGAGGCATAACGCACCGTACAAAAACCACGCGGTATGTGATCATTTACCAACGAACCACCCAGCCAAGACAAATTGTGAATCATCCTGAATTTGCCAGGAACCTTCTTCAGTATGATCCCCACCGGCGTCACAACAAAATCCTGAAAAGGCGGCTGAACAAAAGGCCCCGTGAACCGACCCAAAGCCAACTCTGAGGCCACCTTGTCACGCACCACCTTGTCGAATCGCCGCACAGAAGGTGAATTCCTCGCGGAAGCCACAGCCACGATACCTTGGACAGGTATCACAAACCCAAACTGAAAACCCCAGGATAACAAGTTCGCCACACCACGCTTAGGATACCCCCGTAGGCACTCCCTCAATCGGTCGACTCGAATAGGTGTGGGAGCGACACCAAAACAACCCAAACTACTTGAGGGCCGGAGAAGCTGGGACTGACGTACCTTTTTTAAGACATTTGGCGGCCGAATGACCCCCCCCCCCCACACGATGAACACGCGTGCCGAAACTTGCAGTCCGGAAACGGACAGGACGACCTGTTAAATCTCCAACAGACATCCCCTCCCGCGACTGCCAAAGGTCTAACCGGCGAGACGACTCCTCCGCCCCGAAAGGAACGCCCCCCCCCCCAGTTGAACCCACCGCCCCCCTTCCGCCTCCACTCGCCGAAGATGACCGAGTCGACATCTGCGTGAGCCATAAATTGATGTCCTGCATGCCCCAGGATAACGACTTATGCTCCTCCATCTTATCCCTAAACTTTTCGTCGTAGTTAAGCCACGACCACCCCTCATGAGTCTGAGAGGCTTCAAGAATGGAATCAGCATAGGCAAGCAACAGACCATATTGACCTGGGAAATGGTGCCCCCAAACACTAGCCAAACGCAAAAAGGCACGAACCCAATTGACCACCGACCGGGACACCCTCCTTACCCTCCCTGCCTTCTCATCTTCTTTCCGCTTTTTGCGGCTCTCCCCAGAACGCTTCCGACCCTCCAACAAACGAAATATATCAATATACTTACGCCTGCGAATTTTTCGCCTCAATTTTCTCGGAACCCCTTCCCATAACTCCGCCAACGCCGTCACATTAGCTGGACCGCTAACCCGCCCAGCGTCTGCAGCAGCCCCTTCCAATACTACCCGCCGCCTGGCGTCTGCTTCTAAGGAAGAAGCCGAAGACTCGGAGGAAGAAGAAGACGACGAATCAGAACTCCTACCCCGCCTGCACGAATGCTTCCGTTTTTTGCTCGCTTTACGGGACCTCTCCGTCTTATCCCCGCTGCCCCCCAGTTGAGATCCGATATCGGAGTTTAACTCACCTGAGCCCCCTTGCGGCCTCCGCGTCCCTGGCGATTGTACAACCTCCGTTGCAGGCTCATCTTGCGCATGCTGGTCCTGCACGCCTACCGCATCACCCGTCGATTCCCTACGTCCTGTAGATTCACTGTGCGGATCTGCCATCACCGCTGACTGCCGACCCGCCGATCCCAGTGCTGGTCCTGAGGCTGCCAGCCAAGACACCTGTGGAGAAACAAAAGGAGAAAGCGCAGGAGAAGGGGGGTAGCCAACCGTCCAAGCTGGCTGCCAAGCCCGAGCCCACTCAGCCCCAGAAGAACCTTGACCACCCGCCGCCCAATGATCCCATCCAGAAAATTGACCCCCCACAGCACCACACAAATTCCCCGCAGAACCCCTCCCCGAAGATAAACCCCTGACCGCGCCCCATCCAAACCCCTGATCTGCAGTCCCAAACAACGAAGGCCAGGAAGCACTTCCAGATTGACTGGGCACTACCCCCTCACCCTGCACCACTGTCTCCCCACTCACCCCCTGCCACCCCAAGGGTGCACTTGCCACCGCAGGTGAAACCGCTGGACTTCCCTGCACCCCGTTAAGGCCCTCAACCGCACCATGCCCCCGTGCACGCGACCGCGGGCCTCCCCGAGCCCTACCCGCTACCCTCGCAGCCCTGCCCCTCACCAGGGTTGCAGCCCCGGCCTGGCTTGCCCCAGACACAGGACTAGGGAGCGGGAATCCACCCCGCCGACTCCCCGTCCTAACCCCCACTTCTTTTCTGCCTTTCGCACCTCCACGAGCTAAGCGGCTGCAAGCCCGAGAGGTCCCGCGCCCCGAACCACGTTGCCGACGACCAGAGGGCATGCTGCAAGCAACCCCCCCAGCTCCTCAACTGAAAGAAAACTTGCCCGCCCAAGAAAACCACCCCAGCGCCTGCAGACAAAAGCAAGATAGCCCCAGCAAGAAACAAAGCACTGCCGACAGAACCCAGAAACGGCACTCGCCTGACCCGCTGACTTCGCTCCTTGAAGACCGCTCCCACGAGTTGAGAAACCGGAAAACCCGCCAAGCAAGACGCCCCACCGCCGCACGCCGAAACTCCGCTGCCAAGAAGAACAACCAGACGGCCGCCACAGAAAAAGGATCAAGTCAGCCTTCACTCGGCAAGCGCTCCGTCAGCAATGCTAGGAGGGCTGCCCCCCCCCCCCCCGTCCTGGCGCGCATGGGCCCCAAACGACCAATCAATTTGAATGATGCAGTGCAAGACGCACTGACATCACATCAACGCCTCAACTCGCCCCCCAACCCATGGCCATGCCTATGGTCGACGCCGCCGCGCACCCGGTTACCTCCGGGCGCAAGTAAGTTGCACGCGCCCTTCTATTTAGCATAACTGGATTTAAAAGGTTTTGGATATATCCCTGGAGGAAAAGTCCATAAGCAGTTATCATGGTAGACCTGGAGAAAGCCACAGCATAGAATCTGTCTACTTTTTGGGATCCTGCCAGGTACTTGTGACCTGGATTGGCCACTGTTGCAAGCAGGATACTGGGCTTGATCAACCTGACAAAGCACTACATTTCTTATGTTCTTCTTTAGTGAGAACCACTGACCGTGATAATAATAATCACTGGATTATTTTAGCCACACCTTACTGCTAAGGGTACTGAAAACACGTTTCAATAGAGCATAACAATCATCTCATATATAATCCAGCATGCAAATAATAAATGTGGTCTAACTAAACCAATATAATAAAATACAATTAATTCATATACAGAAGCAGTTCAGTCGGTAAGAATAATGGTGATGATGTATTTGTAGGGTTGCCAACAGACTCCATTTTTTTCAGGATATATTGATCCACTCCTGGCTTTATCTTCTTGCAAGCAGGAAGTTGTAGTTCAGATTTCCTTTGCATTCCCTAAGAATATCCAGTTTTGCTGCTGACAGCAGTGACTATCTAGTTAGTGGTGATATTCAGCCACTACCTGGACAGCACAACCGTATCAGGTTAGGACAGTCATTGACCTGTCTGGTTAGTTCCCCAGCTGTGTCCATAGACCACCCTGAAACTAACCTGACATTATCAAGGTGGTCTGTGGGGATTTTCATTGGCACTAGCCAGTCACTATAGGGCTGAGAAGGATTTTTTGTAGTTTGTAGACCCTGAAATTGCATAAACCCTTCTGAATATCGACTCTTAACTTTCTTAGCTAACTGAACTTCTCTTAAATAATCATTAACCTCCTTTTTTTTAATCTATAGTGCTTTTGGGTTATATGCAGAGCCCAAATAGAACAAGGAAAATACCATACAATAAAGAAAACGCACAAAAGAAACCAAAATATTTCCTATGGATATACTCACATCAAGGGAACTTCTGTTTTGTTGAAGTTGACTTTCAGGTTGTTATCTGCGAGCCAGTTGTTCATATCCTCTAGGCCAGGGGTGGGCAATTCCGGCCCTCATGCACCACAACTCACCCTGGTTTTTGAAAGGAAGCTTGTCTGTACAGGGCTGTGTACACGGTCAGGGTACTTAATAACATCATATTACTAAAAGCCCTAAGAAAGAGTTAACACCACAGACATTCCAGAGCTTATTACTCAGCAACAACCTTGAAAGACTCTACTGAAAACTAGGCTGAACTTTCCAAACAAAACAAAGACACTAGTCTTGCTATAAAAAAGATAGTGAAAGGAGAAGTTTGTTTCTCAGCCTCTCAGTCTCGATTCAGAGATATCAAAACTGCAAGTGTTAGAATTATTGTCTCAAAAGTTATGTCTGGGAATACATGTATGTCTCTTCATGATGACCTATGACGTAGAGATATAGAGATGCATGTTATGAATATACGTGATGCTTGATGTAGAACAATAAGGTGGAAATTATGCTGTGTAATGGAATATTTACCTATAAATAAAATGGCTGAAAGCTGTGATGGCAGAGTAAACAAGGTGCTACCTTGGTTTGCTCTCCCAAAGCTTTGGTTGTTTATTTTTAATAATACTCCAAGTGTGTTGTGTATTATTTACCAATTTACCTTGCTTGTTTTCCTTCTCATTGCTTTGTGTGTGGATATCCGTTACCCAAGAGCCCTGGTGAGTTACCTGTGAGGGGAGGGGAGAGTACAAAAACAGTCTTCATGATGTCCCTAATGAATATTCATGGACCTATTTCCATACAATGGAAGACAGTGGATGCAAATATATCTAATGAATATTCATTAGGGACATCATGAAAACCAGGCTGGATTGTGGTGCACGAGGGCCGAAATTGCCCACCCCTGCTCTAGGCAGTTGGTCATGGGAGTTAAGTCTGGAGCAAGAGCGTTTATTGGGGCATACAGCATAATGTCATTGGCATCGATGTGGTATTGTAACATTTGTCGTTTGATAATGTCGCAGATCGGTTGGATGTATATGTTGAATAGTACAGATGACAGGGCCGATCCTTGTGGTATTCTTTGCTTGATAGGGAACTGTGATGAGTTTCCGTGGACTCCTTTGACCTGTTGTGTTCTATGACTTAGGTAAGATGTCAACCATTTCATTGTGGTGCTGCATAGCCCAATCTCCTGTAGTATGTTTAGCAATACTGGGTGGGAGACTGTGTCAAATGCTGCTGTGATGTCTATGAATACTAGTAAAAATCCATTTTTTATACTATCTATACCTTTCAGTAGGTTGTCAAAAAGAGATGTAAGCAGAGTTTCCACATTGTGCATTGGCTTGAATCCATGCTGCTGAGGGTCCAACGGAGCTTGCAGATCGATGTGTTCTTGTAGTTGCCTCTGCGTCACCTTTTCAATAATCTTTGCCATGAATGGAAGACTTGATATGGGTCGGTATGATTTTGGGTCTGTTGGGTTCAGATTTGCCTCCTTGGGGACAGGTAGTATTGTGGCTTGTTTGATTGCCTGTGGCATATGTCCTTTTATCAGTGACTCTTTTACAATTTTGTGGATGTGTTTGGATAACTGGTCCCTGGAGCTTTTAATCCATTGCCGATGATTTACTATTGATAGCCAGTTATTTCACTGTATTATTGAGTTGCAATTTAATAGTTAAATGTTTACTTTTATAATTTTGTTCTATGTAAAAACTCTTGTTCTCCATTTACTGTTCTTTGTACTAAAACACGTTCTATGTAAAATAGTTCAAAACCTGTTTTATGTAAAATAGTTTCTAAACCCGTTCTATGTAAAATAATAGCATGCTATTATTAAACTTTGTTTACTTGTAAACCGCCACTGATCGCTGGAAGTGGCGGTATAGAAGAGATGTATAAATAAATAAATAAATAAAAATAAAATTCAACCGGGCATGGGTCTTTTGGGGATGTAGTTGTATTCAGGATGTTCACGATGTCTTCTATTTACTGTACTGTTGGAATGGTGAAGTTTTTCCAGTCTTGTTTGTTGTTGAACCTTTTTCGATCAGTTGTTCCCGTGATGCTTGTCTGGGCTTGTATTTTGTGCTTGTTCATTAGGAAAACAAATGTGTTCCCTTGTAAGGTAATAATACACTTACAAGAGAAACTCCTTTTTTTAAAATAGCTCTTCCCATCACATGTGCATATGCATCCCCAGAAATATAGAAAAACGATGGCAGATAAAGACCATACAACCTCTCCAGTCTGCCCTTCTTTATCAACTACTAAGCTCAACAGTTCCTTTTTCCCCTTAGAAATCCTCTGTGTCTGTCCCGTGCTTTCTTGAATTCAGATACAGTCTTAGTCTCTACCAATTCCACTGGGAGACTGTTCTGTGCCTCTGTCACCATTTCCCTAAAGAAATATTTCCTCAGATTAGTCCTGAGTGTACCCCTTTTCACCTTCATCCTATGCCCCTCATTGCAGAGCTTTCTTTCAATTGAAAGAGGCTCTTCCCCTGTGCATTAATGCCATGGAGGTAAACACTAACGTTCCCATACTCCCTTCTATGTATTTTAAAAACGGCTCCATCTTTGGTAGAGTTCTTTCTAAAATACTGTCAGAATTGCATACACTCCGACCTTGACATCTCACCTAATCTTTATGTGCTATCTAAAATGTCTCTTAACTATTTAAAAAAAAAAAAAAGTTATACTGACATACTTTGCTTGTTTCACAGACAATCCTTTGGATTTTTGTTGATAGAGTGGTTGTTCTGTTTCTCTGGTTTTTTATGGTTTTGGTCTTCACTATTTCATACATTTAGTGGGGTAAAGCCAAGATCAATCAGTCCTGGAGGCAGTTGACAACCCTATGCATATGGCTCCTGCTCCAGCCCACGTGCAATGCAACCAAAGATGATAGGGTTGCTAATCGGCTCCACTTTTTCTTCCATGCAAATTGACCCAGTCCTTGGTTTACCCCAATTTATACACGAGCTTGTAGTTAAGACTCCCCTAATAAAAGCTTAACTTCAAGTCCCTGAATGTGATGGAGCAAAACCAGGACTGGATCAAGCTGTCCTCTTGAAACAGAGCCTGTTGGCAACCCTCAATGAAAGGTATTGAAAAAAGAGAAGCAATAGAAAGAAAATAGCTTATGTCCGATCTCTTACAATGAGATTCTTTTGTTGCAAGTGTAGTATTTGTAAAGGACAGGACTTACAAACAATTTCTCCCGAGATGGCAAAGATTTATCTAGGCTTTAAAAACTACTCCAGCCCTATTAAAATAAATCATATCCAAAAAGAAAATGCATAGACTACAGCAAAGCCATATTTGCATAAATCTGCATCTCTGAATTGCCAAATGTAATAAAGTACCTGGAGATTAACTCCTAGAACATAACTCTAAACTATTACTCTCGGGCTGCTGGGGAACAAAGCCAAATGCTTAATTACTAACTTTATGTAATTTGGAAATATTAACCTTTCGTCTTACAATGTTAGTCTTAGAAAAGGAGAGCCTTAATAATTATCTCTAATGAAATCCCATGTCCTTAATTTAAATCTCTTCCTAGCAAACAAGCACATTAAAGTTAACGCTAAATAAGTGACTGAAGCCCAGGGCAAGTTCATAAAGACATGTGTCCATATGGAAAGTCATTATTGCTCCACAAATAG
Organism: Ichthyophis bannanicus; assembly: GCA_033557465.1. Taxonomy (NCBI): domain Eukaryota; kingdom Metazoa; phylum Chordata; class Amphibia; order Gymnophiona; family Ichthyophiidae; genus Ichthyophis; species Ichthyophis bannanicus. The sequence goes on along the minus strand of CM066050.1, from coordinate 38,480,285 downwards.
TCTAAGCCAGTGGTTCTCACCCTAGAGGCAAGACAGTCTATATTGCCCTGGCTTCATCTTTGCAGGAGCCAATGCATTGCCTGCCTCTTCTGCCCCAGTCCATCCTTATCGTAGAAGCTTGGAGAAGTTGGGAATAAGGAGGTCCATCTGCCTCCATTTCCTCACACACCATAATAAGCAAAGAGGAACCATGGACAAGCAGGGCTTTCTGTCCCTTCCTCCTTTCCACTTAACCACCTGATGGAAAGAGAGATAGGGGATGAGCAGGGTCATCTGCTTCTAGATTTCTGCAGCCCGCTGCAGCAGAGTGAAAGAATACGAGCAGGGCTGTCTGCCTCTACCCTTTTGCCCCATCCTTGAGTCAGTGTCTCTTCTTCCATCTGGCTGACTACATAAGCAATTGCTGGAGCTACATGAGGCCATCTGCCTGTGGTTCTACGCTTATCACCCATGAAAGAATGGAGCAACCAGCCATGCCGCTGCCAAAGGAAAGGGAATCTATTAATTCTGTGATCTGAAACGGGGCCGTATCAAGGGCTGTGCAAGCAGCTCAGATGCATAGAACACAAGTACAGAAAGGGTGCTGGTATCATCACTAGGCTTTCAGAAATTACTGCATGTGGCTGGGGCGGAGGGAGGCACAGGGTGCATTTCTAGTTTTGTACAGTCATGATCTGGAATATATCCTGTTGAAACTAGAAAAGAAAAAATTGATTTAAATAAACCCTGCCTGGAACTTTACAGTAATCCACTGAATGTAATCAGAGCTTCTTAGAATATCTTTTGACAAACCATCCAATAACTTCCATATTTATTTTTCATTTCATTCATAAATGTAAACACTCTGCTTCAACATTTATTGGAAAATATTGATGCTAACATAAAAATAAGAGGCAAGTATATTTTTTCTACTGGGATTTTCCCATTGACTAGATGATACAACAGGGCACTTGCATCAAATTTAGGGATTCATTTACTAACCTGCGTTAGCATTTTAACATGGATTGATGCACATTAATGGATGTTAATGTGACTTTTGAACTTAATAAATGAGCCCCATTGAGAATAACGAGGCTTGTGTTAAGTAATGCACATTAACTCATCTTAACTCGAATTAACATATATTAACGTGTTAATGCAGGTTGGCAAGTAACGCTATAAGTTAGTGTAGAGAAATGAACAGGATTGAAAATGGCAGAATGGGGATATAAGATAAGAACATAAGAAACATATTTATTTAGACAGTTTTGCATACCACCTTATCCTTCAATCAAAGTGGTCACAACACAATTGGGGGATACATTTAACATGAGGGCATATGAGACACATACACTAATGCTTACAGGGAACATGCCTTACTAGGTCAGACTAAGGTCCATCAAGCCCAGTATCCTGTTTCCAACAGTGGCCATTCCAGGTCACAAGTACCTGGCAGGTTCCCAAAGAGGCGCACAGGTTCCACAATGCTTGCCCCAGGGCAAGCAGTGGCTTTCCCTGGTCCTCTTTAATAATGGTTTACAGATCTTTCCTCCAGGAACTTGTCCAACTTCTTTAAGCCCAGCTTCACTAACAGCTTTTACTACATCCTCCAGTAATGAATTCCAGAGTTTGATTACGTGTCTTAAATGAGTTGTATTGAAGCTTTATTGTGTGTCCTCTAGTCTTTCTACTTTTTGATGGCACAAACAACCGATCTATATTTACCTGTTCCACTCCATTCATTAATTTATAGACCTCTATTATTGGTTTGCAGCTTGTCATGCTGTGAGGGCTTGTGTGCATCAGTGATGCTGAGAGCTAAACTATCGGTAGTTTAACTACTGGCAGGGTCTCCCAAGATGGACAGGTCTTAGCTGAGGTGCCAGACCAAGACAAACCACCCATCTGGGCAGCAGCAGAATGGGATGGTGTTGACGGCGGAGGATCACATTTCTGTGACAACGGCAACAACACCAAACTTAAACTGCGCGGAAGAAAGGCCCGGCAATCTACTTCTGTATCTTGCCATGAAAACCCAATGGATAGTGTGATAAGGAAGACTCTAGTGAGCCCATGGAAGTAGAAGAAAAGAATGATTCTACCTTTAGGAAAGGTCACAGCCCTGCAAAGCACACGTTCCAGCAGTTCTCTGGAGAAAACAAACACAGGGATTCAAAAGCTAAGCTGACACACCCAAGCCCTGATGATGTAGCAACAGGCTTGGAAACTGATTACAAACACCTGTCTAGAGAGTCAGGGAGGTTGATCAGAAAACAGGGATATAAACCAGGGCTGGAGAGTGACAGAGGGCAGACCGAGGAGCAGCCCGAGAGGGAGCAGCACGAGGGAGAGCAGCACGGAAGGCAGCCCAGATGGGAGCACAGTTGGAGGAAACACAGTAGCTGGAGGAAGGAAGCCACGTGGAGGAAAGGAACTGAAGCAAGCAAAGCAGAAGGGAAGAGGACACAAAGGTGGTCTGGAGTGCTCAGAGAGAAAGAGCAGGAAAACCTTCAAACCCCAGCACTGAAGGAAAAGGTTCAGAGAGTTCAGAGGTGGGTGCCTAAGACTCAGTGCAGAAGTCTGAAGAGCCCAGCCTTGAATAGAGAACCGTGGCAGAGCTCCAGGGAGGAACCTAAGCTAAGGGACAAGGGACTGTTTCCCCAGCGCTGGCAAGAGATAGCTACACAGCTGCAGAGAGGAGTTTCCTCAGGCTCAGGTACTGCTTATCCCTATTTACTACAGCTGTGTTTAAAAGACCCACAGGGAGTTTTAGGGAAAAAACACCCTGAGGCATATGCCAGTAGTTTAAAGCAAGGCAGTACAGCACAAGAACCTGAAGCAATGCAGGTAGACTCTAAGGAGAGTGATTCCTTACAGCCAGAACAACCTATGGATTGTACTTTGTGCTTTGCAGACAGTATTGAAAGCCTTTGCTAAACTGTATAGTATAAGCTGAGTGTAACCTAAAGAAAAGAAGATATTTTCTTTGGTAAAGGAAGCTGCCATGTTTTGTTCTTTTTCTGTATACGTGAGAAGCAGCTGCATTTGGATTGAATGAATGTAAAAGCTCAGCCAGCACACTTGTATAAAGAATCTTTTTGAACAAATACTGGAGAAGTATTCTGGTGCAACTTACTTTGAACCTTTGCTTTTGGGAGAAATAAACTTTGTTATAGTTTTGCCTATAACTCTGGCTTCATGGCTATTTTCTATCAGAAGGAAAACTACTTTTCCCAGCATGCATCACGAGAGGAAAGTTGGTTGATTTAACCTTCAATAGAGAAAAATAATGGCTACCCCAGCCCTCCAAGCCTAAGGCAGAGGGCGGGGTATGACAATAGTTACAACAAAACAAATTGTGCTATAGTGCTGGAAGATGAGACCCCTAGGTCAGAAGGCACTCAACTAGCTACTGGGCAAGAGCTGAAGACTTCTCAGAGTAAAGCCATCATTTATGATGTGGTTGGATCAAAGCCCTCGGGACGTCTGACTGCTGATGTAGCTGTGCATGAAATGAGAGTCAGAAGCTGTAAAGATGTCTTACGCATTGGAACATGGAACGTATGAAGCATGAACCAAGGGAAGTTGGAGGTGGTCAAGAATGAAATGGAACGTGTACAACTTGATCTGTTGGGTGTCAGCGAACTGAAATGGACTGGCATGGGGCACTTTGCATCAGATGATCACATGGTCTACTATGCTGGAAATGAAAGTCAAAGAAGAAATGGTGTTGCATTTATAATAAAGAAGAAACTTGCAAGAACTGTAACGAAATACAGTGCAGTCAGCGAACGCTTAATCTCTATTTGTCTACGAGGAATGCCTATCAACAGCTATAATTCAAGTATATGCCCCAACAACAGCTGCAGAAGAGAATGAAATTGAAGAGTTCTATGAACAAGTACAAGCTGAAATTGACAGAACATGCAAACAGGATATCCTGATAGTCATGGTTGACTGGAACGCAAAAGTTGGCAACAAAGAAGAAGGCAAAGTAGTTGGAAAATATGGACTTGGCAACAGAAATGAAGCTGGAGAAAGACTGATAGAATTCTTCAAGACCAATGATCTATTCATCTCAAACACCTTCTTCCAGCAACACAAGCGGCGACTGTACACATGGACTTCACCCAGTGGATTGTATAAAAATCAAATTGACTACATCTGTGGAAGTCAAAGATGGAAAGTTCTATAACATCAACAAAGACAAAACCTTGAGCTGACTGTGGTACAAATCATCAACTACAAGTATGCAAACTCAAGCTAAAGTTGAAAAAGAGAAAACCACTCATGAATGCAGCAAAATATGACCTTGAGAATATACCACTGGAATTTAAAGACTGCCTGCAAAATTGATTTGCTGCTTTAGATACAAATGACAGAGCTCCAGAAGAGTTATGGAATGACATCAAGAAGGTTGTGTTGGAAGAAAGCGAGAAGTCTCTACAAAAGGTGAAAAAGCAAAAACGGCCAAAATGGATGACAGAAGAAACTCTGAAAATTGCCCAGAAACGCAGAGAAGCTAAAGCCAGAGGAGAAAGAAAGACAATAATAGAACTCAACAGAGATTTCCAACGTGCAGCAAGACAGGACAAGGAAAAGTACTACAACGACGCATGCAAGGAAATAGAAGCAGAAACTATTAGAGGAAGAACAAGATCGGATTTCCTAAAGCTACGAGAGTTAAAGAAAACGTTCCAGCCTCGAATTGTAATGTTACAAGATGCTCAAGGTTCTATGTTGAATGATGCTGAGAAGATCAAGGAAAGGTGGAAGGAATATACAGAGTTTTTATATAATAAAGATCAAGTGGACCAACAGCCGTTTCAACCTGTAACTTATGGTCAGGAACCATTGGTGATGAAAGAAGAAGTTAAAGCAGCATTGAAAGCCTTATCAAAGATCAAAGCACCAGGCATTGATAGCATTCCCATAAAAGTATTACAGCAATCTGATGCAGATGTTACCATACTTACAAGGCTCTGCCAAGAAATATGGAAGACAACATCATGGCCAACTGACTGGAAAAGATCTGTGTTTATACCAATACTAAAGAAAGGTGATCCAACTAACTGTGGAAATTATTGCACAATCGCTCTGATCCCACATGCCAGCAAGATTCTACTGAAGATTATTCAAAAGAGACTACAACCATACCTAGAATAAGCCCTACCTGAAGTGCAAGCAGGTTTCAGGAAAGGACGAGGAATGAGAGACATCATTGCGGATGTGAGATGGATCCTTGAAAAGACTAAAGAATACCAAAAGGATATCTATTTGTGCTTTATCGACTATAGCAAGGCTTTTGACTGTGTAAACCATGAGAAACTCTGGGCCACATTAAGAAGCATGGGTATACCAGAACACCTGATCGTACTCTTGCACAATCTGTACATTGATCAAGAAGCAGCAGTTCGAACGGAACAAGGAGAAACAATGGTTTAAAATAAGCAAAGGTGTAAGACAAGGTTGCATACTTTCCCCCTACCTGTTTAATTTATATGCAGAACAAATCATCAGAGAAGCAGGATTGTATGAAGACACAAGAGGTGTGAAGATTGGTGGAAGACTCATCAACAACCTTTGCTATGCTGATGATACCACATTACTGGCTGAAAATGAAGATGATCTGAAACATTTGCTTTTCACAATCAAAGAACATAGTCTCAAAATGGGCCTGCACCTTAATGTAAAGAAGACAAAGATCATGACAACTGGCATAATCAACAGGTTCATCATTGAAGGAGAAGAAATTGAAATCGTGAACAACTTTAACCTACTTGGATCAACTACGAGGTATCAATAAAGAAGCAACAAGCAGTCAAGAAATCAGATGACGCATTGCTCTTGGCAGAATGGTTATGAAAGACCTAGATAAGATCCTCAAGAGCAGAGATGTCTCTCTCCATACAAAGATTTGACTTGTTCAAGCCATGGTATTTTCAATAACATCATATGGATGTGAAAGCTGGACAGTGAAAAAGATAGACCGGAAGAAAATTGATGCCTTTGAATTATGGTGCTGGCAGCGAATACTGTGTATACCATGGACTGCCCGAAGAACAAACCAGTCGGTACTAGAGGAGATCAAACCTAAGCTTTCTTTAGAAGCTCAGATGACAAGACTTCGACTTTCATACTTTGGACACATCATGCGAAGAGAGATCATTAGAGAAAGACATCATGCTTGGCAAGATAGAAGGTCAATGCAAAAGAGGAAGGCCAGCAATGAGATGGATCGATACAATAACAGCAGCTACGGGAACCAGTCTGTCAACAATGAGCCGCCTGACTCAAGACTGAACACAATTTAGGATAGCTATCCAGAGGGTCGCCATGAGTTGACTCCGACTCGACGGCACTTAACAACAACAACAACAACATTATATCACCCCTCAGCCATCTCTTTAAATATCTTTAATTGCACAAGAGGCTGACTTCTTTCAACAGAAAGAGGGCTCTGGAATAAAAATAATCATAAGATGGGAGTTAAAGAGGATACGCTCTGAAGTAATTTTAGGAAATATTTCTTTACAGAAAAGATGGTGGATGCCACCACAGCTTCTCAATGGAGGAGGTAGAAACAAGGACAGTGTCTGAATTCAAGGGAGTGGCTATTGTGATAAGGAAGCTTATCAGGACCCAGGAGATAGGGATAAAGAGAAGGAATTCACCCTTATCAAAGGACCTATTTTACAAGGTCAGAGACACAAAACTCCATTTACACCTAGAAAGCAGGTAATTCCTAGCTGCAATAGGCTGCAGAATGCCCCTAGTGGAGAAAAGGAGAGGGAATGCAGGCCCAGGGTAAGGAACCCTTACGTCACTGAATTCCCCAATCACTCAGCTGCCCCGAGGCAGTTTGATCTCCAACACCTGAGAGGAGAAGGGGTGGGGCTGGAGCCTGAGAGGTTTAAGTCTAGGTCAGATTATCCAGAGACAGAGAGAGAGAAGTAGGAATGCTTACTGGAAGAGGAATGGAGCTGGAACAGTAAGAACAGCAGGAACAAGGAACACAAGTTGGAGGACAGGACGAGGAAGCTCAGGTGAATGGTGGCCAGAGCATGAGCGAGGAGAAGCTGGTACAAGCCTTGACCCAGGTAGGAGCATTGGAAGCTTGTCTAATTTGGAGCACTACAGAGTTGCAAGAGACAGCTTTTGCCCTAAGGGAAGGCAGTCATCTAAGCCCTCTGAGCCAGAAACTAAGGTAGAGCCAATGCAACTGGGTGAACAAGACCTGGCTGTAGAAGAAGAAGACGACTCATACATGGATTGCTCTTTATGCCAATCTTCAAATACAGAGGGTTTGGAAGGGAGTCGACCGTAAGGAAAACCTCCAGAGTCTGGTAACCCTGAGAGCCTGTAGATAACTTGTGAAAGTCCTGTATTAAAGGAGAAATGCCTTTGCTGAGCAAACTTCAGCTGTCTAATTACAACTTGTTAAACAGCTGCTAGCTAGTGCAGTGCACAGCCTGAAGCCGTGCTGTCGGTGAAAGTAAGGAAAGCTTTGATTTTGGTTTCACTACTCCTAAAAATGTTGCATAGAGAATTGTTTGCCTATGAAGAGTTTAAATTCTTGTTGAAAGTTTTCCTGTGCTTAAGGAGACAAACAGCCGGGAAGTGTTCTGGACTGAGAGAAAAGAAACCTTTTCTAGGAAAAGCTGTTTCTGTTTGTTTTAAAACAGCACTGCTAGCCATGTCTGGTAGCATTAGCTGTTGAAAGGACTTTTCTTTATGCTGAAGAAATGTTATGAGCTGTTTTGTTTTGAGTTCAGTTATATCCTGATGTATTTTTGAAAGAATCCTGGAGAAACAATCCAAAGGTGTTAATTTGTGAGCTTAGCGTTTCCCCCATAAATACATTTCTGTCAAAAGCCTTACCACTCAAAGCCAACTACAAATGTGTTTTTTTTAACCTGAAGCCAAGTACCTTCTGACTGGACTACATTTCCCATGAGGCATTACAAGGCAGCCAGTCAGGTAAAGGCTAACTGGTGAATCTCTCCTATAACAAGCACGCCCCTCCATACTGTCTGTAAGGGGCTAAGGGCGTGACACTATGCACGTACAGTGCTATGAAAGAGAGAAAGGGATTGTAGAGCTAAATAGTTGGTTTAGATGGGCAGAGTGGACGCCCTACCATTAAAGCAATATGTTGACATGGTAGCGAAGAAAGTTACAGTCGTTTTTAGGAGAATCTAGTGGGGTGTTAAAATTGTCCAGTGATGTTGAAATACTAGTTTTCCCAAACCAATGGAGCATGTCACAGGATACAGTGTAGTGCGCTGTGTGGTCATATTGTCATAGCTACATAAAAATCACCTTTCTAGTCTATACCACCTAAGCTCTGCTCAAGACGTTTTGGTGAATAGTTTAGATATGTTCAATAGTAGTAGTAGTAGTTGATGTGCCGAAAACGTCCCCAATCATATTCTGAAACACTGCTGTCATGCATGTCCATAGCGCTAGCATGGGGATATCAGAACATATAAAGCATAGTCAGGAAAAGCCCATTTATGCATTGTTTCCCAGAAATGTTCACATCTTTCCTGCTGAAACATAGAATAAGGCCAGGACTTAGAAAAAAATTCTGCTCTTCTCTGCAATGCAGCCCATATTGAAGAATGATTGTGACAAGTACGTTTTGAACTGGTGTGACTGCAGTCTGGAAAAACACAAGATGCAGTGTTAAGAAACAGAGAACAGAGGTGAGAGAATGTTGTAAGGTATGGACACATTAATAAACACCCTTACAGAAATATTAAGAAGAGCGATAGTGTGTATTATGGCAATGCTGAAATGTGCTGTTTGTGCTAAAGATGTCAATCTAGGGGACCCTAACAATTTTCGTGTTCTAAAAAATGGGACTGCATCTGTAGGGATAGTATGGGTGTGAGTAGGGAAAGGATTCCTGTTTGGATCAGAAATGGAGACCATATATTTTGTCTATTATGTTATTTCATAGCTATTATGTATAGGTTCAGAGCATCTTTTTGGCAGAATTGTTTTTGTGACTGAAAGTAAGAGTGTGTGTGTGTGTGTGTGTTTGTGGTTTGAGGTGTTCACGGGAGGATCTGCTGTGCTCATCTGCAATTCAGGGGGGACATGAAAGCCTGGCCAGTACATGGACTGTATGAATGACTGCAGCGTCACCAGGTGCCTGTGTGATCAGGCAGACAAAATCAGAGAAGGGTCTCTATAACGAAATGTCAAAACATATCTCTTTCAATAATAAGGGACCCTCAGAATAAGGGTATGCAACAGTGAAAGCAGCACTAATGCATGCCCATAATGCACATTAGTTGAGGCCAATGTGTCGCTGTTGAGCATTATTAGTGCTGTTTTCACTGCTGAATGCTCTTATTCTGAGGGTCAGTTCTTGACCCAATACAAGCATTGTGGAACCTGTGTCTTTTGGGGAAACTGCTAGTTACATATGACCTAGATTTGCCACTGTTGGAAACAGGATATTGGGCTTGATGGACCTTGGTCTGACCCAGTATGGCATTTCTTATGTTTTTATGTTCCTTATTATTGACAGGGATATGTTTTGATATTTAGCTATAGGGAACCTATGCAGATTCTTTCTGAATTATTTTTCATAAAGTACTCTAATAAAATCATATATTGTTGGCAGTATGATAGGTCAAATCAACAACAACTACCCTCAATACTAGATTTACTCCAACAACTATTATCGCTAATTTTCAGTAGTTAATTCCACACAACTCTAACAAGGCATTAATGACCTCAGAATGGCTAGAACCCTACATGTAGTGAATTAATCACTATAGGGAGTAGCTGGCGCATGCATCACAGGTCAAATAGCCACTACACTCACCCCAAGTTTTTCAATTTTTATTAATCTTAAACCAAAAAATTACCTATGGGAACACACTATAACAACACATATTACAACTAAGAAGCACATACACACTTCAATCATGACATTCAAATCATATCAAAAAGCGTCATATTAAAAACCGGCAATTGAGCATCACTGGAACAGAATATACCCTCCTACAAAAGGAAGGAAAAAAGAAATAAGCTTCTATGAATAAAACAAACCATAACAGGTCTTTAAAATACTTATCTCTGAGATCTTTTTAAGCTGTTCGTCCCCTGGTGCTCAATCACTACGCTGTAGATTTCCAATACCGGAAAACATCCAGTTAAATGAAACAGAGGAACATTCAAGAATATCCAAGATCAAAAGATTTTACAATCAAAGCCCTACGAAAGCTCTCGTTTTGCCAAAAAAGGCTTCATCAGGGGAAAGTTCCATAACTCCGTAATAAACTCGTATTACGGAGTTATGGAACTTTCCCCTGATGAAGCCTTTTTTGGCGAAACGAGAGCTTTCGTAGGGCTTTGATTGTAAAATCTTTTGATCTTGGATATTCTTGAATGTTCCTCTGTTTCATTTAACTGGATGTTTTCTGGTATTGGAAATCTACAGCGTAGTGATTGAGCACCAGGGGACGAACAGCTTAAAAAGATCTCAGAGATAAGTATTTTAAAGACCTGTTATGGTTTGTTTTATTCATAGAAGCTTATTTCTTTTTTTCCTTCCTTTTGTAGGAGGGTATATTCTGTTCCAGTGATGCTCAATTGCGGGTTTTTAATATGACGCTTTTTGATATGGTTTGAATGTCGTGATTGAAGTGTGTATGTGTTTCTTAGTTGTAATATGTGATCAAATGGGGCCCGTTTTTAATTTAGACATATCCACGAACCAGACGTGCACATTATGGAATTGCGCTCCACGTGTTTTGTCTTGATTAGATTGTAAGCTCTGATGAACAGGGACTGTGTCTTATATCTATATGTACAGAGCTGCATATGCCTTGTAGCACTATACAAATGATTAGTAGTAGCAGTAGATTAGTAGCGTTTCCACTTCCAAAGTGAAATGACCTCCAGATGACCCGCTTCCTCTGTACTTAAGTGGTAGCATCTAATGTTTGATCTTGCAAAAGCGCTCACATGCACATGTGAGTGTCGACATTCATGGCCGTACCAAGCCATAAATGCTCCCTGTGCTACTTGCACCTCTGGCCACCCCCCTCCTCCCCAAATCTCACCCATACCTCATGTCCTCCATGTCCAGCCAGCTGCCTGCCCTTGCCCTGCTGCCGCCACTTTTTGTTTTCTCGGAGGCGGTAGCAGCAGTGAAGCAGACCTGAATTCAAAATTTCAAACCCACCCCCCCAAAAAAAACCCCCACGAGTCCTCCGACTCCGTGCTTGTAGGCAAATCTGGTCCTCCCTCCCTTCTCTAAGGTAGGTCGTGTCAGAGGAGGGGGGACCAGATCAGCCATTCAAACATGGGTCTTTGCAACTACGCACTGCAATGGCTGGCCTGGTCCCTCCTCCTTCTGACACGACCTACATCAGAGAAGGGAGGGAGGGACCAGACTTGCCTATAAGCGTGGAGTTGAAATGATTCGCGTATTTTTGTTTGTTTTTTTAAAATCTGAAATCAGGTCTGTTTCACTGTTGCCAGTGCCGCCGCCGCTGAGAGAAAAAAAGTGACAGAGGCAGGGCAACAGCAGGCAGTGTGGGGAGGAGCTGAGGCTGGCAACCCAAAATGCACCCTTAATCCTTTCCGTCCTGTGCGTCTGCATCACTCGCACAGGGCGAGGAACCACACTGCCGACATTTACATATACAAGTGACAAAGTGTTGGCATTTACACATGTAAGTTGCTGGGTTGTCTCGGTAGATTTTTCACAAGTGTAAATTTATAAAATAGCACCTCCTGCTGTACATGGATGGCAATCCATGTGTGTTCCTGGACTTCTTTCTATGGATTTTAGAAACAGCTCCAAATTTAAGCAGGGCCATTTCTAAAATACCATCGGAAATTAAGTACATCCTGACCTCAACGTCTCAATTGCGGTCTACACATACTATCTAAATGTGCCATTTTGCGAATAACTTGTGTTCATAATCCTACAGCCTAGGGCTGAGTTTAGCAGAGGATCGTATGCCAGTACCTTTGGGACGATGGGGGACTGCAGCAGAACAGGCATGCCAAGCACTGATTAATAGAACATTCGCAGACCTAGCTACTAAACATTCGTTGCCGTGTGAAAAGCAAAGGATAATAGCCTAACACTGCAGAGTCCTGAGCATCTGAATGACTTTTCCTAGAAGCTCTGCGCTATTTATTATGAAATACATTTTCCAACTAATCATAATGAGATTTTCTATCTGCAGAGCACTTTTTACTAGAAGGAGGATGTTTACCCCCTTGTCAGTTTGGTGGTCCAAAATTATTTATCTCATTATTATCTATCTACATATTTGCCTTCAAGCCTGTGTATTTCATTATTTTTTCCCACTTTGTGTTCCATTTCATTATGTTTTAATCTTTACCGCTGTTAATTTCCATTTCATTTCCTGTAATGACAAAAATCACTGGTAGAAAAATGTTATTGTTTGAAATATTAATACAAATCAAATGATAATCATCCATGATCTAGTCTATTTATATAACCGTGATTAATCTTAGGTGTGGCATTGGAAGGCGCTTGGATAACTCTAAGAAAAGAGAGAATGCTGAACACAACAGACCCTGTGTTCTTTCAACATGTTAACAGATTTTGAAATATGCAAAATATGTGTAGATTACCGTCTATTTATTTACTCTGTTCCATTTTGCTACATGCTTCATCAAAAGAATGCCCAAAGTGAGTTATAAAGTGTAAATCCCACTCTAAAAAACACCACAAATAAAGTAACCCCATAATAACAAACAAAGAAAACCATCCCACTCATCATACAAGCCAAACTCTCTCCATACTCCCCTACAACACCCCAGTCCTCTTCACCACAGCACAACTCCATCCCCATCCCCTACTCTCTAACACCTCTCATCTCCAAGTCCCAATCCACCACCTTCAGCACAACCCCTCCCTATCCATCCCACAAAAACACCCCCAAACAAAGATAAAACAATTCAGAATAGAAGCCAAGTATCTGCAATATATAAATTTACATACAAACAGAACCAACTGCAGTTAAGTTTGGACACTATAACATCCAATGGAAACCATGTAGTATTTATTTATTTGCTTTTATATACCGCGCTCTTTGAAATAAGTGCAGTTTACATAGAAAAGTTTACATTCAATTGGAAACAAGTAACGGTAAGTAACAAGTATTAAGAACAGGCGACAACATTAAATGTAAATACGGGGATATGAACTTGGAGCATGCAGGCAGGGGATCTAGAAGTGAGCTGGATAGTAAAGACATAAGCTTCACTCAGGGTGGCTGGCTGTAAGCCAGTGGTTCTCAACCCAATCATCTGGTACCCCAGGCCAGTGAGATTTTCAGGATATCCACAATAATATGCATAAGATACATATGCATACAATGGAAGCAGGTCATGCAGATCTATCTCATGCATATTCATTGTGGATATCCTAATAAACTGATTGGCCTGGGGGTACCAGAGGACTGGGTTGAGAACCACTGCTGTAAGCTAATTGAAACAAGTATGTCTTTAAGGCCTTCCTAAAGGATGTGAGGTCTGCGATGGCAGAGATTGCTGGAGGAAGGGCATTCCAGCGGGTTGGTGCACAGAGAGAAAAGGCACGATTTTTAGTTGACTGGGTGCATGTCCTTATTGCTGAGGGGGTGACAGTATTTTATTCTGTTCTTGCATAAAACTGATGTGTAGTGATGATCAGCACTGAAAGGGCATGAGACAGAATCTTCATGGATAAGGGAGATTACGCTATGTTTAAGGAAATATTAATGATGTCATTTCTATAAGCATAGTATGGCACCTTCTTCTGAAAACTGTTTTTATAATACTTTCCTACAGACAGTACACCTCAGTCATAGCCATGAATCTCATTTCCACAGTATTCTAATGAGTCACTTTCTACATCATCATCTCAGTGACACTAGATCCATAAATTTCAGTTTCTCCTTTGTAATAAACATTTAGAAGAACATATCGGTGATTCTTGGGAATCATTAGCAATAGTCAAAATCAAATGCCTTCTTGAGCTTCCATGTAAACAGTATTTTGACACAACTAAAGATAGGAACTTCCACAGTTTTGAAAGCATGTGCACATCATCTTGGATCAATAGAAAGTATGACAACCTGCAAAGAATCCAGCCTTGGGCACAAAATCTGTAGTTTATTAAAGCATTTTGCCCAATAAATTTCATGAATGTTTTACTTGCTGTGCAGGAGCATTGTATATTAACTTTCATAAAGCCTGTTTGTGTCTTTAGGCTCCATGGAAATTTGTCACAGTGAATGTGCTCAATACTTTCTTGCCCACAACCTTCGATTTCTTCAGCAATTTCCTTTTTGAGGGTCTTTGTGGGAATTGACGCATCAGACTCTTTGTCAGCTTTTGAAATGCTGTTGAGTCCAGAGTACGAGGAGCTTGGGAATCAATGGTGCTAATCTAATGTAACATGTTTATTGAACTATACCAGTCTAAAACATTTCTATAACTGCACAAAATGCAACCGTTTTTTTATTTTATTTTATTTTATTTTATTTTATTTTATTTTATTTAGAGGAGAGGAAGCTCTAGTGCAAGAGGCCACAACATAGAGTGGGTATCATTAAACTTCTGAGTAACATGGTATTTCTTTATGGAAAGAGGCTGAATACATGACACAGCCTCCGAAAGAGCTGGTGGGGCAACAATCTTGTCAGAATTCAAGAAACCATAGAATAAGTTCAGCAGCTCTAAGTGTAGGAATAAAGAGGCAAATGTCTAAGCCCATCGAAGGTCTGATGTATTGTGACAGGAAGGAGAAATAAGTAGACCAAATGGGTCTCCATATTCATTATAAAAGTTCTAATGCTGTTCATAACTTGTTCATTATAAAAGCTTAGTTCTTTGTAAACCACTTTGACTTTTAGAAAAACGGTGTATCAAAATTTGTTAAATAAATAAAGAAACATAAGATAAGTCGGGCTGAGTCAGGCCAAAGTTCATCAAGCTTGGGCTCCTGACCAACAGTGAGTCTTGGTGGCAAGTACCTGGCAAATTCTGAAAGGAGATCTATTTCTAATAGCTCATTCCCCTGAATAAGCAATGGCTTTCCCAAGTCTACCCAGCTCATAATTTATGGGCATTTCCTCCAGGAACTTGTCCAAACTTCTTATGAATATTGCTATTTCTTGACCATTTTCTTCAGTTTGACAGATTTTACAGTTTAACTATGTGCTGTATGATATAAAAAAATTTCCATGATTTCTTTTCAGTCTGCTGGTCATTAGTTTCATGGCGTGTTCTCTTGTTGATTGAAAGGTTTCCTATTTAAGCACTCCACCCCACTCTGATTTTATAAACTTCTACAATATCCCTTCTCATTCATCTTCTTTCCAAGCTACTTAACCTGTTTAGCCTTCCTTCATAAGGGAGGTGTTAGGTTCAGAGAAGGGCAACAAAAAGGAACCATTCTGAGATGGGGCAACCAGAACCACACATACTCTAGGTGCAATCACATCATGGACCTAGATAGAGGCATATTGATATTCTTTGTTTTATTCTCTTTTCTTTTTCAAATAATCCTTAGCATTCCACTGGTTTTTTTAGCAACTACAGCACTTGCCAATGCCATTTTGAAAGCATATGATAAAAACCCATCTGTTCCTGGAATACTTTGGAATGACCCCGGAAGATGATGATTAACAGTAACAGCAACTGGACCATGAAATATAGCTAGAGTTCTTGTATATAGTTAGCAACTGACAATTGCTTGTTCTCCCCCAATGTAACCTCCAAGTTGAATAATCCTGTTCAATGTAAAGCTTGTTGCTGTAACTGTTCATTGTAAACCGCTGTGACTGTATATGATAAAGCGGTATATAAGACCTGTTAAATATATAAATAAATTTAGATGCCCCATCTCCTGGTCTTCCTAGATCCTTCTGCAAATCCTCACTATTCTCTGTTGTTATAAAGACAGAATAATTTGGTCATCTCTATATGTGTTTGTCTCACTTGCTGCTCCTTTCCCCAGATCATTTATGAATAAATTAAACAGCTGGTCCCAATACAAACCTTTGGGGCACTCCATTACTGACCTTGTATCCTTTTAGAAAACTGACCATTTAATCCTACTCCTTCCCGTCTTTTAGCCACACTAGTCATTGCCCACAATCACATGACTCTTTAATTTCCTGAAGAGTCTTTCCGGAGGGATTTTGTCAAATGCCTTCTGAAAATCCAAATACATTGTATCTATCAGCTCATCTGTATCCACAGTTGTTTATAGTTTCAAAAATATTTAATACATTCATTCACAAGTCAAGACTTCTCTTTGTTAAATCTAGGCTGACTCATTCCCATTAAGCCATGTGTACATATATGCCAGGGGCCTATTTACTAAGCCGCATCAAGATTTTGCAGTTAGTGCATGCTAACTATAAATATTAGCTCACAATAGCTGAAAAACCTTTACAATAGTTATGGTAAGGCCGTGGGGCAGGGTCCCCGGCGGCCGTGCGGCCCGGTGCGGGGACCCTGCTCGGATCCACGTGCGCAGGACGGTACCCTTGGACTGGTTTCAAAGCCATTGGCTCGCCGGGGATAGACGGCTGGGCGAGCCAATGGGAGCAGCTGAGACCGCGGCATGCTGGGGAGGCGCGCGAACGCTGCCAGTCCACAGGAGCGGTGCAAGGCGGAGGGTGCGAAGGCTGGTGTTACCTGGATTGTGCGGCCTGATCCGGTTGTTGGCTGTGGCGTCGGGACGTCCTGGGGAGCAGTATAATCTGTACGGGAGGTGCTGCTGCGATCGGGAGCGGTGTGCGGTGCCGGAGTTTGCCCGGAGCAGTGTGGAGACATCTGGAGTGGGGAGAAGGCAAGTGGGGCTGAGTTCAGGCCATAAGGTCTTCTCTTGATAGCAAGGGATAATGCCGGCGTGGCGCGGGCAGCAGGGAAGAGGAAAGGAGCCCAGCAGGGGGGGGCGGGCCCTGGTTGGCAGGCGAGGAGGGCAGGCAGGGCCGTCAGTGGAGCCCGGGAGTGCCCCTAGGGTGTCTAAGCGGGGGGGATGATGAATAGGGGTCGGGTAGCGCAGGTTGCTGGGGGCAGTGACCCCCTGGGTGGCAAAGGGGGCAGGGACAAGGGGGGGAGGGTGGCAGCCGCTCCCAGGTCACGGGCAGGGAGACCTTCGGGGCGGGGACGCAGGGGGGAGGGGGTTGGTGATGCGGGTCAGCGAGCTAGTAGCTCTGGGGTGCAAGTGCAGGGGTTTGGAGCTGGTGAGGAGGTGGATTCTGGAGAGGCTCCTTCAGGCGCATATAGGAGGGTCAGCGAGACTGAAGGGAGCGTGGGGGATTTGAGGGATGGGGTTGGCGTGCACAGTCTGGGTGGGCAGGGGCTGGTACGTTGGGGTGGGGGACCGGGGAATGGGTCACGCCTTGGCATGGGGTCCCTTCCCTCGTTGGTCAGGGACCTCCGTTCCACATGAGCTGGTCGGGTGGTTTAGGAGGTGTTGGGTCACAGGGTGTACCGTCATCGTGGGAGCACTGGCGGGGGGGGGGAGGGCTAGGCTTGTCTAGGGCCAAGTGGTTGGGGGCTTGGCATCCGGCTGGTACCTCGGTTGCACCCCCTCCCTCCTTTCCTTTTTTGTCTCCACAGTTTTCACCCATGGATCGGGCCTCAGGTCAAGGACGTGGAATGCAGCGGGCCTCCTGGACTGCGGAGTCTGGAGCTTCCTCGAGAGGTGCTGGGAGGCCTGTAGTCGGCCCGGTTGATGTTGGCGGGATGCAGCCAGGGGATGCGGGGCTCATGGAGCCAGAGATTCCATCGAGGGGGTCGCCGGCTGGCGACGCAGTGGCGGCAGGTGAGTTGCTGGTGGATAGCGGGGTCGGGCCGGAGCCGATGGGCGAGCAGGAAGAAAGGGGGCGTGCGTCGGCACAGTTCGAGGTCGTCTTCCTCCTCTGTTTCCTCATCATCATCTTCATCTGGCACTGCGCGTTTGGTTGCGGGGGTAGGTCAGGCATCGGCCGCGTCCTCAGGGGGAAAGGGTATGCCTACGTTGGTTTCGTTCGCGGAGTTATGAGAAGGGGTGCCCAGAAACTTGCGTCGAAAGATTCTGAAGCGGCGGTACATTGACATTTTCCATTTGTTGAAGGGCAGGAAGCGGTCGGGCGAGAGTAGGAAGAAGCACAAGGAAGATGAGAAGGCGGGGAGGGTCAGGAAAGTTTCTCGTAACGTGGTGAATTGGGCTAGAGCCTTTCTGCGGTTGGCAAGCGTGTGGAGTCATCAGTCTCCGGGAGATTATGGTATGTTGTTGGCTTATGCGGACTCCATTCTGGAGGCGGCACAGACACATGGGGGGTTTGCTTGGTTGAATTACGATGAGAAGTTTAGGGACAAGATGGAAGAGAGTAAGTGGTTGACCTGGGGTACGCAGGATATTAACTTATGGCTTACCCAGATGTCGGTCAGGGCAGGTGCGAGTGATGGGGGTGGGGTGCGAGCCCTGATGGGGAGTGTGTTGGGACCGGGTCGTTCCTTTCATGCAGCGGGGGGTACTTCCCCCCAGAAAGCGGCAGGGGATGGGTCTGGGGACATTTGTTGGCGGTTCAATAAGTCCTCCTGCCCGTTTCCGGACTGCAAGTTCCGGCATGCTTGCTCGGCCTGCGGGGGTGGACATCCCGCAAGTAAATGCATTAACAAGGGAGTTGCGGGCTTCCTCCCCCCTTCCGCTCCAAAGTAATGTTGACTTAGCAGGATTGGCTCCCTCTCCTATTCGTTGGGAGATTATAGCGGAGTGGTTGAGGTGCTATCCGCGGAGGGTGGACAGAGGGATTTTGGAAAGGGGGTTCCAATTTGGTTTCCAAATTCCGGTGTGAGGGACGGTGTTGGGTAGGTCAGTGGGCAACTCTTCTTCGGTGCGGCGCTTTGCATCTGTAGTCCGCGAGAAGCTGGCAGTAGAGCTCAGCTTAGGCAGAATTGCGGGTCCTTTTGCGGAGCGACCCTTTGCGAATCTAGTGGTTTCCCCGCTTGGGGTAGTGCCGAAGAAGGAGCCAGGGAAATTTCGCTTGATTCATAACTTGTCGTTTCCGATGGGAGCGTCTGTTAATGATCATATCCCAAAGGAGCTGTGCGCGGTTCGCTATGCGTCCTTTGATGATGCAGTTAGGTTGGTGAAACAGTGTGGCCCTGGTGCTTGGATGGCGAAGGTAGACATTGAAGCTGCATTTTGCTTGCTGCCAGTGCATCCGGCTGCTTTTCATTTGTTGGGATTCTGCTTCGAGGCTGAGTTCTACGTGGACAAATGCATGCCTATGGGGTGCTCTGTATCTTGTGCCTACTTCGAGAAGTTTAGTTCCTTTTTGCATTGGCAATTGGTTCGGAAGGTCGGTTGTGGGAATGTCGTCCATTACCTGGACGATTTCCTTTTTGTCGGTGCGGCACAGTCTGAGGAGTGCCAGCGGTTGCTGGAGGGCTTTGTGGACATGGCTGACACTTGTGGGCTGCCGTTGGCCGTCAGTAAAACGGAAGGTCTGACCACTTGTATTACCTTCCTGGGTGTAGAGCTTGATTCCCTGGCCATGGTGGCACGCCTCCCGATGGAGAAGGTGCTGAGGTTGTGAGTGCTGGTGGCTAACGGGTTGGCATCCTCTAAGCTCTCCTTGCGGGAGTTGCAGGTACTGATTGGTTCTTTGAATTTTGCATGCAGAGTCATATCGATGGGCCATGTTTTTCTGCGACGATTAGCGGCGGCCACAGCGGGGGTCCGGAAGCCACATCACCGCATCAAAGTGTCCAAGGTCATGAAGGTGGACTTGAGGGTTTGGGACGAATTCCTGGAAGGTTTTAATGGGATTTCAGTCCTTATGGAGGCGGAGCTGTCCAGTGCGGATTTATAGTTGTACACGGACGCGGCGGGAAGCGCAGGGCTGAGTATTTATTTCGGGGGGGGAGTGGTGTGCAGCTAGCTGGCCACAGGCATGGCATGCAGCGGGTCTGACTAAGAACATTACGTTTTTGGAGCTTTTTCCCATGTTGGTGGTGCTGCAGTTTGTGATAAGGAAGCTCATCATAGCTCAGGAAGGAGCTATAGAAAAGGTGAAGTGTCTCTGAACAAGCAACCTGTCAGTTCTGGTAGAAATAAGAAAACAGAATTTTCCCATAAAAGACTACCAGTCCCAGAATGCACCAGGTTTCCAACAGCCATTAGAGGAGCTGAAGTGGGGAAACGTGTGTTCAATCAGGAGGGCTATGAGGTAATCCCTAAGCACTCATCTCAAAGGGCAGGGCCTGATTCAGCACAGCTGCGCTGTGTTAGGGAGGAGCACTCATCTGGGCAGAATAAAAGTAGAGTTTATTCTACAGAGAATTATCCTCATTATCCTGAGAATCAGCTTGAGCTTGATCATCAGTTTCATCTGAAGGATCATCAGAAGCAGAAGCCAAACCGGACGGACAGAGAGGGAAAGAAACTCCTTGGAAAAAAGAGGAGAAAAGCCTTTGAGAGGTCTAGAAGAGTCCAGAGCAGTACGTATACTGGGAGGCATTCCAAGGGCCAGCATACACCATTGGACTGGGGAAAGCCAGAGGAATGGTGCTGCAGAGCTAGGAATCTCCAGACGGTACCTGTGAGAGAGACGGCTACACGTGGAAGGGACCCTAGGACCCGTGCCAGAAGGTATGTGAAGAGAGATCCAGTGTCCAGGGATCTGGATTGGAAGGCTGGACATAAGAACTGGACTACATACTGGCCAGGCTATATAGAGAGGAACTCTAACAGCAATGAAAGCTCAGGTATGAACACTGATCTATGCCCTAGCTATAACCTTGAAAGACAGCAGGGAAACAAGTATTCTCCTGAAAGTGCTCCATTGAGAGATTCATCTGTGCCAATCCATGATATTGAACCCATGCTTGTTGAAGAAGGGGGAATAATAGCAGATGAAGATTCTGTTTACATGGACTGCTCTATGTCTAAACTCCTTTGGTAACTTTCTGTTACAAAGTACAGCAACCATCACAAAGAAATACAAACTTGTTCTTTAATCTACTCAGAAAAGCTCCTGAAGCAGGATTTGACCCACACAGTAGAAAGCAAGCCAGCTAAGGGGTTTCAGCTGGATAACTGCTAGCAATTGAGCCTTACCTAATTGCTTGTGAGCTAGGAGAGAATCACTTCTGAATCTATGTGGGAAGATATAAGAAGTTAACCTGAAAAGAACAGTTTTTTTCTTTCTTTCTTTCTTTATTTATTTATTTAAAACTTTCTTATATACCGCCTCTTCCATAGATCAAAGGCGGTTTACATATAACAAGTGTAACAAGAACAGGTTTTACATAGAACAGATTTTTTTAAATTATTTACAATCAACTTTTAAATCAAAGGCGGTTTACATATAGCAAGTGTAACATGAACGGTTTACATATAACAAGTGTAACATGAACATAGTCAACTGCTTTCCCCAATACAAGCATTATGGGACCCATGTGTCCTTTTGGGAAATTGCTAGGTATTTGTGACCTGAACTGGCCACTGTTGGAAACAGAGTACTGTGCTTGATGGACCTTGGTCTGACCCAGTATGGCATTTGTGTTCTTATGTTAATGTTTGTGTTGGTTTATCTTGAAACATCTGCAAGGCCAAAAACACCACTCACATCTGTTGATGGGCTGGGCACTCTCCATTGCAAGACTCAGCTCAGGGTTGCTGGTCAGCAATGTGCTCCCCAGCCAGAGAGGCTGGCATCAATCAGTGGAATCCAAGCAGGCACCTCCAGGGGCATTGTCAAAATGTTTCTCAGACCACAGCCACCACTGCATAGGCTCCAAAAGCAACTGGTGCTGAGCAGACCATCTCTAACAGTGCCCTCTGCAACAACCTCATGTGTGCTTGAACCCACAGCACCAACACAATTGACACCACCATCAATCCTAACAGCTGAAGGTAACGCAGTGCTGTCGGGCCTTCATCTTGAGGAATTGGTGGACTTGTCCCTGCAGCATCTGCATCCTGTCCTCTGGCAACAAACACCCCCACAAACACTCGACCTGTGTGTGCAGAACTGGTCTCCTAAGTACACCAGGTACTGCAACAGTTGGAAATGGCTCTTCAAAGTTTATGACCCAAGCAAGCTCCTGCAAACAGGTAACAAATCTTTGTAGCTTTTGGTTTGTTGTTTGATACTTGCTAAGAGGATATTAGCTAAGCCTACAGAAAAAGACCAGTTTGTTATCAACCAGGTCTTATTTCTTTTGCTTTTGATTGCCTGACAAGTTTAAAGGTTGTTTTCCTGATTTTGTTTTTTTTTCCAAGTTTATCACTGAAAGCAAGTAACCTGATTTATGTGCTACCAAGCATATCTGTGTTGGGAGAAATAACCCCATAAATAAATATCTTATTGGCTTTAACACTTGAGCACAACTAAATTATTGTCAGCAGCTGTGTCTGGTGTGAATGAACTACATTGCCCACAATCCCTTGCAAATCATATAGATATATGCACTTGCCAAGACTGTGAAGATTCTCACCCAGGCAGCCGTCTGACAAGTTGTGGCCCGACAAGCTCCGGAATCGTAGAGTGGTCTGGTGGTGCGACAATGAGGCGGTGGTGGCGGTAGTCAACTGGTATTCTCCGCGTTGTCCTCAGGTGGCGGGGTTGATGAGGGATATAGTTCTGGCTTGTTTGCGTTTGAATGTATGTGTGAGGGCCCGGCATATTCCTGGCTACACTAATAGCATTGCGGATGCCCTTTCTCATTTTAAGTGGGAGCTGTTCCGGACCTTGGCACCAGAGGCGGAGGAGGAGGGATTGGCGGTTCCAGAGCATTTATGACGGATTGGCCTGCAGACATGGTGAAGCTACTACGGAATTCTGTGTCGGCGGCGACATGGTCGGCGTACACGAGAGGTTGCGACATAGTGTGGGAGTTTCTGACGTCGCACGGATGGCAGCCCGGCGTGGCCGCGGACAGCTTACTGGGCCATTATATTGTTCGGGCGAAAGGGAATGGCGTATCCAGGGCGTTGGTGCGAAGTCAATTAGCTGGCTTTACCTTTTTTGCTAGGGCAGCGGGTTGGGGCTTCTCTATTCCGGGCTTCTTGGCTCGGAAGTTGTTGCACGGATGGGAGCGAGCTTGTCCACCTGCTGGGGACAGGAGGTTGCCGGTTTCGCACGAGCTGCTGGTGCGCCTGTGTGTGGTGCTACCGGGAGTTGTGTCGTCCACCTATGAAGCTACTTTGTTTCGGGCAATTTTCTGTCTGGCCTTTTTCGGAGCTTTCCGGATGGGGGAGTTGGTGGCAAGCTCTAGCCGGGCTGCGGGTTGTGGGGGCCTATTGTGTC
This sequence comes from Ichthyophis bannanicus, assembly GCA_033557465.1. Lineage (NCBI taxonomy): Eukaryota > Metazoa > Chordata > Amphibia > Gymnophiona > Ichthyophiidae > Ichthyophis > Ichthyophis bannanicus. The sequence continues at coordinate 38,457,000 of CM066050.1, read as the reverse complement.
AACACGTGCTGCTAGGGGAAGGGCAGCTGAGGGTGCGGTTGACCCAATCAAAGACTGACCAGATGGGGAAAGGATTGTGAGTGGTTCTGCACGAAGTGGTTGGCCTTCCCACCTGCCCGGTGGCTGCCTTGCGAAGGTATGTGTCGGTGCGCCCGGTTGAGGGTAGGCTGTTTTTCTTGCATGAGGATTTGCGATGTGTGTCGTGTTTCCAGGTGGCGTCAGTCCTGCGGATCGCATTGAGGCATATGGGTGTGGATCCGCAACAGTTTGCTCCACATTCATTCCGCATTGGAGCAGCCACCAGTGCCGCGGCAGCGGGGCTGTCGGAGGGAGAGATCCAGAATATTGGCAGATGGAGGTCACAGGCTTTTAGGGGTTATGTCCGATTATGAGCGGACCGGTCCACGGGCCTGACTTTTTCTTTCTCTTTCAGATGCTGTGTGGTGCTCGCTTGGATGTTGGATGATTGGACATTCATTCCTGCATTGGGCGGGGTTGCAGGCAGCTGAGCGGCCGTTGGGGTCTAATTTGGGTCTTGACCCGGCGGTGGTGTCGATTTCATGGCTGGGTGAGCGTGGTCTGCGGTGGCCACAGCTCTTACCTTTGCTTCGGCACCACTGGAGGGTGAGGACGGCTCCTGCAGTGATTTTACTGCATTTGGGAGGCAATGACCTGACCGAATGGACTTGTAAGCAATTGATTCGAGCAGTGAAGAGGGATCTGATTGAAGTTCTTCGGTTGTTTCATAACGTTGTTGTTTTGTGTTCTGATATCATTCCAAGGCCTGCCTGCCGGCAGCAGTGACGTTGGTCGCGTGGTTTGGCTAAGATCAACTGGCAGATTGGGCGTTGGGTCTGCGATCATGGAGGGTATCAGATTTTGCACTCTTGGATTGATGTAAATTGTGCGGGGTTGTATCGACACGACGGAGTGCATTTATCCCCTGTGGGGTTGGATTTACTGCTGAATGACTGGCAGGAGGCTTTGGAATATATCTTGCAGTGGGAGACTCGCTGGTCGCAGCTTGGTCTTGGGGGGACGGCGTAGGGACGTTAACGTCTTCTACACCGGGTGGCGGGATCCTGGAGGTTTCCGGGGTCCGGAGCCTTTGACTGGAATTGGGGCGGGGGCGGGTGCCCCCAACCCGGATGACCCTTGGCCGGTCTTTGCTAGTAATATGGAGAGGCCAGGTAAAAGGGGGAGTACATGTTTGCCGCTGGCCCGGCCGCAGCGGGAGTGGAATGAGGTCACCTTGCTAATAGTACGGCGGGTAAGGGCTCGTTCCGCTCGGGGGGTTATTAAGAAGTTGCTGTTTAAGTATGTTATGGAATGTTATGACTGTTAATAAAGCTGCGACCAGTTGATCCCAAGATACTGTGTTGGTGTTATTTTGTATGGAAAGGTTTTGGAGGTTGGGGGGGGGGGAGAAGGTTCAATCAGATTGGGGGGGAGGGTGCGGGGTAGCACCGGGTCCGACCTGCCCCGGTTATTGAGGGCATTCCCAACACTTAGGGAAAGATGGTTACGCTGCTAATGTAGGGCAACTATCTCTAATGCTCGTTAACAAGTAACTGCATCATTGGTTAATTAGCATTTAACACATGGTAATAAACCTAGCTTATTGCAAAGCTCAGCCCTCTCCCATGTGCCCTAATGCAAAGTTCTGCATTGTTGTTTTTAAATGCCATAAAGCAGGGCTGGTGCAAGGCGATGAGATGCTCTAGGCGGACCTCATCTCTTGCACCCCCACCCCACCTGTGGTGCCCATTGCCACCACTGACCCCTCTTTGGGACCTGCACCAATGGCCGCACTTAGCTTACAACTTTGGTGCCTTGGGGCTGTTTGCTTCTGCCCCCTCCGATGCCCAGTGCCGACTTCCTGTTTGCTTTATTGTAGGGCAGTGTTTCTTTTGAGTTCTCCTAAAGCTGTGATAAAGAATAAACGTGAATCTGAAAATGACTTTTGCCCCAACCCCTTCCTTTGCTCATTTTCTTCAGAACTGTTCTGTGTAAAAGAAAATTAGATTTGTTTTTTCTTGATAACACAGGGGCTTTTCTAATAATGATCTGTTTTGCCGATTTGCTTTATTTTATTGTTCTCTCTCTGTTAGTCTCTCACGGCCTCATTCCGAGTCTGTATTATAAAGGGCTTATTGGCAGAAGCTTGTGTCTCAGTGATGCAAACCCCCCAGCAATATAACCCTATACACACATCGTTGCTTAAGTGGAAGATGTTAGATAAAGCATTGGTACTTTATACAGCTAGCTCCAATACTTGTAAAACAGGCTGCATGAAACTGAGCATAAATCTCCTCATCAAGGTGTCATGATGCTTTCGTTAAAAGCAGGCCTTGTCTGCTCTGACTCGTTCAGGTTTAAGCTTGTGAAAAGGGTAAGTTGCTATAATTTCATGCATCTTCTCCAGTGGGCATAACAAGTTTGGACTTTAATGTGATTTTTGTCACTTGCTCAAAATAGCATGGGAAGAAAAATGTTTGGATAGTCAAGCTGCCACAATAAAGACGCCACAAAGAAAATGGGAACATATAAATTGGTAGCTTAGATATTCATGTCTACAAAGTGACTTTGAAGGAACTTTTTAAAACAGATATCACGAGCGCTTTTCCATCTACTTCCAAAACACCATGACAATTAGTGATAGCACTTTGAAATTGATGGGTACAGAGGAGCAACGACACTTGTAAGACACCAGTGCTTTATGATGTCAAATTTTCCTTGTGTTCAGGAAGACAATGTTCATTTACAACATTAGATTTGGTGATTGATGCCCTTTAGAAAAGCTTTAAATGTTTTGGGTATTTCGCTCTTGCGACATGTCTTGTTTCATTGTAATCTATGCACTTTTGTCCTGGGCTGCTATAGGAGAGCCATTTGTGTTTATGGCAAAATCAATGCAAGAATTAATGGATGCCAAAGAAATCAAATGGTAAGAAATGGAGAGAGGCTTGTAAGAGGTTTGTTCCTCTATTGATTCCATTAGCATTGGCCCAGCTAACCGAGTACATATATATCTATGTTGTTTGTATTATTATTTGACAAGCAGATGGGGGACTGCTTTTCTGGGAGGGTACCAATCTGAAGCCATTATGCCTTACAGAAATATCCTATAGAGTCGTGCACTGTAAGGGAAGAAAATGCATGGAAAGGGACAAGTCTAATGCAAGATTTGTTTAAGAAGGGCCACATTTTAGGCTGCATTAAGTATTTTGCTCCAATGGAGTATGTTTTCTAATTCCAGCAAAAAATGATGCCAAGCCAAGCATTTTCCAAATTGCTTTGTAATATCTTAAAAGGTACTCTTTTAAAGGGGGAAGCTAACACACAAACACAGCCTTACTTTCTGAAGCAGCAAAGTAACTTTTGGGATTCTTCTTCACCAGCTGTGTTAGTTATTTTCCCTATCTCTGTGGTGTTGGTATGCTGGTGGCCAAGTGAATGTATGTGTGTGGGGGGGGGGGGTGAGGTATGTATATGGGTGTGGAGATGCAAATGTATGGAGATAAGGGGTTAGGAAAGTGTGAGGGTGTAGAGGAGAGGAGAGACTACTGGACAGATTCAATAACTCTCTCAGGATAACAGTTCCTCTACCAGGGCTGGCCCATCCACTAGACAAGCTAGGCGACTGCCTAGGACAGCCAACTCGTGTGGGCGGCTTTGTGCCGCTCCTTAGTTGCCTGCGGCAGGCCATTGGCTTCGGCACACATAACCTGCTGCTTCTAATCTCCCTCCGATGCAGCTTACTGTCAAAGGTGGGTCAGAAGCACATGGCCTGCCATGGGCAAGAAAACAGTGGCACAAAGCTGCCACTTTAAAAATATTGCTGTTTCCACAGCCACTTGCCTCCCCCTCCCAAGACGGAGTTGTCAGCAGCAGGGGCGGCAGCAACCCTTGGGTCAGCCCTGCCCTCTGTAGTAGGTCCTTCTGCAGAGAGTCCCTCCTGTAAATAGGTTCTAGAGGGAAGTCCAAAAACTGCAGTTGAGTGGAGACGGAGACCGCACTCTGCATCTTCTGTGAGCCCTGGGTGGGGGAGACCTGCTTTAAGACCCTACTTATCTGGATGTTTTCCCTGGTAACCAGTGCCTCACTCCTCTCCTCATGCTCTTTTCACCTCACCCAAAAGTGTCACATTTTAGCCCAGATTTTGATTGTATATACAGTAGTTAAAAATCAGATTGAATCTGCTAGCTTCACGGAGATGAACTGAAGCTTGGGATTTTATGTGAACGGTTGCTTTGGGGCTAGAAGCTGCAGAGAAAGTGATGAGAAACGTTTGCATTTATTCTATTTTTAAATGCACCATACCTCAAACTGTTGAAGAGGAATATCATCGAGTGAAAAAAACAAACAAGCAGGCAGGCAAACAATGCAGATCTTTGGATGCGTCTTCTCTTCAGTCTTCGGGCTTCTCTGCCCCACTTCCATTAAAGACTTTGTAGGCTTGTCTGTTGAGAAACCCCCCTCTCTGCTTCACTTGCTTGGACGTCTCTCACTTCATACTACCAGGAACATTCCTGCAGACTCGTGGGGAGAACGAGCTAGACACATCTGCCAGGGCGAGGCTACCCAGGCAGCACACCAACACATTACAAGCATCTTCGTGATCTGACATTGGAAGGATGGGGAAGTAGCTTTGGAGAGGCCTTTTGACGCCACCCTTCACCAGCTGTTTCAGTTACTTTTCCCTCTCTGTGCTTATGTTACTCCAGGCAAAAGTGCTGGAGGGGGGGGGGTCAAAGGTGAGGATTTCCATAGAAAGCACTAGGGGAACTTTTGAAGGTGCACGTAGCTAAAAATACTGATCCAATATTTCTAGTTTTCAAATTCATCAGAAATATTTACATTTTATTTTATGCTAAGTTTGGTAATTTCATCCCTTTTATAGCAAGTTAGTGGCCTACAGATGGATAGATATTGATACCTTTCATATGATTCTTTTCAACATTTCGTATGTTAGAAAGCAAAAAGGGGAAAATCATCTTAGAACAAAACCAAAAGTTCATACACTTGTTTTTAGTAAACATTATATCAGGATGTCTCCAAATATTTTGTTGAAAGCAAAGCTAGGGCCCTCTTTAAAACATTATTTATTTAGACAGTTTTGTATACCACCTTATTCTTCAATCAAAGTGGTCACAACACAATTGGGGGATACATTTAACATGAGGGGATATGAGACACATACACTAATACTTACAGGGAACATGGGCAATGGAGGGTTAAGTGGCTTGCCCAAGACCACAAGGAGTACCTGTGGGACTAGAAACCTCAGTCCTTCCGGCCCAAGGTTGCTGTCCTCTAGTGGGATTTGAACCCCCAACCTTCCGGCCTGAGGTAACTTGCCCCAACCACTAGACCACTCCTTCACTCCACTAGCTAAATATTCCTTTTCAGCTATTCTGTAAATCTGTTCTGCCACTTGCTGGTAACAAATATCTCAGTGTTCCAAAATTCAATCTAAATGAGCTATAGTCATCCACATTTACGCCAGATGAAAATTTCCAAATCACCCTGTGTTTCTGGTTTATTTTAAATTGTATATTGTAAAAACTCCATGGTGCCAATATTCAAAGCTCTGCTTTCCATTTTAATGTAAACCTTTATGGCTGTTTGCTCATTGAGAGGTATAATAAAATGGCCCATGACTGTAGATGAGCATTTCCAAGCATGGGTGCAAATGCAGGGCAATGATAATCGTATCCCAATAACTAAAGACTTGTGGGGGGATTAAAATACTTTCAGCATGCACTTGCAAAAATAAAATCATGCATGCACTTGCAAAAATTCTACTTATCCTGCAAGACAGAGTTTCTGCCACAGCATACTAACTTTTGGCCACACTGACATGACTATAGTAGAAGCATGCATTGCAACATCCAAAAATATAGCCACATATGCTACTAGTGGCCGGACTGTAGTAGAGATTTCCTTCCATCTTTCTTCCTTCCTGTAGCCAGAGCCCCTCTCCGCTTTCTCTTCTTCCCATGGTAAGTAAGGACGCATTCACTTCATCCCCCCCTCTGCCACTCCAAAGTCAACAGCTTCCCTCAGGCAAATTCCTCCTCCCCTGTCAAAATCTTATACCCCCTCCAAGTTACAAGAGTCTGCTCCCAAATCATCATCAAAATACAAGTCAAAAAACATCCCCGTATTACAGGAAGCCCCAACCCTCCACCAGCTACTCTCCCTGGCACACTTCCAGATAAGAAGGAAGGCAATGTCCTCCCACCACAATAATATTTAACATGAAATAAAACCAGTGGGTATGTTTTACCATTTGGAGGGTAATTTTATAACCAGGTGCCTAGTTTTAGGCACCCAGAACATGCCCATTCTAAGCCTACTTATCTTTATAAAATCGGGGTTTCATCAATGTATGTAAGTCACCTATGTTCAATGATTTACATATGTGGATGGGCCTTTTTGCACGTACTTTAGTCCAGTGCTATTCTGTAAGTATGCTCGCAAAGCTGATGGTGCGTACTTTTAGTGTGGGTGTGGTCAGAAGCAGAGCTTGAAAGGAGCACAAGTCTACATACGTAAGTTTTAAAATACTATATGTATGTGATGTGCAAACGAGCACATTGTGTAGTTCTGGTCCTCCAGTGGAAGAGCAGGTCAGAGAGTTCTGGTGATGGCTAAGCTCAGGGGAAGCTCAATGCCTCTAAGAGCTTATTCACCTGGAAAGGTGTAAAGGGGAAGGTGTGGTCCTGGCAGGTAGCTTAAAACCTCCTAGTGTTAGAGAGTCGGGGAGATTCTGAAAAGAAGGGAGTAGCAGCCTCCAGTACCCTGAAAGCTGGTTGGATGCAGGAAATCCCAAGAGTGGATTCAGGGATGGCCAGAGGGTGCTAAGTCACTGCCGGTTGGCTTTGAGTGAAGAAAGCTACAAGGAGCGGAGACTGCAGGTAGGAAAGTCTTGAGATATTTATTTAAAAATTGGTATATACCATCTTAGCGATTTGCATCATTCAAAATGTTTATAGTTTGAATAAAAACAATCATAGCTTGAAAAAAGGACTAAGAAAAAAGTTACAGAATATCTCTATTAAGTAAGATCTGGGAAACAATATCAAAAACAGTAAATTAAAATATACAGCAGAGATTAAACCCATCTGACCCACTAATAATACCGGTATTATCCTAAATTAATCTTCCATGCAAAACAAAAAGGGTTTTACTCCCTTCCTAAAATTTAATACATTTGTTTCTGATCTCAGTTTTGAGGGTAACTTATTCCAGCATTCTGGACCAAGCAGGTCATTTCAGAAGCTTTGGACATCCGAAAATGTGCATAGAGACATTTGTAGGGCCTTTTTAGAAGCCGGCTCTGGGGACGTTCATGTCTGAATAGAGGCGGGAGGAGGCTGGCTGGGACATCCCCGCCTGATCTCAAAACGTCATGGACATCTGGCATCGTATGTAAGTTTGGATCTGCTCCAGACACCTAAAAAGTGCTCATTTGGGCTGAAAAACATCCAGAGGGTATAGAGAAGATAGCGCTCCATCATCCCCAGTACTCAGCACAATGTCAGCAATAGCAGCAGTGGGATTTGAACCCTGGCTGCCCTGTTCCTAGCCCACTACTCTAATCATTAGGTTATTCCTAGACGCCAAGGTTGTGGAATACGGTTCTGTGGGTGTCTATGTAGACATCCCGGTAGATGTCTATATAGGACACGTCCACGTTTGGGAAATCCATGTCTGCACCTGGATATGCCTGGGGGGGGGGGGGGTTTCAGACGTTCTGGCTTAGAAGTTCCAGATTGCACTTGGACATCTCTTCTCAAATGCCCCTCTAAATGTCCGAGTCCTCCAATAGGATTTACAGTATAATGACATATCTGAAACTTCGGAGAAATTACTCTGGGAAGACTGCAATTGTGTTCTTGGCAAATAACACTGTAACGTATTTCTCAAGTATAAAGTTTTTACATTTCTCAACACTTCAAAACCCAACACCAATAATTTAAAATTACCTCTTTCTTTAATGGGAAGCCAATAGAATTTCTTAACCCCCCCCCCCCCCCCCCGTAAAATCCTGGCAGATCTTATATTTACATTGCGAGTATGATATTGGTGAAGGACCAGGAGCGGCTAGGGAGACCCACTCTGCAGGTGGGAAGATCTTGAAGTAGGACAGTCCTTTTGTTTATTATGTTAATGTGATATTGGTGAAGAGCCAAGCAGTAGCCAGGATTGCTTGCAGTGGAAAAGAGCTCTGTGTAAAGCTGGAAAACGTGATGATTAAAATACATGTTTGGATGAAGAAGAGCCCTTGTGAACAACTGTGAAGCTGTGTGAAGGGTGCAGTGCTTTATTCACAGCCCTGGGACAGGACAGTTCAGGGCTGCAAATGCTACATTTGCTGTTAATTTGATGAAATGCTAGAAGCAGGCTTTTTCAAGCTTGCATTGAACTTTAGAAGTCAGAACCAGATGTGCGGATCTGTGTGTTTGCCTTATTTAGGAGAGAGGACTTAAGGAGGGCTATAAACAAAGTTTGGAACTCTGCAAGCTGTGATGAAATATAGAGAGATAGAGCTTAAAGGCACAGTGTTCTCTTTGTTACTGGGTACACGCCTATGATGACTTGGATGCAATTGCTGGTCAGTATGAAAAGGAACCTATAAAGTTAAACTGCAGAACTTTAATGGTGTGTGGAATATATTCTTGCTTCCTGGCTAGGAGTGATCATCTGCAGTTGAAATAAGGTCCATCACCAGGGCCGGATTTACCTATACGCCAACTACGCCGTGGCGTAGGGCCCACAGCTGACAAGGGCCCACAAAAATTGAATAAATTGTTAGCTTTTTTAAAATTAAATTTAAAAAAAAAATCACTGGCTGCCGCCGCGGCAGCATGGACTGTCCCGCGGGGCCCCCTCTGCCCGGCTGAATCCCTCCCTCCGTGCCGGCTTTGAGAGGCGCGAAGGGAGAGTGTCTGGCCGCCTCCTCCTCTTCGTTCTGGTCGTCATTGAACAGCCGCAGCCTGGACAGGAAGGCTCCGGGCAAAGCGCGCCAGGCGCTGCCCCTGCTGCTGCCTGCCGACCGTGAGTGGGTGCGGGCCGGGCCAGAGCGGGGCTGCGTGTACTTGTCCGAGCGGCACCTCTCCCCCGGCCTGCGGCCCGTCCTCTGCACGCTGCACACCGACGACGCCCAGGTGGCCGCCCGCCTGCTCCAGCTCCGGCACAAGGGGGCGGGAGGCGCAGTGGCGGCCGTCAGGGTGCCGGGCCCAGAAGCGGCTCCCCCGGGCGCCCGCCTCCCCAGCCACCTGCACTGCTGCCCCGGGGACCTGGAGCCCGAGAGCGACGGCTGCTGCCGACTCCTGAGCCCCGCCGCCATCGCAATCAGCGGCAGCAGGAAGTCCAGCGATTCCCACCTGGCACCGGACGACGACGAGGTGGACGATGCGCCGTGCTTGGTTCCGCCGCCCGCACCCTGCGGCTCGCCAACACGGACCCGGAGCGCTTGGGCCTGAGCCCGGACGGGCTGGATCCTGTCACCCCGGACTGCCCCTCGCCGGTCATCGCTTATCCGCTGGCGCCCGAGAGCGACCCCCTGCAGGCCGCCCGCCTGCCCGCCCTGTATGTGCAGCTGCATGGTGAGAGCGCCCACAGGCTGGAGCCCCACGAGCGACCGCTGCAGATCCAGAGCGACTACCTGCTGCAACTGGGCTTCTGAGACCGTGGCCGGGTACAGGAGGAGGGCATGGAGGCCGAGATCGGCTGCCTTATCCGCTTCTATGCAGGTAAGCGACTGCACGGGGCCGCATATTCTGCTGTATGATGCTGCTGGGGGGACCCCCAACTTGGGCTCGGGGGCTAATGTCAGGGTGCGTCGGTGCTGAGCTGCTCAGTTCTCTCCCCCACTCCGGTCACGCCGCGCCCGCTGCCTGTCATAGACCCGCATCCCCAGGCTAGACTGCTGAGTTGTTTTCCTGCTTGAGGGCAATCCTTGCGCCCTTCCTACTGTAATGACAGCTTGTTGGCGCTGCTCCGTCTGTATCTCCTCATGCCTTCAGACCGCGCTGCTGAACTTGATAAGCTTTTTCTTGGGAGACTTTTTCTTTCCTGAAAGTAGCCACTCTAAGACAAACATGGAAAGTAAGATCTTTAAGAAGGCTATCCATTCAATCCCCTTGACCTGTGTGGGTGAAATCAGAAGGGATATAAGATGCAATGTAGATACTGAATGTTTTACCTCTAGTGCTGTATTAATTGGCAAAGTCAATGTTAAAACTAATTTGGCTTAACTAATTTTAGGAGATGAATAAATCGGGACGGGCGAGATGAATGTGCTTAAACCTAATGCTTTAAAATGTTTTGTATTTTCTATAAGGGATTCCCCCCCTCCCCCCTCCCCCAAAAAAAGTTAAAGAACCTGTCGGACCCATGTAAGGGAACCAGTTACTGTAATTTAATACATCTGTTTTTGCCTGAGTGGATGTAACTGCATTTGAGGTTTTCAGACTCTGTACAGGGCATTTCCCAGGTTAGGTATGTAAGGGCCACCGATTGTGGCCTTGATCATGCAGGATGTCCATTAACGTGACTTTTAATAGTGGCAGTGAACCACAGACAAAACAGCTGCTCTTTGTATTAAGTACTCTTTTCTTTTTATTTAAGCAATAATCAAGAATTGTAATGTGCTCTTGAAAAACTTGTTTGAGGTAGTTTTGACTGATACATCCAGACCATCTGTAGCTAGAAAAGAAAAACTCAAGGAAGAAAGGAAAGCTTGGCATTGTTAACAGAGATGCGAGGGAGACACTCCCTTGAGTGATATATCTAGATGTTAAAGGCAGTACACTTCTAACTTGAATTTCTTTGGCTTTTTTTGTTTGTGTTCTACAGATGTATGAAGGAAATGCTTGGCATTGTTAACAGAGACGCAAGGGAGACACTCTCCCTTCGCGCCTCTCAAAGCCGGCACGGAGGGGCTCAGCCGTCGCGGAGGGAGGGATTCAGCCGGGCAGAGGGGGCCCACAATTTTTGTTGGCGTAGGGCCTCACTCAAGGTAAATCCGGCCCTGTCCATCACAATACAGAGGCTAGCTCAGCAGACCAGAACTGACCCACACATCCCCTGAGCTGATGGAGGGGCTAGGATAGGACTGGAAATAGCTGATGAGGGAGCTAGGGATGGAAATGGGCTAGTCTTTAAAAACATAGCCATAGGCATTTATACCAGCCCTAGGGCTGGTCTAAGTACTCCTGCCTAGATTTCAAGCCTGTTTTCAGATATCTTCGCCTGTATTTTATAAGAAAAGTAGGTGCCTGCTTTTTTTTTAATTTATAAAATAGGCTCAAGACAGACAAGTTTGAGTGACTAACACTAGGGGCTTGCTTATAAAATTACCCCTTAGTGAGCATTCTGTATATAGAGCGGAGGGTAAGCATACAACATCATTTGCCAGGCACTAAGAAATCCCTAATTTGGGCCCATCTGGATCCCTTCTAAAGGAATGTGTCCCTTTTACGAAGGTGATACCAAGTAAGAGCAATTTGACATATATGCAGTTTTGCTACTGCAACCCCTTAGCTTGTTGATGAAATGACAACTTCCATCTTCTATATGATCCAGGAATCCCTAGTATTAGTAGAGCTCTTCTCAGACTCCAAGGAAGTAGGATTTCAACCTACTTTCTGATGGCACTCTACTTGGATTTCATGGGAGCAGGATCTCTCGCATGTCCCTCTCGTCATTTTCATTGAGACTGTCATTGTCTTAAGCCTATTTTATAAAGAAAAGTAGGTACCTACTTGTCTTCATAAAATAGGGGCATAAAAGGCCAAAAATATGTCTCAAATCTAGGCATGGTCACTTACACCAGCCCTATGGCCTAGATTTTTGAAGAATATGTGTATATCATAGTATTTTATATTTTATGTACATAACTTTTTGTTCCACCCATACTCCACTCAAACGCCACCCCTGTACACCCCTATAGTGAAAGCATGCACGATTGTCCTACATCATGCACTTTTTGAATAGCAACTTCCTGAAGTATATAGATGAATGCTCATTTACATGCATAAACCACTAAAATACCAAGATTTATGCGCATAAATGGTGCACAATTTTCCATGCTAAAATAATTTTTCCCTTTAAGGGGATAGTGAGGATGAATCTAAATAAAACTATATTGACCTATCTTTGCAAGCTAATCTTGTTTTCTATCAACCCTTCTCTGTGAAGAAAAGTACAAGAAATGCATACATACATTCACACACAGAAGCTGCGATCTGCTGGCCAGGAGAAAATTGCATTTGAAGCTTCCTGGCGTAATAACACCAAAACATCAGACAGAGCTGGAAATTACTCCACAGGAATCTCTGCTGGCCGAATCTGCGGCTACACATTTGTCTGCATTTGACTCCTGGGAGTTTGAAAGATTTCTCTACAAGAATTTTGGATAAGAAGTTCATGGTGTGAACTCAATGGAAGTGGCAATTATTTTTCTTCAGTACAGGGGATGGTGTTGACATACTTGCAACTGAAAAAATTTATAACCTTTCACTTACATATTCAAAACCCTGAATGATGCTGCTCTTTCTGTCTTTCTTTGATTGTGTTTCATTGTAAAATAACCGTTTCTGTCAGCATGCTGTGATCTACCCATGTATTTCCTGTGCCCTTATAGATATTTTACAAAAGGCTCCATTGTTCTGTGAGACTTTTGTAAAATACTTTGGGAACTGTGCACATCTTGAATTGGACATCTCTTTTGCTACTTGGATGGCATGTGCAAAATCAACCTTCCCATGTACTTACAGATATGACTTTTGTGGCGGTTTTTTTTATTTTGCAACTACATGTACCCAATAACATTCATTGACTCAAACCATCCATTATCAATATTTAACTATGGTAATGTGCAAACAGACAAATATGGGCTCCCAGTCTCTGCTAAACACGGTATAAGTAGTTTGGTTCATTGCTAAAAATAAGCTCAGAGAACAAGGCCGTATCCTGAGAGATAGTTGTGATATGCTTTTATAATTGTTGCTATGCTAAATTGTATTGTATAATCATCTGCACAAGAGAATATATGGTCCAATTTTAGGTGAGTATAAAGAAGGCACCATGAGAGGGGATAAAGCTAGCCAACATAGAGCATAGCTAGTGGGAAAATAGATTATTTTATGATATTTGCACTTTTTGGTAGCAAGAGGAGGAGAAAAAGGAAATAATGCAAACCCAATACAGAATTCTACTGAAATGTGAAATAAAAAATGTGTTAATTTAAAAAATAATAAAATATTCAGAGGGCAATTTTCTCCGTTTTAAGTACTGAAATGCAGTCTTTGAAAGCTGCCCATCACCTACTAGTATTCAGTTATGTGCATATAGTTGAAACATGCTAATGTATATGCATACAGGAAATGCATTCCCATGGGCAGGGTTGGGGTGCAGAGTGTACAATGCACATACTTTTAGCTGCCATATTGGGTTGACTGAACCTTAGCTGTAGTAGCATGAAACCTCTGCTAGAGGTTAAGATGTGCCATTTTGGAAGAGGCAGCTACTAGGACAGGAGCGAGTGGGGATCACTCCTACTTCCATTGCCTCCTGGACCCTTTAGGGTGAATTAGGGTTCCAGTGATAAGACTGGGGCTGGGCCAACCCTCGGATTGATTAATCTCCAGGAACAAGCAGGAATGAGTCTTCACATATGGGTACGTCGGTACCGACGGAGCCTGCAAGGGAATGCTCCCCAGCATCCAATCAGAAAGCTTTTGGGAGCATCCCTCACGCCTGCGCGGTGACTTCCCGCCTTTCCCACTGCCTCTCCTCAGTTTTCGTTTTTCCGCGGAACCAACAGGACGTCCTCCTGTCACCGCAGAAATTTTCTACTTTAAAATCCTTATTTTCTTGTGGTCGCGGCTGTATTTCCCGCCGATACCGGTACCGCCGGTGCTTTATTCTTTTCCTTTTCAAACTTAGAGAAATATTTCTCCTCAGTTTTTTGTTTTAACTTTTTTGGGCCTACCAGGCCTTTCCAAGATGGAGCCTTCTTCCCCTAAGAAGTGTCTTCACTGTGGAAACTTAGTTTTCTTTTTAGACTCCAATGCTTGGTGTCTAACCTGTTTTGGTCCTGACCCTTTTTCCCCTGATACTTCAGGCTATATGGTTGGGAGAAGACCTTCCCTTTTTCGAGTTTCCCTCGATACCGTTTTTCCTCCTAAGGTGAGGACACTGGTTTATTCTTCTCTCCAGGATCAGGTAACCCACAAACAGTCTGTTAAGACTAGCCAATTCTTGAAGGGTAAGTCTCATGCACAGCATGATGACGGCTCCGGCCTTGCCTTCAAGATCCCATTGGCAATAAAACCCCGGCAGGAGTCTTCTGGCTCCAAAGCATTCACGGGGTTTCAGGTTGTTCCTGGGGCTCACCCCTCACAGAACATACCTGAGCTGTGCCAGGGGGTGGTATCCGCTTCGAGCGGTACCGATAACCCGGCACCGGCATCGGTGTCGAGTGCTGCACTCTTCACCAGGAATCGTCATCTGGTGTCCTCGGTACCTTCGGGGCCGATCGATACGACCCAGATTGGCTTTCCTGTTTCCCAGCCATGCTCGGGGTTGGTACCGGCTTCGAGCGGTTACCGATACCCCGGTATCGGCATCGGTATCGAGTGTTCCACTCTTTACCTGGGATCGTCATCTGGAATCCTCGGTACCTTCGGGAGCGATCGATTCGACACAGATTGACTTTCCTATATCTTCACCGTGCTCGGGGTTGGTACCGACTTCGAGCGGTACCGACACCCCGACATTGGTGCCGTTGTCGAGTGTTCCTCTCGTCGCCGAGCATCGTCTTCGAACGTCCTCGGTACCTTCGGTGCCGTTCGATGAGATTCCAATTGACTTTCACGTGTCGGCATCGCTGATACCACCACCAACGTCGGTACCTTCTAGACATGCATCGATAGACTTGCTCACTTCGATGCCGAGTCTAGAATCGATATCCAGTCTAGATGACTTGGTACCGACGTGTTTCGGAACCGATCCATATCGTTTCCGGCTACGCAGTACCGAGGATATTCACCAAGGCTCTCTGGTTACCTCGGTACCGCTTCAGCAGCCCTCGATTACTGCTTCGATGACATTATCTCCGATACCGGTACCGGTGTCGGGATCGATTCCTGCAGTTCCATCGGTGCCATCGATCCTTTCTATGCCTAGTTTGGAATCGATGCCAGGCATTGACGATGCAGTACTAACTGCCTCAAATCAGAACTGTCAGTATCACAGTCCATCGAGCAGGATTCTTTTTCTGCACCAGTCCACTATATCTTCTGGTGCTCAAGCTGCTCCTTCAACCTCAGCTTGCCCAGGATTAGTTCCTATTGGAAATCCTTTTTTTCAGAAGTTTCTCCTTGACATGGCAGCCTTCCTTGCCATTCCTACTCCTGGTTTTTCTCTTGACCAAGATCCTGCAGAAAAGGAAAATATAATGCTTCCTTTACATCATTCTTTACAGGATCTTCTTCTGAGGATATGGGAATCACCCTTAAAGGTTCCTTTGCCTTCTACAGCCATTGATGTTCTGTATCAGGTACCTCCCTCTCCAGGGTTCCAGAAAAAACAACTTCCACATCATTCCATTGTAGTGGAATCAGCAATGAGGAAGGTAAGAAGCAAGAAGAAGCATTCTTCTTATCCGCCAGGTCGTGCATTTAAAGCACTTGATGCCTTTGGACGTCAAACCTTCCAAACTTCTATGCTGGCTTCAAGAATTATTTCATATATTGTTTATATGAGTCTGACACTTCAGGAGGTCACAGAGAAATTATCTCTTTTGTCTCCTTTTTTGTCAGAACCTAAGGCCTCTGACTATTCCTTGCTTCTCAATCATAGCAGGAATATCTCTTGGTTCCTTTCTCGTGCTTCTCTAGACTCTTTTGAGTCTGTTAGCAGATCCTCTGCTATTGCCATTGGAGCACGTCGTACAGCCTGGCTGCAGGCTTCAGACTTGAGCAGATGGGCACAACATACACTGGGTAATTCTCCTTGTACTGGAGAAAATCTCTTCAATAAAGAGGCTTTACGTCAGGTTGCTCATTGCTCCACTGACTTTCCTAGTTCTGGAAACCGTCCTAAGCCTTCTTTTTCCCCAGGGCGTAGGAAATGTCCTACCAAACCTTCTTTCCCTAGGAAAAGAAAGTTTCATCCTTCCTCTGCCCATCCTCCAGATGTACCCAAGCAAGGGACATCTCATCCTCGTCTGAAGTCTCCAGACTCTAACCAGGCTAATCATCGCCAGCAACCATAGGTTCCTGTTATGTTGCAATCTACAGTTAACTTCTTCTTACCAGAAGTTATTCTTCAAACCCTACACTGGTTTTTCTTTTCAGTATGCTAAGCTATTCAGATATTTTTGTCCATGGGTTACTGAATTCTCCCTTTCTTTTCATTATAAAGGGAGATTACAATTATCCCATGATAGTTTCTGTCCCCACAGGGACATTTTTTCCTTCAGCTGACTTACCATATGGTACGTCACCTTCCAAGCCCCTCTCTTCCAGGGTTTCCCCTGCTCAAGTTGGTACCATACTGAAACACTTCTCTTTCTTTCCAGTGTAGACTTTTTGCTATCCTTCAATGCATGCTCTGAACAACTCATCAGACAGGGACGGGAATATCTCCGCTCCCTCTGTCTGTTTTTCTCCCTGTTTTTATACAGGGGGATCCCCTCTGCTCTTTTGTTCAGTTGCTGTACAAGCAGAACTTCCAGTGCTTACTTTAATGTTTCTTGCAAGTTACTTTCAACTGTCTTGCATGATACTACTCACTGCAGGTTATCTTCTTCTTGCCATATCCTTACCTAGGATGTGGCACCACATCTGACTGCTGTCAGTTTATCTCATAATTCTCCTGCACAATGCTCTCTGCAATCTTCAGAGAAGCTTTCTACTATGGGCCCTTGCTGTGTAGAGCATTGAACTTTGTCTCTGAGGGTTTTCCATATAATAGGAAAAGCTTATATAGTCATCCATGGCTATATAGGTTCTTTATACCCTCTTGTCTCCTATTGTGATACAGAAGACAAGCTTTTCCTGCGTGAATGTCCAAGGAGTTCCCAATCTGGCAGGAATCTACCCCTTTTTTCCTTACAGCTTGGCAGTATCTTTTCTACTCCACTTGGACAACGCATACTCTTTTACTGTACATGATACCTCTGAGTCCCTTGACTGGGTCCTCCTGGTGTCTTAGTCTATGCGTTTTCTTGTCCTCTGGACATGTTAGAGTCCTAAAGTACTCCTGACGTGCTCTTACCAGACTGCTATTATCCTCTGTTTTTCACGCAACCATACTGGTTATTCCACTGAATTACATTCCTGCACCACAGAAATAGATTCTCTATATATCTTCAGGTGGTTTTCACCCCCTTATTATTAGATGAATCTTTTCCCATCACATTCCCCATGTGAATGTTTTTCTGTGGTTCAGTTGCAGGCATGTATTCTCAGAGTCATATTCCTGTATGTATATGTCCTATACATACATATTTTTGTATTCTGTATGCCCATATATATATATATATATATATACATACCTACATACATATATATATCACACATCTCTGGACATATATGCACATATAAATAGACATGTATGTATCTCTCTCTCTCTCTCTCTATATATATATATATATATATATATATATATATATATATATATATATACAGAATACATATATACAGTATACAGAAGTGTACTCAGAAATACTGAAGATGTACACTGTCATTCCTTGCCGGTAAGAGACAGGAAGACAATGAAGTTTGATACTTCATGGATAGGGAGATCTATAACAAAAATAGAAGCTGTTGACGTCACAGCAGTAATTGTGTGTATAACCGCTCCCACTTACTGAGCCGTATGGGAATAGGCAAGTTGACTGTCTGGACCTCTTAAGAAGGTAAAAACTTTATCGCACAGACAGGTAGGGAGATAGTAGGTAATACCTAGTGTCCTATGGACATCTCCCAAAGGGTGTGTATATATACACCCTTTGGGAGATGTCCATAGGACACTAGGTATTACCTACTATCTCCCTACCTGTCTGTGCGATAAAGGAATGACAGTGTACATCTTCAGTATTTCTGAGTACACTTCTGTTCTCCTTGGGAATAGGGGCTTTTTTCCATACCCCCTCTTCCCTTCCGGACTGGGCTAATCCTCCAGATCGGTCAGTCGTCTTCTTTTAGTCCTCAATGTTAATAACTCTGTACCTAAAAGAGTTTTCAGCTTTTTCCCATAAAGCTTTCCATTGAAGACCTGCCGTTCTTCTCCTGCCCCAGTTGACACCTGGGTCACCTGCCCATTCCTGGTTTGGAACTTCATCCTCACTGCTGTGAAGTTACCTTGAAGATTCCGTTACTGCATCTACAGTACACTCCATCACAGTTCTACTTCCTACAATCCAATAGGTAAGCTCTATATTGTACTAGTTCATTAAATATTTAATGATACTTGACATACTTTCTAAAGACTCCTCTCTCCTGTAGTCTTTAGATTTGCTGTTCCCTGCAGCTCTTCTCTATTAAACTCCTACCCCCCATCCCTCAGGGGATGCCGGGGATCCAGATTTGGGAGATGCCGTCCTGTCCCAGGAATACGCATTTTATGGGATCTCCCCTGGCATCCACAGCTAGGGAGTCCCCATATGTGAAGACTCATTCCTGCTTGTTCCTGGAGATAGCACAGTTACTTACCTGTAACAGGTGATCTCTGGGAACAGCAGGAATTAGTCTTCACAACCCACCCACCTCCCCTAGGAGTTGTATCTATCTATCTCCTTTCCTCTTTCTCTCCTTCTGTCTCAGCTATGAAACTCAACTGAGGAGAGGTAGTGGGAAAGGCGGGAAGTCACCGCGCAGGCGCGAGGGATGCTCCCAAAAGCTTTCTGATTGGATGCTGGGGAGCATTCCCGTGCAGGCTCCGTCGGTACCGACATACCCATATGTCAAGACTAATTCCTGCTGTTCCCAGAGATCACCTGTTACAGGTAAGTAACTGTGCTGATTGAGCGACAGGGCCTTACCAGAAAAGGGACTTCATACTTTTTTGCCTCATGGTAAGCAGGGCAAGGGAAGGAAGGAAATGGAAAGGGAGGGGAGCCTTTGGGCCCACCAGCCACTAGGGATCAGAGGCGCCCTCTGGAGGAGGTTATCTGGGCACCTTCACATCAGCCCCTTTAAATCTGCCCATCACTGTACAAACCAGCTTCTTTCTTTAACATTTCTTTCACCTTGCCAACTGTGGCAACACGGGAGAAATTCACGCCAACATTTAGCTAAGGAATGTAAGTGTGCTAAGAGCTCATTTGCATCTCATAGCTAAATTTTGAAAAAAAGTATACAGACTCACAATCATTTTTGTATGTTAATATATGATGCCCTGGGTGAGAGAAAGATTGAGCAAAAGAATTCAGGGGCATGTTTACTAAGCCCTGGGCTACAAACACAGGTTTGGGCCATGTTAACTAGCAGAGGGCTTCACACCAGCTGCTGTAGTAAAGTCGCTGAGGGAGCAACTACCACCATCCATTGAGGTGGCGTTAGTTGCTCCCATGCTACCTCTGCCAAGCGCTGTTAGCACGGGTTTCTAATGCCCATGCTAGCAGTATTGCAGCAGGAATACCTGAATATTTATTTATTTAAATAAATATTTATTTATTTAAATAAATAAATAAATAAATCTTGTCTACTAGCCACCAAGATGAGCACTACCTGGGTAGCACAGGGATTTTTAAAGTGGATCCTCACACTACTTTTTAGCACAGAGCTGATACCATTCTGTAACCCCACGCTACCTGAGTAGCACACATTAGTAAACATGCATCTCAGAGTCCACCAAGAGAAGGTCACCAATGCTGTGCCAAAGGGAATGATGTTGGTCTCAGTCCTCCATGTCTTTATAAGTGACATAAGGAAGGGTTAGGAGGGAAAGATGACTGTTCATAGATATGAAAATTGCCAACAGAGTAGAAATGTTAGAGGCGAAAATGAAAAGATGATTTATAAAAATATGGTCAAGACATTGCAACTATGCTTTAAGCAAAGCAAAAGCAAAATCATGCATTTTGGATGTAAAAGTTCAGAGGTCGGGTACATTTTTTTGCAGATGAAGAAATGGAAGTCACCAAAGAGGAAATACTGGGGGTCATCATATCTAAGAATTTTTTTGTTCATACCTCACCTCTGCTGAGCGCAAGGTGGCCAGTCGGTCTGCCAAATTGGGAAAGCTGATAGAGTGCTTGGGTGTAATAAGAGAGGTATCACTAGTAGAAGGAGGGAAGTAATATTACCTCTGTGCAGATCTCTAGTGAGACTCCAGCTCAAGTATTGTGTTCAGTTCTCGAGAACACATCTGCAATAGGACATTGATACATCAGAGGCAATTCAATGGCGGGTCACCAAAATGGTGCATGTACTGCACTGCAAGCCTTACACAGAGAGACTGGACGAGATGGTTTACAGTGAGAACTGAAAAAATTGGCAGAACAGACATAAGTCAATTCTGTAAGAAAGACCTGGAACAGCGACTCACCTCATAGTTGGCTGTGAAGTTCTGATGGCGGAAAATTCCTATACAGAAAGGCACAACAAAGTAGCATGCCTCATCCATTGGAAACTCTGTAAACACTACATCACCACTGTCCCTGAAAAGCATTGGGATCATGACCCTAAAAGAATTACAGAAAATGAGGAGGTTATGATCACTTGGGACATTCTCATTCTGACAGATAAGAAACTGGATGCAAGGAAACCCAACATAGTAGTAAAGGAGAAAAACACTAGATTGTCATTGATAGGGGGATTCAAAATGGCGCCATAATCGGCGTTTGCTCCAGACTGCCTTTCTAACATGCCAAAATGAAAGGGAAAGTCTTGCAAGAAACCTCCCCCTGCCAGAGACAGCCCTTCTGTGCAGGTTCCCTCTGTGACAGGCCCCATGGACCTTTTTCTCTCACGGCCAGAGCATCAGCTTGCATTGACTGGCAGTTTCCTGGCTGTGTCGACGCAGAGGCTGGACAGCTTGGTGTCGTCCTCGGGCTGCAATCTTTTATCATCAGAGCTGCACTGATCTCCTACAGCGCTTGCTGCAATCTCTGGGTTGAAGGTTCCTGTTTTGGTGGGTCACACGATAGGCTCTGTCACCATACTGATGGGAAACAGTGTGTCTGGGTCGGCTGCCGCTTCAAGGTAGATGCTGCGTGAGTCATCTGTGATGGCGGTAGGAGGTGTACAGCAACAGAGGTCAGTGAATTCAGTGCCGGTATCTGCAGCACAGTCACAGTATCTAGATGGAGGATCCCTCTTCTCAATGGGTATTGCATCTGGTCAGTCTTTTGGTCTTCCTTTTGTGTTAGAGCGACCAGAAAACTTTACTTTGGAGTCCTTTTGGAGTGCTATTTCTAAACCTGGTGAAGCTTTGGTTCCCCAATTTCAGATGTTCTCTGTGCAAGTTCAAGGTAACTATTGATTGAAAAGAGTTTGGATGAGACTATGGAAGATTTTAAAATGAAATCATAAGGAAGTAATTTGGCTTTCATTCAAGACATGACTGCCGCAAAGTTTAAGTTGGAGGCTTGGGAGAACCAAGTTCGGTCTTCTAATCTAAGTTTGATTAATTTTTCCTGATCATCTCTGACTCTGGCTAGGGCTATATTTAAAAGGTATCTAGAAGACATCCTTGTATTCCTCCAGAGTCTCAGTCTCTGTTGTCCAATTTATTATGTTCCTGGTCATAAGAAAGTTCCGTCTGGGACCTAGCAGCATTCAGTTGCAGAAATACAACATATAAATATTTTGAATATCTCGGCAATACTGGAGAGTTCAGACTTGGAGTCAGTGATCCCTTCAATCTTATTGGTTACCCTTGCATTGCTTTCTGATCAAGATTGGTTGTTGAAATTGTATTTCAAAAAGCATTCTGTACCTTTTAAAGGTTTTTGTGTTTGCATTTTACTGATTTATCCAGGGAAACTCAGAAGAGATGGAGCTAATTTCTCCTCTTGAAGCCTGGGGTAGTACAGTTGGGGGGGGGGGCGCGCGGTATTTTTCTTAAAATTTCATTGCAAGTGCTTAATTAAGCTTCAGTCTGTAAGTTATATTTTCCTAGAACCATCTCAACCAGTTGCATTTATCAGCGCTTGTACTTCTGCTGTTTTCCAGGCTATTGGTTAATATTTGCAGTGTTTATGCTAGCTGATTTTTGCTTGTACACGTCCCAATCTTAGAAGGAAGAATCAATGATTACCACAATAAGCAAATTCTTCATTCAAAAAGTCCATGGACAGGAGAAAAGAGAAATGTTGACATCAAAAATTATATATAGAATAAAAAAGGATCTCAATCAAGCCAAGTATTGTGGACATAAAGTTTCCAAACCCTGGATACACACGCGCTACATCAACAATCCAAATAAACGCCTTTTATAAGTGCTCCAATCAGAATTTCTCATTTTTTTCAGATTTTGTAGTTCTGTAATTTTTATTTTTTCATTATAATCTTTTGAATACAGTATTCAAAAAAACACCACCTTTCAGGCCGCACACGACATGTGTTACAGCTCTCTAACATCAGCAAAGCATTTCTTCGCTAGCCATCTGGGGTTTCTGCAAAGCTCCGTGAATGACAACAGAATTCCATAAATAACAGAATCACTGATCTGTCTGCTGAAAATATCCCCAATGCCACCAAATCAGGGGTTTCATTGACACTTCTTCAGAAGGGGGCTAGAAAATCCTCTTTACCAAAGGACATGCTGTGGGAGACAGAACGACAAAAATGTAAACTCTAATAACCACCAAACATACAAAGTTAAAACTCTCCTGACTCTTAACTCCTCCCTAAGTTACACGTTAATGGGTAAGAAGGGCGAAACGTAATGCACAAAGCATCTAATCAGCAAAGCTCAATCTACACACCCAGAAATATTAAAGCACCTCAATATAAACAAAACACACTGCTAATGTGACTCACAATATATATCATTTTCATTATGATGCTACCAGGAATACTTAAAAACTCACAACCCCGTTCACAGCATATAATCCAACAAGGCACACTAACTGGGGAGTCTCCCAAGATACCAAATAAACTCCAGACATCCACACAGCCAAATGGAAGAGAAAAACCTGCATATATTTAAATGCCCCCAAATTCAAAAAGAATGCTTAAACTATCAATTTACAAACATTAAACAATGCCAAACATATTCCAAGTAGCTGTAACCCTGGTGCGTTGTTACACAGTTGCAGGGCTAAAGCAATTCTAAAGAATGCCGCAACAGTCGTGGTATTTATAGCATTTCACCCCAAACATGGAAGATAATTTAAAGGGCCAAACCCCACAAAACCAAAACAAACCACCAAAAATGTTGCAATCGGAATGCAAAACCCAATTTGTAAAGCAACATCAAATGAAAAATGTTAACAAACATTGAGGAACCAAACTGCTAAATAAACACTATGAGCTAAACCAGTCATACGCAATCAGCGGCAAAACTCTCACAACAGCCAAACCCAAATGATCCCAAAAGCTTCAGAATATCTCGCTATTGTGAATGTCGTAAAGCATCGCCCACACACCCAACAAAGAGAGAGAGAAAAATATGAATGCAGAAACACTGGACATACTGTAGAGTCCACAAACCAATTAGTCACATAAATTCTAATCTATTTGGGCATTAAGACTGTTTGGTGCTACTGTATTTAATCAGGAAATCCATTGTTATTCACATTTTATAAGAAATCTCTCCCGACTGAGCCCATCACCTCTAAAATATCATAGGCAGGAAAAGGTGTGACCGAAGTCTAAGCAATATTGTACCATCAGTGACTCCTTATAGGCACACTGCAATCTGCTCCTGTGCTCACTCATCCATATCTTGAAGGGACGTGCTGTTTTTCCCTCATAAAATAGCCCAAATGGGCACTGGAGAGCACACACAACATAACTAGAATCGCAGAATGTCCTTTGCCTTAATTCATATTGACGGCCCCCATATCGCCTCAGCAGCGATAATCCAGGCATTTAATCCTGCATACCCCTACACTATACCCACCATCTATAACCCAAACAGATACCTATATACACCTTCCTATCACACTTATGGGTTCATCCACAAAGCAAACTACAACAAATTAATCAACATAAAGATAAAAACAATCCCCCAACCAGCTCCGAAATTATCCTTACGCCAGCCAAAACATCTAACTTGCTATCTTGTCAATGCTAGGTCGATGAGAAATAAACTACCAAACTTCCAGGACTTGCTGGCTGACCACTATCCCGACATTATCTTTGTTACCGAGACTTGGATAATGGATACTGACAGTTTTAATTAACCAGTTGAAGACCCCGGGATATGAAATCTTTCACACCCACAGATATTCAAAAAGAGGAGGAGGAGTCCTCATAATCATAAAAGAATCTCTGAAAGCATCTTTGATAACATCAAACAATATAGCAAACATCGATATACTCACCATAAAAATAAAACAATTTCACATATGTCTAGCCTATAGACCACCTGACCCAAAGCCTGATAATCTGGACATTCTAACCAAGTTACTTTGCTCCTCTACTGACATAAACCCACTGATTTTACTAGGTAATCTAAACCTACCTTCTCTGCCACACACTCACAAGTTAACCTTTCTAAACTCCATTGAAGAGATGGACCACCGTCAAATTATCATACTCGTGTTAAAGGTAATACACTAGACCTAGTATCCCTACCCAGTCTTCTCCATAATGTCTACGATCCTACAACACTAGATGTACAACCCATTCCTTGGTCAGACCACCACCTTATAAAATTTCATCTCCCCAATTATGACACTACTCAACCCAGATCCACATATACTCCCCAACACAATAGATTCAAAAAATTTAACAAAGAAGAATTCTTGAATCAAGCTATTCAACATCTTACCCAAACACCTACAAACCTTGACGAGGCTTTAACAACGTAGATGATACAATATCTAAGGCGACTATATCATATTCATATCACTGCCAATCCACAAAAAGACAAAATGCTCCATGGTTCCAACCTGATATAAAACAGCTAAAAGCAGATCTGCATAAATCTGAGCACAAATGATGACACACTAAATCCAAAACCCATCAATCTCACTACCTAAATACTCTCAAACTATACAGAGAAACCATTTCCAAGAAAAACTATTATTCTAGATTATTATCTAACTTCTTGAACCGCCCAAGGGAACTATTTGAAATTGTAAAATCTCTAATAATACTGCCAACAAATATTCAACTGATCATGCAATAGCGCCACAGACCCTAGCCAACCACTACATGAATAAACTAAAACAACAAGCCTTACCCATAATGAGCCATAATGCAGTCTACCCAGCACATTGCACCCCGTGGTCAACCTTTTCCCCCACCTCAAAAGATACATGCAAAAACATTATCTCCAAGATAAACACCACCATGTCCTACCTCGATCCTTGCCCAGTAAGCTGGATAAAAGCAATAATATCTGAACTATCATCATTTATTCTTCCCATCATTAACCTCTCCCTTCAGAACGGATACTTACTATCCTCCCTTAAGCATGCATAAATCTGCCCTATCCTGAAAAACCACTCCATCGAAAAAAAACTCCCCCACTTCCTACAGACCCATTTCAAGTTTCCCATTCATGGCAAAACTAATAGAAAAAATTGTTCAAATCCAACTCCAGGACCACATTGAGTCCTTTGTCCCACTAGACAAACATCAATATGGTTTTCGTCCTTACTACGGAGTTGAAACGCTACTCACGGTCCTAAATGACACACTCACACGAGGTATTGATGATACTAAACCGCATAAACCATCATGTAATGCGAACTAGACTCCAGCAGATAGGGATCAATGAAACGGTTTTAAAATGGTTTTCCTCATACCTATCTGACAGAACACAACAGGTAAGAATTGAACAACAAATTTCAGAACTATACAAACAAGAACAAGGCCTTCCACAAGGATCTGCTCTTTTGGCCTTACTCCTTAAATTATTATATTTATGCAGATGATATAATGATATATTTCCCATTTAACATTTCAAACCCATCAATTCAACAACTTACTAATTGTTTTTCTGAAATAATGAAATGGCTTGAGAACCACTACTTAAAGATCAACTTTACAAAAACAGAAGCCATGTATGTAACCAGAAACCAGAGCTTCTCCCCCCCAACATTGATTAGGATTCAAGATATAAACATTTCAGTCTAAGATGAGGTGAAATACTTAGGAGTAATCATTGATCGCACCCTTAGCATGACATCACATATAAAGCAAACAACTAAAAAAGATATTTTATAAGCTGAAACTGCTAAAGAGAAATTAGACTTACTGCTATTTGTTCCTTGAGGAACTCCAGTTCAGTCCTATACCGCTGGGTAGTGTACCTCTTCCTGCAGCATGGAGACTGGGCATGTCAGAAGTCTGATACATCTACCGGTGGCATGTCCCACCAGCTTCCAGTGACCTATTGACAAAGCACATTCTAAAGAGCAACGCATAAGTAGGGATAAATACAATAGAAACTCGAACTCGAGGCTAAAGTGCCTCTCTGTATCAACTTCCCAGAGAAGAGGATAACTACTCCCTCCCACCCCCAGGAAAAACCAGTAGAAAAGATATAGAATAACAGATGATGATAAGAGATAAGTAGCTCAGGTGACCAACCAAATCGCCACGCACCACAGAGAATAAGAAACCTCCAGACACTTACCGGCATCAATGTCTTCGCGTGTCCGGATACTCCTCCATTATCAGATCATCGACTGTAGCACCCTCATGGGCGGGAATCCGGACTGAACTGGAGTTCCTCAAGGAACAACAATTAGCAGGTAAGTCTAATTTCTCTTTCCTTTTTGGTCCTCCAGTTCAGTCCTACACCGCTGGGATGTAACAGAGCAGTACTCTAATGGGAGGGACCTGAAAAACCGGAGCGCAAAACCGCCGATCCAAAACAGGCATCTCCCGCCGCCTGCACATCCAAACGATAGTGCTTGCTGAATGTGTGCAAGGTCGACCATGTTGCCGCCTTACAGATCTACACCGTCAGTACCCTGCTACGTTCCGTCCATGATGTTGCCTGAGCCCTAGTGGAATTCGCTCGCAGCCCCAATGGCACCGGATGGCCCGGCAAAAGATAAGCCGAAGCTATTGCTTCTCTAATTCATCTAGCTATGGACGCCTTGGAAGCCGCCTCACCTTTATGCGGGCCTCCAAACAGGACAAACGATCCGACTTGCGGAAGGATCCCGAAACCTGCAAGTATAGGCGGAGCACTCTCTTCACATCAAGTAAACGCAACTTCTTGTCCGCGCCTAGCTGCCCCAAAGAACTCAATAAAGGCAGGGAAACTGACTGATTCACATGAAACGGAGAGATCACCTTCGGGAGAAAGGACGGCACTGGATGCAGCACTATCTTGTCCTTGAAAAACATTAGGAAAGGCTCTCTGCACGACAAAGCCTGCAACTCCGAAACTCTGCGCGCTGAACAGATAGCCACCAGAAACACCACTTTCAGAGTCAAATCCTTAACCGTGGCTTCGCTAAGAGGTTCAAATGGTCTGCTAGTCAACGTCCCCAACACCAAATTGAGGTCCCAGGAAGGCACCAGCACCTGGCAAGGCGGCCACAAATGAGAAACCACCTTCAGAAACCGCACAATATCTGGGTGAGAACCCACGGAGCAACCCTGAATCTTGCCACGATAAGCAATAGCCACCAGCTGCACCCTCAAGGAGCTGGCCGCCAACCCCTTATCAAAACTATCCTGAAGGAAACAACACACATCTGGAACTGCGGCTGAACCCGGGCGAAAATGCCGATCCTGACACCAACCTTCAAAAATACGCCATACACGGACATAAGCCAAGGAGGTCGATTGCTTCCTCGCTGACAGTAAAGTAGAAATCACCGCCGCCAAATAACCTTTCTTCCTCAACCTAGCCCTCTCAATGGCCAGACCGTAAGCAAGAATCAAGCTACTGCTTTTCTCTGATCAGAGTCTGCTTTTCTCTGATCAGAGAAGAGCAGTGCTTTTTACAGTGCTCTGCTAGGGAAGTGGATATTTGTCTCCTGTGACACCTTGCTGTGAGTTCTAGCTGTTTATTAATTATTTATTGTTTGTCTAACTGTTTATTTAAGTATTTATTCTTTGTCTTAGTGGTGTGCTAGTTCAGCCTTCTCAGCTATAACTTACCTTGCCTCTCTCAACTAACTGGGCTTTGTGTGGTACCCCCTTCCCCCCTGCTGAGGGTTCAGGACAGGGGACCTTGTAACTGCCCTCTTTAATAGGACTTATCTCCCTCCCTCCCTCCCCAGCACCCACCCACCCCTGGGGTAATTGTAGTTTTATAGGTACTTGCACATCTTAGAGGAAAGGGGCTGCTCTCAGGTGCAGCTCGTTATCCAAATCAGTCATACACAGAGGACCTGAGATTAATTACTTAAGCTTCAGGTACACAGGGTGTATTAGGGGTATTAGATACACTTTTATTGGTATAAGCATCCACACCAATCCTTATTATATACAGAATTTAAAAGAC
Organism: Ichthyophis bannanicus; assembly: GCA_033557465.1. Taxonomy (NCBI): domain Eukaryota; kingdom Metazoa; phylum Chordata; class Amphibia; order Gymnophiona; family Ichthyophiidae; genus Ichthyophis; species Ichthyophis bannanicus. Next base: position 38,428,386 of record CM066050.1, on the reverse strand, counting down.
CTAAACACAAGCTTTAAACTAAGATGCAGACAGAAGTCCAGCAACGAGATGGGGGTTCTCCGGTCTTTTGCATTGAGTGTCACATGTATGATTTTCTCCCAGTTGGTGAGAGGTCTTACGTATGCACTAAGTGCAAAGAACTCTTTGCTCTCAGGGAACGAGTCCGTTCTCTAGAGGCTAGAGTAGCAGACCTGGAAGACATAAGAAAGACAGAGAAGTACATGGACGAGACCTACAGGGATATAGTCCTGAAGTCCCACCTCCAGTCTGGCAGCATCCCTGTTGCCATGGAGGAGAGAGGTCACGTGACAGGAGAGCATCACCCTGGTGTGGCAGGAAGTGATCCTGTAACTAGGACCTGTCCTCCAGGTAATGTAAAACCCTCTCGCACCGAGAACGTTTCTCCAGGGCCATGTCCCCATGAGGGGAGGGTCAGGACAGCTGTTATAGTTGGTGATTCAATCATTAGGAATGTAGATAGCTGGGTGGCTGGTGGACGTGAGGATCGCCTGGTAACATGCCTGCCTGGTGCGAAGGTAGCGGACCTCACGCACTGCCTAGATAGGATCATAGATAGTGCTGGGGAGGAGTCTGCTGTCTTGGTACATGTTGGTACCAATGACATAGGAAAATGTGGTAGGGAAGTTCTGGAGGCTAAATTTAAGCTTTTAGGTAGGAAGTTGAAATCCAGAACTTCCAGGATAGCGTTCTCCGAAATGCTTCCTGTTCCACGTGCAGGACCCAAAAGACAGGCAGAGCTCTGGAGTCTCAATGCGTGGATGAGACAATGGTGCAAGGATGAGGGTTTTGGATTTGTTAGGAACTGGGGAACATTCTGGGGAAAGGGGGGGCTCTTCCGAAGGGATGGGCTTCACCTTAATCAGGATGGGACCAGACTGCTGGCATTAACCTTTAAAAAAGAGATAGAGAAGCTTTTAAACTAGAAATTAGGGGAAAGCCGACAGTCACCCAGGAGTGCATGGTTCGGACAAAGGTATCCTTGAAGGATACTACCAAAAGCAGTGAGGTTCCAAAAGGGAGTATAGTAGCCCAAATGCCCTTGAGTAAGGAGCAGACAGAGCATAAAGATTCCAAATTACCCCTGCCTACCAACAGCCAGATTAATATGAATAAAATACAGTCTCTAAAATGCTTGTATGCCAATGCTAGAAGTCTAAACAATAAGATGGGAGAGTTAGAATATATAGCACTAAATGAGAGGTTAGATATGATTGCACTCTCAGAGACATGGTGGAAGGAGGATAACCAGTGGGACACTGTGATACCTGGATACACACTATATCGTAATGATAGAGCTGATCAAATTGGTGGAGGGGTTGCGCTCTATGTTAGAGAGGGCATTGAGTCAGAAAGGATTAAAGTTTTGCAGGGAACAAAATTTGCTGTAGAATCTCTATGGATTGAAATTCCATTTATGAAGGGGAAGGTGATGGCAGTTGGAGTATACTATCGACCGCCTGGCCAGAATGAACAAATGGATGATGAAATGCTCAAAGAAATCAAGGAAGCTAACAAAAATCACAACAGAGTAGTAATAATGGGTGATTTCAATTACCCCGGTATTGACTGGGTCAGTGTCACAGCAGGACAAGCTAAAGAGATAAAGTTTCTAGATGGAATAAATGACTGCTTCTTGGAGAAGCTGGTTCATGAACCGACCAGAGGGGAAGCCATACTGGACCTAGTCCTTAGTGGAAAGCCAGATCTGGTGCAAGAAATAAGGGTGTTGGGACCACTTGGCAATAGTGATCATAGTATGATCATGTTTGATTTAATTAGTGGAGGACAGATATTAAAGGCATCCACAGTACTACCTTTTAACTTTCAAAAGGGAGACTATGATAGAATGAGGAATATAGTTAGGAAAAAACTAAAAGGAGCGGTTCCAAAGGTTAAAGACTTACAGCAAGCTTGGGTGTTATTTAAAAATACTATCCTCGAAGCCTAGACCAGCTGTATTCCACGCATTAGGAAAAGTGGAAGAAAGTCCAAAAAACTGCCAGCATGGTTTAAAGGTGAGGTCAGAGAGGCTGTTGCTGCCAAAAAAGCAACCTTCAGGAAATGGAAAAAAGAGCCAAATGATGAAAACTGGAAACAGCACAAGCACTGGCAAGTTAAATGCAAAGCATTGATAAGGCAGGCAAAGTGGGAATTTGAGAAGAAACTTGCTACGGAAGCAAAAACACGAAATAAAGACTTTTTCAAGTACATTCGTAGCAAAAGGCCTGTGAGAGAGTCAATTGGACCATTAGATGATAGAGGGGTAAAAGGGGCAGTAAGAGGAAACAAGGCTATAGCAGAGAGACTGAATGAATTCTTTGCTTCGGTCTTTACTGAGGAAGATATAGGGATGTTACCCAAGACTGAAGTGGTATTTAAAGGTGATACTGCAGAGGAATTGAGAGAAATATCGCTACACCGGGAAGATATATTACAACTATTTGATAAACTGAATAGTAGCAAATCACCTGGACCGGATGGTATACATCCCAGAGTGTTGAAAGAACTGAAATATGAGATTGCAGACCTGCTATTGGTAATCTGTGAACTTTCATTAAAATCATCTGTAATACCTGAAGATTGGAGGGTCGCCAACGTAACACCAATTTTTAAAAAGGGTTCCAGGGGTGACCCAGGAAATTACAGACCGGTGAGCCTGACGTCAGTACCAGGGAAAATGGTAGAAACCATCATAAAGAACAAAATTACACAGCATGTAGATAGTCATGGCCTAATGGGAGACAGCCAACATGGCTTTAGACAAGGAAGATCTTGTCTTACTAATCTGATATGTTTTTTTGAAGGTGTGCATAAACAGGTAGACAAAGGTGAGTCGGTTGATATAGTGTATCTGGACTTTCAGAAAGCTTTTGACAAAGTCCCCCATCAGAGACTTTTGGCGAAGCTAAAAAGTCATGGGATAGGAGGCAGTGTACTATTGTGGATCGGGAACTGGTTAAAAGAAAGCAGAGGGTAGGGCTAAATGGCCAATATTCCCAATGGAGAAAGGTGAATAGTGGAGTACCCCAGGGATCTGTACTGGGTCCGCTGCTTTCTGACATATTCATAAATGACCTGGAAAAGGGAATAACTAGTGAGGTTATCAAATTTGCAGATGACACAAAACTGTTTAAAGTTGTTAAAACCCAAGAGGATTGTGGAAAACTGCAGGAGGATCTGGATAAATTGGAAGACTGGGCATCCAAATGGCAGATGAAATTTAATGTGGACAAGTGCAAAGTTATACACCTAGGAAAGAACAACCCACACTATAGTTACACGATGCAAGGCTCCACATTAGAAACCACTACCCAGGAAAAAGATTTAGGAGTCATTATCTAATTCATACCCAGTTCAAACGTTCCTACCTCTCCTGTTATCTCATTGTATTTTTGAGTTACATTTAATAGATGAATGTTCTTTGTTCTAAATCTGTTCTATGTAAAATAATAGTACTCTATTATTAAAGTTTATGTTACCTGTAAACCGCCACTGATCTCTGGAAGTGGCGGTATAGAAAAGATGTATAAATAAATAAAAAATAAATAAATAAATAAATCGTGGATAACATGTTAAAACCCCTCCGCCCAGTGTGCAGCGGCGGCCAAGAAAGCAAATAGAATGCTAGGTATCATAAGGAAAGGGATGGAGAATAAAACAAAGGATGTTATAATGCCTCTGTATCGCTCCATGGTACGACCGCACCTTGAATATTGTGTGCAATTCTGGTCACCGTATCTTAAAAAGGACATAGCGTTATTAGAAAAAGTACAGAGAAGAACCACCAAATTGGTGAAGGGGATGGAAGGCTACTCCTATGAAGAGAGGCTAAGAAGGTTAGGGCTCTTTAGCCTGGAGAAGAGACGGCTGAGGGGAGATATGATAGAGGTCTATAAATTAATGAATGGAGTGGAACGGATAAACGTGGATCAATTGTTTACGCTATTAGAGTATAGAAAGACTAGGGGACATGTAATGAAGCTACAGGGTAAACTATTTAAGACAAATAAGAGAAAATATTTTTTCACTCAACGTGTAATCAAACTCTGGAATCTGTTACCGGAGGATGTAGTAAGGGCTGTTAGTATAGCTGGGTTTAAAAAAGGTTTGGACAAGTTCCTGGAGGAAAGGTCCATAAACCACTATTAAAAAGGGACCCAGGATATCAGTGCTTGACCCAGTACAAGCATTGTGGAACCTGTGTCTTTTGGGGATATTGCTAGGTACGTATGACCTAGATTAGCCACTGTTGGAAACAGGATACTGGGCTTGATGGACCTCGGTCTGACCCAGTATGGCATGTCTTATGTTCTTATGTTCTTACTTGCGGCATTACCAGAGGACCCTGTGCCAGTAGATCCTCCCAAACTGGCAGCTGCCACGGCTGATCGTCAAGAAGCCTCATGAGGTCTGCGTACCACGGCCGACGTGGTCAATCTGGCACTATCAGAATCACCGCCCCGGGATGCCTCTCTATCTGCTGAACCACCCGGCCTATGAGCGCCCACGGCGGAAATACATACAGAAGGCCCTGCGACGGCCACCTTTGAACCAAGGCATCGATTCCTTCGGACATCCTTTCTCTCCTTCTGCTGAAGAAACGGCTGGCCTTTGCCGATTGACAAGTTGCCATTAGATCCATCACTGGAACTCCCCATCTGAGCACCAACTGATCGAACACTTCGTGATTCAGTTCCCACTCTCCCGGGTCCACGTGAGCCCGACTGAGGAAATCCGCATTCACATTGTCTGAACCCGCTATGTGAGCTGCCGACAGTGCCTGCAACCTTGGCTCTACCCAAACGAATAGGGAACCTGCCTCTTTCTCCAGTGCTACACTGCCTGTTCCACCCTGCTGGTTGAGATACGCCACCGCGGACGCGTTGTCGGAAAGCACTCGCACCACTTGACCCAACAGAACTGTCTCAAAGGATTTTAGGGCCACAGCTACCGCTCTCAACTCCAGGCGATTGATTGACCACTGAACTTCTTCCACATTCCACAACCCTTGTGCGAAGAGCCCCTCGCAATGGGCCCCCCAGCCCGCTAGGCTGGCATCCGTCAATACCTGGATCCATTGCGGTTGCTCCAATGGCATCCCCGCTGTCAGCTTCTCCCTTCATAGCCACCACTTGAGGGACGCCCGAACCTGACCTGGACAGGGCAAGCGTTTGTTCAAGGAATCCTCCTGATGTGACCACCGACGAAGCAGAGACCTCCGCAAAGGTCTCATATGTGCTCGAGCCCAAGGAACAACCTCGAGGGTTGCTGCCATAGTTCCTAGGACCTGCAGGTAATGCCAAACTGTCGGCGCCCGCCGCTTCAGAAACCCGAGAACTAAGGACTGCATTCCTTGCACCCGTGCCTCTGGAAGGAAAACTGCTCCGACCTTCATGTCGAACTGAACACCTAGATACTCCAACTGCTGTGATGGACTTAGACGACTTTTGGCGGCATTGACTACCTAACCGAGGTCTTGTAACAATTGTACCACTCTGGACGTAGCTCTTTTGCTCTCTGCTAGCAACTTTGCCCGAATCAACCAGTCATCCAGATAAGGGTGAACAAGCACCCCCTCTCTGCGCAGAAACACCGCTACTACCACCATTACCTTGGTAAAGGTACCTGGAGCTGTTGCCAACCCGAACGGCAGTGCCTGGAACTGAAAATGACCCCACGGGACTGCAAAACATAGGAATCTCTGATGTTCCTGCCGAATCGGGATGTGCAAGTAAGCCTCGGTGAGGTCAAGAGAGGTCAAGAACTCTCCCTGCCGCACTGCTACCATCACTGACCTTAAGTTTCCATGCGAAAATGGGTCACTCTTAGACAACGGTTGACGCCCTTGAGATCCAAAATTGGATGAAAGGCCCCATCCTTTTTTGGGACCATGAAGTAAATTGAGTACCGACCGGACCCGCACTGATCCTAAGGTACTGGCACCGCAGCCCCCAGCTGAGTGAGACGAGTCAAAGTAGCTCGCACCGCTGACTCCTTGTTCCGCCCCCTGCAAGGAGACAAGACAAACGAGTCTTGAACCGTTCGAGCAAATTCGAGCACGTAACCCTCTCGAATGACTTTCAAAACCCACTGATCGGATGTTATGTGACTCCAGGCGGGCAAAAATTCCCATAGCCGACCTCCTACAGGAAGAGGCCCCGCCGGAGTCCCTCTCACTTCATTGTGATTCTTTGAAAGTGGTCTGATGAGGGCTAGAGAACCCTCTGCCCGCTCCCCAGAAACCTTGATAACTTTGGCCCTGAAAGGAATAGCACCCTCTCTGAAAAGATCCTAAACGGGTTGCCCGAAAGCGACTGAAGTCCCGAGGTGGCCCTCGCAACCCCGAACCGGGTCTGCCTGTCTTTAACTTGTCCTCTTGCAAACGACCGCCTTTGGACTCCCCCAAGTCCTTAACCAATTTGTCAAGTCCTCACCGAACAGCAGCTTTCCCTTAAAGGGAAGCTTACTCAGGCGTGACTTGGAAGAATTGTCTGCCGCCCAACTCCGCAGCCAAATATATCTACGCACTGCCACCAGCAATGACATACAATTTGCCATAGTTTGTATGAAGTCATAATGCTCGTCTGCCAGGTAAGCCGTCCCTGACTCCAGTCTGGACAAATCGTGCAACTGATCTTGGGACATCTCCGCCACCTATGAACGCTGAGATCAATGGAGACAGGCACATGTTACCTATGCTCCACAAATGGAAGCTTGTATCGCAATAGCAGCCGCCTCAAAGGCTTGCTTTACCATAGAATCTATCTTTCTGTCCTGTCTGTCTTTTAACGCCGCGCTACCTTCTACTGGAATAGTAGTTTTCTTCGTAACCGCAGAAACCACCGCATCAATCTTAGGAGAGCGAAAGAGCTCCCGCTCCTCATCCGGCAACGGATAGAGTCTAGACATGGACCTGCCACCCCTGAGAGCTGCTTTTGGCATATCCCACTCATCCTTAATCATTTGCCGAACCACATTATGGACCGGGAACACCGCCTGTGACTTTCTCACTGCCTGAATGAGGGGATCTTCCACCCCGTCATCTCCCAGGGGCACCGATGGTGAAAGGTTAAGGGCCTGCAACGATTCAGAAATGAGCGACATAAGCTCCTCTCTCCAAAACACCCTAATAATCCGAGTTTGATCCTCAGGTTCTTGGATCTCACCTTCCTCAAGATCCTCCTCCAGATCCCCCAACTCTGCATCCAACACCTCATCATCCAACCCCTCAGACAGAGGGGCCTGGTCCTCCACCATCCGCGCTTGTTTGAGAGACTTAGGCTGGCTACACGTAGTCGTCTGCGCTATATTTATCCCTACGCTGGATCGCACCCCGACTCCATCAGGCGTTGCTCCCTTTCTATGAAGACAAAATGCCTGATGCAATAACAGGACAAAGTCCGGGGAAATTCCTCCTTGGCTTCGAGTGCTGCCCCCAGAAGAGAACTAGTACCTGGCCGAGCCGAGGTCGAGGCCTGCGGTGTGGGGGAAACCGCACGCCCCATTTCCTCTTCAGCCTCCTCCCCCACCCCCTGTGGCTTGGGGAGAAGAGCTTCCTTATCAATATTCTGCAGGTCGTGCTCCATTTGCACCGACTCAACTGCGCAGCCACGGCACACGATGTCCACCGAAACAGTACCCCTGCGTGTACCACACAGCAGACACTGCAGCTGTCCCGGCATTAGATTTGATCCTAGATCACCATAAACTGGGATGTTCCAGCCGCCACTGCCAAGACCAAAAATATTTTTTTTTTTTTTTAACTCTGAAAGCTCCACTGCCAACTGTGGAGAGGCCTAAGGAGACTGCAAAATGTAGAAATTCCCAGTTTCTGCCTTCTAGTGACCAAAGGCACTGCTTACCGTTGAAGGCCTCCAGCGGTAGGACCCCCCCGACGTTCCCCCACAATTCGGAACAAAAAAGGAACTGTAAATACCTGGATTCCTGCCAGTAGCTGCAGCTTCACTGTGCTGGTAAGCCTGCGATGCAAAGACAGAGCCATCTGAGCCTCAGAGCTGACAGACACGCTGAAAACTCAGACAGCAGGCAGAGGACAGAAGTGAAACAGCTCCCTACGTCCAACAAGCAGGGAGTGTTACAGGGCTGGATCAGACAGAAGAAAACCCCAAAGGAAGGTATAGCAGGAATCCTCTCCACTGCTGCCTTCCCTGCCCTGACCAGCTCAGTCAATCTTTTTTTTTTTTCACACTCAAATAAATTAAAGGGATAGTACGCCAAAAAACTGAAACTGGCAAATCAAGCCAAAAACTATCCAAAAACTACCAACCACTACCAAAAAGGTACTCTTATGTGTTCCTCGAATTGAGCCTACCCCTAAGCTCACAACCTCCTGCTGCATGGAGACTGGACACACAGGTCACTGGAAGCTGGTGGGAGGTGTCACTGGTAGATGTATCAGACTTCTGACATGCCCAGTCTCCATGCTGCAGAAGAGCAGTTCAGTCCTACCCAGCGGTGTAGGACTGAACTGGAGGACTGAAAAGGAAAACAACTTTGCCCTCTGCTCCACCATCACAACTTCAAATCTGTCATCTATTCAATTATCACACCTCACTTTGACTTCGCCAATACTACTCTACAAGGCATCACAAAACAGGCCTTAAGACAACTCCAACTAGCACAAATTGTTGCAGCTAGAATTACTGTGAATGCCAACCCAATGGAACACATCACCCCAACACTGTATGGCCTTCATTGGCTCCCCATCCAAAGCCACATAAACTACAAAATACTTGTTTCGACTTTCAAATTAATCAATGATATTGCCCCTTCATACCTATCCACGCTCATCTCAAAGGACACTTACAATCGCATTCAACAGAACCGGAACACAAATAAACTTGCCATACCAATTGATTTCAGGAAATCCAGAAAGATAACAAACAACAAAGCATTCTCCCACATCGCCCCTAACCTTTGGAACGCTCTCCCAGACAACTTCAGAGAATTAAATGACCTCCAAACGTTCTGGAAAAAAATTAAAACTCACCTATTTACCCTTCATTTTGGCACACAATATTTACACAACACTTCTGATACCACACATCCATCTGCCTAAAACTTACCAATGGTATCTCCACTCTACCTCACACCCAGAGTTGTATATAGTTCTTGTTAAGAATTCTTCACTGTTTAGCTATAACAACTATGTTAACGTATATAGTTCATTTTAACCTATGCTAATGTATATAGTTTTATAATGTTCTATGTAACTGCATATTTACTTGTTATTGTACTATTCAAATTGTTGTTATTTGTAAACCATGCTTGATCTTCTGGAAAACGCAAAATAGAATTTTTTAATAAATAAATAAAATAAGTGAATCTGTCCAAGTCCAGAGTTATAGTACAAATGGAGCATTCCCCACACGGATGATGGCCCAGAGGGAGAGACATTGTGTTAGTAGAAGACTTCAGTCGAGCAGGGCTCAGCTGCTCTTTTAAATTACGCCCTCTAGACCATACAAACCAAACCTTTTTTCTGTTCTAACCCAGGAACTACCTGTAAAACAGATTAATGTTTTCGAACAATCCATTGTACTTTTGGCTAAGTGGGAAATACCCGATAATGAAATGTATAAATTCACAGTCCTTCTTTAAACCTCAGATGGTTTAAATCGTAACAACCACTCTATCATTGAATCTGGCCCTTTTATAGGTCTGTTCATCAATAGAAGAAGGTTGCAAGACTGGTTTTACAGCATTCACAATAGCGAGATATTCTGAAGGTTTTGGGATCATTTGGGTTTGGCTGTTGTAAGAGTTTTGCTGCTGATTGCGTATGATTGGTTTAGCTCACAGTGTTTATTTAGCAGTTTGGTTCCTCAATATTTGTTAACATTTTCCATTTGATGTTGCTTTTCAAATTGGGTTTTGCATTCTGATTGCAACATTTTTGGTGGTTTGTTTTGGTTTTGTGGGGCTTGGCCCTTTTAAATTATCATCCGTGTTTTTTGGGTGAAATGCTATAAATACCACGGCTGTTGCGGCATTCTTTTGAATTTGCTCTAGCCCTGCAACTGTGTAACAACGCGTCAGGGTTACAGCTCCTTGGAATATCTTCGGCATTTTTTAAGGTTTGTAAATTCATAATTTAAGCATTTTTTTTTAATTTGGGGGTATTTAAATATATGCAGGCTTTTCTCTTACATTTGGCTGTGTGGATGTCCAGAGTTTATTCTGTATCTTGTTTATGCTTGAAATGTATTGTAAACTGAGAAATTTAAAAAAAAACAAAAAAAACAAGAATGGCATTGATAGAGGTGTCAGTTCCAAGTGATGATTCTGTGAATCGCATGGAGAGGCAGAAGATCCTGAAGTACCAAGAAATGCAGTCAGAGACCAAGAAAATGTGGCAGAAAGATATAATAATATTTCCCATCATATTGGGAGCCACAGACTTGATAAAGAAGTATTTCCAAGCACATCTATTCAAATTACCCATCCATGTTACTGTACATCTTATGAACTCCAGAAGGAAGCTCTCTTTGGCACTGTGAACGGGGTCATGAGTTTTTAAGTATTCCTGTGAGCATCATAATGAAAATGATACATATTGTGAGTCATGTTGGTGGTTATTTGTGTTTATATTGAGGTGCTTTATTATTTCCGGGTGCGTAGATTAAGCTTTGCTGATTAGATGCTTTGTGCATTATGTTTCGCCCTTCTTGCCTGTTAACGTGTAACTTAGGGAGAAGTTAAAAGAGTCAGGAAAGTTTTAACTTTGTATGTTTGGTGGTTATTAGAGTTTACATTTTTGCCGTTCTGTCTCCCACAGCATGTCCATTGGTAAAGAGGATTTTCTAGCCCCCCCCTTAAGAAGTGTCAACAAAACTCCTGATTTGGCATCATAGATGGCGTTGGGGATATTTTCAGCATACAGATAAGTGATTCTGTTGTTGTTAATGGAATTCTGTTTTCATTCACAGAACAGTGTGGAAACCAGGAACAAATTCTCTTTATTTATCTGCAGGCTTTTATGACTAGCGAAAAGTATTGGGGGAATGAGAGAGCTTTCTCCTCTTTTGTCAACAGTTCTTAGATTGCGAATACAAGCACTTTTATGGTGCCTATTCATTCCTGGGAACAGATGTAGTCTTAGACATGTCTGCCAGAGACTTCAGACCTGTAGTACCATTCTGAAATTAGGCATGCATGTTTATGTTTGTAGGATCACCCCAGGCATGCCTCCATCACACCCCCATGCGACCTGGGCATGATTGCATGGGCCTTGTGTAAATTTGGGCCTTTCTAAAATAGCTCCGGGGACATTCAGGTGATTTCCATGTATAGAAATCATGAATAAGGCTCCAAAAATGACTCCCATGCTCTCTAGAAGCAAGAAGAGAAAGAAAAGGTATGATACAAGCATTCAGATATCTAGCAGGCTTAAATAAATCAGTCAAAGGTAGCTTTTTCCATAACATGAAAGAAAAGGGGTCATCACAGGGGTAATGTTAACAGAATAGCTATGTAAGAAGTCCAAAAGGTGCCTAGTTTATAAAGGCCCAAAACCACCCCTTGTGTATAAAGCTCATACCATCACATCAGTCATGAATGAAATTTTGATGATTGCTATGAAGTGAACAATATTTATGCATAAAAAATGACCAATAATGAGATCAGTGCTCTTTCTGGCTAAAGTTTCAGATCACATTAGTTTTGATGGTCTACAAAAAATTCTTTCTATCATGATTAAAGATTTGCAGAGAGGCTCTGTATGTGAAAGGATGTGATAGTTTCCAAAGGAACATAGTTGCTTATGTCTCTTTATAAAATAGGCTCCAAAAATCAGCTCCAATAGTATGTAAATACCAACGCACAAATTTATAGCTGCTGTGCAAAAGGTGTAAATTAGTGCATGCACTCTACACGAAGGCCTATGCAAAGCCACCCAAGTCACGCCCCCAAGAATATCTATGTGCAGTCTGCACACTCTAGAGACGAACAGGATAGTCTCTGGTCACGTCAAGTTGCCAGTGGGATATTGTCCTAATATACAGCTATTCTAAGCTAAAGTTTGGATAAAGAAGTGTGAAAACCGTTTTAGTCCACTATAACGGTAGTTAAATAAAGAGAAACAAAAAAGAAAATAAGGTGGCGATACCTTTTTATTGGACTATCACCTTACTTTCCTTTTTGTTTCTCTTTTTATTTAAGCTAAAGTTTGGGCGTTTATTATGGAAATCGCACATAAACCCACGGCCTTTTCTTATCGAATTCTGATGTGGAAGGCATTAGATGTGCAGCCAAGTTTAAGCAAATTAGAGACACGATTGTTTGATTATTTTTTTTTTTGTTAACAGCGGCCATTAAGTTAGCCCATAATAATGAAGAGGCCGTGGGGCAGGGTCCCAGCGGCTGGCGGTAACCGGGCGCGAGGCCCGGCGCGGGGACCCTGCTCTCGGCAATGCGTGGGTGTTCGGGATTGGAGGCCGGGGGGGGGGTGCTCCTTTGAAATCATTGGCTCGCCGCTGAGGGGCAGCTAGGCGAGCCAATGGGAGGCACCGGTGTGTCTGGGGTTGGCGATTCAACCAGTCTTTTGTGCCCTTTTCCGGATTGTAAATTCCGGCACGCCTGCTCATCCTGTGGGGGCGGGCATTCAGCCAGTAAATGTGTTAAAAAAGGAGGGGCAGGTCCCTCCTCATCAGCTACCAAGTAATTTGGATGTATTAAGTATGGCCCCTACTCCGATTCGGAAGGACATTTTAGAGGAATGGTTGCGGGGGTACCCGCGGGGGCGGGATAAGGATCTGTTGGTACGGGGGTTTCGGTTGGTTTCCGTATACCTGTGCATGGGACTTGGTCGGGCAGGCCGGCGGGCAACTCGCCTTCTGTAAGGCGTTTGCGGCCAGTAGTCCGCGATAAGTTGGCTGTTGAGCTATGTCTGGGTAGAATTGCGGGTCCTTTTGTGGAGCAACCTTTAGCGAACCTGGTGTTGTCGCCGCTCGGGGTGGTTTCGAAGAAGGAGCCGGGGAAGTTTCGGCTGATCCATAACTTGTCCTTTCCGACGGGTGCTTCAGTCAATGATCATATCCCGAGAGAGTTGTGTGTGGTTCATTATGCTTCCTTTGATGAGGCAGTTAGGTTGGTGAGACGGTGTGGCCCGGGAGCCTTGATGGCAAAGGTGGACGTGGAGGCGGCGTTTAGGTTGCTGCCTGTACATCCAGCCGATTTTTATTTATTCGGTTTCTGCTTTGACAATATGTTCTATATTGATAAGTGCATGCCTATGGGGTGTTCTGTATCTTGTTCGTATTTTGAGAAGTTTAGTTCCTTTTTGCATTGGAATTTGGTACGGAGGGTCGGCTGCGGTAATGTCATGCATTATCTTGACGATTTTCTCTTTGTGGGGGCGGCACAGTCGGGGGAGTGTCAGCAGTTATTAGGTGGGTTTGTGGATATGGCTAGGGCTTGCGGGCTCCCATTGGCTGTCGGAAAAACGGAAGGTCCGGCCACGCGTATTACCTTTTTGGGGGTGGAGCTGGATTCTGTGGAAATGGTGGCACGCCTTCCAGTGGACAAAGTACTCCGGTTGCGAGTTTTGGTAGCTAACGGTTTGGCATCCACTAAGTTATCGTTGTGGGAGTTGCAGGTCTTGATTGGCTCTTTGAATTTCGCCTGCCGTGTCATACCGATGGGCCGTGTTTTTCTGCGATCTTTAGCTGCGGCTACTGTGGGGGTTAAGAAGCCTCATCATCGCATCAGAGTGTCCAAGGTCATGAGGGCTGACTTGCGAGTCTGGGATGAGTTTTTACAGGGTTTTAATGGGATCTCAGTTCTGATGGAGGCGGAGATCTCTAGTGCAGATTTGCAGTTGTATACGGATGCGGCTGGTAGTGCAGGATTAGGTATTTATTTTGGAGGGGAGTGGTGTGCGGCTAGTTGGCCGCCGGCGTGGCACTCAGCACGTCTCACGAGTAACATCACGTTTCTGGAACTGTTCCTGTTATTGGTCGTGTTGAACTTGTGGCCGGACAAGCTGCGGAACCGTAGAGTAGTTTGGTGGTGTGACAATGAGGCTGTGGTTGCGGTAATTAATCGATATACGCCGCGGTGCGTGCAGGTGGCCGGGTTGATGAGGGACATCATTTTGACTTGTTTGCGTTTGAATGTTTGTGTGAAGGCCCGGCATATCCCGGGTTGCACTAATAGCATTGCTGATGCCCTTTCTCGTTCCAAGTGGGAGCTGTTCCGGACCTTGGCACCAGAAGCGGAAGTCGATGGGTTGGCGGTTCCGGAGAACTTATGGCAGATTGGCCAGCGGATTTAATACCGTTGTTGAGGAATTCAGTGGCACCGTCGACCTGGTCGGCGTATCGAAGAGGATTCAACGCGGTGGTGGAATATTTGCAGTTGAGGGATTGGCAGCCAGGGATGGAGGCGGATTCCTTATTGGGGCATTACATAGTGAAAACAAAGCGAGAAGGAGCTTCCAGGACGGTGGTACGGAGTCGCTTGGCTGGCTTCACCTTTTTTGCTAGAGCAGCGGGTTGGGGTCATTCAGCACTTGCGTTCTTGTCTCGGAAATTGTTGCATGGCTGGGAGCGCGCTTGTCCGGCTCCTCGCGATTAGAGGTTGCCGGTTACGCATGAACTGCTGGTTCGGCTGTGTGCGGCCTTGCCGAGTGTTGCCCTGTCCCGTTACGAGGCTATACTGTTCAGGGCAGTTTTTTGTGTGGCTTTCTTCGGAGCCTTTCGGATGGGGGAATTGGTAGCGAGCTCTAGTCGGGCCACCGCTGTTGGTGGCTTGTTGTTCAGCCATGTGCAACTCCGGGAGGGGCAGCTCTGGGTTAGGTTGGCAAGGTCAAAGACGGACCAGTTAGGAAAAGGTTTGTGGGTGGTTTTGAACGAGGTCTTATCATGGTCCACGTGCCCGGTGTCAGCAGTCAGAAGTTACATGTTGGAGCATCCGGCAGCGGGCCGGCTATTTTTCCAGCATGGGGATTCACGTGGGGTGATGCGTTTCCAAGTGGCGGCCGTTTTGCGGCTGGTGTTGCGTCACCTGGGCCTGGATCCACAGCAATTTGCACCGCATTCCTTTCATATTGGTGCAGCCACCAGCGCGGCGGCGGCTGGGTTATCTGAGGCTGAGATTCAGAGCATTGGCAGATGGCGCTCACAGGCCTTTAAGGGTTATGTGCGGTTCTAAGGGATTTCTGTTCGGATGCCTGACTTCTCTTTTCTTTTCCAGATACCGGGCGGCGCCAGCATTGATGCTGGATGATTGGGCACTGTGGTGGCAAAAATGTTCCTGTGCCCTTAGAAATAGGAAAAAGACACACTTTTACCTTAAGGGAGAGAAACAGGAAGCGGGGATATGAAACACAAAATGTTCATGAACAGAAAAAAACCCATCTAGTCCCTAGCTGCAAGCTACACCCTAGCTCAGGAACAAGCTGTAAGGCTAAGGAGAGCCAGCTGAGGAGGCAGCATGTGGTTACAGCTCAATCACGTTCAGGGAGAGTCCCTAGGGGATTACAAAAGGAGGTGGGCAGTAACAGGAGATATGTTGATGTTGTTGATGATGGTGCAGAAGAGGAGGAGGATCCTGAGGCAGAGGTAGATGCTGAGGTTGAGGGTCAGCATCACAGGAGGAGTGAGGGAGTTCCCAGGGGAGGAGCTACCCGAGACTCAGAACACAGCAGAAGTCCTAACGTGCTGGAAGGAGGAGGAAGTTCCCGGGCAGCTAGAGTGAAAGGTATTTCCCAGGACAGCCTAGGGGAGGAGAAGGAACTGCTGAGATAGACTTCTAAGAGAAGCCCAGCCTCAGAAGACGTTATAGGATCTGCTGGAGCACTCAGGGAAAAGAGCCATAAGCCAGGGAGGAATCCAGAATGCAGGAGAGTTGCTTTGGAGCCTGGAGGCAAGAGATTCTCTTCTGAGAGAGCCCTAAATGAGGACACTTTTACTGCAAGCCAAAGGCTTGGTGAAAGCTTATCTGGTACAAGGAAAACCGTGAGTAACCCTGTGTCCAACAGCAAGTTAAGCCAGCTGCAGACAATAAGCCAGTTAATGAGAGAGAGAGAATTGCCAGTATATGCTGAGAATTCTAGAGGCAAAGAAAAGTCTTGCTGGAAGAAAATTCTTGAGCTGTTAGAAAGGGCAGAGCCTGGGTTTACACGTAGAAGTTTAAACCACGATTCACAAGAGTCAGCTACTGAGGAAATGGAGACAGAAAGCTATCCTTCTGATATTGACTCTGAATCTTCTGCAATGGAATGTGCTTTATGTCACATGACAAGTTAAATGTTTGAGCACTATAGAGTGTGAAGCTCAAAGAACTGCATTAGCCAGTAAAGAAAGGAAACAGGCTGGACAGTGTTTTAAAGCCCTGTTTGCTTTTAGAAATGTTTTCCTTGAATGAAGCCAGAAAGTTTGTTTTGAATGTGTGGAAGTTTCAAGAAGGGCAAACTGGCATTTATGTTTAAAGGCTAGAAGAAGTAATGAAGCCTGATTTGTGAATTCTGGAAGTGATAGAAGCTAATTGTATTAGGAGAAGAAATCCTACTTTTTCTTTCTTCTTGCCCTTGCGCTGAGCTTTCTAAAAGGTTCTGTATGGAGTAGTAGTAAAAATCAATAAATTTTCCTGTGTTAGCCTTAAGCCTCTCGGACTTCAACTTATTTGAAACCCACAACTACAGAAAGAGTGCTGGCCCTACCTTAGGCAACCGCCTAGGGTGGCAGAAAAGGCCACAGCACTCATTCGTGCACTGGGCGGGACTGCAGGCAGCTGAACGACCATTGGGGCGTAATTTAGGGCTTGACCCAGAGATGGTGTCCGTCGAATGGCTGGGTGAACGTGGTCTTCGATGGCCACAGTTGTTACCTTTGCTTCGGCACCATCAGCAAGTGAGGGGAGAGCCGGCAGTGATTCTACTGCACATTGGAGGCAATGATTTGGCCGGCTGGACCTGCAAGCAGTTAATCCAAGCAGCTAAGAGGGACATGGCTGAAGTTATTCGGATGTATCCGGAAGTTATTTTGTTGTGGTCGGACATCATTCCAAGGCCTACCTGTCAGCAACAGCGGAAAGAAAATGAGCAGTGTGTTTTTGTATGGTTGGGTTGGAAATATAGGAGTTGGGGGGGGAAAGGAGGGGGTTGTATAGAGTGAAGAAAAGAGGGGTGTGTGAGCAGGTTAGCACCGGGTCCGACCTGCCTCGGTTATGAAGAGGCCGTGGGGCAGGGTCCCGGCGGTAACCGGGCGCGAGGCCCGGCGCGGGGACCCTGCTCTCGGCAATGCGTGGGCATTCGGGATTGGAGGCCGGGGGGGGTGCATACTTTGAAATCATTGGCTCGCCGCTGAGGGGCAGCTAGGCGAGCCAATGAGAGGCACCGGTGCGTCTGGGGTTTGAGGGAGATGCACGTTGCGTCTTCCTTGGTCGTGGGTAGCAGAAGGAGCAGGACCTTTTGCTGCCCACCCTCCCGCCCTTTAGATGGGTTTGTGGGCTTTGTATCTGTTTCAGGGTTGTCGCAGCGGGGGGGGGGGGGGGGCGGGATCCCGGAGGTTTCTGGGGTCCGGAGCCTTTAACTGGAATTGGGGCGGGGGTGGGTGCCCCCAACCCGGATGACCCCTTGCCGTTCTTTGCTAGTAATATGGCGAGGCCGGGGAAAAGGGGGGCGGGCATTTGCCGCTGGCTTGGCCACAGTGGGAGTGGAATGAGGTCATCTTGCTAGTGGTATGGCAGGTGATGGCTCGTTCCGCTCTTTGGGTATTATTAAGGAAGTTGTGTTCAAGAAATGTTTGGAATTTCCTAATCGTTAATAAAGCTGCGACCATATAAGCCCAAGAAAATGAGTAGTGTGTTTTTGTATGGTTGGGTTGGAAATATAGGAGTTGGGGGGGAAAGGGGGAGGTTGTATAGAGTGAAGAAAAGAGGGTTGTGTGAGCAGGTTAGCACCGGGTCCGACCTGCCTCGGTTACTGGAAGAACAACATATTGCAGTTTTATGCATGGTGGACTAGGATTTTCCTCTTTCATAAATGCGCCTTGATGATAGCAAAAGTGTGTGTTTAAGTACTAGCAGGTAACGAAGCCAGTTCAAACTTTTCATTTTACCCATTAGGGGAGATGACTAGCTTGTACTGTTGTAAGGCTTTCCGCATGACTTGTTTTTATTGAGGCTGTATTGTCTGTGATGAATAATTAATAGAAAGATATGAACTAAAAAAAAAAAGTAGGTACATTGTCTATGCACATTTTTGCAGGTGTATGCAACTGTGAAAGCTCTTTTCTGCATGCAAAACAGGCTATACGTGCAGAAAAAGTGTTCTAAAATCCCTCCTGACCCCCCCCCCCCCCCGAAAACCTAAAACTGAAGGTTGGGAAACAAAAGAAATGCGAGAAAATACTTTCTCACTGAGAGGGTGATGGACACTTGAACAGACTTCCAGTGGAGGTTATAATTTCCAGAGGATACAAGCACTAATGGCAGAGCGAGAGGGCTGACAATACGCTAATGAGACCTGCGACAAAACAGTAGGCAGGTACCAATGGGCAAACTGGGTGGGCCAGAATGGTCATTTTCTGCCAACATTGTCTGTTTCTATCATATTCCGGGTCATTTCTTCTCTTTATGCTGTTATCTTATTATTTAATTTGCTGTTCCTTAGTTGAGCTTCCCTCCAAGATAGGTGCTTATTATTATTATTATTACAATGATATATTATTTCAAAATAGCTCTCTTCTAGTTGAATACTAGAAATGATATTTTAAGATTCTAAATAAGTAAGGTAATACCCATTAAAGAAGACTCAGATCAGCTTATTAAACCATTAATAAAACACCCTGATACGCAAAACAATAATTATCCAAGACGATTATGTTTTTTATATCTCCTAGAACTTTCCAATATTGATTTATATTAGGATGACTTATGGTTTTCCCTGAGTCTGCTGTGACTGTAGCTGTGATGAATTAGCTTTATTGTTATCATCTATATTCTAATTATGAACAGCCTAGTTCCATCTCCTAAATCAGGAATTATTTAAGTCCATATTACAAGTCTTTAGATACTGAAACTACAGTAATGTGTTGCTTATGTAAGTAAATACTCAAGAACGAGGATTCAGATTTAACTTGAAATGTGTTATAAGCATGTATTCCCAATAAAGCTTACCTAAAAATGTGCATCGGCCCAAAAAAGAGACAGTATAAAGTTCAACCTATACACAACATATGGCGATCATTCCGCAATCCTGTTTTTCTAGATAGATTAATGCATAAGAGCTTCATTTCATTCCAAATGGAGGACAAAGCTCATTGAATAAGAATCCCATTATATGCTATTAAATTCAGCATTCTGCCACTTCCAAGAGTAATTGTATAGGGAACATCGCATCGCTGGCAGCTCCCCGATCGGGTCAGAGCTCGGGAGAAGGAACAGAGGACTCCTCCCAGCTCCATAGCTCTAAACCAATCACCAGCCTGCCACCAATTCAAAGTTAAAGGCGCCATCGGGCACGCATGCACCTGAGGGACTTGCCAGAAGGCCCTTTGGCGTGGAAATTAGGCAACAGGAGACTGCATCCTCATCATATCGTATTTAATAACCAATACACTGCAAGTAAAGATTAGAACTAGCCATTGTTAGCATTTTGTACTAGCCTCAACCTAATTGCATTTGACCTCTCTGTATTTCCCACCATCCTGTAAGTCACACTACATAATCGCCTGTAATTGCTTGTATGATTACTTGTAGCCTAAGCCTTTCAGCCTTTAGTCCTCATATCATCAGAAATGAAAAAGCTTCAGGCTGTCCTTCGCCTCCTCTTCCTGGTTTCCCTTTTAACAAAGCCATCTAACGCTACATTTATATGGAATAACTCAATCCCAATCCATATACAGACCCAGACAACCACTAGCACCTCAATCATGGTACCCCAACCCTCAGAGGAGACTACACCGCCTCACTCATATACAAACAATTGAAACTACACAAGCACTCTCACCACTGGAACGACAAACTAGAAATATCAAATGCTCCTTAAAAAATGCACGCTCCATTTGCAACAAAATACACACCATAGCAGACTACATACAAGACCACAAAGTAGAAATCATGTGTAGAACTGAATCATGGCTGAGAGATGCAGCTAATGTACTTCTAAACCAACTCATTCCAGCAACCATAGACTTTTACCACTGCCCCAGAGCATGACACAGAGGAGGAGGAACCCTCATCCTCTCCAACAAGCAATTAAACCTGAAGGTCACCAATAGCTTAACAATGTCCACACAAAACTCTATAACCCTGGAAAACAAGGACATAATGATAAGCCTAATATAGAGAGCTCCAACCTCCGACCATGATGATCTCTCTTACATAACAGAGCTGGCTATAAGATATTCTAATAAGGGTAAACAACTAATATTACTAGGCAATTTCAACTTGAACTCCTTATCCCCAGGACAAGCCACATCATTCCTCAAGGCCTTAAACTCTATAGACGTCTCACAAATCATTGATACTCAAACACATGATAATGGAAACACTCTTGACTTGTTGTTCGTCCCTTCCAACCTCCTCTCTCACATCAACTACCAAGTATCCCCAGTATCCTGGTCTGATCATCACATGATTGCATTTAACTTACCTGTCAATCCACCACAGCTCAGACACAACTACTCAAATTATCCAAGATGCTTCAAAGAATTCAAAGACACCTTTCTCAAACAAATTCTCCCAATACTAGACAACAAATCTACAGACCTCTCTACACTTATATCAAACTGGAATGACACCATCTCACCAGCCACCCTTGCTCCACCCAAGAGTAACACATCTCGTAGAAAAAACAAAGCCCCATGGTACTCCTCTGATAAAAGACAAGCAAAACTCACATTGCGAAAACTGGAATGAAAATGGAGAAGAACCAAGGAGCAGACAGATCGCCTAGAGTACAGAACAAAGCAATATGAATACAACAAGCCATAAAAGGCAACACCATACAAACATCATAATGAAATCATTAAACCGCACTAGAGAGCTTTTCTCAATGGTCAAGGATCTGACTAAAACTCCTCATAACCCCGACGCAGATACCTTAACCCCTGAAATATACTGTATGCAAGCTACCTTCAAAACAAGCTTGCAAGCCCATATAATGCATCAAACCTGCCTCCCTCGTCAACATCACCAGCAGCAAGAGATTCACCAAAGTTTTGGACAAAGTTTTACTCGATCTCTGAAGAATATTGCACCAACCTACTAAAAGCCTTGAACACTACGACCTCACCCCTGCCCCACCACCTGGATAAAAGCAATATCTCAAGAACTAGCACCAATGCTCTGCAGAATAGTAAACCTTTCTCTCTCACAAGGATTTATGCCACCTCAGCTCAAAGTCTCTTCTATAAGAGCACTCCTAAAGAACACAGCATCTGACCCAAGATCACCAGCCTCATACCGTCCAATATCCAGCATACCACTTCTATCCAAAATAATTGAAAAGACCATTCAGCGTCAACTCTAGGACCACGTAGACACAAACTTCCCACTAGACCCATAGCAACACGGATTCCAAGAATCCCATGGAGTCAGAATCTTATTCACATCCCTGATGAACACAGTCCTCAAAGGAATCGAGAACATCAAGCATGGATTTATACTCCTTTTCATTGATATAACAGCTGCATTTGACTCAATAATACACCCCACACTCCTGGAAAGGCTATCTGAGATTGGAATAAGTGACACTCCACTGTCCTGCTTCTGCTCATATTTATCCGACAGAAGTGAAGATTAAGACCAGCAAATCAAGACCTTTCTTGTTTCATCAAGGACTACCTCAGCATTATCTGCTTTACTTGTCAACATTTACATACAACCATTCTGGAAAATCATACAGAATCACTGCATACATTACCACCTATATGCGGATGACCTAATGATATACTCATCAATTGACACCACAAATCTGGACTTCTCTCCCATCTCCTCATGCATGATAGAAATAACCGAATGGCTCGCACAGCACAACTTAATAATCAACTACAACAAATTTGAAGCCCTTGTAATCACAAGAAACACCACATTCAACCCTCCAAATAATTTGCTAATCAGAAATCATACAATTCCTATCAAGAATGAGGTGAGATATCTGGGAGTACTTCTAGACCAGAGGCTCAATCTCCAACCTTACGTCAATAAAACCACCTCCAAAGTCTACTACAAGATGAAGATACTGCAGAACTTACAACCCATACTAGAAACAAAACCACTTCCGATCTGTTTGCCAGGCAATAATCACACCACTGCTGGATTACAGCAACATGTTACTCCAGGGTCTACCCAAAAGTATAACACACATGCTGCAGCTGGCACAAAACACAGCTGCTAGGCTAATTACAGGAACAAAGCGTGATCATATCACCCCTGCCTTAAAAGATCTCCATTGGCTTCCCATCCGCTCTAGAATAAAATATAAAGCCATAATGATGACCTTCTAGATAAATAAATAACCACTCTGCCGAATGCTTAAAGGAAATAATCAAAAGAGTTCCAGATACATGATCGAGGAGGAAGATCCACCAGAACACCCTCTCAACTGCTGCCATACTGCCATCTCTTCAGAAAGACTACTTCACATGGTATTCAAATTTTATTCACCGCCACTATGGAACTCACTCCCACACCATCTAAGATATCGCTAATTTCAGAAAGCAGCTAAAAACCTACCTTTTCACTGAGCACTACGATGGCATATGAAGTACACAACAACAGTTCTTAAATCTCTGCTAAACTGTCCCCTCCTTACAAGATGACGACTAAGCTAAGAACCAATCTACTGTAAAAAGTTGAAACATTGTAAACAGTTAAATGTATATAGTTCTTTATACTGTTCCGTGTAATACATGTTCTGTTTCAGTGTAAACTGCTTTGATAAAACTGAAAAGCGGTATATAAAAAATGTTAAATAAATAAAAATAAAAACGTCTGGGACAAAGAGGGTAATTTTATAAAGGTCGCCTAGGTTAATGTGCATTCCAATGTATGTGTTTTACACCTCGTTTATAAAGTAAAGGATGGGCATACTAGAATCGAATATAAAGTCTTAATGATAACATACAAAATAGTAAATAATCAGTCCGTCGAATGCCTAAATGACATAATCAGAAAAGTACCAAACACGCACTCAAGGAGGAAACCCCACCAAAACACTCTATCAACAGCTTCTACACCACCGAACTCCACACAAAGAGGAGTCCTCAGAACATCTGAATACTACTCACCAACACTATGGAACTCTCTCCCATCCAACCTAAGAGAGATCACAGACATTAGATAACTTCAAAAAACACCTAAAAACCTACTTCTTCAAAAACCACTACAGCAACATATCGGATACACAACCACAGAACTGATCCCGACACTCAAGTGTCCCTCAGAAACAAAAGTCTATGCCACTGTACATAGTTATAGAATTGTAAACTGTTAAATGTAAATAGTTTTCAAAGTTGTATAATGTAAAGAGTTCCTCGACTGTGCAATGTAATAATGTTCTGTTCTCTGTGAACCGCTTTGAAAAACTTGAAAAGTGGTATACAGAAAATGTTAAATAAATAAAATAGAGATGTAAGTGGTAGGACAGGTGTGCCAAATCTAGATGCAATAACCCGGTGTAAAGGCCTGAGCCTAGATTTGTAGAAAATGTGTGCAAGCTATAGAGGTATGTTTACCAAAGTACTTTTGAAGCTAACATCGGGTGATAGTGCAGATAGCACTGTGTTAGCTGTAAAAGCCACATGTTATCTGCCGGGGCATGCAAAGCATTTGCCCAGAAGATAACCGCCGCAAAATTGCAGGGATCGCAGGGCAGCAACACCTCTGATGCAGCCAATAATCTCTGTAATGTTAAAGTTACGTTCCACTTAAACCACCTTGATATTTGGAAATACAGTATATAAATCTGTTAGATAAATAAATACTTAATGCCACCCATTGAGCTGGCATTAGCTTCACCTGCGATATCTGCCAAAGGTGCGGTTACCGTGCATTATCGGCACTCACGATAACTGCACATTACTGCCATTCCTACTCACCACGCAGGCACACAGCTACAGCGTGGTCTGCAGATAGCACAGGAAATCCCCACGCTATCTGCATTTGGCCCACGTTAGCTGCTATCACAGCATGCATTTCCCACATTATCACCATGTTAGCAGCTAATGCGCTTTAGTAAACGTGCCCCATAGTATTTTAGAACTTACGTGCATATATTTAGATTCTGCACCCTGTGCTCACCACCATCACTCACATGCGCACTTACAGAATAGAGCCTGCCTTATACAGGCATTGAAAATATGTGATTTACATGCGTGGATGGTACCTCACTTTATGCAGTTCCTTATAAAATTACCTGCAAAATATACAGTGTATGTGAAGAATACATGGTGACACTCTTGATGCAAGAGTCAAAATGATGAACAGAGAAAAATGCATTAACAGGACTAAAATTCTAAAATAAGAACATAAGATATGCTATACTGGGTCGGACCAAGGGTCCATCAAGTCCAGTATCCTGTTTCCAACAGTGGCCAATCCCGGTCACAAATTCCCAAAAAGGTACATAGGTTTCACAATGTTTGTCCAGTGGGTAAGCAGTGGAGTTTCCTGGTCCTTTTTAATAATGGTTTATGGACTTTTCCTCCAGGAACTTGTCCAAATCTTGTAGGGATGTTACCCATGACTGAAGTGGTATTTAAAGGTGCGGAAGAATTGAAGGAAATATCAATACATTGGGAAGATGTATTACAGCTATTAGATAAACTGAAGAGTAGCAAATCACCTGGGCCGGATGGTATACATCCAAGGGTGTTAAAAGAACTGAAATATGAGATTGCAGACCTGCTATTAGTATTCTGTGAACTATCATTAAAATCATCTCTAATACCTGAAGATTGGAGGATCGCCAATGTAACACCAATTTTTAAAAAGAGTTCCAGGGGTGATCTGGGAAACTACAGACCGGTGAGCCTGACATCAGTACCGGGAAAAATGGTAGAAACCATCATAAAGAATAAAATTACTCAGCATGTAGATAGTCATGACCTAATGGGAGACAGCCAACATGGCTTTAGACAAGGAAGATCTTGTCTTACTAATCTGTTATGTTTTTTTGAAGGAGTGAATAATCAGGTGGACAAAGGTTGATATTGTGTATCTGGACTTTCAGAAAGCCTTTGACAAGGTCCCTCATGAGAGACTTTTGGCAAAACTAAAGAGTCATGGGATAGGAGGCAGTATACTATTGTGGATCAGGAACTGGTTAAAAGATAGAAAGCAGAGGGTAGGGCTAAATGGCCAATTTTCCCAATGGAGAAAGGTGAATAGTGGTGTACCCCAGGGATCTGTGCTGGGTCCGCTGCTTTTTGACATATTCATAAATGACCTGGAAAGTGGAATAACGAGTGAGGTTATCAAATTTGCAGATGACACAAAACTATTTAAAGTTGTTAAAACCCAAGAGGATTGTGGAAAATTGCAAGAGGATCTTGATAAATTGGAAGACTGGGCATCAAAATGGCAGATGAAATTTAATGTGGACAAGTGCAAGGTTATGCACCTAGGAAAGAACAACCCAAACTATGGTTACACGATGCAAGGTTCCACATTAGGAACCACCACCCAGGAAAAAGATTTAGGCGTCATTGTGGATACCATGTTAAAACCCTCGGCCCAGTGTGCAGCAGCAGCCAAGAGAGCAAATAGAATGCTAGGTATGATAAGGAAAGGAATGGAAAATAAAACAAAAGATATTATAATGTCTCTATATCGTTCCATGGTGAGACCGCACCTTGAATATTGTGTGCAATTCTGGTCGCCGTATCTTAAAAAGGATATAGCGATTTTAGAAAATGTTCAGAGAAGAGCCACCAAAATGGTAAAGGGGATGGAAGGATACTCCTATGAAGAAAGGCTAAAAAGGTTAGGGCTCTTTAACCTGGAAAAGAGACGGCTGAGGGGAGATATGATAGAAGTCTATAAATTAATCAACGGAGTGGAACGGGTATACGTAGATCGATTGTTTACCTTATCAGAATATAGAAAGACTAGGAGACATGCAATGAAGCTACAGGGTAAACTATTTAAGACTAATAAAAGAAAATATTTTTTCACTCAACGTGTAATCAAACTCTGGAATTTGTTACCGGAGGATGTAGTAAAGGCTGTTAGTGTAGCTGGGTTTAAAAAAGGTTTGGACAAGTTCCTGGAGGAAAGGTCCATAAACCATTCTTAAGAAGAGACTCAGGATATCAATGCTTGAACCAATACAAGCATTGTGGAACCTGTGTCCCTTGGGGAAACTGCTAGGTACATATGACCTAGATTGGCCACTGTTGGAAACAGAATACTGGGCTTGATGGACCTTGGTCTGACCCAGTATGGCATATCTTATGTTCTTATGTTCAAGCCCAGCTACACTTTTTCTACATCCTCTGGTAATGAATTTCAGAGTTAGATTACACATTAAGTGAAAAAGTTGTTTTTCTGATTAGTCTTAATGTGCTACATAGTAGCTTCAATGAGTATCCCCTAGTCTTTAACATAACATACATAAGAACATAAGATATGCCATACTGGGTCAGACCAAGGTCCATCAAGCCCAGTATTCTGTTTCCAACAGTGGCCAATCTAGGTCATATGTACCTAGCAGTTTCCCCAAGAGACACAAGTTCCACAATGCTTGTACTGGGTCAAGCATTGATATCTTCGGTCACTTCTTAATAATGGTTTATGGACCTTTCCTCCAGGAACTTGTCCAAACCTTTTTTAAACCCAGCTACACTAACAGCCTTTACTACATCCTCCAGTAACAAATTCCAGAGTTTGATTACACGTTGAATGAAAAAATATTTTCTTTTATTAGTCTTAAATAGTTTACCCTGTAGCTTCATTGCATGTCCCTAGTCTTTCTATATTCTGATAAGGTAAACAATCGATCTACGTTTACCCATTCCACTCCGTTCATTAATTTATAGACTTCTATCATATCTCCCCTCAGCCGTCTCTTTTCCAGGTTAAAGAGCCCTAACCTTTTTAGCCTTTCTTCATAGGAGTATCCTTCCATCCCCTTTACCATTTTGGTGGCTCTTCTCTGTACCTTTTCTAAAATCGCTATATCCTTTTTAAGATACGGCGACCAGAATTGCACACAGTATTCAAGGTGCGGTCTCACCATGGAACGATATAGAGGCATTATAATATCTTTTGTTTTATTTTCCATTCCTTTCCTTATCATACCTAGCATTCTATTTGCTCTCTTGGCCGCCGCTGCACACTGGGCCAAGGGTTTTAACATGGTATCCACAATGACGCCTAAATCTTTTTCCTGGGTGGTGGTTCCTAATGTGGAACCTTGCATCGTGTAACCATAGTTTGGGTTGTTCTTCCCTAGGTGCATAACCTTGCACTTGTCCACATTAAACTTCATCTGCCATTTTGATGCCCAGTCTTCCTATTTATCAAGAGTGGAGGAGTAGCCTAGTGGTTGGGTCAAGGTACTTCAGGCCGGAAGGTCGGGGGTTCAAATCCCACTAGAGGACAGCAACCTTGGGCCGGAAGGACTGGGGTTTCTAGTCCCACAGGTGCTCCTTGTGGTCTTGGGCAAGCCACTTAACCCTCCATAGCCCATGTTCCCTGTAAAATAGTTCTCTGTGTGCTGTGCTTTCCTGTCTAATCAATGTGTTTATACCTCAAAAATTTCCTGTCATGATTTGACAATTTCCAATCTGTAATCAAAAAAACCGCTGCTGATCGCTGGAAGTAGCGGTATACAAATGTATACTAAATAAATAAAATAAATAAATAAAGATCCTCTTGCAAGTTTTCACAATCCTCTTGGGTTTTAACAACTTTAAATACTTTTGTGTCATCTGCAAATTTGATAACCTCACTCGTTATTCCACTTTCCAGGTCATTTATGAATATGTCAAAAAGCAGCGGACCCAGCACAGATCCCTGGGGTACACCACTATTCACCTTTCTCCATTGGGAAAATTGGCCATTTAGCCCTACCCTCTGCTTTCTATCTTTTAACCAGTTCCTGATCCACAATAGTACACTGCCTCCTATCCCATGACTCTTTAGTTTTGACAAAAGTCTCTGATGAGGGACCTTGTCAAAGGCTTTCTGAAAGTCCAGATACACAATATCAACCGACTCACCTTTGTCCACCTGTTTATTCACTCCTTCAAAAAAACATAACAGATTAGTAAGACAAGATCTTCCTTGTCTAAAGCCAGGTTGGCTGTCTCCCATTAGGTTGTGACTATCTACATGCTGAGTAATTTTATTCTTTATGATGGTTTCTACCATTTTTCCCGATACTGACGTCAGGCTCACCGGTCTGTAGTTTCCCGGATCACCCCTGGAACCCTTTTTAAAAATTGGTGTTACATTGGCGATCCTCCAATCTTCAGGTATTAGAGATGATTTTAATGATAGTTCACAGATTACTGATAGCAGTTCTGCAATCTCATATTTCAGTTCTTTCAACACCCTTGGATGTATACCATCCGGCCCAGGTGATTTGCTACTCTTCAGTTTATCTAATAGTTGTAAGACATCTTCCCGATGTATCGATATTTCCTTCAATTCTTCTGCACCTTTAAATACCACTTCAGTCATGGGTAACATCCCTACATCTTCCTCAGTAAAGAATTCATTCAGTCTCTCCGCTATCGCCTTGTCGCCTCTTAGTGCTCCTTTAACCCCTTTATCATCTAATGGACCAACTGACTCTCTCACAGGTTTTTTGCTATGAATGTACTTGAAAAGGTCTTTATTTCGCGTTTTTGCTTCCGCAGCAAGCTTCTTCTCAAATTCTCTCTTTGCCTGCCTTATCAATGCCTTGCATTTGACTTGCCAGTGCTTGTGCTGTTTCCAGGTTTCGTCGTTTGGCTCTTTTTTCCATTTCCTGAAAGATGCTTTTTTGGCAACAACAGCCTCTCTGACCTCACCATTAAACCATGCTGGCAGTTTTTTGGACTTCCTTCCACTTTTCTTAAAGCGTGGAATACAGCTGGTCTGGGCTTCCAAGATAGTATTTTTCAACAACACCCAAGCTTGATGTACGTCTTTAACCTTCGCAACTGCTCCTTTTAGTTTTTTCTTAACTGTTTTCCTCATTTTATCATAGTCTCCCTTTCGAATGTTAAAAGGTAGTACTGTGGATTTCCTTACTATCCCTCCTCCACTAATTAAATCAAAGGCGATCATGCTATGATCACTATTGCCAAGTGGCCCCAACACCCTTATCTCTTGCAGTAGATCTGGTGTTCCACTAAGGACTAGGTCTAATATGGCTTCCCCTCTGGTCGGTTCATGAACCAGCTGCTCCAAGAAGCAGTCGTTTATTTCATCTAGGAACTTTATCTCCCTAGCATGTCCTGACGTTACACTGACCCAGTCGATACCAGGGTAATTGAAATCACCCATTATTATTACTGCGTTGTAACTTTTGTTAGCTTCCCTGATTTCTTTGAGCATTTCATCATCCATTTGGTCATTCTGGCCAGGTGCTCGATAGTACACCCCCACTGCCATTGCCTTCCCCCTTTTATATGGAATTTCAATCCATATAGATTCTACAGCAGATTTTGTTTCCTGCAAAACTTTAATCCTTTCTGAGTCAATGCCCTCTCTAACATAGAGCGCAACCCCTCCACCAATTTGATCAGCTCTATCATTACGATATAGTTTGTACCCAGGTATCACAGTGTCCCACTGGTTGTCCTCCTTCCACCATGTCTCTGATATTCCAATCATATCTAACCTTTCATTTAGTGCTATATATTCTAACTCTCCCATCTTATTCTTTAGACTTCTAGCATTTGCATACAAGCATTTTAGAGAATGTATTTATTCATGTTAATTTGGCTATTGTTAGACATGGGTAAATTGGGATCTTTAAGCTCTGTCTGCTCCATACTTGAGGGTATTTGGGCTACTTTACTCTTTTGTGGAACCTCTCTGCTTTTGGTAGTATCCTTCAAGGATACATTCTTCTGAACCATCCGCTCTTTCTACTTATTGAAGAAGTAAACAACTGATTATATTTACCTATTCCACTCCATTCATTATTTTATAGACCTCTATCATATCTCCCCTCAGCCATTTCTTTTGCAAGCTGAAGAGCCCTAATGTTTTAAGCCATTCCTCATAGGGATATCCTTCCATCCCCTTTAACATTTTGGTGGCTCATCTCTGTAAATTTTCCAACTCTACTATATCCTTTTGAAGATTATAGTAATCAGAATTGCACACAATATTCAAGGTGCGGTCACTCCATGGAACTATACAGAGGCATTATAATATCCTTGGGTTTTATTCGCCATTCCTTTCCATCTAATTCCTAGCATTCTATTTGCCTTCTTGGCCGCCATTGCACAATGGGCAGAGGGTTTCAAAGTATTATCCTCGATGACCCCTAAATCTTTTTCCGGGGTGGTGATTCCTAATGCAGAACCTTGCATCATGTAACTATACTTTGGATTGTTCTTCTCTAAGGACATAACTTTGCACTTGTCCACTTTCAATTTCATCTGACATTTGGATGCCCAGTTTTCTAATTTATCAAGGTCCTCTTGCAATTTTTCACAATCCTCTTGTGTTTTACAGCTTTGAATAATTTTGTGTCATCTGCAAATTTGATCACCTCACTCGTTGTTCCCATTTCCAGGTCATTTATGAATATGTTAAAAAGCAGCGGGCCCAGCACAGATCCCTGGGGTACTACACTATTCACCTTTGTCCATTGAGAAAATTGTCTATTTAGCCCTACTCTCTCTGTTTTCTATATTTTAACCAGTTCCTGATCCACAATAGCACACTGCTTCCTCTCCCATGACTCTTTAATTTCCCCAAGAGTCTCTCATGAAGGACCTTGTCAAAGGCTTTCTGAAATTAAAGTTGTTCTACAATGTTGAAAAAGTGTATTGCTGTAACAATGTCAATGAGTACAAAGTGTTCCTGCATGAATGTGTCTTCATACTGAACAAATCTAGTATTTTTACTAATCATCAGCCTACAATTAAACACTCGACCATGATTATTTTGCTCATCATGAAGGAAAGAGGACGGTATGGATTTTGCAAGGTTCATGTCCGGCCTTGCATTTCACCATTGTTCTTGAAACAAAAGAATGTTTGGTGTTTTCTTTTTATAAATGGGATATGACAACCACCTTCATTTTCCAAGCTATCACACACTGCACAGCAAGTTGTACATGTGGCACATTTGCACAAAGCTGCCTATGACTTGCATTGTTCACTGACGGGTTTAGTTTTTCATTCAAATGAAGGTTTGTTTTCCCTGCTGAGACAATGTTCTGTAACTTGAAGATAACCAATACTTATTATCATCAGACTTCACCGTTTTGGACAATATAATTGAAGGTCCATTATTTTACTTTCATTTTACTGGATGCTACTTATTTTGAAAATTGTTTCAACTTGTTTGTTTGAATGTGATTAAACTCAAACAGGTTAATATTCACATTCCAGGCCGCCATCTTTTTAAAACACAAGCTACCCTGCTTAAAATAAGATATTTAGATTCAGTACCTCTATACAGACACTAAGCAGCACCGAGTATATTTTTAAAGAAGTCCGTGCCACTCATTATACAGAAAATGACAATCTGTCCG
The DNA here is from genome assembly GCA_033557465.1 of Ichthyophis bannanicus. Lineage (NCBI taxonomy): Eukaryota > Metazoa > Chordata > Amphibia > Gymnophiona > Ichthyophiidae > Ichthyophis > Ichthyophis bannanicus. The sequence continues at coordinate 38,396,693 of CM066050.1, read as the reverse complement.
CTATGGCAGTTATTCTGATGTAGGAATAGCAGGGCTGGATGTCCAGTTTGGATATCCAACCCATGCACAGCCATTTTCCCAATTCCGGCGCCTCTGCTCCCCACTGAGAGCACTGGAGCAGAGTGAGGGCGTGGCCTGGCACCGGGACATACAGAGGCCATTCCCTGGGAAGTGATTTGGATGCCTGGCTTATTCCACTCCGAGGGTGGAATAAGCGCCTGGCACCCCGTTGATTGTGGGCTGCAGCGCACCCTATCCCTGGTGCCACTGTGGGGGTGATGCTGGCAACTGAACCCAGCCTTGAGGGCCCCCGCCCCTGAGGGCCGGGTGGTGGGGAGAAGGGGCTGTTCCGCAGCTGGGCACTTTGTTGCTCCAGCTGGATGTGCTGGTGCCATGGCAACAGGATGCCGCTGCACTGGCACACCAGCCAGCGCTTTGGTAGGGCTGGATGGGCAGGGAAAGGCCATCTCCCGCATCTGAATTGGGGGCACATTGGGTCATCTAAGTACCCTGAGCTCCCGTGGTTGCAGAATCAGGTACAAAGTGGCTTCGATTCTGAACTGGGCACATCCGGACCATCCAGACGCCCAAAAAATGTAAGGTCTCCACATGGGTAACTACCTGAATAACTTTAGGACGGTCTTTTTGCTGTCCCAAAGATATATGGATAATGGACTGAATATCGCCACTATCTGGATAATTTCCAGGACCACCCTGACACTATGGGAGTTATTTTAGAAGCCCTGTTCATGCTTTTGACATCGGAGAACAGGCATCCAAATCATGAAGACATCACCAGAGGCATTTTAGAAGCCGGGTTTGTGGATGCCCCTAATGATGTCCAGGTTTTGATGGAAGTGTGGCTGAGGAATTCCTAAGAACCTGGATGTTGCCATCTAATCTCAGAAATGTCCTGGACGTCCAGAGTTGCATCTAAAGTTAGACCTGCTCCAGGCATGAAGAGGCATCAGGAAAATGCTTGTTTTGGTTACAAAACATCCAGAGGGTGTAGAGAAGACGGCACCATCCCCAGTGCTCTCCACAATCACAGTGATAGCAGCAGTGGGATTTGAACTCTGACCCTAGTCCATTACTCTAACTATTAGGCTATTCCTAGATGTTCATGTTCTGGAAGACTATTCTGGGGAGGTCCCACAGATGTCCGTATTGGGCACATCTGTTTGTGAAATCATGCCTGAACTTGGACATGCCTGCTTTTTTTTTCCAGACTTTCTGGCTTCGATGTCCCAGATTGCATTTGAATGTCATTTGTAAAATTTCACTTTATACAGCTAGTGCCAAGATGGTTAGAAGGAGTCTCAGCAGTACAATTTATATTGGCTCCCAGTCTCTTACCACATTCAGTATAAGCTCCTCACCCTGGTTCATAAGGCTCTTCAAACTGGCACGCCTCTATTTATCCAGTCTCTTTATTCTACATTCCCCACACTGGGTCCTCCATTCCATCCATGCTAACCACCTTCGCCTTCCTCCTGCAACGCAGGCCATCACAGAAATCACCCGCCACGCTGCCTTCTACTTTCTGGGGCCATCCTTCTGGAACACTTTGCCTCCTGCTCCCAGACTGGAACTATCAGATGTAGGTTTAAATCATTATACAAAACTCAACTCTCAAAACATAAGAACATAAGATATGCCATACTGGGTCAGACCAAGGTCCATCAAGCCCAGTATTCTGTTTCCAACAGTGGCCAATCTAGGTCATATTGTCATCCCTTTGTCATGCAGCACCTCCTGCTGGTCACAGCTGGTACTGCACCCGGGTGTAAAGTACTGGCCTTTTCAATATTTGATAGTCCTTGCCAGCACACAAATAAGTTGTGACACCGAAATCGGTTTAACTGGGTTTTATTCCCCGTCCCGTAGGATTCTTTCAAAAATATAACAATCAAATCAACATAACCCTTCTTGGGTAAACAAAGAGAACTATAACAAAATAGCTTTCCTTTCAGCAAACAAAATATGAATGGAAACAGAAATACAGCTTGTCAGGTTTCCAGATAAAGGCTTCTCTGGAGCAGTTCAGCCTTCTATCTGAGAGACTCTATTTGGTCAGCTAATATCAAACTACAGTCCATCTGTTCAACAGGCAATTCAATGTTATCCTCTATTGCATAAGGCTCATACTGCATTGGAACACTGTCCTGTACAGATGCTTCGTCACTTCTCTCCTGAGGTAGTTTGTTCAACAAACTTTCCAGCTTGTGACGTACTTGACTCTCTACAGAATGTATCTGTTTGGCTTTACCATATTCTCTGGAGTTGCTCAACCAGGAGCCTTTCCTCTGCCTCTGGTTATCAGGCAGAGTAAAGCAGTTAGCTGCCCAGCTATTAGAGAGTGGAACCTTTGTTCGGGGTTTTGTTTTAACAGGAGCTTTACAAACAGCTGTTATCTCCAACGGCAGTTTCTGAGAAGGCTTATGCCAGTTATATCCCTCTGCAGGGTTCTCTCTCACAGGTAACAAGCTTTGTTCTATATTCTGTCTGTAGCCCAGACTCTGGAGTTTTCCTGCTTTCATTAAGTTAACATTATAGGGCTTTTGTTTCTCATACAAATGCCTCTCATAGCTCAGCTTAGCATTTCTCCTCTCTGGCTCAGAATAGCTTTTCCTAGCTTGTAACTTGTGTCTTAGGGCATAGCTTCTATCAAGGCTGCTGCATACACTGTCCCTGTCTGAATTCAGTTGCTCATCTCTTTCACTTAATTGTTCATCAGACTCACTCAGACTTTCATTCAGCCAGTGTCTTCTGCCTTGCTGTAGAGACCTGGGAGATCTGTGTTCTTCCCACTCTGGGTATCTCCTCTGCCTGGGAATATCCTTTCTCCTTGGGTCTTTCAACTCACTTGGTTGCCTTGATTCTCTTAACCTCCTTCGTCTCTCAGGTCTCCCAGCTTCTTCGGCTCTTTCTGCCTGGACTGATTCCTGTGAGCTGTGCTGATTATTTACGTAATCCCCAGCTGCACCACACCCTAGCCTATTGGGGTCAGGTGGGACCTTCCTTGCCTCCCTACTGGCTGGGTGATAATTCCAGGCTTGTGACCTCACTCCCTTATACCTATTCTGATACCCTTGTGTCATGTGCTCTCTCCATACGTCACTGTTTACTTGAGGAGTAGTGTTTTTTAGCTCCACAGGGGGCTCTAGAGAGTCTGCTCTGTGACAATATGTACCTAGCAGTTTCCCCAAGAGACACAAGTTCCACAATGCTTGTACTGGGTCAAGCATTGATATCTTCGGTCACTTCTTAATAATGGTTTATGGACCTTTCCTCCAGGAACTTGTCCAAACCTTTTTTAAACCCAGCTACACTAACAGCTTTTACTACATCCTCCGGTAACAAATTCCAGAGTTTGATTACACATTGAGTGAAAAAAATTTTCTTTTATTAGTCTTAAATAGTTTACCCTGTAGCTTCATTGCATGTCCCCTAGTCTTTCTATATTCTGATAAGGTAAACAATCGATCTACGTTTACCCGTTCCACTCCGTTCATTAATTTATAGACTTCTATCATATCTCCCCTCAGCCGTCTCTTTTCCAGGTTAAAGAGCCCTAACCTTTTTAGCCTTTCTTCATAGGAGTATCCTTCCATCCCCTTTACCATTTTGGTGGCTCTTCTCTGAACCTTTTCTAAAATCGCTATATCCTTTTTAAGATACGGCGACCAGAATTGCACACAATATTCAAGGTGCGGTCTCACCATGGAACGATACAGAGGCATTATAATATCTTTTGTTTTATTTTCCATTCCTTTCCTTATCATACCTAGCATTCTATTTGCTCTCTTGGCCGCTGCTGCACACTGGGCCGAGGGTTTTAACATGGTATCCACAATGACGCCTAAATCTTTTTCCTGGGTGGTGGTTCCTAATGTGGAACTTTGCATCGTGTAACCATAGTTTGGGTTGTTCTTCCCTAGGTGCATAACCTTGCACTTGTCCACATTAAATTTCATCTGCCATTTTGATGCCCAGTCTTCCAATTTATCAATATCCTCTTGCAATTTTCCACAATCCTCTTGGGTTTTAACAACTTTAAATAGTTTTGTGTCATCTGCAAATTTGATAACCTCACTGTTATTCCACTTTCCAGGTCATTTATGAATATGTCAAAAAGCAGCGGACCCAGCACAGATCCCTGGGGTACACCACTATTCACCTTTCTCCATTGGGAAAATTGGCCATTTAGCCCTACCCTCTGCTTTCTATCTTTTAACCAGTTTCTGATCCACAATAGTGCACTGCCTCCTATCCCATGACTCTTTAGGTTTGCCAAAAGTCTCTGATGAGGGACCTTGTCAAAGGCTTTCTGAAAGTCCAGATACACAATATCAACCGACTCACCTTTGTCCACCTGATTATTCACTCCTTCAAAAAAACATAACAGATTAGTAAGACAAGATCTTCCTTGTCTAAAGTCATGTTGGCTGTCTCCCATTAGGTCATGACTATCTACATGCTGGGTAATTTTATTCTTTATGATGGTTTCTACCATTTTTCCCGGTACTGATGTCAGGCTCACCGGTCTGTAGTTTCCCGGATCACCCCTGGAACCCTTTTTAAAAATTGGTGTTACATTGGCGATCCTCCAATCTTCAGGTATTAGAGATGATTTTAATGATAGCAGACCTGCTATTAGTAATCTGTGAACTATCTCATATTTCAGTTCTTTCAACACCCTTGGATGTATGCCATCCAGCCCAGGTGATTTGCTACTCTTCAGTTTATCTAATAGTTGTAATACATCTTCCCGATATATCGATATTTCCTTCAATTGTATCGATATTTCCTTCAATAAATACCTTTGAGTTACCAGTCACCTAAATCCCCCTGACCTCTCACTCTCCTGTCCTTGGCCCCTTCCACAGTATAAATGCCTCTCTTTCCTGTCAAGATATGGTGTTCCTTTCCTTTTTCCCTCTATTGTTGTTATACTGTACTCCGCCCTGCTATGAATGTGAAGGGCAGTATATCAAATTTAATAAACATACAAGCCATAGAGTGATGCTGAAAATCCATGGGTAGTGCTTCATAGAGCAAATGCATGGATAATGGCTGCCACTAGCTGAATCTTTCACCCTGATAGTGACCAACGCCCATTATATTCCATTTTATGTCATTGTATCTCATACTTACCATTGCGGTCTGTGAGGTTCCATTTGATATACTAGTGTGTCCAACATACCCTTTAATTAATGCAAATAATTCAAGCCATAGTAATATAGATGTTAATATTTAGTAAGAGGTGTCGACATTCATCCGTTCTAAAGTGGTCCTCGCCAGCAATCAAAATGATCTGGGTAACTTTAGATGGTTAATGCTGATATTCAGTGCTAACTGCCTGAACTCAAGTCACAATCCCAGAATGACCAAATCACTACCTCTTCTCAAATGCATACGTTTTTTCCAGGCAATAAGAGAAACTACTACATGTGGGGGATGGAATTTTAAGATGTGTCCGAGTAACTCCTAAAAGTACACAAACAAATCTAGAATATCAGTCTCAATGTAAAATGGAAAAGACCAACTGGTCCTCCCAGTCTGCCAGGCCTCTTCCTGTCTAGTGTTCCCTCAGTATATGTCGTTATGTTTTAAAAAATGTGAAAAGATTAATGACATTTTACATCCTATTTTGTGTCTCCTTTCTGAAGAGATACAAAAAGCCTCAATCAAATATTTTTGTTTTTCATATTTTAGAATCTACAAAAATATTTTAGCACGCGTTATTCAAAAGTAGACTGCACTATAAAAATTAAAAGCGGATTCCAAAAAAAGTGTGTGATTTTTATGATGACTTCTCCATGTGTAAAGACTGTTGCACATGTGGAAAAGGCCTTTTTATAAAATTGTGCAACTGCGCACACGCATAAAGTACGTGCGGCGATAAGATGGCATGAGTGTTGTATGAAGGCATTCCCAGGGACATAGTTTGGGCAGAGCAGAGAGAGTGGTGATGTACACATGTATGTTTATAAAATACACGATTGCGTGTGTAGAGTACGCTCGTGTGCACACACAGTTACACTAACTTCAGCTATAAATGACATCAGTGTTTAGGCATTATCGAGTCTTGTTCTGGGAGCCTATACTGCCTTTAAAAACAGGTGTAAATCGGCCTTTTGGAACTTTTCACTTAAGTGTTGTGTTATAAAATCAGGTCCAAAGTGTTCACTAAAAACAAAACGAAATGAAATGAAATGAAACAAACCCAGAGGGAAGACCAAGCAAGTGTACAGGAAACATACAGCACCACGATACAGCAAGCAAATTTTAAAAAAAATCGCATTCACCCAAACACCTAAAAAGTCTCATAGTTTTAACACAATAGAAAAACTGAAAGATATGTAAAAGAAAACAAAACCCAAAATGAAATGATATACCTTTCCATGCACACTCCTGCGTTCTGTCATCTGGGACAGATAATCATACGAATTCCCACAAAACCAGTTCTCCCATGTCTCTCATTTCATTTATTCAGATTCATTTTTTACCACTCCTCAGCTTGCTCAGATTCCGTTAGCCTCCACTGACAAGCTATTGTTGGCCGTCTCATCTTCCTTCTCATTCTTAGCAATGCCGTAGCCAAACAATCTCCCATGTCTTTCCATCAAGTTTGTAATAATCACAATGCTGTTGTCCAAAATATCTGTCTACCCTGGACTCGTCGCTATTACCGTGGTGACTCAGTGCTAGTCATGCACAACACTTCAGTTTTTACTACTATCCTTCACTTTTTTCTCCCTCGGGGACGATACATTTTCAGAAGAAAACTGAACGGCACTCAAAATTCACTTGCCACTGTAGAGTAAATAAATACATTAAGATCATGGTGTGCACCGGTGCCAGTCTCGGCACAGCTAACTTGGCCTTTCATTCTTCCATGAGTGATAACAAAATGCCCCAGTGATCCGAGGCCTTAGCATGTACGGCCTCAGTTTTCTCTTGTAACCAATAATTTTTATGCTTAGAAATTCAAACCGGTAAAGTAATCTGTGTCAGACTTTTCCCTAGCAAAAGCACTTCTGCTTCTCTTATTTTTCCTTGCCACATGCTTCATGGTGATTCTTGTAGCTGGGGCTAATTGGTGACGCATTTTTAAATATTCAGGAGTTTGTGCAGGCACACTTGTGCTTGAAGACAAGGCGTCAGGGGAAGGCGTACACTTCTGTAAGACAATTAAAGTTGTCGTCATTATCGAGAACTGAACTCCAGTCAATAAATGAAACCTCATGAAACTCCTCATGATCCTGAAATACAGTCATTTCTCAGTTGCACATCTACAGTCTTTGTCAACAACTCGCAGAAAACATATTGTCAGAACTATGTAATACAACAAGGGGCCCTTTTACTAAAGTGCATTGTGGTTTTGCCCTAACACGCCAACAGCATGGAAAACCGTGACGTGTTAGGTGCAGCACCATCACATTAATGGCTGGGTGTGTGGACAGTATGTTCCCAGCAGTTAACGCACAGCACTGAAGCTAAACACATGCCAAAATTCGTGCAGGTGCTCGCTCTTCTACCTATTGATATAGTGGTAATTGCGCTCACGCTGTGAGCCTTGTAGTTAGCATGGGTGCCCCGACTACAAGGCCTTCATTTTGGCCACTCTCCACCACTAGCCCAATTCACGAAGCACAGTTAGCGTGGAAATCGGGCCATGCTTACTGTACTGGTCCCATACCACCAGTTACCGTGGGCCATAGCGTGTGGTTAGCAGCCGCCAAAAACTGTGCTAACTGCCCAGTGCACTTCAGTAAAAGGGCCCCATACCAGGAACATAAATAATAATTATATTGTGGAGTCACATGACGACTCTGGACATCCAGGTCATTTCTGAGATCCATTAAGTGCATAATTTCTGGCGCATGATTGTTCCTGCATGAAATGTTCTGTGCTACGGGGGAGATTCACATACTATAAATGTTTCCAGACTGAAACATGAAAAGTGTTTTGTTTAAATCAATCCAAATACAATTTTCCGAATTACAGAGATTTACAAGGGGGAATGGAAATTTCCACAGAGGCAGGTCTTGCCCGACCATGCCTAAAAGTAGGCAGCCACCTAGAATCGATTCTGACAGCTAAGGGGGGAGGGCACCAATCTGACTAGGGTACCAATACCTCAAACAAATGCTGAGGCTGGGGCTGGCCCTGCAGAGGGGTAGCCGTGTTTGTCTATAGAGTGGCAGTAATGACTGAGGCATGAGCTTTCCAGTATAAGAGTTTATTTCATCATGCATGCAAGAGAGGGCAAGAGCACGGGTCTGCTCATAGTCCCCATTCCCTAGCAAGCACATGGAAAATACGCATAAATTATCTGTATATTTTTATGCATATTTTCAGCCAACCTATGCATCGAAGCCCAACAGCTGAAAATGGCAGCATAAGTATCCATATAAAGTTACTTAACCCTGCTATTCTTCATTTAGACTTGAATAGATTAGTAATATGGACAGTGGCTAGATATTTCGGTTTTCCATATAACTTCTGTCCTAGACCACCCCAAGTCCCCCCTACTTTAAAATTCATAACTATTAGCTGTATAGCAATGCAGACAGTCAAAAGTAATGTGTTTTCTGTGCTAGGACTTTTTTCAAAAAAACACTTGTGTGGTCAGGATCAGGTGCTGACTGCATATGTGAATATTCTGCCTGTCTAGATCGATTTAGTCTCCTGTCTATCATTCAAAAGATACATCTAAAAATATCTCTTTTGAAACTTACCTGTAAAATACATCGTATGCAAGTTACTTCACCCCTCTGTCAAGAAAATCTTATAGAGTTAAGGGGCCTTTCAGTGCTGGATCATCTGTTTCCAAACTGGTACTGCCAGTTCTGAGACTGGTTCTATAACTTTCCTGAGGCTAGACCGAATTTATCATTCCTCTTGCTGCTGCCTTTTTTTAATAATGACCACATTGTGCAAGCCCTGGGCCAAGATATCTACACAATAAGTCGCCCAAATCCTGCCAATCGCTTCAATGCTGATTGCCTGGATTTAAACCTCTTTTTCCAAATGTAGATAGGGCCATTTGTTTAAATTTCTAGGGATGGCTAAGAGAGAAAGTACGATAGCTTTGCAGTTTATTACCAGGTGAACATCTGTTCTCAAAGAAATCCATTTTCTCAGCCCTTTCACCGCTCTTGTTGCATTCAGGAGGAATGACAATAGGTTATTTCTGTTCCATCCAACAAAAGAGTGTTTTTTTTCCCCTTACTTTGATTTTCAATTCTCATCCAGCCATTAGAAGAACCCCATTAATCAAACCTATCATTTCTGTCTCTGAAAACGTTCAGAATTTAAAAGCTTTTGACTAAGGTATAACATATTAATAGGAGCAATAATTTCAAAAGGCCTCTGTTGACCTTCCTCTGGCTGAAACTGCTTATTTTGCTAAATACATTTGCCACCCAGTCCTCCGCCAAAAGGAGAAGGTGGTTTTAAAGGTCATAAACTGAGCAGCAAATAAATTATAATAAAAGCATATGAAAATAAGTTAATTTGCAATAGCACTCGTTCCCATGACCTATCCGTAGTAATATGTTTGAAGTGTGGACACTGTGTACTATAGACCTTCCCCTGTTTTAGGAGTTGAGCAAGAGACCTCTTCATTGCATTGTTTGACTTTGCTTATATACTGAAAAGTGGATTATATAACGAGTAAACTCTTGAATATAATTAAAACAAGTAATACTAACAGGTATAACAAGCAGCAGTTATTTAAAGATATATTTGCAGCTCTATGACGCCTGTGTTGCCTTTTAGTCAATTAGCCCTATATAAAAAGAGCACCGTCATCTCTCTCTCTGATGGTGTGAATTTCTCACATCTGGTTCGATAGCTCTCCAAAATAATTAACAGGGCAGTAAACTGCTTTAATTGCAGGTTTTGGATTAAGCCCGTAGTTATATTAGTATGCTAATATTAGTATGCTAATTTTAATCAGGTCTTATGACAATTCTAAACAAAGCATAAGAAGCTGGTGCCGTCACTGGTGTTTTCAGAGTATATTGTCGTAAAACAAGATAAGAAGGGAGCTGGTGACATCATCAATAAGATGGCAACATAATCTAACCATTAGCTCCGGGAACATCAATCTCACTGCAATCAAAGCCAACCGTTTTATTTCATTCAATAATTTATAAACCACATTGCCAGGAACCAATAATATGCTCATCTAAAGTGATGTAATTAATATAATAAAAAACATAAAACACCACAGCACAAACAAATAAAGGCAGACACAAAAGCATCAGTGCTTCATAATCTCATCTCACAACACCCATCTGCACTACAGATTTTTGGTAAGACAAAGAATCCTCTGGTTATAACCAGAAAATGTCCACCCAGAAGAAAAATATTAAGACTTTTTTTGGCCCTGGGACAAAGATTGCCCTCCTGCCATATGGGGCTAGACCACATTAGGAGAGGAGGTGTTTTCTGATTCAGATTTGCCCACCTGCAGTGATCTGGAAAGAACCGATGTACTCATCACAAGAGACAGACATGAAAGGCTGTCATGAGGAATTGAAAAAGCGAGCTAAAAAGAAAATATCCAGTATGGCAATGGAAACCTGTGAAACAACTGCTGAAATAAAGAGAATTTTTACCAATCTATGCAACAGAATATAAGAACAACGACTTGATGGATATTCCAAAATAATTTCAAACAACTATCAAAGAATCTCCTAATATTTTTGTAGATCTTTTCCCTAAGGGTAGAACCTCTGCAGTGAATATGGGCATCATGTTATATGCTAGGCAGAAGTCAACCTCCAGGGACCCCCAGTTCTTCCCAGAGCTCCTCCCTTCAGCACCAAACCTCTCCTCACTAGTCGTCTTTATCTCCCTCCTCCTTCCTGTCTCTGCCAGTTCTGTCTCCCTATCCCCCCCCCAACCAGTCTCCACATCTCAGTCTCTTTCTCTCCCCCCCCCCCCCCCCCCAGCCAGTTCTTCTCTCTCTCTGGCTAGTCTCTACCAGATTTTCTTCACAGCCACTCCATATCAGCCTCTCTCTTTTTAGTGTCCTGCACACCCCTTATAATGGTGGGGCCAGTGGTGAAGGGTGCCAGCCCCCTAACCGGGCTGGCGGATGGGGGAAGGCCCCAATCCAGGATAGGTGAAGGGCCATGGGGAGGGGGAGTCACAAGGGAATAAGAGGAGGGGGTTAGGAGCCGCCTTTCTTCATTATGGATGGCGGCTCAAGGGATCTCTCACCCAGCGAGTTACCTCTTCCAATGACGTCAGGCAGCGGCAAACTTTGTGCCTAAATGGAAGAAGCTGGGCCAAGGAGGAATGGACGAGGCCTCACAGGACAGCGAGCACAAGCTTCAGGCCCGACAGAGACCTGAAGCCTGCCACGCGGCACCTCGGCATGTCTGTGGCAGATGGCTGCTTCAATCGGGGGAACCTGGCAGGACTTCTACAGTTTTAAGAGTGCCACTGAAAGGTGGGTATGGCACCAGCCGTTGAAAACCCACTAATAAGTGCAAGTGCTAATAAGTGCAAGTTGCAAAAGGTTAGTGTGAGCCTTTTTATTAGGAAAACTGAAAGGGGAGGGGGGTGGGTAGGGAGAAGGGAGGGACGGAGTCCCGAAGGCAGTCTGACATGCCCAGGTTATGGTCTCACAAACAGGATGGGAAGCACTGTGCTAAGATATTAGCTAACAGACTTAACAGCATATTGCCTTCTCTCATTGTGCCAGAGCAAGCAAGATTTGTGCAGGATCGGTGTTCCACTAGCAATATTATTTTTATTTATTTATTTACATTCTCTTATATACCGCGCTATTCTGCATCAGTGCGGTTTACATTGAACAAACTGAAATTACATTGAACAGGGCATTATAACTTGGCAATAACTATTTTACAGGGAACATGGGCTATGGAAGGTTAAGTGGCTTGCCCAAGACCACAAGGAGCATCTGTGGGACTAGAAACCCCAGTCCTTCCGGCCCAAGGTTGCTGTGTCCTCTAGTGGGATTTGAACCCCCGACCTTCTGGCCTGAAGTACCTTGCCCCAACCACTAGGCCACTCCTCCACTCCTGGGGAAAATGACTGGAAGTACTGGGTCCCAAACTGTTACTTAAGGGTATGTCTGCAGCTCTATGACATCTGTGCTGCCTTCCGTGACCCTTTTGTAAAATACTTGGGGGGACTGTGAACGTCCAGACTTGGACATCCTACCTAGATACCCTATGCACCAATCGTGCCTCACACCTTGCAACCTTCTAAAGTCATTTACAATAATCCTTCTAAGCCCATTTTTTATTTATTTTTATTTTATTTATTTATTTAAAGGGTATTTCTATCCCGCCTTATCTTTCAATCAAGGCGGTGTACACTGCAAACAATCAAGGAGATGGCATTTGTTTTCGGGTAGTCTTGTACTGTACAGTGGTTGTGTATGCGTGTAGGTAGGTTGATTAGTGTGCGCTATTTATAGCATGAGCTTTATACAGTGTTTTGTACAATGAGCGAGCAGCTAAGTCGTTAGTCCGTGGCTGTATCTCCCATTATGTGTTTGAGCTGTAGTGTTCCAGGAAGAGCAGAGTCTTTAGTTGTTTCCGAAAATCCTTAGTGTCTTCCATGGATCGCAGTTCGTCAGGGAGTGCGTTCCACATTTTAACTTGGATGTGCAGTTTGATGCTACAGGAATATGCTGGAGAGATCTTTTGTATTTGAACTTTTGATGTTGTATTTTACTATTGTATATTACTGTTTAATTTTCCATATAAGCCACTGTGGTCTATTCATAGAATAGCAGTAGATCAAATCACAATATGAATTTATGGAATGCTTCATTATTCTAAAACCTGAGTTGTTAACTGCTGTTGAGTCAATGTCAACTTTTGGTGACCTTGTGAATAAATTGTCCATGTTCTGACTATCCCTTGGATGTGACCGAAAATAGATTGCAGGTCTTTCTTCGACATAGTAAGCTTACAGCACCTGGTATTCCATGGTGGTCTCCGTACCAAGTACTAACTAGGCCCAACTCTGCTTAGCTTCTGAGATCAGACACAACTGGACACACTCAAGGTGTCAAGAATAAAGTATGCAGAAAAAAAATGTATACTTTCTATGGAAATTTGTAACAAGGAGATAATGAATTGGAAAAAAAATAAATATTCTCTATTCTGTAACCATGGAGCTAGCAGTGAACTTGACTGACATTTCTTTTTAATGTTTACAATTGCCACCATTAGAAATTAACTCAATTTTGAATATGTTTGCATAAATTAGTTTAAAAAATGTGAACCCGACTTTCACATGTGTGTTTATTTTCTGGTATTAATTTTACATTGGAAAGATTAAATTTCCACTTTAGTAGTTAAAGTGTGCATATTGGTGAATAATCAACTTTAGCTTGCTTCAGGTTCTGTTGTCCCTCTTTGCCCATTATGGTAAGAAGACATAAAATGTCTGTCTTCCATGTCTCAAGTAATTATTCATTTTTATATCTAATTCTATTGAATTCCGAGCATGAATCATTTAATGGGGCTCAAGTGAAATTTCCCTACAGGGCTGTAGGTTTGGCAGAGAGGTGAAATTCATGCTTGAAAAGGTGAACAGTTGATTTGACGTTTCCTGATGTGTATTTCCCATCTATGCAGGAGACATGCAAGGTTTATGTGTGGGACAAAGTTGGGTTCTGCTGAAACAGTGCTTGACCTTGCAATAGCAACCTGTTAATGTGAATCTTAATTGAATAACCATGCCACCTCATTAAGATTTCATATACGATTTCGAAGAGTTTGCTCCAGTTTCTATGGCTGCTGATACCACGTACTTCAGATGTTCATCAAAAGACCTCATTGAAACTTGACAACCTATTCGCCCTGACTGTGAATTCATAAATTAGGAAAATCACGATTTTTTTGGAGATGGATGCATTATATAAAATTAAAGGACAAATCTACATCAGAGACCATAAGATTTGACAAATTGTGCTTCACACCTTGCAACCTTGTAAAGTCATTTACAATAGTCCCTCTAAGCCCATTTTAACTTGGATGTGCAGTTTGACGTTACAGAAATATGCTGGGGGGATTTTTTGTTTGTATTTGTACTTTTTTATATTGTATTTCAGAATTGTATAGTGCCTTTTAATTGTCATCATAAGTCACTGTGGTCTGTTCATAGAACAGCAGTAGATCAAATCGGAATAAATACTTAACATGAACTTGTTCCAATTAAACAACAAATACCACTTATTCCTCCGTTATTACCAGGTTAGTTAGACACTAACTCAATTACACCTCCTCCATATTTGACTACCTTTGTAAGAGAATACCCTAATCCGCAACACAATGCATACTGAACATATGTAAATAGTTCCAGTTTATATTTCCGTATGTTATCCAAGTTGCCTTTCCTGTTCTCTGTAAAGCCAAACTGCTTGATGTTATGGTCCTTTGTTTTTATGTAAACCGCGCTGATGCTAAATAGTGCGGTATATAAGAGATTGTAATAAATAAATAAATAAACAAAGACACAACTGGAATTGATTTTAAATCCACCAAAAGGAAATTCATCTGGCAGCGCTCCTTGCAACTGAATATTGTTCAGGAGAATAGAACAAGGTTCTCAGTCTGCATATATAACTCTGAAAGTTTGTCCTTTACCTCATGATGAAATCCCAGTTCCCCAGATGCAGTGGATGAATTTATCCCTTTGCCCTACAACTAAAAACCAAGCAAGCCATAATTATATAAGTCATGTATGGTGAGACGCTCCTGTTGGGCTCACTGTTTAGGAGACTTTGAAGTTCTGAACATTTCCCTTTTCTCTCTCCCCTACTAGAAGTTTGATGTTTTCTTAATACATTTTTAAATATTAAATTACATTTTATTGCAGCATATGTTACAAGGAAAAATTAGTTACAGAGATCAATGCGCTGCTTAATAAAGAGCACAGTTTATAAGAAAAAAATTCCGAGTGCAGGAGGGGGCTAAGATAGCGGCTTTCGAATGTTAAAACCTTTTTCCTCAGGTTCTGATCTGACCTGAAGAAGAAAATTTTAACCTTCGAAAGCTAGTCCAAGAACATATTAATTTAGTCCAATAAAAAGGTGTCACCTTATTTTCCTGTTTTTTGTTTTGTTCTGATTTTTGGGCATTTTTTCATATTCATGTCATCTATTTATTCTTTTAGCGTGCATTGTACATGTGTTAGGCATTCAAGTGCATAAATTGATTGACAAGTGTCTCCAGCAATCCGGACTGATCAGACACATAGCAGAGAGCAGGGAGGTAAGCTCCTCCCCACTCCCAATGGAGTCCTCCAATCAGGCCAGCGACAAGACCTTGCTGCATACCCAGCTTTAAAAACTCTGCCATGCTGCTCACCGGCCCTCTCCAGCATGCTGGACTGATCGGGAACACAACAGATAGCAGGGAGATAAGCTCCTCCCCGCTCCCAACGGAGTCCTCTAATCAGCCTGGTGATATTCAACCTTCTAACAACATAAATTTCTGCTCCACCTAGGCGCGCCCACGCCTAAGGGCCCTTTGGCGAGGCCCTTAGGCGTCAGCCAGTGATGAAACCCCATCACAGCCAACAGGACAAAAGAACTGTGATGACATTAATCAGCTACAACCAACGCACAGATGCTATCACAACAATATAAATAAGTTACACTTGTATTACACCTGAGAGACTCAGTTGATTTTGTACACAGTCGACCTTTACTATGTATTTTGCTATGTAAAACCTACTATATGACACCGCATAATATCAATAAGATATCATATACTGTTGACTTAAATGTATTTGTCTGCAACTAATCACAGATCAAACAAGCTGCCAAAAAACTCTCTGCCTCAACTAAACTAACCTCATACTGACAAGCCACCCTGTTCATTATATCCACACATTAGCATACCAAAATTTACATTATGTACTAACATTCATACCCATGCCCCACTCCAAAAAGCTACAGACATCCTTCTTGAAATTACCCCAGCACACTCAACCCAAATTACAAGCATCTTCATTTATTGATCACCACACAAAATAACTCTACAATTAATACAAGTATGGCAATCCCCAGCAAAATAACATCAAAGGTTCTAATTCTCTGCTACATGCTAATTGCTGCTTCAGTGACTATTCATGGTCTAAAGCATTCATATGCCTACACTATACCCTCTATCTATAACCCAAACAGATACCTTTACACCTCCCACTACCATTATATTGGACACAGCCACGGCAAACCACAATAGACTGATCAACATAAGAATAAACCCAACTCTTCTATCAGAAGCTAATGTGATAACTTCTAAGCCTGAACACCTTTTCAATGCCAGATCAATGAGAAATAAACTACCAATATTTCAGAACCTCCTTTCAGAACACACCCCAGACATCATCTGTATCACTGAAA
This sequence comes from Ichthyophis bannanicus, assembly GCA_033557465.1. Classification (NCBI taxonomy): domain Eukaryota; kingdom Metazoa; phylum Chordata; class Amphibia; order Gymnophiona; family Ichthyophiidae; genus Ichthyophis; species Ichthyophis bannanicus. The sequence goes on along the minus strand of CM066050.1, from coordinate 38,380,279 downwards.
CCTGGTTAACAGAAACTGACACAGTTACAATCAACCAACTGAAGAGTCCAGGATATGAAATCTTCCACACCCACAGGTCTTCAAAAAGAGGAGGAGGCGTGCTCATCCTCAAAAGAATCACTGAAACTATTCTTAGTAACCTCTGATAACATGGAAAATATAGATATTCTCACCATTAATATAAAACCATTCCAAATATGCCTAATTTACAGACCGCCCGATAACTTGGATAGACTATTGGAACTCCTTGGCACCGCTACTGATACAAAACCCCCAATCTTACTCGTGGACTTTAATCTACCCTCTCTGGCGCAAAACCAAATGGAGGCATTCTTAAATTCCATTGATGAGATGGACTACATACAAATTATAAACAGGAACACACATCTTAAAGGGAATGCCCTAGACCTTATTTTTCTACCCAGTCATCTTATCTGCACATATGATCCCTCAACTCTGGACATTCAACCTATTCCATGGTCAAATCATCACCTCATAAAATTCCAAATTCCCTTCCATGACACTGTCTCAAACACACCCCCTCACCACCAACATTTTAACAGATTCAAAAAATTCAACACGGAAGACTTTTTGAATCAAACATAAGATATGCCATACTGGGTCAGACCAAGGTCCATCAAGCCCAGTGTCCTGTTTCCAACAGTGGCCAATCTAGATCATACGTACCTAGCAGTTTCCCCAAAATACACAGGTTCCACAATGCTTGTATTGGGTCATGCATTGATATCCTGAGTCCCTTCTAATAATGGTTTATGATAAGAACAATCCAGTACCTCTCTGAATACCCACAAACATTGACGCCACCCTAACATTTTGGAATACCACCATTGCTAATGCAGCCACATTAAATCAGACTCACATGCAATCACTACATAGAAAAAAAAAGACAAAATGCCCCATGGTTCCAACCAGAAATAAAACATCTAAGAGCAAAGCTGAGCGCAAATGGCACCAATCAAAAAACAAAACCCTCCATTCCATCTACCTAAATACCCTTAAACTATACAAAGAACGTATCAATGAACTCAAGAAAAACTACTTCTCTAATCTTCTAACAAAATCCCTACACCGCCCAAGAGAACTGTTTGGAATTGTTCAATCCCTAACTAACCACACTTCCAACAAAGTCTCGACTGACCATGCAATATCACCACAGACTCTGGCCAACTACTACATGAATAAACTAAAACAACAGTCATCCCCCATTTTATCCCAAAACATTGCCCACCCTGAACAAATTACACATTGGTCTACCTTCTGCCCAATATCAAAAGACATATTGAAAAACATTTTCTTCAAACTAAATACCACCACTTCTTATTTTGATCCATGTCCAGTACACTGGATAAAATCATCTAACACTGAATTAATCTCATTTATACTCTCTATCATCAACCTCTCTCTCAAGAGCGGGACTCTACCAGCTTCCCTTAAACATGCACAAATCCTCCCCATCCTTAAAAACAAATCCAGTGGCAAAAGCTCCCCAACCGCATACAGACCCATCTCAAGCCTTCCACTCATGACAAAACTAATGGAAAAAACAGTCCAAATCCAACTACAGGATCACATTGACTCCTTTGCCCCTTTAGACGAAGAGCAGTATGGTTTCCACCCCTACCATGGTATGGAAACACTCCTTACAGTTCTAATCGACACTCTTGCAAGAGAAATTGACAACTCGAAGCAAGCATTTCTACTCATCTTTCTCAATATTACAGCGGCATTTGACAGCGTCAACAATCACATAATGCAAAACAGACTACAACAGATAGGGATGAGGAAAATCATTTAAATGCAGTGTCTGAGTTCCCTGAGTTAGAATCGAACAACAAATCTCGGATACATATAAACAAGAACAAGGTCTCCCCCAAGGCTCAGCCCTTTCCGCCCTACTATTTAATATTTACCTGCAACCCATCTGCTCCATCTTTAAAAGATTCTGCGTGTTCGGTGGTATAACCTAGTGTGCTGGACGCGGATTTTTCGTGACCTTTTGGAGGACACTTCAGAGGTAGTGCCCTTGGCTATTTTAGATGAGATGGCAGCCCCACGGCATCGAATGGTACTGGTGCATGTAGGAAGGAAGCAACTCCCTGTGGCTTGTAAGCACTCGGTGTTTTGGAATGCCCTGCACGCAGCGTGGGAGGCGCTTTGCTGCCACAGGGGAGGACGTGGCAGGGTGACTGATTGTATCCCAATTGGTGGAAATCCGGCTTTTCCACCTGACTGTGGGGCTGCTGTGGCGACCGTTTGGGCGTCTAAGGGAGTGAGATTCGTTGGGCATCTCCGGATGGCAGATGCGGCAGAGGTGGATTCGTTTGCTTCGTTGCGGAGGCGGTACCACTTAGAGCCACGGGATTTCTACTTTTATTTACAGGTTCGACACTACATTGCTGCGCTGAGGCTGGACTACATGGAGGTGTTAACGAGGGAAGGGATGTTGGAGTTGTTTAAAACCTTGGAGGGGAAGATTACCATTGGGGCTATGGCTAGGGTGTTATACGCTGCGGGGAAGGATGTATGCTTGGCTGGCTTAGCAGAGAAGTGGCGGAAAGATGGTGTCCTACAGGCCACCATTGAACGGTTATGAGGCGCGTTTGCGGGAATTAAAGCTATCTCAGAAACAGTGCAATTGCAGGAAATTCAGTATAGGTTTTTGTGGAGAGCTTATGTACATAACATGTGGGCGGCAAAAGCGGGTTTGTCGACAACAGATCTCTGTAGCCTCTGCAAGGTAGAAAAAGGGGGTTTTGCCCATCGATTCTGGTTTTGCATCCATATTCAGGGGTTCTGGTTGGCTGTGGGTCGATTGCTGGAGAGGTGGTTACAAACTAAAGTGGAATTAACTCCTGAATGGTGCCTATTTGGATCTTGTGAAGGAGTGCAACCCCTTTGGGACAGTGGGTGGAAGCTGTGTGCAAAAGGCTTTTTTATTGTAAAATTATGTATACTGCGGGGTTGGCTGAAAGAGGCTGCGCCTGCAGTGGAGGAGTGGGCGAGGGCCATGCGGGAGCTGATGGAAATGGAGCAGCGTACGGCTTGGCTGCTAGCTGGAGGGGCATGGAAGCAGTTCACTAAGGTGTGGGGGCCCCTGAGAGATCCAGCCCCCTAAGATGAGGTAGATAGTGTGAGAGGACTGATAGGATTGCTTGGATTTGATTGGGGAGCTACGGGGGGGGGGGGGGGAGATGAGGGTGGATGGGGGGAAGGGCGGGGGGTGGGGAGGGGATTAGAAGGAGGGATCATTTAGGCTTTGTGGCGGGGTGCCACGTGTATGCTATTGTGTGGCTTGCAGTAATAATAAGGGGAAAGGGGAAGGGGCTGGCTGAGGGGACAATATTGTGATGTATATTTGTTTCACTGGTTGTTGTTTTTTGGTTATGTCTTTGTTTCTGTAGTTGTTGATGTTTACATTTATACCAATAAAAAATGATTTACTTAAAAGATTCTGCGTAATCTACTATATTTACATGGACAACATAATGATCTATCTCCCATGGGACATTTCGAACCCCTCAACCAAAATTCTTGCCGACTGCTTCTCAGAAATTACAAAATGGCTTGAGAACCACAAACTCTATATTAACTTCACAAAAACGGATGCCATGTATGTCACCAGAAACCAGAGCTTCTCCCTCCCTACATCAATCAAAATCAGTGACATTAACATACCAGCTAAAAATAAGATCAAATACTTAGGGATAATTATTGAGCGCTGCCTTAGCTTTACATCCCATATAAAGCAAACAACTAAAAAGATATTTTACAAGCTCAAACTCCTCAAACAACTCCGTCCACTACTCCACCCCCACGATCTTAGATCAGTAATCCAAGCAATGATTACCCCACACCTCGACTTTGCTAATACTGTCCTACAAGGTATCAATAAATATGATTTAAGACGACTTCAATTCACTCATAACGTGGCTGCAAGAATAACGATGAACATCAACTCTATGGAACACATCACTCCAACTTTGCACGCACTCCACTGGTTACTCATACATAGCCATATAAAATACAAAATCCTTGTAACCACATTCAAACTAATTAATTTCATTGCCCCCTCACATCTATCTACACTTATCTCCAAGGAAAACAACAATCATTCACAACGCTCTCGGAACAAAAACAAACCCACCCTCCCAATAGATTTCAGGAATTCCAGAAAGATAACAAATAATAAGGCCTTCTCCCACACTGCACCTAATCTCTGGAATGCTCTCCCTGATCACCTTAGAGAACGAAACGACCTCCAAACATTTAGAAAGAACCTCAAAACTCATCTATTTACTTTACATTTTGGCATTCACGACCAACACATTACTACAGTATCAACACCACCGTCTTCCATGCAACACTACCAACTTCCCAAGCATAACTGCAGGGCACTTCACGTTACCACACATTGATATGTATATAGTTCTTATTAACTCACCCTAAGTGTGAACCTTCATGTTCATCCATATTTTGATGGATTACTAATTCAATGTACATAGTTAAAATGTTCTATGTAATCGAGTACGTACCTGTCCACATACTACTCAAATCATTGTTATATGTAAACCGCAATTGATCTTTGGAAATCACGGTATAAACATTTTTGATAAATACATAAAATAAATAGGGGTATCCTTCCATCCTCTTTACCATTTTGGAGGCTCTTCTCTGTACCTTTTCTAATAATGCTATATCTTTTTTAAGATACGGCAACCAGAATTGCACACAATATTCAAGGTGTGGTCGCACCATGGAACGATACAGAGGCGTTATAATATCCTTCGTTTTATTCTCCATTCCTTTCCTTATGATTCCTAGCATTCTGTTTGCCTTCTTGGCTGCTGCCGCACACTGGGTGGAGAGTTTCAACGTGTTGTCTATGATGACACCTAAATCTTTTTCCTGGGTGGTGGTTCCTAATGTGGAACCTTGCATCATGTAACCAAAGTTGGGTTGTTCTTTCCTAGATACATAACTTTGCATTTGTACACATTAAATTTCATCTGCCATTTGAGCGTCCAGTTTTCCAATTTATCAAGGTCCTCTTGTAGTTTTTCACAATCCTTTTGGGTTTTAACAGCTTTGGCTAATTTTGTGTCATCTGCAAATTTGATTACCTCACTTGTTATTCCTATTTCTAAGTCCTTTACAAATATGTTAAAAAGCAGCAGACCCAGTACAGATCCCTGGGGTACTCCACTATTCACCTTTCTCCATTATGAAAATTGTCCCAACCCTCTGCTTTCTATCTTTTAACCAGTTTCTGATCCACAATAGTACACTGCCTCTTATCCCATGACTTTTTAATTTCACCGAGAGTCTCTCATGAGGGACCTTGTCAAAGGCTTTCTGAAAATCTAGCTTTACTATATTGACCAGCTCGCCTTGGTCTACCTGTTTATTCACACCTTCAAAAAATATAACAGATTAGTTAAACAAGACCTTCTTTGGCTAAAGCCATGTTGGCTTTCTCCCATTAAACCATGATTATCGACATGTTCAGTAATTTTGTTCCTTATAATGGTTTCTACCATTTTGCTCAGTACTGACATCAGGCTCCCCAGTCTGTAGTTTCCCAGATCATTCCTTGAACCCTTTTTAAAAATTGGCGTTACACTGGCCATTCACCAGTCTTCAGGTGTTACAGATGATTTTAATGATAGTTCACAGATTACTAATAGTAGGTCTGCAATCTCATTTTTCAGTTCTTTCAACACCCTTGGATGTATATCATTAGGTCCAGGTGATTTGCTACTCATTAGTTTATCAAATAGTTGTAATACATCTACCCAGTTTATCAATATTTCTTTCAAATCTTCTGATGCAACACCTTTAAACACCATTTGAGTCATGGGTAACTTCCCTATATCATCTTCAGCAAACAATTCAGTCTCTCGTCTATGGCTTTGTCCCATCTTAGGGGTATGTTTACTAAACCAGGCTAACAGTTAACCTGGGCTATATTATTCAATGGGACCTAGTTGCAGATAGCCCGGATTAACCGTTAGCCCCGTTTAGTAAACATACCCCTTAGTGTCCCTTTTATCTCTCTATCATCTGATGTTCCAACTGACTCTCTCATAGGTGTTTTGCTACAAATGTACTTGAAAAAGGTTTTATTATGTGTTTTTGCTTCCACAGCAATCTTTTTTCAAATTCTCTATTTCCCTGCCTTATCAATGCCTTGCATCTAACTTTCCAGTGCTTATATTTCCAGTTTCCATTATTTGGCTCCTTTTTCCATTTCCTGAAAGATGTTTTTTTTGGCTACAACAGCCTCTCTGACCTCACCTTTAAATCATGCTGGAAGATTTTTATTTATTTATTTATTTAGACTGATTTGTATACCACCTTATCCTACAATCAAAGTGGTCACATCACAATTGGAGGGTTACATTATACATGAGGGTACTTAACAACATTATACATTGCACTTATAGGTCTAGTTGGGGTGGGTATTGAGATGGTGGAGGTAGTTGCATTGAAGTAGTTGCACTGAGGTAGCTGCATTTTTGGACTTCTTTCCACTTTTCTTAAAGTGTGGAATACAGCTATTCTGGGCTTCCAAGATATTATTTTTAAACACCATGCTTGATGTAAATCTTTAACCTTTGATTTAATAAATGGAGGAAGGATGGCAAGGAAATCCATAGTACTATCTTTTAACTTTCAAAAGGGAGATTATGATAAAACGAGGAAAGTAATGAGGAAAGTAGATAAGAAAAACTAAAAGGAGCAGCTACGAACACAATCATGCTATGATCACTATTGCCAAGTGGCCCCAAAACCCTTATCTCTGGCACCAGATCTTGTGTTCCACTAACGACTATTTCCAAAATGGCTTCCCCTCTTGGTGGTTCATGAACCAGCTGCTTCAAGCAGCAGTCATTTATTTCATCTAGAAACTTTATCTCCCTAGCATGTCCTACAGTTACACTGACCCAGTTGATACTGAGATAATTGAAATCACCCATTATTATTATTGTGTTGTAACTTTTGTTAGCTTCTTGATTTCTTTGAGCATTTCATCATCCATTTTTTCGTTCTGGCCAGGTGGTCACTGCCTTTGCCTTCCCCTTTTCACATGGAATTTCAATCCATAGAGATTCTACAGTGTATTTTGTTTCCTGCAAAATTTTAATGTTGTGTGACTCAATGCCCTCTCTAACATAGAACGCAACCCCTCTACCAATTTGATCTACTCTGTCATTGCGATATAATTTGTACCCAGGTATCAGTATCCCACTGGTTGTCCTCCTTCCACCAGGTCTGAGATACCAATCATATCTAACCTCTCATTTAGTGCTATATATATATTCTAACCCTCCCATCTTATTTTTTTTTACTTCTAGCATTGCACATAAGCATTTTATTCATATTAATCTGGTTATTGGTAGACAGGGATAATTTGGAATATTTAAGCTATGTCTGATCTGTACTTAAGGGCATTTGGGATTGACATCATTGAAATAACCCTTATTAGCCGTGCATTTTTCCTTGCTAAAAAGGTGCCAGTACCCATATGCAGGGCTCTTTCCTTAATACACGAGGATCATGGGTCAGTCTTAACGGGCAATGATAAAGGTTCCAGTACTCTGGACCACCATGTATCCCCTCACAAATAGTCCTGCTTATTAATCAGTTTTTTAGGAAAACCTTGTTAGGCTTTGAGGAAAAGCAGAGAGATAAATGAATTCTCTTGATGTTGCTAGTCTGATCAATATTTCAGATTCCTCCAACTCCATATTTCTTAACTCTCTCTTGAAGGCACTTCTATCGAGTATGGTTTTCAGACATTCATAATGAATATGCATGAGATAGATTTGAAAAGACTGGTGGTAAATGAGATGCTCACAAACTTAAGTCAGATGAGCTCTCTCTTCTACTGGGTTAGGAACGAGCGGTTCAATATCCTTGTATATCCTTTGGTTCTTTTATGTTCCTTTTGGTGGTTGAAATATAGCATCATTTTATATTTTAATTTTCTTTTTTATTTGTATTTATTTTTACCCTAGCTTGCCTTCTGATTAATTTAGGCACCTTAAAGTCATTGGCTAATCTATATATTTGGTATACTTTTCTTGTTTCAGTAGTTGGCTTTTACTAATGTTTTCTGGGATATCATTTTCTTTTATGTAAGCAATTCACTCATAAAGTGCATAAATTAAAAAAAAAAAAACAGTGATCCCTACAATCTTTGATAATGCCAATTACAAACCAAGAAATACAGGATTTTTAAAGATAGAGCTTTGATAGTAACAGAAAGGGGAGGGGGCTTTAAATCAGAAAATAACCATTCAAAGGGGCATGTTTAAAGAGTGCACCAATAATATTAAGTGCATCTGTGCTAACAGCAACATTCAGTTCCTGTGCCCTCAAAACACCCACGCTAGCTGTGATGTACCATTAATGCCCACGTTCTGCCACAACTCGCCCAATCACACACTACCCAATTAGCATGAGATTTTTAACATGGGCTACACACTAACTTTAAGCACAGCATGCTTAATGCACACTAAACCCCATGCTAATGGTTTTGTAAACATGCCCCTTTGAATGTTATCTGCATTTCTGCTTGCTACTCATCTGTAGGAAAGTTAAATAAAGAAAGCAATTCCTCGCACCTTTGTTCCACAGGGAACCCTCATGCAGCCAATTTACCACAAAGGGAAGCTACAGTATAAAAAGCAGAACTGCCATAATAGTTGCTTCGAATACATAGTAACATAGTAAATGACACAGATATAGACCGAGTCCAACCAGTCTGCCCAGCTGAGTTTCTTCCTCTGGTTTTTGACCAGTTTGGGCAAATAAGAACACAGATTTCTATATGGTAAATAATCACAGCTCTCCCTTCACACCCATTCACACACACACATCTCTTCCTCCTGACTTCTCAACCCCCACCCACCACTGGCCTCCACATTTTTCCCAAGCATGTTCAAAATCTGCCACACTGCTGAACTCCATTGTCTCTACTGATAGAGCCTGAAATAGCCTATCATTTTCCTTTTTAATTCTGTCAAAACCAAATAGTTGATTCAACACTCGGGCTGCCTCCTATGTTTTCTAACAAGTTTATTTTATTTATTTCACACTTTTTATATACCACTTTTCTGGATAGTCAAAGCAGTTTACACAAAACAACAAGGTGAATTCATTTGCGTTTGGAAATACAATGAACTAGGTAGGTACAATCAAATTTGATACTGTATAACAGAGAACAACAAAGTTAACTTTTTATATAAGGCAACAAGTGATGAAGTAGGTAGGTACAACGTGGTATTGTCTTTTGGAAGCAGGGTGCACTTCATGTTTAGTTGTTGATATCAAACCCATAGTGTTGAATGAATAAGTATGTTTTGAGGTTTTTTTCTAAAAAGTCTTGGAGTTTCCGTAAATTGCAGGGTTTCAGGTAGGGAGTTCCAAATTGAGAGGACAAAGTGAATAAAGGCCCTATAATATGTTTGTTGGTTGCTTTTTGTTTAGAGCGTTGGGATCATGAGTAGGTTTTGATTGCAGGATCTTCGTACTCTGGATTCGGGTGCTATACTGATTAGTGGTTTGAGACTGTTTGCTTGTAGTATTTTGAAGAATGTTGTGATGTCTTGAGACTATAGGTAGCCAGTGTAGGTTCATGAGTATGGGTGTGATATGTTCATGTCTTGATGCACATGCGATCATCCTAGCTGCAGTATTTTGGGCCATTCAAAGGGAAAAAGAGCGTGTCTTGGGAGGCTTGATAGATGATATTGTGGAAATCTAGGTGGGAGCTATAATGGCTTGGGCTACGGAGATGAAGTCAATCATGTAAAGTAGTGGACAGAGGTTTGGTATGATTTTCATTTTTTGGTAGATTACATTTGTTCATTTTATGTTGGGCTGCATGTTTAGGTTCTGATCAAGTGTAACTCCTAGGTATTTGACCTCAGATTTCACAGTCAGTTCCACGTCTTTTGATATCTTAGCCGGGGGGATGAACTTTGGGTCTTTCGTGATGTGTAGAACTTCTGTTTTGCTGGGGTTTACTGAGAGATTCATATTTGTTAGGGACTGCATGACATCGTTGAAGAAGGTGGTGATGGCTGAGTAGTGTGGAGATTGTGTAGAAAATGGAGTGTATATCATTATGTCATCTGTGTATATGTGATAAGATATGTGATGTGCTTTTAAAACATCACAGATGGGCTGTATGTAGATATTGAAGAGCAAGGCTGACAAGGCAGAGCCCTGTGGAGCTCCTTGCTGTTGTATAAATGGGAGAGAAGTTCAGGTGCCGATTCTGACTTGTTGCTGTCAGTCTGTTAGATAGTATTTGAACCAGTCTATGGTTGTGCTATGGAGGCCAATCTCTTGCAGTCTTATGAGGAGCGTGTGATCGTGTATGAAGTCGAAGGTGGAGGAAATTTCTAGGAAAATCATTATGAATCCTTGTCCTGTTTTTGAGATTCCTCTGATTATGGTATTCAGTAAGTAAGTTAGCAGTGTTTCCATGCTATGCTGTGGCCTCAAGCCATGTTGATTGTCGAGAGGTGCATGCATTTATGTGATCGTGGAGTTGTTGAACCACTTTTTTTAAACTATCTTGGCTATAAAGGGGATACTAGTGATAGGTCTGTATGAGTTGGGTGCGGATGGGTCGAGCTATAATGGCTTGGATTGTAATGGAGTGTAGATTTCTTTGGTATTGGTCGAATTGAGGAGTTTTTCAGTGCAGAGGGCACTTCTGTTCAACATTTACATGCTACCCCTCTGCGACATTTTCAAAAGGCATAATATTAAATACCACATCTATGCAGATGATATTATGCTTTATACACAACTAGATACTGCCGACCCTCAATATACACTGCTCGAAAATTGCCTGGATGAGATGTTAAGTTGGCTACAGAAAAACAACATGACAATCAACCATAAGAAAACAGAAGTCATGTACATATCCAGTAAACCAAACTTCAACCCCCCCCCCCCTACAATCACACTGTGCAACAACACGTACAACACGAAAAATGAAATCAAATATCTAGGAGTCACACTCGACTGCAACCTAAAAATGGAGACACACCTACGCAAAACGAATAAAGCCATCTTCCATAAACTGAGAGTGATACAACCACTAAGGAAAATAATAGAACCCGGTGATTTTCGGTCGGTAGCGCAAGCTCTCATTATACCGCACCTAGATTACTGTAATGCCATCTTACAAGGTCTGCCTAAAAAATCACTAAATATCCTTCAGATGGCCCAAAACGTAACAGCCAGGATCATAATGGGAACAAGCATTGCTGAACACATTACCCCCATTTTAATAGAGCTACATTGGCTTCCAATTGCAGCTAGGATACAATACAAGATATTAGTGACCACCTTCAAACTAATAAACAACGTATCCCCATCATTCCTATCCTCACTGATCAGCATGCAACCTACAAATAGGGACAGAAGAACCATCAACTCGGGAACCCTGCAAGTCCCCACCAACATCAGAACAGTGAAAACAAGTACGAGTCGTAGAGCTTTCTCATTTTCTGCGCCAACTATCTGGAATCAACTCCCGTGTGAGCTGCGCCTAACCAAGGACATCACCAAATTCAGGAAAGAGCTAAAAACTCACCTATTCCGATATCATTACAATCAACTATGACCATCAACTGCGAGAGATTTTTAAAACTGCTATATGTATAAATATGTAAATATGTATATATAAATGTAAGAATGTATGATTCATCCCCGAAGACGCTAACCATGTGTGCTGTGACCTCAGATCTATGTATATACCACCCCCCCCCCCAAGTCTTGATTGACAATCCCCCAAAGATGAATCAAACCGCTGCTGATCGCTGGAAGTAGCGGTATATAAGTGTGTAGTAAATAAATAAATGTAGCCTTGTGAAAGGGAAGCATTTACGATTGTTTGTATTATTGGGGGATAATTCAGCTCTGGTGTTTTTAATCCATGATACTGGTCATGGATCAAGTGGGGAAGTGGTGGTGTTGATGACTGAGATGGTGCTGTCAAGTACCTCAGTTTTGATCATTCTAAAGGAGGTCAGTCTGTGAGTGTGATGTAAGATTGTTGTGGTGTTGGGACTGTTTATGTTGTTTACTTGGGATGAGTTTTATTTGATGTTGAGGTAGTTCACCATGGCTTGAGGACTAAGGTGGGAGATGTTCCTTTGTTCATTTTCTTGCTTGGTGTCTTTGGTTAGTGAGTTCATTATGAGGAAGAGCTCTCTTGGGAGGTTTAGAGATTTCAAAAGGATGTTTGTGTGTTATTCTCTTCGGCACTTGTTTAGGAGTAGGCTGTATTCTTTCTGTTTGGTTAGATATGTTTTCTTGAGGGTGCCGTCTTTTATTTTCCTCCAACTCTGTTGAATGTGTCTGAGTTTTCTTTTCAGCTCTTTTGCTTCATTGGAGTACCATGGTGCGTGTTGTCATATGGTAGTCTTTTTATTGATCTTTTGTTGTGGGGCCTTTGCAGAGAAGGATATAGTAGTCCAAATATTTATTAGTTTATCTAGGTCTTTTGGATGTGCCTTCAGAAGTGGACATCTCATTTAGGAAGGACGGAGTCTTTCTTGAAATGTTCCTTACTGTTGTATTGGGGGAAGGCCTTGTGTGTGTGGTGACTCGGGTTATGTCAGGGTGATTATGGCATGGTCTGACCATGGTACTGTTGACATTTCAGGTTGCAGGTTGTCAGGTTGTGATAACATTTGGACAGGACAAAAATAAGATCTAGGGTACCCCCTTTGTCGTGTGTGGGTTCCTGTATTTGTTTGAGCTGGAGTGCTTCCATTGCATCGATGAAGGATGTACCTTTTTTAGGAGCCATGGAGATGAGATTCAGGCCGCCTAGTAGGAAGTAGTGTTTGATGCTGCATGAATACAGGCTTCCTCTAGTGATGTGGAAAAAGCATTAGTTTTTGCCGAGGGTGTTCTATATGCTAGTGTTAGAATGAAGTTTTTGTTTCTTGTGAGTAAGTCAAGGCTGTCTGTGGAGCTCTATGAGGAGATTGAGAGGTTGAAATGTTCTTTGGCTATTATGAGGACCCCACCTCCTCTCCTTGATGATCTTGGACTGTTGTATATTTTAAAGTGTGGAGAGGTGAGTTGGTTTAGTAGTACTTTGTCGACTATTATAAGCCAGGATTCTGTGATGCGCATTACATCTATGTTGTCATTTATGAACTCAGTAATGATATGCATCTTGCTTTTAGCTAATCGTGCATTGATTAGGGCACACTTGACAAATAGCAAAAAGCAAACACATCCCCAGCTTCATGGAATAGTCATGTTCAGTGCTGCGATATTTATGTGAATGAGTCTGCGTTGTGTTCTGTCAAGGGTGGGGTCTGTGTGGCCATAGTTCAGTTACCATTTTCCGGAGGTTGTGGCGTATGGGGGGTGGAGTAGTGCAGTGAGTGCCATTGTATAATGATTCCTGTATGGCTGGAAGGATGTTTGTCAGACTGAATGGTAGCCGGAGCTTGTCTGTGAAGTGGGTTGAATGTGGTATCTTGTATCCTTTAATTAATGCATTCACCTCTGTGTTGTGGTTTGTTTGATTAACGATACTTCTGCGCTGCATTCGTCATGTCAGGAGAGCTGTGCCTGTAGCACCGGTGCATTAAAGGCACCTCATAGCTGTTTACCACAATGATCTCAGCTGGGTTTGTAGTTTGGTGAAAGCATTCAGTGAGTTCCATGTGTGGCTGAACTAGTTAGGTTGTTTCTGTATGGTTGCTTGGTGTATTCTCCGTCCCCCACCTAAGGGCCCTTTGACATGGTCCTTAGGCATAGGACGGCAAGGCATGGGCATGCCCTGAGGGTGGGGAGTATAAGTTCCTGTCGTGGCTCAGGAGGGGTTCACCTCTCTGCTCAACCCTGGCACCCTCCGATGGGGTTTTGCAATCATCCACGCAGCCACTACAATTAGTGAAGCTACTGTCCACCTGGCCTTCCCTATAATCATTTATCTTCAGGGGTTTTTTTGAACTTTAAGTTTTTATTCAATACTTTTGTTGTACAAAACACCATCTGTGCATAACATATATATCTATACCATTAACTGAACATGGTTTACATTCTTACCAACTAACTTCTATCATAGATTCAGTAACTGTACATGCATTCTATAATAAACCAGCATTTAACGTCTCCTGCATTTGTATTGAATATTTTCCTTTCTTTTCTTAAAGCCCTCCCCCCTCCCGCTAAATTTCCAGCAGAATAAAAACAATAACTAAATGGAGTAGCATATACCCTTAAGACAGTCATACAATTTCCCCCCCCCCCCACCTCCCCTAACACCCTCCACAGCAGTCCCCACTCCTCCTCAAATCGAACTCCCCTCCTCCTCCTAACAGCTGTCAACTTTTCCATAAGGGTCAAATTCCTAAGCCTCTTCACATATTCCTCCAATGAAGGCATCTCTCTTTTCTTCCAGGCCGCAGCCACTTCGCATCGGGCCGCACACAAGCATGCCATCACCATCCTACCCCCCTGCTGCATCCGCCCTGCCCCCCACCAGGACAGCAGGGCTATTTGCGGGGTTAAGATCCACCACCGCCCCTAGATTCACTTGAATCCATTTATGAATCAGCCTCCAGTACCCCTGCACTTTTGAGCACCCCCACCAGTTGTGCCAGAAAGACCCCACCTCTCCACACCCTCTCCAACACAGGGGAGAGATCCCCAAGTAAAACTTATGCAGTTTCGCCGGCATGTAATACCACCATAACAGCACCTTGTAGCTGTTTTCCTTAATCTGGCTAGCACAGGGCCCCTTCTTTATCAGGTCCCAAATATTCTTCCAGTCCTGAGCATTAATGATTTGTCCTAAATCTCGTTCCCACTCCATCATATACCTAAATTTATCTTCAGGTTTTAACCATGTTCACTCAACAATTCCAAATTTTTCAGATGTCTGCTGCAACTGTATCACTGCTCTCTGTAGATTTCAACCAGACTTTCTACCTCTAAAGCCCCTGTCTCATGGGATGCTCATTTTTTCATGGACCTTTGCTGGTTTCCTGACTAAAGCTGTGCTCATGGTCTCTTGCTAATGTTTATTCTCTCTCTACTAGCCACCTTAAGACCTGAATTGTGGGAGTGCCTTCTCCATGACAGTGGCATATCATAAGTCTCCAGCAGCCCTGGCTGAATGTTTATATGTGCCCCCCCCCTCCATCCCCTGTCCTCCCCCAGGTGCATCAGTCCCAGCAAAAGACCATAGCTGAGTAGTACAGCAGGTATAGTGTTCTCCAACCTGCTCTTCTTGTTGCCAGTCTCTCTCTGCCCATGCAGTTTACATCGGTTGTCTGAAGAATTCTGCTGTGCACTGGCGAGACAAGAATGGAAGAGGGGGGCACAGCAGGGCCTTAAGCATGCAAATGATTTAAAGAGTCCTGTACTTATTTTTATTTACAGTGCCACTCAATGCACCTTGGGTTTCTGTTTCAAGGCCTGGCACATATGGGGAGTGTAGACCATGGCTCCCTATCATCCTGTAAAGGTTGAAACTTCCCTCTTGCTGCACACCCGTAGAAGGGACCCGTATGGTTTCCAAACCTGCACTACCACATCTTTTTTGTTAGTCAAGACTGATGGAATGAGACAAAGATCTCAAACATTAAGAAGGATCTCCATCCTGTATTCTCACGTCTTGCTAAATAAATTGTGAGAAATCACATCGCATCTTAATGGGGAAATCTGGGAGCATACGAGTATGAAACTTCTCTCTCCTTTCAGGACCGTGGCAAAAATAAAAGATGACCCTTTTTTCTTCAAGAACTGCTTATGACATTCCACCAATTGCTCTGCTCTGTAAAAGCCTCTTACCAAGGAGCTTGCATTAGTTCTGTTCCGCTTTACGAAATACTTTTTATCAAATAAATTTAACGAGCTACTTCGAAGAGCTTCCAGTAGCACATCACCAGTAACAACCTTTTAGGGGATTAATGAAGAATGATGCTCAGATTTGGATATATGGTTTTCCATATCTGAACAAGCAGAATTTATATGAGGTTGTAGCAAGCCATCAAAAAGATTCTACAATAACAATCATTTCCAGCAAAAGTCAAAATATAAAGTGCTACCCCACCAGCTTTACCTCCGTCAGTAAACATATCTTGCAATTAAAAGCTGCCAACAAAAAGGCCTATTTACTATGATTGGCCAAACCGTCAGCATGGGAATTAGTATCGGCCTGCACTAGCAACACAACAGCTTGCCACAATGGAGCCAAGGCAGAAAGCCGTGTGCACAGTTTCCAATGGGAGACCACACAAGTTGTGCAGCTGGCAAATAAGAGAGACACAAACCATCTGCGCTAAACCGACAAGCACATGTGCGCAAGCACCTGCATTAGCAAACAAAAAGACACGTACTGAAAGTCTATACAGCGTCTCTCTCTCACAAGTTTTATTCTGAACAATATCGATGTCTTTGAATAGCGATTTTATTCTGGGCAATATTCCAGGTTGCTGTCGTGTGCCACATACAAGTCCATCATGTGCACATACCTTCATTGCAGCACAGTCCCCCTACCTTTTTTCTTTTTGTAAGAACTCACTTCAGCAAAACCCGGAAAATACAACGGAGGGCTGTCTGCTCATGAAACGGAGATAAATTCCTCCTCGGCACTAAGCACAGACCACTTACGTCTCCTTCGAGTTCTGGCATTAGGTTCACCTTTGCTCTTCTGAGCACTTCTCTGCATCTGGGTGGAATAGCTAATTGCTTGATTATCGTGTAATTTGAATGGATTTACAGGGGCTGTGTGCTAGCACTGATCAGTTTTCTGCATTGTGGCATGACATCTATGCATAAAAATATGAGCTGATCTCACACTACTTGTGTAGACTGTGCACCAACAGTTCTGCATCAGCCCCATTAACTGCCTAAAAGCAAAATGGGACAAAAATAACTGAAAAATGGGCAGTGAATGGATGGGGACCGCACCTTACACTGAATGTGCATTGACTGTTAACTACTGCGTTAATACCACTTGTAGAAATGGTAGATAACTACATCGCTGTACCTACACTGCATTTCATGTGCTTTAAAGACATTTCCTCTGTTAACTGTACAGGAAGATGTGGGGAACACCCTCTCTTAACAAAGAGATTTTGCAGTTACCACAATTAATGCCTGGTAACTGCAAAGCCTCACTGTGCTTTGGTAAATATGCCTCCAAAGCTTCTTGTATTTGCTCTTATTGTGAAAAAAATCTAAATGTTTCTAAAAATAAAGAAAAAATGAGTGTCCCCCCATTTCTGGTGCCTAATAGAGACAACATGACTAGCTCTACTCAGAGCTATAAAATTATTAAAGCAAGAATTCAGTTACTTAAATAAGATTTAGACTCGGTATACCTGATGTTCAAGAAGCCATTGCTACTGAACTCTAAGCCGCAAGTAGTAAAACTACCCATCCTATGCATGGCTTTCAGTTCCTTTCAAAAACAGCTAGCCAAGCAACCGCCTTACCCTACTAGATCCCTTGAGTAGGAATTAACCCCCTCAAAGCCAGAACGTCAGAAACGTGGATGTGCCTGATATGGACATCTATATAGACATCCGCAGAATAGCATTTCAGAACCAAGATGTCTAATACCATAATGGTTAGAGTAATGGCTTAAGAGCAGCATGGCCAGGGTTCAGATCCCATTGTAGGCCTTTGTGAGCTAAGGCTACTCACTTAATCTTCTCTACACTCCCTGGAGGATTAAGGTGAAAACAAGCACTTTCCTGATGCCTATTTGTGCCTGGAGTGGGTATAAAAATGGACATGCCTTAAGATGTCTCCGACATGTAAGTCCATTGCTCCTCCCCAGCCATGCCTCTGTCACACTCCCTTGCCTACTTGGATGTCCCTGCACCAGAGACATCTGTTGTTGGTAAGTGCCATCAAGTCTGTATTGACTCATGGTGACCCTCTGGATAGGTGTCCTAAATTGTGTTCGGTCTTCAGTCAGACTGGCACCCGTAGCTGCTGTTACTGTATCGATTCATCTCATTGCTGGCCTTCCTCTTTGTGTTGACCTTCTACCTTACCAAGCACAATGTCTTTCTCTAATGATCTCTCTGTTCATATGATGTGTCCAAAGTCTGAAAGTCGAAGTCTTGTCATCTGAACTTTTTAAGAAAGCTTAGGTTTGATCTCCTCTACTACTGACTGGTTTATTCTTCAGGCAGTCCACGGTATACACAGTATTTGTTGCCAACAGCATAATTCAAAGGGATCAACCTTCTTCCTGTCTATCTTTATCACTGTCCAACTTTTGTTTCCATATGATGTTATTGAAAATGCCATGGCTTGAACAAACTGAATCTTTGTATGGAGAGAGACATCTCTGCTCTTAAGAATCTTGTCTAGACCCTTCATAGCCATTCTGCCAAGAGCAATGCGTCATCTGATTTCTTGACTGCTTGTTGCTTCTTTGATAGTTGATCCAAGTAGACTGAAGTTGTCCACTATTTCAATTTCTTCTCCATCAACGATGAATTAAGGTGCAGACCCATTTTAAGACTATTTTCCTTGATCTTGAGAAGCAAATGTTTCAAATCACCTTCACTTTCAGCCAGTAATGTGGTATCATCAGCATAGCAAAGGTTGTTGATGAGTTTTCCTCCAATCTTCAGACCTCAATTGTCTTCATACAGTCCTGTTTCTCTGATGATTTGTTCTGCATATAAATTAAAGAGGTAGGGGGAAAGTATGCAGCCTGTAAACGGGGGCGCTGGTCATGAAAGTCCACAGTCTTAGCAAAGGCAAAATATTATTATTACTTGCAAAGGATTGTGGGGAATGTAGTTCATTCATACCAGAATCAGCCGTTCACAAAATAATGAGTTGTGATGCTCGAGTGTAAGCAAAGAAAAACAGATTTTATTCATGGGGTTAATTCTCCCACACAGATTTACTTGGTAACACAAAAGGACACTTGCTTCAAGTATTGTACTCAGGAAAAACAAAACATGATAATAAGGTAACTGAACTTCTTAAGCAATAAATCAATAAAGACCTTGATGGGAAACAGAAAAGGTCTTTTTGATGGCTCCTGCTAATGACCTTCTTAGCAGTGCTCCAAAAGGCAAAAACAAAACCCAAAAGTAACAAAAAAAACTGTTCTTTATCAAGGATAACTTTCTTCTATTTACACACACAAAGAAAAGAAGTTTCCTTCCAGAGCTCACGTGCACTTGTGCCTGGCTCAATTACCAATAATTAGCCAGCTGCAAACCCCTTTGCTGGTACACTCTCTCTATGTGGCTCAATCCTACCCTAAAGCTTTCTTGCAGAGACTTTTCTGGGTAGATAAAAGAACAAGTTACAGTTCCTTTTGGTGGTTGTTGTATTAGTGAGAAACTACTTTAAAACAGCAGCCTAGACAGAGAGCAGTCCATGTATTCTAACTGATCATTTGAAATATCTCCTTCTTCCTCAAATATCATGGAATCAATATCATGGTCTGGCTCAGAGGAATTCCTTAATTGATCACTCTCAGGATAATATTTGTTTCCCTGCTGTCTTCCTGGAGAAGAGCTAGGGCATAGATCAAAGTTCATACCTGAGCTTCCTTTGCTGTTAGGTTTCCTCTCCAGGTATCCTGGCCAGTAAGTAATCCAGCTTTTATGTCCAGCCTTCTAATCAAGATCCCTGGACACTGGGTCTCTCTTCGCATACCTTCTTGCACCGGTCTTAGGGCCCCTTCCAAATGCAGCCGTCTCCTTCAAAGGTGCCGTCTGGGAATTCCTGGCTTTATAACCCCACTCCTCTGGCTTCCTCCAGTCCAATGGAGTATGCTTGCCTCTGGAATCACTCCTAACATGTACTGCTGTGGGCTCCTTCTTTAGACCTCCAAGATGTCTTTCTGTTCTTCCTTCCACGTTGCTTCGGCTGTTGTAGTTCTCTCTCTTCTTTCTCCAATGGCTTCTGCTTCTGTCTCTCCTTGTTCTTGTTCTGTGTAGAATATCTTTTACTTTTAACGTGCTTAGAGGGACACTCCACCCTAACACAGCCCAGGTGTGCTGAATCAAGCCCTGCCCTTGGAGATGAGTGATTGGGGATTACCTCATAGCTCTCCTGATTGAACACACATTTCCCCACTTCAGCTCTTCTAGAGGCTGTTTGAAACCTGGTGCATTCTGGGACTGGTAGTCTTTTATGAAAACATTCTGTTTTAGTATTTCTACCAGCAAAGACAGGTTGCTTGTTCAGAGCCAATTCACCTCTTTTATAGCTCCCTCCTGAACTATGATAAGCTTCCTTATCACAAGCCGTGTTGTACCCCTTTGCTGATTTTAAACCATTCTGTTTCTCCTAGTTCTGTTCGAACTGTTGCTTTTTGATCAATGTAAAGGTTGTGCAAGACAATGATCAGGTGGTCTGGTATACCCATGCTTCTTAATATGGCCCAGAGTTTCTCATGATTTACACAGAGACATCTGTAAACGTCATTTCTGGAATGGCTATGGAGACTTCCACAATTTCATCCAAATCATTTTAAAATTACCTTCTTAATGTGCATATATCGTGGCGCTCGCGCCCCTCCTAGGCGGTTGCCTAGTAGGGACGGGCGTCCATCTTGTATGCCTTTGTTCCAAAGGTGTAATTGTGAACTCAAAGTAAAGCCAAGTGGATGTTTAAAGCGCACAGGAATTTTATTGGGTTCCGTTTAAGCCAACTTGGTCACAGTCCTTAAAGAAACTTTCACTCTCAGCAAAAAGAAACAAGGATAAACTTCTCCAAATTAAAGAACATGAAAACAGTGTTTCAGTGGAACTATTTACAATAGCTTCTTTTCCCCTTTTCCTTTAAGAGGCTTCTTGCTTTAGGGTTAACACAGGAACATGTAGATACAACACACAATCAAGATCAGTAGTGCTGTCAGCTCTCTCCTTGCTGCTTGCAATTAAACAGTTTCAGCTGTCTAGCACAGACTTGATTGCACTATCCACTTTCTGTAGGAAAGAATCTTATTGCTTCAACATAGGATTCCTTCACCCTTTCTTGCTGGCTTTCAGCTATGCCAAACTGATAACAGCTTCCTTAATTCTTCCCCACTATTTTGGTTTCCTTCAATTAGCACCAATGCATATACAGCACACTCCATCTCAGAACATGTTGATCCCTGGTCACTCTCCCTATCATCCACTTCCATGCTCTCCTCTGAGCTGGCTGCTGGGGAATCTTGGAACTGCTCAGGTACTTTTTGGTTAATGTCTTTTAAAAGCTTAAACAGCCTATCCCACTGTACTGCCTTCCCTTCTTTTGGCAGAACCCTAGCAGGCTTTCCTTGTTCAGCTTTCTTTAAAAACCCCTTCCTTCTGTTCTGGGTTTTTCCAGATATAATCCTCTCCTCAGAATCTGAGCAAGAGATACAAACATTAGCTCTCTCTGGTTTCTTTCTCCTACCTTGGAGTTTTACTGTGGGAGTTTCATGGCTGGAGTTTCTGCTGGCTGTAGCTATCTCTGCCTCAGAGCTAGTCAGGGAACCATTGTAGGATTTCCTCTCAGCTACCCGAGGTTTCCTCTGCCTGAAGACACACCTTTCTTCAGAGGAGTCTGAGCTCTCTGGCCTTGGCTTCTCCACCATCAACCTTCTGTCTCTCTCCCTCTTGCCAGTGTGTTTGGTCCTCTCCTGGGAGTGTCGTCTGCTGCTCTCTTGGCTGCAGCGCTGGCTACCTTTGTCCTTGTCCTGGCTCTCCGTGGCCTCCTTGGCTTCCTTAGCTATGTTAGCTATGTTTATTTGAATTTGATATACCGCTCCTTGCCTTGCTTGCCTCCCTTCCCTGGCTTGCCTTTTCTCTTTTCTGTTTGTTCCAACTTAAACGCTGAGCAGGGCACCTCCCCCTCTGACTCCACCCCCATGTAACTCCTAACCTTACCCAGGGTTGCTATGGAGTCTGGGTGGGGCTTTAGCCTAGCTCAACAGCTGTGGTTTCTCTCACTGCCTTTAGTTTGGTATATGTGTTCAGGTGCACCCATCCCCCGCAAAGAGGAAAAAGTCCCTTTTCCCTTTGTTTCTCCAGGCTGGGCTGCCCTCTCCTTACTGCAATATATATATATAAAGGGTGTTCCCAAGGTTAGTACCTGTGTATTCCTCATTGACTGTCTTTATATCTCCAAAGAAAAAAGTAGTGATAGTCCCTTAAATGTATGATTCACTTGTGTATTCTGGCAATACCACCCATTGCTTTGATCTGCTCAGTTTGTTTGGACCTCATGAAGGGGTATAATTTGCTTAAAAACCCATTTATTCACAGAGTACTATGGCCCAGCAACAAAAGACAAATAATTTGTACATCAACTCCATGCCTATAACACACACATTTGGCATCATGCAGTTTATAACACTTCATCACAAAATGTACATAGTCGATTAACCTTTATGAAAATGTGTTAATAGCTTCTGTTATGATGTGTTCAATGTAATGTGAACCACAGTTTGTTGTTTTTCCTGGTATCACCCTAAGTTACTTGTAAACCATCTTAACTTGTAGAAAGATGGTATTTAAAATAAACAAAATAAAACCTAGCCAAAAAATATTAAATTAGTTCAACAAAAAAGGAATCCAGGGATGCCAAGCTACCCATTTCCAGGAGAGAGACTATTTGGCCAGTCATGTTTTTTGAGCTTATATCCCAAAGCAGAGTGATATTTGCAGTTTGTGATAAGGAAGCTTATCATAGCTCAGGAAGGAGCTATAGAAAAGGTGAAGTGACTCTGAACAAGCAACCTGTCAGTTCTGGTAGAAATAAGAAAACAGAATTTTCCCATAAAAGACTACCAGTCCCAGAATGCACCAGGTTTCCAACAGCCATTAGAGGAGCTGAAGTGGGGAAACGTGTGTTCAATCAGGAGGGCTATGAGGTAATCCCTAAGCACTCATCTCAAAGGGCAGGGCCTGATTCAGCACAGCTGCGCTGTGTTAGGGAGGAGCACTCATCTAAGCAGAATAAAGGTAGAGTTTATTCTACAGAGAATCATCCTCATTATCCTGAGAATCAGCTTGAGCTTGATCATCAGTTTCATCTGAAAGATCATCAGAAGCAGAAGCCAAACCGGACGGACAGAGAGGGAAAGAAACCCTTTGGAAGAAGGAAGAGAAAAGCCTTTGAGAGGTCTAGAAGAGTCCAGAGCGGTACGTATACTGGGAGGCATTTCAAGGGCCAGCATACACCATTGGACTGGGGAAAGCCAGAGGAATGGTGCTGCAGAGCTAGGAATCTCTAGACAATACCTGTGAGAGAGACGGCTGCACATGGAAGGGACCCTAAGACCCGTGCCAAAAGGTATGTGAAGAGAGATCTAGTGTCCAGGGATCTGGATTGGAAGGCTGGACATAAGAACTGGACTACATACTGGCCAGGCTATATAGAGAGGAACTCTAACAGCAATGGAAGCTCAGGTATGAACACTGATCTATGCCCTAGCTATAACCTTGAAAGACAGCAGGGAAACAAGTATTCTCCTGAAAGTGCTCCATTGAGAGATTCATCTGTGCCAATCCATGATATTGAACCCATGCTTGTTGAAGAAGGGGAAATGATAGCAGATGAAGATTCTGTTTACATGGACTGCTCTCTGTCTAAACTCCTTTGGTAACTTTCTGTTATAAAGTACAGCAACCATCACAAAGAAATACAAACTTGTTCTTTAATCTACTCAGGAAAGCTCCTGAAGCAGGATTTGACCCACGCAGTAGAAAGCAAGCCAGCTAAGGGGTTTCAGCTGGATAACTGCTAGCAATTGAGCCTTACCTAATTGCTTGTGAGCTAGGAGGGAATCACTTCTGAATCTATGTGGGAAGATATAAGAAGTTAACCTGAAAAGAACAGTTTTTTTTCTTTCTTTGTGGCTTTTGGTTTGTTGTTTGATACTTGCTAAGAGGATATTAGCTAAGCCTACAGAAAAGACCAGTTTGTTATCAACCAGGTCTTATTTCTTTTGCTTTTGATTGCCTGATAAGTTAAAATGTTGTTTTCCTTATTTTGTTTTTTCCAAGTTTAACACTGAAAGCAAGTAACCTGATTTATGTGTTACCAAGCATATCTGTGTTGGGAGAAATAACCCCATAAATAAATATCTTATTGGCTTTACCCAAAAGCACAACTAATTATTGTGAGCAGCTGTGTCTGGTGTGAATGAACTGCATTGCCCACAATACCTTGCAAATCATATAGATATATGCACTTGCCAAGACTGTGAAGATTCTCACCCAGGCAGCCATCTGACAAGTTTCAGATTCTACCCAGTGAAATCAGTGCTGTAGGTCCCATAATGCCTCAAGATGGGGTTGTCAGAAATCCAGGAGCACCTATGCAGCTTCAGTTATCATGTTATATGACTTTTGTTTATCGATATTCAATTCTATGTTTTAGAGTTATTTAATTGAATGTGCCTTGTGATGTTTGAAATAAAAAAATTCTAGAACAGTATTGTTGCCTCTCTAAAGTTCCTCTTCTTAGTCTGCTCACTGTTTAATTAAAATACTATAGATACCAAGATCCTTTTCTATCCACCCCCTTATTCTGAGAACAAGCAAATTAGCAATTATATTCAAAAAGTCGCCTCATTGTATAGACTAAACTGATGTAAAAGTGTTTTGAAGCAAGCTGAGGTCATGGCAAAGAGAAGACAAGCCCTTACAATTACATTGCAGATGGTAGTTTTGATAAAAGGAAAGATTGCAGGGCAATTCAGAGCATTAAAAAAAATAGTAGTTGTTGTTGATCTTGAAATCTGCCATCCAAATACAAAACTCCTCTTCCAAAATTTTAGCTACCAAAAAAAAAAATGGTTCTGACGGGCTGTAGTAAAACTAGCCCTCCTTGCAGCTCTTAACATTTAGAAGGAAGACAGGGGTGATGTGCAAGTTAATAACAAAAGTTCTCTCATTCGACCTTGGAGCTTCCAGATCAGTTCATAGGAAAATCAAAGGTTTTGTACGGAAGGAGTAATTACAACTTAGAAGGCTGCTAGAATTTTTGAAGCAAGTTACATATGATGGTAGTTATATAAAAAGGGGGAATTGGAAGACAAACTCATGGCCAACTGACTGGAAAAGATCTGTGTTTATACCAATACTGAAGAAAGGTGATCCAACTGACTGTGGAAATTATCGCATAATCGCTCTGATCCCACATGCCAGCAATATTCTACTCAAGATCATTCAGCAGAGACTACAACCATACCTGGAATGAGAACTGCCTGAAGTGCAAGCAGGGTTCAGAAAAGGGCGAGGAACAAGAGACATCATTGCAGATGTGAGATGGATCCTTGAAAAGACAAAATACTAAAAGGATATCCGTGTTTTATTGACTGCAGCAAAGCTTTTGACAGTGTAAACCATGAGAAACTCTGGGCCACATTAAGAAGCATGGGTATACCGGAACACCTGATCGTTCTCTTGCACAACCATTACACTGATCAAGAAGCAAGAGTTTGAGTGGAACTAGGAGAAACAGAATGGTTTAAAATCAGCAAAGGGGTACGACACGGCTGCATACTTTCCCCCTACCTCTTTATTTTATATACAGAACAAACCTTCGTACAGTCATGCTTCTCTGATATGACGTTTGGTGGAAAACTCATCAACAACCTTCACTATGCTGATGATACCATATTACTGACCGAAAGTGAAGAAGATTTGAAACATTTGCTTCTCAAGATCATGGAATATAGTCTTAAAAGAATAAAGGCGCGGGCAGGGTCCCGGCGCCTGCTCGTAACCGGGTGCTCTGCCCGGCGCGGGACCCTGCTCGTGCACGGGGAGAGAATTGGTGCCGCGGCGGGCCGTGCACGCGGTGCATTTTTTGAATTGATTGGCTCCGCTCGGGAAGGGGAGTGAGCAGAGCCAATCAGGGTGCAGGCTGCCATGTGCTCCAGCGTGCGCGATCCTGGCCGGAGCACAGGCAGTGTGGCGGGAGGCCCTGCAGCATCGTGGTGTGAGAGGCTCTTGGAGTGCAGCGACGGTGTTGGCAGTCGGAGGCTGAAGGAAGCAGAAGACAGTCGCGTTTGGACGCAGGGAGAGAGCCTGTGCGGCGGCGGCGGCGTTGTGGTGGTGCATCGGAGCGGGCACGGCTGGAGCAAAAGCCCTCAGAGCAGGTGGGCTGAGGGGTTGGGCTCAGGAGCCAAGGCAGCGCCTGTTTGACGTGCGGTAAGCGGGCCTCGGGATTTTTGGAGGGCGGTGAGGAGTGACAGGGCAGAGCTCCAGGAGTTGGCCGGTTTTAAAAAAAAACAAACAACTATATATACGGGATGGCTGGAACACAGCCGGCAAGAGGGGGGGGCCGGGCTGACAGGGGGAGGCAAGGAAAGGGGCAGAGGGGGTGGGGGTTGGACAAAGTGGTGCAAACAGGGTCTGGGAGTACAGGAAAAACGGGGGTTGGGAAAAGGGGGGGGGGAGAGGTGCTCGGGGTTTGGTGAGGGGGCGTAAGGGTCCAAGTACAGGGGAGGGGCATATTGAAGGTACCACGGGGCAGGCTGAGGGTGTTGGGCCTCAGGAGCTGGCCGTGGCCCCAGCGGTAGGGGCAGTGGAGACCCCAGTAGGAGTAATGGGGCGCAGGGGGGGGACAGACAGATGGGGTGGAAGGGGGGCTTCAGGGAATGGGTCAGGAGCGAGGGCAGGGGTGGGGAGTAGGCCCCTTGGGCCAATGGGGGGTGGGACCTAGGCAGGGATTTGGGGCGGTTGGGGGTGGATGTCTCCGGTTGGGGGTTTGGCTCCTCCTGTTGTGGGTATGTCCCTTTCTGGGTTGTATGGGCTGTCGGGGCAGCGTGCAGGGTGGGAGCACTGGTTGGGGGGGGCAGGGATCATCCAGGTCGGATTGGACTGGGGCATGGCCCCCGAGTTGTGCTCCAGGCTTGTCTTCGTTGGGTTTTCCCATTTTGTCTTCGCAGG
The DNA here is from genome assembly GCA_033557465.1 of Ichthyophis bannanicus. Classification (NCBI taxonomy): domain Eukaryota; kingdom Metazoa; phylum Chordata; class Amphibia; order Gymnophiona; family Ichthyophiidae; genus Ichthyophis; species Ichthyophis bannanicus. The sequence goes on along the minus strand of CM066050.1, from coordinate 38,353,343 downwards.
TACCATACATGGCTGCTCCGGGTAATGGTCCATCAGCGGTGGCGTCCTGCAGCGAGAGGAGTATGGATTTGAGGCCCCCCGCGGAGGCGGGAGCAGCAAGGGTCGGCGTCCAGGCTTCTGGGGCGGAGGATCTGCAGCAGCCGGGGGGGGCCTAGAGGCAATGGGCTACTCTCGGAGGACTGCAGCGTCGAGGACAGGCCAGGTGAGTTGAGGGTGGCGGACAGGAGCGAAGCGTTGGAGCGAGGGTCACGGGCCGAGCAGTCAGGCAAGGCGCGCAGAAAGAAGAAGCGCGCGTGTCAATATCGGCACAGCCCCTCGTCTTCCTCCTCATCGTCTGAAGCGTCGGAGGTTGCCGGGGAGGGGGCATGGGTGGAGGAGAGTATAGCAAGTGTGGGATCTGCTTCGTTGGCTGCGTTGTCGGAATTGTGGGAGGGGTTCCCAAAGAAGTTGAGGCGAAAGATTAGGAAGCAGAAATATACTGATATTTTTCGTTTACTAGAGGGAAGGAAGCATTCTGGGGACAGTAAGAAAAAACAGAAGGAAGACGAGAAGGCGGGTCGGCTTCGGAAAGTGTCGCGGAATGTAGTTAATTGGGTGCGATCGTTCTTGCAGTTGGCAAGCGTGTGGGGGGCAACATTTTCCTCACCAATATGGGATGTTGTTGCCCTATGCTGATTCGATTCTTGAGGCGTCTCAAGTGCATGAGGAATGGTCGTGGCTTAATTATGATGAGAAGTTTCGGGATAAAATGGAGGAGAACAAGTTGTTAACGTGGGGCACGCAAGACATTAACCTTTGGCTAAAGCAGATGTCGGTCAAGGGAGGGGGGTGGGGGAAGCAGGGGTAAGGTGGGGACGGTGGTGGCGGGGGGGCAGCGCATTCCTTTCGGGGCGGAATCGCCACAGGACAGGCGAGGCCGGCCCCCAGTGGAGGGGGTGATGTGTGCTGGAGGTTTAATAGGTCGATGTGTCCCTTCCCGGATTGTAAATTCCGTCACGCGTGCTCGATCTGTGGAGGTCCCCATGCGGCAGCAAAATGTGTTAAAAAGGGGCCCGGGGCTCAGCCGACGACTGGGCCCCCACCATTCGAGCTCACCCCTTCGCCGATTCAGGTTCCGCTCTTGTGTAAGTGGTTGCGTTCTTATCCACGGAGGCGGGATAAGTTAGTGTTGCATTTGGGATTTCGTTTGGGTTTTGTGGTTCCAGTGCATGGGGTTGTTGCGGGTTCCTCAGCACGAAATTCACCCAGTGTGCAGCATTGGGGGACGATAGCTCGGGTGAAGATAGTGGAGGAATTGCGGTTGGGCAGAATAGCGGGGCCTTTTCGGCAGCCTCCGTTCCCGGATTTTGTGGTATCGCCATTAGGAATTATTCCGAAGAAGGAACCGGGGAAGTTTCGGCTGATACACAATTTGTCTGCCCCGGCTGGGGCCTCCGTGAATGATTTGATTCCGCGGGACTTGTGCACGGTTCGTTATGCGTCATTTGACAGGGCTGCGGAATTAGTCAGGAGAGCGGGGCGAGGTGTGTTGCTGGCAAAAGTCAATATCGAGTCGGCGTTTCGCTTGCTGCCGGTTCATCCGTCTTCCTTCAGGTTGTTGGGTTTTCAGTTCGAGGGGGAGTTTTATTTTGATAAGTGTATGCCCATGGGGTGTTCAGTATCTTGTGCTTACTTTGAAAAGTTCAGCTCTTTCTTCCACTGGCTGTTGGTGCGGAGAGTGGGAAGGGTGGAGGTGGTCCATTATCTGGATGATTTTTTATTTATGGGTGAGGCAGGGTCAGTAGGGTGTAGCGAGCTGTTGGTTGGTTTTGGTGGTTTAGCTCGCGAGTTGGGGGTGCCGTTGGCGGAAAGTAAGACAGTGGGCCCGACGACGAGGTTGACCTTTTTAGGAGTGGAGTTGGACTCGCAAAGTTTGGAGGCAAAATTGCCGTCGGAGAAGGTGGAAAAATTGAGGGTGCTGGTGGCTAATGCCTTGGCATCGTCTAAGTTGAATCTGCGGGAGCTGCAGGCTTTAATAGGATCTCTTAACTTTGCGTGTAGGGTCATTCCCATGGGGAGGGTGTTCATTAGGCGCTTGGCGGCGACTGCGGGGGTGCAGAAGCCTCACCATCATATAAGAGTATCCAAAGTGAAAGTGATGCAGGAGGATTTGCGGATTTGGGATTTCTTTTTACGGGACTTTAATGGCACTTCGGTATTGCGGGAAGCGGAGATCTCCAGTGAATATTTGCAGCTGTATTTGGATGTGGCTGGTGGAGTTGGTCTGGGAATATATTTCAGCGGGGCTTGGTGTGCTGAAAGATGGCCGCAGGAATGGGAGGCTGAGGGGCTTTTGAGGAATATTACCTTTCTAGAACTGTTTCCAATTTTAGTGGCGCTTGCGTTATGGCCGGACAGATTGGCCAACCGTAGGGTTGTGTGGTGGTGTGATAATGAGGCGGTGATGGCAGTTGTGAACCGGTATACCCCACGCTGCAGTACGGTAGCGGCATTAATGCGTCAAGTCATTCTAGCCTGTTTGCATTTGAACGTGGATTTGAAAGCCCGCCATATTCCTGGTCATACTAATGAAATTGCTGATGCTCTTTCTCGTTTGCAGTGGGAGCGGTTTCGGCAGTTGGCGCCGGAGGCGGACGAGGAAGGGTTCAGGGTCCCTTGGAGCTTGTGGAGCTGTGGCCTACCGAGATGAAGAACCTATTACAGAATTCGGTAGCGGAGCGCACGTGGGAGTCTTACCGACGGGGGTGTGAGCGAGTGTGGGGAGTATATGTGCGGCATGGGGTGTGTTGGGGGCGAGGTGTCGGAGTATCTGCTGGGGGGGTATGTCGGATGGGCGAAGGAGAGGGGGTTGATGAGATCGGCGGTGCAGGGGCATCTAGCGGGGTTTGAATTTGTTGGCAGGGCGCAGTGCGGGGGCGCTTAGCTCAGCGGTTAATGCAAGGGTGGCAGCGGGCGCTGCCAATGCGGCACGATTGGCGACTTCCGATTACCCATGACTTGTTGAAGCGCTTGTGTCATGGGTTGCCGGGGGTGGCGGCATCGCCCTACTAGGTCATTCTATTTAGGGTGGTATTTTGTTTGGCGTTTTTCGGGGCATTTAGGGTCGGCGAACTGGCTACTGATTTGGTTAAGGCTGGTTTGGGTAATTGTTTGCGATTGCAGCACGTGTGGAGGGAGCCAGGGTGCATTCGTGTGCTGTTAGCCAAATCCAAAACTGTCCAAAAGGGTAAAGGATTGTGGGTGGTGCTTGGGAGGATCGGGGGAGTTACTTGCCCTGTGGCTGCCATCGAAGAATACTTGGGTGTGCGCCCGGTTGGTCGCGAAGGGCTGTTCGTGCATGAGAACTCTTCATCCATGACCAGATATCAGGTGACGGCGGTGTTGCGCATGGCCCTGCGCAGGATCGGCGAAGATCCGGGGTTGTTTTCAGCCCACTCCTTTTGCATCGGGGCGGTCACCAGTGCGGCAGCGGCGGGTCTGTCGGGGGAGCAGATCCAGAGTATTGGCCGATGGCGGTCTAGGGCGTTTCAAGGTTATGTGCGGCTGTGAGGTGCCCTTTAGGGTTGGGGGGGATATTAATGCTGTTATTTTCTGTTGCAGGTGTGGGGCGGACGGCGAGGGGCTGATAGGACACTCCTTTGTCTTTTGGGCTGGGCAGAGAGCAGCAGTGCGGCCTATCGGGACGAATCTAGGACTGGATCCAGCTGAGGTGGCGATTTCATGACTGGGTGAGCGGGGGCCGAGGTGGCCTCAACTGCTGCCTTTGCTTCGTCATCATCTGCGGGTTCGAGGGTGGCCAGCGGTCATGCTGGTGCATCTGGGGGGCAACGATTTGTCGGAGTGGTCCTGCAAGCAGCTGATCAGGGCAGCGAAGAAAGACTTGACGGCTCTGCTCCGTTTGCTGGACAGATTCGTCTTGATATGGTCGGACATTATCCCGAGGCCGTTGTCCTGGGAGCAGCGGAGATGGTCCCGAGGACTGACCAAGATAAATCGGCAGATTGGGAGATGGGTCTGCGAAAAAGGGGGGTATCAGGTGCAGCATGCCTGGGTTGATGTAGCCTGTACAGGGTTGTTTAGAGCGGATGGTGTGCACCTCTCGCCTGTGGGGATGGACTTGCTCTTGAACGACTGGCAGGAGGTGTTGGAGAGAGTCGTTCGGGGTGAGCCACACTGGTCGCAGCTTACTGTAGGTTTGGGGGGGGGGCGGCACAGTTAAAGTTGGGCCTGTGCCGGTGGCGGGATCCCGGAGGTTTCCGGGGTCCGGAGCCTTAGGCGACTCGGGACGGGGTGCCCTCGACCCGGACTACCCCTGGAAGACTTTTGCTAGTAATATGGCGAAGTCGGATAGGGGTGGTCGGAATGTTGCCGGTGGTGTGACCATGGTGGAGCGGAGGCGAGGTCGCTTTGCTAATAGCATGGCTGGTGATGTATCGCTCCGCTGGGGGGGGGGGGGTTTGTGAGATCATTGTTCCTGTTATTGTTTGGATGTTGTTGGAAATAAAGCTGAGACCAGTTGTCACCACACTTGGCTATCAGTGCAATTTGTGGGAAGGGTAAAAGAGAAAGCTGTTGAGGAAAGAGGGGGGGGGGGGGAGCAAGGTTATAAGGAAAAGGGTGAGCGCCGGGTCTGGCTCTGAACCTTAATGTTAAGAAGACAAAGATCCTGACAACTGGCAAAACCAATAAGTTCATCATTGATGGAGAAGAAATTGAAATAGTTGATAACCTTAACTTACTTGGATCAACAATCAATAAAGAAAGGACTAGCAGTAAAGAAATCAGACACTGTATTGCTCTTGGTAAAATGGCTATGAAGGACCTAGACAAGATTCTCAAAAGCAGAGCTGTCTCTCTCCATACAAAGATTCAACTTGTCCAGGCCATGGTATTTTCAATAACGTCATATGGATGCAAAAGTTGGACAGGGAAAAAGATAGACAGGAAGATGACTGATGTTGCTGACAACAAATACTGTGTATATCATGGACCTCCTGAAGAATAAAGCAGTCAGTACTAGGGAAGATCAAACCTAAGCTTTCCTTAGAAGCTCAGATAACAAGACTGACTTTCATACTTTGGGCACATCATGCGAAGACAGAGATTGTTTTAGAAAGACATTATGCTTGGCAAGATAGATGGTCACCATAAAAGAGGAAGGCTGGCAATGAGATGGATTGATACAATAACAGCAACTATAGATACCACTCTATCAACAATGAGCTGCTTGGCTGAAGACTGAACAATGTTTAGGTCAACTATCCAATGGGTCACCAGGAGTCAACAACAACTCAATGACACTTAACATATAAAAGGGAATAAAATGCAATGGGGGAAGAATTAGTTACAGCAATGAAGGTTCCATAACAGGCTATAGTGGAGGTTTTGCTCAAAATATCAATTTGGCAGTTTGTGGGGGAGGTTTTTTTTTTTAACTTTTAATTCTGATGTGTAGCATTCAGGGGCCTGTTTGCTAAGGTACGGTAAGGTTTTCCACCTACGATGCAGCATGTGCAAAAGTACCGATGTGGTAGGTGTAAATTCTGTGCAGTTAATGCATGGACTACACCCAGCATATACCACATAAGGCAGACACTCACAGCAGAGATTCACATTCACTGATGTCAGGCAGTTCAGGAGCACTGAAGCAGGGAACAATGGACTTGAGCAACAAGACAAGGCAAGAACAAACAGCTGCAACCAGAATGTCACGCACACACCCCCAACAGAGAAAGGATGACCCTACATGAAGACCTCACTCTAAAGAGGTCACCCTTTGCTGATCCCCTTCAGAACACCCTGTCCCAGACAGCACCCAACATTGTAGCCATCTTCCCTCCAATACTGCTTATTGGGGACACCTCCTGGGGTAATCCCCCTCCATCCTTCCCAGTCTCTGGTGGCATCCAAAATTGCACTGGTTTCACGATATTGACCTCTAGTGTCATCAATATATGGAGAAAGGTGACAAATGAAAAATTGGGTGCACGTAGCAAGTATCAAAAGTGATTTTCTTTTCAAATATAAAAGCAAGACTAGTATTGTCCTATATACTGCTTATATGTTTTGAAACAAAAAACAAAACGGAGTCTGAACAGTAGTGACTAAGCAAATTCCTTAGCATATTATGTTATCCAAGGAGTCTAGCTCGTGCTGGTTGGAGGGCCCCAAAAACCTCTGTGGTGCAATGAAGGTGAGGGCCAGCACATGAATATAAAATAAAATGGACCATGTTATATGCTAGTAATGTTATTTGCGTGTTATTAGTTTTTAACACAAAAAATATTAATGGATAGGTAGGGCTGATGCAAGGATTGGAAGTGCCCTAGATGGGCCCTCCATCCTGCTATCACCCCCCCCCCCCCACTGCTGGAGAGGGACAGAAGCAGAAAGTAAAAGGCAAACCATGACACAGCACCAAAGACTTTTAAGGTAAGTGCTGTGTCGCAGTTTCCTAGCCATTGCCACCACTGCAGGCCCCAGAGAGGTAATGGGTGGCCCTGGAGGGAACCTATCTTGCCTAATGGTAGCACCGGCCCTGTAGGTAGGCTATATATACTATATGGAAATTTGGTTGGTACTATTTGAGCTCAATTTTGAACTTTGCTGATACAGTTTTGACCCCATGTTTTATCCTTTTTTTAGATCTAATGAGCACTTTAGGTATTTAAAAGCATTAATGACCCCATCACTTCCTCATTCCTCCAGGTCCTCTGTGGAGCAGTAGGAAGGATCTGAACAGGGCTCTTCTTAAATCAAAATGAAAAAACACACAAAGATTAGCATACTCAAAATATTTTAGAGTTTTCATTACAGTTACCAACTTCACCAAGAATGAAGAGAAGAAAAGAAAAAGTTACAGAACTCAAAGAAAACTTTCTAGAGTCGGCACAAAGGCATCAAATCACTCAAGACTTGTAGATACGAAGCTCGTCCTCACCTCTCAACTGTGAGATTTATTTATTTTATTTACATTCTCTTATATACCGCGCTATTCTGCATCAGTGCTGTTTACATTGAACAAACTGAAATTACATTGAACAGGGCATTATAACTTGGAGATAACTATCTTACAGGGAACATGGGCTATGGAGGGTTAAGTGGCTTGCCCAAGACCACAAGGAGCACCTGTGGGACTAGAAACCCCAGTCCTTCCGACCCAAGGTTGCTGTCCTCTAGTGGGATTTGAACCCCTGACGTACCTTGCCCCAACCACTAGGCCACTCCTCCTCCTCCATGAGATCATGTGCAAGTTGACTTTTTATTGTGACAAACTTTTCAGGTAGTCCACCTTGTAGCCAATTGTTTTAATTTATTGTTGTTCTTGGTATACCACCTTGTCAGTTCCGTCAAAGCATTAAAACATTTTCAAAGAGAAACTTTGCTCACCATTTCTCTTGGAAAATTTGCAAGTACAAAGCATGCATATTACGTGTCCCACATAATTTAAACCCACTGCTATCGGTGCAGGCAGAAATGGTCCAAATAGCACACATCCATTGAACAGTTACCAGCTAAGACAGTTAAATTTACAAGGAGTGTAATTTTTCAGTTGAAGCTAAAATTTCGCACTTAATCAGTAACATGAACATTTCTGCATCAACTTGGTGATCTTTGAAGCTGCTCTCTAATTATATTTAATAAAACAACAACGTGAAACAAATTTGAAACATTTATGTACAACACTTGGAATCTTATTGGGAAGGCAGCTAATAAGTTTTAATAAGCAAACATAAGGATTGCAAATCATTTCTACAAGTGAAGTTCCGCATAACTTTCATGGGCTGCTTCTACACAACCACCCTGGAGAAGGGTTTTCCCATTTATCTCCCCATAAAGCGTATGGGACTGGGACTGCCCAACCCATCATACAAAGAAAACGTTCTTCCTAGATAACTTCACATGAGATAAAGGCTTTGCACTTTCCCCTTGAGGAGGAAGGGCTTCTAGAAACCCACACAGCTGTATCCTTAATTTTGTCAAGAAGGTATGGAACAAAAGAGGGGCACTCAAAGGCCTAGTCTAAGCTCTGAATATGCGTATGTTGAGATCACTCAGTTTCCAAACATTTTTCAGAAGTATGGCCTACGATACTAAAGTATACATGTTAAGTATGTAAGTACATATCTTCGGGCTGCTTAAAATCTATGGCTGATTTCCTTGGGTTAACTAATTTTACCCATGTCAAAGGTGATTAAGCCTTTTGAAATTCTGCTCCCATGTGTCACTGCTTATCGGCATTGCTTTCTCTGCACAAAATCAAACTAGCTAATTAAACTTTTCTTATATTAGAAAATCTAGATGGAGATCTCCTAAGGAACTAAAACATGACTTTCGTGTTTTCCTGCATGCTACAGTCTCAGATGAAATGTTCTACAACGTAGTCACACTGCCCTCTGCTGAATATTTGGGTGAATTACACTACAAGTGTTATTCAAAGCTCAAAGAATCAAACATAGGATTGTGGTACAGAATCTTCACCAAAACGTTCTATAATGTAATCAAGGACCAGAGGAAAGGAGGAAGAGAGAAATATACAGTAGAAATAGAGAAAAAAATGGCACTGGATAAAGAGTATACAGCCTATCCAGTCTGCCCTTCCACATCAGCCACTAAGCTTTAGAGATCCTGGAGAACTATTCCGGCAACAGCTAATGGAATCCATGAGGGGGCCCTACTGGACCTCATGTTATAGTTGATCATCTCACCAGGGCCGTTGCAGAGTATGAGGTGCCCTCGGTGAACCCTCATCCCTTGTACCCTCCCGCCTGCAGCAGCCCCCGCTCTGATTGCCATTGATGTTACCCCTCACCAGGACATGCAGTGGCACCGAAGCATCTCAGTCACCTTCAGCTCTGGTGTCCTGCTTACGCCCCCTTCTGATTACACTTCATTTACCGCTTCTTTAGAATCAGAAGTGGTGGGGGCGGAGCCTGATGTCCAGCGGGTAGGACGCTTTGCGTTGAAGCTCCCGAGAGGCCTACTTAGAATCCTGACTTAATACCTATACAAATTTACTATTTCGCTCCGAGCTGACCGGGGCACCTCGGGGGGGATGGCGGCCCATAAACCAGCGCGCTTGGACTTCGGGTCTCCTTCTTCTTCTCACGGAAAACGCTCCAAAACAGAGGTGTCCTCCCCACAGAAGATGGTCCCATTTCGTGAAAACCCCGAAATGCACCTGGAGATTTTGGAGGAAATACGCGGCGTGAAGGAATTGGTGCAGTCCAATGGAGAAGCGCTTCGAGCCATGCGAGAAGACTTTGGAGTGCTCCAGGACCGACTTGAAAGTCTTTCATTACGGCAGGACAACATGGCGGGGGTCCTCGACTCGCACGAGGTGCGCTTGGGCAAACTGGACAAGGCTGAGCGCCAGATACAGAATCTTCAAAAGGAGTTAGAAGATAGCAATAATCGAGCCCGTCGCAACAATGTGAGGCTCCTCGGAATGCCGGAGGGGGTGGAAGCAGGAGATATAAGAGAATTCTTGCTCAAAACTCTTCCCTCCTTGCTGAAGATCACCTTTCATAAAGAACTGGAAATCGATCGTGCACACCGTGTTCCTGCCCACATGGCGCTCAACCGCACGACCCCCCGGCCTATTATCTTTAGCTTGCTACGATATCAACAAGTGGAACAAATTTTACATGCTGCCCGAGCGAATCATCATTTGGAATTTGAAGGTCGTAAGGTCTCCTTCTTTCCTGATTTGGCAAAGCCTACCGTTGACCGTCGGAAGAAACTCCTTGCTTTTCGCCCTCGACTTCAACAGCTACAGGCTCGCTTTGGCCTGTTGTATCCAGCGAAGCTCCGAGTGACTCTCCACAACCAAACCAGGACGTTCGAAGATCCTGATCTACTATCAACATTTTTAGACTCCAAAGAAGCAGAGCAGATGCGCTAATCCCAAATCTTGGACTCTTATCTGCCGGCTCTATCCGCCATTTTGAAGGGCCCGATGCGGCGGTCATAGCCAAGCACAGAAATAGCCTGGACTTTCTTTCTTTCTCTATATGACTTTTGTTTTTTTTGGTCTCCTATCCCTTCATGAGGTGTGCCTCGGTCGGATTCGGAGCACGCACAGTCCTACAGGTTATGTGTTTTTTCAATTTCGGCCTTCTCTGGGGTTTCTCCCCGCAGACACATGGTCGCCAGTAATTTTGGGGTTTTGCTTCTCCTCTACCGTACTGCGGTTTTCTTTGTTAATGTGGGGCGCTTCATTGTATTATATTAGCTTATTTTTCCTATGTCATGTGTACAGCCAGATACAGTCAGTTTGAGGGACATAGTGAAATTATGTGTGCTATCATGCTCAGCATTTTTAACTTTTCTGAATGGCCTTATGTAAAATCTTATCATTCACCATCAAAGGCATTAATGGTCCACTCAAAGGAAAGAAAATCCTTAGCTATCTTAGCCATGAGCATGTTGATTTAGTGTTTCTTCAGGAAACGCATTTAAACTCTGCTGAAACACTGAAACTCAATGCTAAGCCTCACATGGTAGCTGCCTATTCTCCCACCGTTTCCAAATGGTACGGGATAACCATTCTGGTTGAGAAGTCTTTGCATGCTACTGTACCTGATATTAGCGCTGACAAGGAGGGTAGATGGGCCCGTGTACACCTTGAGGTTGGAGATAGTGAATTCACGTGTATTTGCATTATGCCCCGAATGTGGACAACCCTGCTTACTATGCAAGTATTGCGCAGTTGGCCTTGGCCTCTGCCAATGCTCCATTAATACTTGGTGGCGATTTTACTCAAGTGTTCCCTCAATCTTTTCTTCTCAAACAAGGTGCTCGTTGGTTGGAAGATCCAGTACCGAGTAGACCTGTGTGGCTAGATATAGAAGCGGGCCTTTGCAAACCGATTCCTCTTACCTTTCTCCCTGGTATGACTCTCCCATCAGACTCCCACTATCCACCAATGCTTTTAGACACTTTAGGTGCCTTTAATACTCTTATGCAATCTTTAGACTCCCGACTCTGGTCAGTGCAACTTCAGCATCGCCTTCGGAGCACTAGAGTACTCCCGCCATCGGCATTCCCTACATAAGGTTGATTGGAGACTTTCCGATCTCTCGGTAGTTCACCGGGTGTAGCATCCAATTTTACTAAACCTTATGTAATGCTATAACTAGAGATACCCCTATAGCGCAGAAAGTATGGGAGAGAGAATTGCATGTGACTTTGACCTCGGAGCAATGGAGCCTTATCTGGAGTAGAGGGACACGGGTTCCCGATCCGCCTCATTCACTCAGACCCTCTTCTTTCTAGCCCACCGGTGTTTTTACACTTCTCACAGATTAGACAAATGGAACACTACTCAGGGCAATGGTTGCTGGACACGTCCTGCGGCCATTGGTTCATTGCCTCATGTTATGCATGAATATCCCGCACTACAGTATTACTGGCGTCGGGTCTGGGGTCGTATTTAGTCTATCTCGCACTCTCAGGAGCCCCTTTCTTGGAGGATAGTGGGACTTCGCCCAGTTGCGGGGATCCCCTCTCTCCCAAAAATGGCTTATCTCCTTTCGAACTTTATGCTTGGCATTGCTATTTCCCTAATTAAGTAATACTGGAAAATTAGCTCCCATCTGAGCCCCAATGAATGGTGGAATCATGCCTGTCTTTACAGTAAATATGAACAAATACCTCGTCTGTTCGCTTCCTCCGTTCAGACTCCTTCTCATTGGTCTCAATGGAAGCTGCTCAATGACTATGTACATTTTGCTAAATGCTCTCATCTGACTGTCTAACTTTGTATATATCTCTGTCCCATGATCATGCTGTATTGTAGATACTCTTTTGATCGTTTGATGTATAATCACTGTTAATTGGAAGCGCTCACATGCTGATATAATCGGGTAGAGAAGAAGCATCGGGGTGGGGGGTAATGGGTTTACTTTTCCTTATTGTATATCTGTTTTGTCTGTTTTGGTGTGTTGTTTCTTTTGTTTGTTGCAAAATGAAAATAAAAGTTTAAAAAAAAAAAAAAGAATCAGAAGTGGTCCTAAAGGACTGCAGAAAGGTGCATGTGGTTCTGCCACCCCAAAGTCAGATGAGGTTGGACACTACAGACCAGTTATTCTGACTTTCGGTGCGAGTAAATTAATGGAAACCCTGCCAAAACAGAGGATAGAGATGTTTCTAAAATGCAAGAGATTGCAGGATCGGAGGTAGCATGGCTTTACTAGACGCAGGTCTTCTCAGAGAAATCCAATTAATTTCTTGAACTGGGTGACCTGGATTGAAGGCAGGTCCAGCCCAGGCAGAAGCCCTGGTTGTGCCACCATCCCAAGTGCCAAGCCACGCTATTCCCTCCCTCCCCCCCTCGCTGAGCCATGCCATGCTGGCAGCAAGTTCAGGGAGAGGGTGGCGCAGCTCAGTGCAACAAGCCATGTGTGCCAAAATACATGACCTGCTGCGGGCACCATGCCACCCATAGAGGTCTTCTCCATTAGGCGGCCGCCTTGTAGACGAGCCAGCCCTGACTGAGGGAGAGTGCTGTATATGTTATACTTAGATTTGAATAAAGCCTTTGACAATGTTCCACACAGGAAATTGAGTGGGTCAAAAACTAGTTGAGTGGGAGGCGACAAAAGATATAGAGATCCTCAACATCTGTCTATGAATTCAGACAGAATCCTCATCTCTAGCACGTCTACTGGGAGGTTATTTTATGCATCTACCGATCTTTCTGTAAAGAAACATTTCCTCAGATCACTCCTAAGTCCATCTCCTTTCACCTTCAGCCTATGCCCTCTCATTGAAAGAGGCTCTCCTGTGCATTTATTCTATAGAGGTATCTAAATGTCACTATCCTAATTCCCCTCTCCTGCCTTTCTTACAAAGTATACATATTGAGATCTAAGTCTGTCCTCATATGCCTTATGGCAAAGACCACTGAGCATTTTGGTAGCCACCCTCTGAGGCGACTCCGTCCTGTTCATATCCTTTTGAAGGTGTGGTCTTCAGAATTGTGCACAGTATGCTAAATGAGGTCTCACCAAAGACTTATACGGAGGCACTATCACCTCCTTCTGTATCTAGATTATGTAATTAAACTATTTTTGCACTTTATTATGTTTTGATTATTTATTTATTTATTTATTTATTTAAAGTCTCTTCTATACCGCGCTATTCAGCATCAGCGCGGTTTACAATAAACAGTGAACATACACATTTCCAATAGTACTTTGTGTTTACATATGAACAGGATAATCAACTTGGCTAACAGGGTAACTATGTACAACCACAAAATATACAATATATACAATTTGTAGGCTGTTGTTATGTTGTTTGTGTGCTTATCATATGTGCAACTATTTTTCTGTTCCTCGAGTAGCCATATTTTTTGATTGTAGGTTTTAATATACAAAATGTTATCCACTGAATGTAATTTCGTATTGCATTTATTGATTTTAACTACATGTAAATTTTAACATTAATAATTAGCTGCCTTGCAAGAGAAAAGCCATCAAGGTATGAAAATATATACAGTTTAAAAGCAAAGAAACAAAAAGCAATGGAGGTGTTACTCGCAAAGCTTCCATATTATTATAGAACTTCAGCTTACTAAGCATTAGTCAGGAAGACGTTTTATTTATTTAACTCCTTTTATATACAGCTTTATCATTAAATCAAAGCAGTTTACATTTAAACTTACATGGAACAGGAGCGGGGTGCAATTGGCTGCTTCAACAAACTAATATTAGTATCCCAGGCATAACTGTTACAAATATCATAACATTTGAGAAGATGTGAAGCAATTACTTAGTGTCCGTCCCAAAGTAGTCTATGAACAGATATGTTTTGAGTCTCTGCCTTAGTTCAGACAGTTTCACAAGATCTGAGATCATCCGGGAGAGCGTTCTGGCTAAAAGGTGCAAGTAAGGTGAATGCTCTATTGCAGGTTTGTTGACTGCTTTTTATCCTTAAGAGAGGGATGGAGACAAGGTTTTAGTTTGTGAGTCGTCTTGCTCTAGTGTCAAGGCTTTATGTATTACTATTAATCATTTATATAGCGCTATAAGGCATGTGCAGCCCTGTACAGACACATATAATAAGACAGTCCCTGCTCATCAGAGCTTACAATCTAATCGGTTAATTTTTATTGAAAGTCATTGTTATTTCATGTAAATAATTTATGTATGGAAGAAGAGAATGAGCTTACTATTAACAGTTCATTCTCAAAATTTTTCTCTTCGATCTTTCAAATTTAACCAGTCTGAATAAATTTTATCAAGGTCTATCGATCCGCCATCTTGAAGATGACTCTTAACACGCATCAGCATTTCCAAATGTTCTAACTGTAAGCGATTCCTTATTTTACTTTTTAAACTGTTCATCAAGCTGAAACCACGCTCACAATCTGCACTAGAAGCCAAAAATGTTCCGCCAATATCCATCAATTTCGCTAAATCTGCAAAGTGGGCATTCTGAAACGCCAAAGTCATCATATCCGGAAAACTGTTTATCAGTTTGCTTTTAATTTTTTTCTTCGACTAAGAACTTGAAGTCATTGTACTGCTGAATAATATGTTCCTCCATAAGAATTTGTTTGTTCTTTAAGCAGAGTGATCAGATGTTTTCAATTCCAAATTCATAATCACACTTTGCTATTGCTGTCAAGTCAAAAGCAGAGCATTCCTCAATTTCATTTTCAGGAAATCTTTCCCCTAAATGCAGACACAGCATATTAATGAAAATAAGTGTGGAACCAGTATCCACTGAAACGTCTCCAGGTATCTTGTCGAGAAGATTTTTAACATTACCACTCCATTTTACTGTGTCACCCAAGTATTGCATTCGGATTTTCTTCAGCTTACCCTGTGCAAGATGATATGCTTCCAGTGGTGTTAGCCCATGTTTTTGAAATGCCATTGTTAATGAAGCTAGTTCAGATGAAACATCATTCAAAATTTGAAGTGTTATATGGAATTGATGGCTGTTTAGCTTTTTATAACAGTACTTTGCAAATGGGATCATTATCCTTCTCTTCTTCAAAGTATTTTAATAATGGATCATAATTTTGAATAATTGCTTGAAGAGCAAAATTTCTAGATAACCACTGCACTTCGTTCAGAGGTCTAAAATCAACTGACTCGCATTCAGAAGCATCTGCTAATTTTTAAATTGTGACCTTTTAGTAAAAGATCGACAAAAGGTTGTGTAAACAGTTCTCATGAAAGTTTCAACTTCTTTCATCAACTTTACTTCCTTCCATGATTCAGAGATCCCCAAATCTTCACGATGGGCAACACAATGCTGCTGCACTAAATGCAAAACGTTATTTTTTTTTAGCTGCACAGCAACACCATTTATTCTGCCTGACATGACAGAGGCACCATCCGAAGTAAACATGACCATTTTGTTAAGGTCAAGCTTGTATTTCCCATAGAATTCCTGGAGTGCACTGACTATTGATGCAGCATCACATGCTTCCAAGTGTAGCATCCCACCAAATGAAGTTTTATACAGACATGAATTTACTGGCTGATATTTGAAGTACAGTATTACATATTTGACAGAAATGTCTGTGCTTTCATCAATAGGTAATGTATGATACACTGCTGATGCAACATCTGCTATGAGCTTATCTTGGACATTGATGTTTATAATTTCAAGAAATTCAAACGAATAGTTTTTGCTTCTCCAGCTTTCAGGTATGGTTATGTACTTGGACATGTGTTCATTAATATCTTGAACAGAGAGCATGGAAATATTCATCCGAACAGCCAGCAAAACACCATCAATTAGAATTTTAATTTCTTCGGGTGTAGAACGCTTCCGTTCATTAATAATTTGCCTTTTCTCTTTTTCAGCAGTGCTCTCAAGCAACAAGTTAAATAATCCTCCTCTTAAATTTGGATTTTTAGCTCTAAGTTTATCACTTTCAGTATGAGTCTTACTAGACAGATGTCATTTCAAAAAGTCCAGTTTCCACACATCATCCCAAAATTTGCCACTCAAACTCTCCGATGGTTTTTGCATCTCGGCAGTATAAACAGACTACTCCGTCATCCTCTTCAAAAGTGAATATTTCACGCAGTTGAATGCACATTTTATCCCGAGATTTTGGTGTCTCCGTTTCAACAATTTCTTCAAGCCATTCAGGCTTAAAAGCTCCGGCCGTTCTCTTACGTTTTGTACCGCTCATCGCTATCGGTTTCGACATTTTAAAAATTAACTTTTCAGTTTTCAATGTAATAAAAAATTAATAATGCAATTCGAATTACAGATTACAATTGGACTACTACTTAAGCATGTCGCAAGCCAAAGTACGGAAGCGGAGGTTTCTCAATGCGCCAATTAAAGTTTAAGACCAAAGATCTTATATCGTGAAGGTCTATAAGATTGCACTAGAAAATATTGTAGAACTTGTGAAAACCGTAAATACACAACAACTTTTCAATTTTAAGACATCTGTGTTGTTTTCTATATTGTAGAACTTGTGAAAAATGCGGCCGGGTCCCAAGGCCGGGTAGTAACCGGGTCCCCGGGGCCCGAGTCCCTGGCGCACTTAGTTAGGCATGCGGGGGGGGGGCCAGAGTGGAGGAGGGAGGTGGCGCTCATGCTGGCAGCCCGCATTGGCGAGTAGAGCCCGGCGATTGGTTGGAGAGCGGCTGGGGGGGCGGGGCGGCAGTGAGCGAGGGAGATCGACGGCGTGCGATCTCCCTCTTCCTGCCTGCTTGTCGCCGTTAAGGGTGTGTGTGCTGCGCTGCTCCCACTCGGGCCTTCCTCTGTGTTTCACGAAGCTTCGGGTCGGGGGGTGGTTTCCTGCGGGGGCTTGGGGATCGGGACGCTAATTTTTTTTTTTCACTGGTCCGGTGGTGTTTCAATAAAAAAAAAAAAAAAAACACACAAACACTGAACCACGCCAGGCCGACACTCTGCGAGTGTGTGCTGGGGCCCATCACACGTGGCGTGGCTTAGCTCCGTTGGGAGTTTTCGCCCTACTGTGCAGTCAGCACTTTGGGTGGACAGGGAGAAGTCTTTAATCTGTGTGGCTGGTGGCAGAGCCTTTAAAAAAATAAATAAATAAATAAAACATAAGGAGAAGGGGAAGAAGGGGTTTGAATTCCTCCAGCAGTGCTGCTTCAGCAGAGTGGGGGGGGGGGGGGGTAGTGGCTGTTTGCTCTTTTTTTTTTTTTTTTGGAAAACACTAAACCGGTTAATAATATCAGGCGTACCATTCAAAAAAAAAAATCAAAGAAAGGGAATATATAAATAAAATAAGAGGGGGGATAAGTTAGCAAGGGGTACGCTGATAAAAGGGGTTCGTGTGGTGATTAGCGCACGGGATAAGGGCGCAGAATGGCTCGTCGGCTTAGCGGGTGCAGGGTGGAAAATAGGCCTGGGGGCCCGAAGGGGTTGGCCAGAGGGCAGGGAGCAGCGAGGCATGGGCGCATGTCGTCCACCAGAGGGGGGGCACTGCCCAGGGGTGCCCCGGTGGCCACTGCCCAGGGGTGCCCCGGTGGCCAGAGTATTTCGTGGTGCCTGCCAAGGGCGTGGGCAAAGGAAATCCAGGGGGGCGTGCCACGGGGCATTTGGCGAGGCCTCATGGGCCTGTGCGGGCGGGGTAGTGTCAGAGGGAGCAAGGCCTGGGGAGACGGGGCCCTTGTCGGTTGCAGGGGGTGGTGGGGAGGTGGGGGATGCTGTCGGGGTGGTTAACGCCCTTGGTCATCCAGGTGTTGGGGGGGGGCAGTGTCAGTGGCGGCGCAGGCTGAAGGGCCGCTGGTGGACAGCACGCCGGGCAGGCTTCCGGGCGTGCCTCCTTTCCCTGCATCGTGGATTGGGCGCTTCATACACCCCGGAACTTTTGGGTCAATGGGTCCGTGGGCATGCGGGGTGAGTCCATGGGGGGGTATGGGGCACTGGGGTGGTGGTTGGGGTGACTGGTTTGGAGTTGGGTGTGGGGAGGTGAGGAGTACCACGGGCAGGGGTTGCGCTGCCTGGGATGCCGGCGGTCTCGGTTCCAAGGCGTGGGGTTGGGGTGGGGGGGGCCGGCCGAGGTGCCAAGCACTACCAGGGCCTTTGCTGCTGGTTTCTCTCCCTCTCTTCCTCTGCAGGTCCCGCGGAATTCGACGTCCATGGCTGACTCGGCTCGGGCAGTTGGTGCAGGCCCCTCCAATTCTGCAGACGAGTTGACCAGTACGGCGTCAGGGGTGCAGACCATGGGAGCTCCAGTGCCTTCCCCTGTGGTGTTGGTGAGTATTCAGGGGATGCAGGCGGGGTTGAGGGAGGAGCGCAAACCCCGGGCGTGGGGCTTGCCATGGCAAGAAAAGCAAAAGCTAAGCATAGGCGGGGGCGCCGTTGTCAGCGGGCATCTTCTTCTTCCTCCTCTTCTTCATCGGCATCCACGGCTTCCTCGGGTGACTCCATTAAAGCGGGGGGGGGGGGAAGGGGAGGGCGGTGGGTCTTCTGTGGTGTGCTGTGCCGAATTGTGGGAGTGCGTGCCGCGGAAGCTGCGCCGTCGGATCAAGAGGCGCAAGTATATTGACATTTTCCGCCTGCTCGATGGCAGAAAACGTTCCGATGAAAGCAAAAAGAAGCGCAAAGATGACGAGAAAGCTGGCAGGGTGTGGAAGGCATCTCACAATACCCTTAATTGGACTCGCGCCTTTTTGCGTTTGGCGAGTGTATGGGTCATTATTTTCAGGATCATTACGGGGCGCTGCTGGCTTATGCAGATACGATTTTGGCAGCGTTGCAGATGCACGATGGGTGGGCTTGGTTAAATTATGATGAGGCGTTCAGGGACATGATGGAGGAGAATGGTCAGCTTTCTTGGGGGACGAAGGACATCAATCTTTGGTTAACTCAAATGTCCGCGAGGAGTCGGGTCGGGGGAGCAGGAGGCGGGGTTGGAAAGGCAGGGCCGTCACTTGCCTCAACGGGTTTGCGGTCCTTTCGGGTCTCCGCTCCCATTGTCTCCCAATCGCGGGGGGTGCTGTTGGGGGAGACGTCTGTTGGCGTTTCAACAAGGCGTCTTGCCCATTCCCTGACTGCAAATTTAAGCACGTCTGCTCATTGTGTGGGGGTGCGCATGCGGCCACAAAATGTAGTCAGAAAGGAGTTGCGGGAGCCCCAGCAGGGGCTAAGTGAGGTGGTTCGTGGGGCGTTGGCTCCTACGCCTGTGAGAGTCAACGCATTGCGCCTGTGGTTAGTGATGTACGGGCGGTCTCAACGTGGGTGGGCATAGAGTTTGGTATTAAAAGGTTTTTCTGAGGGATTTAGGATTCCGTTTCAGGGTTCGCCAGTGGGGGGTGGGTCACGAAATGCTAGTTCGGTGCGAGAGCAGGCTGATGTGCGGAGGAATGCGCGTTGGGCAGAGTAGCAGGGCCCTTCACCATGCCCCCCTTTTCTCCGTTCACGGTTTCCCCATTGGGCATGGTGCCCAAAAAAGAGCCGGGTAAGTTTAGGCTGATACATAACCTATCTTGCCCTCCAGGAGATTCCATGAACGATCGCATTCCTTGGGAGCTGTGCACGGTGCGCTACGCTTCCTTCGACACAGCTGTGGTCCTGGTGCGCCAGTGTGGGGCTGGTGCCCTGCTGGCCAAGGTAGACATTGAATCTGCGTTTCGATTGTTGACCGTGCACCCTTCGGCTTTTCCTTTGCTGGGTTTCTGCTTCGAGCCACTGTTTTACTTCGATAAGTGTATGCCAATGGGCTGTGCAATATCCTGCGCCTACTTCGAAGCTTTTAGTACATTCTTGCATTGGGTGTTGGAAAGGCAGACGGGTGTCTCTAACATAGTGCATTACCTCGATGACTTCCTTTTCGTCGGGCCGGATCAGACGCCTACCTGCGACACTCTGCTGGGGGCTTTTCTGCGCTTGGCCGGGGACTTTGGCATTGCCATAGTGGCCAACAAAACTGTGGGTCCGGTTACCCGCCTCGCCTTTTTAGGGATTGAGATCGATACAGTTGGTATGGTGGTGCGCTTGCCTGCGCAGAAGATCGAGCGGCTCAGGGAGTTAGTGGCATTTGTGGGATCTTCCTCCAAGACTACCCTTCAGGTCATGCAGTCGTTAGTCGGACATCTCAATTTTGACTGCAGGGTTCTGCCCATTGGGCGCCCCTTTGCGCGGCGGTTATCATTGGCCATGGCGGGCGTTCGCCTCCCACATCATCGGATTCGGGTGTCTGCAGGAATGCGGGAGGATCTGCGGGTGTGGGATACTTTCCTAGCGAATTTCAATGGCTGTTCGTTGCTTCAGTTGCCGGAGATTTCGAACCTGGATTTGCATTTCTTTACGGATGTGGCGGGTAGTTCCGGTTTCGGAGCCTATTGCCAAGGGACTTGGTGTGTGGAACCTTGGCCGGAGGAATGGGTGCAATCCGGCTTGACCCATAACATTACCTTCTTGGAGCTTTTTCCTATAGTGGTAGCTTTTTGGGTCTGGCCCGAACGCCTGCGTGATCGGCGGGTAGTGTTTTGGTGCGTTAACACTGCAGTGGTTGAGGTTATCAACCGGCATGCGCCTCGGTGCCCGCGGGTAGCCTCCCTAATGAGGGTGTTTGTGTTGGCCTGCTTGCGCTTCAATGTCACCGCCAGGGCGCGCCATGTGCCGGGCTCCCAGAATTCCATTGCTGATGCTCTGTCCCGTTTTCAGTGGGAGCAGTTTCGGTGATTGGCTCCGGAGGCGGAAGGGTCGTCCTCTCGGGTCCCGGAGCATCTCTGGAGGGTTGGGACCCCGACTTGATGGCATTGCTGGCTGCAATCGGTGGCACGTGGCACATGGGTGCTGTATCAGCGAGGATACTCTCAGGTGAGTGCGTTTGCGAGTGCGAGGGGTTGGTCTTCGGGGAGTGTGCCTGATGGGCTGATAGGTCAATTTGTTTTGTGGGCAAAGGGTGAGGGTTGGGCTCGGTCGGCGGTCGCGTCTGCGATGGCCGGGTTTTCCTTCTTTTGTAAGGTGGCAGGTTGGGGCAACACTAGGGTATCCATTTTGGTTACGCGTCTTCTGGCAGGTTGGGCCAGGGCGCATCCTAGGTCGTGGGATTGGCGGCTTCCGGTTTCCCACGAACTCTTACTCCAGTTATGCGAGGCGTTACCGCTCATTGCGGCCTCGAGTTTTGAGTCTGTTTTGTTCCATTCGCTGTTCGTGACTGCATTTTTTGGGGCATTCTGAGTGTGTGAGCTCGTGCCCAGGTCTGTAAGGCGGGGTGCGTTTGGCGGGCTCGACTTCGAGCACGTCATGGTAGGAAGCGTCACAGGTTCGTATTTACCTACCGCGTTCCAAAACAGACCAGACTGGGAAGGGTGGCTGGGTGGTGCTGAGCGCCATCTTTCCCTTGTTATCCTGCCCGGTGCATGCTTTACAGAATTATCTGTGGCTGCGGCCAGTGGGGCGGGGCAGGGCTATTTTTTCATCCACAATGACGGCAGGCCAGTAACATAGTTTCAGTTTACGGCTGTGCTGCGCTTGGCTTTGCGGTCCTTGGGTTATGACGACAGGAGCTATGCTTCGCATTCATTCTGGATTGGTGCGGCTGCTGCAGGTCTCGAAACGCGTGTCATCCAGCGCATCGGCAGGTGGCGTTCGGGAGCGTACAAGGGGTACGTTCGCCCGTAGTTCTTCTGCACTGCGCGTACCAGGCTGTGTGATGAGCCCAGCAGCGGAGGTTCACCTTGGGGGGGGGTACTAATATTTCCCTTCCTATTGCAGATTGGCCTGCTGGTGGCAGTCCGATTTTCTACTTTCAGATGGCGCCTGCTCCGGAGACTGGTGGATCATCGGGCATTCATTCGTCTACTGTGTGGAGCGTCGGGCAGCAGTGCGGCCGTTGGGCTCCCACCTCGGCCTGGCCGGTTCAGGAGTTCGGCTGTGCTGGATGGGGCAACGTGGCATGCAATGGTGGCAACTCCTGGCCTGTGTTCAGGCGAAGCTCGGACTGCGGCGGCGGCCAGTCGGGCTGCTAATTCATTTGGGTGGCAGTGACCTGGCTAGCTGGTCCTGTCAGCAAATAATTAAACTGTGCAGAGGGACATTGGTCAGGTGCGGAAGCTACTCCTGGGTGTGGCCATCAATTGGTCGGACATCATTCCACGCCCTGCGTGCTGGACTCAGTGGCACTGGTCGCGGGGTCTGGTCAAGATTAACCGTCAGATTGGGCGTTGGGTTCAGCAGACAGGTGGGCTGCAGGTGTTACACCCTTGGGCAGATGTCAGGTGTGCTGGCTTGTATCATTTAGATGGGGTTCACCTGGCCCCGGTGGGTCAAGATCTGCTGTTGAACGACTGGCAGGAAGCTTTAGAGGGGTGATGCTAGTCGCAGCTTTCCTTGGTGGGGCGGCACAAGGTTAGTGGTCTGCCGGTGGCGGGGTAGCGAGCTAGTGCTCGCCGACCCGGCGGGGCATTTGAGGCTGATGCCACTTTACACGGGAGCGGCAGTGCTCCTTAGGTTGGGAGAGACTTCCCGGCTGGGGTCTCTGCCCGGTGGAATGCAACCTTGAGCCGGCCTTTGCTAATAACATGGCGAGGCAGGCGGTAGGGGGGAGGATGATGCATCACTTTGCTATAAACGGCTGGTGGGGGGCATCATCCGGAAACAGGGGGGGGGGGGTAATTTGTGGGTTCATGAATGTTGAGTTGGCCCATGTTGGGCCGGTGTTCCAATACTGTTAATAAAGCTGCGACCAAGCAATTTTCACCAAGTTCCTATGTCTGCGTGTTCTGTTCAGGTGCTGTGAAGGGGGGGGGGGCAGGTATGGGGGTAGGAATGGACCTCGAGCAAGTTGGGCGTGGATCCCTGAGGTGTGGGGGGGGGGGTTTATAGAGCTTATGCTGAAGCCGGGGACAGGGCATCCGGATACCTTGGTTACCGTAAATACACAACAACTTTTCAATTTTAAGACATCTGTGTTGTTTTCTATCAGAACCGTAATTTTTGTGCGCTCTGTTGTAAAGTATGTGCGCTCACTCAGCGAGGTGTGTGCGCGCGCACAGCTTAGAGGGAACAGTGGCCAAGAGGTCATGTAAATATTGACCAATACTGTATTGCTTGGAATTGCTATGGTGCCAATATGGATGCAGCAATCTAGAAATATAAAGAATAAATGAGGTAGAAGCAGCCAACATACTTTAATTATTAAAGGAATTCTAGAACAAAAGGGTTTTGTTTTGGCATGAGGCTAGAAGAGGGCTGCTTCAGAAGGAACATAAACATGGATGGGAGCAGTATGTATAGAAAAGCCAAGGATTCAAGTGCATAGGATACTTTACTTTCACGTCACATTATAGACAATAAAGTCAGCATGGAGTCTGTAGTATTATAGTAGGAAGAAGACATGGTCACACTAGAAGGGCCTCTAGTTATCTACCATCAGGTTTTATATTTCCATGTATTTAGCTCTGAGTACTTAGAGAGGGGGCCTGAGTAGTGCCGATTATGGGACAGCTAATGAGAATTTTAATGTTATGGCCCCTATTTACTGAAGTGCAGTAAGATTTTGCCAAAATGAATGTACCGTAACTGCAAAACCTCTGCATTATTAACTGTTGCAAGTCTCTCAGGAGTTTCCCATTTAGTTATCATAAAAGAAATGTCATTACTGCACGCTAACTGCTTTGCAGATAACACAATCCACTTAACACCTATTCAAATAGCAATAACTGTGGTGCATTCACAGGTAATATGCAATTACCACCTCCAATAACTGTTGGAAGAAATTGAGAAGTCTCTACAAAAGGAGAAAAAGCAAAAATGGCCAAAATGGATGACCGAACAAACTCTGAAAATTGCACAGAAACGCAGAGAAGCTAATGCCAGAGAAGAAAGAAAGGCAATCACAGAACTCGGAGATTTCCAACATGCAGCATAACTAGGAGAAGTACTACAAAGACACATGTAAGGAAATAGAAGCAGAAACTATTAGAGGAAGAACAAGATCAGCTTTCCTAAAGCTACAAGAGAAAGAGAAAGAAAAAGAAAAAATTCCAGCTTCGATTTGGAATGTTACCAGATGCTCAAGGATCCATGTTGAATGGATGCTGAGAAGATCAAGAAAAGGTGGAAAGAACATACAGAGTTATTATATGATAAAGATCAAGTTGACCATCAGCCGTTTCAACCTGTACCTTCTAATCTGGAACCATTGGTGATGAAAGAAGTTGAAGCAGCATTGAAAGCCTTATCAAAGAACAAAGCACCAGGCATTGATGGCATTACCATTGAAATATTACAGCAATCTGATGCAGCTGTTACCATTCTTACAAGCCTCTGCCAGGAAATTTGGAAGACATCATCTTTTTAACATCTTTGTTAGTGATATAGCGGAAGGGCTGTCGGGTAAGGTTTGCCTCTTTGCGGATGATACCAAAATCTGCAATAAAGTAGACACCCAGGAAGGTGTAGATAACATGAGGAGGGATCTGGCTAAGCTTGAAGAATGGTCTAGAATTTGGCAACTGGGATTTAATGTTAAAAAATGTAAGGTCATGCATTTGGGCTGCAGCAATCCAAGGGAGCAATACAGTATAGGAGATGAAGTACTTTTGTCCACTAAAGAAGAGCGGGACCAAGGCGTAGTTGTGTCCGATGATCTTAAAGTAGCTAAACAGGTAGAAAAGGCAACGGCAAAAGCTAGAAGGATGCTTGGGTGCATACGGAGAGGAATGGCTAGCAGAAAAAAGGAGGTGATAATGCCTCTGTATAAGTCTTTGGTGCGACCTCATTTGGAGTATGGTGTGCAATTCTGGAGACCGCACCTTCAAAAGGATGTGAACAGGATGGAGTCGGTGCAGAGGGTTGCTACTAAGATGATTAGTGGTCTTCATTATAAAGCATATGAGGACAGACTTAAGGATCTTAATATGTACACCTTAGAGGAAAGGCGGGATAGAGGTGATATGATTGAGATGTTTAAATACCTCCGTGGCATAAATGTTCAGGGAGAGAGCCTCTTTCAATTGAAAGCAAGTTCTGCGACGAGGGGACATGGGATGAGGGTGAAGGGAGATAGATTCAGGAGTGATATGCGGAAATATTTCTTTACGGAAAGAGTAGTGGATCCGTGGAATAGTCTCCCAGTGGAGGTGGTAGAGATGAGGACAGTAACTGAATTCAAAAAAGCATGGGACCAACACAGAGGATCTCTAAAGGTAAAAAGTGGACTGTTGTAGTTGTTATGGAAGGACAGACTAGATGGGCCTTGTGGTCTTTTTCTGTCATCATGTTTCTATGTTTCTATGACTGGAAAAGATCTGTGTTTATACCAATACTAAAAGAAAGGTGATCCAACTGACTGTGGAAATTATCGCACAATCACTCTGATCCCACATGCCAGCAAGATTTATACTGAAGATTATTCAGTAGAGACTACAACCATACCTGGAATAAGAACTACCTTAAGTGCAGGCAGCATTCAGGAAAGGGCAAGGAATAAGAGTCATCATTGCAGATGTACAAAGGATCCTTGAAAAGACAAAAGAATACCAAAAGGATATCTAAATGTGTTTTGACTATAGCAAGGCTTTTGACTGTGTAAAACTATGAGAAACTCTGGGCCACATTAGGAACACCTGATCACTCTCTTGTACAACCTTTACAATGATCAAGAAGCAACAGTGTGAACGGAACAAGGAAAACTTGTTCAAGCCATGGTATTTTCAGTAATATCATATGGATGCAAAGGTTGTACAGTGAAAAGGATTGATAGTAAGAAAATTGATGCCTTTGAATTATGGTGCTGGTGACGAATACCATTGACTGCCCGAAGAACAAACCAATCAGTACTACAGGAGATGAAACCTAAGCTTTCTTTAAAAGCTCAAATGACAAGACTTCGACTTTCATACTCCGGACATATCATGCGAAGAGAGATCATTAGAGAAAGACATCATGCTTGGCAAGGTAGAAGGTCAACACAAAAGCGGAAGGCCAGCAGTGAGATGGATCAATACAACAACAGCAGCTATGGGTGCCAGTCTGTCAACAATTCAGAGGGTCACCATGAGTCGGCACAGACTCAACAACACTTATCATTATCATCATCATCATCATAACTGTATGGTACTGTTCGTGCCCTTTGTCCACCCATTCCATGTTAACTGTGGATAGCAGTAGTCAGCATACATGAACAGGAAACTCAGCAGTCTCTCACCATTAGGGTGCACTCACTGCCATGTTAACAGCTAATGCAGCTTATTAAATATACCCTAAAAGTGTTTGTGTAGTTGGCCTGCTGAGACTTTGCTTTATTGCTTCTTTTTCAGAGACTATTCTATTAAAGGTGCTCCACCACATTTCATGTATGAATAAATAAGGAACCTTTTCATTTTGCCCCTAAATTTTCAATAGTGCTTCATCAGGGTGTTGTAGCATTGGAAAATTTGAATGGTAGTGCTTCCTCAGACTAATAGAAAAAGTGGGTTTTGCCATCCAAGGATATGGTACTTCTTTATGTCCAGGACATCTCTTCAAAGTGACTGGAGGGGGAAGGGGAGGAGATAACATATGTTTGCATCTCATACCTTGTATCTCCCAATCCCAGAGATGGTAATGTTTGGATTGTCAAAACAAAAACCAAAATAAGCTATCTCAGAGTAACATCAATCCACATACCACCAACAGGCTCTGCACAACAGTTTTATTCACCAACCTAATTCAACTAATACACACAAAAGTATCAACAAATCACTAAGGCTAAAAGGACCTCAGGATGGCTAAAACCCACATGTAGTGAAAAATCACTATAGGGAATAGCAGCCGCTTACATCACAGGTCCCATAGCCACCTAACCTAACCACCAATTTCACCTATTAGGATAATTCCAAAACACCAATACTAACACTGGGAATACTTTATCAAATCTACAAAGACCTACTAACATACACCATTCATACAACATACAAGACAAAAATTACTTTAAAAAGCATCTCAATAATAATAAATATGCTGAGACAGCGCTGGAACCTTCAACACTCTTCCTAAATAGAAGAAAAACAAAGATAAGGGCATACAGAATTATTTCATATCCAAGACAAAGAGCATACAGCACTTATCTGTAAAAGACGATACACCAAACAGCTGATAAGGAAGGTCCGAGCGACACTTGGGCGAGTGCTACTATTGAAGATCTGTTGGATTGAAAAAGATTCTCAGTCGTTGTCCTGGATTAGAAGTTGACTGTTAAGGAAGGTCCGAGCGACGCTCAATCGCATAACAGTCAACTTCTAATCCAGGACAACGACTGAGAATCTTTTTCAATCCAACAGATCTTCAATAGTAGCACTCGCCCAAGTGTCGCTCGGACCTTCCTTATCAGCTGTTTGGTGTATCGTCTTTTACAGATAAGTGCTGTATGCTCTTTGTCTTGGATATGAAATAATTCTGTATGCCCTTATCTTTGTTTTTCTTCTATTTAGGAAGAGTGTTGAAGGTTCCAGTGCTGTCTCAGCATATTTATTATTATTGAGATGCTTTTTAAAGTAATTTTTGTCTTGTATGTTGTATGAATGGTGTATGTTAGTAGGTCTTTGTAGATTTGATAAAGTATTCCCAGTGTTAGTATTGGTGTTTTGGAATTATCCTAATAGGTGAAATTGGTGGTTAGGTTAGGTGGCTATGGGACCTGTGATGTAAGCGTCTGCTATTCCCTATAGTGATTTTTCACATCATGTGTGTTTTAGCCATCCTGAGGTCCTTTTAGCCTTAGTGATTTGTTGATACTTGTGTGTATTAGTTGAATTAGGTTGATGAATAAAACTGTGTTGTGCAGAGCCTGTTGGTGGAATGTTTGGATTGTCCCATTTCTTGCAAACTGACTTACATATACTGCCTGCAAACATCTCATGAAATTATCAGTTACTACTTGTGCATTTCCTTGTCCAGCACTATGACATCCACGGTTAGTAATAATGGCTGAACTGCCTCCCCTAGTGAAGCTTCCTAAATTCTTCTCTCTAATCCCATGTAAGTTCTTTATATTACAAATATTCCTGTCAGTCAGTCGTATAGCATTTTGCTCCCAAATATTTATAAAGGTGTTATGATAAAGTCACAAGGATACCCTAGTATCTTGGTCTAATATAATTGCTATTCATATATACCAGTGTTAATAGGCTCTTCTTATTTCTGCTATGCTTGACCGATTTGGAAGCCTTGTATGTGTGTATAGATAGATAGTCAACCACTGGCTGGAGTAGATTTTTATTGGAGTAATGCTAAAATCCACAGCATACCAGTCCTGTTAGCCTCCCAACCTCATTGCCTTGCTGCTGCCATCCATGAAGCAGGCTAATAAGAACAGCCTACTAGTTCTACTGAAGTCCTGGGATTACTCCTCCCCCCCCCCCCCCCATGAGTCACACTACAAACTGGAGGATGTTGGCTTATTCAAAACTCATTCGCTTCCTATCCAGAGAAACTATTCCATACAGGAAACATCTCCTCCTACTGGGATACTGAACAGCCATAGGGGGAAGCGGGATACTGTCAAATATAAAGAGACTACTGAAGGGAGAACAAGCCCAAGATCCGGGCTATTCTAAGTTGAACATTTGAGAAAATTTGATTGCTTCAAAATCCAAACTACACTATAAATATTTCTGTACATCTAATGCCAAGAATATGATTCCATGTTTAGCTACATTAATCATTTAATTAATTTACAAACTGCTGACTTGCTTTACACTTGCGATTACCCTGATTGAATGTCCCCAGGAATCCATCTGGCACTTCTTTTCATGATACACCTATAA
This sequence comes from Ichthyophis bannanicus, assembly GCA_033557465.1. Classification (NCBI taxonomy): domain Eukaryota; kingdom Metazoa; phylum Chordata; class Amphibia; order Gymnophiona; family Ichthyophiidae; genus Ichthyophis; species Ichthyophis bannanicus. The sequence continues at coordinate 38,324,628 of CM066050.1, read as the reverse complement.
ATCTTCCATGGCCAATAACATACACCACCAGACCAGTGTATGTAGTTAATTGTAGCTTTGATTATCCATTTGAGAAAAGAAAACAAAAATTAAGAACTGGGACCTTCTGCAGTGCATTTTGATGGGAACATAAATAATCCATTCACCTGCCTTTTATCTCGATTGAGATGATCCCCATCTTCTATGTGTTTTGCTTTACCAGTATTTTTAAAAGCAATAAAATGTGGTAATACAAGATGAAGATAAATAAGAGCTATAAAAGACGACATTTACTGCATGCATAACCACAATGCTATAAGAACACTACGAGAATCTCTCACTTTAATGTACCGTGAATAATCTAATATGATTTACCATCACGCTTATGAGCTTCCACTTTACAATTAGCTCCTCTACATGTGACTTATCCACTGATCGTGTATAGCAAAAAAAAAAAAAAAGGAATGCGCTAAGGTCAGAATCTTTAGGTTTCAATAAGCCTTATTACTACATTTTTCCGATATAAAATTCTCATCTCTGTGTGTTCCCTCACTGGGGAAAGCTTCAGATGCAGAAGATAGATATGCCTCCTCTCCAAAATGAAGATTAATTATACCCCATTGGTAGAGCAGAAACAATTTCCCAGACTGCACTCCACCTGTCCAGTTACTTTCTCTTGATAAAACAGTATTTATTAACTTTACCTAGACTTTAGACACTCTGCTAAGTTGTGCATTTATTTATTCAGAGAAAATGTGGAATGATGGCAAGTAGTGTCTAGGAAATGTGTCCCTCCACAGACGTACAGACAGACAACACAGTAGGTAGAATGGAACATGAAGGTATTTTTCATCAATATTCCAAATGTTGGGAAACAAGTGGCTAAAAATAAGAGAAAATGTGTTCTACTAGTGAGGGCACACTCAACATTGTCACCTCTATACTGACCAGCTATCATACTGCTTGGACATCCCTTCAGTCAGCACTAAAGGGGCAATTATATAAGGAGCCATGTGCAGATGTGCACCATTTATGTGTGCCATCCACCAAATTCAAGGACTTGGACACATGAATGGGCGCTTGCATAGTATATGACGGCAGATAAAGACCAATATGGTCCACAGAGTAGGGCCTTCGGATCACGAGATCAGGGAGGCATCTGCCGCCACTCTCTCCGGGTGTGGTTGGCATGAGAAGAAGCGAGGCAGCTGCATGTTGTCCAGAGGGGCAAATAGATCCATCCCGGGCCTGCTTCAGAGGTGGAAGAACCTGTTGGCTACCCTGGATTCAAGTGCCATTCGTGTGGTCAAAGGACTCTCCTCAGCCTATCCGCTAGACAGTTGTCCTGGCCTGGGAGGTAAACTGCTCGCAAGAGCATGTCATTACAAGCTGCAAAGGAGAGGAGGGCCACTGCCTCCTGGCAGAAGGAGTACAAACCCATGCCCCCCTACTTGTTGATATAGAACATGGCCACTTGTTTGTCCGTCTGGATCAGTACATACCGTTGTCACAGGTGGTGGCGGAACACTTGCAAGACTAGGAAGATTGCCCTGAGCTCCAGGAGATTGATCTGTAGGAGCGAATCCTCCTGGGACCAGCTTCCCTGAGTGCAGCAGTCCCCAAAATGCACCTCTCAACCTAGGAGGGAGGCATTCATGGTCAGGATTCTCTGAGGGGTGGGTTCTTGGAATAGCATTTCCGTCTGGAGGTGGCAGACATTTTGCCACCAGTTGAGGGCTTTTGCCAATTGGCGGGTAACCTTATCCCCGTCTGTGGCTTGAGTCCACTGTGAGCAGAGGCACCACTGGGCTGTCTGCATGTGCAAGTACGCTGAAGGCATTACATGGACCACAGAGGGCATACAGCCCAGTAGGCAGAGGAGACAACAAGCTGGTACTGACAGTCAACAATGTACCTCTCCTGCCAGTTGTTTGAGGTGTTCTGCTCTCTCTCTGGGGAGGACCGCCTTGATCTAGAGCATGTCGAACTCCATATTTTGGGCTGGAGAGAGATGGGATTTGGGGTAGTTTATGACAAACCCCAGGTGCTGAAGAAGGGATGCACACACTGCTGCCTGACTGCTCTGAGGCTGTGCCACCCCTGATTAGCCAGTCGGCTAGGTAGGGGAAGACAAAGGCCTCTTGCAGACGCAGGTGGGCGGCTATCACAGCCAGACATTTGGTAAAGACCCTTGACGAGGAGGCCAGACCAAAGGATAGTACCCTCCTACTGGTAATGCCCTCCTATCTCGAACCTTAGATACTGCCTGTGGGAGGGGTCGATTAGGATGTGTGTACATGCATCCTTTAGATCCAAGGAGCACAGCCAATTTCCCTGGTGGAGGTAAGGCAGCAGTGTTCCAAGAGAGAGTATCATGAATTTCTCCCTCAATAAGAACATAAGATATGCCATAATGGCATGATCGCCTTTGATTTAATTAGTGGAGGAGGGATAGTAAGGAAATCCGCAGTACTACCCTTTAACTTTCGAAAGGGAGACTATGATAGAATGAGGAAAACAGTTAAGAAAAAACTAAAAGGAGCAGTTGCAAAGGTTAAAGACGTACATCAAGCTTGGGTGTTGTTGAAAAATACTATCTTGGAAGCCCAGACCAGCTGTATTCCACGCTTTAAGAAAAGTGGAAGGAAGTCCAAAAAATTGCCAGCATGGTTTAAAGCTGAGGTCAGAGAGGCTGTTGTTGCCAAAAAAGCATCTTTCAAGAAATGGAAAAAAAGAGCCAAATGATGAAACCTGGAAACCACAAGCACTGGCAAGTCAAATGCACGGCATTGATAAGGCAGGCAAAGAGAGAATTTGAGAAGAAGCTTGCTGCGGAAGCAAAAACGCGAAATAAAGACCTTTTCAAGTACATTCGTAGCAAAAAACCGTGAGAGAGTCAGTTGGTCCATTAGATGATAAAGGGGTTAAAGGAGCACTAAGAGGCGACAAGGCGATAGCGGAGAGACTGAATGAATTCTTTGCTTCGGTCTTTACTGAGGAAGATGTAGGGATGTTACCCACGACTGAAGTGGTATTTAAAGGTGTGGAAGAATTGAAGGAAATATCGATACATCGGGAAGATGTCCTACAACTATTAGATAAACTGAAGAGTAGCAAATCACCTGGCCCGGATGGTATACATCCAAGGGTGTTGAAAGAACTGAAATTTGAGATTGCAGACCTGCTATCAGTAATCTGTGAACTATCATTAAAATCATCTCTAATACCTGAGGATTGGAGGATCGCCAATGTAACACCAATTTTTAAAAAGGGTTCGAGGGGTGATCCGGGAAACTACAGACCGGTGAGCCTGACATCAGTACCGGGAAAAATGGTAGAAACCATCATAAAGAATAAAATTACTCAGCATATAGATAGTCATGACCTAATGGGAGACAGCCAACATGGCTTTAGACAAGGAAGATCTTGTCTTACTAATCTGTTATGTTTTTTTGAAGGAGTGAATAAACAGGTGGACAAAGGTGAGTCGGTTGATATTGTGTATCTGGACTTTCAGAAAGCCTTTGACAAGGTCCCTCATGAGAGACTTTTGGCAAAACTAAAGAGTCATGGGATAGGAGGCAGTGTACTACTGTGGATCAGGAACTGGTTAAAAGATAGAAAGCAGAGGGTAGGGCTAAATGGCCAATTTTCCCAATGGAGAAAGGTGAATAGTGGTGTACCCCAGGGATCTGTGCTGGGTCCGCTGCTTTTTGACATATTCATAAATGACCTGGAAAGTGGAATAACGAGTGAGGTTATCAAATTTGCTGATGACACAAAACTATTTAAAGTTGTTAAAACCCAGGAGGATTGTGGAAAATTGCAAGAGGATCTTGATAAATTGGAAGACTGGGCATCAAAATGGCAGATGAAATTTAATGTGGAGAAGTGCAAGGTTATGCACCTAGGGAAGAACAACCCAAACTATGGTTACACGATGCAAGGTTCCACATTAGGAACCACCACCCAAGAAAAAGATTTAGGCGTCCTTGTGGATACCATGTTAAAACCCTCGGCCCAGTGTGCAGCGGCGGCCAAGAGAGCAAATAGAATGCTAGGTATGATAAGGAAAGGAATGGAAAATAAAACAAAAGATATTATAATGCCTCTATATCGTTCCATGGTGAGACCGCACCTTGAATATTGTGTGCAATTCTGGTCGCCATATCTTAAAAAGGATATAGCAATTTTAGAAAAGGTTCAGAGAAGAGCCACCAAAATGGTAAAGGGGATGGAAGGCTACTCCTATGAAGAAAGGCTAAAAAGGTTGGGGCTCTTTAACCTGGAAAAGAGACGGCTGAGGGGAGATATGATAGAAGTCTATAAATTAATGAACGGAGTGGAACGGGTAAACGTAGATCGATTGTTTACCTTATCAGAATATAGAAAGACTAGGGGACATGCAATGAAGCTACAGGGTAAACTATTTAAGACTAATAAAAGAAAATATTTTTTCACTCAACGTGTAATCAAACTCTGGAATTTGTTACCGGAGGATGTAGTAAAGGCTGTTAGTGTAGCTGGGTTTAAAAAAGGTTTGGACAAGTTCCTGGAGGAAAGGTCCATAAACCATTATTAAGAAGGGACCCAGGATATCAATGCTTGAACCAATACAAGCATTGTGGAACCTGTGTCCCTTGGGGAAACTGCTAGGTACGTATGACCTAGATTGGCCACTGTTGGAAACAGAATACTGGGCTTGATGGACCTTGGTCTGACCCAGTATGGCATATCTTATGTTCTTATGTTCTTATGGGTCAGACCAAGGTCCATCAAGCCCAGTATTCTCTTTCCAACAGTGGCCAATCTAGGTCACAAATACCTAGCAGTCTCCCCAAAAGACACAGGTTCCTCAATGCTTGTATTGGGTTTAGGTTTTGCAGATCCAGTATGGGCCTGAGGCCCCCAGTTCTCTTTGGGAGCAGGAAGTACCTGGGAGTAGAAGCCCTTTCCCTATAGGGGTTTGGGTACCGGTTCTACTGCTTTGTCCCTGGATCAGACCTGCAAGCTCTGTGAGCAGAAGAGTCTGATGAAGGCGGGGTCACACCGGCTCTTCTGGAAAGAGCCTGGGTGGTTTCTGCTGTAGGTGGAGGAGGTATCCCTCCCTTACCACTTGCAGTACCCACTGGTCCGAGGTGATGTTGGCCCATCTGTGGACAAAGAGCACCAGGCACCCCCCCCCCCTTGTGGGCTGGTGAAGGTCTCCTGGGGGAGGGGAGGCCCTGCCCTGGGAGTCAAAAGCTCCACCCAGATTAGATAGGAGCTGGGGTCTGAGGCTTCAGTGCTTTTGCCTTCTGAGCCCCATGACCTTGCCTCTTAGAGAACATTGTTGCTGGCCCGAGAAAGGCTGGTAGTGGTGACCTTGTGGGAAAGAACCCTTTTTCCTTGGGAACAGGGGTCTTTTCCCCAGTGGTTTCCTGCAGGGAAGGGATGAGGTCTTTTTAGGGATCCTCTGGCAGGTCAACACGTCGACCTTGATCTCTGCCGCCATGTCAGCCATGGTTTTGCACCCATTACTCAAGGTCAGAAGACTTATCTAGGCTTGGCTTCTGGCACAGATGCCAGCTGCTGCAACTCAAGCTGCTGACTCGAAGCAGTCGTAGGCTGCTCGGGAGAGGAACTTGGAGCAGTCCTTGATCCCCGAGGTTAGGTATTGGAACCGTTGGAGGGGTTCCCCGACAAGACCAGGCGAAAAACCCAACAGTTCCTGGGTTAGAACCTTCAGGTACATACCTATGTATAATTCATAGGCTTGGATCCAGTGCCCCAGCATATAGCCCTGGTAACACTCGTGCCTGAGGACGTTGAGGGCTCTGGCCTCCCTTCCGGAGGGAACAGAGGAATGGATCTTTTGACTCTTAAGTTTTTGCATGGTCGAGTTGACCACCATGGAGTTATGTGGGAGTTGGGGTTTGTGCAACCCCGGCCTCTTCTGGACACAGTACATGGCATCAAGACACCGGCACAGACGTCGGGGTCTCCCACATTGAGTAGTAGCTGCTGAAAGATCAGCTGCATGGGCACCATGAGGTTTCCTTGGGTGGAGACTTGTGTTGGAGGATCTACAGCTTATTGGTGTACAGGTCTTCCTCTGCCTCGCTCTGCACCAAGAGGGCTCTAGCCATGTCCTTGTCAAAGTCATGGAAGGCCATCTCTTCCAGAGGAGAGTGATGCTGGGGGAGATAAGTCCGAGGGAATCTCTCAGTGCCGTTTAGTTTCCAGGGATGCCTTGTCGTCTATCTCCCACTCTGAGTTGCGCGGTGACGAGTCAGAGGCCCTGTGACTTACTGTCTCGAGGCCAGCGCCAAAGAGTCTTCGGCCTCAGGAGGACCTAGGGTCTGAGTCTCAGAAACTAGCTGGAGAGAATCGGATTCCCAAGGAATGGGACCGGGACTTCGACTGGTGCCAAGGGCTTACCCGAGGCCAATGGCGCTCAGAGCTCATTCTTGACTACCGGGGACTAGTCGGGGGCCCAGTCATTGGGACAGATGTGGATGAACCAGCCATCATTGCCTGCTGCAGGGCCAGGATAGCAGTGATGTTCTGCTCTAGGGCCGCCATTCTGGTTTCCAAACCAGAAGGCTCTGCAACCTTTGGCATGGACACTGAGGATCTTGGGCCTGGTGCTGGCACTCTTGCGGGTGTGTCCTTGATGAGGACTACGGCCTCTAGGAACTTTGCACGGTCTCCGCCAGCCAAGGAATCCTTCTTGAGGACCTTGGCAGGGCACTCCTCGGGGCCACCCGAGTCCCTCCGGGCAGTTTTACCGGGTTTCTCCAGTGCAACCTTGAGGATGTTTTCTTCTTTTTCTCCAAGTCAGAGGTCTTCTTGGAGGAGCTGCTGCCGCTGGACTTAGAGGATGCTGGGCCTCACGTAAAGTGCTGGCTTAGATCTCGGCATCGGGGAGGCTGAGACCGAGTTGGATCTGGGGAAGAGTTTTCCGTGCAACTTTGACCTCTTTTTGTTGGTCTTAGGTGTCATGGCTTGGCACAGGTCACAGGTGGTGCCTCCATCCCTCACAAACAAGTGCACGCAATCATGAATGCCGTGAAAGCACTCCAACTCAGGCAAATCATAACAAATCCCACTCATGATAGAGATGATCTTATCTGCAGGCCTCATCACACCAGCGACCACATCATTATTTCCAACATAACTCTTGTAGCATGGTCCGACCATGCCATGATCACCTTCATCCTCCCACAAGAGTTCTCTTATTACACTGAAGTGCATTCTTGCAACAAACGGAAATTCAAACCATTTGACCAACAATCCTTTACAAATTAAGTTTGCCCACAATTATACTTGGGATAGCTCAGACCTTGCCAGACTAATAGCCAACTGAAACGCCACAATCGCCACAGCTGCTACAGCAGCCACAATCACTCAAAACAAAAACAAACTGCTGCCCATCTCCACTCATTAGTATGCCCCTTGGTATTCTAAAGACATAAAAGAACATAAAAGGAAACTCAGACAACTGGAAAGATGGAGAAACACCAGTGATCCTGAAGCAAAAGAACTCTATGGTGGTCATTCTGATCCTTGTTTAGTGGGTCTGGACGTCTGATCCAGACATCCAGACCTGCTAAACACCCATTCGCACTGGCGGGAGCAGAGCTTCCTGAACGTATAGCAGACTTGTGCGGGGATCTCTGTTTGTGGATGGGAGAGGGTAGGCCAGGGGAGGAGTGAGAGTGGGCAGTGGAAGGCAACTGCCTTCCAGACATACAGCGCCGATTCTGAGGTCAGCCCTGTACGACCAGGGTCAGCCATATACACAGGGGACTTATTGCACCTCAGAGGTGGAATAAGTCCCCCTGGACGTAGGGGGATGCCAGAGCCAGGCCTGGAAACCAAGGTGAGGGGGATCCCCGCAGCCTGACCCTGGCCAAGGTAGGGCCAATCAGGGGTCAGGCTGCAGGGAAAACAAGTATTTGGGGTTCAGCCTGGGATCGTGGCTCCTGCGTGGCAACAGGACACCATGCCACCACCGTTCCATGCAGGAGCGAGGCTGAGCTAGCCGGGTAAGTTCCAGGAGATCCAGAATGCCTGAATCGGGGCATATCCTGAATGTCCCAGGCCTTATGCCATGATTCTTCTCCTGCAGGAGCAGAATCGTATGCATCCCCAGGAGGTCTAGACGGCCTAGGGACACAGGGTGGAATGGGCCTCCATAAGAGCAAGCAGCTAACTTAATACACAATTGCAAATGAGAATACACACAGCTCACTGAACTGCTCCAGGGAACACTCTGCAATCGCGAATGCTCTAAAGAAAGACCCCAAACAAATATCCATCCAAAGACAATGGCAAATTACCTCAGCAACAAGTTCACCATGTGCTACCCAGAAGAGAGACCTACATCCCAGGAGATCCATAAGACCTACACAAATCTGGGATACATTCCATTTAAGTGATGAACTGAACCACATCCCCATTAGACCCCTGCCTAGTCACTTGGATAAAGATAGCTAGAACAGACTTCACCCCAGTGCTCCTCAAAATCATCCACTTCTCTCTCTAAGAGTATATGCCCACCCACACTCAAGAAGGCTTCAATCAGACCTATCTTAAAAAAGGCCTTCCTTGACCCCAACATTACTCTGTTCCTACAGACCTATCTCAAGCTTACCCTTCCAATCAAAGATCATTGAAAAAGTGGTGCATCAACAACTTCAAGATCACAGTGACAATCTTGCTCCTCTCGACCCCCAACAACAGTTTCCATCCTTTGCACAATATCAACACACTCCTCTCCACCCACTTCGACACACTAATAAGCAGCATTGAAAACGTTAGCCAAGGATTTATAATTTTCATCGACATCACTGCAGCATTTGATTCCATCAACTACCAAATCCTAATATCTAGACTACGAGAACTAGGACTTCAGAACACAACTTTGTCATGTTTCAAATCTTTAACAGACCGCCAACAACAGGTCAAAGTTGTTAAGTGCCAACGAGTCTGTGTCGACCCTCTGACTTATTGTCCTAAAATGTGTTCGGTCTTCAGTCAGGCAGCTCATTATTAACAGCAGCTATGGGTGCCACTCTGACATTGTATCGATCCATTTCATTGCTGGCCTTCCTCTTTTGCAATGGCCTACTTTGCCAAGCATGATGTCTTTCTCTAATGATCTCTCTAATCGCATGATGTGTCCAAAGTATGAAAGTCAACGTCTTGTCATCTGAGCTTCTAAAGAAAGCTAAGGTTTGATCTCTTCTAGTACTGACTGGTTTGTTCTTTGGGTAGTTCATGATACACACAGTATTCGTCGCCAGCACCACAATTCAAAGGCACTGATTTTCTTCTTATCTTTTTCATTGTTCAACTTTTGCATCCATATGACGTTATTGAAAATACCATGGTTTGAACGAGTCGAATCTTTGTATGAAGAGAGGCATCTCTGCTCTTCAGAATCTTGTCTAGATCCTTTATAGCCATTCTGCCAAGAGCAATGCATCATCAGATTTCTTGACTGCTTGTTGTTTCTTTATTGATAGTTGATACAAGTAGGTTAAAGCTGTCCAATATTTTGATTTCTTCTCCATCAACAATGAACTTATTGATTTTGCCAGTTGTCAGGATCTTTGTTTTCTTTACATTAAGGTGCAGGCCCATTTTAAGACTATGTTCCTTGATATTAAGAAGCAAATGTTTCAGACCATCTTTCAGCCAGTAATGTGGTATCAGCATAGCAAAAGTTGTTCATTAGTCTCCCACCCATCTTCACACCTCGGTTGTCTTCATACAGTCCTGCTTCTCTAATGATTTGTTCTGCATATAAATTAAACAGGTATGGGGAAGTATGCAGCCTTTTCGTATACCTTTGCTAATTTTAAAGTGTTCAGTTTTTCCTAGTTCCGTTCAAACTCTCACTTCTTGATCAGTGTAAAGGTTGTGCAAGTTATCTCTCAGGTGTTCTGGTACACCCATGCTTCTTAATGTGACCCAGAGTTTCTCATGGTTTACACAGTCAAAAGCCTTGCTGTAGTCAATAAAGCACATATAGATATCCTTTTGGTATTCTTTAGTCTTTTCAAGGATCTCTCTCGCATCCGCAACGATGTCTCTCATTCCTCACCCCCTCCTGAACAGTGCTTGCACTCTGGGCAGTTCTTGGTCCAGGTATGGTTGTAGTCTCTGCTGAATAATCTTGAGTAGAATTCTTGCTGGCATGTGGGATCACAGAAATTGTGGAAATTATCGCAGTCAGTTGGATCACTTTTCTTTAGCATTGGTATAAACACAGATCTTTTCCAGTCAGTTGGCCATGATATTGTCTTCCAAATTTCCTGGCACAGCCTTGTAAGTATGGTAACAGCAGCATCAGATTGCTGTAATACTGCAATGGGAATGCCATCAATGTCTGTTGCTTTGTTCTTTGATAAGGCTTTCAATGCTGCTTCGATGAATACTTTTAATCTCCAATGGCTCCCGATCATAAGGTACAGGTTGAAATGGTTGTTGATCCTCTTGATCTTTATTATATAATGACTCTGTATATTCTTTCCACCTTTTCTTGATCTTCTCATCATTCAACATGTATTCTTGAGCATCTTGTAACATTCCAATTCAAGGCTGGAATTTTTTCTTTAACTCTTGTAGCTTTAGGAAAGCAATCTTGTTCTTCCTCTAATAGTTTCTGCTTCTATTTCCTGACATGCATCATTGTAGAACTTTTCCTTGTCTTGTTTTGCTGCATATTGAAAATCTCTGAGTTCTGCAATTGTCTCTCCTTCTCCTCTGGCTTTAGCTTCTCTGCATTTCTGGGCAATTTTCAGGTTTCTTGTCATCCATTTTGGCCGTTTTTGCTTTTTCACCTTGTGTAGCGACTTCTCACTTTCTTCCAACACAACCTTCTTGATGTCATCCCATAACTCTTCTGGAGCTTATTTGTATCTAAAGCAGCAAATTGATTTTGCAGGCAGTCTTTAAATTCTGGTGGTATATTCTTGAGGTCATATTTTGCTACATTCATGAGTGGCTTACTTTTTTTCCCAACTTTAGCTCGAGTTTGCATACTAGTAGTTGGTGATCTGTACCACAGTCAGCTCCCGGTTTTGTCTGTTGATGTTATAGAGCTTTTCCATCGTCAACTTCCACAGATGTAGTCAATTTGATTTTTGTACAACCCATTGGGTGAAGTCCATATGTACAGTCGCCGCTTGTGTTGCTGGAAGAAGGTGTTTGAGATGAATAGATCGTTGGTCTTGCAGAATTCTATCAATCTTTCTCCAGCTTCATTTCTGTTGCAAGTCCATATTTTCCAACCACTTTGCCTTCTTTGTTGCCAACTTTTGCATTCCAGTCACCCATGACTATCAGGATATCCTGTTTGACAGAACATGCAATTTTAGTTTGCACTTGTTCATAGAACTCATCAACTTCATCCTCCTCTGCAGCTGTTGTTGGGGCATGTACTTGAATTATAGTTGTGTTGATGGGCATTCCTCATAGATGAATAGAAATTAAGTGTTCACTGATTGCACTGTATTTCATTACAGTTCTTGCAAGTTTCTTCTTAATTATAAATGCAACACCATTTGTTTTTGTCTTTCATTTCCAGCATAGTAGACCACATGATCATCAGATGCAAAGTGCCTGATGCCAGTCCATTTCAGTTTGCTGACACCCAACCAATCGCATTGTACACATTCCTTTTCATTCTTGACCACCTCCAACTTCCCTTGGTTCCTGCTTCGTACGTTCTGTGTCTCAATACGTAAGACATCTTTACAGCTTCTGACTCATTTCATGCGCAGCTACATCAGCAGTCAGACATCCCCAGGGCTTTGATCCAACCACATCATACATGCTGGCTTTACTCTGAAAAGTCTTCGGCTCCTCCCCCGTAGCCAGTTGAGTGCCTTTCGACCTTTGGGTCTCATCTTCCAGCACTATAGTATAATTGGTTTTGTTGTAACTATCCACTGGGTTTTCATGACAAGATACGGAATTAGATTGCCAGGCCTTTCTTCCGTGCAGTTTAATTCTAGTGCTGTTGTGGTTGTCACAGAAATGTGATCCTCCACTGCCAACACTGCCCCATTCTGTTGCTGCCCAGATGGGTGGTTTTCTGGTCTGGCACCTCAGCTGAGACCTGTCCATAGGCACTCAGAATTTGCCTCCATTCAGACAGTATCAAGAGGTACCACAAGGATCTGCTCTATGTTCAACCTCTATGTAAAGTCATAAGAAAACACAATATACTCTTCCACATACATACGGACAATATAATGATTTACTCCCCTTTTCCACAAAAAAAACCAGACTATAATACCTTGCAAATCTCAATCTCTCAGTAAACTACAACAAATTTGAAGCTTTTCACATTATATGAAACCCCACATTTATCCCCCCAACCAAATTAAGAATTAATGAAGTAGAACTAGATATAAAAACTGAAGTCAAATACCTGGGCATCATGATAGATCAGAACCAAAGCATGCTCTCCCACATTAAAAATCCACTAACACTGTTTATCACAAACTGTGCACCCTATAGAACCTGGGCCCACTTCTGGACCCCAATGACTACAGGTCAGTATGCCAAGCCATAATCACACCACTCCTGGACTACTGCAATATATTGCACCATAGTCTCCCCAAACAAACTCTACCCACTCCAGCTGGTCCAGAATACGGCAGCCAGGATCATTAACGTAACATCCAGATATGAATAGATCATGCCCATACTAAAATCCCTTCACTGACTCCCCATTGTACAAAGAATCATAGACAAAGTAGTCTTTACCATCTTCAAACTCCTACAGAACCAACTCCCAACTGAATTACGAAAATTAAACAAAGTCCCAAACTCCAGATCACAAAGATCCAACCACCAGAATCTCCTGATTACCGCGGCAATAAAAATGAAAAGCACTCAGCAAACATGCAACAGAGCCTACTCCATCTTCATACCCAAAATATGGAACTCCCTCCTGGAATGCCTGTGTTTCTCTGACATCGTATCGGACCTACCAAAGAATCTAACACACAGCTTTTCGCAGATTACCTTGAGATGGACAGTGACAGATAACCCTCCCCCCACCCCCCTACACACACCATACAGTATGTCTCTTCTCATCCTTGTACCCTCTGTCCCCCCACCCTTGCCCCCATCCTACACACATACACACTCCATATACAATATGCCTCTTCTCGTCCTTGTACCCTTTGCCCCCCCCCCCCGAGATGAGTATGTATTTACTCGATTCCGCAAACTTCCTGGCAAGCCATCCAAGCCTTGGAGTTATGCGGTTTTGGAAGATCTTAGCAGTGCAGCAATAATCTGAAAATGTTCCTACAGATCATGACTGCATTCATCAGGTTGGTATCTTAAACTCTCAGGTGTTTCCAGAGGATGCAACGGCTTCAAGTTTAAGACAAAGTAATTTCTGACCCGGGGATAAGATCTCTTCTTTGAATTCTACTGTCGTTGAATGCTCTAATTCTCAGCTCCAATGAACTTTGGTGATTAAAGAGAAATCTAACATGGACGATTCTTAAGTAGATAGGATTTTGCAAGCTTTTGCCAGACTTGAACAGGGTGTTATTAGAAAACTGGAGTTGCAGCATGATGTGGTAATCATGCACTCTATGAGGGAAAGACTGAAAATTGTATTCAAACTGTTTCCACGTTAGGAAGTTAAACCAGTTAAAACTCTTACCAATGCATCTATTTTTGCATCTGCCTCCATTACTCATAGTCAAGAATATAGAGAATGTTCTGAAATGAACAATCCTAATATTATGACATTTCCCCCAAAATTACATACTGTTTCAGGCTTGAGTTATTTACAGAAGGTTTTGGAAGTTCCCATATCCTCCCTTCATCTTGTTCTTTCTGCTCATTGTTTGCTTTCACAAATTAATGTTAGTTCTAAGCAATGTTCCCTCTAATTTTCTGTAGGCTGTGTGCGCATAAAATATCAGCTGTGCAGCTTTTGAAGGAAGGTTAAATTTTTGTGCGCCACATAACAACACTCGGAGTTATATACTTTAAAATTTGACTACACGTCAAAATACAGTATGTACACCACATTGATTGCACTAGAATATATTGTAGAACTTGTGAAAACTGGAAATACACAACAACTTTTCAATTTTAAGACGTCTGTGTTGTTTTCCTATCAGAATCAGAACCGTAATTTTTGTGCGCTTTGTTGTAAAGTATGTGCGCTCGCTCGGTGAGGTGTGTGCGCGCGCACACGCGCACAGCTTAGAGGGAACAGTGGTTCTAAGGATGAAAAGGTTGAAACTGGAGTTTTAGCCTCAAGCTGATGTTTCCTTTACATAATTTATCTGCTGATTTATTGCCTCTTGCAATCACAAAAGTTATCTTATTGTTACTTTAGTTTTAGAATCAGATCGTGTTTAGATTTTTAAATTATTTTTTCTTTTAGGAGACTAAAAGCTTTTGGGTTCTCTTATTAGAATATAGCCCGATGTATCTTTTGAGACTCAAGACCGTAGGCATCAGCTCTTAGCATTGAGGACTCAAGTTCTAGCTTTAGGTGCTATTTCTATGTTGAATTATCCATGCAAATGTAAAATTAGGTATAATTCAAATGCTTGTGGATTTTTTTGAGGTAGAACAATTGAAAGCTTGTCATCAAACTTGGAAGAATGTTCTCAGACTCCAGAAATTTATTAACTGCTTAATTTTGTTATTTCAAGTGTAGGCCGGGTCCACCTACAAAGTCTCCCCAAATATTACCAATAAACAGTTCAGACAACAGTTGCTCAGCTACAAAGAAACTTTTTATTTGGCACAGCAAACAAATGGTTATAGATGCAGATAGCAAGTGCCTGTCTGAGGGACAGTGGGGCAGCCTTCTCTCTGCAAGGGGAGAAAAGAACTGCCCCCAGTGCTAATTGTAGTTGCCCTCTTTTATATATACCTCTCTGTGGCAAATTCCAGTATTTTTTCCATAAATTCTTAGGTCATTTGCAGGCTTCCTGCAAAGCTCTTTCCCAGGGCCTCCCATGTTTATGCAGCTGGATCTGCTCATCAAGGCTTGCCTATCTATGCAATCAATCATAGCCCTCTGCCTCCTCCTGTGTTTTTCCATCTGCTGGCACCAATTGAAACCTTCAGGGCAAGAGCATTAGTTGAATTCCTGGCTTGACCTGTTTGAACCTAGGCTTATATCCTTGGACACTTCTGTCCAAAGTATAGCTTTTTTTAGGCTTTATAACAGTAGTAAGCTGCATGTACTCTTTTCCTGTTGCCCACATGTTTTGTGCCAACCATATGTTGCTGTGTATGTTTCAAACAGGCCAGAGTGCAGTTATAAGGCAGACATATATGCAAACATATGAAGCAGATCTGAGCCGATTATCCTTTATTCCAATTATCCCATCACAAGCAACTTTGGCATTTGTTATTGATATGACTTAAGTTTTGGTGCTTTTGCTTATTAGATCTCTTTGGGTTTGCCTGTTGTTGGACTGACATTTGTAAATTTAATTTTTATTTTCTGATATGTATTTGAAATTTTAATAAAACAAGTGAACACTAACCTATATAACTGCTTAGTTACCAGGGCAAACGCTTTTGAAAAATGTCCCTCTTATTTCAATAAAAATGATCACCTTATGTTTCTAAAGTGTTTTATCAACCCTTATTTCCACATATTTAAGTGAACCAATGCAGCCACTACATTGCTTTATCCAATGTGTATTAATTTTAAAAAAATGCTTTTCACTGAGATACGACTTTCATATTTTCATAAAAAGATAAGCAAATGCCAAGATAAGTAATTTTCCATGTTAATAATTTAAGAAAGCAATAGACCTTGTAATTAAAAACAAGTTTGAGGAAGCAGCTAAGTAATTCTGATAATTATTCAAGGAGCAATTATAGAAGAAATGTCACTTTCCCTTTGCTAATTAAATATATTGGAGACACTATAAAAAAGGAAGTTATAAAACGAATACTCACCGTACTGAAGACTTTGCAAATTAGTTATACAAGCGCAGTTTACTCTAGAAAAAAAATATATTTTCATTCTGCTTGGTTGTATTTTTTGCCATTACCTTTTTCAAGGAGGGAGGGGTTAAGATTTATCATCAGAGCCCCAGGCCACTTTTCTTTCACAGTGCTCCTAGCTTTCAAATGGATTATTCCACCTGGCTATTGAGGTTAGGAGGCAGCTAGTGAAACTACAACGAAAGGAGCTCCATCAGCATCAGACCATACCTATGAAGCCCTGCTAACCTGAACCTCCTATACAGTATGCAAACCACACAAGCTCTAACCTACTGAGTGGCTCGGGCCCCTTCCTCCAGAAGTTATCATCAAGAATGCCTTCCTCCTCTTCCTCCCTCCCCCGAACACTTTAGTGTGAAGAGGACCTAAACTTTTCTCCCATATCAGGGTTCGCATCATTTTTGCCCTGCCAATGCATCCTGCAAAACAGAAGTAATCATTCAACTATTTCTTTTGTGGGATTATCCCCATAGAAGCTATAACATGCTCATGAGATGGTTCAGCATTTAAACAACATTCCAATAGGTCCAGTCACCTCCAGTCACCCAATACTCTCTCAGTATTTGGAATCTATTGAATAAGTGCCTAGATTCTTGCCTTTATGTGACTACAGAAAGCTGCATAGGAGGTTGTGTGTGTTACTTGTTGCAAAATCTCTTAAGTTGCATGCTTTGTAGAAGGCAAACTTTAAACCAAATGGCTCCCAAATCCAGTCCTTGAGAATCTCTGACTGGTATGATTTTCAGGATAGCAACAAGACAGCAGGACTCACAGCACACCATGGATAGGGGCTAAAGCTTTATTGGGTTTCCAAGGAGGTCACCCTATACGTTTTTCGGCGTCAGCCTTCATCAGGGGCTTGAGACCTCATACAAAAGCAAAAGAGAACAATTAACTACACTAATAAAAACTAAAACTAGGACTGCACCTAGGATAGGTCTGTATACATTATATAATTGTTCTTGTATATTTTTATGTGTTATCATATGACATATAAAAAATATTAAAAAAAATTTTGAACAATGAAATAAAATATACAATAAAAGATCATAAAAATTAAATAGTCAAAAAAGCATGAATAAATCATATTGAAAATATACAGTATCAGTAAGAACTGAAATGCATGCAGAAATAATAATAGTAATGGCGTAGATGCGTGTATCAATTGACTTCAATGTACAGGTATATGATCTCAGAGGGGATACAAAAAATATAAATATATCTTTGGCAGATTTATCCATTTATTTAATAATTATTTTATACTGCCATCTCTATTAGTCACGGTGGTTTACATGGAACAAAAATTTGAACTTTATATGGAACATTTTGAGTAAAGCAACTATATGGCTAAAGGAACAACGCTATAACAGTAAAATAATGAAAAACAAGTTAATACAAGAGACATTTGGAAGTTAGGCAGGCAATCAGAATATCTACCAAAACATATCACAGCATAAGGCATAAACTAATATGTATCTAACTTTACATCAAACAAAACTAAAGTAGGTCAGAGGAGATCAAAAATGTGTGTACACTGTAGCTTGGGGGTGGGGAGGCAAATGATCCTGTGTATTAAAGACAATGTGATATCAATGCCCCTAGTCAAAAGCAAGGGGGAGCAGGGGGAATAGAGACAAGCCTGTGGAATAAAAACAATATAGTAGCAATGGCTCTGGTCTAAAGGAACCAAATTTAAACCCTGAATAAAACCAATGAAAACCCTAAATATAAAACTGTGCACATGAAATAAGGGAAAGGGTACAAAGGTCGACCTTCTGAACTGCAGTGCTCAGGGATTGACTGTGCACATATTTCCAACATCTTATGATGACACCAAAATTGAAACGATCAAACCACAAAATATAAAGAATGTGTATAATTTATCGTGTCCAAATGTATGAATTGAGCCATAAAAACACACAATGAATTTTAAAAGATTTAAAAAATGGTCTGCCCATAGCTTGAGAATGTATCGAACGTCATTAGAAACCAGTCTGCAGAGGGTTTGTTTTTTGTTTTTTTTAAACAGATATGAATTGGCCACATACTAATCATAACTAAAAACAGAAAACAAAGAATTAAAAAAGCAAAAGATAAGAGTTGATCAAATAACTGCATTTTCTGTTCTTTAGCCGATGATTCAAAAGCTCATATTGAAAACAAAATAAGACTCATGGAGGTTAACACAAAACCAAGGGGAAAATTGCCCAAATTTAGCATTAAAATGATAATAAATATGCCCAAATATAGCCTAAACATAAAGGGCAGAATCAAAAATACACCAAACACAAATGATTAAAAAGACGTGCACATCTATTCAGACCTTAAAGGCGCTGTATATGTGAAAACAAACTACAGCAGTCAATTATTTTGAATAGATATTATAAATAGTTAAACTGTATTAATTGTGAAATTAATCTCTAAAATACCATTCAAAAAAACGCTGTGGTTACATCATGTGCACAAGTAGCAAATTGGAGGCAAGAGACATTCCCACTAAAACCAAGATTTTTAAAAGCCTTATAAAAATTAAAAGAATAATGGTCTCAAAGTTAAAAGGCTGCATATAAAAGCAATCCTTTACCTATATTATAACCATTTTGAATTCCCCAGAGAGAGAACAAAGTCATCAATGCTCTGAGTTGGATGGACTTTGAAGCAATATCCATATAAAACCAAAACACATTATGGATATAAAAAATATGGGATAAAAACTATAAAAGCAGACTTAAAAGGGTGAAATATGTACATGTATATACACACACACACACACACACAAAGTGGACTTTTTTTTTTTTACTGAAACCAATAACCCTAAAAAAATAGTAAAGGAAAACAAAAACTGAAAAATTAAAAATGCTCCCAAAAGGAAAAAAACCTACAGGACACTAAAAACATTGAGTATTGCCATAAAATATAATAAAATATCAACACTGACATTGTCTCTTTTTTTTTTTTTTTTAATACTAAGACTAGGGTGAACAGGGGAACATACCGTTGTGGTCAACATTGATACCCTTGCAGTTCAATCCCTTAATGTCCAATATCTCCTAAAAAAAAGTGGCCAGTGAAATGGCTTTAGACTATATATGCACACATATTTGGCACACAAAAGAATCAAATAAAACAAGACCAATTATTTATTATTATTAGGTTACATTTTTATACCGCTTCTTCCAGTGATCAGTAGTAGTTTACATTATAACTTAACACAGCAAAAACAAGTTACATTTAACAGGTTTTATTTTATTTATTTAGCATTTCTTTTATGCCGCGCTTTTTAAAAAAAATATCTTTATTTAAATTTCCACACAAACTTAAAACAAACATTCAAACATACAGCAAAACAAAAAGAAACACCCCCTAACCCTCCACCCCACCCCCACCCTCCCCTCCCTCACCCCACAAGGTCTCACCATCTCCCACCCACCCACCTCCTTCCATATTCCAGACTGATAGACCAATTAACACAATCATGATAGACAGGGTTCCAGACAATATAACTCAGCTGAACATCTAGCTGCATTACAAAAATCTATAAGAGATTGCCACTTCTTCCAGTGATCAGCCGAGTGTCGTATTCCCTTACGTGGCATTTCAAATTTTCTATATAAACAAACACAATTCCACCAGACTTGCCATCGAAGGTCTACTAACACCTTCCAGTTACGCAAACAGATGGCAATCCCCAACATGAAGTCTAAGAGAAAGGAGTCATGCCCACCCCTTAAAGAAACCCTCGATTCAGAACGAAAAACCAGGATCTCCCATGAGAGGGGAGCTCTGAATCTCAGAACTCCCTGAATGCACTCCCACACTTGCACCCAATAGGAATGAAGGGATGCGCGCTCGTAAACCATATGCCTGAGGGTACCCACCTCAACTTGACAGATCCAACACTTATTATTCGCTGAGGGATCCCACTTAGCAACCCGCTCTGGCGTAAAATGGGCCCTCTGAGCAAAAAAAACAGCGACTGAGTAAGAGAAGCTGACTTGGATATACGGGTTTGCTTAGCCCAAAATTTCCCCCAATTTTGTTGCAATGGGGCAGAGCCTGTTTCTTGCACCCAAGCGTTTTGCGTTCCAGGCAACTGGGAAGAACGCTGCTGACCCATCAACTTATATAAAACGGAAGCTTAGGACCCCCTGCGTCTGTCTTTGTTTATAGTCAGTCTTCTCTTTCCGCGGAGCGTGGTTCGAAGGGGCGTGTTCAAAGGGGCAGGTCCTGCCCCTTTGACGCCACTGCGACGTCACGTTGGTATTCTAGTGGCTACACGCTCCTTAGTTGCGGAAGAGAGGGCAGTTTTAGTTTCTAATATTTAGGTCTGTCTTGGAATCTTGCTTAATTTAGCTTGCGCTTCCCTGTATCATGGGGAAACGGAAGGCTAAAGGCGGTGGTGCTTCTGGGAGTGACCCTGCCGGTGTTACCAAACCGACGGGTCCCTTGGATAAGCATTTTTCTTTATTGCCGATCGCTCATTCGTCTCCTGAGGGCGCCTCCCGGAGTTCTGGGGGAAGGTCTCCTCCACCGTGTCCTTTCGCTACCGTGCTTCTCGCTTCTACTGGGGAGCCTCTCGACAAGGTAAGGAGGTTTAATTGATTCTTTCTCCTTGCCTAAACTGGTTGTCTCTGACGAGTCGGGCGGTGCTGCTGCACTCTCGACTATGTCTTCTGACACTGTGATTACTTTAAAAGATGTCTGGGGAGTTTTAAAATCTATCGATAGTAAGATTTCTGGTACTCTAGATTCTTTGGCTAAATTTTCTCAAGAGACTGTAGTCTCTGCAGCAGTTAGATGGTAGGACGGTTTTGCTTGATACTGCTATTTCAAAATTGGAGGGTCAGATGGGATCTATACACGCTGCCCAGGCTGCTGGTATTAAGGACTCACTGACTCTCCATAATAAAATTGAAGCGATGGAGAATTTTATTTATTTATTTATTTAACAGTATTTCTAAACCGCCTTATCATAATAATCAAGGTGGTATCACAGCAAACAATCTGGTAGTGTGAGTGTGTTATACATGCAGTGAGGGTGAAAATTTAGTTGGGTGCGTGTTGTGTTGTGTTGTGTGCTAGATTAGTTTGAGTTATGTACAATGTGGGCTATATACAGTGGTGCTAAAAACATCTTATATACATACAGTGTTAGGCGGTGACGTGTGCTGATATACAGCTATTTAGACTATGTGATGTGTCCATAGTGTTCTATGAACAGCATGGTTTTCAGCTGTTTCCTAAAGTCCTTGAGGTCTGTAGTTGCCCTCAAATCGTCCGGTAGTTTGTTCCATATTGTTGGAGCAGCCATGGAGAGTGCTCGGTCTGTTGTGTCCTTGCGTGTGTGTTTGTATTCACTTGGGGTGCTGACTCGGTTGTGAGTTTGTTTTCTTCTTGGACGTGTACTGGTGTCTGGTTGTATGAGGGTGTGCAGGCTGTTGGCTGATGTGTGCTGTTTTATCTTGTATAGGTTTATGATAGTTTTGTATCTGATGCGTGCACTGATTGGAAGCCAGTGTAAGTCCTTTAAGGTGGGTGTGATGTGCTCCTGTCTTGCAGTTCCGGATATGATTCGTGCTGCGGTGTTTTGTGCCAGTTGGAGTGGTTTGATGGCTTGTTTCGGTAGACCAAGGTATATCGGATTGCAGAAGTCCAGTAGTGGGGTTATCAGAGCTTGACATACGGTACGGAAGTGTTCTGGGGCGAGGAGTGGTTTCAGTCTCCTGATGATTCGCATCTTGTAGTAGGCTTTTTGTATTGTTTTGCCTATGTGTGGCTTGAGATTGAGTTTATTGTCCAGCGTAACCCCGAGGTATCTCACTTCTGACCTTATTGGTATAGTAGTGTTTTGTATCTTTATATTCGGTGGGTGTATGAAGCTTTGGTTCCGAGTGATGATTAAAGCTTCAGTCTTGTTGTAGTTTATTGCGAGGTTGTTGTCCTGACACCAATTGGTCATTTGTGTAAGGCAGTCTGTTATCTTAGAGAAGTCCGGGTTGTCGATTGATATCGGGGTGTATATCATGATGTCGTCCGCATAGATTGTGTATTGAATGTTGTTCTCTTTCATGATGTTGCATATTGGTTGGATGTAGATGTTAAATAGGAGTGCTGAGAGCGCAGATCCTTGAGGTACTCCTTGACGGATTTTGATGGGTCGGGAGGTGATGTGTCCCACCTTGACCTGTAGCTGTCTTTCGGTTAGGTACGAGTGGAACCATTTCAGTGTGATGCCGTGTATACCAGTGTTTTTTAGTCTTTCCAGGAGCATGTTGTGGTCCACTGTGTCGAATGCTGAGATGTCGTCGATGAAGATCATTATGATTCCATTCCTGGTATTGTCAATTATTCTTAGGATGCTGTCGAAGAGGTAGATCAGTAGCGTTTCGACACCGTGGTTGGGACGAAATCCGTGTTGGTTGTCGAGTGTTTCATGTTTGTCGATGTGATCCTGAAGTTGTAGTTGAACCGCTTTTTCGATGATTTTTGCGAGGAAGGGTATGCTGGAGATTGGTCGGTACGCTGCTGGATCTTTTTTGTCGAGAGTTGTTTTCTTTGTGATTGGTCTTACTGATGCAAGTTTTAGTTGCTTTGGCATGATTCCTTGAGTGAGTGAGTCGAGTACTATTTTATGTATGGTGGGGATGAGGCTTGATTTGGTGGCTTTGACCCATGACACTGGGCATGGGTCTGTAGGAGCGGTGCTAGTGTTGATTGTAGAGATGATGTGGGATATCTGTTCTGTTGAGGGTGAGGAGAATGTGCCCCAAGTTTTGGGGTATACGTCCGTTCTTGTGGTTCTACTAGGCGTTGTTTGTTCTGTGGAGTGAAATTTCTCTTTGATGTGGTCGGCGAATTCCTGTGGATCAATTTGTGCTTCCCCTTCAGTTGTTTGCTCTTTTGTGAGGATCTTTACTATTTCAAAAAGCTCTCTGGGTTTGTTGATGGAGGTATTTATCATGTTTGTGTGGAATTCCCTCTTTGATTGGTTGATGTGTTCATTGTATTGCTTTTGCTTCGTTAGATAAAGATGCTGGTCGGCAGTTGTTTTGTTTTTTCTCCATCTCCGTTCAATCTTCCTGAGTTCCCTCTTTTCCTGTCGTATTTTTGTTGAGTACCATGGTTTGTTTTGTCTCCTGTTGTGGTATTGTTTCTCGGTCCCACCCTTGGATGGTGTGGCAGCGTTGGCTAAAATGCTGTTCCAGCTGGAGACTTGTTCCTCCAGGTCATCTGTAGAAGTGTTCAGGTGTTGTATTGTGTCCTGTATGAATTCGTCCTTGTCAAAACGCTTGAATCGTCTTTGTGTGTGTGAGATGTTTGCTCTTTCGATCGTCTGGGCCTCTTGTGACCGCAGCCTTGTCTCGATTAAGTAGTGGTCAGACCATGGTACTGGGGTAATGGTGGGTGGAGAAATCTGGTCTCTTGATGTCAGGTAATTGGATGCGAATATGAGGTCTGGCGATGATCCATGTCTGTGTGTTGGTGCATTGATTATTTGTGTGAATTGAAGTGAGGACATTGCTTGAAGGAAGGCCTCTGCGTCTTTGGCATTGGTGGATTTTAGGTTGAAGTCTCCAATCAGCAGCGCTGGTTTGTTGTTTGTTGTTATGGCACAGGCTTCTTCGAGTGTGAAGGCCAGTTCGTCGGGTGGAGCTCTGGGTGCCCTGTATGTTAGGCAGATTGCAATGCTCTTGTTCTTGATGCTAATTGTGTTACAGTGCTGTGTATCGGTGAGGCTCTGTGTCTTGAAGTTTAGTTTTGATTTCGCTATTATCAGGACTCCTCCTCCACGTTTGTTGGTGCGTGGGCAGTTGTACGCTGAGTAGTTGTTTGGTACTAGTTGGTTGAGTAGAACATTGTCCGTCTTGTTGAGCCATGTCTCTGTGATGCATATTATGTCGGGCTGTCGCTCTTCAATGTGGTCTACAAGCGTGTGTATCTTGTTGCAGACGGATCTGGCATTTATGAGCTCTATCGTGGTTGTCTCTGTTGAGGAGGTTGCTGTTACATGTGTTTCCTTTGAGCAGGTGTGGGAGCTTGATTTGGGTCTGTATGGTCGTTTTGCATGGGAGGTTCTGAGTGTCTCTTTGTATGTGTGCCGTGATTCTAAATATGGCAATACAGTTGGTGGGTGCCATGTTGTGTTTGCTTGTGGGTGGTGGGGGTGTGTGGTTGGTGGGAGGATTTGTGTAACTAGTAGGTAGAGTGGGAGGAAGTATGTGGCGTGCATGTTGGTTTTTTTGATGTTCTGTTAAGGTGATGCCTGTTTTCTTAAGTCTTCGTCTGTTGGCTGTTTGGAGAGAGTTGTATCTGGTGAGATAGCCTGTCTCATGGAGGGATGGCCGGATCTGTGTGGGGCGTCTTGGTGCGGGAGCCTGTCCCGTGGAGGGAGCCTGTCCCGTGGAGGGAGCCTGTCCCGTGGAGGGCGAGCCGGATTCGTGTAGGGCGTCTTGGTGCGGGAGCCTGTCCCGTGGAGGGCGAGCCGGATCTGTGTAGGGCGTCTTGGAGCGGGAGCCTGTCCCGTGGAGGGCGAGCCGCATCTGTGTCGGGCGTCTTGGTGCGGGAGCCTGTCCCGTGGAGGGCGAGCCGGATTCGTGTAGGGCGTCTTGGTGCGGGAGCCTGTCCCGTGGAGGGAGCCTGTCCCGTGGAGGGCGAGCCGGATCTGTGTAGGGCGTCTTGGTGCGGGAGCCTGTCCCGTGGAGGGTGAGCCGGATCTGTGTAGGGCGTCTTGGTGCGGGAGCCTGTCCCGTGGAGGGAGCCTGTCCCGTGGAGGGCGAGCCGGATCTGTGTAGGGCGTCTTGGAGCGGGAGCCTGTCCCGTGGAGGGCGAGCCGGATCTGTGTAGGGCGTCTTGTTGCGGGAGCCTGTCCCGTGGGGGGAGGGCCGGGTCTGTTGGAGTGTGTGTAGTGGAGGTGTGAGCTTGGAGGTGGGGAATGTGTGGTGTACTGAGAGAGTTCTACTTGCGTTTCTGACGTCCTTCGCCTCGGTCTGCTCCTTGCCGCACGTTCTTATAACTTGCGTTTTTTAAATTTTCCTATCTCTAAGCTCCTCGCTTCTAAGATATTGCTAGATAAGTACCTTAAGGAAGTCGTATTAATTACGGAATTTATTGCAGTTTCTCAGCTGTATTATATTTCCCCCAGTTCTAAGAGAGTCAATCCGGTTGAGGGGGAGTTTGATGTAATTGAACCTACCATTACCAATCTTACAGCCTTCCTCGAGGACTCCCTGGATATAATTGATTCTCGTTCTACCTTGTTAGTGACGTTTTTGACCAAGGATGTTAAGCAGTGTGTGCTGCGTGCTTTCTTTAAACACAAGACTGTCAAGTTTTGTGGTCATCTCGTTAATGTTTTTCCTGATGTATCACGTAGCACCCAGCTCAGACGTAGGTTGTTTCTGTCCTTAAAACCCCAGGTATTGTCTTTGGGAGAAGCTTCTTTCTTTCTCCGCTTTCTATGTAAGTGTGTAATTACCTGGAAGGCTGTTTCATATATTTTCACTGATGTCACTCAATTGGAAAGTTTTTTGTTTGAGAAGCGGAAAGCACTTGGTGAAGTACAGAGTGCCCAAGAAATAAGTTGTTGCCTCCTTTCTGTGGGCTTTGTGTCTTATTTTCTTGAGTATGACTTGATTTTAATACTCAGCTAAGTTCCTTGACATGGGCTATATCAAATTTGTGGTTTCCTACTTGATGTTATACATCTGATTCAGTCTGTTTATTCTCGATTGTCTTTTGACTGTATTATGTAAATGCATTTTTTTAAATCAATAAATAAAAAAAATAAAACGGAAGCTTTGCCCTTCACTGCCCTAGCTTGTGCAAGCCTACCCTGTAACTCTCCCTCTTCACTTAAGAATACTATACCCTTTAATGCTTTTTCAATGCAGTGCTTTAATTGCACCCACTGAAAGAATAACGCCCCAGAGACATTGAATTTCAGCTGAAGCTCACCAAACTTCATTTACCAGCTTGAACTAGCTGCTCCAACATCCAAATACCCCTGCTGTACCACTGCTTCCAGGCAAAGGACTTTTTTTTAATCTTAAAGAGGGGATTATACCATAACGGGAGACTAAGAGAGAATCTCTCTGTGATTGAAGCTCGACCAAAAACCTCCTGAAATGCCCTCTGCGTATCCACCATTACCTGAGACCTCCTGGAAGACTGATTAAAAAGCATTCCAGGGGCCAAATGCAAAGGAAACGGGACTGCAGCCTCCTTCTCCAGTGCTAGCCATACCGGACTTGCTTCAGTCACTTCCTCAACCCATCTCCCCCCCTACTTAATCAAAAAAGCACAGTGGTACAACCTAAAATCAGGGAAGCTCACCCCACCCTCCTCTTTAGTAGCTTTCAGCTTAGCCAGCGCAATGCGCGCGGGGTTTTCCATTCCATAAAAAAAACGTGAGCACTCTCTCAATCTGCCTATATACTCTATTCGGAAGGAAAATTGGCAGCATTTCCAGAATATAGTTAATTTTGGGAACAATTGTCATTTTAATAGTCTCCAGTCGACCCCACCATGATAAACATAAGGGGGACCATTTAGCAGTTAAAGTCTCCGTGAGAGCTACAAGCTTGCTAGAATTAACACAAATCATTTCCTCAACAGGATAGCAATAGTATGCCCCAAGATACTTAACATGTGACTCCCAAACGAAGGGAAACCTAGCCATATCTGCTTTAAATACTTGCGCATTTAAGGGGACGGCAACGGACTTCAACCAATTGATCTTATACCCCGATAGAGCTGCATAACTCTCAATCTGGGCAAGAATATGAGGGACCAAATCCGGCTTCGTAAACAGTAGCAAGTCATCAGCATATGCCGACAATTTAATCTCGACTCCCTGAAAAGCAACATCCTGAATCAGCGGATTCTGCCTAAGTAATAGAGCCAAAGGCTCTAGAGCCAAATTAAACAACATAGGTGAGAGAGGGCATCCCTGTCTCATCCCTCTGCCCAACAAAAACTCCAACGAACAAGCATCATTGACACACATACACGCAGAAGGCCTAGTGTACAGTACTTTAATTAAGCTAAGGAACCCCTCACCAAAGCCAAATCACTTAAGAGTATGCAGAAGAAAAGACCACTCCAAACGATCAAACGCTTTCTCAGCATCAAGGGACATGCCCCCACCCCAGGTTCGTCCATCGATTCCACCCCTGCCAACACATGACACAAGAGTCTGGCGTTATCAGCGGTCGACCGACCCTCAATAAACCCACACTGATCCGGATGAATCAGTGATGAAATTACCAAAGACAAACGTTTCGCTAAAATGGTAGCATAAATTTTATAATCCACATTCAATAGCTATATGGGACGGTAGTTGCCTACTTCTAAAGGGTCCCGACCAGGTTTTTCTATGACAACAATATTTGCCGTCGCAAAAGAGCCTATCTGCAGGCATTCCCCTGATATTGCCTGATAATACTGCAATAAAAAGGGGCCTAGATCTTTACAAAATACTTTATAAAACTCTGAAGGAAGTCCAACTGGGCCCGCTGCTTTCCCTGCTGCTAGGGAATCAATAGCATCACCTACTTCTGCCAGGGAAATTGCTTGGTCAAGCACTGATACCATTTCAGGATCCAACCTGGGTCTCCGAATCTCCTCCATCAACTTAGCAAATGTCTCTGAAGTACAATCCACTTCCGAAGAGTACAACTGCTCATAGAAATCTCTAAAGATCCTCAGAATTTCTGGATCCTTAACCACCAACTCAGCGCTCCGACCTTCTCTGAGAGCAGCTATGCGCCCCCTCTCCTTACGTGCCTGCCCTATTGTTTTCCCTATAATAGATACCCTCCTGGGACCTGATATTCTGCACTGCCTCTGAAGTAAGGATCTGATTATACCTAAACCTTAATCTCTGCAACCGCAACAATATACAAGGATCCGACCTCCTAGCCAAAATCCGCTCCCCCGCCCTGATCTGCGCATCTAACGCCAAAAGTCTCCCTCTATTCTGTTTCACCTGCCCGATACTAAAACTAGTAATTTACGCTCTCACAAATGCTTTAAATCCTTCCCATCTTGCCCACCAAGACGATACTTGAGGGGGATTAAACTCAAAGTATTATTTTATAGCTGCAAGCATCTTCAGCTGAAACTCAACATTCTCCAACCAAGACCTATCAAAGCCCCACCCCCAGTTCCAGGGTTGACAACACTCACCCCAGGAGCAGCCTGAGAGCAAAAAACACCAGAGCTGTAGCTGCAGTTGTCCATCCTTTCTGGGATGAGAAACACACTGCCCAAGCAAATGTTGAAGCAAGCACCCAGTTACTCCAAGGCCTGGGAGGGAACTAGGCTGTTCTTGGGGTAGTTTATCACTCATCTCAGCTTCTCAAAACACCTGATCAACTTAGGCATGTAAGCCCTGGACTGCTCCATTGAATATCTAAATCAACCAGTCATCCAGATACACACAAACCCAGATTCCTTGCTTGCACAGGAAAGCTGCCGCTGCCACGGCCACAACCTTTAAGAAGATGAGAGGCACCCACGGCCAGGCCAAACAGCAGGGCACAAAACTGAAAATGGTGGTCCAAGATGCAGAAGCAGAGGAACCACTGATATTTCTCTCAGACAGGAAAATGGAAGTACACTTCAGAAAGGTCCAAAGAGATTAGAAATGCCCCTTGCCAAGCTGACAATGACCAACGTGAGGTTTCCATGCACAAGGAGGGCATTCTGAACTTGGCATTGACCACAATCAGGTCCAAAAAGGGTCAGAAGGACCCACCTTTTGTGGGTATCATGAAAAAAAGGTAATACCTCCCCTAACCTTGTTCTGTGACGCCTATGGGTATGATAGTCTGGAACTGCAGAAGGTACTGAAGAATTTCCTCAACCGCCACAAGGAGACTCCATAAAGGCATCCCAAAGAGGATCCACAAACTCCAGCATATATCTCCCTTCTCGAAGATCCACTGGTCTGATGCAATATGGATAGACTCCAAGTAAAACAGCCAGAGATGCCATCCCTCCCCCCTCCCCCAACCAAATGATTCTCAAATAGGACCAACTAGACCTCACTGGGAGGGCTTACCAATTCCTGAGGGGGCATCTGCCGAGTTCAAAGATCACTGAGATCCCCAAAAAGACTGTCTCAAACTCTTTTAAGCCCTAAATTGTGCACACATCCCTGCATGAAGAACCTCTGGGCCTATCTTTGAGGAGCCTCTCCGAGCAAACCTTTCCAGGGTCTTTCTCCAGCTGCAGTATTGGCAGCCTAATTCTACAGCTAAAGTCATATTTGGGCCACTGCCATGGACTTACAGAAAATACTGATCAGGTTGTACAGGGCATCTGCCACATACATCTCCAATCTCACTACCTCCATCTATCCAGTAATTGCTAGATCCAGTGCAAGAGTGCTCAAGCCACCACACCCACACAAAGCACTTTTCAAATATCCAAGGTTGAAGCCGTGAAGACATTCTTGAGGATGACTTCCATCCTTCTATCATGAGTCTATCACCACCTTCCACCAGAATGGTTGTGCACTTCATCACCACCATGACCAGGGCATTTGTGGTGAAAAGTTAAAATTGACTACTGATTATGTGTCAGCAGTAAGTCGGGGGTTAATTAAACCTCACTTTTGTAGGAAAGAAATTCCAGTGCAATTTAATGTGAGACTTAGTACACAAGATAAGGTAAATTTTTCACCTGGCAATTGTATACATAATTGAAGGTTATGTCATCAATCATAGAGTTCTGAGCTGCTTCTAAACCATAGGGTGGGAGATGCATCCCTTGAGCATTCTCAGGCACCTGGCCAGCATCTTGATTATGTTTAATGGATAATTGATCCAAGTGTGTGTGTGTGTGTGTCAACTTGAGGGAAGATAATTGCTATTGCAGCAAGTATAAAGAGACAGAACCTCTTGACAGTCAGAAAAGAGAAGAGAGAGGAAAGTCTCACCCACAGGGTGAAAGTGTGCTCACTGCCTGGGAGTGTCCTGATTGAGGATCTCTTTTGCCTGACTGAATTTGGGACTTTGTCAGTCAAAATGTTGGCATGAGATGAAGCTTAGAACTCTTTTGGTGATGTATTGTTATCTCGTTCCTATGCACTGCATAACTAATCATTCACTTTTATGCACAGTTTAACTAATCATATGTGAATTAAGTGAATTACTTGCTTTACCTTCTTTTAATATTTTATAAATAAACTGATTATCTTTATTCCAAAGTGTGCTGGTCCTTATTCCGCACCCTCTTTAGGCAGAACAATTGGCGCTGCGAGCAGGGTATGAAAAAGGCAGGTACAATGCTGAAAAGAAAAGGAAAGGGTGTAAATATTGTAAAGGGTGTAAATAGCATAAATACTGTAGATATTCCCAACTGGGATCAGGCACCTTATGAAATGTTAGCTAGAGAGTGGTCTTGCTAGTCAGGTCTAAGTGAGAATTGGGATTCTGTTTTAAAAGATGCTGAGCCTGCGAATGTCCTTACTTGCTTGCAAAAAATACCTGTTGAAAAGGGGACAGAATCGAGTAGCTTAGAGAGACGAGGATGGGTTTTGTTGTCTGCATATCACAAGAATCGGACAAAATCCAACAGACTAGATTTGATTGCTC
This sequence comes from Ichthyophis bannanicus, assembly GCA_033557465.1. Classification (NCBI taxonomy): domain Eukaryota; kingdom Metazoa; phylum Chordata; class Amphibia; order Gymnophiona; family Ichthyophiidae; genus Ichthyophis; species Ichthyophis bannanicus. The sequence goes on along the minus strand of CM066050.1, from coordinate 38,294,044 downwards.
AACTAGAGAAACAGATTTGTGATTTACAGGGTATGGTAATGTTACAATGCCAAACCTGTTTTTGACAGATAAATTAGACACTTATCAGCAAGTTGCAGAGAAGGCACCTCAGTATAAATACTGTAGAAGACAAGGAAAGATAAATCAAAAGAAAGTGCACGTCTATTGCTAAAGCAGGTGTAAATTAGGATCCTGATGACTGGGATGGTAATATTAGAGGATTCAGTAGAATCCCAAATTCTGAAGGAGGAGGAGGAATCATGAATAGCAGCTACCAGGCACGACTGATTTATAGGAGGAAAGTGCAGAATACTCTTCAGAATCCTGGAGGAGTTAACTTAGACACCGTTGAGAATTTTAACCAGCAAGAGATCAATGATATCCAGGACAGGTTTAGGCAGAGGTCTGGGTGATCACTTGGATGGTGCATATTTATGAGACTGGAGCTTTAGGAGTACAGCTAGATCATGGTGATGCTATAAAAATTTTGCTTGATTAGTTCTGACCCTGTAATACAAGAGCAGTTTCATAATTACACAGCACAAAACATGACTAATTTACTTCAACTGGCAGTAGAGATGTAATGCTAAATATCCTACCGAGGCTGATTGGCCCCCAAATGATAAACCATGACTTGCTTTGCGAGATGCTATTCAGCGCATTAAAGAGGAGGGCATGAAAACTGCTGTTTTTGTAGGACAAGCTGATCAGTTAATAAATTGTGCAATGACTGTCAATGAGGAATAGTATGTATGCACAGCTGTGGATACATATTCTGAATATCTAGTAGCATATCCATATAGGAGAGACTTTTTCAGAGCTGTGATGTTTGAAGATAATGGTACATGTGAAAAAATTGAAGGGAAAATATAAGTTGTGTGTATTAGAAGAGAAAGAGTACAATGTTTGCTTTTCAGACGCTGTATTTTTTGAAAAAGAATAACTTTTTCTGGTTGTAAAAGAATTAAAAAGCCTGGCTGAAACTTGGTGCATTCTATCTTCCCTTGGGTGAGAAGATACAGCCAAACCAGGATCTTAGTGGAAAACCCTAGAGCTAGGGCTGAAGGACAGACACTAAAAGAACATGAGCTTTCACAAGAGCTCAAGGAGGGAAAAGAAGCCAGAGAGACACCACAAGCCCCCAATAATAGGATCCACTTGTGAAATCTCCACAAGATGGGGCTCTGTATTGCATAAAGCCATCATGACACCCTGAATAAGGGTGGAAAGATTCTCCCTGTCAAAAAAGCACATCGCCAAAGGATTCTCTCTCCACCAGGGGAAACTTGCCTTCCTTTCGCTGAATTGGCTGGAGATGGGGAAGCCTCCTTTTCCCCCCAGCCTGTCCGAGGACTCTGAAGAATGGGACAAGCAGAAATTAAGGATGGGGGTGCATAACCTTCGACTCCCAGAGGGCCCCCAGTCCCCTTTAAGGGAGGTCAGTCTTCTTGCAGGAGTCTGAGGCCTTATCACACAGCTACTAAAGACAACCTAGGAGCTGCTGCTCAAAAGCAACTTAGAATGGGTCTTGGGGCCCCAGAGGATCCTCCGGGGCCTGCTAACTTGATCCCATGGCTGCCTTGCCTCCTTCCCCTTCCACCAGGACTATGCAACCATACAAGACTGCTGCTGAGCCGACTGGCATGAGAATCATGGGAGATGCAGCACAGGCAGCAAAACTTAACATGGAGCCATAGGCCCCTTGTGGCGAGGGAGGTCCTGACGTTGCCAAAACAAAATGTGCACCAAGACTTCTCCATTGCACTTGGGGCTAAAAGATCCAATCACAGAGCTCACGTGATGGGAGCTGCAAGCAGCACACCTGGTATTGTGGCAGAGCTCAAAACAGTTAAAAGAAAAAACATGCGAAGAAAAAAAAAGAAAAAAGAAAAATCACAGCACAAAGGGAACCCCTGATCAGTAAGGGAATCCTTGCACTTGATAGGCCTGCCAAAGAATCCAAGGGGGGGGGGGCCTCCCCAGCTCCCCATAAAGGCCAGGTAAAGCCTGGCTACCCAAAAGGTTTTTTTGACAAGTGAAGATTCTTTAATCAAGCAGAAAACAGACAGGAAAAAATAACCAGAACACGTAGAAACGAATAGCTGGATGCCAAAGAATCAACCACTGTAACATCAGAAATACTTTCCCCCTTTGCAAGCACCAGGTCTGCTCCTCTTGGATAAAATAATGCTAGGTGACAACTAGCAGCCACAGCTATTGTTACTCACCTTACCATACACTCATTATTTCAGATTTGTTCCATCATTCGTTGTCTTAAAAGTAAATAGAATATACCTCTCCTGCACTTATCACTGTCAATTCATAGATAAATCAGTTTGACATAATGAATACCCCATAAATTAGCTACAAGTAAGGGGGGGGGGGGGAGATATTCAATAGCGGCAGCAGCTTTCAATGATAAAGCAGCTAGCCATCATCACTGAACTTTGAACCCAGATATTCAGTGTTGGGGTTATATCCAGCCACTGGTATTAAATATCCAGCCACTGGTATTAAATATCCAGGTTGGCCAGATAGCACCTTAGCTAACTGACTAGCAGAGATTCAGCCGCTGGCTGGTTAAAGCACGAAAGCTAGGAGAGCCTCCCAGGTGCCGAACTTCAGCTGCTATAGGATAACCGACTAACATCACTACTAGCCAGTTCTCCCTAAGTGTCATCTCCACTATGCACCCAGACTGCCCTGATGCTAGCCAGCTAGCGTCTGGGTACTTAGGGGTCAAAACCCGGCATATTCAGGATTTCCAATTTGTGTATGTAAAAATAACATAGAAAGCACCACCACAAAATCCGACTCGAGTTTGTGCACTGTATTGGAATGTCCATGGGCTAAATATAAATTTGGGAATTAGCAATTCAAAAGCATTGCCAGATTCTACCATTTTAAATAAACAGATCGGACTAAAGTTTTATATTCTAAAAAGCCACTGTGATAAATATGAATTATACTATACACTGTTCTGTATATTGGTGCTTTGCAAAATATAACTTGCCAAAATAAGACTTTTTGCACTTCAAGAAATGTGAGAGGAGAGTTAAGCTGCATGGATTGCTTGTTAGAAAACTAACTACAGATTGACCATTTCGGTCTTTTCCTGCTTTACCACAAGATGCAGTTGAAATGCTGAAGTGGATACCTTCAGGTCTGTGCAGTGCATTTTTCTTAGCAAAAAAGGTGCCGGTATTCATATATAGGGCTCGCTCAATGCACGACAACCATGGGACACAGTTTGAGTAGGCAATGAAAGATGCCAGTACTCGGTACCACCAACTACTCCCTCAAAAGAGCCTTGGGCCTATATAACTCAATCCAATAAACTCCCATTTATGAGGGGATATTTGGCTTACGGTCACAATTTGAGCTGTATGAATGAGACATAAGGCATCAGCAAAAAAAAAAAAAAATTCAACTCAGTTACGAGTCTGATTAAAACCGTCGATATGCACTTGCTAGATCCAACACAGCAGGGCCTGCTCTACATAGTCTCCACAGGTGGCAGATTGCAATGCTGCTCCTGTTTCTTTGCAGGCAGCTTCAGAACTCCTTACAACCACCTGTCTTGCAGGTCTAACAAAGCAATACCTCTTTCCAAGATAGTTGTTGTTAAGTGCCGTCGAGTCGGAGTCGACTCATGGCGACCCTTTAGATAGCTATCCTAAATTGTGTTCGGTCTTCAGTCAGGCGGCTCATTGTTGACAGACTGGTAGCCGTAGCTGCTGTTATTGTATCAATCCATCTCATTGCTGGCCTTCCTCTTTTGCGTTGACCTTCTATCTTGCCAAGCATGATATCTTTCTCTAATGATCTCTTTCTTCATGATGTATCCAAAGTATGAAATTTGAAGTCTTGTCATCTGAGCTTCTAAAGAAAGCTTACGTTTGTTCTTCGGGCAGTCCATGGTATACACTGAATTATGGTGCTGGCGGCAAATACTAAGGCATCAGTTTTCTTCCTGTCTATCTTTTTCACTGTCCAGCTTTCACATCCATATGTTATTGCAAATACCATGGCTTGAACAAGTTGAATCTTTGTATGGAGAGAGACATCTCTGCTCTTGAGAATCTTATCTAGGTCTTTCATAGTCATTCTGCCAAGAACAATGCGTCGTTTGATTTCTTGACTGCTTGTTGCTTCTTTATTGATAGTTGATCCAAGTAGGTTAAAGTTGTTCACAATTTCAATTTCTTCTCCTTCAACAATGAACCTGTTGATTATGCCAGTTGTCATGATCTTTGTCTTCTTTACATTAAGGTGCAGGCCCATTTTGAGACTATGTTCTTTGATTGTGAGAAGCAAATGTTTCAGATCATCTTCACTTTCAGCCAGTAATGTAGTATCAGCAGCATAGCGAAGGTTGTTGATGAGTCTTCCACCAATCTTCACACCTCTGTTGTCTTTATACAATCCTGCTTCTCTGATGATTTGTTCTGCATATAAATTAAACAGGTAGGGGGAAAGTATGCAGCCTTGTCTTACACCTTTGCTTATTTTAAACCATTCTGTTTCTCCTTGTTCCGTTCGAACTGTTGCTTCTTGATCAATGTACAGATTGCGCAAAAGAACGATCAGGTGTTCTGGTATACCCATGCTTCTTAATGTGGCCCAGAGTTTCTCATGGTTTACACAGTCAAAAGCCTTGCTATAGTCGATAAAGCACAAATAGATATCCTTTTGGTATTCTTTAGTCTTTACAAGGATCCATCTCACATCCACAATGATGTCTCTCATTCCTCGCCCTATCCTCCAAGATAGTACACCATGCTATATGTCTGTAGACGCAAGCACCCCCTCCTATGCGATCCATAGGAGGCTGTTTTTCCTCGCTGTTCAGTGAAGGATGCAATCTTTCCAGCAGCTTTGTCTCAGATAACTTGGCCTCGGGATTGCCCACACCTCATGAGGAACATCTGATTGCCTAATGTACTGTATTTGGGGAGAGGACGACTTGCCAGTCTGAGAGGCCTGTCTCATAAGAACATAAGATATGCCATACTGGGTCAGACCACAGTCCATCAAGCCCAGTATCCTGTTTCCAACAGTGGCCAATCCAGGTCATAAGTACCCAGCAGTGAGGTGTCCCTTTGCAGAGAGGAGCTTGCAAGTTTGTGCTGGTGAAGCTAGTTCCATCCCCTCTGCTTTCATCATCTATCTCCACCTGGCTTAGCTTGAATGTCTGTGTTCAGCCATGCAGCTGTGGGCACTTGATCAAAGGGACACCCGTCTTTGCTGCCCGTTTGTGATCTGGCAGTGCTTTCTTTGAGATGTCTCAAGGAATTAGCAAAATGAAGAATAAAGGACAGTAAACTGTATCTACTCCAATTGTATCAGTGCAAAGATCTGGTCCAATGGACAGACATGTTACCTCTGTAACTGGGTTATCTGTGGTGGGTCTTCCCCATTTGTCATTGATGTCCTTGTCAGGGGCTACACTTTGCACCCCATTGCTAGGGCTCCTCCACTAGATCAGTTGGGAGTTCACACTCACCTATAGATGCAGATAGTGCTGTATATCTCCCCTATGGCACTTCCTCCAAATGTTTCTTCTGAATATATGCCTAGATGTTTGGATTTCTCTATAATGTGTTCTGCTCCCCAAGCCTCCAGTAGGTTGGCTCCTGATTTTGTTTCTTTGTTAGACATTTGGAAAAGGTAACCTAGTAGTTAGGGCAGCAGGCTGGAACCTGACAGACCAGGGTTCAAATCCCACTGACGTTCCTTGTGCAAGCCACTTAACCAGCCACTGCCTCAAGTACAACTTAGATTGTAAGCCCTCTGGGGACAGGGAAATATCTACTGTACCTGAATGTAACTTGCCTTGAACTACTTCTATTGGAAAGACATGTGCTAAATACTAATAAATAAATACATCATCTTAGGGCAGTTATGGATCAGACTGCCTCTTTTTCTAAGCAGGTAGATAGAGTTTGATCAACCAGATAATACATTTTCCCCCAAACGGATCTTCAACTTGGCAGAATTAAGCACCAACTTTCGAATGGCCAGTCTTCCAGGGTGGCTGGATTAAAGATGGTTTTGAATTGCATAAGCAAACTGAGTTTTAAGAAAATTCCCTGTAGGATAAGAATTTAAGATTTTTTCATTTTCCTAAGACTATTTATCCTCTTTCTATATAAAGAAAATTTGAATTTGCCCAATGCTTGATAAGAATTGCACTGGTTATTGCTATTGCTTGACAAAATTACTTCTGGTGCTACCACTGAACTCCCTCAAAAGTCCATTGATTTATCTATATCATAGTCTGAAGAGATTAATGTTAAGCCTACTTTGGTGATATGACTTCAAAAGAACCTCTTTATTTTTGAAAAAAAAAATCATTTTGTGGGCAAAGAATAATGATTTTTCCTGATGTCTCACGAGTCACTCAAATAAGGCAAAGAATTTCTCTCAAGTTAAAACCATGCGTGTTAGTTTTAGGAGCAACATTCTTTTTACATTTTCCTTGTGTTTGGTTGGATTATAGGAAGCCCAAAAGGAACAGAGGAAAACCCATCACAAGAAAAACAGTCACAAAAAGAGTGGTGGTCCCAAAATTACTAAAGTCGACAAAATAATTTAATACATAAAACCATAAAAACACAAATAATCATACAAGTCTTATAAAAAGCCCAACATGTTTCAGCATGAGCTTGCATCAGGGGCACTAATTACAAAAGCAAAATGCAATACAAAAAGGTTCTTTCTGAACACTGTGCAATCTACAAAAGAGAAATAGAAATATGGGCGGTTTTTATGATTTATTGTATTAAATTATTTTGTCTACTTTGATAATTTTGGGACCACTCCTGTTTTGGTGACTGGATTACAAGGGAGCCTGATCTGCTTTTCTGGATCCCCCTCCACCCTGAAAATCTTAAGAAGTGATGCATGTCCCACTGCTTTGAAAGAGGTTTATTTTCTTAAAACGTTAGTTGATTGGTGTAGGAGTTTTACTAGCATCATATCTTGTTTGCTTTAGAAGTCTCCCCTTGATGTGGGCCATTAAATAGTATTTCATACTTTTGCTGCTTTCCCACCCCCTTTTGTGGGAACCTTATGTGGTTTAATTTCTGTATGTTTCTCTTACCTTCTGTAAAAAGCTGATGAAATGCCCAATTTAAAAAGTACTGGACTTTGTGACCTTCCACCTCCCTACAAGGTTGGCATCCTCCTGCTACAGGTACCTTCAGGGCCTAAGCACTTTGATCATCAGGTCAATGAGGCTGAATAGTTCTTCCTTCCAGAAGAGGTACTGTATAATATGAAAGTTCCCTCCTCGGGACTAGAACCCTTCAGAGTCCTCCAAATATAGTTCCTCCCATGATATAGGGCTAGGGTTATGGGACACCAGTGAAGGAGCCTTCCCTTACAACCCCCCCCCCTCTTTGTTAGTGGGAACTCAGTCATACCAGCCCCCTGCTGCTCCCAGAAGCAATAGATCCAATAAATTATTATAAAAATCTGGAACAAAATAAAACCTCAGGGGAAGGCCAGTATTGAAGACCCCACCACAGTGAAGGTCTTGCAGGTAATGTCCCTAAGCTCTGTCTCCCAGCGACCATCCTTCAGTTTCAACCTTCACTTTGGTTATGCTAGAGCAGCGGTTCTCAACCTGGGGGTCGCCTCACAAGTTGCTGCCGCTGCCGAGTCCGCTTCCCTTCTAATGCAGCCGCGGCTCCCTGTCGCTTAGTGAACCGCAGCTGAGCCTGTGAAACCATTGCAGAGCCATCGAGCCTTGACGGGCTCCATGCTGCATTGTCCCGCCTCCAAAGGAAGTTGTTTACCACTTCCTTTGGAGGCGGGACAATGCAGCACGGAGCCCGTCGAGAGACAGGAAGACTCCGCAACATTTTCACAGGCACAGCTGCGGTTCCCTAAGACAGGGAGCCGCGGCTGCATTAGAACAGGGCAGTAGCAGGCGGAGAGGGGAGGAGGGGGGGCAGGGAACCTGCAACAGGGCTGACATGAGGGAGGGAGGGAGGGGGGCTGACATGGATGGATGGAGGGAGGGAGGGAGGGAGAGGTGGCTGACATGGAGGGAGGGAGGCCGACATGGACAAAGGGAAGAGACAGGGGGGCATACTGGACAGACGGGGATAAATGGTGGACAGAGGGGGAGACAGTGCGGGTTAGGATTATAAGGGGCAGATGGGGGGGGGGGGCTAGGACTGGGAATGGACTGATCAAGGGGAGGTTGGGACTGGTAATGTGCTGATATGGGGTAGGACTGGTAATGGACTGATGGGGGGGCTAGCATTGGAAACAAGCTGATCTGGGAGGTTAGGACTGGTAATGGGCTGATTAGGGGAGCCTAGCACTGATAATGGGGTTGAGGAGGGACTAGCACTGGATATGAGCTGATAAGGGGAGGCCTGGTAATGAGCTGATATGGGGGGGGGGGAGGGAATAGCACTGGAAGAGAGCTGATTGGGGGGCTTCGACTAGGAATGGGCTGATTGTGGGGAGGGGAGGATAGAGCTGCTGGCCCTAGAAGAAAACTGGGGGCTAAGGCTACAAACGGGCTGATACTAGGGTATGGGAGAATGGAACTGGAAGGGAGTGGATCTGAGAGGGGCTGCCATGGTATTTGTACTAGAAGGGACTGGTCAGTGAGGAAGGAGGGGGACTGGAAGGGAATGGACACCAGTGGCAGTCATGGGAATGCAAGTTGACATTGGAAGGTACTGAGAGTGAGGACTGGAAAGGGGCTGATATTGGGGAGGGTTACTGGGACTGGAAATAGGTTGATGGAAAGAAGTGAAGAAAACAAAAGAAGAGATAAGAAATGGCAGATGGACTAAAGACCACAGAAAGAGAGCTAAGAGAAGACAGGAAAGCAGAAGCCTCGGATCGGGACCAGCATGATCAGAGAATAAATTGGTCAGACAACAAAGGTAGAAAAAATAATTTTATTTCATATTAGTGATTTAACTACAAAATCATCATAATTTTGAAATCAAATATTGTTACTTGTTATTTAAACCACAATAATTAATCACAATAAGTAAATTTTATAAATAAAAACATATTGCAAAGGCCTATAATATATTAATTCAACAAATGATTAGTGACAATGCGTTAACGGTAAAGGAAGAGAGACGCATTTGATTTTATCATTGGGGGTCACCACAAGTTGACCAATGGTAAAAGGGGTCACGGTACGAAAAAGGTTGAGAACCACTGCGCTAGAGGGTTATCACTATTTTCCACAGGGTCTTGCTCAGCAGTTGCACGTCGAGGCTTCCTCTCCTTACAGCTTGGGCATCTGCTTTCACTTTGATACCAAAGCCATTCTTGACATAGGAGCTAGTCATAAAATCCAGTTGTGTTTTTTTTTCAATAGAGTAAACTGAGCCACTCTACAGTGCTTGCCCATCTGTTGCTGGACTATACACGACAGGGAAAGATGGCACATTGTTATGTTTATTGCACCTGGGAAGGAAGTTGCGTCTGTAAACCAGAGAGAGAGTGGTCAAAACAGTTTTTGTTTTATTCTCCTCCCCTACCTGCTGGATTATTCCTAGGATAGAAAGTGTAGTTACTCACCTGTAACAGGTGATCTCCGGGAACAGCAGGAATTGAGCCTTCACATATGGGTGATGTCAGCACCAACAGAGTCCGCATGGGAACACTCCCCAGCATCCTATAGGAAAGCTTTTGTGAGCATCCCACTGCTCCTGCGTAGCTGCCTTCCCAACTCTCCCTCCTCAGTTGGGTTTGTAGCTGAGATAAAAAGAGAGAGAGTGCAACTCCTAGGGGAGGAGGGTGGGTTGTGAAGATAATTCCTGATGTTCCCAGAGATCACCTGTTACAGGTGAGTAACTACGCTATCTCCAGGAACAAGCAGGAATGTAGTCTTCACATATAGGACTGCCTAGCTTGGAGATGCCAGGGAGATGATCACAGAGAGAGCGGTGAAACACAGGCCTGGGTGGGTCATGTATCCTCCCAAGGATCTCTGGTATCAAAACCCAGGATGGGGGTAGGAGTGATTTAGGTCTGAAAGAGATGCTGGAGAACAGCCTGGCCAAACAAGGCATCCCGGCAGGAGTCCTTGTCCAAGCAATAATGGGCCACAAAGGTGTGGACTGAGGACCAGGTTGCTGCTTTGCATATTTCATCAATCACCACTGAGCATAGATTTGCCATGGAGGCAGCCATTGCTCACACATTGTGTGTTGTGACATGACCTTCAAGAGAAAGTACCTCTCTCTCAAAGATAAAAGATATACAGACTGCAATCCATTTGGAGAGAGTTCTTTTGGAAACTGGTAGACCTAGGTGACTGGAGTCACAAGCTACCTAGTTCTCTGAATATAAAAGGCCAAGGCACGCTTGCAATCCAGAGTATGTAGACTCCTTTCTGCACTAGAGGCATGAGGTCTAGGGAAGAAAACAGGAAGATAAACAGACTGGTATAAATGAAAAGGTGAAACCACCTTTGGCATAAAGTGAGGATGCGTCCTAAGGACTACTTTATCATGGTGGAACTGTGTATAAAGGAGGGTCAGCCACTAAAGCCTAGAGATCAGTGATGCATCTTGCAGAAGTGAGGGCAATTAGGAAGATAAATTTCCAAGAAAGAAACTTCAGACATGTAGTGGCTAGGGGTTCAAAGGGTGGCCTCATGAGCTGTTCAAGGACAAGATTGAGATCCCATGCCACAGGTGGTGGTCTAATGTGAGGCTTAGTTAAGAGTAGATCCCTTATGATGAAGCACACTACCAGTGGCATGTGAAAAGCCACAATGGCACTTAGGTGGATCCTTACCAAATTGGTCTTGAGTCCAGTGGATGAGAGGTGGAGGAGATACTCAAGTAACGCTTCCACAGGAACAGAAAAAGGATTAAGATTCCTTTTTGAACACCAGATTGAAAACCTTCACCACTTACAAAGGCATAAGCACACCTTGTGGACAATTTCCTTGAGGCCAATAGGATATCTTTAACCTGTTGAGAGAGGTTGATATCCTAGAGTTCTAATCTCTCAGCAGCCACACCATCAAGTGTAAGGACTGGGGGTTTGGATGCAGAAGCATCCCGTTCTCCTGGGATAGGAGATCCAGAGCATATCCTAACTCCAGACGTTTGGCTTGAGAGACGAAGCAGCAGTGGATACCACAATTGACACGGCCAACGCAGGGCTATGAGGATCATGTAGCCCCTGTCTCTCATTCCCAAGACTCTCTTTTCAAACTCCAGAAACATGACAGAAAAAGACCACATAGACTAGATAGGCTGTCCTTCCATAACAACTACAACAGTCCCCTTTTTACCTTTAGAGATCCTCTGTCTTTGTCCCATGCTTTTTTGACTTCAGATACCGTCCTCATCTCTACCACCTCCACTGGACGACTATTCCATGGATCCACCACTCTTTTCATAAAGAAATATTTCCACATATCACTCCTGAATCTATCCCCTGTCACTCTCATTCCATGTCCCCTCATAGCAGAACTTGCTTTCCATCAAGAGGCTCTCCCCCTGTACATTTCTGCCATGGAGTTATTTAAACATCTCAATCATATCACCTCTATTCCACCTTTCCTAAGGTGTACATATTAAGATCCTTAAGTCTGTCTTCATATGCTTTATAATGAAGACAACTAACCATTTTAGTAGGTACCCTCTGTACTGACGCCATCCTGTTTATATCCTTAGGGGAATGGGAGGGTAGGCATATATGAAGTCCTGACCCCAGTGGAGATGGAAGGCATCCATTGTCTGGACTGTTCTGAACAGGTATTCTGGAACAGAAGCAGGGACATTTGGCATTCTCAGGACTTGCAAACAGGTCTCTCTCTGGGGTTCCCCAGATCTGGAAGATTCGAGCAATCTGATCCACATGGAGACACCACTTGTGTGGCAGTAGAACGCGACCAAGTTTGTCTGCCAGGAGATTTTGTTTGCCAGGGAGATATACTGCTAGTAGGTGAATCTGATGCTGTATGGCAAAGGACCACAGATGTCGGGCTTCTTTGCACCACGTCCAAGAGCCTGTTCCACCTTGCTTGTTCACAGAGAACATGGCTACCTGATTGTCCATCTGGACTAAAACTGTTTGGGAACAAAGGTGGTCTTGGAACACCTTGAGAGCATTGTGGATAGCCCTGAGTTCCAACAGATTTATTATTTATTATTACAATTTTTTATATACCACACTATTTACAATCAGCGCAGTTTACAGAGAACCAAAGACCAGAACAACAGGCTGCTCGGTATGTATGTGAAGTCATGCCTCCTGCTGAGTCCAACGACTCGGGGTGGATAAATTGTCCAGATGAGCTCCCCAACCCAATTTGGAGGCATCCGTCATCAGGGTGGATTGGTGTGGTGACATCTGAAAAGGTGACCCTACAAGGTTTTCTGGTGATTGCCACCATTGGAGGGACAAAATTAGACATGCAGAGATCATGATTTTGTCCCCCAGACAACCTGATGCTTGGGTCCACTGCAATGCCAGGGTCCATTGAGCTGCACACATATGCAGAGCAGCATAGGGAATCACATGTACAGTGGAAGCCATATGACCCAGCAACTGAAGCATTTCTCGAGCAGTTAGGAAAGTCTTCATACCTGACTGAGAAGCTAGTTGAACTATTCGAGCACAGAGGACCTGTGGTAGAAAAGCCCTCGACTGCTGCGTGTCTAGGAGAGCCCCTATGAACTCTAGGGTTCGAGAAGGGGTGAGTTGGGATTTTGGAAGATTTATTACAAATCCCCAGTATTGAAGAACCTGCATTGTGCAGGAGAGCGCAGAGCTGGCCTCTGGAGCCGACGCTGCTCAGATGAGCCAGTCGTCTAAGTAAGGGAAGACAAATATTTCTAAAGATCTTAGGAATGCTGCCACTACTGCCATGCATTTTGTAAAGACTCTTGGGGCAGAAGCCAGGCCAAAGGGTAGCACCCTGTACTGGTAATGTCTTCCTTGAAAAGAGGAATCTAAGAAACCTCCTGTGTTCTGCGTGAAAAAGGATGTGTATACGCATCCTTTAGAGCTAGAGAACAAAGCCAGTCCTGACTCTGGAGGTAAGGGAGAAGTGTCCCAAGAGAGATCTTTAATTTCTCTTGGATCAGATACTTGTTTAATTCCCTGTATCCTCTCCTGTCTTCTTTGGGATAAGGAAGTAGGAGAGTAGAAGCCCAGGCCTTGCTGAGAGAGTGGCACCTCCTCTATCGCACCCTGAGCAAGAAGGGTGGTAATCTCCTGGCACAAGAGAGCAGTGAGAGGAGACCAAGAGCTGAACTCTTGGAGTAGAAGGGGGGGGGGGGAGACATACTTTGGAAGTGAAGTTTGTACCCCTCTGCCACTATGGAGAGAGCCCAATGCTCTGATGTTATCTGGTGCCACCTTTGGGCAAAGTAACAGTCTGCCTGGAATGTTGACCGACTCTGGAATTTCCATAGGTAGGAGAACTAAGTTCTCTAGAAAGGAGTCAAAGACCTTGTGGAGGCTGGGTCTGAGCTCTGGGAGCCTGAACCTTCCTTTGTTGCTTCGGCTGTTGCTGCCCCTTCTGAGAAGCATGGACCGGACAGTGCACAGCATGGGTATAAGAAGGATAAAAACTTTTTTCTTCTTGAAAAAGGGCTTCTTTATAGCCTTTTTCTTAGCTGGGTTGGCAGTGGTTCTAGAAAGCCTATCGAGAGTGGTATTCCCGGACTCTAGCTGAGAAGCCTTGTCCTACCAGTCCTTGCCAAAGAGATTTTCCCCTGTGCAATGAATATTCCCCAGCTTATCTTGCACCCACTGCTCAAGATCAGATGCTTGTAACCAAGCAATCCAGACGTGCACTGATGCAGAAGTCCTGTTAATACACTCAAAACAATCAAAGATTGCCCTGTTCGTGACTTTGGAAACATTCTAGGCATGTTTAATAAGTGGCAGGTAATTAGCCCTCTTGTCATCAGGGACAAGAGAAGCTATTAGCTCTAAATCTTTAGCCACCTCTCGAAGGAACATACCCATGTAGAGTATGTAAGAACTTATTCTGGCCGATAAGAGGCCTGAAAACATTGACGACCAAAGGCATCGAGAATTCTCGCCTCGCGGCCCAGAGGATTGGATGAATGTGTCTTGGCACTTTTGATTCGACACATTGTGAATCCACTACCATGGAGTGGTGTGGTAACTGCGTCTTCCGAAAACCGGGACACTACGGTACCTAGTACATGGTATCGAGTCTCCGAGAATGTGGAGAGACCGTTAAAGGTGTTTCCCACATCCTAAGCATGAGGTCATGCAGTATCCGGTGATTGGGTAAGGTAGCAGCCTCCTTAGAGGCTTGCTGGATACTTAGAGAACTGAGAAACTTGAAATTCTTTTCAGATGTCACTGTAATGGAGAGGCCCCGAGCCACATCCCATATAAAGTCTTGAAAAGACATGTCCTCCAGAGGAGACATATGGCGTTGTGGGGAAGGAGAATGATCTTCCGAAGAGCATCCCTGGTACCAATTGATTCAGAGGAACCGGAATACTCAAAGTATCGACAGGCCGGGTGCTCCCACCTGGCCTGCCTGCTGACGGTACCAATCAAAATCGGCATCGAAATGCCCCAGTATCAGACCCTCGATACCGGACACTGACTGCAGGGCCGGCATGGATGGTAGCATGGAGAATGGCCAAATGGTCAATACAGATACATTCGGTACCAGCACAGGTACCGATGACTATGGGACCGATTGCAGAGGCTTTAGCGGTACCAAAGCTGCTAAACTCCACTCAATGGCCAGGATACACTGATCCATGGAACCAGCCGAGGCCTGGGTGTTGGTACCCAAACAGCGGTGCCACGACCCCAGAACATGGTACCAAGAGCTCTCCAGAGGTGGAAGCCTCGGGAGCATCTTGGGACCCTGTTAATGGCTTTGGAGGCAAGGACCTACCGCCAGGGTTGTTTGGCCGGTGTATTCTCTTCTAGGGCAATGCCTAAGTTATCTCAATGCCTAGAAGGAGATCTACTCTTTGAAGATTGGCCAGTCTTTGAAGACGACCTAGGCTTCGTTACCTGAGATCCATGGGAGGAAGATGAAGTTTGACGACGTTGATGCGATGGATATTGCATCCGAGGCAAAGAGGGTGCAGAGTTTTGCAGCTCTATTCTGTAGGTCCCTCTTTGTCATCTTCCTGCAGAGGAGACATTCTGATGGCAAATGGTCTGGTCTCAAACATTTAAGACACCAGTCATGGGTGTTGGTAGCAGAAATAGTACTGCTACATTTGGAACACTTTTTAAAACTACTAGCTGGTTTATCCATTTTGAGGAAAAAAGAAGCCTAAGGCCCAAAATGGCACCCAAGCACCTGGAGGGCAAGGACCCTCAGAGAAAAAACCCAGAAGTTTCCCTTTTTTTTTTCTTTTTTTTTAAGAAAAGAAACACTGACGATGCCAGTGCTAGCGTCAACGGGAAGGCAGACACGACCACAAAAGTAGTAAATTTTCAGCGGTGACAGGAATTGCTCCCTGTCAGCTCTGCAGAAAACAAAAAGCTGAGGAGAAGGAGTTGGAAAGGTGGGAAGGCAACTATGCAGGCACAGTGGGATGCTCCCAAAAGCTTTCCTATAGGACACTGGGGAGCGTTCCCGCACAGGTTCCATCGGTGCCAACGTCACCCATATGGGAAGACTACATTCCTGCTTGTTCCTGGAGATAAAAGGGCTTCTCTGTGGACTGCCCCAGCATGGAGAGAAGGTAACTGCCATGCTATGCTGCCACAACACTGTTCTAAGCATGGCTCGGCAGAGAACAGAAGTGCCACACTGGACTACCAAAAGAAAAGCAGTAGGGGTTTGAATGTTTTTTTGGTTTGTTTTTACACTCACAGTTGCAGCTGCTCCATGGTAGTAATCCTGGCATTGGCCCCTCCTCCTCAGCCCAATGCCACACCAGTTGCCCGTGAGGTCTCTCGGCCTCCAGAGAGAAAGCTTATGCCTCTGTGTTCCCTTCCAAGCCTTGCAACACAACTCTGAAAAACCTCTTGTCTCCTGGGCTTTTTATTTTTTAATAAATGTTACTGACTTTATAAATCGAAACTGGTTGGATGGGCCTCAAGAACCATGTTGGGAACCACCACTCTATGTAAAATGGGTTGGCTCTCTCAGACTCCCAGTGGAAAGATGTCATAATTCGGTTCTGTTATTGATCACCCCTGGCATGGACAAGCCCAGAGACTCACTGTAGTGAACAAAAAACAGATGAAAGAGTATTCACAACTAGATGCAGTAAAGGAGGTGGTTGAAATTATACTGTATTTAAGGCATTGAAGGACGTCCCTCGGGGCTCAGACTCTTTTGTTGGAGGGAACCGGCTCTGTCTGATCCTGTGTGCACATTAAAGATCCTGTTTGCATTCCAGCCTGTCTGAGTTTTCCTTCTGTGGGTGAGTGATTGAATAAGAGCTTTTCACAGCGTTTGCTATAACATTTTGGTGCATTGGCCAGGAAAATTTAAAAGAAAAGCCTCTCTCTCATCGCACCCACAGTGGGAAGACTACTGCTTTTTGCAGGATCGGGGCCTCCACCGGTCAGGGACCGACCCCACCAGGTGATTAACGATCCTTGGCGCCACGGGGCCCCTTTTGTGCTCCGAAGGACTCTTTGACTTGTGTGGTCAGTCGGTCCCTGCGGCTGAATCCCCGATTGAAAACCGGCTGGATAGACTGGCATCCAAACTACCTGTCTGATCAGAGTTCTGGTGAGTACTGCTACTTTCTGTACTCTATCTGTGAGTCCTGGTAATTTCTGGGAACCTGTAGCGGCCCGATCAACCGCAACGAGCAGTCCTAATAGGGGCCTTAGTGGCCCTGAAACCATTGCTCGTCCTGTCTGTATCTGTATCTGAATCTGCTGTAAGAAAAAAAGGGGGGGGCACTTGCTTGCGAGCGCCAGTAAATGACTGCAGTATAAATGTAACTTTGCCACCTCGGGCCCCTTAAAGGTATTTAAAGTGCAGTGCTGCCAAAGCTATTAAAAATTGCCTAAAATATTAGTACTTAACCGCCTTAAGTGTGCCTTTCAAGTATAATTGCGCTGATCGCAATTCTCCGATGATCGGGGCGATTTATTTAGAGCCTTTGCCCCATGTGCTCCTATAGTGTTGGGGGCTTTTTGTGTTGCTGGGGGTCTCTTTTTGTGTTGCTGGGGGTTTCTTTTGTGTTGCCATGAGCTCCTATAGTGTTGGGGGCTTTTTGTGTTGCTGGGGGTCTCTTTTGTGTTGCCATGTGCTCCTATAGTGTTGGGGGCTTTTTGTGTTGCTGGGGGTCTCTTTTTGTGTTGCCATGTGCTCCTATAGTGTTGGGGGCTTTTTGTGTTGCTGGGGGTCTCTTTTTGTGTTGCCATGTGCTCCTATAGTGTTGGGGGCTTTTTGTGTTGCTGGGGGTCTCTTTTTCTGTTGCTGGGGGTTTCTTTTGTGTTGCCATGTGCTCCTATAGTGTTGGGGGCTTTTTCTGTTGCTGGGGGTTTCTTTTGTGTTGCCATGTGCTCCTATAGTGTTGGGGGCTTTTTCTGTTGCTGGGGGTTTCTTTTGTGTTGCCATGTGCTCCTATAGTGTTGGGGGCTTTTTGTGTTGCTGGGGGTCTCTTTTGTGTTGCCATGTGCTCCTATAGTGTTGGGGGGGGGGGGTTCTTTTGTGTTGCCATGTGCTCCTATAGCTCCATCTAGTGGACATTAGAAAAATAGCTAGCTATATTTCTCATATTACTATTATCCACATGGTAAAAAGTTAAATCCTATGGTACAGCTAGAGAGTATGTGTGTGTGTATGTAATGTGTATTTGTAACAGCTGCTACTGAGGAAAGAGAATGTATGAGTATTCGCTGCTGAGATGTCTCTGTTTTCTGTTTTCCCTTTGTGGTCCTGTGGGTTTTGTGCAACCAAACTCTGCCTGTTACCTGGATTATATTGTATTCCCAGAAGTGAGATTAGAAAATTTACACTGAGCATTGCATTCCTAGAATTGGGATTACAAGATTTGCACTGTAAATTGTGATTTTGCAAATTATGATTAGAGCATGGGGTCTGGAGGCTAAATTGTGGTGGGGGAGTATCCAGACCAGCTTCCCTGTATAGATTCATGGCTGGCCCATGTGGTAAATGTGCTGTTATGTAAAAACCTTTAGTGTCTCTGTGTTTAGTTGTGACATTAGGGAAAGAAAGTTTTTGTCCAGACATTAGGTCTTTATATTTCAGGATTGAGTTTGATACTCTTATCAGTAAAAGGTGAAGTTATTGACAAGTCGCCCCTGTGTCCCCAAACAGTGAAAAACACCAGGTCTACTGATTGCAGGGAAGGGGACAGTTTGGAAAGGGGGGTGGGGTTTGCGGTGTGTGGACTGTAGTACTGGTATAGCAGTGAAGGAAGACAATTGCTTTGTTTGATGCATATCCAGTTTCATGCATGGTCAGGGAACCAGGTGTTTTGGTCACACCTCTCAGCAGTGAGTGGGGGGTGATTGAAACTGCTGAGATAGTTTGCATAGCTATAGAAAGATACTGGGAGGCGTTCCTTCTTCTAGCAGATAAATGGAGGCACATTAGAGAGGACAAAAGAAAAAAAATCACCTAGGAGTCTTTCTCCTAGCAAACGCCACACCTAGTCTCCAAACAATCCTCTGGTCATCAATTTAGATTGTAGAGTTTAAGCTTCTGGAACCATGGGGGGTGCCTCCTTTGAGCATCCTCAAAATGTCTGAGCGGCATCTTGACTATGTAAGGCTGAAGAAGGACTGTCAAATTACTGTTAGCAATAGCTGTAGGGCAAAGCTGATGTGTGAAAATTAGCTGCAACACATTTGTTAGAACTTAAAAAAAAAGGGGGGAGAGAAAATCCTTATAAGATTATGAAGAAATGAAGATTTTTTTTACTTGTCTTTTTAAAGCCTGAATTTTATCTCTGGTACATATATTTGGTTTTGACTGCACATACAAAATTAAGCAAGTAATATTGCATTCTTTCCTGCTTGGTACATTAAACTGCCTTGATCAACTGTATTCATTTTTCTGATACCTGGAATGCAATATCATTGTAGTATCTACCAACCTTTTTATGGAAAGTATCAGTTTCATGCTTGTTTTGAACTGTAGGATTCAAGGTAATTACTTTGCCTTGTTAAGCACTGTGCTGACAAATGATGAACAGAACAGTAACATCATAGACGCATTGGTGTCCAGAGAAAAAGTGTACCTTGTTTTGAGGGTTTTCAGTTTCAGTACAGTATATTATAGCACTGTGAGAAACAAATCTTTTTAGTTTATACACTTGCACTTTGTTACCAAATATACTGGTAGCAGTACATTATGTAGAGGTCCAGTATACACAGCAATAATAAGGATACATTAGTACCTATGTATGTGATTGGTAGAATGATGCAGGTGATGGGGGAGTGTTGTGAGGGATGAAGTGGGATATTAAGAAGGACAACTTTTGATGGACATTAAACTGATGAAGGTAATTTGAAGTGATGTATCTGGCTAATGAATATGTAAACAAGAAAAAAAAAAAGAGATGAGCATTTTATTCCTGAATGGGGCCTGGAGCCATGTCACCAAATTGCAATCCAGGGAGCCCAGCGGAGGGAGGTGGCCGGGGTCCAGATGGAGCAGACCATCCCGAGAACTCAGAGCTGCCCACCGCTGAGATGTGTGAAGGAGTCCCTATCTGGATCAGTGTGTCACATTGAAAAAGGGCCAGGGTGTCTGCCTATGAGAATGAGAGGTTCAAATTTTGAGAGACAGAACTTGAACTTCAGAGAAAGGTGAAGCACACTGCAAGGTCCTGGGGAACTGCTGAGAGGCAGGAAAAAGAACTGTTGGACTGACTGGGGGGTTTTTGGGGGCTTCTGTGAATGATTGTATTGTTATCCTTTTAATATTGTTTTCTTAGAAAGTAACTGAAATCTACAAGCCATTTCGGCTTCAGCAACTGCAATACCCACACCAGCTCAAGTTTTTGCTGTACTATTCTCAGAACTTTATTTATCACATTATTAAGCACTGCTGCTTTTGACATACTTTCATGTTATGTGTTTTCAATATTATTGACCAGCTGCAAGAAAATGATGTTACAATGTATGTTGTCTCTAGGGAACAGTACCAGAAGCTGCTTTTCTGATGACCCCTATCTGTCTCAATATCTGTCTCAAATGGTTGCTTGTCCATTGCCCTTAGTGGGATTAACTTTGCCCCATAAACAAGAAAAGAAAAAGAAAAAGAAAAATTGGGAATGAAGGGAAATTGGCTGATAGGTATGTCTAGTATGGCTGCATCCTTGCCTGAGGCTGTAATACATTATGATGGCACGGAAAAAGCATGTGGGCTAAGAAAATGAGTACCCAGAGCCCAGCACAACAAGAGTAAAGCCAGGGGAACCATACTCTGAACAGAAGTGCACAGAGAATGGACCTAGCTAAGAAACAGGTCAGGCCTGAAAGTGCACAGAAAATGGACCCAGCACAAGAAAAGACATGCCAGGCCTGAACAGGTTAAACAGGCCAAACGAAGCTGGTGATACAAAGTACTCATATGCCCTGAAGACTACAGTGCCAGTGATTAATGAAGCAAAGGGAATGGCAGGGTGCAGCCAGAATGACTCAACACTAGCAAGAATAAAAGCCATTAATATGCTGATAAGGGTGGATCCCAGGGAAAGAGCCTTTGCCCCAAAGGAAAGAGGCCTCTGCAGGCCCTGCAACCTTTTACAGTCAGAACAGCAACTTGTGCACACGGAACAAAAATTTTTGTGCAGGAGTTGCTATAGAGGGTATAGGGTATGTGTTGTTTTAAACTCACTGATGCAAGTGTTTCCATTGAACACTCTATCCAAGATCTAAGTGATCTAGTTAATCATATTACTGACCCGTCCATGGGTCCTGGGTGGTTTATGAAGTGGTTCAGTTGGCCAGGGGGACTAAAAATCCCAGTGGTAGGGGTTCTTTTTATTTACTGCTATGTGCCATTCTTTACCGCTTCATTACCACCACCCTTGACACCCTGGTAGAATGCAAGGCGATTACCACTGTCATGGCCCTGACCCAATACACCCCTCTGCGGCTTGCCTCCAGTAATGCAGCCCTCAACCGCCTCTAGCAGTTGAGGTCTCACTTAAAAATGGGGGAATGAGGCAGCCATGAGGCTCTTACATAAAGTAATCAGCCTGCTATTTCAGTGGACACCCTTCCCCCACTCCAGGTCTGAGCAGTATCCCCTAGCCCAGAAACCAACAGACCAGAGCACACCGGTTTGGACAGGTCACCCAGGTACCTTCCCCAGGGGCTGCTGATTGGTGGACAGGAAATGCCTGTGGCAAATGGGATTATAGAATGAGTTTGAAATTATACTGTATTTAAGGCATTGAAGGACATCCCTCGGGGCTCAGACTCTTTTGTTGGAGGGAACCGGCTCTGTCTGATCCTGTGTGCACATTAAAGATCCTGTTTGCATTCCAGCCTGTCTGAGTTTTCCTTCTGTGGGTAAGTGATTGAATAAGAGCTTTTCACAGCGTTTGCTATAACAGTGGCAGTGGTTAACTTGTCAGGTTCGACAGAGGACAGCAAAGGTTTACCATCCCAAATGAGGGAAAAACCAGTAGAGATCCAAAGTTCCATGATGGTGGCGGTAGAGGACATGAATTAGGACAATCACATTTTTAAAATGCTATTTTTGCCCTTACAGGTAGTACCTTCTGGAATATGGTTAAGACAACTGCAGGGAAGTGTGGAGAGGTTCCCAGTGCTGCTGCACGATCTGTGCGTTCTCTGGGTATGTAGAGAATTTCAGTTTCGGGTCAGTCATTTTTCATGCAAAATGCACAGTTTAAAAAAAATTTACCTCTTGCTTTTACAATGAACATCAGACTTCTGGCATTTATTGGTAAAAAAAAAATTCAAAATATTAGATACAATTTCAAATGTGATAAAATTGTCTGCCAGTAAACTGTTCTTCTGGTATATCATTTGTGCTTCTACTTTTGATTATATCCACATGGAATTACTTGCCGAGACAAATCTAGACAAAACCAACTAGCTGGAGTGCTTCAGCCATTAATATTAAATAGCATGCCCGCCACAACATTTCCCATGCTAGACAGCTTAAACTACAATTGTGATTGTTTTCAAAAGACAGTTATAATACTTCAGTATCAAGGAACTCATAGTTTAAACCCAACTATTATGTACATATTTTCCATAATTCTGAATATTTATCATAAACAAAGAATTTACAGAAAATCATACTGAAAACAAATTTAAGTTTCACAAAGAAAATACAAAAATATAGAGAGAAAAAAAAAAAAAAAAGACACCATACATAAAATACCACCAATTGAACTTCCTAAATACAAAACTCACATTGATATGTTAAGATTGTGCTGTTCCGTTTGATCTGGGCATTATTCTTCATTTAAATGCTGCTACAATAATCTAATTAAAAAATCTTCCAGTGAATTAATAAACGTATAAAAAAATAGTCAAGCCTCAAGAATATAAGATGCCTACTACAATTCTAGTAATCAAGAGGCAAACAATATGACTATATTAAATGATAGAAAGGATCTGCTGTTGCTCTCTCACTGGACAGTCTAACTGCCTTCCACATACTAAAGATCACTTCAAATCTTTCAAATGATTCAAACATGAAATCCAGCTTTTGGGAGAGGCAATTGAGGCTGCTTAAAAATCAGAATAAGCCACATAAAAGGATTGCTTTCTGGCGTACATCACTGAGACGCCATGTTCAAGTAATGCATCATTACCTATAGATACTGGCCTTTGATACTTACAATCATAGGGCTATACACACCTTAGTTTATGCCCAATGCATTGACAAGTTATTAGGCATTAACTTCCAGGTATGTAACAAGCTTGTTAATTTTGTACCATCACAAACATATGTAAATGTACAAAACAGCCTTATCAAAGCATATTTGTAAGAAGTCTGCCACAATGACCCGTTGCTTAATGAGAATACTACATTCAAGGAGAATTTGATGTTAACGAAATGTTTCACTGATAATTTTCTTCTATTTAAAATTGTGATAGAAAAGAAAACTAATTTTGTTTTTCAAACTGGGTAAAATAATAGGCTTGATTAACCAAGCTATTAGCTCCAGCAATGTGTTACCGGTATTTGAAGTAAAAAAAAAAACGGATGATAGAGAATTGTGGTGTTATTTCAGAAATGTCCAATTAGAAACTTATCTGCTAAAGTTAACACCACCAAATAATGGGAAGTATATTATTTCTGCTTCAACTATCAAAAGGAAAAATATATAAAGGCCCCCTAATTTCAAACTGTTTTATGGCAAATCGCTAAGATGAAGAGATCTCCAAATTAAGAAATAAGTTACTTATGGTAAACCCATTCCCTACATTTACTCTGTAAAAATAAGGCAAAACACATATGACCAGTAATTGGTTGGCTTGACATCATACTTTTAAAAAACATAATCATTGGTAATCTTCAGTGAAGGCATGGCTTCGTTCACATTCTGATCCAGACGATGGTATTCAACTGTCTTGGAGCAAAGGCTCTCTCGCCATCTTCTGCTCTGAACCAAGAGGAAGATCTAGAAAGAGCAAAATCTGGCATTTTAGGATCATACAAAATGTGAAACAAGCTTGCAATTTACATTTCTACTAATGACAAGTAAATGAAACCATCAACATGGATTGCATGTCTCATTCTCTTAAGAAAGTACAGAATATATAAGGGACAGATACCTTCAACATATTCCTCCCAATAACCACTAGCATTCATGTATTCAAGTCTCCCGCTAATTAAAGAGCCCTGTTTACTAAGCATTTTCCGCATAGACACAAAATGGGAGAAGACCTTTAGTAAACAGGACTCAAAACCTTCAGCAAAACTCAAGAATGTTTTTCAATATTAATATAGGTCTAGATGTATTGGGGGGGGGGGGGGGCGGGCGGGCACGATGCTCAACAAAGTAACCAAATCAGCACCAGTAAAAAGCCTCAGACCTGTTCTCAAATATATTAGAGAAGAGTTTTGTGATTTTGTTTCTATAATAGCAGCAAAGCTATTCTTCCAAAGGTTTGGGCCCATACAGCCCAGGATTTTCTTTTTCCGTGCATCTGCTGGAAGGGCACAGGCACCCTCTGTTATTAAGCATGCTGAGCAGTTAGTGAGCACTGTCTGCTTGGGCCCTTGAGGGCATGCTGGTTACCGCATGCCGATTTGCGCATTAACTGCCCCTCATGTGAATGGGTGTGCAGCATATTGCAGTTAGTTTAGTGCACAATATGCCCCAAAGTGCTATCAAATGGTTTTCATTAGTGTAGATGCACCTTGCTCCACCTAAGTGCATCTGCGGTTACAACAGCTTTAAGTGCTTTAGGCTACTTATCCAAAAACACAATGGTCAAATCTTAGAGTGTGATGATCCACAAATCAAAAAACTCACTCTATTGCAACAATATTTGTTTCTTCTTCAAAACATGTAACATTATTGTTGGTGCTAATATGGAACGGAGGTAGTAAGGTCTCAGCTATACTCGGGCGAAGGCAAACATAATCAGGACCGAAGTCCAAAATTTACTGCCAACCAAAAGCCCATTCACATCAATGACCTGTTACCTCCTCCACCATAAGCACATTCAAACACAAATTGTAGCAGAAAACAGGTTTTCAAGTGCAATTATGGCCCAACCCTTGTGTATCACACTTAGCTTGAACAAAACTTCTTAGGGCAATAGGACCACAAACTGCTCCCCGACGTCAACCATAGAGCTCCCATACATTTCGCAAACAAATCGCTGCATCAGGGGAAATCTGCTGCAAAACACAAACCAACATGTACACTCAGCAACAAAATTTTAAAACCAGAAACAAACACCCCCAACCCATCACATATTCAAAACATCTAAATCTACGAAGAACCCTGCTCACCTCAAGCGGCAAACAAATCCACGCCTGACCGTTGCTTAACAAAAACGCCGCGCATGCTCAAATTGCCACACTGACCATCTCTCAGAAATACTGCTCAGATGACGTCAGCGGCTTCCCCAACTCGTAGACTCCTCCCACCTACCTAAAGGCAAACCCCCCAATCAATGTGGAGGTTTAACCCTGCCGGAACAACTGTATTGAGCCGGAAAATGTGCCGCTGCTCACACAACAACAAAGACTGCTCTCTGCTCTTGCCGTCTCTGCCTGACAGCACCCGGTCCAAACCGAAACAGCGCAAATCACAAAACTGATGTTTAAATTCTAAGCAGTGGGGGACCAACGGGGCCTCCCGAACAGCACATTTCAATCTACTTTTATGTTCAATAAGGCGCTTGCGAAGCGGCCGACATGTGCTGCCAACATACAAGAGACCGCAAGGGCAGAGAATCCCGTATACCACAAAAGTGGAATCACAGGAGGTCCAATGTCTAAATGTATGTTTAACCCCACAATAAGCAAACTGGGAAAGCTCACTAGACACCCCACAAATAGAACAATGCCCACAAGGACGATGACCCACTGCCATATTAATCAAATCATTAGGAACTGACCGCAAAACAGACGGACTCAAAATTTCCCGCAAATTGCGGTGCCGCCGCCAAACACATCGAACCTTTCTCCCCTCCAGCCCCGGGAGGGTGTGCAATAACTCAGAGTGTCTACGTATACTCCGCTGTATAGAAAAACTAAAAGGGGAATACTTTGAGATCAAATTTATGGGCTCATCAACATCCACTGCCTGTCCTCTATTTTTAGGAACCAACAACAGGGAGCGATTGTTATACAAAGCTCTTCGGTAAGCATCACGCACAACCTTCTGGGGATACCCCCTAGCCAACAAACTGCAAGCCAATGATTTAGACTGATGATTAAAATCGGAAATGTTTGAACAATTCCTCCTAAATCGGATAAATTGAGAAAAAGGTAAACTGTTGCGCAAACCCACAGGATGAGCACTCCCATAATGTAATAGAGTATTCTTATCAGTCTCCTTTCTATGAACGCTGGTCACCCAACCGGAACAAGCCCGAACCACTACCACATCCAAAAACACAATTTGAGTGGAACTACATGCACTAGTAAACTGGATGTGGGACTCGCAACCATTCAGCCAAACAACAAACTCCTGCAAACTATCAGAGGAACCTTGCCACAAAACAAACACATCGTCAATAAAACGATACCATAATCGCAAGTGAGCTGAAAAAGGAGATGCATAAATCCACTTAGCTTCATAATTAGCCATATACAAATTGGCCACCGAGGGGGCACAGGAAGCACCCATGGCCACCCCCGATAGCTGATGATATATGAGACCCTCAAACATGAAATAATTCTCAAAAATGGCAAGATGGGCCAAGTGGGTAACAAACTCTACCATCGCAAAGGACAAATCTCCCCTTCGCCGCAAACAATCCTCAACCACTGCTACTGCATCCCATTGCGGGATCGATGTGTATAATGAAGCCACATCTAAAGTGGCCAACAAAATTTCTGAGGAATTTGCCAAATCAGAGTTCTGTTCCAAAATGTTCAAAAAATGCATAGTATCTCTGATGTACGCAGGGATGTCCAGCAATAAAGGCCGTAAAAAAGAATCTACAAACACTGAGAGTGGTTCTAAAACTGTCCCACGCGTAGACACAATGGGTCGCCCCGGAGGGTATTGCAAGCATTTGTGAATTTTAGGCAACAGGTAAAACCTGGCTAAAGAAGGACTCCGTACATTAAGGAACAGACACTCTTTTTTGGAAATCAACTTAGCTGTTAAGGCTGCCTCAGTCAGATCTTTAATAACTGTTTGTAACCGTGTAGTGGGATCTTGAGATAAAATCTCATAAGTGGTGACATCGGAAAGCTGACGATGGGCCTCCTGCACATAATCAACACGAGGCCAAACGACCACTGCTCCCCCCTTATCTGCATTTCGTATAACTACATCAGATCTCAAAATTAAATCATCCACCGCCTTTCTCTCGGCTCTAGTCAGAGCCGAAAAGGAAGGCCGGACTGAACACTCTAATTCTTGCACATCCCTTAAAACTAACTCTTTAAAAATTAACAAAGCTGGAGGTAGCTGTCCAGGCGGATTCCAGGAAGATCTTAAATGCAAGGGCATACGCCTTGAAACTGAATCATCATCCCCTGGCACACAGCTACCATCATCCCGCTTAGAGGCAAAATACATTTTTAGATGCAATTTACGAATAAGACCCTCTAAGTCTAAACGAAACTGGAATGAATCAAAAAATGTACAGGGCACAAACGATAAACCCTTATTTAGAACTCGCAATTGGGACTCCGACAAAACTACTGTGGATAAATTGATAACAGAGGAAGAATCATGACACACCCCTGAAGACCCCAAATCAACTATCGATCGCCTCCTCGGGTCCTGGGACGGCTTCGAGTGCCACCTTTCGTTTCTTGTCCCGAACCCTCAGCCAAAAAAGCGCTCTGAACAGATCTAGTCGACCCCCCCGAGGAGGAGTCATCTGTAGACTGATCAAACTCTACTCGTCGTCTCTGTCTTCGCTGAAATTTTCGATTGGGATTCATCCAGGGGTACACATAGCCACTAGCAATGTTCCCTCTAATTTTCTGTAGGCTGTGTGCGCATAAAATATCAGCTGTGCAGCTTTTGAAGGAAGGTTAAATTTTTGTGTGCCACATAATGACTCTGAGTTATATACTTTAAAATTTGACTACACGTCAGAATACAGTATGTACACCACTGATTGCACTAGAAAATATTGTAGGACTTGTGAAAACCGTAAAAACACAACAACTTTTAAAATTTTAAGACGTCTGTTTTCTATCAGAATCAGAACCAAAATTTTTGTGCGCTCTGTTGTAAAGTATGTGCGCTCCCTCGGCGAGGTGTGTGCGCGCGCACACGCGCACAGCTTAGAGGGAACAGTGGCCACTAGTATAGTCCTCATAGTCCCGTTTTAATTTCTTGACTTTGGCCAATTTAACTTCCTCCCGCAGTTGGTCCAGCTGTTTGGACATATCAGCTCCCCGGGTCTTAAAAGTCGCCTCAGCTTCCTTTCCAGCGATCACATTTCTAATTTGTGTGTGGAACAGACCCCTTTCAGCTTGGAGGAGTCGGGGGCGTCGGGAGAAACTGCTACCTGGGACAAACTGGTGGCTGTACAGAAGCGTTTGATTCGTTCTGAGTTGCATAGACTTTCCTTAATTGAGTATTTACGCCGTCAACATATACCCCGTGGGCTGCGTGTTTACAAGGAACCTCGGTTATTTGCTTCAAATGCTGCTTTTTTGTCTAAGTGGAACTGCATTCTTAACAAATGCTCGTGTGACCTAATGGTCTTGATTGTGGACACTGCCAAATTGACCTTGGAAGATCTTAATAAGGAAGCTCAAGTTTTGTTGGAAGAACTAAAATCAAAGGAAGCTGAGGCGACTTTTAAGACCCGGGGAGCTGATTTGTCCAAACAGCTGGACCAACTGCGGGAGGAAGTTAAATTGGCCAAAGTCAAGAAATTAAAACGGGACTATGAGGACTATACTAGTGGCTATGTGTACCCCTGGATGAATCCCAATCGAAAATTTCAGCGAAGACAGAGACGACGAGTAGAGTTTGATCAGTCTACAGATGACTCCTCCTCGGGGGGGTCGACTAGATCTGTTCAGAGCGCTTTTTTGGCTGAGGGTTCGGGACAAGAAACGAAAGGTGGCACTCGAAGCCGTCCCAGGACCCGAGGAGGCGATCGATAGTTGATTTGGGGTCTTCAGGGGTGTGTCATGATTCTTCCTCTGTTATCAATTTATCCACAGTAGTTTTGTCGGAGTCCCAATTGCGAGTTCTAAATAAGGGTTTATCGTTTGTGCCCTGTACATTTTTTGATTCATTCCAGTTTCGTTTAGACTTAGAGGGTCTTATTCGTAAATTGCATCTAAAAATGTATTTTGCCTCTAAGCGGGATGATGGTAGCTGTGTGCCAGGGGATGATGATTCAGTTTCAAGGCGTATGCCCTTGCCTTTAAGATCTTCCTGGAATCCGCCTGGACAGCTACCTCCAGCTTTGTTAATTTTTAAAGAGTTAGTTTTAAGGGATGTGCAAAAATTAGAGTGTTCAGTCCGGCCTTCCTTTTCGGCTCTGACTAGAGCCGAGAGAAAGGCGGTGGATGATTTAATTTTGAGATCTGATGTAGTTATACGAAATGCAGATAAGGGGGGAGCAGTGGTCGTTTGGCCTCGTGTTGATTATGTGCAGGAGGCCATCGTCAGCTTTCCGATGTCACCACTTATGAGATTTTATCTCAAGATCCCACTACACGGTTACAAACAGTTATTAAAGATCTGACTGAGGCAGCCTTAACAGCTAAGTTGATTTCCAAAAAAGAGTGTCTGTTCCTTAATGTACGGAGTCCTTCTTTAGCCAGGTTTTACCTGTTGCCTAAAATTCACAAATGCTTGCAACACCCTCCGGGGCGACCCATTGTGTCTACGCGTGGGACAGTTTTAGAACCACTCTCAGTGTTTGTAGATTCTTTTTTACGGCCTTTATTGCTGGACATCCCTGCGTACATCAGAGATACTATGCATTTTTTGAACATTTTGGAACAGAACTCTGATTTGGCAAATTCCTCAGAAATTTTGTTGGCCACTTTAGATGTGGCTTCATTATACACATCGATCCCGCAATGGGATGCAGTAGCAGTGGTTGAGGATTGTTTGCGGCGAAGGGGAGATTTGTCCTTTGCGATGGTAGAGTTTGTTACCCACTTGGCCCATCTTGCCATTTTTGAGAATTATTTCATGTTTGAGGGTCTCATATATCATCAGCTATCGGGGGTGGCCATGGGTGCTTCCTGTGCCCCCTCGGTGGCCAATTTGCATATGGCTAATTATGAAGCTAAGTGGATTTATGCCTCTCCTTTTTCAGCTCACTTGCGATTATGGTATCGTTTTATTGACGATGTGTTTGTTTTGTGGCAAGGTTCCTCTGATAGTTTGCAGGAGTTTGTTGTTGTTGGGCTGAATGGTTGCGAGTCCCACATCCAGTTTACTAGTGCATGTAGTTCCACTCAAATTGTGTTTTTGGATGTGGTAGTGGTTCGGGCTTGTTCCGGTTGGGTGACCAGCGTTCATAGAAAGGAGACTGATAAGAATACTCTATTACATTATGGGAGTGCTCATCCTGTGGGTTTGCGCAACAGTTTACCTTTTTCTCAATTTATCCGATTTAGGAGGAATTGTTCAAACATTTCCGATTTTAATCATCAGTCTAAATCATTGGCTTGCAGTTTGTTGGCTAGGGGGTATCCCCAGAAGGTTGTGCGTGATGCTTACCGAAGAGCTTTGTATAACAATCGCTCCCTGTTGTTGGTTCCTAAAAATAGAGGACAGGCAGTGGATGTTGATGAGCCCATAAATTTGATCTCAAAGTATTCCCCTTTTAGTTTTTCTATACAGCGGAGTATACGTAGACACTCTGAGTTATTGCACACCCTCCCGGGGCTGGAGGGGAGAAAGGTTCGATGTGTTTGGCGGCGGCACCGCAATTTGCGGGAAATTTTGAGTCCGTCTGTTTTGCGGTCAGTTCCTAATGATTTGATTAATATGGCAGTGGGTCATCGTCCTTGTGGGCATTGTTCTATTTGTGGGGTGTCTAGTGAGCTTTCCCAGTTTGCTTATTGTGGGGTTAAACATACATTTAGACATTGGACCTCCTGTGATTCCACTTTTGTGGTATACGGGATTCTCTGCCCTTGCGGTCTCTTGTATGTTGGCAGCACATGTCGGCCGCTTCGCAAGCGCCTTATTGAACATAAAAGTAGATTGAAATGTGCTGTTCGGGAGGCCCCGTTGGTCCCCCACTGCTTAGAATTTAAACATCAGTTTTGTGATTTGCGCTGTTTCGGTTTGGACCGGGTGCTGTCAGGCAGAGATGGCAAGAGCAGAGAGCAGTCTGTTATTGTGTGAGCAGCGGCACATTTTCCGGCTCAATACAGTTGTTCCGGCAGGGTTAAACCTCCGCATTGATTGGGGGGTTTGCCTTTAGGTAGGTGGGAGGAGTCTACGAGTTGGGGAAGCCGCTGACGTCATCTGAGCAGTATTTCTGAGAGATGGTCAGTGTGGCAATTTGAGCATGCGCGGCGTTTTTGTTAAGCAACGGTCAGGCGTGGATTTGTTTGCCGCTTGAGGTGAGCAGGGTTCTTCGTAGATTTAGATGTTTTGAATATGTGATGGGTTGGGGGTGTTTGTTTCTGGTTTTAAAATTTTGTGGCTGAGTGTACATGTTGGTTTGTGTTTTGCAGCAGATTTCCCCTGATGCAGCGATTTGTTCGCGAAATGTATGGGAGCTCTATGGTTGACGTCGGGGAGCAGTTTGTGGTCCTATTGCCCCAAGAAGTTTTGTTCAAGCTAAGTGTGATACACAAGGGTTGGGCCATAATTGCACTTGAAAACCTGTTTTCTGCTACAATCTGTGTTTGAATGTGCTTATGGTGGAGGAGGTAACAGGTCATTGATGTGAATGGGCTTTTGGTTGGCAGTAAATTTTGGACTTCGGTCCTGATTATGTTTGCCTTCGCCCGAGTATAGCTGAGACCTTACTACCTCCGTTCCATATTAGGCTACTTATCTGCACACTGATTGTCTGGCTACATGGATGATCTCCACCCCCGCCCCCCCCCCACCCCCCCGACAGTTACTGCAGACACTTTGCATTTAAACACACGTTAAAGTTAAAGGGTCCCATAAGTAGCTCTGTGATAGTCACTCTCCACTTTTTCCATAATGTAGCAAATTTATTCTATTCTCACCGTCTACTGTACTCTAAACTAGCGGCACAATTATTTAGGGTGCATGGCATCACATTTTCCCCCAAAAGTCCTTCATATGCATTTCTGACAAATTTTTTCAATATAATTAGAATAGGTTTGTCAGAAGAAAAATGGATAAGAATTACTCATTCCCATTCAGTTTCCTAACCAATATATAAACAGTTCACCCCTTTTTTTTTTTAATACATAAACTTACCTGAGTAATTATCTTTCAAAATGCAGTAAACAATTATCTCCAGGAATAAGCAAGAAAGTATTCTTCACATATGGGTATCGTCTGTACCAACGGAGCCCGCGTGGGAATGCTCCCCAGCGTCCAATCAGAAAGCTTTTGGGAGCAGTCCACTGTGCATCTGCCTTTCTACCTCCCCAAGTCCTCTTCTCAGTTCTTAGTTTTCCGCAGAGCCGGCAGTTTATAATTCTTCCTGTCACCGCTGAAAAACGTCATTTTTTTGGTTTAAATTTGTGCTCTGCCTTTTCGTCGATGCCAGTACCTTCCATGATACCGGCCCCGATATTTCTTTTCTAATATTTTCTTTTCATTTTTTCCAGTTTTGGTGGTTTCTACTGCCGAATTAGGCCTTGGCCTACCTTTTTCCGCCACAATGGAAAAACACATTAGTGGCTTTAAAAAACGTACCAAGTGTTCTGGTACAATATCAGTCACCGATAAGCATGACTAGTGTTTAAAATGTTTGGATCCAGACCATTTAATGACAGATAGTCCTTTCTGCCAACAAATGACAAGAGGAAGCCTAAAGAGCAGAGTCAAACAATATGGTTCTCTGTTTGCCCCAGACTCTATTTCAATGGCTTAACAAATATTTCTGTTCTGTGTTCACAGATGAAGGGCCAGGAGCAGGATCTCAGAAAACACCCACAAATAGGAACAGAAGCGACGGAAAATGTCGAACGATATTCAGAAGACTGCGTCTGTGAGGAACTAGCTAAAAGTAGACAAAGCCATGGGTCCAGATGGGATACATCCAAGAATACGGAGGAAACTTGGGGACGTTCTAGCGGCTCTATTGCCTGACCTTTTCAATGTCTCTTTGGAGTCTGGAGTGGTGCCAGAGGACTGGAGAAAGGTACATGTGGTCCCTTTACATAACAGCGGTCGTGAGGATGACACTGAGAACTACAGGCCAGTTAGTCTAACCTCTGTAGTTAGTAAATTATTGGAAAGGGTACTAAAGGAGAGAATAGTGAAGTTTCTGGAGTCCAATGGATTGCAGAATCCAAGGCAACATGGATTCATCAGAGGCAGGTCTTGTCACACAAATCTAATTGATTTCTTTGATTGGATGACCAGGGAGCTGAACTGAGGGAGAGCTCTAGATGTGGTGTATTTAGATTTCAGTAGAGTCTGACACCATTCCACACAGGCGACTTATAAACAAACAGAGCACCCTAGGGATGGACCCTAAAGTTACTGATTGGGTTAGAAATTGCTCGAGTGGGAGGTGACAAAGGGTACAGGTAAATGGAACTCACTCTGAGGAGAAGCAGATTACCAGTGGTATGCCGCAGATCTGTCCTTGATCCAATTCTGTTTAACATTTTTGTTAGTGATATTGAGGAAGGACTGTCAGGTACGGTTTGCTTGTTTGCGGATGATACCAAAATCTGCAATATAGAGTAGACACACAGGAAGGAGTTGATAATATGAGGATCTAGCTAAGCTTGAAGAATGATCTAGAATTTGGCAACTGAAATTTAATGCTAAAAAAAATGTAGGGTCATGCATTAAAGCTGCAGAAATCCAAAGAAGCTGTATAGTGTAGGGAGAGAGGTACTTCTGTCCACAAAAGAAGAATGGGACCTTGGCACAATTGTGTCAGATGATCTTAAAAGTAGCTAAACAGGTAGAAAAGGTGACTGCGAAAGCCAGAAGGATGTTTGGGTGTATAGGGAGAGGAATGGCCAGCAGAAAAAAAAAAAGGGAGGTGATAATGCCTCTGTATGTGTCTCTGGTGCGACCTCATTTGGAGTATTGTGTGCAATTCTGAAGATCGCACCTTCAAAAGGATATAAGCAGGTTGAAGTCTCTGCAGAGGATGGCTACTAAAATGGTTAGAGATCCACCTTAATGCATTCTGACAACAGATGCTTCCAAACTCGGGTGGGGAGTACATTTGAACAGTCTTACCACAAAGGGACATTGGACACAACAGGAACCTCTGTTGCAGTTCAACTTCCTGGAGCTAAGTACTCTCACGAATGCCCTTAGTGTTTTTCAACCCCAACTCTCAGGCAAACAGGTCTTCATCAGAACAGACAGACAACCAGGTGGCCATGTTTATGTGAACAAGCAGGTGTGTGTGTGTGTGGGGGGGGGGGGGAAACAGGTGCCTATCTCCTCTGCCAGGAAGCACTTCATCTGTTTTTTCTCCATTGCACACCGCATCCATCTCAGGGTGGTATCTCCCCCGAGTGAACTCAATCTTCTTGCAGACACACAAGTGGATTTTAAATTGAGAAACATCTGATCTTCCACATGTGGGAGACCCCTAGAATACATCTGTTTGCCACACAGGAGAATAAACAACTTCCACTGTTCTACTCAAGGCTTCCCCTCCCTGCACAGCCAGGCAACAGATGCTTTTCTTCTACATTGGGGGATGGGGCCTCCTTTATGCATTCTCTCCCCCACCCCCTTGATACCCAAGGTCCTCTTCAAGCTGCAGTTCGACAGGGGCTCCATGATTCTAATAGACTTTTACTGGCTCTGCCAGCCATGGTTTCCTCTGCTACTTCGACTGGCAGACTCCACCTCTCAGCCTGGGACATGCGCCCAACCTCCTCTCTCAGGATCATAGGACGCTTCTCCATCGCAATCCACAAGCCCTCCTTCTCACAGAGTGGCTGCTGAAAACAAGCTTTGCTGACCTCGATCTTCCACAACAGCACAAGGACATTCTACTTGCATCGTGCAAACCATCTACCAGACATTTGTATGCCTTCAAATGGTGAAGGTTCACTCTCTGGTGTACCCTGAATCATACAGACCCCTCTGCCTGCCCAGTGGAATTTCTTTTAGAATATCCCCTCCACTTGTCCTTGGCAGGTCTCAAGACTAACTCAGAGTTCATCTTAGTGCCATCTTGGCCTACCACAGGCCGGTGGACAGGCATCCCATTTCTTCCCACCCCTTGGTGCAACAATTTATGTGGGGTCTCCTGCTGTCCAAGCCACTGATAAAAGCACCACCAGTGGCCTGGGACCTCAATATGGTCCTAGCACAACTTCTAAAGCCTACTTCTGAGTCTTTAGTCACCACTTATTTAAAATTTCTGGCCTGGAAAGTAATCTGCCTCACTCTCACCTCAGCCCACCGCATCAGCGAACTGCAGGCTTCAGTGTTGGATCCTCTGTACACCTGGTTCCACCATGACAAGGTGGTTCTCCGTACCCATCCACACTTCCTTTCAAAGGTGGTCTCGGCCTTCCATCTCAACCAATCGGTGATGCTACTGGTCGTCTTCCCCAGACCACATACCTCTAGGGCTAAAGTAGCACTACACACTTTAGATTGCAAGTACGCACTGGCTTTCTATTTGGACAGAAAGAATCACAGGAAATCTTCTCAACTATTCATTTCCTTTGATCCAAGTCACCTTGAACTTCCAGTGATGAACAGCACCTTATTCAACTTGATTGCGGACTGCATTTTTTTTGCCTACGCTCAAGCGGGACTCTCCCTCGAAGGGGCAAGTCACCACTCACAACGTGCGAGCCATGGCAACCTCAGTTGCCAACCTTCGTTCCGTCTCCATTGACGAGATTGGTCTAGCAGCAACATGGTCCTCCATTTATATCTTCGCTGCACACTACTGCCTAGACAGAGATGCCCATCTGAAAAAGTAATTAGATCTTACCTGCTAATTAGTGTTCCTGAAGGAACGACAGTCCAGTCCCTTTACTTCTGGGTTACGCAACCCTTCCAGCAACTTGGAGGCTGAGCCCAACCTTTTTGGGATGGGGCGGTATAAATACCACAGGAACCACCCACAGATCCCAATAATCGAATGAAAAAGCAGACTTAACGAAACTTCCATTACTAACCTACATAAATAACACCGCAAAACAAAAACCTCCCCAAATGTTTAAGAACCAACTTTTTTTTTTTTTTTTTTTTTTTTTTTTAATATAAGGAGTAGGAGTAGGATAGGAGGAAGGGCAAGGGAAGGAGGCGGTTTACCTGAGACTGACCGAGCCGCCCTTCACTTGCACCCCTCTACCCAGAACGGGCCCCACGCTCGGTCCGCAGCTCCGCACCTGTCTAATAGGCCGAAAAGGCAAACGGCAACCGGGTGGGATCAGGGACTGGACTGTCGTTCCTTCAGGAACACTAATTAGCAGGTAAGATCTAATTACTTTTTCCTTATCGTCACTCCAGTCCAGTCCCTTTACTTCTGGGATGTAACAGAGCAGTTCAATCCTGGGTGGGATCTGATATACCGGACCGAAGAACCGCATGCCCAAACCGAGAGTCAGCTGAACTCTGCACGTCCAGTCTGTAGTGTTTGGTAAATGTATGTAGCGAGGACCAAGTCGCTGCCCTACAAATGTCCAGAGGGGGAACTAGGCTAAATTCTGCCCAGGAGGTAGCCTGTGCCCGAGTTGAGTGAGCGCGCAGTCCCCCTGGTACCTGCCTCCCCTTCAGGATATAGGCGGAAGCAATCGCTTCCCTGATCCACCTGGAGAT
Source organism: Ichthyophis bannanicus (assembly GCA_033557465.1). Classification (NCBI taxonomy): domain Eukaryota; kingdom Metazoa; phylum Chordata; class Amphibia; order Gymnophiona; family Ichthyophiidae; genus Ichthyophis; species Ichthyophis bannanicus. Next base: position 38,257,544 of record CM066050.1, on the reverse strand, counting down.
GGAAGCCTTGGCCGCCGCCTCTCCCTTGTGCGGGCCTCCGAACTGAATGAACAGGTGGTCAGATTTCCGGAAGGGCGCCGTGCGGGAGAGGTAACGCTTCAAGGCCCTCTGTACGTCCAGGAGGCGGAGCTTTCTATCCCCCCCCTTCTTGCCCAATGGCTGTAAAGGACGGGAGGGTAACTGTCTGGTTCACATGAAAGGGGGAGATAACCTTAGGCAAGAAGGAAGGAACCGTCCTCAGGACCACCTTATCCTTGAGAAAGGACAGAAAGGGGGGCCTGTGAAGACAGCGCTTGTAATTCTGAGACTCGTCTGGCCGAGCAAATAGCGACCAGAAAAACCGTCTTCAGTGTCAAGTCCTTTAAGGAGGCCCTCTTTACTGGCTCAAAAGGTTCCCCGATCAAGGCATTTAGCACTAGGTTGAGATCCCAAGGGGGGATGACCGATCTCCTTTGAGGACGCAGTCGCCTAACCGCTCTTAGGAACCTGGACACGTCCGCATGGGCCCCTAAGGACTTACCGCGGACCTTACCTCTATAGCAAGAGATGGCTGCCAGCTGGACTCGTAAGGAACTGTGCACTAGGCCTCTGTCAAAACCCGCTTGCAAGAATTCCAGAACCTCTGGAACAGAGGCCGCAAGGGGTTTCCTTCGGTGCTCCGCACACCATGCTTCGAAGATGCGCCAAACTCTTACATAGGAAAGACAGGTCGATCGCTTCCTAGCACTCAACAGCGTCGAGATTACTGCTCCCGATTAACCCCGCTTCAGGAGCCGCGCCCTTTCAATAGCCAGGCCGTAAGCGAGAATCGATCCACGTGGGGCATCCGAACCGGGCCTTGCCTCAGCAGGTCCCTTCTGCAGGGAAGCCGCCAAGGCCGGTCGGCATCAACCTCATCAGATCCGCATACCAGGGGCAGCGAGGCCAGTCCAGGGCTATGAGAATTATCAAACCCTGGTGAGTCTCCACCCGCTGGAGGACCTTTCCGATAAGGGCCCAAGGAGGGAACACATAGAGGAGACCCTCTGAAGGCCACTTCTGGGACAGAGCATCCAAGCCTTCGGACATCCTTTCCTTCCGCCGACTGAAGAACCGGCTTGCCTTGGCGGACGAGAACCACGCCATGAGATCCATGACCGGAGGACCCCAACGGGCAACTATTTGGTCGAAGGTCTCCTGCTCCAGCTCCCACTCCCCGTGGTCTATCTTATACCTGCTGAGGTAATCGGCCGTAACGTTGTCCGTGCCGGCCACGTGCTGAGCTGAAAGCGCTTCCAACCGAACCTCCGCCCACTGGAATAGGGCGTCCGCTTCCTTCTCCAAGGCGGGACTGCTGGTGCCACCCTGGTGGTTGATGTAAGCCACGGCAGTGACATTGTCGGAGAGGACGCAAACTGCTCTGCTCTAAGGACTCGAGTGCCCTGAGCGCCAGGGCGACGGCCCGTAATTCCAGTCTGTTGATGGGCCATTGAGACTCCAACGGCGTCCAGCGACCCTGGATGAACTGGTCCTCGCAATGAGCTCCCCAACCTGCTAGACTGGCATCCGTCGTCAACAGTAACCACTGTGGGGGCTCGAGGGGCATCCCGCAATCCAGATTCCTTGGGCACCTCCACCAGCGAAGGGTCTGCTTGGTTCGAGGAGAGCAGGGTAACTGCATTGACAAAGGGTGATGCTGAGGGGACCAACGACACAACAGAGCCCACTGCAAAGGACGCATGTGAGCCCTGGCCCACGGTACTACCTCTATCGCCGCCGCCATGGTTCCCAGTAACTGGAGGTAATGCCACGCTGAAGGGCTTCGTCTGCCCAGAAATTGCGTGACCAAGAACCTTAGGTCCCTTGACCTCGTTCTGGACAGGAAAACCCTGCCTCTGTTGGTGTCGAACCTTGCTCCGAGATACTCGAGTTCCTGGGCGGGAGTCATCCTGCTTTTTACTCGATTGATGACCCACCCCAACTCCTCTAGAACTCGAACCACTCTGGCAGTTGCTGAGCAACTTTCCTCTTCTGACTTTGCCTAGATCAGTCAATCGTCCAGATAAGGATGCACTAGAATTCCCTCTTTCCGTAGGAATGCCGCAACTACCACCATCACCTTGGTGAAAGTCCTTGGAGCCATAGCTAGGCCGAAGGGCAGGGCCTGGAATTGAAAATGACCTCTTGGCACTGCGAATCTCAGGAACTGTTGATGGGACTCTGACCGGAATATGCAAATAGGCTTCCGTCAAATCCAAGGACATTAGGAACTCTCCGCCCCTTACGGCTGCAATGACCGATCGTGGGGTTTCCATCCGGAAGTGCGGCACTCTGAGACAGCGATTGACTTGCTTTAAATCCAGGATCGGGCGAAAGGACCCTTCCTTTTTTGGTACCACGAAGTAAATTGAGTATCGACCAGTGCCGCACTGGTCTGGTGGCACTGGGACCACGGCCCCGAGCGCTATGAGTCGGGAGAGAGTTGTTCCTATAGCTGCCCTCTTTATAGGGGAACCGCAAGGAGACTGAACGAAGGCTGGAAGTATTTGCTTTGCAAATTCGAGAGAATAGCCCTCTCGGACCACCTCCAGGACCCATTGATCAGACGTGACCCGGGACCAGGCGGGAAGAAACTGCCTTAAACGTCCGCCCACTGGCAGCTCCTCCCCCTGGACCCCCGTCATCTCATTGCTGTTTTCTAGGCCCCAAGGAAGATGAAGAGGCACCAAAACCTCTACCTGCTCCTCGAAACCCCCTAAAGCTTTGTCCCCTTGCAGGGAAACGGCCCCTGGGAAAGGAGTTCGACCTGGCTGGACGAAACCTCCGGGGGTCCCTGAGTTGGCTATGCACCGGAGCTAGGGGGCGCCCCTGTTTCGGTCTGTCTTCCGGAAGCCTGCCACCCTTAGATTCGCCAAGGTCCTTCACCAACTTATCTAAATCCTCACCAAATAACTTCCCCTTAAAGGGAAGACGACTCAGGCATGCCTTTGAGGATGCATCGGCTGCCCAATTACGTAGCCACAAGTAGCGCCTAGCTGCCACCACCGAGGCCATGTTCTTAGCTAGGCTCCTGATGAGGTCATACTGACTATCCGCCAAGTAGGCCGCTCCGGATTCCAACCTAGCTGAGTTGGCCTGTGCCTCCTCTGCGGAGCCTTCCGCTGCCTGAAGCTGTTGTGACCACCTCAAACAGGCCCGCACCACCCAGGCCCCCGAAACGGAGGCCTGTAAGGCAAGAGCGCTCACATCAAAGGCTTGCTTCAGAAGCGTGTCCAATTTACTATCTTGAGCATCCCTCAGGGCCGTGCTGCCCTCGACTGGGATAGTTTTCTTTGTAACTGCTGATACTGCCGCATCTACCCTGGGAGACTTCAGCAGCTCTTTGTCTGACTCTGGAAGAGGATATAGGCGAGCCATAGAACGAACCCCCCTTAAACTTGACTCTGGTTGATCCCATTCTTCCTGGATCATCTGCCGAACCACCCTGTGGACAGGAAAGACTTTCTGGGACCTCCTAATGGCCTGGATTAAGGGGTCCTCCAACGCTTCCTCCTCTGCTGGGGTGTCTGAGGCTACATTGAGCACTTTCAGGGACTCATTGATTAGTGCCGGGAGCTCCTCTCGACGAAAAACTCTAATTATACGAGATTGATCCTCCTCAGGGATCTCCCCCTCCTCAAGCTCCTCCTCTTCCTCATCTAGATCCTTGTCAGAGCCCTCCTCCTCCGGGGTGCCCTGAGAAAGGGACGTGAGAGGCTCCTCACTCATCAGCCGAGAGCACTTAAGTGGTATCCCGGAGTTCTGACTGCTTGCCCTCATTGGTCTGGCTGACCCGCCTTCTGTCGTCGGGGCCGCCTCCCCTGCCCCCAACCCCTGCTTGCGCATACAATAGGCTTTATGGAGAAAGAGGACAAAATCAGGGGAGAAGAGATCCGACCCCCCCCCCTCCCCTGCGGGAAAGGGGGAAAGGGGCAGAGGAGGAGTGGGTAAATCTGAGGAGGTAGGAGGAGGGAACTGAGACCCTCCCTCTCCTTCTAGAGGGTCCCCGGACCCCTGAGAAGCCTGAGCCATGGACAAGTTAATTTCTTGTTCCACAGAAGCAGCCACTGCAGCACAACCCCTGCAGATCCCTGCCTCCGAGGAAGTACCTCTACGAGTGCCACAGGATGGGCACCGTGACTTGCCAGTCATGTCCTTGATAAGGGTTACTGAAGCCCTGCATGACCGCACAGGCTTAACCAATTGGCCTACCAGAAACTGTACAATCCAGGTGCGGAGGCCAATCAGTATTAAATGTGCTCTCCCCCCTAGCAATTTATTAACAGCTCCCCAGAACAGGAAACCAGAAACTAACAAACTTAAACTAAAGTTAAAGGTTAAAAACTTAAAATTAAATTGAATTACAATTAAATTAAAGAAAGCAAAATGATTAAATAAAGTAATGCAAAAAAACCCCAGTAATTTAATCCCCGGTACTTGCTGTTTAGGGAGCTTCTTCTGCCGCGGTGCACAGGCCCGACTCAGCGATCTCTGTCCGTTGGCTCCACACGTGGTAGGCCGCAACCACGTGAAGACCTAAACGGAGGACCGCGAGTCTGCCCTCCGATCTGTTTAAACGCCGACGAAGGATCGGGGCTGTAAGCCGCACCCCGCTCCGGTTTGGGCGCCGCCGCTTGAATGGTGCTGTAATCGGGGCTCCGGAGCACGCCTCCGCGTCCCTCCGCTCTGGGACAGGGCCGGCGGGAGAAACACAGTCGCGGCGTTGCCTCACACGCTCAGCCACCAGGAGGGCTTCGGCGCGAGGCAGGGCAGGTCTCCGAAGAGAGAGTGCAGGAGCCAGCAGGATCAGCCGCGAGAGGAGAACTGACCGGTCCTCCTCGCTGCTGCAGCCAAAAACCACCTCCGATACCCGGCCCGGCCGGGGGGGGGGGGAGGGAGGGAGGAGGGAGAGAGCAGGCAGGAGAAAATTAAAATTAAAGACACAGTACGAAGAAAACAAAAGGTAAATAAGCAAATAAGTAAATAAATAAAATCAATAAGTAAAGAACTTAAAGAACCAAATTTAAGTAAGCGAAGACTCCAGTATGCCCTAGGCTTACGGAACCCTCCAGCTGCTTGGAGGCTGAGAATACTGGGATCTGTGGGTGGTTCCTGTGGTATTTATACCGCCCCATCCCAAAAAGGTTGGGCTCAGCCTCCAAGCTGCTGGAAGGGTTGCGTAACCCAGAAGTAAAGGGACTGGACTGGAGTGACGATAAGGAATGCTATCTTTAGACAGGCTATTCTCTAGCACCTTTCTGAGACTTAACTGCAACTCCTACCCTCTGTCCTGGACTTCTTTTGGTACCAGACTTCCCTGGCAATGGTCTTGCCAACTGTAATAAAGTCCAATGGGGCCCACTTTGTATCCACACCTTCTTGGCTCTATCCTTTAGCCTCAGGGATACCGCTGCTACCACTTCCAGTCTGGTACCTGGGAGCTAGTGAATCCCATATGTGAGGGCTGCATTCCTGCTTGTTCCTTGAGATAGCATTGTTACTCACCTGTAACAGTTGATTGCCAGGAATCAGTCTTCACAATCCACACACCTCATGTTCTAGGGTATTCTCTTTTTTCCTCTCTCTCTCAGCTACAAACTCAACTAAGGAGAGGACTTGGGAAGGTGGAAGACAGATGCGCAGGCACAGAGGATTGCTCCCAAAAGCTTTCTGATTGGACGATGTGGAGTGTTCCCGCACAGACTCCGTTGATATCGACGATACCCATATGTGAAGACAGATTCCTGCTGTTTCTGGGGATCACCTGTTACAGGTAAGTAACACTTTACAGTTTAAATAAATAAATATCATTGTGGATAGTGCATTTCAAAGCTATTTATTTTTTCATAACATTTGTGGAGGAAAAGATAATACGTCTTGCTTTAAAATAAGAAATAAAAATACCCTTACCTTTCTTTTGTTGTGGTATGTAATATAAACAACAGCTACTAGGAAAGCTATAATAACAAGATGGAAAAAAAAATGGCTATCTTCATCGCCCATGCTGGGGTTTGGCTGCTTCTTTATTTTGATATCAAAATTTTGCACATTGTCGTAATTCAAGTTCTCCAGCTCTTCCTCATCTGTCATGGCTTCATCAACATCTAACTGATCCCTAGCGTCATCTATGTCATCATAATCTATGCTATCAACATCATCATTATCATCAGGTTCCACCGTCTCCTTTGATGTGGCCACCGTGCCATTCCGTTGATCTGGTAGAAGGCCTTCTTCTTCAATTAGAGGGTCTTCAGAAGCGTCTGTCATCATTTCTGATGTTGGGCCAAGTGCTGTTGCCAAAGGAGCGGTGGAGGTCATATTTACTCTTTTTGAAGCAGGACTTGGTATAACAGAAGAGGGTATGCTAACCAGACTTGAAGGATCTGCTTTTGATGATGTTTTATTCAGAATTTCATCAACTGATGAATTTCTACTAGCAATCGGACTAGTAATCACTGTGATTCTTTTGTTGGATGTCTGCAGTGAAGTACTCTGATTACTGGCTTCTGAAAAGTCATTTTGTTTTGCTGTAGACACTGTTACGGTGCCTGCAAGAGAAATAAAATGGTATCGACAGAATGAATGCCAAAAAGCGCCAACAAATCCCAAACTGCTGCATTCACTGCTCATCATATTTTCAATTGGTACCAGTCTATTAAACAATGCAAGGAAGCAAATGCTCTATATGACTGGATATCCTGAATACCCAACTGGATAGGGATCTCACAAGACAGTACTGGCATGAGAGATCTGCATGCACTACCCCTTATTGCATGTGGTCTCTCATATATCTGTGGATATTCCAAAACTCCAAACGGCTGGGGTTGCCTTAAACAGAGCTCAGCGTCACTGTTCTTTACTACTGTGCATTTTTGCAAACAGATTTAATATTTTTGAGCAATTTCATAAATCTTTGTTTCAGTGAAATCAGGTTAGATTAGCAAATTGTTCAAAACGCTCTTGGAGGTCATTGCAGAACACGAATAAGGGGTTTGTACATGTGAAAACATCCCCAAACATATTCTGAAACACTGCTGTCATGCATGTCCATGGCACTAGCACGGAGGATCTCAGAATGTGCCCAGAAGGGGTAGAACAGGGGCATGGTCAGCTCTGGAGATGTGCATAGCATATTCCAGAAAGGCCCATGTACGTTCTGCGATATCCCTGCAGTTGCCCCCCCATTATTCCTGCTGCAATGTGGAATAAGACCAGGACTTAGAAAGTATTCTGCTATGCTTTTCATTTCATACCATATTGAAGAATGGTTGTGACAAAAACAGTATGTGCTGAACTAATATGACTGCAGTCTGGAAAAACACAAAGAACAGAAAGCAGAGGTGAGGGAATGCTGGAAGGTTAAAAAAAAACACCACATTAAACACACCCAAGGGGTGACCTGCATAGAGTGGCAAGTGCACCTATTCTTGCCACCTTGCTGGGCAGACTAAATGGATCATGTTGGTCTTTATCTGCTGTTATATACTATGTTGCTATGTATGTACCGTTACAGAAATATTAAGAGCAGCAATAATGTTTATTCTGGCTATGCTGAAAAAAATGTCATTTCTGCTAAAAGAGTAAATCTAGGGGGCCCCAGTGGAGAAGTAGCCTGGTGGTTAGAGCAACTGCCTAATATCCAGAAGATCACTCCTTGTGACAGTGGGCAAGTCACTTTACCCTCCGCTGCCTCGGAAGAAAAGGCCTGACAATCTACTTCTGGTGGTCCAGCTGCCTCTGGGTTTTCTTGGCAGTGTGTCGCTTGGAGTCAGCACTGACTCAATGACACAAAAAAAGGGAGGGCCCTAACAAACCCTGTGTTCTGAAAACTGGGACGGATGTAAGAATAGCATGTGAGTGAGTCTGGAAATCATGTTAAGAGTGAGAAAGGGAGATCATATGTGTAGTCCTGGGGCCTCATGCCATTATGGTATAGCAACTGTTAGTTATAGGTTTGGTTTGGCAGAATGTTGTCTTTTCTGACTGCAAATGAGTGTGTGGTTTGGGGGTAGCACAGGAGGATTTAGTGTGCTGCTCCGCAATTCAGGGAGGCCATGAATGACTGGTCGGTACCTGGACCATATGGATGACTACAGTGTCACCAAATGCCACCGTGACAGGGCAGCTATAAGTCAGCTGTGCCAGACACAGGGAGACACATAACTGATGTTGTGCCAACATCCCCCAGATTGTGCCATGAGGCCTACATCCTTTTCCAGTCCAGGATCTATGCAAGCTGTAAGAGTTGTGATATATCTGAAGGCTGGCTACCTGGGTAAGATGGCACAGAGATCCCACTTCCATGCCCACAAAGGCCTGACCAGGGGAACATAAGAAATGCCATACTGGGTCAGACCAAGGTCCATCAAGCCCAGTATGCTGTTTCCAACAGTGGCCAATCTAGGTCATACGTACCTAGCAGTTTCCCCAAAAGACACAGGTTCCGCAATGCTTGTACTGGGTCAAGCATTGATATCCTGGGTCCCTTCTTAATGGTTTATGGACCTTTCCTCCAGAAACGTGTCCAAACCTTTTTTAAACGCAGCTACACTAACAGCCTTTACTACATCCTCCTGTAACAAATTCTAGAATTTGACACAGTGCCACAAAGCAGACTGTGGTAAGGCAAACAGGGTTGCTCACAAACAGCAGATGTATACAGACCAACATATGCCACAATGGAACAGGTGTAGCTCCTGTGAGAAATGCCAGTGCCCAGATATGTGGTAATCAGATGCCATAGCCAGAAGGCAATACTACTACTAATCATTTGTATACAAGATGTACGTAGCATTGCACACAAACATAAAAGATGGTCCCTGCTCAGAGCTTATAGTCTAGTCCAGACAGACAACACAGTAGATGTGGACAGGGGAATAGCAAGGAAGCACAGGGGAGATTAGACGGATCAGATCCTAAAGCAACAGTAAAGCAACAGTGAAGCAGCGAGTTTTCAGCCTAGATTTGAAAAAAAAAAAAAAAGACAGATGCCAGACATACAGATTCAGGTAGTTTATTCCAGGCAGAAGGAACAGGAACGTGAAAGAAAAAGTCAGGAGTTGGCAGTAGAAAGGCACAGATAGAAGTGATCTGCCAGAAGAGCGGAGTTCCTGAGGAGGTGTGCAGGGAGAGGTGAGAGAGGAAAGGTAGTGATGAGCTGCAGAATGAGGGAACTTCTAGGCCATAGGCACAAAAAGGATATACATTTTTTGCTCAGCAATATTATGCATCTTTTGAGGAACTGCAATGTTAGTTTTAGGTTTTGTGCAGTTGGTCAGAGTCCAACCATAGCGGATTAAAACCAAGGCAGGAATCACTGGGGCCATTTTATAATGACAAGTACAATTTGATGCAAGCTACGTCATGACATACATGTTCATATCTCATATTAGGGTTCACTGGGATTACCTAGCACGGTTCAGGGCATGAAGAAGGCTAGTACATGGTCTAGGTGGCAGCAGTCATTTAGCATTGGTATTTATGTCAAGTCTGCATCAGCAAATTACTGTCAGCGTAAAAAGCAGCTTAGGAGGTGCAGGTTTATAAACAAGGAGGTGCGGCATCTGTGGGTACATCATGGAGATGGGCAAAATCCAAAACGTGCAACTTTTCAGAATACAGTGGTTGCAGGGATGTCCACAACCTTCACCTGTGTCCCATAATAATCGATGAGGATGTGTTTCTCCATTATAATCACATGGCCTATGCAAGGGCCATGTGCCGGCTGAACAGCACTTTGCCCATGCCACACCTACCTCACAGATTCTGGACTTGCGTGCATGTCTAGAACTGTGGATGTGGAATTAGGTTCAAAACGGGGTTAGTTTTCAATTTAAACGTGACTGCAGGCCAGACGTGCATGTTATGGGATCTGCCTCTATATACATTTATTTTTTTTAAACAAAAACAAAACCTAGGGCTCCTTCCACTTCATGGGGTTTCATTAAAAATGAGGAAAAGAAAAAAAATAAATTCAGATGGGCCAAAGAACTTCAGCACCACTCTGCGGGACAATTTTTAAATGTATGAACATCCATCCACATCAGCTTCCCCTCCCCTCTTTTCTCACAATAGCTGGACGTACCAGGAGAACGGGCATAGGATATTCTTCAGGTCCACATTATCCTACTGACTTTGTGAAATGGGACAATAAGATTATTCATTATGAACTAGCGAGTCATCACCAACTAAGTTTTCTATTATTTGAACTATTTAATGATTTATACATAAATGTCAAAACTCGTTAGATAGCATTTATGTATTTGATATATTTAAACAAATTATAAATTGCATTCTCTGCCTCAAAACAGGACTGCCTAAAGGAGTTGTCCAGAATAATACAGCGCACAAAGAAAAAAATACAAAAAAACCCACCAAACTAAAAGGATGCTGCATAACATCCTACCACAACCACCACCACCCCCCATTCTTCACATCAAAACAAAAGCACCAAAATGAAGTTGCCTTAAAAAAATAACAGAATTATCCCCGATATGCTAGCAGCCAAATAAGACTGCCTAACATACAGTTTTAATACAAATCCTATTAACATAAGAACATAAGCTATGCCATACTGGGTCAGACCAAGGTCAATCAAGCCCAGTATCCTGTTTCCAACCGTGGCCAATCTAGGTCATATGTACCTAGCAGTTTCCCCAAAAGACACAGGTTCCACAATGCTTGTATTGGGTCAAGCATTGATATCCTGGGTCCCTTTTTAATAATGGTTTATGGACCTTTCCCCCAGGAACTTGTCCAAACCTTTTTTAAACCAAGCTATACTAACAGCCTTTACTACATCCTCCGGTAACAAATTCCAGAGTTTGATTGCAAGTTGAATGAAAAAATATTTTCTCTTATTTGTCTTAAGTAGTTTACCCTGTAGCTTCATTGCATGTCCCCTAGTCTTTCTATATTTTGATAACGTAAACAAATCGATCTACATTTACCCGTTCCACTCCATTCATTAATTTATAGACCTCTATCATATCTTCCCCTCAGCTGTCTCTTTTCCAGGTTGAAGAGCCCTAACCTTTTTAGCCTCTCTTCATAGGAGTAGCCTTCCATCCCCTTTACCATTTTGGTTGCTCTTCTCTGTACCTTTTCTAATAACGCTATATCCTTTTTAAGATACGACGACCAGAACTGCACACAATATTCAAGGTGCAGTCGCACCATGGAACGATAGAGGCATTATAATATCCTTTGTTTTATTTTCCATTCCTTTCCTTATGATACCTAGAATTTAATTTGCTCTCGTGGCTGCCGCTGCACACTGGGCAGAGGGTTTTAACATGTTATCCACGATGACGCCTAAATCTTTTTCCTGGGTGGCAGATCCCAATGTGGAACCTTGCATCGTGTAACCATAGTTTGGGTTGTTCTTTCCTAGGTGCATAAATGGAAATTACACTTACCTGGTAATTGTTGTCCCTTTAGTGACTCCAGTTTAGTCCTCCACCTCTGGGTTGTGCACCTCCTCCTGCAGCTTGGAGACTGGGCATGTCAAAATCATGACATCACTGGATGTAGCCTGCTGGTATCTCCCATCAGTGCCAGTGACCTAATGACAAAGCAGACTCAAAAGAGCAACAAGTAAGTAGCTATAAAATAAATTTCAACTGTTTCCATAACCGTAAATGAGAACTGAACAATTCGTCACCAAGAAGGAAAAAATTTTTTTATTCTTTCACTTTCCCTTTCCCTGTTCCACCCCTTAAAGCCATTTAGAGGGAAAGAAAGTAAAACAGGTCAGACAGCAATACTCACCGCGATTTAGCAACTGACAGGATTAGTCCGCTCTTCAAAAACTGATGGACCTCCCCATCTGAAAATAAATGCTGAAAGCTCACCCCCTCAGGCAGAAATGAGGACTAAACTGGAGTCACTAAAGGAACAACAATTACCAGGTAAGTGTAATTTCCATTTCCTTATTGTTCCTCCAGTTTAGTCCTCCACCGCTGGGATGTATCAGAGCAGTAATTATTGGGAGGAACCTTTCCACCCGGATCGCAACACCGCCGACACGAAACAAGCATCATTTGTTGCCATAACATCCAGGTGGCAGTGTCCACTGAAGAAAGGATGACCAGATGCCGCTCTGCCAATTTCCACTGGTGGAACCAAACAGCGTTCCGCCCCGAAATCGCTTGCGCTGTAGCCAAGTGGCTCCGCAAACCCACCGGTACTGGACGACCATGCAACACATATGCTGATGCAATTGCCTCTCTAATCCATCTGGAAAGTTGGTACTCTCGCTGCTGCTTCCCCGTTACGGAAACAACGAACAGCCGGACTAGCCATTCCGACTTGCGGACCATGTCTGAGAGCTTTAACTCCTGACGCAGCAGTCTGACGGATTATCCAAGCGTCAAAGCCACAATCTGAGGCGATACACTCCACCGCACCTATACCTGGGAAAAATACTGTGATGGAATTAGGTGAAATGGAGAAACTACCTTCGGCAAAAAGAACGGCAAGGATCCAAGAGCACCTGTTCTCTGAAGGCAGACAAAAATGATTCGCTACAGGACAATGCCTGCAACTCCGATATGCACCCTGACGAGCAGAGGGCTACCAAAAGCACTGCGTTTCTAAAATAAAAACTTGACGCCTATAGGAAGAGCTCAAAGGGTTCCTTAGCTACCGCTCCTACACCAAGTTGAGATTTCACGGAGACACCATCTTAAAAGGACTGACTGCCAGCCCCTTTCCAACCCGCTAAGAGTAAAGCTTAACCCTAAAAGCACGGGTACCGTAGCCACTCGAATCTGGCATCGTGAACACCAGTCCTCAAAGATACGCCAGTGCGCACACAAGCCAGGGATGTGGACCTCTTCCTGACCCGAAGTAAGGCTGAGATGACCGCTCCAAAAAACCCATTTCTCCTTAACCTCGCCCTTTCAAGGGCCAAACCGCCAGCGAAACCGACCCACCTGAGACACTCACCGCGGACTCTGAAGCAATAAATCCTCCGACACCAACCATCTCTGAGGATCCCCGTCAAGCAGACGAGATAGACTGGCCCAGCATGGACGCCTTGGCCAGTCCGGAGCCACTAACAGCACTCTTCCCCTAAGAGCTCCTAAGCGCTGCACCACACCCCCTATGAGCACCCCAGGAGAACACCCTAGAGAGAGTCGAACGACAGCCTTGGTTGCATCAGAACATCGACGCCCTCCAATATCCTTTCCCATCTTCTGCTGTAAAAATGATTTGCATTGGCCGAAGAAGGGTTGCCGTTCGATCCATGATTGGAGAACCCCACCTGATGACTATCTGTGGAAACACTTCCGGCTGACACTACTCCATCATCTGCTTCTGCAATGTGCGCTGCAAAGCGCCTGCCGCTGCGACTCCACCAAAGCTAACAGAGCCTCTGATGCCCCTTGCATGTCCGCCCTACCTGAACCGCCCTGCCAGTTTAGGGAAAGCACTATTGCAGAATTGTCACAGAGCATTCGCCCTGCCCGATCCTTCAGTTCAGTATCAAACGCTTGAAACACCCGAGCAACGCCGTCAGCTCAAAACAGCTGATCCACCCATGTGCCTACCGATTGCTCCAAACCTCACGCGTGCAAGATCCTTGCAAGAACCTCTCCCGCCTGCGAGACTCGCAACCGTCAACATCGGGAGCCATTGCGAAAGTACCAGCGGCATGTCTTCCGCACGCTCTCCTGGGCGAACCCCCCAAAAGGGATCACCTGACCTACACGGGCCAGGGAAGACGTTTACTTCAGTACATCGATCTTGCATGACCAATGTTGCAATAGAGACCTTTGTAGGGGTGCATGCGAGCCCCGGTCCACGGTACTACCTGCATAGCCGCTGCCAATGTCTCGAGTATCCAATGATAGCCTCAAGCTGATAGTGCCGGATCCGACAGCAACCTGCCTACCAGCTGCTGAAGGAGATGGACCAGCTGTGACTCCCAAATATAAAAATGGGAATGAAGTAGATACCACACCATTCACAGAAGACGAGGTGTTAGAACAACTTGCTAAACTGAAAGTGGACAAAGCCATGGGACCGGATGGGATACATCCCAGGATACTGAAAGAGCTCAGAGAGGTTCTTGCAGGACCGTTAAAGGATGTCTTCAACAGATCCTTGGAAACAGGAGATGTTCCTCAGGACTGGAGAATGGCTGATGTCATACCTCTACACAAAAGTGGTGACAGGGATGAAGTGTCAAACTACAGGCCCGTGAGCCTTACCTCGGTGGCAGGAAAAGTAATGGAGGCGCTCCTGAAAAAGCAAATAGTGAACTTTCTCAAAACCAACTGGATGCAAGATCAGAGGCAACATGGTTTTACCGAAGGACGGTCTTGCCAAACAAATTTGATTGAGTTCTTTGATTGGGTGACCAAGGAACTAGATCAGGGGCACGCGATGGATGTCATCTACCTGGATTTCAGCAAAGTCTTTGATACTGTTCCTCATAGGAGGCTTGTCAACAAACTCAGTAGCTTGGGGATGGGTCCCAAGATGGTAAACTGGATTAGAAACTGGTTGACTGACAGTCGACAAAAGGTGATTGTACATGGAGCTCACTCGGATGAGAGGCAGGTGATTAGCGGGGTGCCCCAGGGTTCGGTCCTGGGCCCAGCACTGTTCAATGTATTTGTGAGTGATACTGCTGAAGGACTGAATGGAAAAGTCTGTCTTTTTGCAGACACAAAAATTTGCAATAGAGTGGACTCCCCCGAGGGAGTGGTTAACATGAGGAAAGATCTACAAAAGCTGGAAGACTGGTCTAATGCTTGGCAACTACGATTTAATGCGAAAAAGTGCAGTGTCATGCACTTGGGTAGCAGATATCCACGCGATAGGGGGCGAGAGGTTGGTATGCACGGTTCAGGAGAAAGACCTTGGTGTGATTATCTCTAATGATCTCAAGGTGGCAAAACAGTGCGACAAGGCGGTGGCAAAAGCCAGGAGGATGTTGGGCTGCATACAAAGAGGGATTACCAGCAGAAAGGAAGAGGTACTTATGCCACTGTATAAGCCACTGGTGAGGCCTCACTTGGAATACTGTGTTCAGTTTTGGAGACCATATCTTGCAAAAGATGTAAAAAGACTGGAAACTGTTCACAGGAAAGCGACCAAAATGATTTGGAGCCTGCGTCAGAAGTCTTATGAGAAGAGACTTGAAGACCTAAATATGTACACTTTGGAGGAGAGGAGGGGCAGGGGAGATATGATTCAGACCTTTAAATACTTAAAGAGAAATAATGAACAAACAAACCTCTTCTAAAGACGGGGAAGCTGTAAAACTAGAGGGCATAACATGAAGCTGCAAGGTGGTAAATTGAAAGGCAATGTCAGGAAATATTTTTTCACTGAAAGGGTGGTGGATGCTTGGAATGCCCTCCCGATGGAAGTGGTGGGGGCAAACACGGTGACTGAATTCAAAAAGGCATGGGACAAACACAGTGGATCCCTTTACAGCAATAGGATAAAAACAAGATAAACTGTACCTTCTAACTTCTGAACCATATAACGTCTCAACAAATAGGGGTGTCCCTACATGGAGTGGTGGGTTTACCCCTAAACAAAGACATGGGGAGGGGTGGCCTGCACAGAGCAACTGGTGCACCTACTCCTGCCATCTTGCTGGGCAGACTAGATGGACCATGCTGGTCTTTATCTGCCATCATTTACTATGTTACTAAGGACCTGATCTCTCCGCTCCGGCAGAAACACTGTTCCCAATTGGTATCCGGGCCGTACCCCCAAGTACTCTAAGGCTTGAGAAGGACTAAGCAACTTTCGACCGCCTTGACTACCCAGCCTAGAACCTGAAGAAACCTTACTACTCTGTTTGTAAACCGGACACTCTCAACCCTGGACATTGGACGAAAACGCTACTCGTTGAGCCCAGGGTGGACTAAGATTCCTTCTTTTTGCAGAGCCGCCACGACCACCAGCATAACCTTGGTGCAGGTGCGCGGAGCCGTTACCAGACCAAAGGGCAAAACTAGAAACTGAAAATGTACCCGGGGAAGGCAAACCTTAGAAACTTTTGATGCGTTGCTCGTATTGAAATGTGTAAGGAAGCTCCTAAGAGTCGGGGGGGAGGAAAAGAACTCCCACGGAACCGCAAACACCACTGATCGCAATGTTGCCATGCAAAAGAAAGGCACTCTGGGCCAGCGATTTACTTCCTTGGGATCGATACGATCCAAGTTTGCCGAATTGCGGACGATCTCTGTTGTCCTTCGCAAGACGACAGTATCACCAATACTAGCATCGGGCGATCAAATTCTAGGGCATACCCTTTGTGTATTATCTCTACCACCCAATGCTCTGCTGTATCCGGACCCCGGCTGGAAGACACTCCCAAAGAATTCCTCCTGCCGACCAAACTGCCCCCTGGGCTCCCCTTGCATCATTGTGGTTTGTGGGCAGTCGCAGAAGAAATAACCAAGGCTCCCCTTCCTGCACTTCGAAAGCCCTGACACCCTTGAGCTCTGGAAGTCAATGTACCTCGCTGGAACACTCCCAATGAGCATTACTCAGCGACCACAGGCAGATGGGAAGATTCATTTGCTGACCATCCCCTATCTTTGAAACTGTCTTTAGCAGGCACTTCCTCTTCTCCAAAGAGCTGCAGCTTCTATAAACCTCTAAGCCAGGGGTCTCAAACTCAAATTGCTTTGAGGGCCAAATGAGGACTTGTAGAGTAACCCGGGGGCCGCACAAGACGCGGCCTCATTTGCATAAGGGGCATCATTTGCATAAATATTTGCATAATGTTACCATACACTAACTTTTAGTAAACATGCCTCTTAATGAGTATAAGGAAATGGGCCGAGTAGAAGGGGGAGCTTGAACTGCAAATAGCTGATGGGGACAGGGTTTTGGAATGGAAATGGGCTGATGGGGAGGGGGGCTTGGAAAGGAAATGGGCTGTGAGGGGAGGGAGCTAGGAATCTAGGAATAGCCTAATGGTCAGAGTAGTGGGCTAGGAACAGGGAAAACAAACCAAGCAGGAGCGTCAAAGGCACAGCACAAGTCCAAACAGCTTTATTAAAAACCAAATCCTCAATGCGTTTTGGCTTGTGAGCCTTCTTTAGGGGGAAGAGCCTCAAAAGACAAACATAAACAATAAATCAAAATGAATAATCAAAAACATATATATATATATTACATCAATTAAAAATTTAAAAGCCATCTATATGCAATAAAAAACCTCACATATAAAACTATAGAATGAGATAAAATAGCAAGAAAATGAAACAAATAATGACATAAATGCAATAAGGCAGAGATACTTCTACATTGTGGCATAAATGTACTAAAGGCATATATAGAATGTCATACAGTTCTAGAGAAACATGTGATCTACAATTATAACAACATGCATCCTATCATTATTGTAAAGCTAAGGAGTGATCTACTGAAAACATGTAAATCAAAGTGAAGAAAGGACCCTTTTCCAGTACCCTTACAAATAATTTAATTCTGAGGGGGACTAATCACAGAGAAAAGGAACGAGGAGGGTAAAGTAAACTAGCTTACATTGCTGTTTGTAAAAGGACAATGGTATCTCACAAGGTAGAATCTATATGAAAAAGAATAAAATCCATGAAGATTAATTTAAAAGGGACTAAAAAAGAACTTTATACATCTAAAAAAGGTGGTACAAACAATATCTTTTAGGAAAAATCGTCAAAGCTATTTAAAAAGCAAAGCGCTGCTTCTCAGATCACTGCTGAAACCAAGAGCGCTACAGGGATTAAGGCGTTTATTTAAAACCGGTGAAAGTTTGCGCCAAATATCTGGGGTCAAAGTGCAGCAGTTAACAGAAAATCAAATAATCTTAATTTAATTAAAACCAATCCTCATCTGTGGCCAGCAGAATCAACTGTCCCGCGGCCCCTTCCCGTCTGCCCGGCAAAGCATCTTGTCAGCTCCATCAGCGGCGGGCTTTTCAAGCTGCGAAGAGAAGAGTGATTTCCTTCTCGCGGCTCTGTGAAGCCTGCCGGGGCTGATGGGAATTAAATTCCCATCAGCCCCGGCAGGTTTCACAGAGCCGCGAGAGGGAAATACTACTCCCTTCGCGGCCCTGAAAGCTGCCGCTGATGGAGCTGACAAGATGTTAAATATGCTTTGCCGGGCAGACGGGAAGGGGCCGCGGGACAGTTGATTCTGCCGCTGCCACGGCGGCGGCAGCAGCAGCAGAAGCCAGGGGTTTGTTTGGTTTTTTTTTTCTTTCCTCTGCATCGCGGGCCGCACAAAGTTCTCTCGCGGGCCGCATGCGGCCCGCGGGCCGCGTGTTTGAGACCCCTGCTCTAAGCAATACTTTTTTTTCAACCAGCTCCTTCACAGAAGCAAGTAACCACACATCAATCTTATCGATACCCTGACCAGGCAGCCAGCACTCTGACATTTGTGCAGCCACCACTATGTCCTACTGATTAGGCCTTTCCCACATGGCCACACTAAGTCCTTGTGCACCGAGTACGCTTAGAGCTATGCAACACCAGGAATGCTTAAGGATCAAGTGGGATTTACATTCCTTGACCCCATCCCATACCAGGCCAGGCCTTAAGGCCTGGCCGGCCTGGTGGGAAGCGCTGGGGACACTTCCTAGGAACTCCCTCAATCTGTATCCATGTATGAAACACAATCCCTAGCAGTGTTGTCCCCCCCCCCCTTCCCCACAGGTCAAGCCTGTGCAGTAAATAAATTAAAAATATAATTAAGAAACTGCACATGTCCCTCTAGGAAGACGTTGCTATGTCCTGCTTTCCGGAGGCTGTCTCTCCCCGGCACCCCAAACACAGCAGATTCTCCAACATGCAGCTGCAGGCCGCTTTCCATCTCCTCCTCTGATGGTTGCTAGAGTAACTTTCCACTTTGAAAAATAACCAGCCTCAACCATTAAAGCATGAGAATGATCACTGAAATTACTTGTATTTCTCCAAGAGGGATACCTTGATAACGTCAAACTAGAATCCGAAGCTTACATCCCCGGGATCACTTGCTGCTGCAGTGTTAAGTTGGAATGTCTGCATACTGAGGTCTAGAGAGCAACTCTCCTCCTGAGTTGCAGAACTTGTAATATGGTTCACCTCGCAGTTCCACCAGGTCTGACACCTCACATGTACTGAGAGGAAGAAATTAGACCTTACCTGCTAATTGTCTTTCCTTGGAGTTCTCTTCGGGCCAGTCCAGGAACTGTAGGGTAGTCGATCCTCTCCAGCAGCTGAGGACTGAATATTCAAAGTCTTACTGACAGGCTATCCATCTCCCCCTGGTGTCAGACTCAGTCCACTACTGTCAAAGCAGTCTGTACCATTAATATCTACAACTAAGCTGAACCAACATAACACCATAACCACCTAACTACACATACTAAGTCTCCTCCTTTGTTATTGCATTGTTTTGTTTTGTTTTTGTTTTGAGAAACAGCTTCAATACCGTACTCCCCACCATGACAGGGAGCCTCATAATCAGCCCCCGATCCGAAAAAAAACTTCAGGTACCACCGCCACTGACTTCTATATAGCGTATAGTATCTTGAAGCAACTGAAAACCCAAGTGGGTCATTCTCTTAAGGCTTATCACTGAACTGGGTGGGCCCTGGACTGGCCCGGAGAGAACTCAAGGAAAGACAATTAGCAGGTAAGGTCTAATTTCTTCTTCCTCTTCGTCTCTCCGGGCCAGTCCAGGAACTGTAGGGAAGTATCAGAGCAGTACCTAATATTGGGAGGGACCTGCTAAACCCACCACTATGGCTGCGGCCCCCACCTTTGCGTCTCCTTTCGCCTGAACATCCAACCTATAATGTCTCGCAAATGTGTGAAGGGACGACCATGTCACTGCCCTACAAATATCCACCGGTGGAAACAAACGCAAACTCGGCCCAAGACACTGCCTGTCCCAGTGTGGAATGCGCTCGAAGCCCTTCAGGAATCGACTTTCCCGCTGTCTGATATGCTACTACGACTGCTTGCTTCACCCACCGAGCAACTGAGGCCTTGGATGCCGCCTCACCTTTCCGCAGTCCACCAAAACAAGACGAACAACCTGTCTTCCGAAACGCCTCCATTTTCCAGATACCTCTGGAGCACTCTGCCTATATCCAACTTCCGCAGCGACCCAGCTATTCTCTCCCCCTTACGGTTCCGAAAAGTGGGAAGAGAAATCGGCTGGTTCATATGGAACCCCGACACCACCTTTGACAGAAAAGAAGGAACAGGTCACATTATCTTCTCTGCCGAAAACTGGATGTAGGACTCCCTACACGAAAGCGCTTGCAAATCGGATATCCACCGAGCCAAACACAAGGCTACCAAAACCACTGCCTTCCAAGAAAACTCAGCGACGACGCTCCTGTGGGCTCAAAAGGCGGTTTCGTCAACGCCTCAAGGACCAAGTTTAAATCCCAAGCCGGAACCACCGGTCTCACTGGGGGTCTTACATTCTTAAGAACATAAGATATGCCATACTGGGTCAGACCAAGGTCCATCAAGCCCAGTATTCTGTTTCCAACAGTGGCCAATCTAGGTCATATGTACCTAGCAGTTTCCCCAAGAGACACAAGTTCCACAATGCTTGTACTGGGTCAAGCATTGATATCTTCGGTCACTTCTTAATAATGGTTTATGGACCTTTCCTCTAGGAACTTGTCCAAACCTTTTTTAAACCCAGCTACACTAACAGCCTTTACTACATCCTCCGGTAACAAATTCCAGAGTTTGATTACACGTTGAGTGAAAAAATATTTTCTGTTATTAGTCTTAAATAGTTTACCCTGTAGCTTTATTGCATGTACCCTAGTCTTTCTATATTCTGATAATGTAAACAATCGATCTACGTTTACCCGTTCTACTCCGTTTATTAATTTATAGACTTCTATCATATCTCCCCTCAGCCGTCTCTTTTCCAGGTTAAAGAGCCCTAACCTTTATAGCCTTCCTTCATTAGGAGTATCCTTCCATCCCCTTTACCATTTTGGTGGCTCTTCTCTGAACCTTTTCTAAAATCGCTATATCCTTTTTAAGATACGGCGACCAGAATTGCACACAATATTCAAGGTGCGGTCTCACCATGGAACGATATAGAGGCATAATATCTTTTGTTTTATTTTCCATTCCTTTCCTTATCATACCTAGCATTCTATTTGCTCTCTTGGCTGCCGCTGCACACTGGGCCGAGGGTTTTAACATGGTATCCACAATGACGCCTAAATCTTTTTCCTGGGTGGTGGTTCCTATTGTGGAACCTTGCATCGTGTAACCATAGTTTGGGTTGTTCTTCCCTAGGTGCATAACCTTGCACTTGTCCACATTAAATTTCATCTGCCATTTTGATGCCCAGTCTTCCAATTTATCAAGATCCTCTTGAAATTTTTCACAATCCTCTTGGGTTTTAACAACTTTAAATAGTTTTGTGTCATCTGCAAATTTGATAACCTCACTCGTTATTCCACTTTCCAGGTCATTTATGAATATGTCAAAAAGCAGCGGACCCAGCACAGATCCCTGGGGTACACCACTATTCACCTTTCTCCATTGGGAAAATTGGCCATTTAGCCCTACCCTCTGCTTTCTATCTTTCTATCTTAACCGCTCTGAGAAATCTGAGCACATCTGGGTGGTTAGATAAGCCCCCACCTTGTATATCTTTCACCGAAAAGAAGCTAGCGCCGCCACCTGAACCTTGAGGGTACTGAGGGCGAGTCCTTTGTCCAGACCTTCCTGCAAGAACAATGGGATGTCCGGCACCGTTGCCGAGAAAGGCTGAACGCTATACCTGTTGCACCAATTCTCAAAGATACTCCAAATCAGACCATACGCCAACGACGTAGACAGCCTTCTGGATTTCAGCATTGTGGAAATCACTGTGGCATTATAACCTCTATGCCTCAGACAGTCCCTCTCAAGAGCCAAGCCGTAAGAGAAGCGCTCCACCTGTGGCATAAGAACCGGACCCTGGTACAAAAGGTTGGTTCGGCTGGGCAACGTCCAGGGCGTGTCCACGAGAAGCCATTCCAGATCCGCATACCATGGTCTCCTTGGCCAATCCGGAGCAATGAGGATCACCTTACCGCCATGCCCCGCTATCCTCTGGATGACGGGTCCAATCATCGGCCACAGAGGAAACACACAGCAACCCGCTCGAAGGCCAAGGCTGAGCTAACCTGTCGAGCCCTTCCGACATGGGTTCTCTGCACCGGCTGTAAAACCGAGGCGCTTTGGAATTGACGAAAGTGGCCATTAGATCCATGACCGGCTGCCCCCACCGTAACATAATGTTGTGAAGACTGCCTCGTTCAATTCCCACTCTCCTGAATCTACCACATTCCGACTGAGGTAATCAGCTTGCCGACTGTCCCAACCTGCCACATGAGCTGCTGAAAACTCTATCAAATGACTCTCTGCCCACTGTATTAGCAGTTGATGCTCCTCCAACAAGGCTATGTTGCCTGTACTGCCCTGCCGATTGATGTAAGATACTGTCACAGCATTGTTGGAGAACACGCGCACCGCCTTTCCCGTTACCAACCCTTCGAACTTTTGGAGAGCCATACGCACTGCTCTCATTTCCAAGCGGTTGATGGACCAGCCGCTTACTTCTGGTGGCCAGCAGCCCTGCGGTATTTGTGACAGACAATGCACTCCCCAACCGGACAGACTGGTGTCCGTGGTCACCAGTACCCACTCTGGCTGATCCAGGGACACCCCAGCTTGAAGATTTCTGGCATCCAACCACCACTGCAAGCTGGCCCGGACTGTCTCCGAAACTTCTAACTTCTGATTCAGCAGATGACTCTGGGGCGACCACCTGAAAAGCAAGGCCTGCTGTAGAGGTCGCATATGTGCCCTGGCCCATGGGACAAGGTCCAACGCCGCCGCCGCCATGGAGCCCAGCAGCTGCAAATATTGCCATGCTGTTGGAGCTTTCATGCGCAAAAACGCAGCCACCTGCTTTAAAATCTTCCAAACTCGGTCCTCCGGCAGAAAGACCGCCCCCATGGCCGTGTTGAATAATGCCCAGAGGTACACGAGGCGCTGCACCGGAGCCAAGTGACTCTTGGCTTGTTCACCACCCAACCAAGCTGTTCCAGGACCGCAACCACTCGTGCCGCCGTGCTGATGGAATCCTGAACCGACGGAGCCCGAATCAGCCAGTCGTCCAGGTAGGGATGTACTAACATGCCTTCCCTTCGCAACGCCACCGCCGCCACCACCACTTTCATGAAAGTGCATGGTGCCGTTGCCAGCCCAAATGGTAGCGCCCAGAACTGAAAATGACCCATGGGCACTGCAAAGCGCAGGAACCTCTGATGCTCCTGTCTGATGGGAATGTGCAGATAGGCCTCCGTCAAATCTATGGCGGACAACACCTCGCCCGGTCTCATGGAGCGAATTACCAAACGTAGAATCTCCATACAGAGGTGCAGCACCCTTAAACAGTGGTTTACATGTTTGAGATCCAGAATAGGTGGAAACGAACCTTCCTTTTTGGGAACTACAAAATAGAGTATCGACCTAGTCCATACTGGTCCCGCGGTATGGGGACCATGGTTTGAAGACGCAGTAGGCGCTGAAGAGTAGAGCGAACTGCGTCCCTCTTTGCCTGCGAACCACAAGGAGACACCATGAAGGCATCCGATAACAGCCGAGCGAACTCCAACGCGTACCCGTCGCGGATATCTCCAGCACCCACGTCCGACGTTATGGTGGTCCATACAGAAAGGAAACACCATAAACGGCCTCCTACTGGAACCTCCGCCTAGACCAACCCAGTTTCATTGTGTCTTCTTGGAGGAGCTCTGCTGGGAACCGAAGTAACCTCTGCCGAAACCTCGAGCTCCCCGAAAGGACTGACCTCTGGTCGTAAAACAACCGCGCTGATAAGGTGTAAAACACGCTCCTCTAAAGCTGCGAAACTCTGTTTGGCCCTTTCTGCAGTCCCCCTAGCTTTGTGCCTTTAGGATAGTCCTCCGGGAGTCGACCCCCCCCCCCCCTTTGAGTCCCCCAGATCCTTAACAATCTTCTCCAGAGCTTCCCCAAAGAGCAGCTTGCCCTTATATGGGAGCTTACTCAGACGGGCCTTAAAAGAGGCGTCCGCCACCCAACTTCTCAGCCAGAGAAACCTCCTTGTGGCAATCACTGACAACATGGTCTTAGCCAAAATCTGTACCAGGTCATAGAAGCCATCTGCCAGATACGCCACCGCCGATTCCAGCTTCACACCTTCTGCGGAAGAGCCATCGCTCACCTCAGCGGTAGAATCTCCTTGGAGCCAACGAATGGAGGCTCTTGCCATGTAGGCTCCACAAACGGATGCCTGTAGGGAAAGGGCACTGGTATCAAACGCCTGCTTTAGAAGCGACTCCAACTTCTTATCTTGCAGATCTTTAAGGGTCCCTCCTCCCTCTACTGGGATCATCTTCTTTGTCACTGCTGATACCAATGCATCCACCTTCGGCATTCGCAGTAACTCCTTTTCTTCTTGCGGCAGCGGATATAATCTACCTATGGCCCTAGCGCCCCTCAGAGTGGCCTCTGGACATTCCCATTCCGACTCCACCATCTGCTTAATTACCCTATGGACCGGAAAACACCGCTGCTCTGCTTTAAAACCTTGCAGCAGCGGATCCTCCAAGGGTTCCTCCTGCACCATCGGCATCGCAATATTGAGGGCCGCTAGCGAATGCGCAATAAAAGACCCCAGCTCCTCCTTCCTAAACACTCTAAAGACATTGGGGTCCTCGCCTGGAGGAATCTCTCCCTCTTCCAGGTCTCCTGTCCAATCTAGCCCTTCCTGGGAGAGAAGTTCCCCCTCCTTTGCTACCTGAGGCACAGGAGGCTGCTGACCGAAGCCATCGGCCGCAGCCTCCCCTAGTAATCCTCTCCTAAAGGTTCCCTCACCTGGATACATTGTAGCCCCCTCCCCTATCAAAGGGCCTGACAGGTTAGGGGGAGAAAGTTTGTCCTACCCCTGTCCAAGCTTCAGACAGTAGGCTTTATGGAGTGAGAGGATGAAGTCCGCAGAGAAAACAGACTGCAAGCCCCCCTGAAGCCCTGGACCAGGAATCTTGGTAACAGGCACCTCACCAATAGGCTTCTTAGCCTTTGCCTTCTTTTTCTCCGGTTTCATTTTAAGTGCGGGAGAAACAGCTGCCGATTCCAAAATGGCCGCATGCCCACCTTTTCCTCCCACGCTCAAATGGCTGCCCAATGGAGTGACTGGCAACCTGGCTTCTTCGGCACGTACCGATAAAATGGCCAGAACCCAAACTAACAGCCCGTGCAGCTCAGACACAGCGCACATGCTGCCGGCTCCGGCCGCATGCGCTGCTACTTCCACTGCTCCGAACTCTCCGGTTTCAGCACGCCGCCTCAGAGGCCTCCTAATCAACCACAAAAATCGCAAGATCTCCTCACCTGAAAGCCTTCCGTATTCTGCCACACTCCGGACAACCTCCTTCCGCTGCTAGCGGTAGAGGTAGGTCGGGTGCCGGAAACCAAAGGGGGTGGACTCCAGGGCTCCCAGCTCCCCCCCTTGCAATTGGTGGTGCACGATGCTGCTAATCGAGGCAGGCTCTGCCTCTGCTCCCCTTCAGAGAAACTTCCCTCCCCCCCCCCCCCCGAAAGCCGTGCTCTTTATTTATCTTTTCAATCCTGTTAATTGCACTGTTCCCGTCAATGGAACCTTGCTAGGGCCCCCCAGGAAATTATCTATTACTTTGTCCTTTACATCCGATTCCTCTTTGTCTCACCAGGAGCCTGTCAGAAACCTGTCCTATCCAGCTACTGAGGACTGATAGACTGAGTCTCTGACACCAGGGGGAGATGGATAGCCTGTCAGTAAGACTTTGAATATTCAGTCCTCAGCTGCTGGAGAGGATTGACTACACTACAGTTCCTGGACTGGCCCAGAGAGATGAAGAGGAACCGCAGTTTTCCCGTTTGGAACCATTTGAGTGGCCCTAAATATTTCCTCCTCAGATTGAGAGCACCCCATCAGCACTCCTACAACTCTGTCTAATCAAGCTCATAGCTGGGACCTAGACTAAACCCAGGAGAAAGAACTGCCACAGCTCCTGGTCTGGTAGCATCCTCCAGGGAATCACATTTTAGCTAGCACAGTACTACTGAAGCCTGGTGTGCTGCCGGTGACAAGCCAGGCAACTGCCCTTTCTTATTTCCCATATAATATGGGGTTCCGTCGTCTGCTATGTCTTCCAGCGATGAAGACAAGGGAGTAGCTGACCCCGCCTTCCTTACCAGATGGGACACGGGCGGCAGGTCTAGCAGCGCCTCTTATGCCTAAAGGCGCCAGGCTCAGAGACCCCTCACCAGGCTAACCTGGAATCCTCTGCTCCATTGTGTTAGAGACTGTAAGGTCGCCGCTGCAGACCCTGGCGGCCAATACTGCGCCTCCTCGTCTGCGTTGCTTGGTGTGTAGCACTCGAAGGCATGAACTCTAGAGCAACCGCTCAATCAATCCATCAAGAAATAATTAAAATATACAAATAAAGAAATAAACATGAGTATAAAAATGACTGACAGAAAAAAAAAAACTAGCTCCCTGCCATGTGCCTTTTTTTTTTTTATTATTAGAACTGAAACTAAAATAACTTCCACTGAATCTCATTAAAGTGACTCAAATTAAGATGATTTAAACTAATCCTGGGACGAAAACTGCCCCCCCCCCCTCACGAAGGCAGAGCCACTCTGTGTGCTGCCATCGGACCACAGCCTACCCGCACGGCCTAAATTGCACGAGAGGAAGCAGCCGGTCAAAAATTACTGTGCCTGCTTGCCGCGGCCGAAGCCCAATAAGGAAGTGTAGCCTTCACGCCTGAACGTGACTCAGCCGTTCACTCACCCGCTCAGCCGGCCTGGAAGATACCCTCCTTCAATCTTCTCCGCCGACACGCTCAAGAGCCCTGCAATCCGCAACACTTGCTCAGAGAACTCAAGCAGCAATCACGGAGAGGGCTTGCCAGGCTCCGATGTTCTAGCTCATTTCACCATGAGGTAATCTGGGCCACATCGTCCAAATTGTCTTAGTGCTGCTTAACTCCCCTCCGTCTAATCAAGGAGGGGAGAGCAGTTCCCGGCCCCGGAGAAACTCAATGGAAGAAGCGGGAGACCCAGGAAGCCGGTTCAAGGCCCGATACAAATATATATATATATTTTTTTTTAAAAGGAACCACACCGAAATTAACAAAAGTTATAAGGATAAAATAAAACCTGAAACAAAACCCCTTAACTATCCTAAGTCCACCTTATCAGTTCCATTAGTGAGCCCAGCACCTAGGCTCACTACGTCCTCCTGCTGCATGGAGACTGGACACACTGGGGCTGATGGGAGATACCAGCAGGCTACATCCAGTGATGTCATGATTTTGACATGCCCAGTCTCCAAGCTGCAGGAGGAGGTGCACAACCCAGAAGTGGAGGACTAAACTGGAGGAACGATAAGGAACTTTGCACTTGTCCACAATAAATTTCATCTGCCATTTGGATGCCCAGTCTTCCAATTTATCAAGATCCTCTTGGGTTTTAACAACTTTAAATAGTTTTGTGTGATCTGCACATTTGATAACCTCACTCGTTATTCCCTTTTCCAGGTCATTTATGAATATGTCAAAAAGCAGCGGACCCAGCACAGATCCCTGGGGTACTCCACTATTCACTTTTTTCCATTGGGAAAATTGGCCATTTAGCCCTACCCTCTGATTTCTATCTTTTAACCAGTTCCTGATCCACAATAGTACACTGCCTCCTATCCCATGACTTTTTAGTTTTGCCAAAAGTCTCTGATGAGGGACCTTGTCAAAGGCTTTCTGAAAGTCCAGATACACTATAATCAACCGACTCAACTTTATCTACTTGTTTATTCACAACTTCAAAAAAATATAACAGATTAGTAAGACAAGATCTTCCTTGTCTAAAGCCATGTTGGCTGTCTCCCATTAGGCCATAACTATCTACATGCTGAGTAATTTTGTTCTTTATGATGGTTTCTACCATTTTTCCCGGTACTGACGTCAGGCTCACCAGTCTGTAGTTTCCCAGATCACTCCTGGAACCCTTTTTAAAAATTGGCGTTACATTGGCGATCCTCCAATCTTCAGGTATTACAGATGATTTTAATGAAAGTTCGTAGATTACTAATAGCAGGTCTGCAATCTCATATTTTAGTTCTTTCAACACTCTTGGATGTATACCATCCGGTCCAGGTGATTTGGTACTCTTCAGGCACCATTGCTACTATTAACAGGCACCATTACTAAATGGAAGCACATGCTAACATTTAGGGGCATGTCTACTAAAGGATTTAAACATGTGTTAAGGGCCCAGAAGCCTGTTATTTCTAAGAGTATAGTGGCACTTAACGTGCATTAACCTTTAGTAAAACAGGGCCCATTGTGAAAGACCGTATTTGAAAGTTCAGTAACTACATTGAATGCACATTAAACAATATTCCTTTTTAAATCATGTTTTTCCCTTTATTTCCTTGCAGGCACTTAAGTCTCATTAAATGTTCTCAACCTGTTTCTTTAATAGAAGACCAGGGGGTTTTGCATTAGAGCATCATTGCTGTTTGGCTGCCCAGTGTTTGTATTGACGCTGAGCTAGCCTATGACAGTGGCTAAGTTTACTAAGGGTTTTTCTTTTTTTATTTTCACAAGAAACATGCATTTTGAACATGCTTTGTCATTTTCTTCCCTATCACTGAATTAATGCAATTTCTTCATATTTAATTAGTATATTCTGCAATGAGCAGATTCACAGTAATGAACGTCCTTGGCTATATTTGGGAAGTAGAAGAGACAGGGTAAGGAAAGGAATGCCACTTGAGTAGAAAACAATTTAAATTTAATTAGTACTGTCTTCCTTTTCAAAACATTATCTCTGAACTGTAGATTTCACTGCTCTAAATGACTGTAGTAAACAGGAAAATGCATCTTATTTTCAATAAAAAAAGCATCGGGGAGGGGAATGCAGAAATCAGACTAGGAGAAACTATCTAGCAAAAGATTTGAACTTTCATGTAAGTTCTCTGGAAATCTGTAGAGGCCCATGCCCCAGAGCATTCTCCCCTTATGACATTTATTTTACACAACAGGATTCAAGTTAAAAACGAAGAAAGGATACTCAAATGCCTTAGCTAATTTCCTTGTGATTCTTTTGTATGGAAGTGTGTAAGTACTTTAACTAAAAGCAGTCCAAAAACCATGCTTTGCCGAGTAATTTCCACTTACTCACCTGTAACAAATGATCTCCGGGAACAGCAGGAATTTAGTCTTCACATATGGATATCGTCGGTACCGACGGAGCCTGCGCGGGAACGCTCCCCAGCGTCCAATAGGAAAACTTTTGGGAGCATTCCACAGCACCTGCGTGCTGCCTTCCCACCTTTCCCAACTGTCCCTCTCCAGTTGGGTTTAAAGCTGAGACAAAACAGAGAAAGAGAGAGATAGAAAGATACAACTCCTAGGGGAGGTGGGTGGGTTGTGAAGACTAAATTCCTGCTGTTCCCAGAGAGCATAGTTACTCACCTGTAACAGGTGATATATCTCCAGGAACAAGCAGGAATGTAGTCTTCACATATGGGGACGCCCTAGCTGCAGAGGCCAGGGAGATGACCCCAGAAGTTGTGTGCCCTTGTGAAAGGGCTCCACTTCCCCCCCATGGATCTCTGGCATCCTACCAGGGATGGTGGGTAGGAGTTGATTAAGTGTGGAACAGGTGTTGAAGAACAGCCTGACCAAACAAGGCATCCCAGCGGGAGTCCTTGTCTAAGCAATAATGGGCTGTGAAGGTATGAACCGAAGCCCAAGTAGCTGCTCGACAGATGTCGTCGATAGACACAGAGTGAAGATGAGCCATTGAGGCTGCCATGGCTCTCACATTGTGAGCTGTGGCATGGCCTTCAAGAGGAAGGTTCTTACTCTCATAGGCAAAAGATATACACTGTGCAATCCAGCTGGACAGTGTTCTTTTAGAGACTGGAAGTCCCAAATGACTAGGATCAAAAGCAACAAAGAGTTGAGAGGACTTTCTATGCTGCCGAGTCCTTTGCAAATAAAAGGCCAAAGCTCTTTTACAATCCAAAGTATGAAGATTCCTTTCTGCGTTTGAGGCGTGAGGCCTTGGAAAGAATACAGGAAGGTAAACCGCTTGGTTTAAATGAAAAAGGCGACACCACCTTTGACATAAAGTGTGGATGAGTCGTAAGGACTACCTTGTCATGATGGAACCTTGTATAAGGAGGATCAGCCACCAACGCTTGCAATGTACTGATGCGACATGCTGATGTGATTGCAATAAGAAAGATGACCTTCCAAGAAAGGAATTTCAAAGAGGTAGTGGCTAATGGTTCAAAGGGCGGTTTCATGAGCTGCCCAAGAACCAGATTTAAGTCCCATGCCACCGGAGGCAGTTTAATGGGCAGCTTCGTTAAAAGAAGGCCTCTCATAAATCTCGCTATGAGGGGATGAGAGGAAATAGATTGTCCATTTAGAGGCTTGAAAGAAGCTGCAATAGCACTCAAATGGACTCTTACTGAATTGATCTTAAGCCCTGCATTTGATAAATGAAGATACTCCAGTAATGATTCCAGTGGTATCGCAAGAGGGTTAAGACCCTTCTGCGAGCACCATATGGTAAACCTTTTCCACTTAAATGCATAAGAACATCTTGTGGAAGGCTTCCTGGAAGGATAAAGGATATCCTTTACCTGCTGGGAAAGGTTAAGACCGTGAAGTTCTAGGCTTTCAGCAACCAGGCCCTGAGATGCAGAGACTGGGGATTGGGATGCCACAGCATCCCGTCCTCTTGAGAAAGGAGATCTGGAGCAGATCCTAACTCCAGAGGCAGAGCTTGAAAGAGATGTAGGAGCAGAGGGTACCACATTTGCCGTGGCTAACGTGGAGCTATGAGGATCATATGACCTCTGTCTCTCTGAAGCTTGAACAGGGTTTTGGGAATTAGGGGAATGGGTGGAAAGGCATACAGGTAGTCCTGACCCCAATGGAGGAGGAAGGCATCCCTGGCCTGACAGCCCTGAGCCGGAATTCTGGAACAGAACCGGGGAAGTTTGGCATTCAGTGGACTTGCAAAGAGGTCTATGTCCAGGGTTCCCAAAATTTGAAAAGTTTTGGCCACCTGGTCTGCATGGAGAGATCATTCGTGTGGAAGCAGAACTCGACTGAGTCTGTCTGCCCAAGAGTTTTGAATGCCTGGAAGATACACCGAAGGAGATGAATCTGATGCTCTCTGGCGAGGGCCCATAGTCGCAAAGCTTTCTTGCAGAGCGACAGAGACCCTGTTCCGCCCTGCTTGTTTACATAGAACATGGCTACTTGATTGTCCGTTTGAACTAGGACTGTCTTGTAGCTGAGCTGGGTGTGAAATACTCAAAGAGCAAGGAAGATTGCTCTGAGCACCAGGATGTTGATATGAAGATAGGCCTCCTGTGGAGTCCAGGTACCCTGGGTAGAGAGGCCTTGCAGATGGGCTCCCCAACCCACCTGTGAAGCATCTGTTTGAATGGCTTGGGGGGGGGGGGGTTGCTGAAAAAGAGACCCCACCAGAGGATTTTGGGGTGACTGCCACCATTGGAGGGACAAAATAAGGCGATCTGAGTTTGCTATTTTGTCTGACAGGCAACCTGATGCCTGAGTCCACTGAGTGGATAAAGTCCACTGGGCTGCCCTCATATGGAGGCGAGCATAAGGAACCACATGCACGGTGGATGCCATGTGGCCTAGCAACTAACATTTCCCAAGCAGTTAGGTGAGGATATAGCACCGCTTGGGAAACTGCACAATGTGAAGGCAGCAGGGCTGTGGAAGGAAAGCCCTTGTCTGTCTGGTATCCAGAAGAGCGCCTATAAACTCTAGGGATTGAGTGGGAGCAAGGTGGGACTTTTGGAAGTTTATGACAAGTCCCAAATACTGAAGGATGTGCATTGTGCGAGAGAGAGCAATCCTGGCCTCTGGCTCTGAAGGAGCTCGAATGAGCCAGTCATCTAAGTAAGAGAAGACGAATATTCCCAGGGTGCGGAGAAATGCTGCCACCACAGCCATGCATTTTGTGAACACCCTTGGTGCAGAGGCCAGGCCAAAAGGAAGAACACTCTGTATTGGTAGTGCTTCCCTTGAAACAGAAAGCAAAGGAACTTTCCGTGAGTTGGATGGATGAGAACACGAGTGTACGCATCCCTGAGATCTAGAAAACAAAGCCAATCCTGACTCTGAAGGTATGGCAGCAGAGTTCCAAGAGAAGTCATTTTGAACAGGAATTTGTTCAATTCTCTGAGGTCTAAAATAGGTCTGTGTCCTCCTGTTTTCTTTGGAATAAGAAAATAGGGGAAGTAAAACCCTGTAACCCCATTGGGGAATGGGTACCTCTTCTATTGCCCCTTGAGCAAGGAACACAGTGACCTCTTAACCAAACTGGTCGTTGAGAGAGGTCTGAGAATTGAACTGTCTTACCATTGTAGGAGGGGGCATGCTGAGTAAATGAAGCTTGTCCCATCTGGGGGAAAAATGACATGACCTTCCTGGGATGGTGGAGGGTTCTGGGCCAGGAAGGCAAAGTTCTCTAGATAGGAGTCAAAGCCCCTGTGGAGGCCGAGTCTGCTGAGCCGGTTGAGGCTTAGCTGCTTTTGGCTTCCTTTGCCTAGGTTGTTGCTGCTGTCTCTTTTGGGCAGACTGACCTAAACGATGTCCCTGCTGGGTATAGGAGGGATAAAACTTTCTTCTTGCTGAAGGATGTTTTCTTAGAGGATCTTTTCTTCACAGGATCAGCTGTAGATTTAGACAATCTATCCAAAGTGATATTGTCAGCATCTATCTCATTAGCTTTTTCCTGCCAATTCTTGCCAAAGAGATTCTCTCCTGTGCAAGGAACATTCCCTAGTTTGTCCTGTACCCAAATTTCCAAGTCAGATGCCTGGAGCCAGGCAATCCTACATGCACCTATGGCAATGGCAGAGGTTCTGCTTATGCATTCAAAGCAGTCAAAGGCTGCACGATTCACAAACTTGGAAACATCCTGAGCATGTCTGACAAGGGCGAGATAATCCTGCCTTTTATCATTAGGAAGTAGAGGGCTCATAAGCTCCAAATTTCCTGTGACCCCTTTAAGAAACATTCCCATATACAAGATATAGGAACTGATCCTAGCAGAAAGCATGGATGCTTGGAAGGATCGACATCCGAAGGAGTCAAGAGTCCTACACTCATGTCCTGGAGGATTAGATGCATGCCTTTTTGCACTCTTTATCCGTCTCATGGCTGATTCCACCACCATAGAATGGTGTGGTAATTGAGTCTTCTGAAACCCAGGACAAGGAGGAACTCGATACATGGTGTCGAGTCTTCGAGAATGAGATGTGGTTAGAGGTGTTTCCCACGTCCTTAACATAAGATCATGCAAGATCTCATGAACAGGTAAGGTAGCTGCCTCCTTGGGAGCTTTAGGGTACCGAAGGATTTCTAATTCCTTTGCCCTAGGCTCTTTTTCAGGAGCCACTGTGATGGAAAGACCTCGGGCCACATCTCGGATAAAATCCTGAAAGGACATATCCTCTGGTGGAGACATCCTACGCTGAGGAGAAGAATCATCCTCAGGAAGAAGTACTCTGGTATCGGCAGAGCTTTCAGAGTCTTCAGACTCCTCCGAGGACTCGAAGTATCTCCGATCCAGGTGATCGTGCAAGGCACGGTACCGATTGAAGTCGGTACCGATTGAAGTCGGTATCGGAGTGGTCCGGTACTGATTTGTCGATGCCGGATAGAGACACATGACTTGGTCCCTGTAGAATACCTGCCGATGTCATCGGTGCCAGTACTGGTACCAATTGAATTGTCTGAAGCAGTTTCGGGGGCACCGAGGCCGTGAGAAGAGCCGCCAGACTGCATTCAATAGCCAAGAATCTCTGGTCTATCGACGCTTCCGATGCTTGGGTATCGGTGCTGGATGAAGCGGCCAGGACCCCAGAGCATGGCACCAGTAGTTCTGCCGAGGTTGAAGCCTCGAGAACATCCTGGAACCCCGTTAGTGCTTTGGAAGCCGAAGCCTCCTACTGGGGCAATTTTGCCGGTGAAAGTCCCTCAAGGGCAACGCCAGAGGCATCTCGATGTTTAGGAGGAGATCTACCCTTTGAGGACCGGCTAGACTTATGTTTTGTTACCTGAGATCCATGGGAGGAAGACAAAGCTCTGGTAGACGTCGATGCCACAGAGGCTGCATCGGAGGGAAAAAGGGTGCCGGGTTTAGCAGCTCGGTTTTGCCAGCCCCTTTTCATCATCATCCCACAGGCGACACACTCCAAAATAGAGTGGTCAGGACCTAAACATTTGAGGCACCACTCATGGGTGTCTGTGATGGAGATGGTACCGCCACACTTTTTGAAACCTGAAGCGGGTTTTTCCATTCTGAAGGAAAAGTTGGGCCTAGTGCCCAAAATAGTGCGTGGCACCTGAGGAAAAAACTCCAGAAAGAATTTTTTTTTTTTTTTTTTAACCAAGAAACTAAGAAGAACCGGCAGTACTGGTGTAGCGTCGAGGGAAGGCAGATGTGACCACAAAAAGAGGGAATTTTTTCTGCGGTGACAGGATGTGTGACCTGTCGGCTCCACGGAAAACAAAGAACTGGAGAGGGACAGTTGGGAAAGGTGGGAAGGCAGCACGCAGGTGCTCTGGGATGCTCCCAAAAGCTTTCCTATTGGATGCTGGGGAGCGTTCCCGCGCAGGCTCTGTTGGTACTGACGATACCCATATGTGAAGACTAAATTCCTGCTTGTTCCTGGAGATAAGTATATCTCAGATAAAATGTTATTTTGAATATGTATGTTAATCAAGTGTTGAAAGTTATATCAACAAAAGATTGAAAATGGTCAGATGTTAAAATGTTCACTTGTATAAAAATAATGTTCAATGTATGATATTTTTTCCTCTGGAACCCGCTTTGACACGGTGAAAAGCTGTATACAAATATAGCTAAATAAACATTGATATAAAATTTGTCAAAGCTCTTCTCCCAAAGTATACATTTTAATTTGGGAAGTGTGTGTATAAAGCATTTAAAGAATCAGTTTGATATGTGTTATATGAAGGGAGGTGGTGTCCCTCCTCTAATGTTGACTGTTTTACTCAATATCCTGCTGCACCTTCTACAGTTGGCATTTTGTAAAGTAAATAGAAGTTCCAGAAGCTGCAAAAATTGCTTCCTGGAGAGCAGATGTTTCGCTTGGGCTGAAAATATAAAAAAGTATACGCACACAGTGTTTCTTAGGAAGAAAAGTTTTAAAAACCCTCATTTTAACAGTACCTCTATTTCATTTTAGATTATTGTATACTATTGTAAACTGTCTTGTAGCCATTTTGAAAGAATATATTTTATTTTATTCATTTTCTCTTGCTAACTTTGCTTCAACAGAAAGAATAGCACTGCCAGAAGGTTTTATCAGAGCCTACATTCTATCCTATCTGAAGTCCAAAACTCAGCCCTCAAAACCCAAGGTGGTTTGGTTTCCAGGATACCCACACTGGATATGCTCAAGAGGTGGCTGCATATGACCTGTCTAAAAGCAGATTGTTTTTCTTGCTAGGATAATCAGCAAAGTAAAACAAGAGTGTTTGCAGCTCTCAATAATCAAACGCTCTCTCACTTCTAGGTCATTTCACATGAGACCTTCTCCAACTGAATGTTTTCATAAAATCTAATATTCTGCTACACCAATCTAGACTGCCCAGAGAGGATTACAAAATACCATACAATGCTCCTACATAAAATCTTCCATAACATTGTAATATCAAAAACTCCATCATGTGCTCCCAACATTTGTTTTTAGCAGAAGAAATTAGTTGACTCACCTCAGTGAGCCAAATGGAATATAGAAGCTAAAATTTTAAAAACTACATTTAGGATTGTTCAAATGTCAACTTTAGTTGTATATCTTATGACTTGTGAGTTAATAGGGAACTTGAGCAGTCTTCATATGGGGCCTCATTTAAAAATTGTGAAGATATTGCAGTTACTCTGCATTAGTTGCCAAAATTTAGCATGTGGATATTGCAAAGCCTCTGGTTAACAGGTGTGTTCCCAGCAGCTTTCTATTCACAGGCCAATACAGAACAGTGCACTAGGCTTTGTGCACAGGTTAGCTCCGTTTTAATACACATTTTGTGCACTATCAATGCGCAGAAAGGTTTTCTGCATGAGCAGCAAATGCAATGTGTGCCGTCGAGTCAATGCTGATTCCTGGAGACCTAGTCTCCGGATTTTCTTGGCAATGTGTGACGAGAAGTAGACTGAACTGCTTTTCTTCCATGCAGCAAGTTTACAGCCCCTGGTAGTCCAAGGTTGTCAGTTGTCTAAGTACTAGCCAGTCCCGACCCTGCACGAGCTAACCATGTGCAAAGCCTTGAATAGACAGCAATGCACAGCACACAAATCTATTTAAATAGAGGGTAATGAAGCAATTAACTATGCAAC
Source organism: Ichthyophis bannanicus (assembly GCA_033557465.1). Lineage (NCBI taxonomy): Eukaryota > Metazoa > Chordata > Amphibia > Gymnophiona > Ichthyophiidae > Ichthyophis > Ichthyophis bannanicus. The sequence continues at coordinate 38,221,041 of CM066050.1, read as the reverse complement.
GCAGATTCAGAGAAGTGCAAAGACCAGAAGGCTGAACTCAACTCTGAAACTTTAACATGAAGTCCAATGAGATGTTAAGGGTTAGCTCATAGGTCTGCAGTCAGTGCTGGTGAGGAATTTGTGCCTGTTTAAGGAGTACGCAGCTGCAACTTTTTTTTGGCTTTGCTGAAGGCAGCAGATATCAAAAGAACAAACAGCAGAGCAAGTGGGCTGAAGCAATATATTCTGCACATGTACTGGAATGCTATTATCTGGTATATCAACATCAATATTATTCTGTTTGTGAACACCCAGATTTTTCTCAGCAGAACTTCTGTGCATTCCGACACATGCGCACAAATGAAAATGTTTCTGCACAAGACATAGGTGTTAATGCAAAGCTCTGTGTGCATGTGCTTGGCTTGCAAATCATCAATTAACATTACCCCAGAACTCAAACCGTGGACTTTACAGGCTTGGAAAAATTTCCTTGCCATACCACCTGGTCACACTCATCGTTCCATGGGCGAACTGTACCCAACTCACAAATGCATTTATGCAAAAATTCATAAACATTAATACAAACTTTCACAAGCACTTACATAAAACCTCCCTATTAAACCACTTTAAACGCAACAGTCATGTGATACTACACATTTATACAAAATTCCCTAAGCATTGATGTTGACTAAAATTGTAATATTTTGAAGTTTGAGTATATTAGGTAGGGTTCCATGAGTTGTTGGTTTCAGTGATATTTCTTCTGCATTAGCTGAGTGGTGGATGCAGAAACTCTGCACTAGTGTCTGTTGTAAATCTCTAGTGCAGGGTTTTCCAATGCCAATTTTTAACACGGAGGTTTTGTTCAGTGATGCTGTAAGCAAACGGCAATCAAATGAGCTGTGTGCAAAATTCTGCCCTAAACAAGGAAAGCAAACTGGGATCAGCGCTTTCTATTATGCCGATGATATTGTTCTCCTTCACCACACCTCTCCTTCTCACCCTGATCTCTCCTTACTTAATTCTTGTCTCTCCATGGTCGCTAACTGGTTATCACAAAACTGTCTTCACCTTAATCTCACAAAAACCACTGCTATCTGGTTCTCCCGTGGTGGTTCTCCTCCCTCCCTTGCTCCTTCTTTCTTAGGTTCTCCTATTTCATTGGTCTCCTTTTCGCTACCTTGGCGTTGTTTTCGACTCACACCTGTCTTTTCATGATCACATCTCCCACGTCACCAAAACCTCCTCCTTTTTCTTACGCCAAATTCGTGCTATTCGCCCTTTTCTTACTCCCTCTGCACTTACTACACTACTTCTTTCCCTGGTTATGTCCCGTGTTGACTTTGCTAATTCTCTTTTCCTCGGTCTTTCTAAATCACAACTGCGCAGACTTCAACGTATTCAATATACTGCTGCCTGTATTGCCACTTACTCCTCTATCCGTGATCATGTCTCACCTCTCCTCTCCTGTCTCCATTGGTTGCCTTTACCCTTCTGTTTCCATTACAAACTGCTTACGCTGGTCCATCAAGCCTTCCACACCAACACTCCACAATACCTGGCTGACCTCCTCACTTATCATACTCCCCAGCGCACACCCCGATCATTTCATCTCAACCGCCTCACTCTCCCCTCCCCCTCCTCCGCTCACCTACAGTCCACCCGCTCCTCTGCTTTCTTTTTCACAGCCCCTGCTCTTTGGAATTCTCTTCCTCCCTCCCTTCGGCTTGAACCCCATCACCCCACTTTTAAATGTAATCTGAAAACCCACCTCTTCTCCCTTGCCCTGGACCTTCCCTCCCCTTTTGTGTGATTTCTCTCTTTGCTATTATGTTGTGTTCTTTACCTCCCCCTCTTTTCTTTTTAAGATTGTAACTTCCTTTCTTTTTTTCTGGCTATTGTCTTTTAATTGTTTTATATGGTTTTTATATGTTTTTATACTGTAAACCGCTCTGGTCTTATTGAATGGGCGGTATATCAAATTTTAATAAACATCAAACATCAAGCCAAGCACATGCACACAGAGCTTTGCATTAACACCTATTTCATTGTTTGTTTTATAGTCATTAGGATAACTTAAGAATTTAGTGGGGGACTAAAATTGTAACATTTTGAAGTTTTTCAGTATATCTATTTATTTTTATTAGGTAGGATTTCATTAATCGTTGGTAGCGAGGAAATATCACTACCACACTTAATGGCACTGCAAGTAACATCACCTCAGTAAATGCATCTAACTGCATCATGTTAACAGTAATGAACAGCTCTACTCCATCCCATTCCGTGTTACCAGATAGCAGGTGTCAACTGCTAAAGAGCCACATCAAGCGTTAACATGGCAATTTATATGCGCTAACAGTTAATGCAGCTTAGCAAACAGGCTCATAAGAACATCAGGCATGTCATACTAGGTCAGAACAAGATCCAGCAAGTCCAGTATCCCGTTTCCAACAGCAGCCAAATCAGGTCACAAGTCCCTGTCAGGTTCCCAAAAAAGCAACAAGGAATCTGTGTACCTATCTTCGGGCAAGCAGTGGATTTCCCTGGTCCTCTTTAATAATGAATTATGGACTTTTCCTCCAGGAATTTGTCCAAACCTCTTTTAAACCAAGCTACACTGACAGCTTTTACTATATCTTCTGGTAATAAATTCAAGAGTTTGACTACACGTTGAGTGAAAAGATATTTTCTCCTATTAGTCTTAAATGGGCTATACTGCAGCTTTATTGCATGTCCTCTAGTCTCTACTTTTTGAAGAAGGAGAACACAACTGATCTATGTTTATCCTTTCCACTCCATTCATTATTTTATAGACCTCTATCAAATCTCCTCTCAGCCATCTTTTTTCCAAGTTGAAGAGCCCCAACCACCTAAGCCTTTCCTCATAGGGTATCCTTCCATCCAGTATACCATTTTGGTGGCTCTTCTCTTTACTTTTTCTAATTCTGCTATAACCTTTTTCAGATATGGCAACCAGAATTGCACACAATATTCAAGGTGAGGTTGCATCATGATCTCCAGGAACAAGCAGGAATGTAGTCTTCACATATGGGTATCGTCGGTACCGGAGCCTGCGTGGGAATGCTCCCCAGCATCCAATAGGAAAACTTTTGGGAGCATACCACAGCGCCTGTGTGCTGCCTTCCTGCCTTTCACAACTGTCCCTTCTCCAGTTTTTCATTTTCTGCAGAGCCAACAGGTCGCACATCCTGTCACCGCAGAAAATTCCATTCTTATACTTTTTTGTGGTCGCATCTGCCTTCCCTCGATGCTATACCGGTACCGCCGGTTCTTCTTTTCTTTTAAAAAAGGAGACACAAAACCACCACAACTTAATTTCTGGAGTCTTTCCTTCAGGAACTTTCTTCTGTGGTGCTAGGCGCCATTTTGGGCACTAGGCCCAATTTTTTCCTTAAATATGGAAAAACCTGCTTCGGGTTTTAAAAAAAATGTTCTAAGTGTGGTGGTACCATCTCCGTCACAGACACCCATGAGTAGTGCCTCAAATGTTTAGGTCCTGACCACTCTATTTCAGAGTGCCTCGCCTGTGGAATGATGTCTAAAAGGGGCCGGCAAAACCGGGCTGCTAAACTTAGCACCCTTTTTCCCTCCGATGCGGCGTCCATGGCATCGACGTCCTCCAGGGCTTGATCTTCCTCCCATGGATCTCAGGTAACTAAACATAAATCTAGCCGGTCCTCAAAGGGTAGATCTCCTTCTAAGCATCGAGATGCCTCTGGCGTTGCCCTTGAGGGATCTTCACCGGCAAAATTGCCCCAGCGGGAGGCTTCGACTTCCAAAGCACTAACGGGGCTCCAGGATGTTCGAGGCCTCAACCTCGACAGAACTACTGATGCCATGCTCTGGGGTTCCGGCCGCTTCAACCGGCACTGACACCAAAGCATCGGCAGTGTCGATAGACCAGAGATTTTTGGCTATTGAATGCAGTCTGGCAGCTCTTCTTATGGTGTTGATGCCTCTGAAACCGCTTCAGACACTTCAACCGGTACCGGTACCGGCAGCTATACCACCGGGAACGAGTCATGCGTCTCTATCCGGCATCGACAAGTCGCTACCGGATCACTTCGATACCAACTTTGATCAGTACCGGTACCATGCCTTGCACGATCACTGGGATCGGAAATACTTTGAATCCTTGCATGAGTCTGAAGACTCCGAAGACTCCGCTGATACCAGAGTACTTCTTCCCGAGGATTCCTCTTCTACTCAGTATAGGATGTCTCCGCCAGAGGATATATCCTTTCATGATTTTATCAGAGATGTGGCCCGAGGTCTTTCCATCACAGAGCCTAGGGAAAAAGAATTAGAAATCCTTCAGTACCCTAAAGCTCCCAAGGGGGCAGTTACCTTACCTATTCATGAGATCTTGCATGATCTTATGTTAAGGATGTGGGAAACACCTCTAACCACATCTCCTCATTCTCGAGGACTCAACACCATGTATCGAGTTCCTCCTTGTCCTGGGTTTCAAAAGACTCAATTACCACACCATTCCATGGTGGAGGAATCAGCCATGAGACAGATCAAGAGTGCAAAAAAAAGGCATGCATCTAATCCTCCAGGATGCGAGTGTAGAACTCTGGACGCCTTTGGGCGTCAATCCTTCCAGGCTTCCTGCTAGGATCAGTTCCTATATCTTGTATATGGGGATGTTCCTTAAGGAAGTCACAGGAGACTTAGAGCTTATGGGCCCCTCTTCTTCCTGATGATAAAAGGCAAGATTATCTTGCTCTTGTTAAACATGCTCAGGATATTTCCAAGTTTGTGAATCGTGCAACCTTTGACTGCTTTGAATGCATAAGCAGAACCTCTGTTATTGCCATAGGTGCACGTAGGATTGCCTGGCTCCTGGCATCTGACTTGGAAATCTGGGTACAGGACAATTTGGGAAACATACCTTGCGCAAGAGAGAATCTCTTTGGCAAGAATTGGCAGGAGAAAGCTAATGAGATAGATGCCGACAATATCATTTTGGATAGATTGTCCAAATCCACAGCGGATCCTGCGAGGAAAAAATCCTCTAAGAAATCGTTCTTCAGCAAGAAGACGACGTTTTATCCTTCCTATATCCAGCAGGGACATCGTTTAGGTCAGTCTGCCCAAAAGGGACAGCTACAGCAAAACAGAGTTACTTACCTGTAACGGAGTTCTCCGTGGACAGCAGGATAAGTCAGCCACACCTGGTGACGTCATCCGACGGCACCATGACGGAAGTGCTCTCTAGCTCAGAGCTTCTGAGCATGTGGGTGGTCCCACCTCCCCGGCCCGCCCCTAGCCGGCCAGTGAGTGACTAGCTATGCCCTTGCGGCTAGGTGCGGGGAGCGCAGGCCACCCTCATGCAGGGGAGGTGGGTGGGATCGTGTGGCTGACTTATCCTGCTGTCCACGGAGAACTCCGTTACAGGTAAGTAACTCTGTTTTCTCCTAGGACAAGCAGGATGCGTCAGCCACACCTGGTGTCTCCCAAGCTAAGCATACACGCTGAGGAGAATGAGGGAGGCATGCGTTGAAACAGCAATGGTGTTTATTGAAGAACACGGTAATACAGAATTGCAACTCCTAGGCAAAGTGCCGTGAGAGAAACCATCCCCTTCTGTACAACATGCAGAGGTAGATTTTAACAGTGCAATCAATTGACAGTGCAATGTGACAGACAGTGCAAAACAACAACAGTACCATAACATTTGTGCAATTGCAAGAGGTAGCCCATAACTGTGCAATCAATTTGACAGTGCAATAAAACAAACAGTGCAAAACAACAGTGTGCAAACAGCCAAACAGTGCAAACAGTGTGCAACAGCGTCAGTGTCTGGTTAGCGACTGTTAACAGTAGCTGAAGTCTGGCCTCTCGCTCTCAGCTCAGCCTTGGGTTGGTTCCACAGGGCCCATGCCCAAGTGTGCTGAAGCCGCGGATAGGACAGCTCGGCCAAAGGAGCCGTCGGTCTCTGCGTGGAGGTCAAGGCAGTAGTGCTTCTGGAAGGTTAGCTGAGAGGACCAGGTGGCGGCCTTGCAAATTTCGCTCACCGGAATCTCCTGCGCACAGGCTAGAGAAGCGGCCATAGTGCGGAGCTGGTGCGCACTTGCCCGGTTAGATGGGAGTGCGCCCGCCTTTTGCAGGCAAAAGGCAACGCAGGCAGAGATCCAATGGGAGAGTGTGCGCTTGGTGACAGGTCTCTCTGGTTTGTTCGGGTCGAAGGAGACGAAGAGCTGGGTCCCCAGCCGAATGGCTGACGTCCTGTCGATGTAGATGCGCAGGGCGCGTACGCAATCAAGGGAGTGAAGACGTTGTTCTTCGGGAGATGCGTGTGGGGCTGGGAAGAAGGATGGCAGCTCCACTGTCTGGTTGATGTGAAAAATGGAGGCGACCTTTGGCACAAACCTTGGGGTAAGTCCGAAGGGATGCTCGGTTGTGGTAAAGTTTTGTGTATGGCGGGTGTGCCACTAGGGCCTGCAGCTCGCTCACCCTCCGAGCTGAGGTGATGGCAACGAGGAAAAGAGTCTTCCAGGAAAGATATTTTCCGGCAGCTGTGGACAACGGTTCGAACGGCTCCTGCATGAGCTGTTGCAGGACGACGTTGAGGTCCCACGAGGGTACCGGCTTCTGTACCGGGGGTTGCAGATTTCATAGCCCCCTCATGAAACGCGTCACAATATGAAGAGTGGCTATGGAGCCTGAAATTGGGTCTTCTGGACGCTCGTGCAGAGAGGCAATGGCCACAAGGTGTACCTTGATGGACTGTGGTTTCAAGCCGGATTTGAAGAGGAAGGCGAGATACTGTAAGATAGTGGGTATGGGGCAAGAGGCTGGATGGACTCCGTGGTCCTTGCACCATATACTGAAACGTTTCCACTTCAGACTGTACGCCTTTCGGGTTGACGGTCTCCGGGAAGCCAGGACAATCTGCTGCACATCCGCGGATAGGTGCGAGTCGTTGAAGGTTATCCTTTCAGCCTCCAGGCCGTCAAGGCTAGCGTCTGGAGGTTGGGGTGCCAGGTTCTGCCCTCGTTCTGGGTTAATAGGTCTGGTCTCCGTGGCAGCCGAATTGGAGGTTCTTGAGCGAGCTGCAGCAGTAGCGAGAACCACATCTGTCTTGGCCAATAGGGAGCGATCAGAAACATGTGCGCTTTCTCCTTGATGATGCGCTGTATCGTGGTTGTCATGAGAGGTGTTGGAGGAAAGGCGTATGCCAATTCCCAAGTTCCCCACGGAATGGCAAACGTATCCGAAGCTACTCTCTGCTGCGAGGGGTGCTTGGAGCAGAACAAGGGGCATCTGGTGTTCGCTTCGGTCGCAAAGAGGTGGATCTGGGGAACTCCCCAGCGCTGGAAGAGGTTGCAGGCCACTTCCATGTGCAACATCCACGCGTGAGGTTGCAGCTGTCTGCTGAGTCTGTCCGCTAAGGAGTTCTGATCCCCGGGGAGGTAAGTTGCCTGCAGGACGCAGTTGTTGGCTAGCGCTAAGGCCCATGTCTCGAGGGCTTCCTTGCATAGCGAACGGGATCCCGTGCCCCCTTGCTTGTTTATGTAGAACATGGTCACCTGGTTGTCTGTCTGCACCAAGACTGTCTTCCCCGCCAGGTGCGGCATGAAGGTCTGGAGGGCGTATTTGACAGCTCGGAGTTCGAGAACATTGATGTGGAAGGCTTGCTCCGCTCTGGTCCAGGCTCCCTGCGTGCTGAGATGCAGAAGATGAGCCCCCCATCCCGTGGCGGATGCATCCGTGGTGAGGATGAGTTGATGAATGCTGGGTTGCAGAGACTTGCCCACCGAGAGGTTGGCTGGGTTTGTCCACCAACGGAGGCTCTGGATAACATTGACTGTGACTGGAATGCGGGTACTGAGTGGTTGGGAGAGTTGCTTCCAGTGAGCCCGCAGGTGCCACTGAAGGGTGCGCATATGGAGCCTCGCCCACGGGAGGACCGAAGTTGTCGCAGCCATGTGGCCTAGCAGGCGCAGGGTCTCGCGGGCCGAGGTCTGTTTCGCCGCCGACACTTTCCTGGCCAATTGCACAATGGTACTGATCCGGAGCTGGGGTAGGAAGGCCTTGCAGGCCTTGGTATCGATGATCGCCCCGATGAACTCCGTACGTTGCACTGGTTCCAATCTGGACTTTTCTTTGTTGAGAAGGAATCCCAGTCTGACTAGTAGGCGTACAGTCCTGCGTACGGCCCTGCGGAGCTCGGGGGCAGAATTCGCCGACAGCAGCCAGTCGTCCAGGTAGGGAAAGATGGCGACGCCTTGTTTGCGGAGGTGTGCAGCGGCCACTGCCACGCACTTCGTGAATACTCTGGGTGCTGGGGATAGACCGAAGGGTAGGACTCGATACTGGTAATGGCCTCCCAGTGCTATGAATCTCAGGAACTTCCTGTGAGTGGCGTGAACCGGGATGTGTGAGTAAGCATCTTGTAGATCCAGCGTAGCCATCCAGTCTCCCGCTCTGATGAGGGGAAGGATGGAATTGAGCGAATACATCCTGAACTTTTCCCTCACGATGAAGTTGTTCAGCTTTCAGAGGTCCAGGATGGGATGCAGGCCCCCTGACTTCTTGGGGATAAGGAAGTACCGGGAGTAGAAGCCAGTGTTGGCTTCGCCCTGGGGCACTGGCTCTATCGCCGGGCCAGGAGAAGTTGTTGTAGGAGGTCCGAAAGTGGTTTCTCCAAATGCGGTGGAGGCTGACTGGTGGGTTGCTTGTGCTGCCGTGGAAGGGAGGAGAAGTGCAAGTGGTAGCCCGACTGGACTATCTGAAGGACCCACTTGTCCGTAGTGATCTCCTGCCAGGCCAAGAGGAATTGGGACAGGCGACCCCCAACTGGGGGGCCCGCTGGATCCAGTGCAGGGCCCAGCTCGGCAGGGTAGTCAGGAGGAGGTGTCTTTCCCCGAATGTGGAGGGTTGGTCTGTTTCTGTTTTCATTGGCGCGGTTGCTGCCTCTGAAAGGACGACTTCTGGTAGTTCTGCTTGAATCTGGGCGCCTGCCACTGCCGGTTAGAACCATAATATTGCTTTGAAGAGGAAAAGGGCTTTCGGAAATAGCTCCCTTTCTGTGACCAGGAGGGGCGTTCGAGTCCGTCCGCAGCCCGAGTCTTCAAAGTGGTGCAGTTGTCTTTTAGACCGTTAACCGTGTCGGCGACTTTGTCCCCAAAAAGGGAGTCACCCGAGCAGGGTGCATCCGCAATTCTGTCGTGGGTATTGTCCGAGAGTCCCAACGCACGAAGCCATGCCCAGCGACGGGCAGATATGGCTGTGCCCGCTGTCCGGACGGCCGTATCGAAGGCTGTACTCATCAGGTGCTTGCTGCATTCAGCTAGTTCCTGCATGGAGGTTGTGGCAGATGTACGTGAGTCCTTGGGAAGATCCTGCAGCTGGCTTTTGAGGTCAGCCAGGAGAGCGTCTTGGAATAGGACATGCTGAAATTGATGTGCTGCTATCTTGGCGCTGAGCATGGCTCCTAGAAACACTTTCCTCCCCACGTCGTCCAGCCGCTTGCGGTCACGGCCTGGCGGGTGGTTGGCTTGGGCACGCGCTGACTTAGATCTTTTCAGTGCTGATGCCACCACGATTGACTGGTGGGGTAGCTGAGGCTTGTTGAAGCCTGGTGCCATGTGGACGATGTATTTGCTGTCCAGGCGTCTGGAGCAGGCTTGGCCGGAGGCTGGGGATTGCCAGAGGGCCAGCTGCTTGTCCTTCAACTTGCGGTGGAGGGGAAGAGCCATGGCTGGTCTAGGGCCGTTGAGGTACTTCATGACCTCCGGTTCCTTCTCCTCTGGCGTTTCCTCTGTGGCCAGCCCCAGTTTGGAAACCACTTTCCTAAGGAATTTTGGGTATGTGAGGTCCTCGGGCACTGGTGCCGGTGGATCCTCCATCTCATCAGCTAGGTTCTTGGAGGTGTCAGAACCTGGTCCCAGCTCCTCCGCATCGCTCCCCTCTGAGTCAAGCTGTGCGCTGGGGAAGGAGTCCGCGCTCTGGAGGGCAACAGGCTAGGGAATTGTGGAGAGGGGGACCGCTCTGAGCCAGGCAGGGCCACCGGTGACCTGTGTGTGGGCGCCACCCGCTCCTGGTCCAGCCGCGGGGGGGCAGTCTGTTCCACAAGGCGAGTGAGAAGGTGGAGAATGGCAGAGGAGGTGGACTCTGAAGACCGGCTGCTCCTGTGCCTTCTGCTGCGGTCAGAGCTGGATCTCCTGCTTCTCTTGTGGCTACGGGGTGACCCGCTGAGGGATTCCCGTGCCCCCGACGGAGATCTATGCTTTCTGCGTTTGGCTGTGCTCTTCTTACCCTTACCGCTATCACCGTGCTGACCGAGGGATTCCCTGCCGTCGGAGCGGTGCCCGGAGCATTGATCGCGGCTCCCCTGTCGGCCCTGAGATGCAGAGCGGGAATCGCCGTCTGCGCGGTGCTTGCTGCTCCCGCACCGAAGATCCATCTCTGCGCGGTGTCTGTCCCCCACGCTGCTCCGAATCTCCTCATCAGCACGGGAGAACGACGTGCTGGGCAGGGGGGAGGGCTGTCGGCGCCGATCGCTGGATGAGGCGGGGCAGGAACCGCTGCGGCCAATCAGGGTTGAGCGGGCGTGTCCGGAGGAGGAGCCAGGCGGGGCCACGAGGGCGGCGCCATTTTGAGAGGCTGCAGGGGAACCGCATGGCCGGGAAGAACGGCCTGGGTAGCTGCTTGCAGAGGGGGGGCTTACCCTGAGGATAGAGGCCTCTCCGGAAGCGGGTTGAAGAGAAATGGAAGGAGCGCTTGAACCCCGGTGAGAGAAGGCGGCCGGGGTGGGTGGCGCTTCTCCTGCCTCGGTTCTGGGACGCTTCTCCGAACCAGAGCGCACAGCAGATGTGGATGGTTCATCAGATCCGGGGAAGTCCTTACTTGTGGAATGCTCTGGAGTCCGGTTAGCAGAGGATTTATGCGAGGCCGCAGAGGAGGAGAGTAGATCCTTCAGGGAGTGCTTACGGTGCTTCCTTGCCCTGGGGGACATCCGAGAGCAGCTGGCACAGTTATCCACCTGATGAGAAGTCCCCAGACATTTGATGCAAAGCTGGTGAGTATCTGTAATATTAAATTTTCCTACTGCAGTGTAGACACCTTTTTAAATCCTGGTTTAGGCATGGATAATCGTCTTTTGTTGAAGAGCTTAGAAATCCGTCTTGAGGCAAAGGCGGAAGGAAAGAAACTGGCCGGCTAGGGGCGGGCCGGGGAGGTGGGACCACCCACATGCTCAGAAGCTCTGAGCTAGAGAGCACTTCCGTCATGGCGCCGTCGGATGACGTCACCAGGTGTGGCTGACGCATCCTGCTTGTCCTAGGAGAACCTAGACAAAGGAAGCCAAAAAAGCAGCTAAGCCTCAACCGGCTCAGCAGACTCAGCCTCCACAGGGGCTTTGACTCCTGTCTAGAGAACTTTGCCTTCCTGGCCCTGAACGGACCAGAACCCTCCACCATCCTGGTAAGGTTATGTCATTTTGCCCCCAGATGGTTTCAGATAACAGCAGAAAATTGGACTCTGTCCATTGTGCAAGAGAGGTACAAACTTTATTTCCTCAGCATGCCCCCTCCTACAATAGTAAGACAGTTCAATTCTCAGACCTCTCTCAACGACAGGTTAGGCCAAGAAGTCACAATGCTCCTTGCTCAAGGAGCAATAGGGGTACAGGGTTCTATGCCCCCTATTTCCTCATTCCAAAGAAAACAGGGGGACACAGACCTAGTCTAGACCTCAGAGAATTGAACAAATTTCTGTTCAGAGAGAAGTTCAAAATGATTTCTCTAGGAACTCTGCTGCCATACCTTCGGGGTCAGGATTGGCTTTGTTCTCTAGATCTCAAGGATGCGTACACATGTTCTCATCCATCAAAGTCACAGAAAGTTCCTTTGATTCCTGTTTCAAGGAAGGCACTACCAATACAGGGTTCTTCCTTTTGGCCTGGTTTCTGCACCAAGAGTGTTCACAAAATGCATGGCTATAGTAGCAGCATTTCTCCGCACCCTGGGAATATTCGTCTTTCCTTACTTAGACGACTGGCTCATTCAAGCCCCTTCAGTGCAAGAAGCCAGTTTTGCTCTCTCACACAATGCGCATCCTTCAGTATTTGGGACTTGTCATAAACTTCCCAAAATCCAACCTTGCTCCCACTCAATCCCTAGAATTTATAGGAACTCATCTGGATACCAGCAAGACAAGAGCCTTCCTTCCACAGCCCCGCTGTCTTCGCATTGTACAGTTAGCTTCCCAAGCAGTGCTCAAACCTCATCTAACTGCTCGGGAAATGTTAGTTGCTAGGCCAAATGGCATCCACTGTGCATGTGGTTCCTTATGCTCGCCTCCATATGAAGGCAGCCCAGTGGACCTTATCCACTCAGTAGACTCAGGCGTCAGGTTGCCTGTCAGACAAAATAGCAAAATTCAGATTGTCTTATTTTGTCACTCCAATGGTGGCAGTCACCCAGAAACCTTCTGGTGGGGTCTCCTTTCCAGCAACCCCTACCCCATGCCACTAACAGATGCTTCACAGGTGGGTTGGGGAGCCCACCTGCACGGCCTCTCTACCCAGGGTACCTGGACTCCACAGGAGGCCTATCTTCATAGCAATCGCCTGCAGCTCAGAGCAATCTTCCTTGCTCTTCAAGTGTTTCACACCCAGCTCAGCTACAAGACAGTCCTAGTTCAAACGGACAATCAGGTAGCCATGTTCTATGTGAACAAGCAGGGCGGAACAGGCTCTCTGTCGCTATGCAATGAAGCCTTGCGACTATGGGCCCTCACCAGAGAGCATCAGATTCATCTCCTTGCGGTGTATCTTCCAGGCATATAAACCTCTTGGGCAGAAAACTCAGTCGAGTTCTGCTTCCACACGAATGGTCTCTCCATGCAGACAGGTTGGCCCAAATTATTTTCAAAATTTGGGGAACCCCGGACATAGACCTCTTTGCAAGTCCTTGAATGGCAAACTTCCCCAGTTCTGCTCCAGAATTCCGGCTCGAGGATGTCAAGCCAGGGATGCTTTCCTCCTTTACTGGGGTCAGGACTTCCTGTATGCCTTCCCACCCATTCCCCTAATTCCCAAAACCCTATTCAAGCTTCAGAGAGACAGAGGTCATATGATCCTCATAGCTCCACGTTGGCCACGACAACTGTGGTACCCTCTGCTCCTACATCTCTCTCTAGCTCTGCCTCTGGAGTTAGGATCTGCTGCAGATCTTCTCTCACAAGAGGATGGGTTGCTATGGCATCCCAATCCCCAGTTTCTGCATCTCGGGGCCTGGTTGCTGAAAGCCTAGAACTTCAGGACCTTAACCTTTCCCATCAGGTAAAGGATATCCTTCTTGCTTCCAGGAAACCCTCCACAAGACGCTCTTATGCATTTAAGTGGAAGAGGTTTACCATATGGTGCTCGCAGAAGTGTCTCAACCCTCTTGCAATACCTCTAGACTCAATACTGGAGTATCTCCTTCATTTGTCAAATGCAGAGCTTAAGACCAATTCAGTGAGAGTCCATTTGAGTGCTATTGCAGCTTCTTTCAAGCCTCTAAATGGACAGCCTATTTCCTCTCATCCCCTCATAGCGAGATTTAAGAGAGGCCTTCTTTTGACAAAGCCTCCCATTAAGCCACCACCGGTGGCATGGGACTTGAATCTGGTACTTGGACAGCTCATAAAACCGCCCTTTGAACCATTAGCCACTACCTCTTTGAAATTCCTTTCCTGGAAGGTTATCTTCCTCACTGCAATCACATCAGCACGTCGCATCAGTGAATCACAAGCATTGGTGGCTAATACTCCTTATACAAGGTTCCACCATGATAAGGTAGTTCTTAGGACTCATCCACACTTTATGCCAAAGGTGGTTTCGCCTTTTCATTTAAGCCAAGTGGTTTACCTTCCTGTATTCTTTCTGAGGCCTCACGCCTCCACTGCAGAAAAGAACCTTCATATTTTGGGACTGTAAAAGAGCTTTGGCCTTTTACTTGCAAAGGACAAAGCAACATAGAAGATCCTCTCAACTCTGTTGCTTTTGATCCTAGTCATTTGGGACTTCCAGTCTCCAAAAGGACACTGCTAACTGGATTGCACAGTGTATATCCTTTACCTATGAGAGAGTAAGAACCTTCCTCTTGAAGGCCATGTCACAGCTCACAATGTGAGAGTCATGGCAGCCTCAATGGCTCATCTTCACTCTGTCTATCGATGACATCTGTCGAGCAGCTACTTGGGCTTCGGTACATACCTTCACAGCCAATTACTGCTTAGACAAGAACTCTCGCCAGGATGCCTTGTTTGGTCAGGCTGTTCTTCAACACCTGTTGCAGACTTAATCAACTCCTACCCACCATCCCTGGTAGGATGCCAGAGATCCATGGGGGGAAGTGGAGCCCTTTCAGAAGGACACACATCTTTCTGGGGCCATCTCCCTGGCATCTGCAGCTAGGGAGTCCCCATATGTGAAGACTACATTCCTGCTTGTTCCTGGAGATAGCATACTCACCTGTAACAGGTGATCTCCGGGAACAGCAGGAATTTAGTCTTCACAACCCACCCACCTCCCCTAGGAGTTGTATCTTTCTCTCTTTCTCTCTGCTATAAACTCAACTGGAGAGGGACAGTTGGGAAGGCAGCACGCAGGCGCTGTGGGATGCTCCCAAAAGCTTTCCTATTGGACGCTGGGGAGCTTTCCTGCGCAGGCTCCGTCAGTACCGACGATACCCATATGTGAAGACTAAATTCCTGCTGTTCCCCGAGATCACCTGTTACGGGTGAGTAACTATGCTGAACGATAAGAGGCATTATAATATCCTTGGTTTTATTCTCCATTCCTTTCCTTATGATTTCTAGCATTCTATTTTCTTCCTTGGCTGCCGCTGCACACTGGAAAGAGGTTTTCAACATAACATCCACAATGACACCTAAATCCTTTTCCTGGGTGGTAGCTCTTTCATTCTAAAGGCTAAATATGGGTACACCTCCAAAGTCTTCTGACACAAATATCATAGAATACATTTTTAAACAAACACTTCTCTATAAACCTAAGGACAGACAGAACATGGAAACAAAGCGGTGCTCAAGGTCTCTAAGTTTATATAAACAGTTGCTAGTCTTCCAAAATGCCACCTCTGTAGTAAAAGGCATACATTTAGAGTCTGAAACTGTTCAAGAAAACCTCATCAGGAGAGCAAAGATTAATGACAACTGTATGCTTTGAATGTTCTTATTGATAGATTTTATGAAATAGTTTATAAAGAATGTCCACATTGACCTGGAAACTTAGTGAACAAATACGTAGAATCATATATGCAAACTACCTATAAGTAAAATGTTCCGCAAATGTTAACGTGAATCAGGGGATTCATGAGGCAGTACTTTCAGAAAGAAGTTTAACAGACAGTCCCTTGTTTAACCAAGCACACATACTTTTTTGATTCAACTGTTTACTGATAGTCCAAAGGACAGCTAATCCCAGTTAAGCCACATTCCATGGATCCTTTCAATAAACCCAAATTATGTCAGCTTCTACTAGTTTAGTGTCATTTACTATATATGGAACAGTAAACTCTATTGTACTTTTGAAATAGAAACTGTTTAATTTTAATTTTCTGACTAGAAGGTCAAATAGCAATACTCACTAGCTCAGCCAAAACAAATATTTACTTTTCAGATCTTCCTAGACTAAGAAGCATATATCCTTATTCTGCCTCTCCCAGTTTACAAAATGGCCTTCCCCAAGTTCACTCTTCAGTTGCTGCAAGTCATATCAAATAATGTGATGCCTACACTATGAGCTGAAAAGGGTACGAGGGGTGGGGGAAGCGTATATTAGCCAATGCTCCTTCAGCTTTAAATAATTCAATGGAATAGAAAAACCTGCACAGCCTGCCTATAGGTGGGCTATCCTAAGACTTGGCATGCACTACTCAGTTCAGTGATGGCAAATAAAAAGAAATGTGTATCTAGTTCCTGCGCACTGAACTAATGTTAAATAATGGCCTTGTGCTGCCTCTGAAAACACAGTCACCTTGAGGCTTGCATCCCATCGCAATAACTTGATGCTGCAGACAGCATGCAAATTATTTAGGAAGACCCTTAATTAGACAACAATAACCTGAAAAAATGTTTCCCCCCCCCCATTTGGGCTTGCTGCATGGCAAAAGCTTCACCTTAACTACAAAGAGGGGGGGGGAGGTGCAGCACCCTGAAGTTAGTATTGCATTCATGGCTTTGAGCTCCACTCTAGTCAGCTTACAGTTTAACTATTTTAAAATGCTAACATAAGAGCACTCATACAGCAAAAAGTAGTTGTCTCTTATGCTGTAGGCCAAAATAAGAAATGCATTTTATCCTATATTGATGCCCACTATCATTTACAAAAAAGTGACCTGTGTAGTCTCGAAAGTGGATGACCTACATCTACACAAAGTTCAACAGGTGTAAAATGGCTATTAGAAATGCCTTACAATCCAAGTACTAAATTTTACTTCAGGTTATAACCAAAGGGGCACATTTACTAAAGCACACTACCAGGTAGCACGGGGTTTAGCATGTACTTTGAGCGCTGCGCTAGAAATAGCACGGGGCCATATACTGAAAACCCCACACTATCTTGGTAGCACGCATCTATGCAGTGATTTGGGTGGGGCGGGAGCGTTCCGACAGCAATGCGGCTAGCATGTGCATTAGTGCAGACTACAAGCACCACCTCAATGGGGGGCACTGGTTACACCTGTGGCAGTTTTGCTGCGGTGATGTACACTAAATGCAGGGAGATGGATGTACCTACCCACCCCTGCAGTTAGCTTGCAACCCCATGCATTATCAGCACGGGGCTTAGTAAACATGTCCCAAAGAGTAAGTAGTCTGTCACATTTGATCCCCCACTTTCCTTTCCAGAAACCTTGAGGTGAATTACATAAAAAATGTACATAGTGCCTTTAATAAAGAAATAATAGGTATCTTCTGTCCACTTTATTTATTTTATGGATCAATATCTGAACCAACAGACGGCTAAACCAAAGCCTAAGCAGCGAAAAAAAGTGTTTCATCACTACATCTATTTTTACTAGTAGGGCAAAAGGCACAAATTTAAAAAGTACAAATGTGTCAATACAAAAATTCAATGTGTGGGAAGAGGGTTAGAGAATTGGTGTTATATGCTCATCTAACTAAAGTAAGATTTCCCACTGAACAGACTGGATAAGTCATTTTGGTCTATTTCAATATGTAAAATGAGAGGCACATGGACCTTACACTTTTTCTCAACTTTTGTTGCCTTGGGCAGTACCTTATCCAGCACGGGTATGCTTCTGTGATAAATATTCAGTAGTAGTAGCCCATGCACCAAAGAGGCAGAAAGAAAGGGAGGTGAGAAAGGACGAAATGACCGTTAAGAGTAAAGCTGTGGCTGATCATTAAAGAGTACTTTTCTAGAAACCAGTGAAAAGCTCCTCTGAAGAATGTAGTCCACCAGAAAACGCTTTTTCTCCACTTTTGTTGCCTTGTGCAATACCTTACCTAATACGGGAATGCTTCTAAAGTTTAGCATCAAAATTACTTTCTCACGTTAGGCTATTTAAGTCCCACTTCAGAGATGTTTTAAATTATGCGCCAACTGGAAATATGTAAAAAGGACTATAAATAGCGATTCCCAAATCTATCCTAGATAGTATTCAGAACAAATGTATACCACGTAATCTTGACCTATGTATATAGTTCATTATATAAATAGTTATGCATTTCAACACTTCTCACACTGTTTGATGTAACTAGTTTGTTTATTGTAAACCACCCCTGATCTTCGGAAGGGGCGATATAGAAAAACGTTTCAAATAAAAATAAAATAAACCCCCAGACAGTAAGGCTTTCAGAATATTTACAATAAATATTGTGGTAAGGAAGCCTATCCTGACTTAGGGTAAAGGGAAAAGTGCAGAGTTCACCCTAGTAAAAGGGCCCCTTTTGCAAGGTCAGGGGAACAAAGCCACAACCTCACCTAGGAACCAGAAAACCCCCAGCTGGAACAGGTTTTGTGTTTCCCCTAGTGAAATAAGGGAGAGTGAATACAGACCTAAGGTCCAAGACCCTTACGTCAGTAAGCTCCCTGATTACTCAGGTGCCAGAAGGCAGAGTGATCTCCGTCACCTGGGAAGAGAGGAGGTGGGGCTAGAACCCTGGAGATATAAGCCTATGCTAGATTATAGTAGAGACGAAGGAGAGTGGGTGGAAGGAACGCCAGAAGCAAAGGCAAAGACAAGAAGAGGAGAAAGAGAGAGAGAAGCTGATACAAGCCGAGGCACAGGTACGAGCCTAAGAAGCCTGATTAATGATGAGCAGAGCAGAAGCCTGACTAATGCTGGGCAGTGCAAAGGTGCAGGAGACACTCTCAGCTCTAACGAGAGGCTTTCAGCTGAGCCCAGTGAGCCAGGAGAGTACGAGTCTATGCAGCTAGGAGAGCCTGATGCTGAGCTGAATGAGGAAGACACCCTCATGGATTGCTCTTTGTGCCAAGCCTTAGCCACAGAAGGGTTGAAGGAAAGCCAGCCCTGAGAGAAAGCCCTCCAGAGAAAGGTAACCATAAGAAGCAGGTAGAGGGATTGTAAATTCCCACATGGTAAAGAGGGTGTATTACTAATTAAAGATTTATTTGGATTTTTGGATCAGCAAAGAATATTGTACTTTGCAAAGAAATTGCAAAGAAACTGAACTCTTGAGCCATTCTGTACAGCCTGCTAGCCCAGGGAGCTAAGCTTGGGGGTTACTTTAGGTCAAAATCTCTGAGCAGGCAGGTGGTTTTGGCTGGTCAGAACTGAATGAATGACTCAAAGATAGCTGACATCCTATTATACAAGACCACGGGTACAGCATTAACCCTAGCCAATCCTGATCTGAGCCCGATCTGAGCATGCAGCATGTTAACCTATGAATTACCAGATCATGCAGCAGGCACGATCTTAGTTAGGTACTTTAGGGGGACTCTCAGCAGGAAAGATGGGACTGCAACTGATATACGAGGCAGACGTGTCTCTGTAGTTTCCCGGATTTCCTCTAATTGATCGCTGAACAGTCCCCCGACCTGGAGTGAGCTATAATATCCGGTGAAGTATTAATGCTTAACTTTTCCTTATTATTCTAAAAGGACTCAATCTAATAAAAGCATATTGTATTTACCAAAGTGTCTATGCCTAGTCTGTGAGCTAGTGAGTGACACGGTTAACTCATATTGTATTTGCTAAAATGTCTGTGCCTAGTCAGTGAGCTAGTGAGTGACAGGGATAAAGGAAAAGTGTAAAATTTGGCAATACATAAATGGCGACGAGGGTGGGATGGCCTAAATTATTACATAATGGGTTAGCAGAGTCCTGGGATAATAAGCTTAAGGAAGCAGGGACCCTAGGACGACAGACCTGGGTGTTGTTAATAGCATATAGGAATCAAGCACTGGATAGAGAAAATCCAGGACAGAGAGAGTGTAGATCTGCTTGGCCAGGCATGAAGAATCCCAGACTTCTGCAGCCTCCGCTGAGTTCTCCCAGCTGATGTTACTGGACTGCATGATGCCAGTTTGGTGAAGTATAATTCTTTGTAAATAGCTGCACTCTCTCATAACTCTTTCAGTGAAGTATTACCTGTATTCTTCTGTAATTAAGTGTGTTTAGTTATTTTTCTAATTGCTTTCTAATTATCTTTTCTGACTATTCATGTGTGACTGGGAGAGTTGCTTGCTTTTCTGGATAAGTATCCTTGCTTTGTTTGTGGATAAACTGCACGTCTTCATTAACAAGGTGTGTTAGCCTTTGATGTAGTAAGACATTTGGTACCAGGAGTGAGGTTCGAGAAAAGATAATGTTGAAAAGAAGAGTGAAGAATGCAAATAGTGTAAAAAATGTGAATATTGTAAATATTCAAGGTTGGCATCAGGTGTTCCTGTGGGTCAGGATTAAGTGAGGACTGGGTGTTGGTTTTAAAAGTGAATGTCCTTACATGCTTGCAAAAAATACCTGTTGAAATGCTTTTGTTGCCTGCATATCGTAAGATGCATCAGACAAAACCCAGCAAATTAGATTACAATGTTACAATGCCAGACCCGTTTGACAGATAAATTAGATGCCTATCCTATAGAGTTAGTATTAATTGTTACTTGTTTTTTTTAAGGTCCCTGGTTAAGAGAAACTGATCAGATAGGTATAAAGCACTTGTAAGCTTTGATTTGTTCTGTGTTCAAATGTTTGTTTGTAGTAAAAACTGTTTTTCTTTCATTACTGGCTACTCCAGTAGATTTTAGGGTCCCTGAATGCTGAAGTGACTAGATCAAACAAACAAGGCATGAAACTAAGGAAACTGTTTTTGTTTTTCTTTGACCTCCAAAGTAGAGGTCGAGAGCCCTGACAGGACAATGGGGCATCCTGAGCCAGTTTGCAAATGATTTAAATCCTGAGTAAATAAGAAGGTAATCTTTATCATTAATATGTTATGCATCTATTCTTTGGTCTTTGACTGTATATGCTACCAAGCAAACTTAAAAGTTAAAGGAGGATTTTTATATTGTGGCAAGCACCCCAGAGGGCATAGTTAACCATAAACAGCTATAACTATAGGTTAATTGTTCAGCTACATAGTAATCTGCATTTGCCTGAAGGACACAAGACCTATTGTTTGTTCTACTGTCTGTGTTGAAGATAACATTTCAGATCAGTTTGATACCAGTTTCAGGTTAATTTAAATGTGACAAAGCACAATTTTGAATTCACCTCTTTGCAGTTTCATGTCATTTGAGAATGCCTGTTTCCTGAACTGTAAGATTCAAGATAATTACTTTGCCTTGTTAAGCTTTGTGCCGATGACTGAGGAACAGGACAGTAACATCAGTTTTATTTGTTACAATATTGGATTTTAGGATAAATTCACCTGTTTTCCTGTATTTGAATTTTACGTGTTGGTTTTTATTTCAGTTTCAGTACAGTTCCTGAGAAAATAGATATATGTTGCAGAGAAAACAGATATATGTGGCAGCACTGTGAGATATTAATTTTCTTTAGTTTATACACTTGCACTTATATTACCAAATACACTTGTTGTAGTAGTACATTATGCAGAGGTACAGTACACACACAGCAATTACAAGATGAATAAAATATTAATAAGTTTGCTGAAGTTTTGGACAGAGGCTGATATGAAATTGCTTTGTTCCCAAGCATATAGAGCAAATATAGATTAAAGATGGAACTGAGTTCCCAGAAAATAATGAGAACTTGAGTTGATTGGATAAAACCAAATCTTGCTTGTCAGCAATGATCCAGGAGAGGTTTGAGAAAAAGAATAAGAGAGAGAGCGGCAGAAAGGTGAAGCCACTGCCTAGGCTAAGAAAAGACAAGACATGTGCTGCTTCCAGTGTGATGATCTGGGCTACCAGAATTCTGACTGCTCACGGATTTGGTGTGGTTGTGTGGGAGGAACTCGAGTCTGTTCGAGATCCTGGAGACTGCTATCACTTGGGGCCGGCTGCTGGACACGCTCCCTTCCCTCCGCCATCGGGCAGGCAGCGCTGGGACACCTTACCAGGGAGGACCCTGCCGGGTATATCAGAGCTTCACGGTTTACCCTGTGGATTTGGTGTGGCTGTGTGGGAGGAACTCGGGTCTGTTCGAGATCCTGGAGACTGCTATCACTTGGGGCCGGCTGCTGGACGCGATCCCTTCCCTCCGCCATCAGGCAGGCAGCGCTGGGACACCTTACCAGGGAGGACCCTGCCAGGTATATCTGAGAGCTCCACGGTTTACCCTGCGGATTTGGTGTGGCTGTGTGGGAGGAACTCGGGTCTGTTCGAGATCCTGGAGACTGCTATCACTTGGGGCCGGCTGCTGGACGCGCTCCCTTCCCTCCGCCATAGGGCAGGCAGCGCTGGGACACCTTACCAGGGACCTTCCTTTCCTCCATATATTATAGAGCTCTCTGTGACCGCGGAGCGTGTCCCGAAGGGGCGTGTCCAAAGGGGCAAGACACGCCCCTTTGGCGCCCCTTCGGCGACGGTTCGGCATTGAGAGCTTAGGGGGTTTGTGATCTTGTTTTTGCTTTTTACGCCATGGGGAAACGGAAAGCTAAGGCAGGGGGTAAATCATCTGATGTAGCAGCAGACAAGACGCCTAGTGGTCCTATGGACAAACATCTTGTCCCGCTTCCGGTTGCGCAGTCCTCCCCTGAAGGAGCCTCCCTCAGTTCCAGAGGGCGGTCTCCTTCACCTCCTCTGCCTCCTGTTGGGGTTTCCTTTGTCTCTGTGGGGTCTTCTGATAAGGTGAGTCCAGGTATTGTAAGTGTTGTTTTACCTAAACCGGTTCAGTTAGTCGGGGGTGGAGGTTCCTCTGGACTTCCTAACCTTTCCCCCGACTGAGGTTACTCTGAAAGACCTTTGGGGTGCCCTTAAATCTATAGATGATAAAATGACCTCTACTCTAAATTCCCTATGTATTTTCTCAAGTGAAACAGTTGTTTCTTTAAGGCAACTTGATGATAAAGTGTCTGCTGTGGATGCAGTGTGCGCTAAGATAGAACCTCAGGTCACTTAGTTGCATTCAGCACATGTGGCTGGTATAAAGGATTCTTTGATTTTACATAGTAGAATGGAGGCACTAGAAAATTCTTATCGTTTTCATAATTTACGCTTCTTAAATTTTCCACAAACTCCCCTCTTAGCTCCCAGAATTCTTCTGGATAAGTATTTGAGAGAAGTTTTATATTTGACTGATTCTATTGAGTTTTCACAGATGTATTATATTTCCTCCATGGTTAAAAAAGTTGCCTCAGAGGAAGGAGATTTAGACATAATTGAACCTTCTATTTCTAATTTGACAGCCTTTCTAGAGGACTCCACAGACACTATAAGTACTCGGGCTACTCTTCTAGTGACCTTGAAAACTTTGGATGCTAAACAGATTCTTAAGGCCTTTTTAAATATAAAGCGTCCACGTTTTGTGGTCAGCGGATAAATATTTTTCCGGATGTAGCGCGTAGCACCCAGCTTCGGCGTTGGCTTTTTTTTAGCTCTTAAGCCATGGGTTCTCCAGCTGGGTGCTACTTTTTTTCCTGAGATTTCCCTGCAAATGTGTTGTGAATTATGAAGGCGCTTCATATATGTTTACTGATGTATCCCATTTGGAAAGGTTTATCACAGACAGAAGTCCAGGGTGAGGTTCATAGGGGAGCATAACTGTAGGTTTTTGTTATCCTCCTGATATGAGGACTAGTTAGCCTTTGTTTTCGTAGGATGTATTTTGGTTTTAGTGTAATCCACAGCCGAATCCCAATTATGTGGACTATATCAGTTCTATTGCCTTATATTTTTGGATCTCTTATATGTAAATTTCCTTTCTGATTGTCTTATTTCGTTAGTTGGTTTAAAACTGATTAAAATCTAAGAAAAAAAAAAATTCTGACTGCTCTAAGACTCCTCGAGGACCCACAAGGCCTGAAGAACAGGAACCTTGCATATTTATGCCTCTGAAGAGACATGAATAGGCAGGGGGGGAATAGGCCGAGAAGAACCCAAGGATTGTCATGAGGCCCAGCCACAAATGCTTTGCAATCCAAGAAGAACCTGAAGACGTATCGCTGTGAGGCCCAATCACCAATGCCTTGTACCCTCTTAGATCTCTCACCTCAAAAGGATCTCTTTTTGACACCACAATTAATGAGTAGCTTACATAAATCCTTGTGAACACTGCAATTTTAAAATAAGTCCAACAGCACTCTCACTGAGAACAGTGTATACGATAGATTCTAGTTATACGTGAGAGATATGAGCCATATTTCTTTCTATTGGGATTGATGTTATAAAATGCTGCAAAATAGTTTTATATTGTAAGGATTTTACCCAAATTGTTCCTATTTAGAATGAGCATATGTCCACTTAGCATTGGACCAATTAAGTTGATGGGAAAGGGACACTGTTTACTCATACTGTTATCTTATTGAGAAGAATCTAAATTTATATTCTCTGCCTACCATTTGTTTACACCAATATTAAGTTATTAACAATTGTTTGATATTCTTAGAAGCCTTGCCAAATAAGGATACATAAGTATGGTATAAAAAACATGCAAAGGACCTATGTACGTAGTTGGTGGAATGATGCAGGTGATGAAAAAGTGTTGTGAAAAAGTGTTGTGAAAAAGTGTTGTGAAAAAGTGTTGTGAAAAAGTGTTGTGAAAAAGTGTTGTGAAAAAGTGTTGTGAAAAAGTGTTGTGAAAAAGTGTTGTGAAAAAGTGTTGTGAGGGATGAAGTGGAATATTAAAGGAGAAACTGTGATAGACAATAAACTGATGAAGGTAATTTGAAGTGACATATCTGCCCAATGAATATGTAAACAAAAAATTATGAGCACTTTATTCAACTATGCCGTCTCCAGAAGCTTCAATTCAGGAAGTCATACTCAACAATTGGAAATAGATACTTGGAGACAGGCTAGGTGCACCTTGCACCCCGATGAGCTTTGGAAAACCCACACTGGCCATGTGGTACTTCCGGATGCTTTCTTGCCTCACTTTTCCTCTGTATGTCCTGGCCAGGTATGCAGAGGCAAAGGGGGATGATTTGGTGACAAATTCTCACACAATTGGGTATAATTCTAAAACTTGCCAAAATTGCAGAACACGTGTGTGCAGCTTGTCTGATCTGAAAACATGTAAAGGTCAGTCAAGAGCATAATGGAATATTTCCTACAAGCAAATGAATTTCCAGTGATAGAGAGACAAGGAGTTAATCAAACTGCGAGATAAGATTGACACCATACGAGATAGTTACTGGTAGACCACTGAAAGTTTATAAAGCAATATTTATTATTTATAGGATATGATCTTAGTAAATATAGATGAAATTAAGTTTATCTTATTGTGAAATCTAATCTAGAATATTTAGTCTTTTCATTTAATATTGGTGCTGCTCTTCTGAATGAGGCCTGGAGCCATGTCACCAATTACAATCCAGAGAGTCCAGCAGAGGAAATTGGCCAGAGTCCAGATGGAGCAGACCATCCCGAGAAATCCGAACTACACACCACAGAAATGTGTGAGGGAGTCCCTATCTGCATCAGTGTGTCACAATGAAAGAAAGGCCAAGATGTCCACCTCCGAGAATGAGAGGTTCAACTTTTGAGAGAGGCCAAGCTTGAACTTCAGAGAAAGGTGAAATACACTACGAAGTCCTGAAGAACTGCTGAGAAGCAGGCCCAAATTATCTGAAAATGGACTTTTGTGAATGGCTTTTTTTTTCTTATGTATTGTTATTGTTTCCTTGGAAAGTAACTGTAATTCTAGTATCTCAGATTTTTTTCTGCTGAACATCATGTGCCCAAGTGCTTATGTCACCTGTTCCCCAGATCTTAGTTATTGCTGTGGTTTCTCTTTCTCCTGCTCATACTGCTTTTTGAACCCAAGGGTGGTCAATAATGTAAAATATGAAAGACCAGATTCATAGCAGGTGGAGGGAGAAGTAGCTGTAATATGATTGAGGTTGTTAGTCCCTCACCACTTGCTCCACTACCCTCAATATATAACTGGTAGATCGAAGTCCATGGGGCAGATGTACAGTGGAAAATGTTCTGAATGTGCAGGTGAAATGAGTCCCCCACTGCATGGGGAACTGATAAAGGTGGCTGAGACCTACAAGCCATTTGGCTTTGGCAATTGTAATGCCGGTGGGAATGGGAAAATATCACCTAATTTACACTGAGACTTCTTGTCCCCTCAAGCATTTACCTTAATGCTATCCACTATGTTTTATTTCTAAATGAATTACAAAGGCGATTCAGCCATTGCTTACGTACAATATCCTTGTTGATCCATGGGTGGAATGTATTACTAATTAAAGATTTATTTGGATTTTTGGATCAGCAAAGAATATTGTACTTTGCAAAGAAATTGAACTCTTGAGCCATTCTGTACAGCCTGCTAGCCCAGGGAGCTGAGCTTGGGGGTTACTTTAGGTCAAAATCTCTGAGCAGGCAGGCGGTTTTGGCTGGTCAGAACTGAATGAATGACTCAAAGATAGCTGACACCCTATTATACAAGACCACGGGTACAGCATTAACCCTAGCCAATCCTGATCTGAGCATGCAGCATGTTAACCTATGAATTACCAGATCATGCAGCAGGCACGATCTTAGTTAGGTACTTTAGGGGGACTCTCAGCAGGAAAGATGGGACTGCAACTGATATACGAGGCAGACGTGTCTCTGTAGTTTCCCGGATTTCCTCTAAGTGATCGCTGAACAGTCCCCCGACCTGGAGTGAGCTATAATATCCGGTGAAGTATTAATGCTTAACTTTTCCTTATTATTCTAAAAGGACTCAATCTAATAAAAGCATATTGTATTTACCAAAGTGTCTATGCCTAGTCTGTGAGCTAGTGAGTGACAGGGTTAACTCATATTGTATTTGCTAAAATGTCTGTGCCTAGTCAGTGACAGGGATAAAGGAAAAGCGTAAAATTTGGCAATACAGAGGGGACGTTTTTCTAAGACGTAAGAACAAGCTGGAGTTGTGAATTGTGCTTGTTAACCACCTGCTACCTGCGAGGTGAGACGGCAAGAAGCCAAAATTAACTGTGAGGAAAAAGCTCTCTTTTTACTCTTGAATTTTCCTGAGAAACCTGAATAGAACTTTGCTTGCACTTTGAAAGTTTGTTCCTGTTTGGAGTTTTTGTTTTGTGCTTGTAAATTGGAAAACAGCCTGGAAAGGTTTGAGACTGGAAAAGAAGGCAAACAACACAGAAGAAAGCCTGTTTTGTTTTTGTTATGCTTTAACCAGCAAAGGCTATAGAAAGCTGGTAGCCTTGCTGTTAAAAGGCTATGTTTTTCTGAGCTGAATACTTTAAGCTGTCAATTTGGTTTTGGGTTTTGTTTTGCTTATAACCTGTTGTACTTTGAAGAAGTATGCCTAAATGTGGTATTTATGAACCTCTTTTTTGTGCTCAATAAATTTGTCACTGCCTTACCCAAGGAGCCCAACTACAGCTTTCTACCCGAAGCCCATATATATTGCTATTAAACTACATTTCCCAGAAAGCATTGCGGGGAACATTCCTTATACAACCACGCCCCTCTAAGCTGGAGGCGAGTGGTGAGGGCGTGACAATAATCATGAAATAGTAGATGCAAATCTTCATTGAATGTTATTTACTGTGGGGATCCTTAAAACCCAACTGAATGTTAAGGACCCCTTCAGGACAGGTTTGGGAACTGCCGGTCTATGCACATATGCCAACTTTATAGGAAAAGCTGAGTCTCACAACAAAGTACTGTATCTTACCAGGATTTGTTTTTCTCTTACTGAACCTGTGATGTGAAGCTTTGACCATAATGTTGCCAGTGTTTTATCCTTGGTATGAATACTTATAAGAAATTATTACCCCTTCTTTTATGGTTAAGAGGAGTGGGGGACCTGTCTGAGCTCGACACTCCCCATTTCTTTTTAATGCCCGAAAAAATGGAAGGGGGGTTAAGATGGGGTGACATTTTTCATTATCTTTCAGGAATGGTACGCCCCTTCTTTGGGTCCAAAAGTACAATAAGTCCAATAAAAAGTATCAACATATTTTTGTAAATCGTTGATCATTATTTTCCATGCGTTCAAGTGGACTGGCTAACAGGCTAACCACACTACTGCGAGAGCGATCCATTTACCGAACGTAAGGCAAACCGCTCATTAGTGTCACCACCACCGTCAAGAACGCCCAAGACGGCCACCAACAATCATCAATATACTACCGAACTTTAAAGACGTACAAAATAACACCTCGTAGAGCACATCAAATCCCCAATCCGTCAGGAAAACCATCGACCCCGCCTTTCCCATGGACTCGGCCGAAGCAACACGTTTTCGGAGTAACGCGCCAGCGCAGCGCACATTCCACAGCGAGCGACGAGCAACTGCGCGCCCGGGGGAGGCGCCTTCGCCTTTACGCTCGTTAGCAGCGCGTATTCTCGCCCCAGTATCCTGCAGACCGCGGCTCCAGAAGCGGGGGGCGGTTTATCTTTGCCGCCCCCCCGAACTAACGGAGATTAGGAAGCCAGTCCGGCGAGAGGGAGCCCCGTGCCACCAGAGGGCTCGGTCCGCTTACCGTTGTCCGCGCCGGCACTGAAGGGAAGGGCGAGAAGCAGAAGGGCGAAGCAGCACCTGCAGAGCGGCGCCGGGAAGGCTGGGGCAGAGCCGCCGACACACAGCTTCTTGCGGGCCGCCATGTTAGTGACGGGACGTCGAAGTTGCTAAGCGCGACATCAAGGGCGGCCACGTGACCCAGCGCGAGCCCGGAGGGACGGGGGCTTCGTGATTGGATGAGAGTTCGGGCGGGGCGGGGCGATGGGACCCTCCTACTCGCCCGTATTCGAGCCGAGCAGCCGAGCAGGGATAGTGACCTTGGGGCGCTGCACGGAAAAGCTCTTCCGAACATGCAACTGTGCCGCCGGTAGGCTAGGACCACGCCACCCAGCGGCAAGCAAAGCAGGGTCGGGTCTGCTTAGTACTTGGAGGGAGACACTATGGGGAAAAAACCTCTGGGACTCTACGTCCCCTCACATCTTGCCAAAGAACACAGAGGGACTAGTCACAATTATCCGTAGTGTCACTAGGAGTAGGCACAGGACTGACCCATCCACTAGGCAACTGCCTAGGGCAGCTGACCCATTTGGGCGTCTTTGTGCAGCTGCTCTGTTGCCTGCAACAGGTCATGTGATTTGGCTCACATGACTTACTGCTTCTGATCCCCCTCCGAGGCACCTTACTGCCACTTGTCTCCCCCCCCCCCCCCGACGGAATCAGAGGCAGCTGAGCAGGGGGTAGGGGGGCAGGGGTTTCTGTCTAGGGCAGCAGAAACCCTTGGACTGGCCCTGATTAGGCATCAGCTCCACAGCTGTGCCATAACTGCATTACCAGCCACTACTGACTAAACAGTACATTCCTTATCGTCCCTCCAGTCTAGTCTTGGACCTTTGGAGTTAAGCACCTCCTCCCGCAGCTTTGGAGAATGAGCACTCAACTCTTTTGGTGGCTCCGGTATAAATAGGCCAGGACCCACCTCCTCGCTCCAGTAAGCTCAGT
This sequence comes from Ichthyophis bannanicus, assembly GCA_033557465.1. Taxonomy (NCBI): domain Eukaryota; kingdom Metazoa; phylum Chordata; class Amphibia; order Gymnophiona; family Ichthyophiidae; genus Ichthyophis; species Ichthyophis bannanicus. The sequence continues at coordinate 38,191,981 of CM066050.1, read as the reverse complement.
CTCCAAAGCAGCTGAAGGAGTAATGACCCTAGGAGGTTCAGGACTCACTGGAGGAATGAATAAGGAGAGTTAGTTTAGTATAATTCATTGTTTGGGGGGGAAAAAAGGATAGGAAGTGAGCTACAGTCTCTATTCTTCAGTGTGTGAGGACAGTGTCAGCCTGCCTGGGAGATTTCGGCTGCAGGGGCTGCCTTCTCACTCCTCCTCCCTTCCCCCCTCCCTCTACCCTACCTGCAGATCGGTGGTTGCAGATCGGTGCAGAGCAACGGAGGAGGATTATGGCTCCCGAACCCACCGCGTGGGTGAGGAGGCGGCTAAATGGCAAACGGCGGTGAGAGTGGCAATTCGGAAGCCGGGGATCACGTCGGCGATTTCAATGGCGCCGTCTCAGCCGGAGTCTCGCTCCCTCTCACTGGCTCGCTGGTGCTCTTCCTGACGCTGATGCCGCTGACAGGCAGAGCGCAGTGGAATTGAGCAGGACAGAAGTTTCGTTGCAGTCGAGCAGGCTGACAAGGTAAGCGCCGCGCAGGCAGCAGCTGAGTGGGCAGTCAGGTGTGCAGTGGAGCGCGGGGTAGTTTCGGGCCCGTTTAGGCTGCAGCCACATGGGGAAAAGCACGGGAGCCGTTGCAGTAGCGTCGCGCCGGTCTCAGTTAGGATTTTAGCTGCGATTCATAGGAGCTAGGGGTGAGAAAGTTTATTTTATTTTTGGGTTCTTTTGAGTGCAAGGTCTGGCTGACAGGCATGCTTTCCAAGCAGTTGTGTTTGCTGTGTGGGGCAAGGAAGGGGTCTCTGTCGGAGGCCGGTGTGTGCAGGGGATGTGTGCAAGAAGCGGCCTCAGCGGATATAACCACGGAAGATGGAGGGGAGAGCCAAAAGGGGCAACCTTCTGGCCTCTCTGATCCGCTTTCTTCTTCAGAACCCCCTCTGGAGCCAGTAGCAGGACTGTCCACGGCGCCAGACATTCCCTCTTCCCCAGCTCTAGTACAGGGGGGACTGGCAACAATTTTCTCTAAGGAATTCGTAGCCCTGCTGCAGCAAGCCCTCAGGGGAGGTGCGTGTGCCGGCAGGGGCAGTAGAGGGCGAAATGGAGGGAAAACGCCCAGGATCTCAGCTAGACACGGGAGCAGGCTGCGCCCCTGCTAAGAAGCCGAGTCTGCTGAGTGACAGGACAGAACGGACAGGCGAGATGGAGGAGCAGTCAGATAATATGGAGGAGTCAGAGATCGAAGAGGAGTTGGAGGAAGGTGAGCTCACAGAGCAGGAGGATCAGGCGAGAGTGGTGAGAGTTTTTCGGCAGGAAGAGTTGCCAGTGCTTATCACGGAAACGCTGAGGGCACTTAACATGCCGGTGTCGGGTCCGGCGGAGGATTCTACGTTAGAGGACCCGTTATTGCAGGCAGTTCGCAGGTCCCAGAAAGTTTTCCCAGTGCATAGAGTGTTTAGGGAAATGATTCAAGAGGAATGGGACATGCCAGAGTCTGGGATGAAGGGGTCGAGAGTAATGGCTCGTCTTTATTCTTTGGCGGACCAGGATAAGGATCTTTTTAAGTCTCCTAAGGCAGATGCAGCGGTGGCGGCCGTCACCAAAAAGATGACCATACCAGTAGAAGGTAGTGCAGCCCTTAAAGATGCCCAGGATAGGCGGTCAGACACCTTGTTGAAGCAGGTGTTTGATGTCAATGCCCTCTCCATGCAGGCTTCTATTTGTGGGGCAGGGGTGTCGAGGGCCTGTCTTCGCTGGTGCCAGAGAATTAGTGGCACACAGAGGACATGGCCAAAGAGACTGCCCGGTTGGAGACAGGGGCGGCTTATTTGGTGGATATTCAGTATGATCTTATTCGAGGCCTATCCAGAAGTATGGCGTCAGTGACAGCAGCACGGAGGTGTTTGTGGCTCCGTAACTGGGCTGCGGATGGTTCCTCTAAGGCAAGGCTGAGTAAGCTGCCCTTCAGGGGCAAGCTCCTGTTTGGAGAGGATTTGGATAAGTTGGTGAAGGATCTCGGAGAGTCTAAGGGCGGAAGGTTACCGGAGGATAAACAGAAACCTGGACGTGCCCTGGGGACGACGAAGAATCAGCAGAGGGAGTTCCGGCGGTTTCGCTGTCTAAGGTTTGGTCAGTTTCAGTGGGGACATTCGGCTTACAGGTCCCAGGGGTTTCTGGGGTTCAGAGGAGCAGGAAGAGGGTTTGGGGCTTCCTCATCCTCGACCTTCAAGAAGCCTCAGTGAAATGAGGGGAATCCAGGCGGGGTTGATACCCGTAGGGGGGCGGTTAAGGGAGTTCTATCCTGCCTGGATCCGGGTTACATCAGACCAGTGGGTGTTGGAGGTCATTCGCAAGGGTTATGCCCTGGAGTTTCAGCGCCCAGTGGTCTGCAAGATTCTGTCAAAGCGCCTGGCGGTACAAGAGACTTTAGAAAGGCTTCTGGCTCTCAGGGCGGTGGTGCCGGAAGACCAGTGCAGTTGCAGTTGATACTCCATATACTTCGTGGTCCCAAAGAAAGAGGGTACCTTTTGGCCGATTCTAGATCTCAAAAGGGTGAACCGGTGCCTCAGGATGTCTCATTTTCGCATGGAGACCCTGAGATCGGTCATAGTAGCGGTAAGGCAGGGGGAGTTTCTCATGTCTTTGGACCTGACGGAAGCCTATCTTCACATATCAATTCGCAGAGAGCATCAATGGTTTCTGCGCTTCGCGGTCCCTATGGGACATTTTCAGTTCCAGGCGTTGCCGTTCGGGTTGGCAACAGCTCCGCGAACCTTCACCAAGGTGATGGTGGTGGCGACGGCGGCATTGCGCAAAGAGGGAGTGTTGGTGCATCCTTACCCGGACGATTGGTTGATCCGAGCTAAGTCAGAAAGAGAAAGCGAGGAGGCTACCCACCGGGTGGTTCAGTTTCTGCAGAGTCTAGGCTGGGTAGTCAATGCAGAGAAGAGCAGGCTAAAGCCTTCGCAGGAGTTAGAGTATTTGGGAGCCCGCTTCGACATGAGAGCAGGGAAAGTCTTTCTTCCGCTCCTCAGAGCGCAGGGGCTCTGGGAGCTCATCCACTCCTTTCTAAAAAGGGGGGCTCCTATGGCGTGGCACTATCTGCAACTGTTAGGAAAGATGGCGGCGACACTCGAGGTCGTATCATGGGCCAGATCCCACATGAGACCGTTACAGAGGGCCTTACTCAGAAGATGGTCTCATCAGTCAGATCGGTTGACACAGAGGTTGCCTTGCCCGCAAGAGACAAGGGAGGCCCTTCTGTGGTGGCTCGAGCCGGGAAATCTGCAAAGGGGAATGCCTTTGGAGTTGCCGAGCAGGGTACCTCTGACGACAGATGCCAGTCTGTTCGGATGGGGGGCACACTTCAAAGGACAGTTCGCGCAGGGCCAGTGGACGGAGATGGAAAAGGAGTGGTCCATCAACAGGTTGGAACTGAGGGCGGTGAAGTTAGCGCTGTGGGCCTTACAGCACAGGCTGCAGGGGAAAGCAATCAGGGTGCTGTCAGACAATGCCACAGCTGTGGCCTATATCAATCGGCAAGGAGGCACCAGCAGCATAGCTCTGGAGGCCGAGGCAGGGGAGCTCTTTGGCTGGGCCGAGGAACATCTGGAAGCATTGTCAGCAGCTCATGTAGCAGGAGTGGACAATGTGACGGCAGATTTCATGAGTCGCGTAAAAGTGGATCCCGGTTCTCCATCAAGAGGTGTTTGACTTTCTGTTGCGTCGATGGGGGACGCCGGTGATGGATCTCATGGCGACGTTCGAGTCCACGAAGGCCGCAAGGTTTTACAGCAGAAGGCGAGAAAGGATGTCGGAAGGCTTGGATGCCTTGATGCAGGTTTGGCCGACGGAGCAGCTGCTGTACGTGTTTCCACCCTGGGTGTTGATAGGGCGGGTGCTGCAGCGGATAGAGCGGCACAAAGGTCAGGTAATCTAATTGCTCTGGATTGGCCTCGAAGGCCGTGGTATGCGGACTTGATGCGGCTCCTAGTGGGGCGGCCATGGCGGCTGCCGAACAGAAGAGATCTGTTAGTGCAGGGGCCGTTTGAATATGCCTCAGGTGGCTCGATTCTCGCTTACGGCTTGGCTCTTGAAAGGGCGAGGTTGAAGGCGAAGCGTTACTCGCCACAGGTCATTTCTACCCTGTTGAGGTCCAGGCGTCATTCTACCTCGGTGGCGTATGTTAGAGTATGGCGGCTGTTTGAGTCTTGGTGTGAAGGTGAAAGAGCACCGGCCTTGAAGGCATCTGTTCCGCAAGTTCTGTCTTTCTTGCAAGCTGGTTTCGATAAGGGCTTGGTGGCTGCCTCCCTACAAGTTCAGCTGGCAGCGCTGTCCTGTTTTCGGGGAAAAGTACAAGACGTGAGCCTCGGGACTCATCCGGATGTGAAGCATTTTTTTGAGAGCGGCGTTGCTTTTGAGACCTCCATGCAGGGCAGCGGTGCCTGCGTGGGATCTCAATTTGGTGTTGGAGGTGTTAGTGTGGGAGCCGTTTGAGCCTTTGAATGCGGCTACGTTAAAGGATCTCACCCTCAAAGTGGTCTTTTTGGTGGCGATTTGTTCGGCTAGAAGGATTTCGGAGTTGCAGGCTTTGTCGTGTAGTGAGCCTTTCTTGTCCTTTCGGGGCACAAAGGTAGTCTTGAGGACGGTACCCTCCTTCTTGCCTAAGGTGGTGTCGGCATTTCACTTGAATCAGGTAGTAGTCTTGCCAGTTTTCGATCTCCATGACAAGAAGGGGCCTGGATGACGGCTACATAGGCTGGATGTAGGGCGTGTGTTGTGAAAGTATTTGCAGAGTACGGCTCCCTTCCGCAAGTTGGAAAGATTGGTTGTGTTTGGGGGGCCGAGACAAGGTGAGGCGGTGTCAGTCTTCTATTGCAAGATGGTTGAAGGAGACTATTGCGTCGGCTTATATGTTAAAAGGGAAGGTGGTGCCGGTGGGGCTGAGGGCTCATTCGACTAGGGCATAAGCAGCTTCTTGGGTGGAGTTCAGCCTCGTGCCGGCGGTGGAAATTTGTAAGGCGGCGACGTGGTGTTCGCTGTATTCGTTTGTGAAGCATTACTGGTTGGATGTTCAGGCGGAAAGGGATTCTTGTTTTGGATCAGCGGTGCTTCAGGCTGGTTTTAGCAGGTCCCTCCCAGTGATTGCTTTACTGTTCTGTTACATCTCCAAAGGTCCAGGACTAGACTGGAGGGACGATAAGGAAGATGGAATTAGACTTACTTGCTAATTTATTTATTTATTTATTTACAGTTTCTTTTATACCGCGCTATTTGACATCAGTGCGGTTTACAATGAACATAAAACTACACGTCTCAAAAATTGATCTGTGCTTACAATGAACAGGACAATAAACTGGGTAATACATTAAACAGGTTTCATGAACAGTGAAAACAGAGAACATGAGAACTATGTACAAAGCAACTATGTACAAAGCAACTAAATGCAGCTATATGTAGAGCTTAAATGAATCTAGGTAATTTCTTGATGAGAGGAGGTGCAAGGTGAGGTTGCAGTTCTACGGATTAAGACAATGGAGTGCATGGGTTTAATGTGTTGGCCTGGGGTGTAGGGGTGGGTTGGTATGGGGGGGTGTCTGAAACATCGTAGTGCTGCAAGAACAGGTGATGCTTCAGTGCCTTCCTGAACTGGGAGAGGTCACTGATGGTTCTGATGCCTGATGGTAGGGCGTTCCAACATGATGGTGCAAAGTAAGAGAAGGCTCTGGATCTAGTGACTTGAGAGCATTTCGTGATTGCCTTAGGTAGTACTAGAGAGTTGGAGGCAGTCGATCTCCTTGCTCGATTAGGGGGTGTAATTGATATCAGGTTGGTGATAGTAGATGCGGAGTTGTTATTGATCGCTTTGTGAGTCATAGTTAGGATCTTGAAAGAGATCCTAGATTGTATAGGCAGCCAATGTAACTGTTTCAGTATTGGAGTGATGTGGGTTCTCTTGGAGGCTCCATAAAGGATTCTTGCAGCTGAGTTCATTGCCAATTGTAAGGGGTTAATTGTGCTCTTTGGTAGGCCATGTAGGATCGCATTGGCGTAGTCCAGGTGAGGCATTATTAAGGCCTGAAAGACTGATCGAAAGTCATCTGGTTCTAGCAGCTGACGCAGATGACGAAGGGTCTGGATTTTATGATAGACAGATTTTGCTACGTTGCTGATATGAGCCTTCATATTGAGTTGTTGATCGAGCGTAACCCCTAGGTATCTCACTGTAGTCTTGCAGAGGAGTTCAGCGTCACGCACCTTGATGGACGTTGGTGAGGTAAATGCAGGGTTTCTGGTCACGAAGAGGACTTCTGTCTTTTTTAAATTTGTCGTAAGCATTTGTGCATTTAGCCAGTCTGTGACTGCGTCAAAGCACTTGATTAGTGGGGAGAGGTCCAGGAGTTCTGTCGAGAATGGCATATACATCAGGACATCATCAGCATAGACCAGGCAGTTGATGTTAAAAGAGTGGATGAGGTCACAGATAGGCTGCATATAAACGTTGAACAGTAAGGCGGAAAGGGAGGAGCCTTGTTGTTCCTTGAGGAACTCCAGTCTAGTCCTGTATCCCTCCCTGGTATTGATCTGCAACTGTGGCCTGAAGCAGAAGACTCTGTCGTGAGTAAGCGGCGAGCACAGCTTAGCAGGTTGCGGTGCAAGAGGGGAGGTGAGCGGTAAGTTGTCAGAGGATTAAAGTCTGACCTGGGGGGGTCCTCAGTAGGAGGTGAGGCTAGCCCCAGCAGCGCAAAGAGAAAATACCTATTTCAGAATAGGGTTCTTTCAGGAGGTGCTGTTCAGAGGCACTTCTGAAGTGTTAATTTGTTTAGAGTAGTGGTGGTTGTTCTTAATTACTTAGTTATTGCTCTCGTGAGTCTGCTTTGTCAATAGGTTACTGGAGCGAGGAGGCGGATCCTGGCCTATTTATACCAGAGTCACCAAAAGAGTGACGTGCTCAGTCTCCAAAGCTGCAGGAGGAGGTGCTTAACTCCAAAGGTGCAGGACTAAACTGGAGTTCCTCAAGGAACAACAATTAGCAGGTAAGTCTAATTCCATCTTTGAACACAGTGGCAGCACCATAATTTCTGCCGCTCTAGGTAGATCCTCCGAACTGCCCCTCCCCCCAAACCACCTTGCACTGAAACAGTGGTGGCTGAATTGCTGTTTCAGCACAGTGTTGGTCCTTAAAGTGCCAACATGCATGCACACTAACAGCCTGCCACTCCTGCCCCCCCATGCTACTTTCTTGGAGGACACGTCAGGACTGCGTGCATGTGCGTGTGTGTTTTTCAAGCCTACCACAGCACTGAAGCAGCAGTTCAGCTGCCACTTCCCAGGGGGTAGGGTTATTTATTTATTTTTATTTATTTGTGTGTACTTATATACCGCCTTTCTCATCAAAGCGGTTTACAAAGAACTCAAAAATTGCATTTTAACATATATGCATCACATAGAACGATGAAATAGTGTGCGTCATAGTGGCAATGTGATGCCACCTACCAGGGTCTACTGCCTGGTGGACGGACTGGCCCTGGTTGAACCCACCTGACAAGAAAGGACTCTTGAGACTTTGGTTTCTTAATGCCCTGCCCTACCACCTTCTGATCTGTAATACATTAATTCCCCCTTTTGCAATCTACTTATATTTTCTGACAAATATCCTCCAGATCTAGGTTATACTATCTTAAATCAGATCCAGAGAGGATCCAGTTTTTACCGCTTTAGCAGCAGGGATTTAAGTGGGGATCTGCACGATTAGCCCCTGTAGTGGTAGACTCAAGTTAGATCCAGGGGATCCAGGCCAGGTTTCTTTTCCAGTAGTGAAAGATAAGTAAGAGCCGGATCCGCAGGATCTAGCTTGAGTCTTTCACTACTGGAAAAGACTGTTTGGTGCTGCACACGAGCACTGCCGGAGGCTTTTGCCACTGTAGATGCATTGACTCTTCTTTCTCCCTCCCCTACCGTGATCTGGAGGATCCAGATCCCCTGGATCTCAGTAATGGAGGCAGAAACAATACGGAGTCAATGCATCCTGTCTCTTGGATGTGTCTGTACGGCACTGCGTACGCCATAGCACTAATAAGTAGTGGCATTTGTAGCGGCAGTGCCAGGCAGGTTCCTTTTCCAGAGGTGAAAGACTCATAAAAGTTCTGGCTCTGGATCCGGAACCGTATTGCCCAGATTTAACTAGAGTTTTTCACTGCTGGAAAACAAACCTGGCCTGCATCTAAATTCCGTATAATGTTGCAGGGGCAAATCAGACTAATTCTTATTTAAATCCCAAGCGATCCAATTTAAGGTAGTATAACCGAGATCCGGATGATCTGGTTTTTACTGTGCACAGCTCCCAAAAAGCTAGTCATGAAAAGCAATTAGCTAGTGAAATAAAAGTGCCATCCTATCTTATTTGTATTAATCTTCTTAAGATGGATCCTGTAAATTTTGTTTACTAAACTATTTTCTAATATTTCTGAGAAACATGGGATGAAGATAATTTAATTTAAGATACCAGCTCCTGTCATCTGGAATTCTCCTCCCCAACAGTTACACAAGAAGACAGACTTTAAACTTTTTAGTGAAGCTGATGACACATTTATTTGTAAAGGCTTTTTTGTTTTTATTTTTTTAGAGGGGGGATAGTGAATTATAAATATTGAATGTGCTGTTAATTTTTAATATATATTTTTTTGCTTCTATGTTATTTTATTTGTTTAATGTGCACCACAAAGTGTTATAGAACAAGTAATTAAAAAAATGCTTAATTGTACCTGAAAGTAACTCATCTTGGACTTCTGAGAAAGACGTGAGTTAAATCCAGCTCCCTTTCCCATTACATGGCTTTGACCCAGATTTGTTTACCTGGAAATGCTCTGGTTTGACCAGGAGACTTGGGGAATTTAATTAAATCTCAGATGTCTAGAGACATATGGGGACTCTCCAAATGCTCTCGCTTCCCCTCGCATTCCCTGCAGGTTGCCTAAGACAGGGAGAAACAATGGGAGGGAAGGGGCTGGAGTAGGGATCAGAGCAGCTCTTTCCCTATCTGATGTCTCCAGACTCACTCTTGCCCTCCCTCTTTGCTGTCCTTTGCCTGCAGAATGAGAGGGTCTCAATTAGAGAACATAGGGACCAATGCAGAAAAGCTTAGTGTGACAATTTTCTGGCGCTTTTCCAATGCTAGGCTTATTCTTCGATGCAGAAAGCAAGCTAGTGCTGGAAAAATGCCAAAGTAACAACCTGCTGAATTGCAGCGCATTTGGCATGCAAATCGCTGCATAAGTAATTGCGCCTGATGTAAAAAAAACTGCGCTAAAACTTAGCACGTTTTTTTACACTATTTTTAATGCTGAATCTTCATGTCAGCTTAAGCCAGGCATAAAGATCCAGCAGGAAGAAAAAATATCATCTGAAATGCAGTTTGACACTTCACCTCAGATGATTCAGGCATTTGGGAAAACCACAGATGCCAGCAGAATTCTGTCGCAGGTCCGGTGCTCCCGCTGGACACTGACCCCCCCCCCCCAACAGAAACAAAATCCCCAGTGGTCCAGTGGCCCTGATCCTCTACCCACCAAATAAAAAAAAATCCCTGGTGGCCAAGCAGCCCCAATCCCCCTCCATCCAAGCAAAAAGAAAATCCCCAGTGGCCCTGATCCCCCACCCAATAAAACAATACATGGTGGTTCCCCACCCAAATAAAAAGAATCTCTTGTGTCCCAGTGGCAACAAACCCCCCTCCCCATACAAAAAAATCTCTGGTGGCCCCCATACCTCTCCACCTCTTTCCGAGTACCTTTAATCTGGGGCGGGATTATTGCCCACATGTTCCCACCCCTACACTGCCATCTTGAAAAATGGCAGTGCCTGGCCCCACATGGTGCATCGTGGGATACATCAAGAGGGGTCAGACTGCCATAGAAGGCGAAACCAATGCCTTATATGGTAATTACACCCTCCCCCCTTCCATTGCATTCTGGGCCTATTCTTAGATGTTTGCGCTTGTGCTCATAAGGAGTTGAAATGGCCCTAGCTATGACCCTGCCCTCCTTTACTTTTTTCTTTTCTTCTCCCCAGTCATCTAATGGCCCAGCTGAATCCCTCCCAACTTCTTTGAGTCTGAAATATTTGCAAAACATTTTTATTAGATTTTGTCTCTTGCAAATCTCTCCCCAGTTCCTCAGTTTGTCTACATTATTAATGTTATACATCTGATTACCAGTACTTGTTTATTTTCTGTATTCCTCATTAGGTCCTAGGGTTGTGCCATCATTTGAAATGCAATAGACAGTGAATCACTTGGGAGGGAGGAGTGTCAGATTTCTTCATTTTCTTCAGTTGGAGCTCTTTCATGTTTCATTAAAAACATAAGCAAAAATAAAGAATGAAACAAATTTTAAGTACACCCCGTTACGCCCATGTTTCCATTTTTTACAGGATGTTTTTATGGGTTTAACAGCCTCTTTCACAGGACCGCTTAGCCCTGATATGCTAATATGAATTAAAGGAAATGTTTCTGCCAAGGCTTCCCAAAACCATCCTCATGACTCAGAGCCAGTTGAGTCTTTGAGAATGTCCACAATGACTGTGCATCAGATAAATCCACTTACTGTTCCTCCAATGCATGCAGCATCTCATCCATATATTTTGAAGACATTCCAAAACTTCTGACTAGCTGGGTTGTCACACATGTGGTCCTGTAGAGGGTTAGCTAGCAAGCTGTAGTAAAAAGTAAAATGTTACCGCAGGAGTCACTAACACAGCATGCATTGATCTTCACAAGCTGCGTTGTTCCTTGAAAAATAAGACCAGCTCAAAGCTGGCATTTTTCCTGCCCGGGGGCATCAAGTCATTAATATGCAGCCCGATGCTCTCAGGTGCCATCTTAAAGTGACCGGTGCCTGTTTAAATCTTGTGGAGCCCCACCCCTCTGAAGTCACTCCTGGGAACCGTCTTCCTTCCCCTTTCCCCCACCAAAGAAGTCCTCTATCGTGCCTCCTCCCACCCGCATGAAGACTCACCACTCCCTAAAATTATCCCAGTGCGCCCTCTCGAGTACTTACAGGCATGGAGGGGCAGAAGCAAGCCCAGGTGCTGGGGTAAAATGGCACCAGATGACCTCCTAGCAATAGTCTGACGGTATGACCACTAGGGGTTAAACTGCCATATAGCATGAGAAATAATACCAGCTTTGAGCTAGCATTATTTTTCCAGGAATAACGCAACTTATGAAGTTCAACGCAAGCTGTGTTATTTGATTTCCATAATAATGAGCAGTTTTGCATGCTTTGTATCCCCATGCATGTTGAGTTAAACTAGCGCATTACGGTAAAATAGCACACTATTTTGCCTTCTAACACCTGTTAAGACAAAAATTAATTGATATTCCCTTGACACACGTTAGGTAACTACCCTCCTGAATAGCTGCTGCATTCTAACCAAATGTTTTCATAAGGAAAAGGGTGAGGGCTGGCATAGGATATACAAAGAGCCAGGAAGGTAAAGGGGATTTGGCTTATACCTGTTCAGGTACAGTGAGTATTTTCCTCTCCCCCAAGAGCTTACAATCCAAGTTCTACCTGAAGCAATGGAGGGTTTAGTCATTTGTCCAAGATCACAAGGAGTGGCAGTGGAATCTGAAACCTAGTTCTCAGCCCGCAGCTCTAACCATTAGGCTTCTTCACTTAGCATTATTCCAGGAGTGTGTTAGAAAATGCTGACCTGGCAAATACATAGTTATTTTGCAAAAGATGAACATTTTTAAAAAATTATGCCAGAGTTTTACTTAGGAATCGAGAGAAGTCAATTTGTTATTTGGCAGGTCTAACTAATTGGTCCTGGGCTGATGTGTGGTACTATAGTTGATTGTGGGGACCATTGATGATCTTTGATGTCGGTGGATGAATGCACAAATAGTGGACACCTTAGCTATTCCGCATGCGCGGCGTCTTTTGGAAATATCCAGTTTGTTGAAAGGCTCGAAGGCTGATAGCGTCTGCAGCATCAGTTTAAATGTTTGTACGGGTATGGTAGGCTTAGATTTTTTTATCATGATAATTTCAATCTTTGATGTGGGTAATAATATATGGGTTTTTATTTTATTTATTTTCTATTTGGTTGCAGTGACATACCCCCCTGATGAAACTCATAATTGAGTGAAACGCAAGGAATGGCGCCGATGGATGGCATTGGGGGAGCACATGAAGCTAAGTGAAAACTATTTGAAGTTACTTGTGCTACATATATATATACACGTTGTAACACGCTAGTACCCCACAGTCTGGGCATGCAGAGTTAAGCGGCCTGATCCCTTCTTTAGATAGTGTAACAGAGCTTGGGGAAAGCACTGCCTCCTGGGAGTTGTAGTGTTTACTATCCAAATAAAAGAGAGTAGTTGAGCGCGAATGGTTTCAGGCAAATAAACAGGATTTTAATTCCACTCTGGGCGGCTTTGCATACAGGAAATGAAGAACAAATTGCCATACATCTTCTGGCAAGAAACAATATAAGAATTGAACAAAAATAGCTTTTTATACTGCTTGGGTTAGAAATTGGTTGGGTGGGAGGCGACAAAGAGTACAAGTAAATGGAGCTCACTCTGAGGAGAAGGATGTTACCAGTGGTGTGCCCCAGGGATCTGTCCTTGGTCCGATTCTTTTTAACATCTTTGTTAGTGATATAGCGGAAGGGCTGTCGGGTAAGGTTTGCCTCTTTGCAGATGATACCAAAATCTGCAATAGAGTAGACACCCAGGAAGGTGTAGATAACATGAGGAGGGATCTAGCTAAGCTTGAAGAATGGTCTAGAATTTGGCAGCTGGGATTTAATGTTAAAAAATGTAAGGTCATGCATTTGGGCTGCAGCAATCCAAGGGAGCAATACAGTATAGGAGGTGAAGTACTTTTGTCCACTAAAGAAGAGCGGGACCTAGGCGTGGTTGTGTCTGATGATCTTAAAGTAGCTAAACAGGTAGAAAAGGTGACGGCAAAAGCTAGAAGGATGCTTGGGTGCATACGGAGAGGAATGGCTAGCAGAAAAAAGGAGGTGATAATGCCTCTGTATAAGTCTTTGGTGCGACCTCATTTGGAGTATGGTGTGCAATTCTGGAGACCGCACCTTCAAAAGGATGTGAACAGGATGGAGTCGGTGCAGAGGGTTGCTACTAAAATGATTAATGGGCTTCATTATAAAGCATATGAGGACAGACTTAAGGATCTTAATATGTACACCTTAGAGGAAAGGCGGGATAGAGGTGATATGATTGAGATGTTTAAATACCTCCGTGGCATAAATGTTCAGGGAGAGAGCCTCTTTCAATTGAAAGCAAGTTCTGCTATGAGGGGACATGGGATGAGGGTGAAGGGAGATAGATTCAGGAGTGATATGCGGAAATATTTCTTTACGGAAAGAGTAGTGGATCCGTGGAATAGTCTCCCAGTGGAGGTGGTAGAGATGAGGACAGTAACTGAATTCAAAAAAGCATGGGACCAACACAGAGGATCTCTAAAGGTAAAAAGTGGACTGTTGTAGTTATGGAAGGACAGACTAGATGGGCCTTGTGGTCTTTTTCTGTCATCATGTTTCTATGTTTCTATATCAGCATCACATACGTTTCACAGTAATCCAACTTAAACAAGCATTTCTCTGCTCAAACCTTTAGTGCTTTTCTTCCAGCTGCCTCCTGCAGCTCTCTGAACAGCTTAGTATTAGCACACAGGTATTATATTATCAGAAACAGATAATGTACAGTCCATTTCTTCCACTGGCATGTACTCTACAGCTGGTTCTGTCTCCATTGCTTCATAATGGTTACCAGCTGGGAATGTTTGAAACTGGCTACACGGTGTTTCCAAGCACACACCCAGTTCCTCAGCCCGAGACTTTTCTCTGCAGCCTTCTGCTAGATACGGTTGAGAATTACAACAGTATTTATTATGAGGAGAGCCCCACCCTTCTGGGCTAACACAAGACCACTTCTTAAAAACAGTTTGGTCTTTAAACCAATCTCTCAGCCTACCTTTTGGCTTTCTTACAGGAGATTCTCTCTGCACTTCAGGGTCAGCTAGAGATCCAAACCTTGGAGTTTGTGAGTGCTCCCAAGTCAGCCTTCTTGGTAATCTTTCCCTTTGGCTGCCTTTCAGACACGGCACCAAACCTGGACTGTTTCTACCTGGCTTCTTGGCACTGGTTCTCCACTTATTCCTCTTGCTGATATCCCTCTCTGAATTAAACCTCAGAGAATCTTCTATTACCATCAGCTCCTCTGGGTCCTCAGTCCCAAGCAGTTCCTCTGCTCCTGAGCTTAACTCCTGTTCTGGCTTTGGTCTTTCTCTCCGTTCCTGTGGCTGTTCTCTTGGCTGTCCTCCACCTGGTTCTCCTGGCTGTTCTAACTTTTTCTCTAATGAGCATTCTTTATATCTCTGCCTTCTAGGGTTTAACCTGACCCCTCCTCCCAGCAGGTGTTCTGCCTCAACTCGTGACTGTGGAGCTAAACTGCAGAAGGGGCGTGTTTTCCTTTCCTGTGACTCACTCTGCTTGTGGTTTCCCTGGAAACCATGAGCCATGTGCTTTTGTTTTCTGTCAGCTACTGAAGCTAACTCTTCCATTTTACCTCTCTCTAAGGGATCAGAGGGACCTTCTACACCACAACATACAGTTTGAAAAGCGTTGTTTGTGGGATATTAAGTTTATGCCGGAAATTGTCATTGATGCTATTAGGCACTGCCAAAAGATACTCAGAATCATTGTTTGTTGTGCCGACAAGTCTGAGACTTTTCCGAGCATTTTGGATAGTTTGAAAGTAGTCCAAATCTCACAGCGAGCTGATCACCACTTTAAAGTTACTGTTACAATAGAGTAATTTGTTATCAACTGGGTAGAACCTGCATTACTCTAAGAATTGACCTTATGTTTATTGTAGAATTACAGAGTAGATACTCATGACATTTTGTAGCAAACATTTGTTTTTCTTTCCTTCTTTCCTAGCTGTATAGTTCTAATATTACTGAAAAAGCAGGGTCTGGGAATAGCTCTCGGTCAGTGTTTCTCAAACTTTCAAGTAGCAAGCACCCACAAACATTTGAAAAATCACAGTAGTGTCAAAAGGAGGAATAAACCAGGTATCCCAACATAAGGCCCCCCCTCCCACACACACACACATATGACGTGGGCTTAGTGGCCCCAATACACCACCTTCTATCTCTTCCACCATTGTGCCCTCCTCTGTCCATTGAGGACTGACATGACTCCTTACCTCCAAGCAGATCTCTTGATCCCTTCCATTTCCCTCTGTTTTCTCACCCGTTTCTTCTACTCACACTCCCCTCCCCTGCTCCTCCCCCCCCCCTCTTTTTTTTCTCTCCTTTTGGCTCCTCTCCCCTACTTCACTTCTCCGGCCTCTTCTCTCACACTCCACTTGCCTTCAGCCAAGCCTCCACTTACTTCCCAAACTCACCCCCTCACTCTTCCCCTATCGCCCCCAAATTTCCCTCTCTGTGCCTTCCACCCTTCCCTTCTTCCCCATTTTACTTTCCACTCCCTATTCCCATCTTCACTTCAACCTGCACACCTCTCCTCCAAGCCTCCTCTCTCTGGTCCATCCCCTCTCTCATGGTATCCCCACCCCCCTCCAATTCTTTCTCTGCACAATAATATCCATAGGGGAAATGAACCCAAGAGCTTCAATCTCTTTTCGTACTTCTCCTTCTCTGGGGACAATGGGGGGAGGGGGGACTGGAAACCAGCAGAAGTGGTTGCAGCAACTCACTTCCAGCTTCCCTTTTTGGTGAGGGGGAGGGGACAGATGGACCCGAGTCAAGTGGCAGGCAGGGTATGAGCAGCAGACGGGCTGGAAGGGCGACAGAGAAAGCACGAAACGGCTCCCCTTGCTCTATATAACAAGCAAGATCTTTGAGCGAAGAGAATCAGTGTTGAATAACGGTGGGGAAGTCATCTTCGTCCGATTTGAAAGCCATGTAATCACAAAACTCTTGAACAGTCTTTCTTTATGCTCCACTACAACTCTGTCAAAAAGTAAACTGTTATTGAAAGACATCTGTGACCATTAATATATAAAGAGCACAGGGAAAAGAAAACGGAGACATTTGGTGACACAGCAGTAAGCCAATCACTTCTGATTACATTTGATTTTCAGTTCCTTAACGTTTCTCATATGAAGCAATAAAAAACAATAATTTAACCTGTTTCACTTGCCAGATTTCTGTCATTCTATTAAACAAAAATACTTAATAGTTGAACATTTAAAGAAAAATCTGTCAAGAACGGATGACCCAAAATGTTTTACAAGAATGATTTCTCAGAAATGTTTTCATATGTTAGGGTTTTATTATTTAGTCTTTATAAAGATATCACCCAATTTAATTTAGCAAGACATTTATTTGTGATTAATTACTACTTTGCAAGTCCTAAGAAGTCCTTACAATAAAATTTATTTCACAAAATTTCAAAATTCCACAAATGTAAAAATGTTAGTCTCCTAAGATCCCAGGCATGTCCTGTCGGCAGCCATTGCTTCCAGAACAGGCAGTTAACGTATCAATCCTACTGAAGCAGTCTCAATGAAACTTTTGCAAAAGTTCAATGCAAAAAGATTATGTTGCACAACAGAGATGTATATGATGGCCTTCTAAGAGATTTAAAATATAGAAAAATATAGAAAAAAAAGTAGAAAGAAGCATTTTTACCCCCGAGAAATCCTCCTTTGGAAAACAATTTTGGGCCATCCACTCTGGATAAATTGTTTGTTGGACTGTGAAGAATTGATACCTTGTAATAACGGTCTAATACTCCATGTCCTTTTTTTTGTGAGTCCCAGGCATTTCTGAATAGAGGATGTCATTTGTTGATTCTTTTTGTGTAATACATCAAAACATGAAAAAGAAATAATGGAAAATTTGATTTAAAAAAAATTCTTGGTTGCCAGATTATAGTATTTCCTTAGTGAAATTCAGAGCCATAAACCAGCAACAAGCACTAATACTAGAAAAACAGTCACTCCAAGGCCACTTGTCCTCTGTTTTCCAGCCTGCTGCATTTCTCTCCGTGGACTCTATGCTGTCTTTTTATTTAGCCCTCTCTGGGTGCCCCTCACATCACTTTACACTCTAGTACAAAACCACTGCTCTCATAGCCACCTCTCAAGTCACTTTCTTATCACTCCCTTTCACCGATGAACAGTTAAACAATGGATGGTCAAACCTTTAACTCTTACATATAAATGCAAGCATAGGCCTGCACCATCTACCTTTCCTCCCATCCTTTCCATGCCCCCCTTTTGCATTTTCCACAGGAAACGATCTTCCACTCACTTTCAAGCTCTCTAGTTCCTGATCTCCTTCGTGGGACAAACTCCCAGGCAATGGACTGGCCCAAGGTTGGCAGAAAGGTGCCGTGAAGACATTCATATTCCGTGGGGAGGGAATCGTGAATGCAGCAGTTCCCAAACTTGTGGGGATCCCCCATCCAGTAATATTTTCAGGATAACTGCAATAATATTCATGAGCTAGATTTGCATACACTGCCTCTATTGCATGCAAAATTTTGCTTGTGAATGTTCATTGTGGGTATTCTGACAACCCATCTGGCCAAGGGTTTGGGAACCATCATCACAGACATTGCTCATTGGTGACATCTAGTGGCCAGATGCAGAGTCCATGATTGCAGAGTTTCAGAAGAAAGGAGTCCTGGGCATGACCCCCCAACCAATATCACCACTACAAGGACTAGATTAGATATATTGGGGGAAGGGATATTAAAGAGGAAATACAGGGTGGCCCAAAAAAAGTGAGAACATCTCGTAGCATATAAGTTATTTAAAAATTCAAAAAGACAGATGTAAACGATTGACAAACTTAAAAAAAAAAAAGATGGCGACCGGAAATTGTCGAAATAAAGATGTTATATAGCTAAAAAAGGTAAATAAGTAAACTATTTAAGCTTTTAATTTACGAGATGTTCTCACTTTTTTGGGCCGCCCTGTATATCCCCAAGTAGTTATGGATGAAGACTGATGGGGTCAGGACGCAGCCCTGGTTCTGACTAAGTAAAAAAGAGCAGGGAAACTGCTCATTTAAAAAAATCCATCTTTAGACATCTAGCTTCTCAGCCACACTAAAATCCCATTTAACTGGCTTATCCTGGAATTAAAGCATTCCTTCTCCAATTATTATAGCATTCAGCACTTACCTTTGTAAAATACCAGTTCATGTCACTTTTAATGTAAAGTGACCTGGTCACAAGGCCACAAAAAACTGCTAATTTCAGTTGCCATTTAGAGCTGATAAATTCATGGCGCTCCTTTTACCTCTTTCTTTCTTGAGCAGATATTATTGCTTAAAATTTTAGACGCCTCCCATTCTGAACTTAATAAAATAGGATGCTGTTGATCTAATCTGTAGCAAACCCCTACACAGGTGTCACAGTGATTAAATGCAAGGCACAAAGACTGAACTCAGGAAAAGAGATTTCAAGAAAGAAACCAATTTTGAAAGGTATGGGGAGGGGGGGGGGGGTGGAATAAAGGAAACCTAAGGATAGAAGCTAAACCTTTGGTTGATGCATCCAGGAAGTCAAATCACATTTGTGTGGAATGTCTTTTCAGAACTGAGACAGTAAAAAACCAAGCGAGGGTGACAATTCAATATTTTATTCAAGTTTTTGTTTTAAGTGGTGTCAAATACAACATACCGAGGAAATCTAATTCCACAAAATGGAAGACTGTAAAATCACACTGCTAAAAGAAGCCCAAATGGCGAGAATAAAACAAGAGTTTAAGTTGGTCTTGGCGATGCCATGGTATCGGTACATGAATGGAAATTCTCTCCTGCGTATGGCTGTCTCACGAGCTTCTCTAAAGCCAAGTGCAAAGGGAAGGAACCACAACACATAACATGAATCGCCATCAGCTGAGACACATCAAGCCTTCTCCACATGGAGATAATACAAAGTCTTAATGGGCAAGTGAAGGAAAAGTGCTTACTAAAATGTCCAATTCCTTGTTACGGGATAAAAAGTCGAACACTGGGTTCCTCACTCCTGACTGTATTGCAAGACTTGCACATAAACTTTCATAATTACATTTCTTTTCCATGTTAATTTCTAAAGGAGGGGGGGTAAGTACCATCATGTCTAATAACAGCAGCTCAAAGGGGCACACAGTATTCTGGAACATCCTGGACACTGTAAGGATTACATCACCTTTTCTTTTATGTCTTCTAAGTGATCATAGTTGACAGTAGAAGTGACCATTTCCAATCCCTGAGGGCTAGATAACAGTTCTATGTTTTGTTGTTTCAGGGGTTGAGTTACAATTAGTGTTATGCACATTGACACTCTTCATGTTTACATCTTAGCCATTTTATGCAAATACAGCTTATGAATATTCATTCTAAATATACTGAAAATCATCAATTTGCGGCCTTTGAAGGGGTGGAATCTGCTCATTGGCCGAGTTGTCCTGCGACCAGGATGTTGAACATGATTGACACACAGAATGACACGTTGAAAGATACACTAAATTCTGAAGGGAACTATGCTGCAAATTGTATGAAAATGAATGATTGTACAGTTTGGCTTTATTTATGCCTCGAACTCCAGTCCCAGACCAAGCTTGTGACCACCAGCTTGCACGTTCTTGCCATCCAGCAAAGCTGACATTGTCAGTTTGATACCTGCATGGGGAAGCGAAAGGGCAAAGAGTGTGATCAGAAATTAAAGAGCAGTGTTTTAATAGCCCTGCTGGTCCAGTGGAAAAGTGGGTGGAGATACCTCTTGTTGGGCCAACATCACACCTGAAGATCTTCAAAGCTTATACGCAGTGGCACTTTTGGATAAGTCTTTACACTGGGGAAAAGCTTTATAAAAATTACCCCATAGCGTCCACCATTTCCTCATTCAGCCGAGGAAAGCTAGTCTCAGATGTACTGAGTTAGTTCAATAAAAGTTATCAGCTACAATATGTTTGCCAAAGGCAGATAGGGTCTGCAACTTGCATATCAGTTTTCCAACAGCTTGTTCTACCACAATAGTGTTTCGCAAGCCCTGAAGGCACACTTTAACATCTGGTTTTCAGTCTAGCCGCAAACAATGCCACATGAGAGAAATCTCCACAAACTGAGGACCTCAAACATGCAAATCTCTGTCATGCATACTCAAAAGCAGACTGGTTTCTGGGTGCCCCCAAAACAGTTTGGGCATCACAGGTTTACAGTGACTATGATATCTTACCTCTGAAAACAAAGAAAAACAAGTTATCTTTTAACTCAACTTTGGATCCAAGGTTTCTCTCTTATCCTGCACTTACCAGGCTTTAAAGTCTGAGTGTATCCTAATCCAATCAGGCTTGAATTATTCACTTTAGCCTGCAAAACAAATATCTTTAGATTAACAATCTTTAATGCAGATTTTATTACACCCCTCTACTTCTATATGCAGAAACAGAAGTGACTTTCTGAGATAAGCTAGCTGTTATCCATATTATGTGAAATTATTAGTTTGTTATAGCCAGTGCATGTTTCCTAGAAAAAAAAAGGTGCCAGGTCTCATATGCAGGGCTCTTTCCTTAATACATGAGGATCATGGGTCAGTTTTAGCAAGCAATGGAAAGAGGTGCCAGTCCTCAGTAGCACCGAGGACCCCTTTTAGAAAAGGCTCTGGTTATAGCAGCGGTATGACTGAATCACTGTGCCTTCCTATGCAGAAACATCAGCGTGACGCCACAGTGCAGAGCGGGCATTGGCACGAGAGTTATCGGCACACAAATGGCACCTATTAAAAGTACATTATAATGAGTTGTGTGTATTCAAATGACATGGTATACAAGGTCATTAGCTGTCGAAGGCTGAGTGCAGAGTTCAGTAGTGCCACTGTTTAAACATCTGGCCAAAAGAGGAAACTTTGGTGCTTATAAGAGAAAATAGATCTGCATGTAGGAGAACAGAAATGTTTTCTGGTGTGACTTATCCATAGGCGGTTTTGGGGTCACAGGGGGTCCATTCCTGATTGTGCCTACAAAACATACAGGTGCCCTCCACAAACGTTTCTTTCAGGCACTAAAGTTAAACACACAACTCTACCCACCGCCATGGGAGGAAACAATAAGCCGGGCTGAAAATGGTTATTGTAAATTCTGCAAGAGAGATGCCAGCGCCGGTGCCTGAGCTTTCTGTGCGCGCATCTGGCTCCCACCACACATTTAGCGCAGCGGTTTTACGTGTCTCTCGTTTGCATGTGTGTTGCTTATGGCATAACTGGCGCATGACGCTTGCGGCACTCTCGCGCTGGAAAACCATGGGAATGGCTTCCAACCTTTCAGCTCTAATGCTGGTTTCGGGCATCGGCCTGTATATGTCAAGAGAGGCACAATTAAAGAGTGAGCAGATTGTAAGCATGCTGGAAGACAAAAAGTATCAGACATAATGCACATTG
Organism: Ichthyophis bannanicus; assembly: GCA_033557465.1. Taxonomy (NCBI): domain Eukaryota; kingdom Metazoa; phylum Chordata; class Amphibia; order Gymnophiona; family Ichthyophiidae; genus Ichthyophis; species Ichthyophis bannanicus. Next base: position 38,170,560 of record CM066050.1, on the reverse strand, counting down.
ACAGTAGCCAGTGGCTCTTCTCAGGGTTAAGGTAGTGGGTTATGCTCTTTGTTAGCTTTGCTGTGGGGCTGATGCGTTTGTTGGCAGATGATGCTAAGCTCTATGTAATGAGAAGGGAATTGGGGGGATGGTCAGGAATTTAGAGGACGGGAGCATAGGGTTGTGCATTGGCCATGTTTCCAGGCTCCATGCAGTGATATGAATCTCATTCCTGGCATCCTCCTGCTCCTTTTCGGGACCTACAGCGGCGGCATTGACTTTAAACAGTAACACAGCATTTACCAAAACCTCTGGTGCTGCATGCTCTTCCTGCTTCCGCCCCCTCTGGCGCAGACTTCCTGTTTGCATGGGGGTGGAAGCAGATGGGCCAGGAAGTCTGCATCTGAGGGGGCGGAAGGTTTTGCTAAGTGCTGCAGTGCTGTTTAAAGTCTCTGCTGCTGCTGCCACAGGTCCTGGAGAGCAGCAGAGGTGACACTTTAGGCGACTGCCTAGTTCACCTAATGGTAGCATCTGCCCTGCAGGTCACTTGTGGTGAGCAGAAAAGGAGGTTGCCAGGTAGGGAAGTGAATTGGGAGTGGCCATACTGGATGAAGTCAATGCAGTGAAGTAACCGGAAAGCCTAGTGATGTGCTCGGTGGTGGTGGTGGAGGTATTAGAGGGAGGGAGAATGTGGTGTTAGCTCTGTGTGGGTGATCTGTGGACCCCACCTGGTGTGTTGTGTTCAGTTCTAGGGCTGTGCCTTTGTGGGAAGGTTGTGAGGGTGGAAGCAGTTCAGCAAGGGCTGCTGGGGAGGCACCGAGGAGCGAAGGTTTCTCAGGAGCTGCTTGCTTAGCAGAAGGGAAGGAAGGTACGGTGGAAACTTTGACGGGCTTCAGGAGAGGCCTTGGGTGTAGAGAAGGCATGGGAAGATACTTCTTTGCTGAGGGGGGAGGCTGTGCCTGGAGTGGTCTACTGACAAAGGTGATGTCAATCAAAATGTGAAAATACTTGAGAAGGAAATGGAGCGTTGTGGTGGGGGAACAGGGAAAAGAAATGAAAGAGGGACATACCTGATATAGATGTGGAGAGCAGGTTTGAGAGGTTGGATGGGAGACACGTGGGAAGCTGGTGTTGGTTTAGGCAATGGAAATTTATATGTCCATCTACCCAAAATGATAGAAAACCAGAAAGTCTCTCAATCTGGGCAGACTGGATAGGCCAACTGCTGTCATTTGCTTTATTACCATGTTAAAATACAGACTATGCATATAAATTTGTGAATATTACTTCCAAAATGGAACAGAAAATCATATTCAACAAAGGGCAAAACACCACATTTGCATATGAACATACAGGACCTGATTCACAAAACACTTTTTCATACACACAAAATGGGAGAAAAGCCTCAATGAACATGAGTCACGGGAAAAAGATTTGGTGGTGAATGTCCGGAACAAGCTTGCCTACCAGCAGAGGGGATGGAAGGCAGCACTGTGACAGAATTTCAGGCATACTTGGGATGGATACGGGGGAATTTCCAAGGACATCTGAAGAATCTGAACTGAGAAACTGAGGTATCTGAAAACTGCCTGCATGAAAATTATTTGTGACGTTTCACAATGCGCCGACTTTGCCCGCATTGTAACAGATGCATTTCCAGGACGAGGTTAGATCGAGGGAGGACGTGATGCTCATAGGTTTGAATTTTCAGGACTATCTGCATTATTTTGGTTGGAAAACATACCTGCCATACAGGTGGGGTGCAAATCTCTGCAGGGACTTTTTGTTTAGGCAGCGTTCCCGCGGAAAGCATGTGCGTCCCTCCACTATGAAAAAGGGTGTAAAGTATCTACGTGGGCAGTTTAAAAATTGCTCTAAGAGAATCCATTGATAGATACAGGGTTGAAACGCCATTTAGCCGACATTAGGAAAGTGGGGGCTGGGTGTTAGTTTAAAGCTTGGGAAGTCGAGGACTTCCGGTATGGCACTGAGCTGATCGGACATTGTGCAGATCAGCTCTGGGTACCCATCCCAAATAGCAGCTATAAATCCTAACTGATCGTGATCGAATGCCCCTGGCTACCTCCAAAAGCAGCAGGGATAGTGGTGGGGGTGCAGTAGTGCCTTCACTGCGGACCGAGAGACCCCCGATGGCCACAAAAACATCCAAACGGGAGAAAACACGAGGCCCTGACCCAAAGATGGCTGAGGGAGCGACGAGAAGCCCTGGGTCTGAGGGAGAGAGCAGCATGGTGGCTGACGTGAGTGCCGCGGTGGTGCGGGCTCTAGATGAGCGCTTCAACGAACTCGGAGATCGGCTGAACTCTGTGGCACAAAATATCGCTGATTTTACCGGGCGGATGGAACAGGCAGAGACGAGGATCTCGGACATGGAAGATGCTCAACACACCTTAACGGCTAGAGTGCAAGCTCTGGAGACCCTTGTCAAGCAACAGGGGGAAAAGCTAGAGGATCTGGAAAATAGGGGCCGCAGAAAAAACTTGCGGTTTATCGGCATCCCGGAGACAGTTGCAGAGAATGCCTTACCCCGATATCTTCTGGACTGGATGGGCAGACTCCTGGACAATGTAGGGGAGCGCTCCATCGTGCTGGAACGAGTGCACCGATTAGGCCCGAGACGTGATCAAGCACAGAGACCACGGGCAGTCATAGCCCGCTTTCTGGACTACACACAGAAGGAGAAGGTGCTGAGAGCGGCCCGCGCTCGTCGGAGGCAGGATGACGAAACTGACCACATCCTGGTTTTCCAGGATTATTCTTTTCTGGTGAGCCAACAACGGAGAGCCTTTTCGTCCATCTGTGCCCAGCTAGCGAACAGGGGGATTCGCTTCTCCTTGTTCTATCCGGCGAAATTGAGAGTGGAACATCGAGGACAGACAAGAATCCTTGGGACACCAGAGGAGGCTCGCACCTGGCTAGCACAACTGGCTGAGGCATCAGTGGCTGGGTCGTGAGGCCCGCGGCGGTAAGACTGAGAACAGGATCACGATGGGGAGCAGCGTGCAGTCAGCCATGGATGGAGTAGCAGTGCTGCGGCCTACGAGGAGAGGGTCAGCAGTTTGGACATGAGGTTCCCGGGACTCATATTAAATTTGCTTGGGTTGGTGACACTGTTGGGGTGGTTCTTTGGGGAGCTGTCTTAAGGGGGGGATGATAAATTGTTAATGGGGAATGGTGTCTGCGCATAAGGCCGACGCCCGGGGGATGGGCCCTGAAGTGGGTAACATGAAATGGGAGCTCGTGTGTAGAGGGGCCGTGGGCCTCGGCTGCCGGGCTCTTTTCTCTCTGGGTCCTTTCCTTACAATTGTTAAGTTTTTCCACTTATTGCTTGCTACTTTCTTACTTCTGCCTTGGTGGTATTATGTAGGGGGGAGGGAGGAGACACTTTGGAGGCGGGCAAGTTACTTAGTTGCGTTTCAATTAAGTTATAGCTTGGGACACTTATAAAATGGCTGTTACATTTGTATTTGTTGTGAGTAACAATGTTGCTGGGGAGAAGGTGACTATGGAAGTGCAACTTCTTTTTTCCTTTAAATGAGTCCTGGCCCATGTAATTTCTCGGGAAGGGCAGGAAAGGGGGAGGAAGGGGCTTGTAGCTGGGCCGGTAGGCCCAATGAAGGGGGGGGGGACTCACTCAGGGGTATAGAGGCGTGGGGAAGACTGGAGGGGACGGTAGAGAGGGTGAATAGAACTCTTAGGTAGCTGGGGGACAGGGTATGGCGAGGTGAGTGTGTTAGGGGTGGGCCCGATGCCAATGGAAGTGTCCGACCTGTTGGACGGACTGGATAGGATGGAGGGGGGCGGGGGCGGGGGGGGGATGGGGGAGGGGGGAGGTAATCAGGGGAGGGAGGGTTCACACTCCGGGGTTTAAGAATTGGCAGCATAAAAGTACCAGGGTAGATATGAGTGGGGGGCTTCAGGCTGGGGGAGCCCCTCCGGTACGTTTAGATTTTTCGTTTTGGAAAAGCCTTGACACTGCCCCATCCACTTGAGGGTCATTACCTGGAATGTCTGTGGACTAGGTAACCCCATTAAAAGATATAAAGTACTCCAAGCACTGGCCCGACACAACTGCGATATAGCCCTGATACAGGAAACCCACCAGTCGGCTGAAGAGCATAGCAAGCTGTGCAGGTCCTGGGTGGGACAGGTCTGGGGATCCCCGGCTACTGGGAATAAGGGGGGAGTTGTTATCTTGGTTCACAAGAGGATTCGTTTTGTGGCGGAGACGGTTATTGCGGATGAGGTGGGTAGGTCTCTGTTAATTTATGGTCAGTTAGAAGGGAAGCCGGTGATTCTCGGGGCCCTTTATGGACCTAATGTAGCTGATTTTGGTTTTTATAGCAAGGCGGCCTCCAGACTGGAGCAGCTCCCCGAGTGCCCCTTGATCCTGGGGGGGGACTTTAACGGGGTTATGGATGTAGGCCTAGATACATCTCGAGGGGGGGGGACGAGGGAGAGGGGGCTGTCCTCACGGTTGCTACAACGCTTCTGTACGCAATTGGGAGTAATTGATCCGTGGCGGTTGTTGCATACCACGGAGAAAGACTTCACACATCAATCTAGAGCCCATGGCACCAGTGCCCGTATAGATTATTTGTTTCTATCAAAGGAGCTATTTGCTCATACGGAGGCAGCTCAAATTGGCCCCTTGGAGGTCTCCGATCACGCTTTGGTCTGGCTGGATTTGAACTGGGGGGGCGATAATGCTCGGACGCGTATTTGGCGGTTTCCCTTGGGGTTGTACCATGATGCGCAGTTCCGTCAATTTCTCCGTCAACGGTGGACGGAATTTGTGAGCGATCACCGAGTCCACGAGGATGATCCTGAATTGATTTGGGAAACGGTGGTTCTTAGGGGAGATATCATCGGTTATGCCGCACGAAAGCGTCGGATACTCGCGGAACGTATCATGGCACTGAAAGAAGCCCGCGTTTTGCGACTTGAAGGTAGATGATGCAGGGAGGCTCTGCCGGGCAGGGGGGGGGCCCCGCGGCAGAGCTCTTGAGGCTGCCGCGGCAGAGCTCTTGAGGCTGCCGCGGCAGAAGCAGCCGCTTTGTTTGGGTTTTTTTTTTTAATTTGGGATGATAGGGGGGAAGGGGGTTTAGGACTGGTAATGGGCTATGGTGGGGAGGCTAAGACTGGAAATGGGCTGATGGGGGGGGGGGGGTTAGGACTGGTAATTGGCCATGGGGGGGGCTAAGACTGGAAAGGGGCTGATGGGGGGGGGTTAGGACTGGTAATTGGCCATGGGGGGGGGGGCTAAGACTGGAAAGGGGCTGATGGGGGGGTTAGGACTGGTAATTGGCCGGGGGGGGGGGGGAAGGACTGGTAATTGGCCGGGGGGGGGGGTAGGACTGGTAATTGGCCAGGGGGGGGGTTAGGACTGGTAATTGGCCAGGGGGGGGGTTAGGACTGGTAATTGGCCCTGGGGGGGGGTTAGGACTGGTAATTGGGCCTGGGGGGGGGGGATAAGACGGGAAAGGGGCTGTTTGGGGGGGGTTATGACTGGTAATTGGCCAGGGGGGGGGTAGGACTGGTAATTGGCCAGGGGGGGGGGGGTAGGACTGGTAATTGGCCAGGGGGGGGGGTTAGGACTGGTAATTGGCCATGGGGGGGGGCAAAGACTGGAAAGGGGCTGATGGGGGGGGGTTAGGACTGGTAATTGGCCATGGGGGGTGGTAAGGACTGTTAATAGGCCAGGTGGGGGGGTAGGACTGGTAATTGGCCGGGGGGGTAGGACTGGCAATTGGCCAGGGGGGGGGGGTTAGGACTGGTAATTGGCCGGGGTTAGGACTGGTAATTGGCCATGGGGGGGGGCTAAGACTGGAAATGGGCTGATGGGGGGGGGGGGTTAGGACAAGTAATGGGCCATGGGGGGTGCTAAGGCTGGAAGTGGGCTGGTGATGGTGATGGTGATGGTGAGTTGGGGGGGGGGAGGACTAGTAATGGGCGATGGGGGGGGGCTAAGACTGGAAATGGGCTGATGGGGGGGTTAGGACTGGTAATGGGCTGATGGGGGGTTAGGACTGGTAATGGGCTATGGGGGGGCTAAGACTGGAAATGGGCTGAGTGGAAGGAGGGCTTGAACTGCAAATAGCTGATGGGGACGGGGGCTTGGAATGGAAATGGGTTGTGAGGGGTAGGGAGCTAGGACTGGAAATGGGTGAGGGGGGGCTAGGACAGGAAATGGGCTGATGGAGGGGCTAGAATAGGACTGGAAATTGGCTGTTGGGGGGGGTGCTAAGATTGGAAATGGGCTGTGGTGGGGGTTTGGATTGAAATGGACTCATGAAGGGGCTAGAACTGGAAGTAGGCTCATGGGGGGCTTGGATTGGAAATGGGCTGAGTGGAGGGGAGCTAGGATTTGACATGGGCTGATGGTGGGGCTAGGAAAGGACTAGAAATGGGCTCATGGGGGGCTGGGTTTGGAAATGAGCTGATGGAGGGACTCGGATGGGACTGCAAATAGATGGGGGAGCTAGGACTGGAAATGGGCTTATGGGGGGTTAGGACTGGAAGTGGGTTGATGAGGGGGGGCTAGGACTGGTATTGGGTTGGGAGGTTGCTAGGACTGGAAATGGGTTGGGGGGCTGCTAGGACTGGAAATGGGCTGATGCAGGGACTAGAAGGGAATGGATGCTGGGTGAGGCTGGAACTAGAAGGGAGCTGGTGTTGGGGGAGGATTAGAATGGGATGGGGCTGGGGGAGTAAAATGGAGAGGGGAAAAATATTTTGTGTGGGAGGGATAAAAAATCTACAATTGGCCGGGTATTGGGAGAATAAGTGGGGATTGAGGATGGAGGGGTAAATTTTGAGTAGATGAAATAGGAATGAGGAAAGAGCAAAAGGAGAAAGATTAGTATGTTAAAGCAGATGTAGAGAGAGAATGGAAAAAAAAAAACCAAGAAGACAGAAGAAAGGACAAATGGACAGCAGATGGAGAGTTAGGAGAAGACACGAAGAAACCAGAAGAAAGTGGCTGGAGCAATTGCAACTGAAAAAAAATGCACAAAAGGTAGAAAAATATCTCTTTATTTTGAATTTATTAACTGGAATATGTCAGCTCTGGGAAATGTGCATCATTAATTTTTGCGCTTTGTTTAGTACAAGAGGAAATTAATTTATAGTTTTATTTCTACAGTGTTGTTGTATATTCCAAGTTTGGCTTTTGGGGTTCCCAGTTTAATTATTGTCTTCCTGTTTTTAAATTGTGATTCCTTGTTTGGTGATGGTCTGTTCTGCATGTGTAACTGAGCTGAGGTATTCTGTTTATATAATTCCTATTTGACATTGCCACTTGTTCTTTCCCCAGTAGGTCATGTATTGTTGTTCTCTGAAATGTATTGGTTTAATATTTGCAGTGTTGCCTTTTGATAGTTAGGGTATGGTGCTTTGTGAGTCCTGGTAGTACTGTTAGGATACGGCGGGTTTGCTATGGGTTCTAAATGGGCAGCGTTTGTAGTAGTTCCTAATGTGCCTGGCGGTTGGTACTGGATTATAGTAATGTAGAAACCTTTTAGTCTTTCTTTATCCATATACTCATTAAGAGGCATGTTTACTAAAAGTTAGTGTATGGTAACATTATGCAAATATTTATGCAAATGAGGCACCTTATGCAAATGAGGCTTTAATGGACGTGCTGGCACTTTGAGGAAATTCTTTGGTTTTGTGCGGCAGTTTGGGCACTCGGGCTCAAAAAGGTTAGCCATCACTGTTCTAGGGCAACTTCGTGGCTCCTGGGGGGAGACCTTTCCCCTCCGGTGGGCAGTGGAGGAATTTGTTTACTTGGGTATAGTGATGCCTCGTCAACCCCAGGAGCTATATAGACGCAATCTGGACCGCATATTGCGGCGCTTGACGACACAGTTGCAGGCCTGGGAGTATCTTCCTTTGTCTCTGTCTGGGAGAATTGCGGCGGTACAGATGGTTATATTACCCCGTATCCTTTACTGGTTGCAGACCTTGCCGGTTTGGTTTTTACGTCGGGACTTGCGCCGTGTGGAAATCTCTCTTAAGGGGTTTCTTTGGAGAGGGCGGCGGGCTCGGGTCCCGTGGGATAGGTTATTGGGGAAATGGAAAGAGGGGGGTATGGGGCTGCCGGACTTAAAGCTGTATGCTTTGGCGTGCCAAGCGAGACATTTAGGAGATTGGTTAGGGGGGACAGAGGACTATACGCCTCGGGCTGTGGAGGAGTGTTTAGTGGCACCGTGGACTTTATTGGGGGTGTTGCATGGGCGACATAGTGATCTGCCGGAGGCGGTTAAGAGGAGCGCTTTAGTGGGCTCGGCTAGACGCACCTGGCAACAGCTTAATAAGTATTGGACGGCGCCCTGGGGTGTTTCTAGTTGGCTACCCCCTCAGGGGAATGCCCAGTTCCTCCCGGGGTCCGACACGAAGGTGTTTAGAGACTGGGGGGCCCGCGGTATACGGACGGTGGGACACCTCGTCGAACCCTCGGGATGCTGCAAGTCCTTTTTGGCCCTGAGCCGCGAGTACGAGTTACCTACTCGACATTGTTTTGCCTATATGCAAGTCGCTCACTACGTGGCCTCACTACCGTGGGATGCGCTGCACATTGACCGCTCGGCCACGATTATGGAATTTTTTGGGATAGGGGAGGATAGTCCCCCATCCATTTCGCAGTTGAAGAGTCGGTTGGATTGTTATAGGGTACTTCCCAATTATCGGGGGGTCGAGTTGGCTTGGGCTGCTGAATTGGGAGGGGAGGTGGCCCCGGGAATGGTCGGCAAGGCTTTGAAACGGATTGTTCGAGTGGCGCAGGGGGCCCGGGGGAGGGAGATCCAATTTAAGTGTGTGACCCGAGCTCATTTTTCACCACGGCGGGCCTTTCGGAGTCAGTTGGGGACGGATGGTAGCTGCCCTCGTTGTTCGGCTCACTTGGCGACTTTGCTGCATATGTGGTGGGGCTGTCGTAGACTGCGGCCCTATTGGGCGAAGATACGGGATTTCCTTAGTCGGCTGTTGCAGCACCAGGTTAGATGGTCCGGCTCCTTTGTGGTTTTGGATCAGCTGGCGGTCCCCGTGCCTGCGAAGGCAGGGGAGCGAATGCTCTTGCGGAAGGCCTGTCTGGTGGGTAAAGGGCCGATTCTCCGGTTGTGGAGGGAAAATCAGCCGCCGACCTTCAGCGAATGGCGGAACAATTTCCACCATTTGATGTTGCTGGAGCGCTGGCTTGCGAGGGGCAGTGTCAAGCGCTGGACAGGGTTTCTGTCAATTTGGGAGCCCTATATTCAGCAACTAGGGGCGCGTAGCCGTAATGAAATTCTTCAAATGGGGAGTTGAATGGATGAGGGGGAGGAGAGGTGGATATATCGTGCTTCCAATTCAGTATTAGTTCTTTTTGCTGCTGAGGGAGTGGGGGGGGGGAAGGGGGGGAGGGGAGGGGGGAGGGTATAATATGATAAAAGACACCTGTTGTACTTTTCTGAGGTCATCCGGAGGGGATAAGAGTACCCCCCTCGTGGAGACCTGGTTCACTGTTTTTGTATGCTTGCATTTACTGGTGGAATAAAGATTTAAAAAAAAAAAAAAAAAAAGCTTGGGAAGTCGAACACTAAAAACTGTACAGAACCAAGAAGTGGAGATGGCAAAACGGACGGATAAGAAGAAAAACCCTGCAGACGCCTGAACTGTGCAGCTAACAACAATCCATCGCATACATCTGCATATAATTGGTTAATTTGAATGATCTTCCTCACTCTCACCTGGTTTCAGCTATCGTAGATTTAGTTTTGGAATGCTTTTCTGGGCTTAGAAGAGGGTCAGTACAGCAGACACACACACACACTCCAACTGACTTAAATAGGTAAGCATGGAAGTGGTCTAAGTCGCATAGAAAACTCTCCTGTAGCATGGCTATAGGTGCTATAGGTGTACTCACAGAGAACGATGCATCAGTATCAATCTGATATTTGGCTGCTATTCCAAAACGAGTATTGCTATTTCCGGCGGTCCAGGCCAGATTCACCGCAGTTTCCAATTTGTCATTTACTTTCTGATAAATGGAGCCACCAAATTCTGTTCCATCATTCCTTTAACAAATAAATCCATTATTACTTCTGAGGCATCTTAATATAAAACAAAACAAAACAATAAGATCCTAAGCCTTGAAGAACCACCTCGGCTTTGCTACTCAGATGTTAGCTAAGATCCTTAAAAATATACAAAATCATAAAATTCACACTGCAGAACCCAGAAGGGCTTAACAGGATTTACACAGAAACATGACAGCAGAAAAAAACCATATGGCCTATCTAGTCTGCCTTTCTATATAAACTACTATAGTTCCCTCTTTTCCTTTAGAGATCCTCTGTGTTTGTCCCATACTTTTTTGAATTCAGATACTGTCCTCGTCGCTACCACGCATCTATCACTCTTTCTGTAAAGAAATATTTCCACATATTACTCTTGAGTTTATGCCCTTTCATCCTCATCTTATGTCCCCTTGTTGCGGAGCTTTCTTCCAATGGAAAGGGGCTCTCGTCTTGTGCATTTATGCCATGGAGGTATTTAAACATCTCTGTCTTATCTCCTCTATCCCACCTTCCTCTAAAGTTTATATATTGAGACCTTTAAGTCTATCCCCATATGGTTGATAACAAAGACCACAGACCACTTTCATACCCACCCTCTGCAGTGACTCCATCCTGTTTATATCCTTTTGAAGGCGTGATCTCCAGAATTGCACACTATACTCTAAATGAGGTCTCACCAAAGACTTATACAGAGGCACTAGCACCTCCTTTTTTCTATTGGCCATTCCTCTCCCTACGCACCCAAGCATCCTTCTTGCTTTCACCATCACCTTTTCTACCTGTTTTGCCACCTTAAGATCATAAGAAACAATCATGCCCAGGTCCTGCTCTTCTTTCGTGGGCATAAGTACGTCATCCCCTATACTGTACCGCTCCCTTGGATTTTTGCAATCCAAATGCATGACCCTGCATTTTTTAGTATTAAATCTCAGCTGCCAAATTCTCGACCATTCTTCAAGATTAACTAGATCCTTCCTGTGTGTCTACTCTATTGCAGATTTTTGTATCATCCACAATTAGGCAAATCTTACCCTACAGCTCTTCTGCAATATCACTTACATAAAGAATCAGACCAAGGTCAGATCCCAGTGGCACACCACTGGTAACATCCTTCGCCTCAGACAGAGAGCTCTATTTACCTGTACCCTTTTTTGCGTCCCACTCAACCAATTTCTAAACCAGTCAGTCACTTTAGGGTCCATCCCTAGGGTGCTCAGTTTATAAATAAGTCACCTGTGTGGAACAGTGTCAAAAGCTTTACTGAAATCTAAATACACCACATCTAGGGCTTTCCCTCGGTCCAACTCTCTGATCACGCAGTCAAAGAAATCAATCAGATTTGTCTGACAAGACCTGCCTCTGGTAAACCCATGCTGCCTCAAATCCTGCAATCCATTGGACTCTAGAAACCTCACTATCCTCTGTTTGAGCAGTGTTTCCATTAATTTACTCATCACAGAGGTCAGACTAACCAGCCTGTAGCTCTCAACCTCACCCTTACTTCCGTTTTTGTGTAAAGGGACCACATGTGCCTTCTCCAGTCGTCTGGGACTGCTCCCGAGTCTAAAGAAACATTGAAAAGGGAAGTCAATGGAGCCACTAGAACGTCCCCACATTCCTTCAGTTCTCTGGAATGTATCCCATACTGCCCCATCTCTGTGTTACGAAGCAGTCACGGGCTATGCAGCTGGACAAAAAGTCTCCAAATACAGGGACAATAACTTAATGCCACTAATTTACTTTATTTTTTTAAAAAGATCTACTGCTCTATTTTAGCACTATCACTAGATAGATCTATTTATATTGGGTCTGATATTCAGCGCCATTGAAGATCCGGTTCAGCCGCGGAAGCTGGAAGCTAACCGAGAATGTGGTGATATTCAGCCGCTGCCCAGTTAGCCTCGGTGGCAAAAGTTTGGCCATCTTTTGCTGCTCCTAAGTTTTGCCACCGAGGGATAACCAGACTGAATAGTGCCACTGTCCAGTTATTTCCAGGTACTGCCCCCGGAATACCCCGATGCTGACCGCATAGCACTGGGGCATATAGGGAGGTACCTGTGGATACTCAGGGGCATTATCCTGCTTAGGGGCATTTACACGGTTTATAGATCTGTAGATACCATTGAATATCGGGCCCAATATTTCCATTCTGCCAATCTACAGGAAACCTTGAATTCGAAGCAGATTATAAACATAAAATAATCCAGGTAAAGAACATTCACAAAAAACCACGACCCTTCCCCCTCCCTCCCCCCCAAAAAAACACCCATCCATCCCAACCTTTAAACTGAGATCATAAGTGTACGAAAAAGATAGGCCTTCACTTTCAAGAGACGCATTTCAACCTACCCTGTAAAAAGAAGTGTATGTCTGTAGATGCAGCTCAACAAAGAATCATCTGTATTAACTTCTTCAGCAACAAGTGTGGAGCCCTATTTAAACTTCTGTATGCTAGAACGGAGGACAGTGTGTGTGAAAGGTTTCACTGCCACCGTTCAAACTCGACCTGATTTATTTATAAGTAGAAGAATTTATTCACTCAAGAAAAACAATTAAATGCAAAACACAGTGCAAGGAATATCTAGGAAAAGCAATCCAGTACGGAAAAAGTGTGTAAAACTCTCGGAGTAGAGATGATGGATGGAGGATAAAAAATACTCGGGACTTACACGTTGGTGTGGAGTTGGAATTCATCAGTTTTATAACCAACCGCAAAGTTGCTCTGGGAGATCCTGGACTTTATTGTTTCAAAGGTCATTTGGTAACCAGCCAGCCAGCCCTCAAATCCAAACACCATGGCCCCCTGAATTGATGTTCCAGCAATATCAAAATTCATGTCACAGCCCAGATTAATGTGTTCTCGTTTATACGCAGTCTTGAATTTAGCATTCTTCTTCCTAAGCAAATCCCAAAATTAAGTCAAACCTGTTATTAGAAAAAAAATCACAACCATATGGAAAAGCTCTCGATTCACAAAGCATATCAAAACTGTACAGTTGTTCTGAGGCAAAATAAACTTGCACAAGGCATTTTCTATCGGCAGTTAATGTAGTACATAAGCTTCTGAGGACACCCAGGTGCCGTCTGCAATGTCCAAGGACACTTGTCTGGTCTCAAAACTTCACAAACTGCAATATCCGGATTAGTCCTAAGCATTTTCTCTAGAAGCAGATTTACAATAAACAGAGTGGGTAAGCAGCTCGACTGTTGCCCTGTATCATTCTCAAGAGATAAAATTAAGCGGGAGGAACTCAGTGATCTTGAGTAGAAGGAAAGCTTCAAAACCGCAGCCTGCAGGAACACAAAATATTACAAACCTTTACACAATTTCACATTTTTTTTCGCCATGAATAAAACAAAGCCCAGGGACACTACTTTATACAAGAGTTTTGTTTTTACGGCAAAACCTTTATTAAAATATAACAGCACCCTTAATTTGTGCCTCAGTATGAAATGGCCAAAGTGTCTTTAAAGTGCCCTGTGCAAGTTTTCAAAGCTAAGAACGTAAAGAGTTCCATCCTGGTTCAGACAAAAGGTCCATCAAACCTAGCATCTTGTCACCAACACAAGAATGTGGCAGTATCCCATGGAGTAGATTTCATTCCTTACTGCTCCTTTCCAGAGAAAAAAAAACAGTGGTTTTCCCAAGTGTACATGATTAATAACGGTTTATGGGCCATTTCTCCAGGAACTTGTCTAAATCTTTTCTAAACCCAGCTAGGTTAGGTGCCTTGAACACGGTTTCTGGCATGGTGTGAAAAAAATACGCTCTGTTTTGTTTTAAATGAATTATCTATTAGTTTCTTGGAGTCCTAGTACTATTTGAAAAGGTAAACAACCTTTCCTTGTTTACCTGTTCCACCCCACTCATGATTTTATAGAGCTCCCAGCTGAAAAGCCCCGACTTGTTTCGGCTTTCTTCAGAGGGACTGTGTTCCACATTCCAACCCCTTTAACATCATTTTCATTGCCCATCTCTGCACCTTGTCTACTTATATTACATCATTCCTGGGATGGGGCAACCAGGACCCTACTTTGAATATCATGTGTAATTCTGGTTGCCGTATCTTAAAAAGGATATAGAAGAGTCAGAAAAGATACAGAGAAGAGCCACCAAAATGGTAAAGGGGATGGAAGGATACCTCTATCAGGAAAGGTTTAAAAGGTTAGGGCTCTTCAACTTGGAAAAGAGACGGCTGAGGGGAGATATGATAGAGGTCTATATATTAATGAATGGAGCGGAACGGGTAAACATAGATCGGTTGTATACTCCATCAAAAAGTAGAAAAACCAGGGGACATGCAATGAAGCTATAATGTAACCCATTTAAGACTAATAAGAGAAAATATTTTTTCACTCAATGCGTAACTCAAGCTCTGGAATTCGTTACCAGAGGATGTGGTAAAAGCTGTTAGTGTAGCTGGATTTAAAAGAGGTTTTGACAAGTTCTTGGAGGAAACCATTATTAAGGAGGACCAGGAAAACTTATTGCTTACCCCAGGATAAGCATCGTGGAATCTGTTACCTTTTTGGGAACCTGACAGGGACCTGGGACCTGGCTTGGCCACTGTTAGAAACAAATACTGGGCTTGGTGAACCTTGGCCTGACCCATTATAGCATTTCTTATGTTCTTATATTCTAGAATCACGTATCAATACTTAGGATTATTCTTCCTGATGTGTATCATTTTGCACATTACATTTCATCTGCCATCTGGACGCCCAGAACCGCAGCCTCACAAGGTCCCCTGCAGCTCCTCACGATCCGCTCGTGATTTAACGACTTTGAATAATTTTGTGCCATCTCTGAATATGATCACTCCACTCGTTGTTCCCTTTTCCAGATCATCTATAAATGAATGTTAAAAAGCGCTGGTCCCAGTACAGATCCCTGGGGTACTGCACTATGCACGATACTTACCAGGGAAAGTTCACCATTTAAACCTCCTCTGTGCTTTGTGCCTTTTATCCAGTTCTCAACCGTAATAGGGCAGTGTCTCCTATCCCATGACTTTTTAATGTTCTCGCTCCAACCCACCAGTCAATAAGCCCAATTCTGCACATGTCATCTAGGTAGGAAAAGGGGTGTCCACAATTTCCTGACTATTTTATAAAACGCTCATGGAACACAAAAGTCTTTAGTAAAATATGTAAAAGGACATGAGAAATACCCATGTAGCATGCCGCTTATACAATGGAAACAATCGTTTTAGAAGGAAACCCATTCATAAAAAAAGCAGCACTCAAGGTTTTGAACATGAAAGTGCTATTTATGTTCATAGGCTGTAAAATCACCACCTTAGATATAAAATATATATATTTATATATACAGTGGTGATTTTACAGCCTATGAACATAAAAGCCAGATTTTACAAAACTGGATGTTCAAGGAGAGTCAATTAAGGAGGTAAGCTAGAAAACTACTACTACTACTAATTATTTATATAGAGCCCGATTCAGAGAGGGGGGTCATCTGGGTGTCCCGTGGACAGCCCAGCATGCCCCTGCCGCTGGCATGGACATCCTCCCCGCAAGCGCCCTAACTCCTATGGCTTTCACCACCTCCTTCCTGCCGCCCAACTCACGGCTGGCCTGCCGGGGCCTGGATAGGGCGCCGGGGACCCCCCACATCCAGCTCTAGCCCTGGGAGGTATCCCCGGGTTCCATCGCCGGGTCGGTGCTGCTTATTCCACCTTTGAAGTGAAATAAGCAGCACATCCTCTTTGACCCGGCAGGACCCTCAGGGCCAAGACCTGAATTGGCCCTGTATGTCCTACCAGGCTGGCCTGCCTTGCTCCGCCCAGATCCTGTCCCCCTCCCCCCTGCTGCTCAGGACGTACGGGGAGAGCCGGAGGGGGAATCAGGCCAGCTGGCTTGTGGGGCTGTAAATCCTGTCGGAATATTCAGCCCTACAACCCACGTCCCAGAATCAGGCCCATAGTGTCACTAAGGATATTCAGCGCTGTACATATATACATAAGAGAAAGTCCCTTCCCCACAGAGTTTACAATCTGTTAAGACAGGGAACAAGGGTAAATCTTTATGGGAAATGACTAACACACAAGTGTAGATAAGAGAATGAGGGGATCAGGATCCAAAAGCAGCCTCGGAGGTGGATTTTTAGTCTGGATTTGAATAGAGCCATGGATGGAGCCCGGCGTCTATTCCAGGCGTACGGCGCAGCAATGAGGAAGAACAAAGTCTGGAGTTGGCAATGGAAGAGTAAGGCACAGATAAAAGTGATTGACCTGAAGAGGAGGGGTGTAGGGAGAGATAAGAGAGGAGCAGCAGAATGAGTGCACTTTTAGGTCAGTAGAAGTTTGAACTGGATGCAGAAATAATAGGGAGCCGATGAAGTGACATGAGAAGAGGGTTTACGTGGGCTTAGCGATACCGGCAGACTAGCCATACAGCTGAGTTTTGAATAGAAAGAATCCTACAAATTTACAGCCGATTAAGCATAACTGTCCCCCCAATCACTTCAGCGTACCCCAGATGCGAATGAGCAGTCGGCTGACACTTACCTGTGCCTTGGAGTAGGTGTAAAGTATGTGTATGTATTACCATTACAAAATTGGATACGCTTTTCAGACTGCGCACAGCATACTCACAACATGCCCTCTCGCAAAACTGTGCAGGTTGCAGATCTCCCTGTGGAAGCAGCAGCTTTCTAAAACTGTGATTTGTACACTCAGGGCATTTAAATCTATAAATGTTATACAAGCCTTCTAAAGTGACCTCAAATGTTTCCAAATCCAAACTGTTCCCAGTTTACTCCACCTCCCTCTCCAAAGAAAGCAATCATTTAACCTACTAAACATCAGGTCCATGTAACAGTCAAGGGCCAATCTTACAAGAACAGATCATATGCAATGCAATGTGTGCCTTCGAGTCAGTCCTGACTCCTGGCGACCCAGAAGCTCCTGGGTTTTCTTGGCAGTGTCACCGGAAGTAGATTGCCAGGCCTTTCTTCCGAGGCAATGGAGGGTTAAGTGACTTGCCCAAGGCCACAAGGAGTGCTAGTGGGAATCGAACCCTGGTTGCTTGGTTACCAAGCCAGTGTTCTAACCACTAGGCTACTCCTCCACATGAAAAAAAAACCCACAAGTTGCAAGTTCAGCTTGCAAGAGAAAGAGAGACGCCAACCCAACCTACTCTTTTGATTACTGCACAACAGTAGAGCACAAGAGATGGATGGAGTATAATCTTGGCTCTGCCTTACAATACACGGAAACTTGTAGTCCTACCTCTCAGAGAAATAAGACCTGTAAATGCACAGATACAATGGGACAAAACAAAGACTCGTTCGGCTTATCTTGCTCTTATCCATGCATATGTGTGTGAGAAATCCTAAGACAAACTCTCATTTCCACCACGGAGATCAGGAAATCAGAGACCTCACTGTATAAATGGCCAACATCTCCAGCTTCACATCGTCAATTCTTGGAATTGAAACAGTTGATATTACAATATCTGCAGAGGCATCTACTGCTTTAGATATGTTTATTTAATGAAACTGTAGAATATTTATTCCTTATCCTTTGTTGTTAAGATTTACCCGAGCTGTGGGACTCTGATCCTGTTTTCCTTCTGGTGTATATTTAACCCTACCAACGTACCAGTGCCCAGTAAACTCCACAACACACCTCCATGCCGTCCTCCACCAAGAGTCTTACGGGGTGAATAAAGGAGCCGATTCTAGCATTAACATGGGATTTTCACACACAATGGGATGGAAGCGTGATCCAGCGAAGAGACCTTGGAGCAGGAATGCGACAAAAATGCAATTCCATGCCCACACGTCAGGAGCCAGTCTTTCATGCCCCATGTTTTGGTTTGCCCAGCAGTAAGCGTTACTAAAAGAAGGGAAGAAAGCCCTGCAGAACGAGAGCATGTTTGTGCCCATCCCCCCCCCCATGATTATCCACGAAGGCAGTAATACCACCGTAACCCCTCCACCTAGCAGTCCAAGCTCATCCCCCCTCCCCGCCCTGCATTTTATTGTGCATGGTTCAGCTTTATCTCTTATGATGTAAATGTTGCAGTTCTTGGTTTGATTGTATCATAAAGCGGTATACAAAAATGTTTAAACAAATGGCTATGGGATCTCATTTGAATGAAAGTCACTATATATTTCATCCTGAACTCGGAAGGGGGGTGCAAGAGGGAGTTGGGTAAGGGTCTCCGTTATTTCTATCGTCTCTTCTTCTCCTTTGAATTCTCACAGTGTCTATGGACTGGTTTGCTCTATGGGACATGGTTTGGATGGAAGCCTTATTCCCTCAAGTCTGTCTTTTATCCAAGCTTGTTCCTGGCCGTGGTTATATCATGAAATGTTTATAGGCAAATTGCTTTGTTTTGTATTTCTGAGAACTGTTAACAACGATAACAGAGAAAGTCGTGCATTGTACTGGAATAGGGAAGGAGGACAGGGGATCTGTGAGGTTTTGTGTTAGGAAACATGTATCTAATATGGGAAACTTACGAACCCAACTCTATACTCATGTTGGCTATATTTTTGGCATATGTAATGCCTGGTGTGGTTTTTGATTAACAATAATACAAATATTTAAGAGAAAATGTTACTGTATGAATACAAATGACCATTATAGTGTGTATTCAATACTTCAGGCCTCCTGGGAATCTTAAACGAATATAGGAGAAAATCATTACACATTTCATCTGTTACCCAATCAAACTCATCCGCTTCTTACCCTGTGTTAGGTGAGAATGAAGTGTCAAAGGTGAGCTTCAGTCCTTTTGCCAGCTGAACAGAAAAACATAGCCGGTTAGGTGTATGACACAAAAATCTGGTGTGTGAATAAAGCTATGATGAAAAAGAAGCGTCAACTATGCAGAGAGCATGTGAGGCATTTTTGTAAAATCACACCAAATTCTTTCCTTTTCGTACATTCTTAAGGGGAAATGAAGCATTAAATCTCACGGTTACCTGATCTTCGACAGTAATCTCGGTGCCTAGCGTGTTATCCGTGTTCCATTTCTCGGTGAACGTTAGACCGTACTCTGTCCACTTATATTTGGTTTCTAGACTGCCAGCGACTTTGCTTGTCTCTGAATTTGCTGAACCTGAGCTTGTAAATTCCTTAAATGAAATAAATATTAGTAACTATATTTTGACTACATCATCCACAGTATTATGCCAAATGGCAGAGCTTTGCAAATGAGTGTTATTTTACACTGTGAAACTGGACCTTTTCAGTGATTCTTAGACCTTGCTGCTGGATGTTTTTGGTTAAGTAACGTCTGGGACACTCGAGCAGAAAAATGAAAAAGATAAAGGACTTCAGTTTATCAGTTAGCGTAAGCAGACGGGATCAGCACTGGACCTGTGGGAAAAGCCCACCAGACTTCTGTGCTTACTTTCTGGTGGGTCCCCTCGTTTACAAAGGGCACAGTTTAGGGACCAGTGGATGGATATATGCTGCAGAATGCAACAGAAGAGACATAACTGCAAAGTCTTCAGCAGACCTGAAGCCTATTCCCTGGATCAGCCTGACCCTCTTACTCAGAAGGGTTTAGGACAAGTTGATAAGGGGGCAAAATCAACTTCCCAGATGAACTGCCCTCTCTCCAGTGGCTTCAGCTTTAGCCCAGAAATTTTGCCACATTCCCACTGCTAGTCAAAGGCTGCTTAAATGATCTGAAAATGCTGGCAGATTTACCAGGACATACCCTAGAGAGCAGTGGAGAGGATGGGCATGGTGCCTTGTCAGGGCTGGCCCAACCACTAGGCAAACTAGGTGGTTGCCTAGGACAGCAACTTCTGGAAGGCAACAGAAGCAGGCCATTCAAAGCTAAATAGTAGATTTTGACAGCCAGAGGGGGTGTAAAGCTTGAGGTTCACCTAGGGCCCCAACTCTAGGGCCGGCTCTATGCCTTTTAACCAATCCCACTGTCCTTAGGAACATGGGGCATGAAGGTCACTGCTCTGCTTCCTGTCCCACTGCAAACAGTTCTGGTCAATCTCATAGGCCACATGCACTATATCATCGGCCACCTGGTGCGGGACGATGGCATTATTAAATGCCTGCTTGTGTCAAGCACGACAGGGCAGTCGCTACTTAAACTTTTGGCAGTCTGAGTTTCCTGGTAATCTATACTTCTGCACTTAGCGCGTACCACATGATGCATTATTACGAATCCTTGCCAGATTCAAAGAGCTTCTACCATCTAGACCATCCTAAATGCTTCTGCAGAACCAAAATAAGCATAGAATAATCTTTACCGTCCCTGATTTTAATTGTTCTGTAAAACAACATTAATACAGTATGAGAGTCATAAGTCGGTCTCTTTTCATTCAAGGACCTGTTGCAAATCTTATTCCTCTTGATTATCCAGTCCACTTCCCCCCACTGCCAAAAATAAAATCCAGGATGTAAAGGTAACCAATTGCCAGGGCCAGCCCAATCACTAGGCAAACTAGGCAGTTCCTAGGGAGGCAACTTCTTTCCTTTTTTGTTTTTTTGAGGGTGAGGGGAGGAGCAGGGCATTCAAACTAAACAATAGATTCTGGTAGCCAGGTGGGGAGTGAGGCTTAAGATTTGCCTATTGCCAGTCCTGCAATTTGCTTTGATATTAGCTGGAACTTATTATTAGGGCACAAGAACAAATCCTAATTGAAGCTCTTCCCATTCAAACTCACCAGTCCATTTGCAGATTTTGTTTTCAGATCAAGTTTTATTAATCCAAATCCTAAAAGAAAAGAAAAGGATTTTACACATTTATTCTTCCAATGTCTTATGACCTCTAGTGCCTAGCTGTGCAATCCTCTAGAAGCATTGTGTGTGTAGGCAAATATGAAATGTATAGAAAATGTATATGTTTTGTGTGTGTTTAATATTGATGAACTGCAATCAATCAACTTTTCAGTTTGTCTCTCGGATATAAAAATATTAATTTGTAAGTACAGACATGTACTGAAACACTTTTTTCATTATCTTTTATTTGGTTTCTTGATATACCAATTAGACATAATCGTATTGATGACAAAGGCAAACAAATGTATCAAATACACCGTAAATAATACCCAACTCTTTAATGCACAGTTCTGAACACGTCTGCATATATAGTCTCCTATAAGCACACACACATTTTCACATACACATTACTGAACATGGCTGTGTTTTCCTACATGCTTTCGATATCCTATTTAATCTAGAGGATATATCATATTCTACACAAGATCCGTGAATTTACAGAATCAGAAGTAAAAATATCAATCTTTTAACTATCACCTTTCCAACCTAAACAGGCATCGAGGTGTTTGAGATGTCCCGAACTGCACATTAACGAAGAGTTGGGTACTTTAGTGATCTGGAACAGCATCTGCCGTCAATACGATTATGTTTAATGACAGAAATGTTTCAGGGCATGTCTGCAACTTCCAAATTAGTATCGTTATATCCGAGAGACAAACTGAAAAGTTGACCGACTCCAGTTCATCTCTAATACTTATGGTATTTTTCCAAGGAAGATAATGAAATCACAACAAAGACACGGCGCCCCTCTGCAAACTTCTTAGCAGCTGGGAAGGGGCGCCTTTCCTTCCTCTACAGTTCCACATGCAAGACTACAGTTTGCTGTTGACGGTATTTACCATATCCCTTGCTAAAAACATCTCGGGCAGATTTTCCTAGGTCAGCGTAAGTTGGTGGCACTGCCATTTCCTGTCAATAAAGAGAGAGAGATCAGGCAAAGAAGTCAACATGCCATAATCGTGTGGTTTTCTCTTAATTGTTTTGACTGTATATAGTTCTAACTGTTCCATGTGATTGAATATGTACCGTTTTTTTTGTACTATTCAAAGACTGTTTAATTGTAAACCGCATTTGATCTGCTGGAAAATGCGGTATAAAAATTTCTAATAAATAAATAATCCAAAGAGACGGGTCTAATGTTAGATGCATTGAAGGTAACTTGAAATTTTAAGGATCATTAGAGATTCTTTATTCTCAGCGTCCCCAATGAAGGCCAACAATATTTTAAAGATAATTTTTCAAGTATTAAACGTTAACAAGCCCGGCTGAGAAAAGTTATTGAAACTGAGAATCCAGAAGAATGGAGCAATGAAAAATAGAGGGCACCGGAAAATGTCAAGGAGCTGGGGATGAGGGTTCATAACCCTAAAGAAAGGCGCAGAGGGAGGTAACGTTCTGGGAGTGGCAGGTACAACCCTAAAGGCACAATGGGAGGTTACCTACACAGTGTCGCAGGAACGACCCTAAACAAAACCAAAGAGGGGGGTAACCTGCATCGAGCAGCGGCTACAACTCTAAACAAAGCACAAAGGGGGGTAACCTGCATGAAGCAGTGGCTACAACCCTAAATAAAGGCAAAAAGAAGAGTAACCTGCACAGAGCAATGGTTACAACCCTAAACAAAGGTATAGAGGGGGTAACCTGCATGGAGCAGATGGTACAACTCTAAACAAAGACAAAGAGGGGGGTAACCTGCACAGAGCAGCAGATACAACCCTAAAAGAAGACTGTATTCAGCATGGAGCAGAAGGTACAACACTGTAGAAAGACATAGAGGAGGTGGCCTGCATGGAGCGGTGGGTACAGCTCCAGCCACCTTACTGGGCAGTCAATGTTGCTCCAAAAGAGACTGTTCCAAATGATCTGGAAACCCAAAAAAGCAAGAAGCTGCTGGGTGGGAAAACATAAAGCCATTTCTAGCCTCAACTGCTCCATCATTTGTCAGTGGCTTTCACTTCAGCTCTGCTCCATGAACACAGCATTTATTTAGAGTCAATCTCAACCAGACCTAACCTGCTTGTCATGAACGGTCACTGCAAGATCAGGACTCTATACCCTTGAGAGTACAATACAACTTAGAAGAAAGCAACTTGCAACAGTCTGGGCACTACAGAGTCTAAGAATTAGAGGACATTTACAATAATCATGAAAATGGCCAAGCGTCAGAAACGTATAGTAAGCACACATCAACGCGATAAACACCTGAAAGCAAAAGCAGCCTGATCTACAACAAAGATGGTTTGTTTCTATTTGGGCACATATTTAAATGATGGCTTTCATTTGCTTTTTTCTTCACTGCCAAGCCTATGGAAACAGAAAACCGACAAACCTAATAGCATTCTGCTGGTGAGACGAAGAAATGTTCATTCTCCGAGAACAAGCAGAAGTCAGTCCTCACATACGGGTAACGTCGGCACCGACTGAGCCCTCACGGAAGCATCTGAACTGCACATAAGCTAACATCAATAAGCTGGAATATTTTACCTCAATACATAAGTCTCCCCAGGATTTAAGGAAGTGGAATTGTGGAGAGGAAGCAGGAGGGAAAGGAGTGGGGCCAAGGCCGGAAGTGCACCGTCTCTCTCCCAAATACACATACTGCTTCCAGTGGCTCCCAAACCAGTCCTAGATCCAATGGTTCCCAAATATGTCCTAGGGGCTCCCCAGCCCGTCAGGTTTTCAGGATCTCTACTATGAATTCCTATCTTATAAATGCATCATCCCTACCTAGCTACTTGGTGTCTTTAACGTGCATTATGACAAGCTAGCAGGATACTCCCATTCTGCCTTCTGTAACAGAAATTTTATGACAAGTATATCATTGCAGGCAACATTCAGGTTAGAGTACAGCACAAAGACTGCACTGGCACAAACCTTGGGTGATGTATTGCCATAGCAAGCAGGATGTTTTATTAATCTTATTAGATTTGAGTTCAGCATTTCACATACTGAATCATCTTCATGAAACTGGAGTATTGGGAACAGTCTTGACGTGGTTTCAATCATTCATGAGTAATAGAAGCCAGACAGTTGTGAAGTCTGATCCAAATTCAGTTGTCAGTGGGGCGTCCCAAGGGTCCAGTCTGCCGCCTATATCGTTCAATTCATACCTTATGCCACTGGGGAGTCAGATACAGCAATATGGCATCAAGAATTTGTGTTATGTTCTACTGGAGTAGCACTGTGCATGAGATGGATGGTCACACATTGACTGAAGCTAAATAGGGGCAAACCAGTGCTGCTTAAGTGGGAAAGCCAAACTCACAGGAGTTGGAGCATGGTTAGGTAAGGCTAATTAAACAGTATGGAACTAAGGATTCAGGAGGGATGTTGGTTGGACTATGTGTTTGCAAACAGAATGTATTCCGTAATTGCTTTAAGCATTTGCAGTGGATTAGACTGTGACAGTTACCACCAAATAAGGGACTTTATTTCATGAATCTATATGTTCATTATTAGTAGACCCAGTAACTCATTAAGACCATAGGAATTGCCATGCTGGGTTATACCACAGACAACTAAAGCCAGCATCATGACTCTGACAATGGACAGTCCAAGTCACAAGTAGGCTGGGAGATTCCTAAAAGTAGGTCTTGTTTCTCAAAGCTCCTTTCCAGGGATGAGCAATGGCTCCCTCACATCTAGCAGGCTAATAATGTTTAGGGATTTTCCCTCTAGGAACTTGTCCAATCCTCCAGAAACAGATTCTACAGTTTATGTGCTGCATGAAAAAAAAAAACTTTCTATGATTTTTTTTCAATAAGCTGATCATTATTTTCATGGCGTGTCCTCTTATTTTTGTTTGAAAGGCTATTGGATCCCCTGACCAATCTCTCCACAGCCTACAGATCGCTCTAAATGCAGTAGGCTAGATGATTCTGGTTTGGGTTTAAAAGAAAGAATGACCCCCATATGAGCAGACCTCCACTGGCTACCTACCCAGCACAGATTATGGTTTACGATTTTAGGTCTAGCCTTTAAAAGCCTTGTGGGGTGGAAAGGGCAGAATATCCGAAGGAGTGACTATGCTGGAAAGTACCCAATCAGGTTCCTTGTTCATCACAAAGGGGTTTTTGATAGTCTGCAGGCTACAAGACAAGAAGCATGTCAGACTGTGATCCTGTGGGTGTGGAATAAGTCAGCAGAAGAGGGCCATTGTTGAGATTGATTATTTACAGATTGTATTTATTTATATATAGCTAGCTTTATTTATATACAGTACTGTCTTTCTCTGGGTCAAGGCGGTTTACATAACAACTGCAGATACATTGTAACAGTGGTGTGAAACTATACACATTAAGCAAACAAGTCTTTGTACAGGTTATTGCTATCATGTTTGAATCTTGTGAGGGGGGGGGGGTTATGCTGTTGTGTTGAAATGTTCCATGAATAGATGTGTTTTTAGATGTTTTCTGGCAATGAGTCTGAGGTTGCGTGGTAGTCTGTTCCATATTGATGGTGCATATAACTGAAATACCCTTTTACATGCTTGCTGGTTTGATTTGGTCCTGTGTGAGAAATGGTCAGGGTGTTTACTGTGGATGTTTGTCTGGTTCTTTGAGGTTGGGAGGGATGTATAAGAGAGCTGGGGGGGGGGGGGGTTGTGTGGATGGCATTATGGGTTAGCATTATTGTTTTGTACCTTATGCAGCTCATCTATGGGAGCCAGTGAAACTGTTTGAGTATTGGGGTTAGATGGTCCTGCCTTGATGCATCTTATAGGGTTCTTGCTACTGAATGGAGAGCTGTTTGGAGTGGGAGAAGCATAGACTGTGGTAGTCCTTGGTAGATGGCATTGCAGTAATCTAGGTGGGGTATTACTGTTGCTTGTAGTACAGTCCAGAAGTCTTCTGGGTTGAGGAGGGGCGGAGTCGTTGTAGTGCCTTTGTTTTGTGGTAAATTGTTTTAGTGGTTTTGTTTATATGAGTTTTGAATGTTAGATGTAGGTTCAGGGTGACTTCTAGGTACTTGACCTCAGTCTTTTGTTTTGATTATGGTGTCATTCAGCTTTACCACGGGTGGGGGTATAAAAGCGGTATCTCTCATTGTGTAGAGGGCTTTCACCTTACTGAAGTTCATTTGCAGGCTGTTTTCTCATAGCCAGTCAGCAACTTCTATGAAGCAGTCATGGTAGAGAGAGGGGATGGGTTGATTTGATTGGTCCATATATCATATCGTCCGCGTACACATGGAGCTTATGTGCTCTTATGACTGTACATAGAGGTCGTAGGTACAGATTGAAGAGAATTGCAGAGAGGGTGGATCCTTGGGGTACTCCCTGCAATTGCTTGTATGGGACAGAGGAGTTGCTTTTTTGTCGCCTGTCTGTGAGGCATGATGTAAACCACTTGAGTATGGTCCTTGAATTCCAGTATTGTAGAGACACTGTAGTAGGAGGTGGTGGTGGTTTAGTGTCGAACGCAGATGATATGTCCAGGAAGATGAGTAAAGATCCTTAATGAGCTCGTTGCATCCCTTGTGTTAGGGTATTTATCAGCATGGTTTGTAGAATTTAAGCACCATCATGTGGGCGGAAACCATGTTGCTGAAGGTCAAGTAGGTTATGCTTTTCGATTTGGTCTTGCAGTTAGTGTTGCACTGTTTTCTCAATGATCTTTGCCAGAAGGGAAGGTTTGTGATTGGTCTGTATGAAGTGGGATCGGGAGGGCTCAAGAGTAGTTTTTTTTAAGGCTGGTCGAATGGAGGAGGTTTTCAGGTTTAAGGGCATGATGCCGTGTTGGAGCATGCATTGTGCAATTCTGGCTATTACAGTGCCAAGCTCTTTCTTGGTGGCTTTAATCCATGTCAACTGGCAGGGGTCCAGGGGTGATGTTGTGTTTAGTGCTATAATTATATCTTCAATTTGTCTTTCAGTGACTCTGGTGAAGGATATCCAGGGTTCTTCCCATGGTGGGTTGGATGTAGGTATCTGATTGTCGATGAAATTGCTTGTAATGTAGTGCATGTTGTTGGGGGGTGATTGGGATTTCTTGTTGTTTTGTTGATGGTGTTTTAGTTAGCTGCTTCACTATATTGAACAACTCATGGTTGGTTGATCGCTGATTTTAGTAGATTTGAGTGGTGTTCATGTTTGACTTCATCTATTGCGGTGTGGTAGTCTTTCATCAGAAATATGTCCATTTCTCCTCTGCATTTTTTGGTTTGCGCCATTTTTTTCATGTTTGTACAGTTGTTTGCGGTTTTGAGTGGCAGGCATGTATCAGTTGGTTCTAGGTTTCTTCCTGTTCATGGTTTTAGTTGTGTTGGTGGAGACGGCTGCCATCCTAGTACTGTTATTCCAGCAGTCCATGAGAGTGCCAGGGTCGGTGATGTCCTCAGGTATGAGTGCAAGAATATCTTGAATGAAGCTCTCCTTGTGGAATGATTTTATGACCCCCCAGGCAGATGCTGAGGACTGTTTTACTTCATGATGCTTCTAACTAGTGAAGAATAGATTAGGTTGCTATATGCGTTGTCATGATGTGGGTATCAATAAAGATGAGAACTTGAAAAGAAATCCTGTTTCTTTTAGGAATCTAGATGTGCAGTTACCTCCAGGCACAGCTAGAGGGAGCAGGAATGACCATACAGGAGCTAATGAGCCTAAGAGGGCTAATGATTTGCACCTGGGAATGACCCTGGAACTCTTGAAGGAAAGATTCCTTTATAAGCCAGAGCTGAATGCCAGCAAGGCAGAGGAAGAAGAGAAGGCAGAGGAGCAAGCAGAGAAGGACCTGAGAAGGAACAGGGACAGAGGAACGTCTTCACAAGGAGGAACAGCTCTATTAAGAGGATCAGCTCCAAGAGAAGGAGTAAGTGAAAGAATCCTATGTGAGCAAGCCCAAAGGAACAGAGTTCACATGGGTGAAGTTCAGAAGGGCCAGGCTAAGCATGCTGCTGTTCAAGGGAAGTTTGTTAGAGCCAGCTCTGAAGTTAGAGTGTGTGCCACGCCCTGTTCTCACAGTGTTCCTGACTCAAGAGCAGAGAGACAGAAGCAAAAGAACCGGAGAGAATGGTTTAGAGAAAAGCTTGCAATCTCTGAGAAATGCTAACCAAGTGTTAACAGGCAAGAAAGGTAAAGCACTTTGTGAAAAGGCCGAGTTCTTACCAAAGGAGAAAAGGGAATCCACAACAGGTTTTACCAGGCTGCCAGAAAGCAGAGCACTAGAGACATTGCACACAGACCTGTGTCAGACAGGGACAGTGATTATTCCCCTGAAGAAGAATCCATGGAGATAGAATGCATAAATACTGTTCCCATGTCTCAACCTGAACAAATGGAATGTGAGTTGTGCATAGCCTCGTGCCAGGAGTCTGTAGCCACCGTGTAACCTAGAAGAAGTTGGAAGAATTCCTATGCTATTGGAATGAGCTGAATTAATGTAATCAAGCCTTGCATTAATTGTGAAGTTTAACAATTAAGCATATGATTTGAAGGCTGGTACCTTTTGAAACAAAGGACTTTCTGTTGATTCTAAATGTCTTATTTTGAACCCTTGCACTGACGGTGAATAAAAGCCTTAATTTCTCTACACTTGGTTTCGTTAATGAGTGCTCTTAGGAAGCTGGAATAAGTAAGAACATCTTTACTACGTCAGACGAACCTTACATTCCCTTTGGCTACCTAAAATAATCTTTGCTGTGGAAGCGGCCCCATATTTCTAATGGCGTAGACGGGGCGCCCCACGACAGCATCCATACTTTCATCTTTGGATGTTAATGTTATGTTGTATTTTAAATTGCTGTAACTCATCATGAGCACTGGTTTGCTTGTTTAAAATGTTTTATTTATTCACCTAATATACTTGTAAATCGCTGCATCCTGTAACATGATAATGCTTTCTCCCTACAGTTTGCACACATTGCATTTACATAGCAAAATATTGCAGGGTCAAGGCAAACTCCGGGTCTATTCGATTATGTGAGTTTACTTCTGGCTCTCATCATTGGCACGGCCACAGAACAAATCAAATGACAACTATTAAAGCCCGTAACAGATGCAGTGCTAGACTGACGTGTTAATCTTAATGGCAGGACTTGGGCAGCAGAGAATTTACACCAACGATGTTGAACCATTTAAGAAGAGCTATCGGAATCTGCTTCCTCAGTGAAACACATCCATGGCTCCATTATTACAACATCATGTCAGCACGGATGCATCATGCTAACATGCCTGGACTGGCAAATGCCTACAGACTCGCCTCTGAATGCTTCAACATGGAAAGGGTATGCAGAAGGATAAGCCAACAAAACAGACCTCACAAATCAGGGGAAACAAGTTGTTCAATGTTTGAGTTAACAGCTAATATTTTGATAATTTGAAATGGCTTCCTTTTGGGTTTAGAACAAGCATTCAAAAGCAGAATGATCGGGATTTGAGAAAGATAACAACACCACATCATACTACATTCACATCAGCAAAGCCGTAGGGGAACAGACACCTATGAAAGTTTAGAGTCTGCTAGCACTTAAAGCCTCTCAGTACCCCTTGCATACATCTGTCCTATATCGTCTCTCATCTCTGTCTTTTGATGTACTTATGCCCTCAAGGATTTATAGAAAAAAAATACATGGGTACAACGAAAGCAAAGAGATTAGAAACTTGGCTGGTTAGTGAACAAAGGATACCTGTACTGGCAAAATGCACACGCGCATTTAGTAAGCAGGATAGAGAACGAACAGCCTTACTGATCTGAAAATTGGATTCACTGCAGCGGACCAATCTTCCCCAGATGAAGAAACAGTATATCCAGTCTCTAAAGCTCAGGTGTTGCTGGATAATGTTTATGCTAGTTTAAAAAAAACAAAAAGAAAAACCCTGTCTTAACAGCACTTTGCTGGTTTAGAAAAGGGAAATCCAATCACTATAATTGTTTTTCCGTCTGCAGCTTACTTAATTTCACTCTGCATATAAAAAGAGGTTTTACACTATTGGAAGTAAGAATGTCTGAAGTTTTTAACCCATATGCTATCTTCAGTGGAACTAGCAATGGGCAAAAGATTGCCTTTGAAATGGAAAAGCATGAACAGGCCCCTCTGGAATATTTGAAACAGTCTTTGGGAATTTTCTGTGTGGCTTGTCCTTTTGCATACTTCCTTTTATTTCATATTTCTGCAGAAGACTTTGGGAAATGCTTCACTGCAAAAATGCTGCAGAATTTGGCAAGGCTGCATCCCTGTTGAGGGCTGATTAGGAGGACAGGATAGTCCACTTTAGTAAAGTTAATAAAGAACATGTCTGCAAGCAGCACATGACAAAAAGCAAAAGAGCACTTACACTTTCTGAAAGCGAAAACAGAGCAATCGATTACAAAGACTCCCTTAGGAATAAAGGACAGGAAAAGGAATGGAAACATGTTATGGCTGGTTCAATAAGGTTTTCTGCTCTTCCGTACTTACGGAAAAAGTAATGATGAGTGATGCGAGGGAAGGTCCTAGGGAGCAGATTATTCACAAGTGATGTGCCCACAGGCTCAGAATATTAGCACGCGGTATAGATCGACAATAGGTATAACTGGGCACGTTATCTTAGATGTGACATTCTTTCTGCCTCACTGCAGTCTATTCTGAACGGTCTGCAGAAACAGAGGGGCGGCCTCTTATACTAATTTAGCTTGAGCTATCTGCCACACAGCCCATAGGAATAAAATTAACCATGCAGCAGATAGCTCAAGCTAAGTGTTCGTAAATGGGCCCATAAGAGATCCCATCAGAAACGAAGAGAACTTCCAAGCATACCCTGCCTTAAGATACGACATCCTCTGAATGTATAAAGGATGCAAATAGTAGGAAA
Source organism: Ichthyophis bannanicus (assembly GCA_033557465.1). NCBI lineage: Eukaryota > Metazoa > Chordata > Amphibia > Gymnophiona > Ichthyophiidae > Ichthyophis > Ichthyophis bannanicus. Next base: position 38,139,931 of record CM066050.1, on the reverse strand, counting down.
AACACGTATTTAAATTTATTTTTTATACCGCTTTTCTACATTCAAAGCGGTTTACAGTGAACAATAAATGAGCAAGACCCGAGAGGTGCGCTGTTTTACAAGAAACTGTAACAACATAACTCACACTATAGTAACGTAACAAGTTTGAAAAACATTGAAAAATGAGGTTCAGTCCTTTCATAACATAGGCAAAAGAAAGAGCAGGCCCAATCCACAGTTACTAACAGAATAAAATGCCTTCAAGAAAACTATTAACTCTATTCCAGGAGTTGGCAGAAACTTACTGACCTGTGACAAGACTATAACAATGACTGCTGAGGCATTACAAGCCAGACTCTGGCCCTCTGAGAGCAGACAATGTCTAGGACAGACACATCCACCAAAAGCAGGATGCACGTACTGCAAATTCTCAGGGGGAAAACACATCATAATGATATAGTGCCACAAGTAAACCGTATAACTGGGCAGAGTGGATGGTTCACTTGGTCATTTCCCATCAGTACTATGCAATCTCCACTGGCAGAGGTAATTTCAGGCTAAAGACCTCAAGTTAATTTCTCTCTCCAGTCCTAAAATTCCATGTTTCTTGTTAGCTGTGATACCAAACAACATAAAAGCTTGTAGCTTATGTTAATAAATGCACTGAAATTTCCTTTGTACAACACTAGTTGCAGCTTCCTTCACAGCAATGTTCACCTGGTAGATCCAACTGTAAAATACTATAGTTGAAGGGAGAGAAGATCATCACGACAGATTTTAATTTTTGTTAGAAGTATAGTGGAGCACACAGTTATCTGAAGTATTACCCATCACCTTTGGAAAAGGCATCCAACTGGATCACATGGCACATAAAATGCCATGCACTATTCAGTAAACCCTATATATAGGTTTCCAATGGGTTCTTATGGTGGCAACCCTACTTCCTAACATAGACATTCCAGGTTTTTAATGAAAAAGGCAGACTTCAGTTAATTTCACTCAAGCCTCAAAACCAAACCTGTTTTTCCCTAGGAAACTCACTGACTCTTGAGTCAAACCTAAATATAGTAACATTATTTGTTTTATTTTGATGTAATAAATATATAAATTATTAAATGGTGCTGTTTTCCAAAATACAGTTTTCTGTAGGCACCAATGACCATGAGAAAAGTAAGGTGTGGCAAAGGACAAAATTCAATGTCATACACACCCTGCTTCGGGTGTAGGCATTAGACGGGTCTTACAGACAAATGAAAAATTAAATCAAGACACAAAAATAGTACAAATTTAATACAGACATAAGCACTGGGTACTTAAGCACAGTCTTCTGATCTGATGGTGTTATAAGAAACAATACGATTTGCTTTATTTGCAACACAAAATTAAAGTGCAAAACTATTGGCTGAAGGTCCCCTTGCTCCTGGCCAGTCTAATAAGGCCACAGCTTGCTTAAGCAGGCTGTAATGTCATTCACAGCTGGGAGCTCCGGCGACAGGAAGCGTTTGGGCCTGCTGCGGCAATGCATGGAGGCAAGTCCTAGCCATCCCGCCCCAAAGGAAGGTCACCTTCCCGCACCAGTGCTGGGATATGAGGTGAAGAAGAGAGCCGCAGCCTCCACACCACCCCCTGGTGCCGCATCCGTGCCACCCCAGCAATGCCAGCACTCGGACACGCAGAATATATCTATCTATCTATTAAAACGAAAAGTAGAAGTCTGGGCCCTGGAGCATGCAACACACCCGCCCCATGCAACAAGCGGAAGAGCTGATTCATCTGCTATGAATCCGGGCGCGACAGGAGAGAGCGCGCGAGCCTGCTCGAGGTACTGCAGCTGGGTCACGATCACATCCAGCCCCCCGGCCTGGCTCTCCCCGGCGCACTGCCTGCAGCTTGGGGCAACGTGGAAAGGTCATGCCCCGGTTGCTCGCCCCAGTCGCTGGGAAGTGCCCCCGCCCGGGCCCGGGGCTAGATCGGGCAGCGACTCCCCACTGGGGGAGGGCGATGGGAAGACCGCTAGCTCCTTACCGTGACTCGCCGAGCCTGCAAGTGCAACCGGCGGCCGAGTGACAGCGGAGGGGCGGAGGGGGCCGTGACGTCTGGGGGCGGGACAGGAAGCAGAGGCCGGGTCTGGCTGCAGCTGCCGCGGCTCGGAGGAGGTGGGCAAGGACCGGTGTCCAAGGGGAAGGAGAAAGGGGGCCGGCGCGAGCGGCGGGTACACTACACGGCCTGGGAACTACATGTACCGACCGCCCTTGCGGGGGCTGCTGCCACCGCCGCTCGGCGCACACAGCGCTAGGCCCCGCCCCTTCTTCAATTACTCCCGTCACATGACCTCAGGTTGTGCTGCCCGCGCCGTTCGACGCAGCAGCGCTTGGCCCCGCCCACTCTTCGGCTACTTGCGTCACATGACCTCCTGATTCGGCTACCCGCTGCCGTTCGACGCAGGCAGCTCTCAGCCCCGCCCCTTCTTAGAGTACTCGCGTCACATGACCTGAGGTTCGGGTGGCTGCTGCTGAAGCGAGAAGAGCTGCTCCTTGCAGATTGGTATTGATGATCCCGGTGTCCCGTTTTTTATATAATACTTTATTATGGGGAATAGTAACTTGCCTAGCTTTTGGGACGTGCTAGGGTTTTTTTGGCATGACCTGTCCAGACCTTTTTCTACTGACTGTAAGTGGAAGAAGTAAAATTGCAAACCACAACCTTCCCCTTGATACTTTATCCTCGCTTGGTTTTAAGGGCTTGTGTTATCCTGGTTCTCTTCTTTCCCATTGCTCTTTCAGTGTTTGTTCCGGTGAATCCTCCTCTTCTTGCTATCCTGCTCTCAGTTGGTGTACCCCAAGGATCTGTCTTGGGTCCACTCCTTTTCTCTCTATATTCTCAGCCCCTTGGTGCACTCATCTCTTCCCATGGCTTTCAGTACCATCTTTATGTTGATGATTCCTAGATCTACCATTCTAAACCTGAAATCTCTCTGGGAAGCCAAGCCAGGATCACTACCTGCCTTACTGACATTGTTGCTTGGATGTCTCACCTTCGCTTGAAATAGAACATGGCCAAAACTGAGCTGCTTATTTTTTCCCCTAAACCCTCCTCTCAGATCTTCTCAGAGGTAACGTCCGGCTTTTGAGGACCTTAGCCATAGTACAAATAAAAACTATGACACCTGAAAACAAAAGCACCAGCCATAGTGAGACATCTTTGAATGTTGTTTTGTTTAACAGAAGCATTTCATCCTTTTTCTGCACAAATGTATTAATTAAAATAAACAAGCTTCTAAATGTGAGAATGAGGCAAGGGTGAACTGGAATTAGATTTAAAGGCAATGTGCATTCTCTAAACAAGGGGTTTTCTACCCAGGCCTTGGGACACACCTAGACAGGTTTTCAGGATAAGGGCAATGCATGAGAGAAATGTTAATCCACTGCCTTCACTGAATGCAAATCTGTTTCACTGTGTTTATCTCAAAAACTTGACTGGATATGTATAATTGCTATTTTAAGTAATAATGTATGGATCCTATGTATAATCCACTTTGAACTGTGTGGTATAGGCAGATTAAAGAGCCCTTTTACTAAAGGTTTTAATGCAGGATAATGAACATTAACACACCTTAAGTGCCCATGGCCCTTTTATTTCTATGGGTGCTAACTTCATTAATGCACGTTATTGTTGTTAAGTGCCATCGAGTCGGTGCCAACTCATGGTGGCTCTCTAGATAGTTGTCCTAAACTGTGTTCGGTCTTCAGTCAGGCTACTAATAGTTGATAGAGTGGCATCCATAGCTGCTGTTATTGTATCAGTCCATCTCACTGCTTGCCTTCCACGTGAACCTTTAGTAAAAGGGCTCCTAAAAATGTCAAATCAAATTAAAAGTCCATTCATTTTAACTTTAAATAAATATTTATTTGTAGTGGACTATATATGAAAAAGAGCAAATTTTTGATGTCACATGATAGAACACGTGAAAATGCCAGAATTTTAGGGCTTCCACATGTTTAGGATGAAGCAGAACTTTTTACATTTAAGTACATAAGACTCATTGTTTCTTAGATACCACTGAGAGAGAACATAACACCTTTATTAAAAGCTTTACATTGCCTCACGGCTCATTGGCTATTTGTGTTCTTTATCTAAGGTCTCATGCGTGGCCCTTCATCTGTGAGCACGGAACAGAAATATTGGTTAAACCAATATTCACTGCTTTATCCTCATCAGCCTCTACATATTCCTCCCCTTCTCCTCTGAGTCATGCAGTACCCCTTTGCGCTTCCTCCTTTACTAACATGCTTTAAAAATGTCCCCATATTTCACTGTATCGGCTATGTTTTCTGCCATTTTCGTCTTTGTTTTCCAGACCAGCATAGCTTCTCCGTATATTATTGTTTGTCTTGCTGCTTCTGTGATTTCTTCAGCTACTTCTTTTGAAAACTATGACAGTTTTATTTTCCTCTTACAGGTATTTACTTTCCTAACAAAAGGGTTTGTTGTGCTTAAAATATCTCCTTTCAGTTTTGCCCATTGTTCTACTTCTCCCAGATGTTCACATCTAGCTAACAGTTCTTTGAAGTTTTCCCTTATTTTTGCAAAGATAATTTTCTGGAAGTCTAAGATCCTCACTTTTGAATGGACCATCTCCACCCGCATCCCAGTAGTGAAGCTCACTGTCCAGTGGTCACTGCACACAAATATAGCTCACGCAGTGTTATTAAGGATATCCTGAAAACTCAACCAGGGAGCAGCTAGGGAGAGGGTGAGGACCCACTGCACATACTGATTTAGTTGATAACATTGATAATTATTATTTTGTTCTCCATAGGTAAAAACTTGTCATCTTTCAAATATATTCCATACAAAATATTAGGCGTTTGCAGACAAAAAAAATGTTTTCTTTAGTTTCTCATGTTTTATGCGAGGTTTTTTTTTACCATTTTCATTTTGGGGCAATTTTGTTAATGGTGCCCACTGTTTATCAATAGATGCCTATTGAACAATGATGCACATTGTTAACACAGGGAAAAAACAGAATTTTTGGGGACGGTTCCTGTTGTTTCAGATTAAGATGGTATGACGTAATTTCAGATAAATGCACATCCCTAGAAAATATACCACAATGCAAACTATAATGACTGGAAAATTTAGCTTTCGTGTTTCACTGTCCAAAAACCCGAGTCTCTACTACATTCAGACAAAGATCTAGAATAACAGCTGATTACAGAGCTGCAACTCTGGCATCAAGCACCGAGCAGGTGTTTTCTGGACATCTGGCATGGCAGATTTCAAAATACTCGTAATATGCCTTCTCTAACAGAAATCACTCTTACTTTCCTGTTTTGTTTCTGATTTCACAGTTACCAAATGGCTCCGCTAACTGCCTAAGGTTCTGAATTGTGACAAAATAGGGGTTTGTAATTGATCTGGCAATTTACCTTTCAACTGACAAGGGCCAGCCTAATACAAAGGGGTAATAAAATTACTCGGAGCTGCAGTGATACATACTGTCAGCCTTGAAGATATGGAAGGTAAGTTTATGGATGGTGCCTAGACTGACATGCTTTTTTACGCGTGTCAATCACACACATTTATAAAGTCAGGTAAGCTTATGCTTTACTTTATTAAATGGGTGTAAATATTGGGAACCATGTGTTGAATCTAAGCGCAATTGCTTACACTAACCGTATGGCTGGCATAAATGACCACATGTATGCCCTTATTTTATAAACTACTCACATAAGTGTTCTCTCCATCCAAGCTCCTCCACCTACTTGAACGCCAACAGTGCTCCATTGACCTCGTGTGTATTAATAGAAGAGCGACCAGCTACAGTAAACATGAAAAAGGCTCATCTACCTGCGAAAGTCATTGAAAATACACGATTTACTCATTATGGCATGTATCTTCACAAGGCTTCTTATACAACTACCCCCATTATTACATCATTGTAAACTAGCCAAGAAACATTGGTTGCCAATGACGCTGTACAATAAATGTTCAGTTTTATTATTCTTCTACTTTCAACTTTGAACATAGGGTTTTCCCATTTGATGTCCCAGCCTCCATGCTGAAGCCTGGCTTTAATATAGAAGGAGGAAGGATATTATGAGGCATAAGGACTATAACACCCTTCCTTTCTAGTATTAGAGATCTGCTCTGCCTCTCTGTAGGGACAATGGGCACAAGCTAGCCCCAAGCGATGGAGGATTGCCACACAAAATGGAGTCCCTGTAAGCTTGGCCATAAAAAGGTGAACTTTGCACCACTGGAATGCTGCACGTAAACCGTTTCAGCGAAGAGGAAAAGACACCGAAACAATTGTCTCAGCTGTGAATATGAACAGAAAACAAATACCTTGGGATTCTTGCCCTGGGACCTGTACCTTCATGCGATTTACCAGACCATCCGTAAATTCCACAATTCTTGGGATGTCTGACCTCTATCAGGGGTCTTCATGCAAATTTCTGGTACTCAAAAGACACTTTTGGATTCACTGATTTGAACCTTGGACCAATCGCATGGAGACAGTGAACTAGCTGATCTTATATAAGGTCAAAAGCAGGATATAAGGAGATTGAGAGATCACAGTAGGTCTTCAATTGGGCAGCAGTTCGGGAAGCAGCTGTGGTAGACACCCCCTTTTTTGTTCTCAATCTCTCCTACTTCTATCTCTACCTGCATGTATAAGTTCCTTCCAAGCCATGATTCACTGGACAGATCACTGCCCTGCTTGTAATCTGGCCATTTACACATCTTCCTTTCTCTCTCTGCTGTTCATCACAAACTGCCAAGGGGATTCTCCCTCCACAAGCGCTCTGATTCCTGGTACAGTATAACTTGTGCCTTTGTTGGTGGGATAGCTAGCCAGCTTATACATATTTGTTTGCCTATCTGATGGGAATTGTGATGACAGAATGATTGTCAGCTCCGATTGTAATTTGAGTAATAAACTATCTCCAGGAACAAGCAGGAATGAATCTTCACATATGGGTACGTCGGTACTGACGGAGCCCGCACGGGAACGCTCCCCAGCGTCCAATCAGAAAGCTTTTGGGAGCATCCCACAGCGCCTGCGTGCTGCCTTCCTGCCTTTCCAACTTCTCTCCTCAGTTGTTCTTTTTCCGCAGAGCCAGCAGGTCGTGTTCCTGTCACCGCAGAAGAATTTCCTTATTTTTACCTTATTTCTTTTCTGTCGCGTCTGCCTTCTTCGACGCTGTACTGGTACCGCTGGTCGTTATTCTTTTCTTTTTTAAAAAAAACCAAACAAACCTTTTTTCCATTTATTTTTCTTCAGGTGCACTTCAGTTTTGGGCCTTAGGCCCAAAACCTTTTTCCTTAAATTATAGAAAAGCCTGCCTCAGGATTTAAGAAGTGCACAAAATGTGGCGGTACTATCTCCGTCACCGACACCCATGACTGGTGTCTAAAATGTTTAGGCCCTGACCATTCCATTACAGATTGTGTGTCCTGTTCTATGATGTCTAAGAGAGGTCGACAGAACCGAGCTGCCAAGCTCAGTACCCTGTTTCCCTCTGATGCGGCTTCGGTAGCATCGACGTCTTCCAGGGCTGCTGCTTCTTCACATGGATCTCAGGTAACTAAACATAAATCCAGCCGGTCCTCGAAAGGCAAATCTCCTTCTAAGCATCGAGATGCCTCTGGCCTTGCCCTCGAGGATTCTGCACCGGCAAAATTACCCCGGCGGGAGGCTTCGGCCTCTAAAGCATCATCATCGGGGTTCCAGGATGATCGCGATGGCGTGGCCTCGACAGATCTCCTGATGCCATGCTCTGGGGTGCCGGTGGCTCCCACTGGTACCGACTTCCAGGCATTGGCGGCGTCGATGGATCAGAGGATTCTGTCCATCGAACGCAGTCTGGCGGCTTTCCTTGTGACATCGACGCCCGTGGTACCGCAACAAACTACTCAGCCGGTACCGGCTCCGGCATCGCCATCGGCACCGATCCCGGTACCAGTGGCATTGACATCGGCATCGGTGTCCGCTATGCCGGTACTCTGTCCTCTGAAGCCCTCCGGTACCAATACCCCGGTACCGGTGATTCCCGATCCCAGTCGGTACGGGTATCGAGCTTTACAAGAGCATCCCGACAGACGATACTTCGATTCCTCTGAGGAGTCTGTCGATGCAGCAATGCTTCTTCCACAGGAGGAGTCCTCTCCTAAACGAAGGATGTCTCCTCCAGAGGACTTGTCTTTTCAAGACTTTATCAGAGAGGTGGCTCGGGGCCTCTCTATTACAGTGGCCCCAGAGTCAGAGCCTAGAGCTAAGGCGTTAGATATTTTGCAATATCCTAAAACTCCTAAAGAGGCAGCTACCTTACCTGTTCATGAGATTCTGTATGATCTCATGTTAAGGATGTGGGAAGCACCTCTAACCACCTCTCCTCATTCTCACAGGTTGGACACCATGTATTGTGTCCCTCCTTGTCCTGGTTTCCATAAAACTCAACTTCCTCACCACTCTATTGTGGTTGAGTCTGCAATGAGAAAGATTAGAAGTGCCAAGAGACATGCCTCTAATCCTCCAGGATGTGAGTGTAGAACCCTGGATGCTTTTGGTAGAAGAGTCTTCCATGCTTGCTTTGAGAATTCATTCTTATAGTCTCTACATGGGAATGTTCTTAAAAGAAGTCACTGACCATTTGCAGACTTTAAGTCCTTTTATGTCTGACAGTAAAAGGCAAGAATTTCTCACTGAGCTTAAACATGCCCAGGATTTATTTATTTATTTATTTATTTAATTGGATTTTTATACCGCCTTATCATACAATCAAAGCGGTTTAACAAAAGAGAAAATTAGTAATAGTGAAAAAATCTGTGATAATATATACATAGTTTGTAAATATATGATTAAATGTCTTGGGAAAAGGTGCACTATATATTGTGAGCTATACTATAAAGTGAGCTATTGTACAATGTATATATAAATAATTGCTTTCTTAAAAATTAATTAGTTGATTGCATGACCGTAGTGCTCCGTAAACAAAACTGTTTTCAGTTGTTTTCTAAAGTCTTTGATGTCCTGAGCTGCTCTCAGATCATTAGGTAGGGAGTTCCAGATGGAAGTCGCAGCAAACGAGAAAGCTCTCTCAGAGGTCTCCTTGCGTGTTTTTCTGATGTCATTTGAGGAGCTGATTCTATTTTCAGATACACTTCTCCTAGGTCTGTTGCTAATATCTGACATCTCCAAATTCTCCAACCGTGCAGCTTTCGATTCCTTTGAATGTGTAAGCAGAGCCTCAGCTATAGCTGTAGGTGCACGTAGGATTGCTTGGCTTCAAGCATCTGATTTGGAGATCTGGGTCCAAGATGAATTGGGGAAATATCCCTTGTACAGGTGAGAATCTATTTGGTAAGGATTGGCAAGCAAAAGCCAATCAGATGGATGCTGAAAATTCTGCTTTGGATAGATTATCCAAATCTACAGCTGCTCCTGCTAAGAAAAGGTTGTTCAAGAAAACACCTTTTTCTAAAAAGGGAAGATCCTATCCTGCTTATAGTCAGAGAGCATCTTCTGCAGCTCAGTTCCCTTCCAAACGTCAGCAATCCTCCAAACAGACCAAGGCAAAGGCTTCAAGGCCTGCTCCAGCCCAGCAATCTCAGCCCCCTCAGGGCCTTTGACTTTCTGCTAGAGAACTTAGCCTTCCTGGCTCTAGAAGGGCCAGAGCCCTCCACCATTCCAGGAAGATTATGTCACTTTGCTCCCAGATGGGGGCAAATCACAGCAGAGCACTGGACACTCTCCATCATAAGAGGGGTACAAACTTCATTTTTCCAGCTTGCCCCCTCTCACAAGAGTGCACCAGTTCAATTCTCCAACCTCCCTCCTCAGCCTGTTAGAGCAGGGGGTTGCCACTCTTCTAGCCCAGGGGGCAATAGAGGAAGTGCCTTCTCAACAACAGGGCACAGGGTTCTACTCCCCCTATTTTCTTATCCCAAAGAAAACAGGGGGCTTCAGACCCATTTTAGATCTCAGAGAGTTGAACAGATTCCTAGTCAAAGAAAAATTCAAGATGGTTTCTCTAGGAACTCTGCTGCCATACCTTCAGAGTCAGGATTGGCTTTGTTCTCTAGATCTCAAGGATGCGTACACTCATGTTCTCATCCATCCAACTCACAGAAGGTTCCTTCGGTTTCTTTTCCAGGAGAAGCACTATCAATGCAGAGTGCTCCCCTTTGGCCTAGCCTCTGCACCAAGGGTGTTCACGAAATGCATGGCAGTGGTTGCTGCTTTTCTGCGCACCCTGGGAATATTTGTCTTCCCTTATCTGGACGACTGGCTCATTCGAGCTCCCACTCAATCAGAGGCCAAGACTGCTCTAACCTGCACAATGAGTATCCTTCAATATTTAGGGCTGGTAATAAATATCCCAAAATCCAATTTGATCCCTACTCAGTCCCTGGAGTTTATAGGGGCGGTGCTGGATACCACAAGGGCAAGGGCCTATCTTCCTCAGGCCCATTGCCTTCGCTTGATGCAGTTAGCTTCTCAAGCAGAGTCAAAACCCCTACTAACTGCTCGAGAAATGTTACAGTTGCTAGGCCGCATGGCATCCACCGTTCATGTGGTACCATATGCTCGCCTTCACTGAGAGCAGCTCAGTGGACCTTATCCACCTAATGGACTCAGGCATTAGGCTGCCTGTCAGACAAAATAGCAAACACAAGTCACCTCATTTTGTCCCTCCAGTGGTGGAAGTCCCCTCAGAACCTGTTGCTGGGGTGTCCTTTTCAGCAGCCTCTACCCCAGGCAACTCTTACAACAGATGCTTCTCCAATGGGCTGGGGAGCTCATCTTCAGGACCTCTCCACCCAGGGCATCTGGTCCCCACAGGAGACTTGTCTACATATCAATCTCTTGGAACTCAGAGCAATCTTCCTTGCTCTGCGAGTTTTCCACACCCTGCTCAGCCACAAGACAGTCCTTGTCCACACGGACAATCAGGTAGCCATGTTCTATGTGAACAAGCAGGGAGGAACTGGCTCTCTGTCGCTTTGCAACGAAGCTCTGCGACTGTGGGCCCTCGCCAGAGAGCATCACATTCATCTTCTGGCAGTCTATCTTCCAGGTGCTCAAAACTCCTGGGCGGGCAGACAGACTCAGTCGAGTTCTGCTTCCACACGAGTGGTCCCTACATATGGACCAGGTATCCAAGATTTTTCAAATTTGGGGAACACCAGACATAGACCTCTTTGCAAGTCTGTGGAATGCCAAACTTCCCCGGTTTTGTTCCAGAACTCCGGCTCAGGGGGCTCAGGCAAGGGATGCTTTCCTCCTCCATTGGGGTCAAAACTTCCTGTATGCCTTTCCACCCATTCCTCTAATTCCCAAAACCCTGTTCAAGCTTCAGAGAGACAGAGGCCACATGATTCTCATAGCTCCACATTGGCCATGGCAAGTGTGGTACCCTCTACTTCTACATCTCTCTCAAGCTCCCTCCCTAGAGTTAGGGTCTGCTCCAGACCTCCTCTCTCAGGAGGACAGAAAGTTGTGGCACCCCAATCCCCAGTCTCTGTATCTCAGGGCTTGGTTGCTGAAGGCCTAGATCTCCAGGATCTTCATTTTTCTCAACAAGTGAAAGATGTTCTTTATGCTTCCAGAAAACCTTCCACTAGACGTTCTTACGCCTTCAAGTGGAAAAGGTTTACCATCTGGTGTTCTGAAAAGGGTCTTAACTCCCATACCATACCTCTGGAATCGTTGCTGGAGTATCTCCTTCATCTGTCTAATGCAGGCCTTAAGAGAAATTCAGTAAGAGTCCATCTGAGTGCTATTGCAGCTTCCCTCATGCCTCTAAATGGACAACCTGTTTCCTCTCATCCCCTTGTAGCAAGGTTCATGAGAGGCCTCCTTTTAACAAAGCCTCCCATTAGGCCACCTCCGGTGGCATGGGACTTATATTTGGTTCTTGGTCAGCTTATGAAGCCGCCTTTTCAACCTTTAGCTACTACCTCCTTGAAATACCTTTCTTGGAAGGTTATCTTTCTCATTGCAATCACATCAGCACGCCGCATCAGTGAATTGCAAGCACTAGTAGCTAATCCACCTTATACAAGGTTCCATCATGACAAGGTGGTCTTTTGGACTAATCCACACTTTATGCCTAAGGTGGTTTCGCCTTTTCACCTCAACCAAGAGGTCTACCTACCTGTCTTTTTTCCAGGGCCTCATGCATCAAGTGCAGAGAGGAATCTTCATACCCTGGACTGTAAAAGAGCTCTAGCTTTTTACTTACAGAGGACACAACATAGGAAGTCTTCTCAACTCTTTGCTTTTGATCTTTCTCATTTGGGACAACCAGTCTCCAAGAGAACACTTTCCAACTGGATTGCCCAATCTATTTCTTTTGCCTATCAGAGCAAGAACATTTCTCTGGAGGGCCATGTCACAGCTCACAATGTGAGAGCCATGGCAGCCTCAAAGGCTCACCTGAACTCTGTGTCTATCGACGACATCTGTCGAGCAGCCACTTGGGCCTCGGTTCATACCTTCACAGCCCATTACTGCTTAGACAAGGACTCCCACCGGGATGCCTTGTTTGGTCAGGCTGTTCTCAAACACCTATTCCATACTTAATCAACTCCTACCCACCATCCCTCATGGGATGCCAGAGATCCAGGTGGGGAAGTGCAGCCCTGTCCCAGGGACACACAACTTATGGACTCTCTCCCTGGCATCAAAAGCTAGGGAGTCCCTATATGTGAAGACTCATTCCTGCTTGTTCCTGGAGATAGCACAGTTACTTACCTGTAACAGGTGATCTCTGGGAACAGCAGGAATAAGTCTTCACAACCCACCCACCTCCCCTAGGAGTTGTCTCTCTCTCTCTCTCTCTCTCTCTCTATCTATCTCTTCCTTTCCCTCTCTCTCCCTCTTTGTCTCAGCTATAAAACTCAACTGAGGAGAGACAGTTGGAAAGGCGGGAAGGCAGCACGCAGGTGCTGTGGGATGCTCCCAAAAGCTTTCTGATTGGACGCTGGGGAGCGTTCCCGCATGGGCTCCGTTGGTACCGATGTGCCCATATGTGAAGACTTATTCCTGCTGTTCCCAGAGATCACCTGTTACAGGTAAGTAACTGTGCTTATACTGTGATTTATTTTAATTGTTGTTGTTTAATTGTGAACTGCTCTGGAGTATTGAAGGGTGGTATATTAAGCTTTTAATAAACTATATCATTCTAAGATCCTTCTGAACAGAATTGGAATAAATCCGAATTTGGTACAGAAATTCCTGTGTTGAGTCAGTATCTTATATTGCGTGAATTATGTAGCTTGGCGGGAGGGGGAATGCTCTGCTAATTAACCAGAGTGCATATTTACATAAGCTAATTATTTATAAGCCAATAATTCCCCTATACCTCGCCCCCTTCAGTTTTAACTTACGTCATTGGTGGGTTGCCTCCACTATGTCATCTTCCACATTGATACTAGATGTGGGGGTGCAGTTTACAGACCTGAAAACTGCCTAAATGCTGCTGTCTGGGATATTCAGCAGCAGTAGCCTAGTAAGTAGTGCTGAATTCCCCTGCTAACCAGATTCAGCCACTAGCCAGATACTCAAAGCACATTAAGTTAGGACAGATGAAAGACTGTTGGCTGTCTCCCATTAAGCCATGACTGTCTACATGTTCAGTAATTTTGTTCTTTATGATGGTTTCTACCATTTTTCCCAGTACTGACATCAGGCTCACCGGTCTGTAGTTTCCTGGATCACCCCTGGAACCTTTTTTAAAAATTGGCGTTACATTGGCCATCCTCCAATCTTCAGGTATTACCGATGATTTTAATGATAGTTCACAGATTACTAATAGTAGGTCTGCAGTCTCATAGTACACCACGCCTGTGCTTGCAAAGGGCCAAATAAGATGTCATAAAGGGGGTTCCCCAAAAAAACCACAATGCTGGCCAATCAGAAAAGCAAATGGGAAAGAATGACAAAACCCAAGCAAAAACCTATTCCTCCCACCACAGACCCAAATGAGTCCATTAGAAACAAGCCTTCCAGTGTATCATGACCCCCCTCCCTAACTGCTTCAATACTTTAACCCAAAGAGAGAATGGATAATCAGCGTACCCCTTGGCATAAATTCCTCCAGTGCCATCAATCCTGCTCAATTGTGAATATTCAGTAATTTTGTAAAATGTGCTGTAAATAGTTCTCACCCAAGTTATTTGCCCTGTTCATTGTAAGCACAATGTGTTCTTGTTACATTGTACTATTGTTTCTGTTCATTGTAAACCGCACAGATTTTAATAGCGTGGTATATAAGAAATGTAAATAAATAAATAAAATCTCATTTAGGCTCACAGATTCTGATGTGTTGAGTCAGAAAATCCAATGTTGTTCCATGCAGATGAGTTGTTTGTCCCGATCACCTTGTCGAGTGGAACTTAATTGATCAATGGCCAAACTGCGCAAATCAGAAAAATCATGACCAACAGCGGTACAATGTTTCACCAGGGAAGCTCCTTCAGTTGCATGCTGTAATTTGCTCCAATGTGCAATCAAACTGACTTTAAGAGGATGATGAGTCTTCTCCATGTATGCCAGGCCACAGAGGCAAACAATCAAACAACAAAAGAAACAAGTAGGAGAATGTCAAAGAAAATAAGTCCATTAATGATAAGAAAAATGTGATTGCACCAACATAACCAAACAGATCTAGCAATGCCCGCAGTTCATATGTCATGGATCAGTAACAGAGCATCTCTTGGTGACAAAATAGGTTTGCTTTTACCACGCTGCCATTCAGTTGTTTTCTATTTAGGGAAAGAAAGATAAGCAAATTTGAGCAGAATCCAAGAAAATGATCCATAGGGCTCTTAGCCAGGATTTTCAAAATGAGGACATGGAGTAGACTTCTATTTTATTGTGACATCAAGTTTTCCTGGTAGTCAAGTATGATTGAATGTGTGTAACCTGATTGTTACATCCCAGGAAGTTCAGAAGAGGCATAAGTAGCATCATAGAAACATGACGGCAGAAAAAAACCATATGGCCTATCTATCTGCCCTTCCATATCAACTACTATAGTCCTTTTTTCCTTTAGAGATCTTCTGTGTTTGTCCCAAACTTTCTTGAGATTCAGATACTGTCCTTGTCTCTACTACCTCCACTGGGAGACTATTCCATGCATCCACCACTCTTTCCATAAAGAAATATTTCTGCATATTACTCGTTAGTTCACCTTCATCCTATGTTCCCTCGTTGCAGATCGTTCTTTCAATTGAAAGAGGCTCTCCTCCTGTGCATTTATGCCATGGAGGTATTTAAACTTTTCTATCATGTTTCCTATCTCCTGCTTTTAATCTAAAGTATACAAATTGAGATCTTTAAGTCTGTCTCCATATGACTTACAATGAAGACCACTGACCATTTTGGTAGCCACCCTCTGCACAGACTCCATCCTCTTTATATCCCTTTGAAGGTGTGGTCTTCAGAATTGCACACAATGCTCCAAATGAGCTCTTGCCAAACACTTATACTGAGGCACTATCACCCCTTTTTTTCCTGCTGGCAATTCCTCTCTCTTTGCACCCAAGCATCTTTCAGACTTTCGCCATTGCCATTTCTATCTGTTTAGCCACTTTAAGATCATCAGGAATGATCATGCCCAGGTCCCACTTCTCTTTCATGGACAGAAGTATTTCACTCCCTGTACTGTACCGCTCTTCTGGATTTTTGCAGCCCAAATGTATGACCCTACATTTTTTAGCATTAAATCTCAGCTGCCAAATTCTCGACCATTCTTTGAGCTTAGCTACATGGCCAAGACTGAACTTCTTATCTTTCCCCCTAAAACCTCCCCTCCTCTTCCTCCTTTCTCAGTCTCTGTGGATAACTCTGTACTCCTTCCTGTTTCCTCAGCCCACTATCTGGGGGTTGTCTTTGATTCCTCTCTCTCTTTCTCCACACATATCCCATCTGATAGCCAAGACATGCCGTTTCTTTCTCTATAACATCAGTAAAATCTGCCCTTTCCTTTCTGAACACACTACTAAAACGCTTATCCACTCCTTAATCACCTCCCGTCTTGACTACTGTAATCTACTCCTTGCTGGTCTCCCTTTGAATCATCTCTCTCCCCTTCAATCTGTTCACATTGGTGCGCGGCTAATCTTCTGCCAGCCTCGTCATGCCCATATTACTTCTCTTCTCAAGTCACTTCATTGGCTCCCTATCCGTTTCTGCATCCAGTTCAAACTTCTCCTGCTGACCTATAAATGCATTCACTCTGCGACTCCTCACTACCTTTCTTCTCTTATCTCTCTTTACAACCCTCCTCCCCCTCGGGAACTCCGCTCTTCTGTCAAACTGCTTCTATCTCTGCCCTTCTCTTCTACTGCTAACTCCAGACTTTGCTCCTTTCACCTTGCTGCGCCTTACGCCTGGAACAAACTACCTGTGTTTGTACGCCAGGCACCTTCTCTAACCCTCTTCAAATCCAGGCTGAAAACCCACCTCTTCACTGCTGCTTTTGGATATTGACTCACCTGATCTTTTTCTTTCCTCTTGCTTTATCCCTACCTACACCTTCTGTGTTGTCTTGACTAGATTGTAAGCTCTGATGAGCAGGGACTGTCCCTTACATGTCTGTGCAGCGCTGCATACGACTTGTAGCGCTATACAAATCCTCAGTAGTAGCTAGATCCTTCCTTGTGTTATCTACTCCTTCCTGAGTGTCTACTCTATTGCAGAGTTTGGTATCATCCGCAAAGAGGTAAACCTTACCCGACAGCTCTTCTGCAGTATCACTAACAAAAAGGTTAAAACGAATTGGACCAAGGACAGATCCCTGTGGCACACCACTGGTAAAATCCTTCTCGGAGTGAACTCTATTTACTTGTACCCTTTGTCATCTCTCACTCAAGCAATTTCTAACCCAGTCAGTCACATTAGGATCTATCCGTAGGGTGCTCAATTTATTTGTAAGTTGCTTGTGCAAACAGTGTCAAAGGCTTTACTAAAATCTAAGTACAGCACATCTAGGGCTCTCCCTCGGTCCAACTCTCTGGATCACCCACTCAAAGAAATCAATCATATTTGCCTGACAATACCTGCCTCTGGTAAACTCATGCTGCCTCGGCTCCTGCAATCCATTGGACTTTAGAAACCTCACTATCCTCTGTTTTATCAGTGTTTCCATTAATTTACTCACCAGCCTGTCGAGTTATGGTCAACATTTTTGGCTTCTTGCAGTTCAACCCATTAATGTCCAATATCTCCTAGAAACAAAGTGGCCAGTGAAATGGTTTTGGACTATCTATGCACACATATTTGACACAAAAGAATCAAATGAAGCTGTCACATTACTCCTCTTTTAAAGTCCCTCCACGGGCTCCCTGTCCATTGCTTTATTCAGTTCAAACTACTTACCCTCACACATAAGTGCGCCTCTTTACTTTTCCTGTTTCCTCTCTCCCTACACCCCCTCCCGTAATCTTCATTCATCTTCTTTTCTTCTCTCCATGCTGCATTCTACTTCTGCTAACTCTCGGCTTCCCTCCTTTGACTTTGCTGCCCCTTTCGCATGGAACAACCTACCCCTATCCCTGTGTCAAATCCCTTCAGTCACCCTCTTCAGGCCTAGGCTCAAGACACACCTCTTTGAGACCATCTTTGGTTCATAATCCCCATCCTTATGTTTCAGTTCCTTATTGCCCCTTTTGTCCTCCTCCTTTTGTACTACTTTATGTCCGTCCTTTTGTAAGCTCAACAAGCAGGGACAAATCTTAGCTTTGGACTAATACTCAAGAACAGCCAGATGGCCCAGAGACGCACAGCTTGGAATTGGCCTCCACATAAAAACTTTTTAAAGTAAATTTATGGCAAAATATCTGTGGGACCATTGGGGTTAAATGGACACTAAGGGAGGACAAGGCCATAGCGAAGAGACTGAATGAGTTCTTTGCTTCTGTCTTTACTGAAGAAGATGTAAGGAAGCTACCCATGCCTGAAATGGTATATAAAGGTGATGCATCAGAAGAATTGAAAGAAACATTGATAAACTAGGACAATGTATTACAACTATTTGATAAATTAAAGAGTAGCAAATTACCTAGACCAGCTGGTATACATCCAAGGGTGTTGAAAGAACTGAAAGATGAGATTGCAGACCAACTATTATTAATCTTGATTTATTGATAAGGCAGTATAAAAAACACCACACTCAAATAAGTATTCTGTGAACTATCATCACAATTATCTGTAGTACCTGAGGATTGGAGAGTGGTCAATGTAGCTTCAATTTTTAAAAAGGGTTCAGGGATGATTTTATTGAACGGTTTTATATACCGCCTTTCAGAAAAATCAAAGCGGTTTACATAGAACAAAACTTGAACATTACATTGAAACTTATTCAAACAATTGAAATTACAGTGAACATTAAATTGTATATAATAAAAATGGTAATTTGAGGGTTACAATGCTGAGTAAATGCTGATTAGGTATATAGATAGTTTAAACAAGAAATGATCCAAGAAACTATAGACTTGCGAGTCTGATGTCCGTATCGGGCAAAATGGTAGAAACCATTATAAAGAATAAAATTACTGAACATGTAGATACCGTGGTTTAATGGGAGACGGCCAACATGGATTGATTTATTTAAATGTGGGGGGTTGTTTTTTTATACTGCCCCTTCCAGTGATCAAGAGCGGTTTACAAAGAACAGAACAGGTACATTGAACTTTTTATTTTTAAACATACGTGTAACAAATTATTTAAATCATATAACCTATTTACAATCAACATATTTACATAGAACTATTTTACATTAGTTACACACCTATAGTATATGTTTTAAAAGGGTGGGTAAAGGCTGTTCTTTATGTGTCTGTAAATAAATGTGGGAAGCTCTAGTTCCAGCAGGGGGTAGGGGCGGGAGCTCAGAAGTGCAAAACAGAAACTATGTTGGTTAGAGCTGGTCCCGGTTGTGATTATCTCCAAAATATTCAATGAATAAGAATGTCTGTCTTAATTTCCTTATGGAACAGTTGGAGGTCATTGATAGCTCTTAGTTTATCTGGGAGGGCATTCCATAAGATTGGGGCAAAGTACGAAAATGCTCTATTGCTCGTGGATCGGTTTGTGTATCTGTATTGGGTGGAACTGTAATATTATTTTGGGTACATATTCTTCTCATTCGCTCAATAGGGGAGATATTTATGAAGGTTTTCAGATAGGTTGGTGAAATGTTCTTCAGTGTTTTAAAAGTAGTCGTTAGTACTTTATATTTTATTTGGCTTATAATAGGAAGCCAATGTAGATCATATAATATAGGTGTGATATTTTCTGCCATAATTAGCCAAGGAAGGTCTTATCTTACTAATCTGTTACATTATTTTGAAGATGTGAATAAACAGGTAGATAAAGGTGAGCCAGTTGATATACAGCCCCATTCCAGGAAGGGGGATGTCTGGGCCATCCGGACGTTCCTGTTGAAAATAGGGCTGTTAGGTCCTGATTCTGATCCATGGAAACAAAACATTCCCGTGGGAGCCAGAATCGGGCCCAAGGACAGCCCAGTATGTCTCTTCTGCCTGTGGGGACATCCTCCCCGCAGATGCCCGAGATATCCGTGGCTCCAGTCCTGCAAAAAAATGCTGCCCACCACACAGCTGGCCTCCTGCGGCCTGGATCAGGCACAGGGGAGCCATCCTCACCCAGCCCCAGCCCCAGCCCTAGCCCTAGCCCTGGCTGGGCAAAATGTGCTGCCTATACCACCTTGAAGGTGGTATAAGCAGCATGTCCCCAAGGGCCTAGCAGCACATACAGGGCCACAATCTGAATTGGCCCTGTACATGCTGCTGGGAGGCCCGCTCCTGCTCCACTCCCTGTCGGCTCTCCCCGTCCTGAAGCACAGGACGTATTGGGAGAGCCTGTGGGGGAATAGGATCTAGGCGGATTGCGGGGCTGCACGTCCTGGTGGAACATGCAGCCTGCAACCCACATTCCAGAATGAGGGTCATAGTGTATCTGGATTTTCAGAAAGACTTTGACAAGGTCCCTCATGAGAGACTCTTGGCAAAATTAAAGAGTCGTGGGAAAGGAGGCAGTCTACTATTGTGGATCAGGAACTGGTTAAAAGATAGAAAGCAGAGGGTAGGGCTAAATGGCCAATTTTCCCAATGGAAGCAAAATTTGCTATAGAATCTCTATGGATTGAAATTCCATGTAAAAAGGGGAAGGCGATGGCAGTGGGGGTGTACTATCGACCACCTGGCCAGAATGAACAAATGGATGATGAAAAATGCTCAAAGAAATCAAGGAAGCTAACAAAAGTTACAGCGCAGTAATAATAATGGGTGATTTCAATTACCCCAGTATCGACTGAGTCAGTGTCATGGCAGGACATGCTAGGGAGATCTTACATCAAGCTTGGGTGTTGTTGAAAAATACTATATTGGAAGCCCAGACCAGCTGTATTCCACACTTTAAGAAAAGTGGAAGGAAGTCCAAAAAACTGCCAGCATGGTTTAAAGGTGAGGTCAGAGAGGCTGTTGCCAAAAAAGCATCTTTTAGGAAATGGAAAAAAGAGCCAAACGACAAAACCTGGAAACAGCACAAGCACTGGCAAGTCAAATGCAAGGCATTGATAAGGCAGGCAAAGGGAGAATTTGAGAAGAAGCTTGCTGCGGAAGCAAAAACACGAAATAAAGACTTTTTCAAGTAAATTCGTAGCAAAAAAAACTGTGAGAGAGTCAGTTGGTCCATTAGATGATAGAGGGGTCAAAGGGGTAGTAAGAGGCGACAAGGCGATAGCGGAGAAACTGAATGAATTCTTTGCTTCGGTCTTTACTGAGGAAGATGAAGGGATGTTACCCATGACTGAAGTGGTATTTAAAGGTGCGGAAGAATTGAAGGAAATATTGATACATCGGGAAGATGTATTACAATTATTAGATAAACTGAAGAGTAGCAAATCACCTGGGCTGGATGGTATACATCCAAGGGTTTTGAAAGAACTGAAATATGAGATTGCAGACCTGCTATTAGTAATCTGTGAACTATCATTAAAATCATCTCTAATACCTGAAGATTGGAGGATTGCCAATATAACACCAATTTTTAAAAAGGGTTCCAGGGGTGATCCGGGAAACTACAGACTGGTGAACCTGGCGTCAGTACCGGAAAAAATGGTAGAAACCATCATAAAGAATAAAATTACTCAGCATGTAGATAGTCATGGCCTAATTTAGATGAAGCTATGCGGCAACTAACAGACAATACCACATATCAAGTTTTAGCCACAGATCCCACTTGGCAATTAAAGGAACAAATACACAAGTTGACAACGCAAGCACTAATTGACAAAATAATTTCAAAAAAGGAATGTCAATTTTTGAACGATACGGACGACACAATAGCTAAACTGTATCTAGTTCCAAAAATTCATAAGAGCATTGTGCAACCACTGGGCAGGCCAATCGTATCAACAAAAGGTTCAGTGCTAGAACCACTGTCTATTTATGTGGATTCTTTTCTTCGGCCACTTTTATCTAGCATTCCCTCATATATCAGGGACTCTTCGCATTTTTTGCAAATCCTGGAAACCCATTCTCAGTGGGTTACAGCACAGCATATTTTATTAGTCACACTAGACGTCACTTCTCTTTATACTAAAATTCCGCAAGAAGCAGCATTACAGGTTATAGGTGAGGTTCTTGCAGACAGACAAGATCTTTCAGAAGCTCATCATCACTTTTTAGTACGGTTATTGCGGTTGGTGTTATTACACAATTATTTTCAATTTGAAAAAAACATCTTTCTACAAACCTCTGGGGTGGCAATGGGAGCCACCTGCGCTCCATCAGTAGCCAACATTTATATGGAAATGTTTGAGCGTAAATGGCTTTCTGCATCCATCTTTGAAAACAACATAAAACTATGGCGACGATATATAGACGACGTCTTTATGCTTTGGCAAGGTTTATTGGAGACTTTGACAGATTTTGTGCACTGGCTTAACAGTTGCGATGCCAACATTCAATTCACTTATGAGAGCAGCACGGATTCTATAACTTTTCTGGATATGAAAATATCTAAGGGAGTTAACACCTGGCATACATCTGTATATTGTAAACCTACTGATCGCAACACCTTGTTGCACTATACTAGTGCTCACCCCAAGCGACTAAAGGACAGTCTCCCTTTTTCACAGTTTCTTAGATTCCGTCATAATTGCTCGGAAGTGCAAGAGTTCAAAATACAGGCAAAAATTTTAAAGGACAAATTTCGTGTGCGAGGGTATCCAAACCACATAATAGAGTCAGCATATAAACGAGCGCTGTATTATAATCGCGACAGCTTGTTAAACCCGCGAAGCTCCCAGGCAACATCACAAACTTGTGTTAACCTTACTACAAAATACTCTCCTTATAGTCATACCATAATAAAAATATTGAAAAAACACGAGAATGTTTTGCATAGTATACCTGGATTAGAAAATTACTACGCTCGCTGTGTTTGGCAAAGGCAACGCAACATGAAAGAACTCCTTAGTCCTACTGTCCTTCGTTTAGAATCAACAAGTCCTATACCAGTACAAAGCGGTCATCGCAAGTGTGGCTCCTGTGACATTTGTCCTTTAACTTTAGAACTGGACGTTTTTGAATATAGGACAAAGAAATTCCGTTTAAGACATCAAACATCATGCAGTTCCACTCATGTGGTCTACTGCATCTTGTGTCCTTGCCAGTTGGCATATATCGGCATATATGCCCGTTCCGAGTGCGTATGCGAGAGCATAGAAGTAAACTTAAGTGTGGCTATACGCAAGCTCCCATTGTCCAACACTGTTTGGATTTGAAACATAGTTTTGATTCATTAAAGTGTTTTTGTATCGATTTCATTGAGCGAGGACTTGAGGGGAAATCGAGAGACCTCACATTGGTACGCAGAGAACAGAAATGGATTTTTGAAGCAACCACAGTGCATCCAACAGGGTTGAATTCGCAAATAGAGTGGGGCGTATGCCATTAGCCAATCGAATCTTAGGGTTGCATCACATGTCGATCATTTCGGCCCTTTAAATTTACCCAGGGGAGCCTAGTCCGCAAGCGCGGCGTCTTTATATAGAAAATACAACAGCCGGTACAGGGTGAGTCACATTTAATGATATATTGTTAGTAATTAAAAACATAAGATGAAATACAGGATAAATTCCAGTCTCGTTTCAATATTACAGATTTCAAATGAGGATTGGTGCCAAATTTGAGCAGAGTTGATGAGTATCCCCTGAAGAAACGTTTGATTGTGAAACGCTACGGTGCCATTACTCAGGCGTTGGGAGAAAACTCACCAAGTTTCAGATAAGCACCCTCAGATAAATGTCTTATAATAATATTGAGTTCATAAATAAGATTGTCAAGACATCCTTTTAGCTTTAATGAAAAAGTAAGCAACTATAAAGGGTCATTGATGTGAGGTTTTGGGCGCTGTTCCCACATGTATGTGTGTGTTCAGTAAGTCGCCCCATTCTGGTTCTGAGACCCAGTTGCATAAACAGAAAAAGCTATGGATGTGTAATATCATAAGGAATTACAGATTATAGATCATCTTAATGGTGAAGAGTAGATCTGAATCATATATTTAACTGGGCAGTTTTATACAGCTCTGAGAAGTGACATTACGATATACTTGTATGGCCTAATGGGAGACAGCCAACATGACTTTAGACAAGGAAGATCTTGTCTTACTAATCTGTTGTTTTTTTTGAAGGTGTGAGTAAACAGGTGGACAAAGGTGAGTCAGTTGATATAGTGTATCTGGACTTTCAGAAAGCCTTTGACAAGGTCCCTCATCAGAGACTTTTGGCAAAACTAAAGAGTCATGGGATAGGAGGCAGTGTACTACTGTGGATCATGAACTGGTTAAAAGATATAAAGCAGAGGGTAGGGCTAAATGGCCAATTTTCCCAATGGAGAAAGGTGAATAGTGGTGTACCCCAGGGATTTGGGCTGGGTCCACTGGTTTTTTGACATATTCATAAATGACCTGGAAAGTGGAATAACGAGTGAGGTTATCAAATCAAACTCTGGAATTTGTTACTAGAGGATGTAGTAAAAGCTGTTAGTGCAGCTGGGATTAAGAAAGGTTTGGACAAGTTCCTGGAGGAAAGGTCCATAAACCATTATTAAGAAGGGACCCAGGATATCAATGCTTGACCCAGTACAAGCATTGTGGAACCTGTGTCTTTTGGGGAAACTGCTAGGTACGTATGATCTAGATTGGCCACTGTTGGAAACAGGATACTGGGCTTGATGGACCTTGGTCTGACCCATTATGGCATATCTTATGTTCTTATCACCATGTAGAGGATCTGGGGTTCATTCCCATGTTGATTCTTAGGCTCCCTGGGTCAAGTGGGGATGATGTGGTGGAAGTGTTTACAGCCTCTGGAGAAAGGGAGGGCATCCCAGATATCGTACAATGACCGCACTCATGTGTTGAATTGAGGGTTTGTGATTGTAGGGCTCTGAAAGGAAACGTGCATGGTCCCAGCTGAAGAGCATCATGATAATTGGGTTAGGCAAGTCCTAAGAAGATATAAATAAGGGGGAAAGGC
Source organism: Ichthyophis bannanicus (assembly GCA_033557465.1). Classification (NCBI taxonomy): domain Eukaryota; kingdom Metazoa; phylum Chordata; class Amphibia; order Gymnophiona; family Ichthyophiidae; genus Ichthyophis; species Ichthyophis bannanicus. The sequence goes on along the minus strand of CM066050.1, from coordinate 38,115,368 downwards.
CCTGGTTGGTTGTAAATGAAGGCTTGTGGTGCCCAATCCCAGTCCTGGTTTCAATTTAGCCAAAAGTCCAAAGGCAAATTAAATGTGTACCATTCAGTCCACAGAAAATTGTCAGATCAAATAAAGACAATCAAATGATGAAGTGTAGAACTGTACCAACAAATTAGTGCCATGTTGTTTTATTTTGTGTGCTTCTATAGCAGCTAATGCTCCATGGATTTAGTGGTGTAGTCTAATGGTTAGAGCAGTACTTAGGGCACTCAGGGTTCAGATCCCATTGATCTTGCGCAAGTCATTTAGTCCTCAGATACAAATTTAGATTTAAAGTCCTTTTATGGTTCGAGGCGCAGAGAGTTATGTGGTTGTATATGGGTCAATAAAAATAGCATTACAAAAAAATATCCTCCAGGGACAGAAACATTCCTATTATACCTGAATGGTATTTACCTTGATCTACTATTGAAAAAGGTGGGAACTAACTAAAAAAAAGTCATCAGAAATTGATTTCAGGCTCTTTTAAGATATTTTGCTATCTGTTTTTTTCAGAATACCCACCCAAACTATTCTGCAACTGGTCCATAGTCTGGACATTTTTCACTCTCTTTTTTTAAATGAAATAAATGTTCCTACATCATTATATTGGAACCACCCTCTTTGAAAGAAATACTTTTCAAGCTTTAACGCTCACCCAGGGCAGCACTTCAGAATGAAGAACACAACTATGCCCCAGTTTCCTCAATCCCACAGCGGTGGCGGTGGACGTTAAACAAGAAGAGGACCCTTCAAAGACTTCAAACCCTCCTTCTGCCTTTGTAATATAACACAGACAAAGAAAAAAATGGAACTATGTCAATGTGTTTGCTTAACTGATAATTGAATTATGTGGAAGATAAATGACTGTTATATTTCCTCCTACTTTAGAAATACCTAAAAAAAAAGAGAAACAAGTGAAAAAAATTAGAAAACCACAGACCAACGCAAACTAATCCACTGGAGGCAAATTACCCTAAACATCTCAACAGAATGTAGTGCCTGATGGGAGGTACAGATCAGCTTTGCATTCTCGAGTTTCTTTAGACATTTGTGTGGATGACAGTAGGATTCTTTTTTTACAAAGGACATGTCCTCCTTTTGTTCCTTTACCACTGCCTATTGTAACTTCTACCTTAGCCTCCCCCTGCCAACAGAAGGACACCCAGTTTTGTCGTCTCACTGATGTCTTTGAGATGAGTATAAATTCCTGCCCATCTAGATCAGTGACCAGCCTAAGGAATGGAGTTGTTGTTTTCAAATCATCAATATTACATGCTGTGTTACAAAGATAAGATTGGTCTCAGAAGAAGGGGGCAAGAGGGTGGAGCACATAGATTGTAATAGATTAACAATGTGTTATAAATTTAACAAATGTTTTATAGGCTATGGTATCCCAAAATACATTATTAAAGATTATAATTGCTACAAAGCACAGTAGTGGAAGTAATTTGCTACGTCAGTTCTACCCATCATATAACTCCCTATTTTACTGAGCAACATTGGCTGCCTGGTAATAGAATCAAATTCAAAGTCTTAATGCTATCTCATCGATCCTTCGACACAGGTTACTTTCTTTACTTCCACTCCCTTCTCATCCCATACTGTCCCCAAAGAACGTTTAGGTCTTCAAAAGCAAATCTTTTAGTGATTCTGTCCCATTGTCGATTTTAGACTCCAGTGGATTTAAAATGCAGCTTTCGCCAGCACAGTCTCTGGCCTATGGAATTCACTTCCTATAGAAATCTGACTTGAAAGTTCATATCAATTTTTTAAAAAAGATCCTTAAAGCCTGGTTATGTCAATGTCCATATGCTGCTTATCAGTAAGTTGGTGCATTCCTACAAATATGTGTTTTAATTCCCTCCTCCCCCCCCCCTTGTTTGCTGCTTTTTAATTGTCTTGATGGAACAAACTGTTCTTTTATGCATTTTCCTTTTCCCTGGATGGTATTAGTTGTTCTCCTTGTCTGAAATGTCCTTGACTGTATGTTTCCATTTAATTTTTACTGATGTAAACTACCTTGATGTCGGTACATCTGTCAAAATAGCGGTATAATTAATGTAAATACATAATCCAATCCAAATCAATAAAAACAAATACTACATCATTACATGAACCTGTCCAAACTTCCCTTCCACAGTTTTCAATCACCAACCTCTCACCACCCTCTGTAAAAACCATAAATGAAGTTACTACCTCCATCAACACGACAACTTCACCATCTGACCCATGCCCAGCACACTGGATAAGATCTATGCGCACAGAACTCAGCCCTTTTATAGCTAACATAGCGAAGCTGTCATTTGAATCTGGTGTCTTCCCAGATGCTCTTAAATATACATCCATCCGACCACTGCTGAAAAACAACCAGCTTGACCCAAAGAAGGAGGACTCATACCATCCAATCTCTAGTATCCCATTTCTAGCCAAAATTCTTGAGAAATTAACTCTAAGACAGATACAACAGCATATAGACTCATTTTCCTCTTTAGATCCATGTCAACATGGATTCAGGGAAGCCCATGGTGTAGAAACCCTCCTAACAACATTAATCAATACACTTATCAACGGCATTGACAATCTGAAAAATGGCTTTGCTCTAATATTTCTTGATATAGCTGCTGCGTTCGATTCTGTGGATCACATACAACTACTAAAGCGACTTCATGAGAAGGGAATCAAGAACCGTGCTTGGGACTGGTGCAAATCCTACCTGGAAGGTAGATTACAACAAGTTCGTATTGGTAATGCTACTTCAAATCCCTTTCAGCAGAAACAAGGTGTACCACAAGGCTCCTCCTTGTCTGCGCTGCTGTTCAACATCTATATGCAGCCAATCTGTGACATCGCACGCTCTTTTGGTATATCCTGCCTTATGTATGCGGATGATGTGCTATTATTCTCACCGATATCTGTATCATACCCAAACTATACAGTGCTAATCAACTGTTTTAATTCAATAACTGATTGGCTTCTCTCTCAAAACCTCCGTATTAACTTTAAAAAAACAGAGGTTCTAATAATCACAAGGAATAAATCTTTCTCCCCTCCATCAATTCTAAAAGTCAGAGATGCTGATCTCCCAGTCAAATCAAATATTCAATATTTAGGAGTAATTCTGGATCAAAGGTTAGACTTCAAGGAACATATAAAACGCACCGTAAAGGCCGTTTACTTCAAGATAAAAACCCTTCGTCATCTGAGACCTATGATGAAGTCTGATGACTTCCGCACCATCTTTCAAGCTCTAGTCACGCCGCACTTTGATTATGCTAACATAATACTCCATGGCTTACCAAATCTAACTATTAATCCTCTACAATTAGCCATGAACGCAGCTGCTCGTGTCCTCTGCGGATCATCAAAGTGTGAGCATATTTTCCCCATTCTAGAGAAGCTTCATTGGTTACCAATAAACTGTAGAATCCAATATAAGGCCATCCTTACCACCTTTAGGGCCTTCAATAATATTTCTCCAGATTCCATCTCTGATCTCATCATACACACAACAAATAACAGGTCCAGGAGGTCTCCTGCTGTTGACACACTACTTATACCAAACGTTTCCTTAAAAGCTAATCAATCATCCATCAATAGGGCTTTTTCGAATTATGCTCCTAGATGTTGGAACAAACTCCCTCCCAATATCAGAGCAATTAAAGACATCAAACAATTCAAAAAAGCCCTTAAACACCACCTTTTCATCGCACACTTCAAACACCTAAACACCCCTTCCCCTCCCCATCCTTTTAACCTCATACCTACCCTAACTAACTGTATAGATTTTATATATCTCCAACATGTATTTTCTAGAAATATAAATATTTCCCTGTTTACTTCCATGTTAATTTTCCTGTTACTTGTAATAGGTCTGTTATATCTGACCAATTGTTGTATTGTTTCAATGTAAACCGCACTGATGACAAATAGTGCGGTATATAAGAAAATTAAATAAATAAATAAATAAAATAATGTCTTCTTTACACATGAATGTTCCTGCAGTGCTAACGATAATATGTATATAATTATGACACACCAAAGTTTGCACAATCAATAGCACATGCCTGTGTTTTATACAGGTACATGATCTACATGTTGGGGTAGGATAAGCACATCTAGTTTTATGTGAGATATAACACAGAGAGTGACCGTGGGCTAGTTCAAATCTCAGCAAATGATATTCTGCTTCTCATTGGGTAACTGAGATGAATAGTTAATATTAGATCACCCAATGAGGTGACACGATCAGCACATCGATGACTGTAGCCAATAGCATGGCACTGGATTCTGGCAAAAAGAAGTCACAAGTGTGACTTTCATGGTGTAGATCAGAGCTCTATATAGTTTTCCATAAAAAATAAAATTGCCTTTCACTAAAAATTCATTAAAATTCTTCAAAAACACATTAGCTTAATTGTCTTACAATATGCTTCCTAGGACAACAATTTTCAAAGGAAAGTAATTTTTGAGGCTGAAAAAGGTCTTTTCTGACTCTATTTCCATTCTAGCACATAGGCCTCTTGTTCTGGACAGAGTGAGTTAATTTCTGCTCTGTGATAAGTTTCTGTTTAGACTTTAGACTGCATCTCTTAGCAGACTTCTCTATAACATCTAGAGTATACTTCTTAGGTTATCACAGGCTTGGCCAAGCATTTATTGTGAATATAAAAATAAATCCTTACTCGCTTTTCTGGGAGCTTTTCAAGCACGGCTGCAAAATTACGTTCAACTTTCTCCTGGAATCTTTAAAGACGATAATTTTCTACACATTTCATATGGGTAAAACGGTGCTTATGCATGCAAAATGCCCTTTTTAAAATTACCCTATTTCCATAGAGGTAAAAGCACATCCAGTGTAAGGGGTATTTTTACCAAACCGTGTTAGATGTTTGCAGTTAACATGACGCTTTTGTGCAAATATTGTGGTGTTAGCTGCAAAAGCCATGCAGTATCTGTTGAGGGTATGCAAACATTTCCCAGCAGATACCGCACTGAAAATGCAGAAGGTGCAATGCAGCAGCATCTTGGTTGCAACGAATGCCATCCTTTGAGATGAGGTTATCAGCACCTGTACTGTCTGTGATTGTGGTGGTTACCGTGCCCTGTTGTCGTGCATGGTAACTGTATGTTGTAGGCACGCTCGCTCTCCACCTATTTCACATCCATTCACGCAGCTAACGCGATTTGTGCAGATAGCACAGAAAATTGCTGTGCTGCATTTTCACTGTGCTATCTTTTACCATGCCTAGATAGTGCACGCTGTCTGCCACACTGACAGGTAGTAAACATGCCCCTAAGAGTGCATGTACTTCTCCTGCTGTGACAGGTATGTGCACTGTCCTTCCCCTTAAGGAAATCAGCATCATGAGGCCAGGAAGAGAGCGAGGGAGTGATTGTGTGTGTGTGTCATTTTTCCCATTATCTCTTATAGTCCTTACATTATTCCAGCAAATAAGAGTGGCCAACAGATATTGGGCAATATCTGCCACATCCCTAAATGTAGCTCGTAGGGCTGAAGTAACGGCATTCACGCGTCCTTTTTTGCCTACAAACCTTTTCTTCTGAACTTTTTGTCCTTTCCTCTGGTTTCAGGAAATGAAATCCCCACAAAGGATGTGCAATTTCCAAATGGTGCAACCAGTTGATTTGCGGGCTTTTGCATTTTTGTGGAAATATCATCGTGTGCATTGTGCAATGTAACTGATCTGCAGCATTTCAAAATCAGTTTAGTTATGTTGTCAGTGCGTCGAGGGCATCGCTTTCTAAATTATTTTTCGCCCGTCAGGCATGTTTCACACACAGAAAATGGCTCTGATAAAATGATGCCAGACTCTGCAAATATAAAATGAAAACACGCTGCAAAGTTTTATCTAATTTGATGTGATCACACAGCTATAGGAGATCATGCCTGTACTTAAGGCTGTTCTCGGCCACATACACTAGTATTTTATAAAGACAAGTAGGCACATACATGTCTTTATAAAATAGTGCCCATTATAAAATTACCCTTATACTGCTTTATAGGACCAGCATTATATGTAGAGAAGAGAGGGGGTGGCAAGATTGTGCCAGAGACAGCACCAATTATGTATACAGATTATTTGTATAAGCCATTATGAGCCCGATCCTAGAAGGGTATGTCTGGGCCGTCTGGATGCCCCCGAGCAGGACGGGCCAGTTAGGACCCGATTTTGCACCACAGGAGCCAGACGTTCCCATGGGTGCAGGATCAGGCCCTGAGATGGCCCGGTGTGCCCCTGCATCCCTGCGGGGATGTCCTCCCTGTATGCTGGTCCCACCACCGCAATGATGACCCCCTGTCACCCTTCCATCTGACCCTGGACTGGGCAGCCAGAGCCCGGATTGGATGGCGGGGACCTACCCTGGTCGGATCCTGGCCTTTGGGAGGAGGTTCTGGAGCCCATCTCCGCCATCCCTGCTGCTTATTCCACCTCCAAGGAAATGTGCGTCTTTAACATCTGCATTTTGTTTAGTACAAAAGGAAATTAATTAATAGTTTTATTTCTGCAGTGTTGTTGGAAATTCCAAGTTTGGCTTTTCAGGTTCCCAGTTTAATTATTTATTTATTTATTTAACATTTTTTATATACCGCCTTTCATGATATCAAGGCAGTTTACATTGAACAAACTGAAATTACATTGAACAGGGCATTATAACTTGGAGATAACAATTTTACAGTGAACATGGGCAATGGAGGGTTAAGTGGCTTGCCCAAGACCACAAGGAGCACCTTCCGGCCCAAGGTTGCTGTCCTCAAGTGGGGTTTGTCTTCCTATTTTTAAATTGTGATCCCTTGTTATTTGTTTGGTGACGGTCTATGTTCTGCATGTGTAACCGAGCTGAGGTATTCTGTTCACATAGTTTCTATGTGACAGTGCCACTTGTTCTCTTTCCCCAGTAGGAGATGTATTGGTATTCTCTGAGATCTATTGGTTTAATATTTGCAGTGTTGCCTTTTGATAGGTAGGGTTTGGTGCTTTGTGAGTCCTGGTAGTGCTGTTATGATATGGCGGGTTTGCTATGGGTTCTAAATGGGCAGGGTTTGTAATACTTCCTAATGTGCCTGGCGGTTGGCACTTATCCAGTCACTCATTAAGAGGCATGTTTACTAAAAGTTAGTGCATGTTAACATTATGCAAATGAGGCCCCGCACCCTCCTTGGGCTGCCCCTGATGACACCCATTGAAGCATGCTCTGAACCCCATGCTACATGGTAAACATGTCCCATAGACTGTGCCTATAGGAGGTAAAGTTAGGTGCCATCCTTGACTGTAAATTATGTATGTTCCCACTTTAGGCAGTCACTATTCTATAATTGGACTTTAGCATCTCCTGCATGCTATCTTCTCCTCTGCCTTAAGACTCAGGGATCCATAACAGTAAGGAGATTACTCTGTTCATTTACTGCACTGATAAATCACTTACTCCTACCTAAGACATAAGGCACAAAATGAAGATTAAACTTTACATGAATATGTATTGTATTCTGATACTTATACATTTTCTGACTTTGCAAGCATTCACTCATGCTTCCTCATCGACCCAACAATATCAAAATATTACAATTATTCATAACCAATGACGCTCCAATTATTCATAACCAATAACACTCTAGATCTACTACAGCTTTACAGTGGTGTGCAAAAGTCTGGAATCACTTGTGAGTTTTGCGTTTTTCGTACTTTCTAACGTACGTTTGTTTTTTAAATTTTACGTTAGCCCAGCATATTCATCTTTCTACCACATTAGAAGGGATACATTTTGCTATTAGAGTTTACTTTTTTTGCATTCCTTGCTTCCAATTTAAATACTTTACAGACACTGGGAGATAGCTACTGCGATATTTGTGGATCCTGTGTCAAAACTGGATCGAAATTGGTCAGAAATAACGTGTGCATATTGGATAATCAGGAGGCTGGTTTCACTAACCAATCATAATGCAGATATCTAGCAACAGTGCAGCTATAAAAACGCACAGAATTTTTGAATTTCATAAGCTTTCTGGATTGACCATGAAGATGACTCGGACCCTAACATTGGAGGAGTGTGTTCGTGTGTCCTTTATGAGCAAGGAAGGATTTTCAAGCCATCAGATAGCCAGGAAAGTTGGCTGCAGTCAGAGCACTGTTGTTAAGATTGTACAGAAGAAGAAAGAAATGGGTTCAGTGGTGGACAAGCCTCGTTCAGGTCGTCCATGTGCATCAACATTACACCAGGACCGCGCACTACGACGCATTTCACTGACTAATTGCAAGTTGACCTCTCCTCAGCTACTTCGAGAGTGGTCAGAAAAGAGTGAGGTCAGTGTCAGCTCATCAACAGTTCGTTGCCGGTGCCTGCAGCTTGGTCTTCGGGGCTGCAAAACATGGAATAAGCCACTGATGACTGACATACAAAGGCACAACCGGATCGTGTGGATGAGAAAGCACTCAACCTGGTCGACTGAAATGTGGGAAAAGGTGCTATTCAGCAATGAAAGCACCTTCTGCCTGTTTGATAACCAGGCCCACACCTATGTGAGGAGATTTCCTAGAGAGGAATTCAAGAATGAGTGTCTCAACCTCACTGTGAAGCATCCTTTGAAGGTCATGGTCTGGGGCTGCATGGCTGCCAGTGGAGTTGGACGTCTTCACATCATCAATGGAATGGTCAACGGGGCCAAGTACATCACCATACTGCAAAAGCGTATGGTGCCATCAGAACACCAGCTGTTTCCTGGCCAGTTCCTGTTCCAGCGTTCCAAGATGACAATGCACCCTGCCATTACTCCAGACAGGTGATCAGCTGGAAGCAGCGGAACAACATCAAGTCAATGGACTGGCCTGCCCAGTCTCCAGATCTGAATCCAATCAAGAACCTGTGGCACAAGGTGGCCTTGGAAATATCCAAAAGGCATCCAACATCAAAGCGTGAGCTGAATGAGTCACTTATTGCAGCTTGGAACCGCGTTGTCACCAATGATCACCTTGTCAGACTGGTTCATTCAATGTCGACAATGTGCAGTCAGGTGATCAAGAACAAAGGGTGGCCCGTCAAATACTGAGCCATCACTGACACATAAAAACGGCCTTTTTAAAGGCCACATACATTAATTTGAAGGAAACCTGGCGTGCGTCCATAATATTTTAAAGCATACTTACAATAATATATCATTGGCCAATGATGTACATTACGCGATTTTCAAAGAAAATCTATCAACAGGACAACTATGGGGAACAAACTCAGAAAATAAGGGCCAAACCAATACTAAAAGTTGGCCCTAATAGCCAAATCTTTCACTTATCATGAGATACACAGAAAAAGCCATTGGGAGGAAAAAGAAATTAAGATATAAGGTCATGAAGTTGAAAAAACGTCAAATTTGCAAGTGATTCCAGACTTTTGCACACCACTGTATATAAAATGATTAAATGGAGTCAATGCAACAGTAACAGGCTTATCTATATTACACGGCAAACACAGGCTTCATGTTGTAATATAATGGATCAATCCAAAACTATCGAATTAAAATGCTGTTTAATTATTGCAAGATCAGTGAGGAATAAAATTCAAATTTTAGTAAAGTACATTATCAACAATAACCCAGACATTTATGTTTATTACCGAAACATGGCTTTCTGATATGGGTATAGTCCTACTTAACCAAATTTAAGCTACCAAACTATGATGTTTTCCAGTACCCTAGAGAATGGAGGAGGTGTTCTTATCTTAATAAAAAAATGAGCTTAAAGCCTTCCTCACATCAGCTATTAGTGTGGAAGGCCTACATATTCTAATAGTTGGAAACTGGCAATTCTCATTTGATCTACTATGTAGTGTCACGCAGCAGACCCTCTAGGAACAGAAGAAAATGTTTTAAACACAGAAAAAGTCAGGCATAAGCTGCAATATTTCGAGGAACCAGATAGAGGGAGCAAGAGGGACCTCCGAGACACTGAGGAACCACGCCCCATAGGTCGTGAGGTAATGCCAGCCAGCCTCCAATCAAGGAAGAGAGGAGTACCTCTTAAAGAGAGTCTGGAAGAGGCAGGACCAGCAGAAGAGGCAGAATCGGAAGGACGGACAGAACGGACAGATCCAGGAGAAAGGGTTCTCCTCAGAGATAAGGAGAGAGGAGAAGGTGTGCTCTTCAAGGAAGAGAGGTGCAGGAAGAAAGCCAGTTCTGGAAAAGGAAGGGCTGAAGCAGTAGCCCCTGGACAGGAGTTTGGCAGAAGGCAGCAGCAGCCGCTGTGGCATGAAGAGAGGAGCAACCGAGGAGAAGGAGAGACAGCTCCATCAAGAGTGAGTGCTCTTCGTCCAGAGAGGCGAAAACATTGCTGTGACTGCAGTATAAGGCCAACTGAAGGACGGCTGGAGAACCTAAGGCCTATTGCTCAGGCAAGTCAGAATCCCAGCCGAGGCAGGCCTCAACCCTCACCTGGAGTAGAAAAGCCAAAGATAAAAGGTAACCCATATTTTACTCGAAGCAGGTTTCAGAGTGCTGGTATATGGGGAGGACAGGGAGCAGAGGAATACTGTCCATATAAAACTGCCTATGATACAAGGTACAAGAAACGTTTACCAAATAAGAGACTTTTTAATGAGAAAGGTTTGCATGAAGCTAATGTAAAACCCTTGCAGAAGGAGGAGTGTTCTCAGTATAGGAGAGCCCAGGACCGATGCCCTACGCTTAACCCTGAGCATTGGGAGGTCATACAAAAGTTATATAAGAAGCCTGACTACAATTTGCCAGAAACTACTGACTCAGTTTCAGAGGCTTCCGAAGTGGAACCGATGCAAGTGGAATTTGCTAAAGAGCTTTCAGATACAGAAATGGACTGTAATTACTGCATGACAGGAAGCCTGGAGTCCTTGCCTAGCGTATAAGCTATAACTTGTGGAATAGAAAATGTTTGTTTTTGTACACCACTCTGTGAAGATAACAGTTTTGCTTTAAACTCATGTTTTACTTTTTCTTCTAACCTGAAGTAAGGACACTTGTGTTGATGTTATTGCCCCACCATTTGAACCTTTGCAAGAAGGGGAAATAAATGCCTTTGTTTTCCCTCCACTCTGACCTTTGTGTTCTTTGAGATTTGGTAACAAGGATGCTACCAGGCTAAAAGCCCCTGGGCCCTGTGAAACACTTGCCAAACTCAACCTTATATATTTTTGTGTCCAACCTACCTTGGTCTATTACCCTGCCAAGGGGGTGCACGTGACAGTGGACAGTCAATAGCTGACACTAACAGCGTAGCAGCAATTTTAGAAACAGTGTGCTCACATACACCAATTAATAAACACCTAATTCTACTAGGTGACTTTAACCTGGCTTCAATGCACAGTAGTCATGTATATTCATTCCTTAACACAATAACTGATATGGACTACCAACAAATTATTAGCTGTCCAACTCACATTAAGGGCAACGTGCTTGATCTGATTTTCCTACCTAAAGATATTTTTAGGAACTCTAAACAACCTGCAGTTCAAATACAGCCGGTACCTTAGTCGGACCATTTCCTGATCAATTTTAAGATCACACACCAGCTTCCCATTCTGAGGTAGACCATTAATCTCAAAATACAACGTTTCAAGCAATTCAACAAAGGAACATTTTTAAATGAAACTTTACCTCAGCTCAACTCGGATTCAAATGACTTAGACACAATACTAGAAAATTGGAATTCAGTCATAAATAGAACTGCAACAACCCCCAAATCTAAATTTTGCAAATACTGTAACCAATCTGAGATGTGGTACACTTAGGAGGGCTCCTGACACAGTTTCTCTTTACTTTTCAATGTAAGTGTAGTGCAGCCGCTGCTCTGTACAAAGCAGAAGCAGCGGCTTGGGCAGAGGGGGGGGGTGTGTGTGTGTGAGTGAACCAGCAGTGGAGGGGGGGGTGGTGTGAGTGAACCAGCAGGGGAGGGGGGTTGGTGTGAGTGTTTGATTCCTATTCAAGAGAATTACTTTATATATAGTCAATATAGGCACAGAGGTAAATTTTTTTAACATTTTCTAATGGTGGTGTGCCTCGTGATTTTTTTCATGAAAAAAGTGTGCCTTTGCACAAAAAAGGTTGAAAAACACTGCTCTAAACCATTCGTCCCATCCTAAGGGCATGTTTTATCCATAGAATATTGCTTAACTCATGTAAGCCTATATCAAGCCTTCCTTTTATAACAAAAATCATAGAAAAGATTGTACAAAACCAGCTGCAAGACCCACATAGATAAGTATGAACCACTTGATACACATCAATATGGCTTTAGACCACACCATAGTGTTGAAATCCTCTTATTAGCCCTCTTTAATAATCTCATCAAAGGAATAGAAAGTTCCAAGCAAGCCTTCATACTAATATTCTTGGACACAGCTTCTGCGTTTGATTCTATTAATCACAATATTCTACTAGCAAGGCTTCGACAGATTGGAATTGGTGGCTCTACTCTGCTATGGTTCCAATCTTACCTGTCCGACCACACTCAGCAGGTAAAATGTGGTCAAACAATATCAAACTCGTACAGCCAGCACAAGTAATACCACAAGGATTGGCTCTCTCAGCGTTACTGTTAAATATTTACCTCCAACCAATCTGTAGCATATTCCAAAAGCACAAGGTAAACTACCACATCTATGCAGATGACATAATGTTATATGTACCAGCTTAGCCGCCGGGCCCCGGTCCCGCGGCTGCCAGGTAACCGGGTTCCCGGGGCCCGGCCACGAGGCAGGCCGCTTCTCGGGGGGGGCGAGGCGCAGCTAGGCATGCGCCCTGGCGGGGGCTCCACGCACTCCTGCGGGAGCCCGAAGATTGGCCGTTGGAGGGTTGTGGGGGCGGAGTCAGCGCGAGCAAGGAGGGAACGCCGGTTGGCGATCTCCCCTTTCCCTCCTTGCTCGCGACTGAAAAGGTTTCCCTCCCTCCCGCCCTTTGTTTTCGGTTGGGTAGGGGGATGTGGGATCTTGTTGCAGCTGGTGGGGGGGGGGTGCTAGGGTGGCGTTTTCTTTTTCGGGCCTTGCGAGCGGGGTGGCGAGCTGGTGCTCGTTGACCCGGCGGCTCATTTCAGCTGGAGGCCGCTTTCCATGTGAGCGGCACGGCTATGCGGGTTGGGGGAGACGTCCCGGTTGGGGTCTCTACCCGGAATTAGGCAACCCCTTCAGCCGACCTTTGCTAACATGGCGAGGCGGGCGAGAAGGGGTAACTGGGGGGGGGGTGGGTTGGATGGTGCTCCACTTTGCTATACGGCTGGTGGGGGGCATCATCCGGATGACGGGTGGAGGGGGTGGGGGGGGGGGCTCTTCACTGTTATGGTTTGAATTGCTGAGTTGGCCCATGTTGGGCCGGTGTTTTCAATGTTAATAAAAGCTGCGACCATGCATTAACTCCATTACTTGACGTCCGTCTGCTTTGTCAATGGTTGGGGGTGGGTGATGGAAGGGTGGGGGACCCATGCCGAGTAGGGCATCCGGATACCTCGGTTACTATCATTCAACACATCAGAATCTGATATTCTGCAAATCACAACTTGCTTCAATGAGGCCTCACAATGACTCACATCAGAAAACTTCAGGATAAATGTTAAAAAAACTGAAGTTCTGTTTGTCACTAGGAACAAGGAGTGACAAAATAAGAAGTATAACGGACCTTTTTACCTTCCATAAGCAAATCAAGACATTTCTTTTCACAGAATATTTTGGTAATCAACCAGATGAAACAAATATTGACCCTACATAATCTGTTGCACTAATCCCCACTTAAGCGTCTTAACAATGGCTACATCTCCAGAATACCACTACTCCTCTGTCACACATAACTTTATTTTTGCTATGTAAAAATTTCTATGCTATTATGTAAATAAGTTTGCAGTTAATTAAGTAGCTCTCCTGAGTGAAGATATTTACATTGTAATTTAACTTTTCCTTGTTATATTGTTATCTTGTTAACTATGTTTCTTTTAATAGTTGTGTTGTGTTCATTGTAAACCACTTTGTTACTTGATAAGGCGATATAAAAAAACTCTCAAATAAATAAATTGTCAGGCCAATGGCACATAAAATTTCTAAGTATAAGAGCCACTATTCAGTGCCTATATGTATTATCTATACATACAGCAGGAAGTCAACATATGCTTGTGTATTCAGTGATGTCACCTAAATGTGTGGCACCCCTGAATATACAAATATTTGGCATACAATTTCTTTGTATCCACTCAAAGGTAACACAACTCCTAAGGTACCCTAAGCCGCAGAAGAGATAATTAAGCCACTTAACCCTCCATAGCCCATGTTCCCTGTAAGTATTAGTGTATGTGTCTCATATCCCCTCGTGTTAAATGTATCCCCCAATTGTGTTGTGACTGCTTTGATTGAAGGATAAGGCGGTATACAAAACTGTCTAAATAAAATTAGCGCTCATCAAGTTTTACCTATAGAATCCTTGGGATATGTATTTATTTATGGTCTCCTTATGGAACTTAGATTACAATATCTTCTGAGTTTCAAAGTTTGTTTACTTTGTTAAATTTTGATTTGCACATTCTTTCCAACAACAGCCTAAAGCAAGTTACAATAAACCAATTAAGAACAGAGCCAGGTAGGCATAAGGTTGAAATAATGCCTGGCGATGGGGAGAGCAGAAAGGAGAGATGTAGAGTGTAAATTTATGCTGTTATGACCCCCTTCTTCCCCCCTCCCCCACCCCCTCATATTACACACATGTTAGGTGAGAAATTACGTTCTCCATTTAGTTTTAAATCTGCTAGCTGTTGGTTTCATGGGGTGTCCCTGAGTCCTAGTACTATTTGGAACATAGAAAAGTGACGGCAGATAAAGACCATATGGCCTATCTAGTCTGCCCTTCCAAACCAAATACTGAGCACTACGATCCCTTCCTTTTCCTTGGAGATCTTCTGTGCTTATCCCATACTTTCTTGAATTCATATCCAGTCCTTGGCTCTGCCACCTCCGCTGGGAGGCTATTCCATGCATCCATCACTCTTTCCATAAAGAACCATTCCCTATTCCCTAGACCTCTGTCAGAAAGGCAAAGGCATCTCGGGCATTGCAGTAAAATGAGAACCATTCAATTTAAATGGATATATATATATATATTTTTTTAGAAGCTTCCTACTGCGTCTTTTATGCTGCTGAAGACGGCCTTGTTTACATTCACCTGGGGTAAGAAATGACACTTGGCAGAACTTACCCCAGTGTATATTGTGAGACTTTAATGAGGGCAGAAGCAGAGTGTGAAACTTGCAAAATTAAAAAAACTACTAGGGGGGAGGCATGGCAGGAGTTAGGCAAACTCGGTATGTGCCTAGGGTCCAAACATTAAAGAGGGGTCTTTCAGATGTGCTAATTCCAATTTTTTGCCTGGGAAGTTAGTTGTGGGGGGGAGGGTGGCCCAGAGCCATTGCTGCCCATAGTGGTCTGTCTTTTCTTTCTGCTACCCAGTTTGAGTACAGTGTGGGTAGAGTCGGCAGCTTTTTACAGGCTGATGCTTCCTTTGCCAGCTTTCCTCTGCCGTCAGAACCACATGTGGCAACATTTACGGGAATTTTAAAGTGTGTTTATATTACAGTGGAGGGTCAACATGCTTGTTTGTCTTGGGTCCACCTAGGTGCCCCAGGCAAACAATCCTGCCCCGAGGAGAGGTTTCAAAATCAAATGCCATTTTTTCATTCTGTTCTCTGATTTTCATTTCCTTCATATCTATTTGTAAGTTAACTTGTTTTATATAGTTTTTCTTTTATATTTTCTTTACAAAAGATTATAAAAATATTAATCTGTTTTGTAGCCTATAAGGTGGAATACAATATGATAAATAAAGGAAAGTTTTCCTAACAGAAGGTACACAACTGAAATATCTTAGCGAGCCCCTGCCAAAAACAGAGAAAAGGAGGAGGATTGATGTGATCACGGAATATAGCAAAATAAGTAATGGCTCCAAGCCAAACATTAACATTTAGGGGCCCTTTTACTAAAGCCTGTTAGAGTGTTGCACTTAATGTGCATTAGCATGAAAACTAATGTGTGTTAAGTACAAAGCTTCCACGGTGACTGTCGGGGGCGTCATGAGCATGTTCCTAGCAGCTATCTCATGGATATGTACCCTTAAGGCATGGCGCATCTAATACCACCCATAGCTAGGTGCACCCACGCTAATTGCAATGTGCTCTGCAGGCTCATACTCCATCCATACCCCCTGCCCATTCCCCGCCCCTTTGCGCAATGGGCAATCAATGCGCCTTTTAGAGGCTGGTAGCTGTCTTTCTGTGCATTATCTGTCATTGCAGACCATTGCCACCTGCTAAAACACGTTACCCACTTAGCAGGTTTTAGTAAATGGGTTTCTTAATCCATTTAGTATCCCCTCTGTAAGCTTAATTTTGCTTGTCCTTGTTTTAGTGAGTTTCATTTATGTTTGCTAGATTTCTAAAAATGTATTTTTTCTGCCTGTAAATCATGATAATTATAAACAGCAAGAAAAACAATAAACGTCTCCTGTTTAAAAAAAAAAAAAAAAAATCACATTTCTGAAACCAGTTATGCACCAAGAGGTGGCAGCAAATGTTTGCAAGATGTTTGTACGGCTCCTTCCCAAAGGTGGGTACTGTCATAAGTGCTGAACAGCACTTCTGCTTCGTTCATGGTAGCCTGTGGTTTAACGGTGAGAAAAGCTAACTGAAGTTGTTGATTCCTTCACCGATTAGATTTCATCGCTGAGAGGGAGGTATAAAATCCAAGATATATTAGAGGTAATGTCTTTTTTTATTCTAAAGCTATCAAGGCAATGGATCAAAATATGTTATGGTATATTTGAGGTAACTCTTAAGAATACCGCATTAGGAATATAACCAAGGAAAACTTAAGCTTCTTGGGTACAGCTCAGTAGTTTATAGTTTATTTAGCATTTGATATACATCCATTACGTAGTATTCAAGCAGTTTACAAAATTACAATTTTCAATAAAATTAGGAAAAGGAATTCAATAAAATACAAAAGAGGAGATAGAATAACCAGTGATTGAAGGACTAGCTTAAGTGCTTATACTGTGAGAATGTTTGTTATTTATATTACTGCAAACAGAAGGGTGAGGCATGATGAAGGTGCTGCCAAGGCTATGTCAAAGAACTATGGAAGAGCAGAGATGCTTCACGTCCAGGAAGAGATATGATCCGCTCATTCATTATGGAAAGGAAGAGGGGCTGGTAGAATCAACAGTAAGTCCCTTTGTCGCAAAGTTCCTCATCCGATGAGCTGCTAAAGAGTGGTAACAGCGCAGGACTATGGTAATGGCTACAGCATGATCCCGCACTAGCTGCTTAGTGTGTGGTGAGGCCTTAGAGATGGGCAAATTAGGGGCGCAGAGTGGATGTGGACTGCACCTTGTAGTTAGTTGCCGCATACTAATTGTCAATGTTGCAGTGAGCACCAATGCACTAAATGTCACCTCAATGAGTGGCGTTAAGTGCACCCATATTAATTGCATAAGGAACTTTTCCATGTGGTAACTGCAGGAAATATGCTGAACACATCCCCCACAGTTACCATGCAGCCTTTGTACTTACCGCATGCTAATTCTTTATGTTCGTGTGTGGTAAAGTGCAAAATCTTACCGTGCTTTGGTAAACATACCCCTTTGCAGGCATCATGCCAGTGGAGTTCCTAAGCAATTAAAGTGAAAGATTATACATTTAATCCCAATATTTCAGCTACTCTTGGCTGTAGCAATTTTGCAAAAGATTTTTCTATTCCCTAGATCTTATTAGCAACAAGTATGAAGGGGGAATCAGGCTGTAGTGCTTTATGGAGACAATATCTCCCTCAGATCTAATAACCATGGCCCTAAAGTTAAGACAAAAGCTGCTCTTTTTCTACTTATCACTTTCAGCTGTTGTATCTCTCCCATCACCACGTCCAACCAAAAGCTGTGATAGGAAACTTTTTGAAGCTGAAGTTTATAGGCCTTTTTGGGTATTCACTGCCTTTGTAATCCAGGTTTTTGTCCTCTACCCATAGATGTAATTTAGGAAGAAAATTCCAGTGCTGAATTTGGATCATACCTTTAAAAGTCACAGACCTAACTGGCAAAATTTAAAAAAAAAATGGAAGAAATGTGTTTCTTATTTTAGTTTTCTGCTCACAGGGGCATCAAAAGACAAAACAAAATTTTATGGTATTTTTCTTCTTTAAAAAATGCCTCGAATGAATATCTTAGAAGCTTGTCTCTTGTGACAAGGGCTAAGTTGCCTATGGTTTTCTATTCTTTTTTAACCTGAAAGACCAAATTGTGTGTCATGTTCTAAAACATCGTATGGCCAGTATGCAAATGGAGCAAATTATATAAAGAAAGATTTTTCTTATAGAAAACCCTTAGTACATCTGGCTTGACATGTTATTCCTACAGTTTAATGGAATGATATATCATTAGATCTCGTGCCTCTAAATGATTGCCAGACTTCCTTTAAATTCAGTCCTGACATTTCTGTTTTAAAATCCAGCTTCCAAGGCATAAGACTGGATATCAATTACAACAGCAATCCAGCATAGACAAGCTGGTTTTTTCAGATACACAGAAAATTTCCTTTTGAGTCTGTGCAGTATTATGAAACTGTACTATATATTTTTTGGCATCTAAAAGTAATTATATAATTGAAGACAAGTACCTAGCAAAAAATGTGTATACCATCCTGTCTGGGGAAGGCTGGCTGGCAGTCGTGGGCAGTAAGGTTGGAAAGCATATGATTATCAATGAATGGTCTGTATGTGTATACATTTAGCGATGTAATAGTATCACAGGCCTAAAATTACTCCCAGATGCCTTTGTGCCTTTCTTTAAAATAGCCAAAAATATAATAAATGCCCCATGAACAGGATGTGTTAGATCTGGACCAAGATATGCTTGGGAACCAGAAGTTCATCCATGCTCTGTAACATGTCCCAAACAGACGTTCATATAGCACTGACCTCATCGCTGAATGGTATCTCTGTAAGGATGGCAGTTTTCGGAACCCATTGGGTAGCTAAAGAGCATTTTGCCCATGTAAATGGGCTGTTTGAAGTTTGCCGACCCTTGGTGCAATGAAAAGTCTGCACATTGTGGAATTCAGCATGTGGAAGGTAATTTTATAACAGGTTTGGGGGTGAAGGC
Source organism: Ichthyophis bannanicus (assembly GCA_033557465.1). Taxonomy (NCBI): domain Eukaryota; kingdom Metazoa; phylum Chordata; class Amphibia; order Gymnophiona; family Ichthyophiidae; genus Ichthyophis; species Ichthyophis bannanicus. The sequence continues at coordinate 38,096,176 of CM066050.1, read as the reverse complement.
ACCTATTTTATAAAGACACACTTGGGGCATGTTAATGCACATTAATGAGATTAATATGTGTTACGTGTCACTATGCCCTTAGAAATAAAATGATTGTGGGCACTTAACGCACATTTAAAACCTTTGCTTACTAAACTGCGCTAGGGTTTTGCAAGTAACATGCGTACATGGTCGATATGAGTGCATGATACATACATAGCTCATGCACTACCTGTCGGTAGTATGTACAGGATGGCTCCAGGGGATACCACACAGATTCAGACCGCAACACATCTGCTGTATTGCAAGTGCAGGTAACGCCACCTATTGAAGTGGCGTGAACTTCACCCTTGATGGTGAATGTGTGCTATGAATATATTGTGTGGACACGTCCATGCTCCGCCTCCTAACCTGCCCATTACCCTCCCTGTCTCACACTGTATAGATAGCGTGAAATGAACCCCTTGCTGTCTGTTTAACTTGTGCACTATTAGTGCAGGCCATGAGTGCGTTAACAGTTAGGAAGCATGCCTCATGTGTCTTTATAAAATACTAGCACCAATCCTGTAGAAATGGTGACTAGTTTGAAGAGACAGGCATTATGTCTGGTCTCACACATATTTTACATATGTACTTATGTATTCTATAAGCTACACACATAAATTGTGACTCCACCCACATTGTACTCAAACTCCTCCCCTGAACATGCTTACTCAAAAGTACACACCTTCTTGCACCATGACTATTTTCAGTCATAGCCTAATTTGATAAGCAGCCTTTTCCAGGTGTAAATCAGCATTTTACTTGCAGAAAAGGTTTATAAAATGACTTTATTTATTTTTATTTTATTTATTTAACAGTTCTTCTATACCGCTCTATTTTAGATCAGAGCGGTTTACATTTAACATCAACTATACAACACAAGGAACTTTGAGTTGTATTTACAATAAACAGGGAGATCAACTTGGAAGTAACTGGGGGAAACTATGTACAATTCTTAACTCTATACATTGTATCACACTGGTACCTGATTTCAGGCAGAACATATCTACATCTTATTTACACTGGGGTACATTCTGAGCGATCAGTTGATTATCCTTTTTCATGCTGAGTCTGATTGTTTACTTGTAATGAGAGATTGTCTGGGGGGCCATATGTATGGTTACTAAGGCTAGATTCAGGGTAGTATGTAGTGAACAGGTGCTGCTTTATTGCCTTCCTGAAGTGGGTTAGGTAAGTGATATTACCTTAAGGGGTCATTTCATCAGTCACTTGAGCATGCTGGACAATGTTTACATGCCCAGGTAGATGCTTAAAGGCACATTTTAGATATTGTAGGACACGTAGAATAGAATTAAGACATCAAGGTCGCTGCTTTTATAACTGTTGCAGTATTTTAGGAATGTCCCTGCTAAAGACGGAGCTGTTTCTAAAATACGAATAAGGAGATGCAGGGACGGGCATCTGTATCTACATGCAGATGGAGGAACAATTTCACAAATGCACACCTGGGAAAATCGATGGGGGAGCCCAGCAATTTGCATCGCAGCATTTGCGCACATAGCTCAGACTGCGGAGCCATTATGCAAGCCTGGACGTGCAGATGCTCTTCATTAAGGGAGAAATAAACATCGGAGGATTAATAGGGCTACTCGTATCTCCCTTAATCCCTCCTGTAAAGGGATGGCCACAAGGAGCACTTTGGGGAGAAGATGGAAATCTAGGTGTGGACAATTTTGGGCTTCCACGTGCATTCCCTGTATGAAATGAGGAAAACGTGTAGATTTTTGTCCCACTAGGACATGCCCAGACAATTTTGAGATGGGACGGGCATCTCCGTGTAAACTGGACCCTTTCTAACATGGCCATTTACATGTAGATATAATTTATACATGTATATGCCTGATTATAGACATATAAATCATGAATAAAGCTTCTAGACCAGTGGTTCTCAGGACACACCTAGTCAGTCAGGTCTTCATGATGACCTCAATGAATATGCATGAGATAGATTTGCATGTACTGCATCCATTGTATTCAAATCTCTCTCGTACATATTCATTGTGGTTACCCTGAAAATCTGACTGGCTAGGTGTGTCCTGAGGACTGGGTTGAGAACCTCTGTTCTAAATTAACCCTCTTATAGAATTGCTTGGGGGTGTACATGAATGAGAAAAGGCAGCACCTACTTTTATGCAATATTGGGGTAATTTTATTAAACCATCTCCATGAGTAAAGCCTGTCTTACAAGCAGAAAAGGGCTTGTATAAAATTGCATTGACCACATACACATGTCCAAAATATATGAGTGAAGTGGAGGAGTGGCCTAGTGGTTGGGGCAAGGTACTTCAGGCCGGAAGGTCGGGTTCAAATCCCACTAGAGGACAGCCACCTTGGGCCGGAAGGACTGGGGTTTCTAGTCCCACAGGTGCTCCTTGTGGTCTTGGGCAAGCCACGTAACCCTCCATTGCCCATGTTCCCTGTAAAATAGTCATCTCCAAGTTATAATGCCCTGTTCAATGTAACTTCAGTTTGTTCAATGTAAACTGCACTGATGCAGAATAGCGCAGTATATAAGAGAATGTAAATAAATAAATAAATAAAATAAATATGCACAGACAGAGGCTCATTTTATGCAACATTTTCATGTGTAAAATTGTGTCTAGTGCCCATAAACGCGCTCTTCTAGAATTACGTCACACCTAAAAGCTGGCACCCACAAGGGCAGAGTCTTTAATGACCACAGGCGTGGTTTTTCATATCTCTATTTTTCACATATACTCATTACTTTTCAAGGTGTTGTTTCTTTAAGAATTCAAAAGATTAAGATAATAGTCCAGATGGGTTTTCTATATACATAGTGTGTGTTTGACCAATTGGGTCTTGTTTTTGGCTTGGTAACTCCTTAGAGATTACAAGCATGTCATCCCCTTTCAGTCCAAATGAAGCTGCATGGTGCATATGGAGTTGGTTATCCCTTTTCTTTTGTCATAGTTAATTAAGGGCATTTTCCTTTGAATGACTGTGCGGCAAATTAGATTAAGTTTGATGTGCATCAAAAGAACTAGATCTCTGGTAGTTATTGGCATCAAGCTAATGTTAAACTTAGTTGGTAGCTTTGCTTTTATCCAAAATTGTCAGAGTGTTAAGTTCTGCCAGCAGGCAACCTGCTGGTCTGTAAAAAAATGGGTGGCAATAGTCTTTCCAAATTAAGGGGTCATTTTCTAAGCCTTTTCTTGTGTATGTGTAACAAAATTTTATACAAGAACTAGGCACTTCTAACCGTTCTCATGCTCTAAAGACTCATAGAAGCATAACATCTACATATACGCAGTATACATGTAGGTGTTCCCTGGAGGGAGTTGTTATGAACTAAGCACATATCCGCACATGCAAGCCATGTGCACCTGTCTGCATCTACCTTCCAGTGGAGTAAATTCATAATGGGCAGATAGGTGCATGTTTTGTCTGTGTAAAATAGGTGCAAGATTTGTACCAATGTGCCTTTATAGCCATGTTATAAAATTACCCTAAAGGGACAGGGAGATGTCCTGCAGGGCCATCCCACTCTACCAGAACAGAGCTCAGTCAATAAATACTGTAGATATGGCTTAATATCCATGAAAAGCGATGGCCTCATAGGGAGAAATATTCAAAAGGGTTTAGTGGGTTTGCAGAACCTGCTAACCAGCTAAACTCTGGCAATCCCAGTATTCAGCGGCACTATCCAGATTGTTCCACTAAATATCCCCACAGACCACAGGAAAAAATTCAATGTGTGCCTTCAAGTCACTGCTGGTTCCTGGTGACCCAGCAGCTACTGGGTTTTCTTGGCAGTGTGAGCGGAAGTAGTTTGCCAGGCCTTTCTTCCAAGGCAATGGAGGGTTAAGTGACTTGCCCAGACGCATGGAGTGCTAGTGGGAATCAAGCCCTGGTCTCTTGGTTAGCAAGTCAGTGCTCTGACCATTAGGCTAAAAATGCTCAGTTAAATCCAGGGCGATCTATGGACGGAGAAAATAGCCAGTCAGTGGTGATATTGAGTCATCAACCAGATTGTCAATGACTGTCAATGATTGTTCAACTTTAGGTGGTTCAGCTATCTACTGTAGTTAGTAGGTCAATATCACCTCTGACCAGATAGCTGCCACAATCCCCAGTGAAACCAGAGAGTCAGCACTAGACACCAGATAGGCTCCAGCACCGAATATCTGGTTTTACTTTCAGCGGGGCAACGAGGTGCTTTCAAAGTGCTGCCTCTGAATATCAACCATTTAGTCCTTATACCGTCACATGCATGTTAATTTTGGTCATTCCAGTTATTTTCATTTAGTGCGAGCTTGGTGTCTCCATATATTTAAGCCAATTAGAGTAAAGCAGTTTCCAGTCTCTGGTATTCAGTCTGGCTTGTTTCTGTAATCTAGAGAGGAACTTGTAAGTATAAATGCAAGTTGGTCTGGTTCACACAGCTGTCTCTTGCAACTATTTATCATGGCTATCCTGAAATCCAGACCTGGTAGTGGCTCAGAAGGACCCAAGCTGGGGACCACTTTTGTAGAAATCAGAATAACCTTTAATAAGGACATACAAGAAACATTACTGTGCTCACAACAAAATGAAAAATCCTAATACACCAGCATCTCAATAGGACTTTTACAAAGCATTTTAATTATCAAACAAGACACGTGCAAGAACTTCACTATGCCTACATTCCTTCTTTGGTGTAGAAATTTGTATAAGGCTATGACTATCAATCAAAGGTCATTCAGTTTTCAACAAGCTCATTGTCAACCAACGATGGAGCAGCTGTCTCTATAAGAAAGAAAAGAAACAGGCCAGGTCATTATTCCAGTGTTTTTCACTGTGGCATTTAAATATTTAACTCCAGTGCCACTATAAACTGCTGGCGACATTGAGCCTCTATCTGTATAGATATCCAGATACATTTAGGACAGACCTTTTGCTAGCTTTAATTTATTTATATAGCTGTATAGATAGTGATGAATATCACCCACGATCTGCCCTCGTCCTGCACTGACATTATCTGGATAGCAACAGCACAGTTTGTACGATTTTTTTTCAGTGGCACTGTCCATATAGTACCCCTGAAAATTTATGGCTAGAGGTTTTCTACCTTTAGAGGACACTGCTAAACATATAAATGAATATCGGGCAAAGAGCTTTCAGGTAATGAGAATACACGAAAAGCACGGTGGGGTAAATAGTTGATGTGCTCTTTGTGGCAGAAACGTTAATGAAATTAAATGAATGAATGATTTAAAAGTTTCTAGGGAGGGGCCCACTTGCAGGAGAGACAGACATACAGGCATGATGGATCTTACACGGAAATGCCAAACAGTTAAAAGTAACTGATAACCTACCAATAGAAATAGCCATATGATTCTGTTTGGCTGTGATCTTTAGGTAAACCGATGAGGATCCAATGGTGATCCAAGTAGTTTTTTGGGGGTTGGGTTGGGGGAAGGATCTGCATATGAAACGAGCAATTGTTCCATTTTATCAGAAAATGTTCTCAAACTAATTTAGCAGGTTGGCCAAATGTCTGTGGATTCAGCTAATTTACCTATCCTTGCAGTGTAAATAGCCTATGTATATAGTTAACCCTGTTGTCCAGGTTTGTACTCCTGTTCGATGTAAAACCAGACAGCTTGTTGTTATGGTCGTTGTGTTGTGATGTAAACCGCACTGATACCGAATAGCGCGGTATATAAGAAACTATAATAAAATTTACCTCTTGCAGAGAAGTTTACAGATGCCTACTTGTGGCACAAACACTGCTGGATTTTATATATCAAGCAAAAGGTTCAAATACTGTCATTTGAATTTAAAGTACTGAGAACCTGAGCAGCTGAAACTGACAGAACTGTTCTAAAAGTGTGCCTCTTAGATATATAGCTGATACTGACAAATTATGCACGCTAATAGGGTTGTGCATGAGGAAACCTTTTACTATATTTAGGGGACTGTTTAGTGAAGTGTGATAGGTTTTTACACCTGCCACATGTTAAGGCAAACTTGGGCAATAACATGTGATATGTGCAAAACTTGTGTGGTAACTCTTAGGTGTGAGGCCAGTATCTGCCCTGCAGTTACTGCACCGGGCGGATATTTACTGCACAATAAATGCATCGGAAAATAGTGCAAGATGCACTGATCGTGCTACCTGCCAATGCAGTTACCATGGTCCCATGCATTAAAAGAAAGAAGCTGTTCCTCAAGCATCAACCCCCACTTCCCACCCCTTAAAGAGCATCAACCCACCCTCCACTTCCTCCCCCCTCCCCAGCACTTACCTAAGCTTTCCCTGGGGGGAGGGGTTAGTGGAGGGGGGAGCTCCCTAGACACGGCTACCCTGTTGCCATCCTGGTTTCAAAATGGCAATTTTGACCCCTAGTGGTAGTCTTGCAAGTACTACCTCTAGGGGTCAACCTGCTAAACAAGAACTGCACCCTGGGTCTTATGTACATCTCTTCAGTTATTTAAAAAACAAACTCTCCTTATGTTTTAAAATAGGGCTAATAACATACCCATAAAAACTATAAATCTATTACATTATAAGAATACACAATACATTGACATAAAAGGGGTGATTTAGAAACCTCTTATTCTGATATTTTCAGTGACAAAATTGCTGAGACAATGCTGGAGTGATTTTTGAACCAAACAAAATGATACAATCATGCAGCTGCTGTAATATCATCTGATTTCCTACACAATAAGCCCTTTGATAGATGTCTGAGTCTTTCATTTCATCTTTCCTGGATTTTGCTCCTTCATGTACCTGAAACTCGTTTGATGATCCAGGAGAGGCTAACTGAAGAAATATGCATCCTTCAAGGCTGCACTAAACATTCTGCTTCCACAACGTGAATTTTAATACATTTTAGAATGAGCAGCTCTGATCTTTCAGTTCCAAAAGGTTCAACTCATCACGCATTGATCTGCCACCTAATCTACACTCTTTCTGTTGGAAGTAACAGACTTTGCCTACTCCCAGTCATTTTGCATCTCAAATCCAGTCCTGGAGATTCTCTCAGTGTCCTTTTTGGTATGTTTTTAACTTCTATTGTGTTGGCATGTAATTTCTCTGCTTTATTTATTTATTTACATCTCTTATATACCGCGCTATTGTAATCAGTGTGGTTTACAGTTAAACAAAATATACAGCAATGCAGCAGGTCACACTGAGTTTACATTGAACAGGGGGAGTAAACTTGGATGAACCGGGAAAACTATATACAAATTATGGACATTCTTACAGGACATAAAAGGATCGTAAGCAGATGCATAGGCTCATGTGTAAGGGAGGGAGGGAGGGGAAGGGAGATTATCCATTCTCTAAGGGAGGCTGGTCAATAGGGCGGGCTAGGTAGGAGGGTAAGGTGATGGTTGTGTGTTTTCCAGAGTTATTCTCCGGGTAGTGTAGAAGGAACAAATGGTGTTTGAGAGCTTTTCAGAATAACGGGAGATTGGAAATAGCTCAGATTTCTGCCAGGAGGGCGTTCCAAGCCATAGGTGCGAACATGGAGAAGGCTCTATTGGCTGTTGTCTTTGTACATTTAGTGACTGACTTAGGGACTTCAAGGGTATTCATCAATGTATGTCTCCTCAATCTATTGGCTGGAGTGCTATGGAGTAGTTTACTGATGGGTGTGAGTGGCTGGGTCTTGAGGGCTTTGAATGTCAAGACTAAAGTCTTATAGTGGATTCTGGCCTGCAGAGGTAGCCAGTGTAGATTCTTCAGGACTGGTGTTATATGGTCTGACCTTGAAAGACCTACCAGAACCCTCGCAGCAGAGTTCATGGCAAGTCGGAGAGGGCTTAGGGTCGACTGTGGGAGTCCCTGAAGGATGATGTTAGCAAAGTCGAGGTGAGGAATGACTAGAGCCTGGAAGATTGATTGGAAATCAGGGAAGTCCAGTAGTGGTCGGAGATGGCGTAGTGATCTGATTTTGTGATAAATCGCTTTTGAGGTGTTTTTGATATGTGCTGACATTTCTAGCCTCTGGTCAAGGGTAATACCTAGGTAGCGAATTGTGGATTTTGCCTTGAGTTCTGTGTTGTTGACTTGTAGTGAGGATGGTGGAGTGGACTTCTGGTTTCTCGTGATGAAGAGAACATCTGTTTTGGTGTGGTTAATTCGTAGATTCTGAGAGAGAAGCCAGTCTGCCACTGCTTCAAAGCATCTTAATAATTGGGAAAAGTCAGGATGATCAATCTGGAAGGGTGAGTAAATGAGGATGTCGTCTGCATATGCTAGGCATTGGACATTGAATGAACAAATTAATGCGCAGATGGGCTGCATGTAGATGTTGAACATCAGTGCAGATAGGGATGAGCCTTGGGGTATGCCTTGTTTCAGTGGAAATGGCTCTGAGGTCGTGGATCCAGTTCTGGCTTGTTGCCATCTATTGCATAGGTAAGATTTACACCAGGCTAGTGCTGAACCTAGTATTCCTTTTTCTTCGAGACGATGTAAGAGTGTTTGGTGGTTCACCAAGTCAAAAGCGGCTGCTATGTCCAAGAAGATGAGGGCTTATCCTTGGTGGATGTTGTCAAGACCAATGATTAGATTGTTAAAGAGGGTTGTAAGGATGGTATCAACACCGCGTGCTTCTCTAAAGCCATGCTGGGATGAGTCCAAGGGTGCTTCTATGTCGACGTGGTGTTGAATCTGTCGCTGGACTACCTTCTCGAAGATTTTGGCTAGTAGCGAGATGCTCGAAATTGGTCTGAAGGACTCAACTTTAGATGGATCGAGTTTACTATTTTTTAACAGAGGGCGGATGGACGTGTATTTTAAGCTTTGGGGGAAGGACCCTGTTAGGGATTGGTTAAGGATTCTGCATATTGTTGGACTGAGATCATGGCGCAACTCTCTAATCCAGCTTTCAGGGCATGGATCGTTGGGAGCAGTAGTGAGGTTAATAGTGGAAATAATATCTACAATCTCTTCACAAGATACCTCAGAGAATTTTGTTAGAGAGGTTGGTTGTGAGGATACATATGGGGTGGAGCAGGATGAGATGGTTGCAGCCGTATTGGTCTGGATCGATTTTGATTGTAGGTAATTGGCATAGTCTTGTGGCTGGGGCGTAGATGATTGGGCTGAAGCTGGGTCACCTGTCAAAGACGTGACAATAGTGAATAGATCATGAGGTTTGTTCAGAGATCTCTTTAGTAATTCAGAATGGTAATGTTTTCTTTTTTCCATTGTCTTCTTGCGGTGTAGCTTTAGTTGAGCAGAGTATATCTCGAGTGCCTAGGAGGTCCGGGTGTGTCGCCAGTGTCTCTCAAGCTTGCGTAGGTGGAGAAGAGAGGCTCGCAGGTCCTGGGAGTACCATGGCGCATGTTCCCGTTTTGCAGAGTTCTTGTTGGAAGCTGGGAGACAGGCAGCAGCTCTGATGGCGTTATCCCAGTTGGAGACCAATTCATCTGGGTCGAGGGATTCGTTGGAGAGGAGAGGTAAGATCTTCTCAAGGGCCTACTCCTTAACAAGAGGCCGAAAGCGTGTTGTAGTAATTCTGGTGGGGTGGCTTCCTTTATTGATGAAGTTGCTGGGGTAGTTGGTGGGTATGTGGAATAGGAGTAGGTTATGGTCAGACCAGGGTACAGGTGTTATGGAGATCAGCAGGTTCTGGGCTGAGTTGACAGATGCCTGAGGTCCAAAGAACAGGTCCAGTTTGCCACCCTTGTTATGTGTGGGTGAGTCGATGAGTTGCTTGTAGCCCAGCTCGTTCATTGCATCAAGGAAGGCTGAGGAATGTGTATTTAGTAAGGAGGGTAGATTGAAATCTCCCATAAGCCAATTCAGAGAGCGTGGGTTGCTGGGGTTACAGGCTAGATCATTGATGAGAGGTCATCGGGTGATGATGTTGGTGCTCGGTATAGTAGATTAATTGAGCAATGTTCATTCGATATGGACAATGTGTCCAGATAGGTTGAGCTAACAGTGTTGTTTAGAGCGAATTGAAGATTGGATCTGGCAAGGATGAGCGTACCTCCTCCCCTCTGGTGGATCCTATGGCAGGCATAGGTCGAGTAACCAGATGGTGACATCTGGTTGATTAGGACATTATCACAGTCAGATAGCCAAGTTTCAGTTATCATTAGGACATCGAGGTCATGGCGGGATATCAGGTCCATGGCTATAGGCCATTTCGAGCGCATTGATCTAGCATTTATAAGTGCACATATGAGTAGGCATTGGTGTTTGTATTTCTCAGCTTGGATGGTCTTAAGGTTCTGTAGAGGGATATGTAAGAGGTGTGAATGGCGTGTTGGAGAGGAATGGCGGGGGTTTTCAAACCCTCTTCTGCCATGATTGTAGAGGACTGGGATGTGGTTGATACCGTGACTAAAGGCATGAGATATGTTGGGTGTCAGGGAGGTGAGGATGAATAGGGTAAAGGATAGGAATGGGTGCATCTTGGGAGCTCTATGTGGGGCAAACTACAGGCTAGCAAAAATTAAGTCGGCTGATAAGTACAGGCTGATAGTGTGCAGGCTGATAGTGTGAAGTACAGGATTAGCAAGGCGCAACACAGTACTGCAGATTCTGGTAAAACAAGTTGAGTGGCAACAGTTGCAGTGAAATATAACAAAGTATCAGCAAAGGTTATGGAAGATTAGTAACATTGATTAACAGCGTGGCAGGCTTAAATAAAGACAATGTAGCTCAAGGTAGCACATAGAGGTCGGGTCACAGGGTCTCTGATAAGTGTCCTTATTATATGGTTTACCTCGTGGTAGTAGATTTTCTTTTGATTAGTAGAGATGAATGGTGAAGGAGATGGTGGGGACTTCTTTCAGGATGTTGTGGTGAGAGGGCTAGGCTTCTTAGTGGCTGTTCTCAGGAGATCGGTGAAGGGACCACCGCCTAAGGGCCACGCCAAAGGGCCCTCTGGCGCGGCCCTCAGGCGCGGGCCTGCCAGGCGTGGGTGCGCCTGCCGGCGCTCTCTTTTAAGGTTGGCTGCTCAGCCCCGATTGGGCAGAGCAGGCTGTGGGTGGAACGTTGCTCCGACGTGCTCTTCCCCGATCGGGAGAGCAGTGGCTGGGCCGGAGGGGAGCAGGCGATGGAGAGGCCTGTGATCCTGCCGGCGTTCTCTTTTAAGGTTGGCTGCTCAGCCCCGATTGGGCAGAGCAGGCTGTGGGTGGAACGTTGCTCCGGCGTGCTCTTCCCTGATTGGGAGAGCAGTGGCTGGGCCGGAGGGGAGCAGGCGATGGAGAGGCCTGTGATCCTGCCGGCGCTCTCTTTTAAGGTTGGCTGCTCAGCCCCGATTGGGCAGAGCAGGCTGTGGGTGGAACGTTGCTCCGGCGTGCTCTTCCCCGTTCTTTCCTGTTTACTATGGCGGTCGTCTTCTTTACATGTATTTTTGTTTACCACATACTTTTTATTTGATACACCGCATATCTATAAAAAACTAACATAAACTCATATGACTGTGGTTCAGGGTAGCCAATAAATGAACCTGATTATAAAGAGGCATGTAAAGTTGCGCCTATGCTATGTATTTTCCATGGCCTTTACATATCTACTTTAGGCGGTCACTATTTTATAAGTACACACATCAGTTGATGGCGTGTACTTCTGGTGTGGATGTGCAAATGGACACAGCATGAGTCATGCATGTAAATTTATACAATACTGTAACTTCCACGTGTTCTTTAAAAATCCAGAGGCGGGTGTTTAAGCAAGCCCCAGGGCTGATGTACGTGCTTGTGCCTAGATTTTACGCATGTTTTTAGCCACTGACTATTATCTAAAGAAAAATGGGCATTTGCTTTTCTATATAAGATAAGCTTCAGATAGGTGTGTTCTGGGTGCCTAAAACTAGGCACCTGGTTATAAGATCACCTCCCAAATGTATCCCATCAGTGTGTGCCTTGATGCCTGGTGACCCAGCAGCTCCTGCGTTTTCTTGGCAGTGTGACCAGAAGTAGATTTCCAGGTCTTTCTTCTGAGGCAATGGAGGGTTAAATGACTTGCCCAAGGCCACAAGGAGTGCCAGTAGGAATCAAACCTTGGTCACCCGGTTATCAAGCCAGTGTTCTAACCACTAGGCTACTCCTCCACTGTGCTGGCACACCTTGTGGCCTTGGGCAAGTCACTTAATCTTCCATCGGAAGAAAGGTCTAGCAATCTACTTCCAGTCACACTGCCAAGAAAATCCAGGAGCTGTTGGGTTGCCAGGAGTCTGCATTGGTTTGCAGGCACACATTGCATTGTGCGTTTCATCAATATCATAACCATCCTGAAAACAAAAACCCAGAACTGTTTGGGATTTTTCAGAACCAAATTTCATACCCACCAACACAGAGATTATCAAATAATCTATTGGGTCGATATTCAAAGCCCTTAACCGGCCGGCAAAAGGGAGGCTGAGATGCTAAGGGCACTGACAGCGTAATTCAGTGGTACTCTCTGTACAGTACCACTGAATATCTCCACAGACCACCCCAACGGTGGTGTGGGGGCGGTATCAATACTAACCAAGCAAGTGCCGACATATGCCTGCTTATTGCGATTTTCAGTGGCCCCAAGCTTGACTACTTAGGCCACATGCAAAGATGGTCTAAGTTGCAATCTGGATAAGAGCCAGCTGAAAATTGTGCTAATCAGGCAAATGTCAACAATTGCCTAATTAATGTTGCTGAGCCCAGCTATTAGCAACAGCTTCAATCCAGCCACTTCCACTGAATATGCCCCTGACATTTAAGCATCATGGCTGCCCACCAATGCATTTACATAGCAGCTCTTCTGAATATCGGCCACTATGTTTTCAAATCAAGGAAAAGGTGCAGCAGCTTCAAAATACCAGTTAGTGCTATACAATTCATAGAGGATTTGTATATTGCTTTGAGGATCCCAGCATACATCCTAACTTTAAATTTCCAAAACTGACATACATCACCTCTGGAAGATAGTTGCAAAGTGGTTGTGAAGATCTCCTTAAAGTCACCTGGGAGAAGTGAATTGCATGTAAGCAGGGACACCATAAATATGCCAAAGATCCATTTGCCACCCACCCACACCTTCCACCCCCCCTAAAAATGAATGGATTTAGTTCACTGAAACTAGCATGGCATATTAGCACTCTGTCCTGTGGAGATGAGGCAGACGCCTTTCCAGATTCTTCCAAGCACCCTTTTTTGTGTAGACTTACGAGTTCATTGTATAATGTTATTAAGTACTCTCATGTTAAATGTAACCCTCCAATTGTGATGTGACCACTTTGATTGAAGGATAAGGTGGTATACAAATCTGTCTAAATAAATAAACTAAAAAATTGAAAGAAAGCATTCTGAGAAATACAGAGCCTGCATTCTATGGCCATAAATCTTCACTTGGAAGCACCACAAATGAGGTTTATGTATTCAGAACATTCAGACAGTGGTGAATTAGAGGACAGCAATCAGACATGCTTGGGACGTTTTTTATTTCCCATATTTATATACATATAACTTTTGCACTTTTCTTAGAAATATTTCAGTTTTGAACAGCATTGGCCCCTTGTTCTGAGAGACAATGGGACTGATTCTGGGAGGCGAATAGCGGGGCTTTATGTCCCGGTAAGATGTGCAGCCCCGTTATCCGTCTGAACCATATTCTTCCACACACTCTCTCAGGACATACAGAGCCGCAGCCAGATGGGGGTGGGAGGGGGCAGGCCGAGGCACCAGGACATACAGGGCTGATTCAGGTCATGGCCCTGTACGTCTTGCGGGTGGGAGAAAGGCATGCTGCTTATTCCACCTTGGAGGTGGAATAAGCAGCAGCAAAGGTGGTGATTGGGCCCAGAACCCTCCCCCCCCCCCCAAGGCAGGGAGCAGCTGCAGGTATGTCCCCACCACCTGATCTGGACCCTGGCTGCCCCTGCCGAGGGTTGGAACGCGGGGAAAAGGGGATTAGCACTGCAGCGGGATGGCCATGAAGCGGGGAGGATGTCTCCCGCAGGGTTGCAGGGGTATGCCGGGTCATCTCAGTTCCTGATCGTGCACCCATGGGAACGTCTAGCTCCTAAAGTACAGAATCAGGTATTAATGGGGCCGTCCTGTTTGGGGGCATCCAAACGGTGCAGACATGCCTCTTATGGAATCGGGCTCCACGAGGGTAATATTATTCTCACTATATGCACCAAGCCTCTGGAATGTGTTCCCAGAAAAGATGTGTGTCATTGCATATATCTCGCAAACTTTTGCAAGGAACTAAAGACTGACCGACTCCAGGAACTCTTTGGAAATTTAACATAGCCCTATTCAAATACACCATGATATGAACATGCAGCACAAATACTAACACAGTCACATCTTGCAGCGCAACTGCTAACACGGTCACATGTTGCAGCGTAACTACTAACATGGACTCGTATTCAATCTTATGTTAACCTGCATGCTTCATTCCCCTGCTCCACTGCAGTTCTCCTCAGACACTATACCATCACCACCCTGTTAATTTACACATTGTTTTAATGCATTCTGTGTAAGCACACAACCTTCTTAATGTTATCTGTAAACATCTCTGACTTGAAGGTAGAGCGGTCTATTAAAATGGATAAAGCAGCGCCTAGTTAAGATATGTTATTAGGCGGCTATGCTATGCCTATTTTATATTTTATATGCCTACTTATATTTCTGAAATGCTAGCATATATGACAGAAACTGCGCCTCAAGTTAAAGCGTTTCTTGTAAATTGCATTGCACAGTAGTTCAAAAGTTCCATGTAAACTGATATAAAAACAAATAAATAAAATAAATAAATAAAGCACAGACATTTCTGCCTCCTTCATAGCAGGTGTCAATGTGTAGGTGTGAACCTTACCACTTAAAATCATGCTGCCTTATAAACACCCCTATTACTTATAGCTACAAACTACAGGGGCCCCATTAATGTGTATGATTTAGGAAAAATTTCAAAGAAAAACTGCCCACATTGTTTCTCTCTGAAAATTAGGAAGTGCAAAGTGCACTTGTCTATAAGCATCCATGTACTATCCACCTGCTATTTTTGGGGATGGGGGAAAGGACAGTTGTTAAGTGCCATCGAGTCGGTGTTGACTCATGGCTGCCCTCTGGATAGTTGACCTAAACTGTGTTCTGTCTTCAGTCAGGCGGCTTATTGTTGACAGAGTGGCACCCATAGTTGCTGTTATTGTATCAATCCATCTCATTGCTGGCCCTCTACTTTTGCCAAGCATGAAGTCTTTCTCTAATGATCTCTCTCTCTTCGTATGATGTGTCCAAAATATGAAAGTCCAACTCGTCGTCTGAGCTTCTAAAGATATAAGGTTTGATCTCCTCTAGTACTGACTGGTTTGTTCTTTGGGCAGTCCATAGTATACACAATATTCACCGCCAGCACCATAATTCAAAGACATCAGTTTTCTTCCCATCTATCTTTTTCACTGTCCAACTTTCACATCCATATGATGCTATTGAAAATACCTTGGCTTGAACAAGTCAAATCTCTGTATGGAGAGAGACTTCTCTGCTCTTGAGAATCTTGTGTGGGACCTTCATAGCCATTCTGCCAAGAGTAATGTGTCATCTGATTTCTTGATTTGTTTGTCTTTTCTTTGATTGTTGATCCAAGTAGGTTAAAGTTGTTCACTATTTCAATTTCTTAGAAACATAGAAACATGATGACAGAAAAAGACCACATGGCCTATCTAGTCTGTCCTTCCATAACAACAACTACAACAGTCCACTTTTTACCTTTAGAGATCCTCTGTGTTGGTCCCATGCTTTTTTGAATTCAGTTACTGTCCTCATCTCTACCACCTCCACTGGGAGACTATTCCATGGATCCACTACTCTTTCTGTAAAGAAATATTTCCGGATATCACTCCTGAATCTATCTCCCTTCACCCTCATCCCATGAAAGAGGCTCTCTCCCTGAACATTTATGCCACGGAGGTATTTAAACATCTCAATCATATCACCTCTATCCCGCCTTTCCTCTAAGGTGTACATATTAAGATCCTTAAGTCTGTCCTCATATGCTTTATAATGAAGCCCACTAATCATTTTAGTAGCCAACCTCTGCACCAACTCCATCCTGTTCACATCCTTTTGAAGGTGTGGTCTCCAGAATTGCACACCATACTCCAAATGGGGTCGCACCAAAGACTTATACAGAGGCATTATCACCTCCTTTTTTCTGATATCCATTCCTCTCCGTATGCACCCAAGCATCCTTCTAGCTTTTGCCGTCGCCTTTTCTACCTGTTTAGCTACTTTAAGATCATCAGACACAACCACGCCTAGGTCCCGCTCTTCTTTAGTGGACAAAAGTACTTCACCCCCTATACTGTATTGCTCCCTTGGATTGCTGCAGCCCAAATGCATGACCTTACATTTTTTAACATTAAATCCCAGCTGCCAAATTCTAGACCATTCTTCAAGCTTAGCTAGATCCCTCCTCATGTTATCTACACCTTCCTGGGTGTCTACTCTATTGCAGATTTTGGTATCATCTGCAAAGAGGCAAACCTTACCCGACAGCCCTTCCGCTATATCACTAACAAAGATGTTAAAAAGAATCGGACCAAGGACAGATCCCTGGGGCACACCACTGGTAACATCCTTCTCCTCAGAGTGAGCTCCATTTACTTGTACTTTTTGTCGCCTCCCACCCAACCAATTTCTAACCCAAGCAGTAACTTTAGGGTCCATCCCTAGGGTGCTCAGTTTGTTTATAAGTCGCCTGTGAGGAACAGTGTCAAAGGCTTTACTGAAATCTAAATACACCACATCTAGAGCTCTCCCTCGGTCCAACTCCCTGGTCACCCAGTCAAAGAAATCAATCAGATTTGTCTGACAAGACCTGCCTCTGGTGAATCCATGCTGCCTCGGATCCTGTAATCCGCTGGACTCCAGAAACCTCACTATTTTCTCTTTCATCAGCGTTTCCAATAATTTACTCACCACCGAAGTTAAACTAACCGGCCTGTAGTTTTCAACCACATCCTTACTTCCGCTTTTGTGTAAAGGCACCACATGAGCCTCTCTCCAGTCCTTTGGCACCACTCCTGACTCCAACGAGGCATTGAAAAGGTCAGTCAGTGGAGTTGCTATAATGTCCCCAAGTTCCCTCAGTATTCTAGAGTGTATCCCATCCGGTCCCCTCGCTTTGTCTACTTTAAGTTGAGCTAGTTTCTCACGAACACAATCTTCTGAAAATTGTTCAAGATGTCCCTCGCTTCTGTTCTTATTTGTGGGTGTTTTCTGAGGTCCTGCTCCTGGTTCTTCATCTGTGAACACAGAACAAAAATATTTGTTAAGCAATTCCGCTTTATCCTTATCAGCTTCTACATATTCCCCCCCTGCACCCTTGAGTCTGACAATACCACTTTTGCCCTTCCTCTTCTCACTAATATATCTGAAAAATGTCTTATCCCCCCATTTTATTGCATTGGCTATTTCCTCCTCCTTTTGAAACTTTGCCTTCTTGACTACTTTGCTAGCTTCTCTAAGTTTTTCCAAATACAGATGCCTGTCTTCCTCTCTCTGTGATCTCTTGTATTTCATGAAGGCCTCCCTCTTTTTCTTCACTTTTTCAGCGACTTCCTTCGAAAACCATAGCGGTCTCCTTTTCCTTTTGCCTTTATTTACCATTTTAACAAAAAGGTTGGTTGCCTGTAAAATACCCCCTTTCAGTTTTGCCCACTGTTTTCTCCATCAACAATGAATTAATTGATTTTGCCAGTTGTCAGGATCTTTGTTTTCTTTACATTAAGGTGCAGGCCCATTTTAAGATTATGTCCCTTGATCTTGAGAAGCAAGTGTTTCATATTGTCTTTACTTTCAGCCAGTAATGTAGTATCATCAGCATAGTGAAGGTTGTTGATGAGTCTTCCACAAATCTTCACACCTCTACTGTCTTCATGCAGTCCTGCTTCTCTGATGATATATTCTGCATATAAATTAAACAGGTAGGGGGGAAAGTATGCGGCCTTGTTGTACAGCTTTGCTAATTTTAAACCATTCTGTTTCTCCTTGTTCCGTATGAACTGTTGATTCTTGATCAATGTAAAGGTTGTGCAAGAGAAGGATCATGTGTTGTGGTATACCCATGCTTCTTAATGTGGCCCAGAGTTTCTCATTATTTACACAGTCAAAAGCCTTGCTATAGTTAATAAAACACATATAGATATCCTTTTGGTATTCTTTTGTCTTTTCAAGATTCATCTCACATCTGTGATGATGTCTCTCGTTCCTCGCCCTTTCCTGAATCCTGCTTGCATTTCAAGCAGTTCTTGTTCCAAGTATGGTTGTAGTCTCTACTGAAGAATCTTGAGTAGAATCTTGCTGGCATGTGGGATCAGAGCGATTCTGCGATAATTTCCACAGTCAGTTGGATCACCTTTCTTTAGTATTGGTATAAACACAAATCTTTTCCAGTCAATTGGCTATGATGTTGTCTTCTAAATTTCATGGCAGAGCCTTGTAAGTATGGAAACAGCTGCATTCAATTTCTGTAAGACTTCAATGGGAATGCTATCAATGCCCGATGCTTTGTTCTTTGATAAAGCTTTCAATGCTGCTTCGACTTCTTCTTTCTTCACCAATGGACTATTCATCTCAACAGAAGTGGCGACTGTACACAAGAAAAATGAGCACATGCATATTTGAAAATGGAATCCATACATGTTGTTTTCCTTCCCCGCCCTAAACACTGTCACAGAAATGTCCCTTTTCCCCATGGCTATACATATAGACAGACACAAGGGTAGCCATGCCTACTTCTGGCTAGGGAGAGAACAATTTTCCCTCAGGCCATTTTACCTAAGTAAAAACCTTTGACATGAGAAGGTCAAGACAGACAAACACTGTAGCCAAGGAAAGTGAGCATTATTAGTAACTATTCACTGTGAGATCAGGGCATACTAAGGGGCATGTTTAGCAAAGGTTAATGCACATTAAGTGCTGTAGTGGCCCATAGAAATGAATGGGCAGTGGCAGCACCTAATGCAGGTTAACTTTAATTAACGCACATTAACCTTTTGTAAACATGCCCCTAAGTTTACCTAGTGAGGTTAAATTAAACAATATTTCATTTGCATTGAAATAAAGTTAACCCATAACTTGTAAACATTCATGAATCGCTACTTGTAAACACTCGAGAATTGCTGGAAAAAAACGATGAATTTCCACTGTTCTGTTCTGCCTGAGACAATCCATTTTTTTCTGTTTCTTTGGAAAATTGATTTCAAATAATGGTTCCAGAGGTCTGCTGCATTATATATATATATATATATATATAATATATATATATATATTTTTTTTTTTTTATTTAGGCTAATTCAAGACTGAAATAAAAAAATAACCAGTAGCAAAGGTCCCAGGAAAGGTTTTTCCAGAATAAATTGCTGGTGTGCTAGGAGCAGATACAGACTATTTTTTTAATAAAACCATAGGCAAACAGTTAAAGATAAGAATCAAAGGATCACATTTGCTTAGAATTTTATCTTGTAAACAAAAATGAAAAAGCAAAACTGGAGGAAATTTCCATTGTCAATCTGGTCAACACCGAAGAAAATAAAAATCTTTGCTGAGTGAATATTACCATATGGGATTGATGGTAACAGGTTGTTCTTGCCAATAGCTGACTAAGAGGAGATTAGTATTCACGACAGATTCTCCCAACTCTTCCGAGGTTACTGCAAGCATTCCAAACCTACCTCTCATCTGCCCACATACCCTGGGGATGAGGAAGGGCATATTTTCCATTGGAACCAAGCTTAATTAACGAAGCTTAGATCATGTTTGTGAGTAAACATTATGAAAATGCTAAGTTCCCTTCGTCATTTCATATTGCTTCCATAATGCTGCTTCTATCATGCCTGTTCTGGTTTTTATACAGCATCTGTTCCACTGTCCATCTATCATAGTTAACTAGGCATCCATTAGCTGGTTGGATTCTTTACTTATTTAAGGGGTGAGCCTGGAGAGTCTAATTGTCATTTGTTGATCTTCTTTGTGGGACATCACATAGGGGCCATAGGAATAAGCATGGGTTAAAAGTGCTGTAAAATTTAGCAAGCATGCATTAAAAAAAAAAAAAAAAGCTAACTCTCAATGCAAAAAGCAAATAATATGTAAATGCATTGCCATTTTAAAAGCACACTAAAAATGTGCAAAAACTCAGCAAAAAGGTGCTCTAATCTTACCATATCTTTTTAAATTAGAGGATGCACTAACATTGTTGTAGAGATCCTAACTTTACTGCCTTTTTTAACTTCAGTGGTTATTTCATACCTCTGACCACTGAATTAAAACATTTACAGGCCCTCTGGTTTAGCCCTGAAGTCTTGAGACAAAGGGAAGCTGCCCTAGGACACCCCCCTCCAACCACTCATTAACCACCTTCTACTACTCACTAATCCAACCCTATCCTATCTTCCCCAGCTCTACTTGTCTTCAAAACCAGCCATATACAAATAGTGCCAGTTCACCTCATGTCCCTGAGTTCTGCTGAATTAGCGCCATTTTGACAACAGCTGGCACTGTAGACAGGAGGATCCAGGAAAGTTAAGTATTTATGAGTCTTTGAATGGGTCAGTAGTATGGGAGGGTGTAGGTTGTTATGGTGGGGAGGCTTAATGAATGGATTGGTGGTGTGGTTGGTTGGGAGTGGATAGGTGGGTGGGGAGTTCACAGGGCAGAGTCCCTTTGGCTTGGCATCCAGGAACAGTGGTTCCAGGGAAGAGGGTATCTGAGTTGGAAATCCCAGGACGCTAGTCTCTCTGACTCAAGGGTCCTGGACTCGGATCTTTCAGGTCTAGGAATCACCTACTTGATGATCTCAGGTCTATCGATAGCTGTTTTTTAAAACTCCACATGCATTTCAGAGAAGTGAATGGAAATTAAAACTTGACTTCACCTCTAGGGCTGTAATAAAAATAAGTAAAGGTAAAGTTTAAAAAGTATGCACGTTTTAGCATTTTCCTGCATTGGAAGTAATTGCACACACGGGCCATTTCTATGCATTAGCTTGGATTATGCACTAAACGTAGGAGCATGTTTACTAAGCTGGACTAATGGTTAGGTCCTATGTTAGTCAATGCTTACAAATAAGGTGTTTTAAGTTCTGTGCATCTTGTTATTTTGGCCTCCTTAAACACTCTGATCTGTTCATCCATTCATAGGCGTCTGATTTAGGCAAAAAAATAGGTAAACAGTTGAACCATCTCACAGATAATTTCATCATTTTCATGAAAACTTAAACATCTCTAATTTAAAATCTCATGAGAAGAGAGAATTGTTTTTCAAGTCATCGTTGAAACATTTAAAAACATTCCAAATATCTGTAGAATGAAATATATGAGCACGTTTGAAAAGAAAGTCTTATATAGTTGGTTAATTTAGAAAGAGTTGAAAGCAGAGGGACGCATGTGGACTTGTGGAGAAGATTCACAGGGATGGTTGTAAGGTGTGTTTATGAGTCACAGGGAAGAAGCTGGGAGCTGAACGAGAAAGAATAAATACTAGGAGTAACCATGTGGATGGGGAAGAGGAAGCCAGTCAAGGTATAGAGAGACAGGAAGGAGAAGGGCAATTCCATATAGAGCATTAACAGGCATTCATTTCAGTAGCTTACCCTACATTCGACTGGAGTACTGGACACTAACAGAACACCGATTCAGTAGATCTTCTTGATTCTTTGGGCTTCCAGCTCTATCAGAACCAGGGCTGGGATACGGCAGCATGAACCTTTATATGCAACTATCTGGGGATATTTTTTCCTGTCATATTCTCGTCTATTTTAATTTAGTCCAAGTATCATAGTGAAACTCCTCAGCTGGGGTCCATGTACCAGAGCTCTTTTTGGAACCCTGTCATCATGAGCCAAAAAATCCGGTCCCAGGGGTTATCATGGCAAGATGACTGTGACTCATTCCTTTCTCAACCACAAATGCTAATTCTGTGGCATCTCCGGCCATGGCCAACCTGGGCAGCAGAAGACCTAAGGTGGGCATCAAAGCCAGGCTCCTCCAAATGGCAGCGCTTAACACTGAGCCAGTTTTTGGAATGTTTCAATTCACAGTGAATATATAGCACTAAAAGATATTGAAAGTTGTAAATTTAAGTGGGTTTGTTAAGCTTGAGGCTGGATTTATAATTGCAATTTTATATAGTCAACTATACAGATTTCTTAGCATAATATTTTAAAATAAGCCATAAACTGTTAAGGTTTATTGAAGACATATACTGTGTGTATGCTTTATGTATTGTTCACAATTAGGACTGAATGATTTATAGAGGAGAAAAGATCTTTTCCATAGTAATAGAAGCTGTGACCAAACTTGGCCGAAGATTAAAGTGCTGAAGCAGGCTTGATTCCTGTCATCACTGCCCATGAAGTAAATCACTGAACTTGCCCATACTAAAGCTTAGAGACATAATAATGTGAGGGCAAGAACTTACGAACTAATTTATTAAACTATCATATATTTAAAGCATGTTAAAAAATCCTAAACGTATGGTGAAATTCATGATTGCTTGTTAAATCCTGCATTCAAAGCCTAACATGGAATTTTATTTAAACTGGGGTAAGGAGTTGGGAAAGAGAAGGGGCAGGCAGAACAACACAACAGAGGTGGAGTTAGCTATTTCTGTGGTATCAGCCGCTCCGTTAATACATGGTAACGAATGTTACTGTGGTGGCCTTTCTCCACAAAGGAGCACTGCACCCCCAATTATGATGCATTAGTAGGACTCCACATTGGGGTATTAGGGAATGCCACATATCAAGATCAAGGGGACTGATCCACATATCAAGATCAAGGGGAATGCCACATATCAAGATCAAGGGGACCTCTGTTGGAGTCGGTATGGGAGTGCAGATGCAGTGATGTCATATATCACAACTGAATTGGACTTTATGAGAAACCTGCTGGGATATTAGGAGGTGCTCTGTTTCAGGACTGGACTGCGCTGAGAGAGCCATTGGGGGTTTTCATATGAGAGTGATGCTGAATTTCACTCTGGTTTTATCACTTTTCTCACGTTCATGAGCATTATAAAAGAGATGCAATTGTACTGAGTGTGGAAAGCAAAATACTGCTTTAGAAGGGAATTGTCTAATTGCCTACAGAGGTGAAAACTGTGCAAACTGTATATTTTTCATCCCCTGGACTTTGCTGAAGTTTTAGAATGAACGTATGCGGGTGCTTTGATTTTGGGAACCATCCCAGGAGAAGTACCCACACGCGCTGATTTGTGCAGTTGTTTTTCTTAGTTAAAATACATGCACACTTTTTTGAAAATGCAAAATGAGATTTCTAAGGCAACCCAATTGAGAAGGAAACTTGTTCTTTCCCTTAAATCTAGGGTGCTTGCCTTAACAGGAACCTTTTACCTAAGAGATCTTCAAATATGTATTTCTTGATCCTTCTCACTCGGAGAAGCCATTGTTGGATAAGGAGGCTTAAAATCCCTTATCTCAGCTGGGAAGTGAAGCGAGTTAGCATCTTTTTGTTTTTTGTTGGGCGCTACCATGGAGTAATTGAAGTATATAGTTATATTGTGTAGTATATGCTACCTTTTTGCTTATTTTTTGTCTGGTTTATGTTCCCTGGAATGAAGGCTAAATATCGCTATATTTGCTTTTATTTGTTTTGTATCTTACTTTCTTTGTATGCTCCATAAATGTAATTGGGATGGATTTCTTGTTCTTGTTGAACTAAATATGTAAATAACAGCTTTACAAATAAACATGAAAAAAAAAGAAAATGCAAAATTATACACCCCACCCCCAAGAATCCCTCCTCTATCACAGGCAAAAGTACACTGGAAACTGCACTTCACGCATACTTTGACCAGTTTCTATAAGCCCATTTCTATCGGTAATACACTGGTTGCCCCATGGAAATAGCTTTTAAAATTACCTTCCCTTTGCATATGCTCTTTGCAGTACAGTTTGCTTCTCTCTAGAAGTTTCTTCTGAAGTAGAAACAGTTAGTGCAGGTGCAGATGAATACACACCACAAAAGGCATGTTTCCAACCAAAGGAAAAGCAAGCCTCAACTCTTCCTCCTCCAGCCTATGTGCTTTAAATAAAACCTCTTCGTTTATCGTACAATTTTGCTTATGGGCTAACAGAACTAAAATGACCAGAGCAAGAAAGATATGGAAAGTGGATTTGGAGCCACATCAAAAGGGCTGGTTTGATGGCTGTCAAAATCTATTCTTTAGCTTTGAATGTCCTCTTTCTAACCCCACAGAAGTTGCCACCCTAGGCAACTGCCTATTTTGCCTAGTAGTTGGTGCGGCCCTGCTGGCCACTACTAGGCATGCCAGGAGGAGGGAGGGGAGCCTCGGCCATTGCATAACAATGGCATCGACTAGTCTGACTCAGGGTGCTATTGCAGCAAGTGATTCAATAAAAAATTGTGAGAGGAGAGAAAGTAATTAAAAATTGGTGCAGATTTCTTTGTTTTTATTTATCAAAAAATATCTCCTAGCAGGCTACAAGACAGTTTACAAACACATAAAATAGAAACATTTACAATACTAACCAATGACAGTACAAAACAGAAATTCAAATATATATATATATATATATATATATACACCTAACATAAACTCATCTAGTGGGGTTTCTAGTCCCACAGGTGCTCCTTGTGGTCTTGGGCAAGCCACTTAACCCTCCATAGCCCATGTTCCCTGTAAAATAGTTATCTCCAAGTTATAATGCCCTGTTCAATGTAATTTCAGTTTGTTCAATGTAAACCGCACTGATGCAGAATAGCGCGGTATATAAGAGAATGTAAATAAATAAAATAGATCTATGTAATTCTAAATGAAGGCTCATAATGTCACATGGGGAAGTTTCAACTGCACAGAAAGCCCGTAGGAGCAGTGAGAAAGTGCCTGCCAATAAAATTAATAATTAAATCCAAAAAATCAACCCCAAGGAATTGGTGACCTTTTAAGGGTTAAAGCCATCACACAGGGGTCATCAACTGGAGTGAGAGCAGGGCTAGAGAAAAAGGAACAGAAGAGGGAAGGTTTAGAAATGTAACAAGTATTTAGGGTTGACCTGGTGTATCACATGAAAACTTAGCCATGGTCTAATATTGTACTTTCCAATGGCGAACCAGGAAGATCCCAAAAATGTATCTTGTTCTTCCTTTCAAATGCTGGAATCTCTGGTATCAAAGATCTTCGATTCATTTCTCACTTCAAGGACACCGCCAGTAATGCTGCTCTATAGTCCTATTGAGACGGCCCGGAAAGAAGGCAGGAAATGGTCCCAGCCTCCTCCTCCTACTGGCACTATATCTTCTCCAAACTACAGTTGCGATGGTGATGCAAACTGAGAAATGAAATCTAAAATGCAAATTCCGAAGCAGTGGTGGAGGGGAAATTCAGGCCTGGTTGTCCAGGGGAGCAATCTTTTCAGCTCTGAAATACAAGTTTCCCCAATATTTTCCACCATTCTTCCCACTGACATCCTGCTATTTTCTGTAACAGAAACAGAAACATATCTATACAAATTCTCTCTATACATGGCCATGCAATTTCCACTGAGTTCTACAAAAATAGCAAATAGAAACGTGGATCTTGACCTGCACAATTTGGAAGTGTTGGCAGTTCACTCAACTGAATTTTGACTCCTTTATCCTTCCATTCGGTTAGTGCACTGTGTGCCGTTGAGCCAGTGCTGATTCCTGGTGACCCACCAGCTCCTGGGCTTTCTTGGCAGTGTCACCGGAAGTAGATTGCTGGGTCTTTCTTCCAAGGCAGTGGAGGGTTAAGTGACTTGCCCAAGGCCACAAGGAGTGTTAGTGGGTATCAAATGCTGGTCTCTTGGTTACTAAGTCAGTGCTCTAACCGTTAGGCCACTGCTCCACTCAGTCAGGAGCTTAAAAAGAACAATCACAGACTGTAGTGAGTGTCGCTCAACCTAATGCATACCATGAACTTACCAAACCTCCTGCATGGGCACCATACACAAAGGAACTGGTACAAGCTAAATATGCTGCTGTTTTGGAAAGGGATTCATAGCTGTGCTAAGGAGGTCTGTTTTACTAAATTATGGTAGGGTTTAGCACTTGAACACTATCTAAACACTCCACACCATGAACCTAAATAACTAAAAAAGTTATCAGTCTAAATAATAATCACAAATATCCTTATCCTTCAGTATTCACTACTTACTCGTTTATTTAAGATAAACATTTGCCTCCAAGGGACCTTTTAAATCAAAAAGCAAAGGAGAAAAAGTCCTCTCTTGTAACCGATATCCCTCTAGACGGCAGATCATTGCCAAGGGGAGTCGCCTTCCGTCCACATCACAGGTTATAAAAAACGCCTTTGGTTTTCATGCTTTTTTAAACTCATTTTTAATACTATAAGGAATTCCCAATTAAAAGCCCATTGTAACTTACCTTTAATTCAATTATAACTCAAATATACAAAAAAGTGCCTGTTAGAATATATCTGTAAAGCTGCTCTGATACAAACAGGAAAGGGCAGTATATCAAGTGCCTAAAACCATAAAGTGGACGGAGTTACCCACAATATAACGTAGCTTAAAGCAGCAACAAATTTTAATACAAACTTGATTGCAACAATATCTGCAGACTTCCGTCCCTAGAATAAAATAGAATAGAAATTCACTAGCATAATGACATCACCATTTTACTCTACTGAAAAATTATTCACCTAGCTTCATATAGCATAGACAGCAAACCTTGAAGGAAAACCTTTCGCCCTACAAAGAACTTTGTTTCGCCATAAACTTCATCAGGGGCATAATCTTGCACCTTCCATGAATTACAAAGTATCCATATGCGAAGTAGGTATCTGTCAGTGGTATCTGATCATTTGGATGCAGGAATTGCACAAAATCCATGTCAACAGCTGGGAGCATTCCCAGCTAATGTGAAAAAACGCTATTTTGGGGCGGAGAATGGGTGGGGACTGTGCCTTATAGTGAACATGCAAGTCGTTACTACATGCTGTTCATGCGGAAAAATGCAGAGCAGGTAATACCATCGGAAGAGGTATAACTAATTGCATCGTGCATTATCTGCTGTGCATTAACATACGGTAGCAAATTTTCTTCTCCCAAAAATACCCGGAGCACTCTCAATCATTACCATTGGAGGTTTTGCAGTTACTACACATTAATATTAGCAGTAATCACATGGTAACTTCAAAATGTAAATAAGCTATATGATAGTGTAATAACTGTGATACAATGAATGTGGTGGGTGTTGTTGAGTCAATGCTGATTCTTGGCAACCCTGTGTTTTCTTGGCAGGATGTGACCAGAGGTAGATTGCCAGGCCTTTCTTCCAAGGGAATAGGGGGTAAAGTGGCTTGCCTAAGGTCACAAGGAGTTCTAGTGGGAATCAAACCCTGGGTCTCATGGTCCCCAGGCTGCTGTTTTAACTCCTAGGCTACGCCTCCACTCCTAATGCAGTAAAACCAATGTGATATTGCTATTTTATTAAATGGCAGTTCCTATCAACCAATATGTGGTTTAAATATGAATTTTGTCTGACTGATCAGTTCAACCATTTTATCTTGTTTTACTATCATGGCTTGTTTTGCAAAAAGTATTATCTTCCTATCCTTATACCAGGTAACATTACATCTTTGCATCATTCTATGGCAGGAGTTCTCAACCCAGTCCTTGACACACTTCCAGCCAGTCTGGTTTTCAGGATATCCACAATTGAATATGCATTAGATAGCTTTGCCCACAATGGAGACAGTGCATGCAAATCTATCTCATGCATACTCACTGAGGCCAATTCTGATCGGGGCACATCTGGGCAGGCCAGATTTGCACCCGATTCTGCAACCGTGGGAGCTATACATTCCCACGGTTGCAGAATCAAGGCACTTGGAAAGGCCAGATGGGCCCTGATTCAGACACATAGAACATCCACCGATTACCCCGGTTATCCCTCCCTATGTACCTGCATGGTGCCCTGGTGTTATGGTGTCTCATCGCCGTGGCACTGGGACATCATGGAAGAGCACTGATGGCCCCAGCAAACAACACAGCCCTCTCCCACATTGCCCAAGCCTTGGAAGGAGACACCATGGCTGGGTTCGGGCAGTGGGAGCCTACCTGACACTACACTGTGGGTTGGAGGAGGCTCTGGCCCGATCTCCGAACTTTGTTGGACTTACTCCACCTCCGAGGTGGAATAAGTCTGACATCCATCTTTGGCCTGCCGGACATACAGGGCCCATGACTTGAATTGGCCCTGTACTTTTGGGGTCATGGGTCCATCTCTGCAACTCCCCCTCCTGACCTTGTCTAGCACTCCCCGCACAGCAGCTCTGTGTGTGCAGGGAGGCAGGCATGCAGAATAAGCTCCCTGCGAATAGCGGGGATTGGACGTCAAAGTTGGACGTCCATCCTCAGTGTTCAGAATGTGGAAATCCTGAAAACCAGAGTGACTGGGTGTGTCTCAAGGAATGGGTTGAAACATCTGAGCTATGGAGTGGATTAAGGTGTGACACTTCTTCCAGGTTATTGTCACTACCTACTAAAGCTTACTTTACTTTTCCCTTTTGGTTTACAAACAGTTAGCTTTCCAAGGATAGCCATCTTTATTCTCACCTCCATTGAAAAGGGATGTGTGGTTTTTTTTGAATCGCATGAACCATTTACAGTAACATTCCTTCCTTAAATGAATGGTTTGCTGATTTGTAAAACAACCACAAGATTTGAAAATAAACCTGAAGTATACATTCTTCACCTTCTCCTGGAAAATATTAGCTGATGTTCTTCCTTTTAAAATAATAAGCTGGACAGACTGTAAGCCAACTTGGTCTTTATCAGTCATCATTAACTATGGTACTGTGATCCAGCATTTACAATCTAACAAACTAACATTCATTAAACATAGATTGTCACCATGGGAATTGCAGCATCACACATAATGGCCGATGATCCTGTTTTCTCTTTGAAATGTAGATCAGCTTGTATACAAATATAGATCAAAGTATTAACAAGTGCAATACCCTTTTTTGACCCAGCAATTTCTTACCTTTTTTTTTTCCAGCTCAGTCAGAGCCAGGACTCAAATCTGAAGCCATGAGTTTCATTTGAAATTGCTTGCGCCCCCAGCACCATCGCAGTGATAGTCTTCAGCTGGGAGTCTCCCAGAATTTTAGACCTTGAATCTGGCCAATCAGTATTAAGCAAAGTTCATTACTCTCCCTCTCCCCTCCTCTCCCCCCCCCCCTCCCCAAGGCAGTGAATGCTGCTTCTGCAGCTTCCCCAGCCCTTATGACCCTGGGGAGCGAAAGACCCAACTCAGAAATTAATCCCAGGACAGCCTAATTGCAACACTCTTACATAAATCTAAATCTAAGTACTTTTGGTTATACCACTAAAAATGTAAAGAAATAGAATAGATTTCTTATTGTTTCATTGCATGTCTTTTATGTTTCCAAAATTGACTCTTTTAGCATGTTTTGTAATTCAGTTATGTTAAGCCATGTTCAGAATTTAAGAAGATTTATTATCCAATAAGGTAACCAAACTCCTTGGACTGGATGATAGATTTGACCATGTAGTGCTTACTAAGTATGGGATAATAAGTGCAGAAACTGATACTACTTATGGTGCATAAGAGATGCTGTCTACTGCTTCTTTGACAAAGAATTTACGGTATGGAGCCGAGTAGTTAAATAACATGCAAATTATAATTGTGAAACACTTCAAAAATGCTCATTTTCAGGGAGGAAAGGACGATGGCGTGGTGGATATGCCTTGGAGAAGGCACACCTGAATCCTGAAGATCAGCAAGGGTTTCCTGTTTTGTCTGAGCAAGACACTCTAGGGAGGGATAGGTGCAGCACAAATGACTGAGATCATAACAGGAAAAAAATAAAACTGAAATCACTCTTTTGCATCTATATCTAAATAAGGTGTGTGGCTGTGGAGGGGAGAGTTCCACTTCTACTTCAAGAGCACAAATATGCTGGGTCTGGAGATGCAATGAGTGGGTCAGAAGAGAGAGAAGGGCATTTATCAAATACCTTTCCAGCAGTTGTTCAAGGTGAATTGCAGTCTGGTACAGGAAGAATTTCCTTGTCTAAGGTCATAGGGAGCAGCCGTGGGATTTGAACCCTGCATTCCTTGGTTCTGAGCCCGCTATATGGACTCTTAAACTACTCCTAAACCTTCAGAAAGTTGCGAATGAAGGCCTATTGTGCCATAACCCCAGTTGAGGCCAATTCTGATTGGAATGGAAGAAGCAAGAGGAAATTACCAGGCAAACATAAATATATAGATAAATAAGGCAGCTCCGGGCAACATTCCAAAGTGCTACAAATAATGAAACATTTTGAACAGCCCTTAGTTTTAAAACAAGGATTTGTTATTTGCTGTTTGCCTGGAAACCCTACTTCATTCAGTTAAAGAATGTTTTCTAATCAGGAAAGCTGCAAGTTTATCAAAGCATAAATGTGCAATTTTTAGAACAGAATTGCATAGCTATTTCCAGTGCAGCATTGTAGCATACTTATGATACATGAGCAATAATGTAAATCTGCATTGATAAGATGGAACATTCCACATACTTTTTATTGAACTGATAAATTTGCAAAAATCTTCATTTTTGCTGTGTTTGCTATTTGTTTCCTAATGCTCAACTAAAGAAAGCAGCTAACCCACACTTTCAAAAAACGGGAAGAATTAACGTTGTGGAAACTATTTTAACAGAATGTGCTCTGGGCAGGGTTCCAGGGGCAGATCATGTGACCAGATCAAAGCTTCCTGGTGCACTGGACTAACAAACACATATTTACAATGTAAAGAAAGGACATGAATATGTACATGGCTTATACTGATATAGATCCAAGACACATTTTAATTCCAGAAAGATAAAGGAGCTTACCCTCAGCTTTCTTCTTTCCTATTTATCTTATTTTTAGATGACCTTCAGATTTTTCATAAGCAGGAAAAATGCTATGATTTTACTGAGTGTTGGCCATAGTGTAAAGGTTTTCATCCTTCTGTAGGCTCCTAAATGCCTCATTAAGTTAGTTAATGAAAGCAAGTCGTCCCAGAGGTAGAGCAGAACTGGCAAGATCTCTTTAAATTATATCATTGCTAACTCTTCCTCCAAATTCCTCCACCACCACAATAAAAAAAATCCTTAGATATTAGGAAGAAAGAATAAAGGACCAGGTGCTGCTTTTCTGATTTATTTTCCAATTTCAGGGTCAGACGAGTTTTTAAAGTTTCTGAAAACTCCTGATCCTCAGCTACTCTTACCTTTAAGGATTGAAGGGCTCGGTTCAAACAAATTCTTTTTGGTACTAGAGGATGACTATAACAAAATATATCCAAATTTTGACAGCCTCTTGAGTAAGGCAAATATTAAAGAGTGATTTGTTATGATTTGAAAAAAAGATATTCAGGGCATGTAGAAGAGACTACCTTAGACACTGCACCAGCGCCCTATACATTATTTACAATACCTGCCCATAATAACTCACCCAAATACATACCTGTTTGCTTCTGGGAGCTCCCCGACCTGAGCACTATCCCAGCTGCACAACTTCCTTTACTTCCTATGGGTGCAATTTTGTCCCTTTTAGAATAAAGGTCCAAGCAAAGGTGAGATCATACTCAACGTACTATATGAGACTACTGGATCCCATCCCATTCAAGGTTAGTAGTGATACTGTGGCCAAGTGAAAAATAGAAAATAGAGAAATACATAAGACTGGAAAAAATTTGGGAGGAGGTCCATCCACTTTGTTTCACCTTAGGGGGTTACATTTGTGCATGTAACCCCCTAAGGTGAAGCCTAAAAATACAAAGTACACACAACTCACTTGTATGTGCTTATACCTAGGAATTAACATGCATGCAATCAATTCTTGACATTTTTACGTTCTTGCACGTATACTATCAGTGTGGTCAAACATAAAATTAATGCCAAACATCAGCAAAATTGTTTTAAACCAGCAAACACCAAAGTTCTTTTTTGGCTATGGACATCCCTCCTTCACAGCAATTGATTAGTGATTTATTTTCACAGTCACATAGTCCCCCAAACTCAGTGGAGCATTTAATGAGGCTTTGAGGAGCTCCTTTCTGACTTATTTTATGAAAATAATTACATCATCAAGAAGTACAGAGCTGTCGAGCTCATGAGTTTATGAAATGTCCTTGCTATAAGGGCTGCTTAGTGCATGACTGGCCACACTGAAGCTTCAGTCAACCTCAGTAGTGGTGCTGCTGCACCAGGGTGGTCATTCCACATCCCTCTGCTTCTTAGTCTTCCATACATTCATTGTTCCCGTCACCTTGTTCTAGGCTGATGGTTTTTATTCCAGCAGCATTATGATGTCATCCACCTATGGTTAACATTCCACAGTATCAAGTAACAATTGACAAGAATGTTGGTGCTGGCAGCTAGCATAATGGTGAAGCAAGGACTTTAGAAAGGAGGCCAACCAGGGTTTGTTTTGTGAAAACAGTTACTGTGAAAGGACCCTATAATTACCAGCCATAGGTAAATGTACCTTAACAAACTCCATTAGCAGTAAAAAACAGTCCTTCATTTTTTGATTCCATAATCCTGTTATAGCCTAAACTGGAAGTTTCGATAGTACTGCAGGAATGCTCTTCTATATATGGAAGTGCATCAGGATCAATGCAGCAGCATCAATTTCCATTCTCACAGTTTCATATTACAAATACAAAATGAGGAACTGCTTCTAAACAGCCAACATTTTCAAGCTCATACTGCATATTCAAAAGCGAGGGTCTTAGACTTTAGGAAAACTAACCTTGCCAAGATGGGACAATATCTCAAGGAGCCCTTAGTGGGATGGGAACAGCTGGGGGATGTAGAAAAACAGTGGGCAAAACTGAAAGGAGATATTTTAAGAACAACAAACATTTTTGTTAGAAAGGTAAATAAATGTAAAAGGAAAAGGAGGCTGCTATGGTTCTCAAAAGAAGTAGCTGAAAAGGTGAAGAAAAAGAGGGAAGTCTCCGTGAAATACAAGAGATCACAGAGAGAGGAAGACAGGCATCTATATTTGGAAAAATTTAGAGAAGCTAGCAAAGTAGTCAGGAAAGCAAAGATACAAAAAGAGGAAGAAAATAGCCAATGCAATAAAATGTGGGGATAAGACATTTTTCAGATATGTTAGTGAGAGGAGAAAGTGCAAAAGTGGTATTGTCAGACTCAAGGGTGCAGGGGAGGAATATGCAGGAACTGATGAGGATAAAGCAGAATTGCTTAACAAATATTTCTGTTCTATGTTCACAGATGAAGGGCGAGGAGCAGGACCTCAGAAAACACTCACAAATAGGAACAGAATTGACGGGGATCTCAAATGATTTTCAGAAGACTGTGTTCGTCAGGAACTAGCTAAACTAAAAGTAGACAAAGCCATGGGTCTGGATGGGATACATCCAAGAATACTGAGGGAACTTGAGGATGTTCTATTGGCTCCACTGTCTGAACCTTTCAATTCCTCTTTGGAGTCTGGAGTGGTGTCAGAGGACTGGAGAAAGGCACATGTGGGCCCTTTACACAAAAGCAGACATAAAGGATGACATTGAGAACTACAGGCTGGTTAGTCTAATTTCTGTAGTTAGTAAATTATTGGAAAGGCTACTAAAAGAATAGTGAGGTTTTAGGAGTCCAATGGATTGCAGGATCCGAGGCAGCATGGATTCACCAGAGGCAGGTCTTGTCAGACAAATCTGATTGATTTCTTTGACTGGATGACCAGGGAGTTGGACCGAGGGAAAGCCCTAGATGTGGTGTATTTAGATTTCAGTAAAGCCTTTGACACCGCTCTGCACTGGTGACTTATTAATGTCAATGCTAATTGCTTTAAGATGATACTGAATACAGAACATGTTGAGGACAAGCATTGTGTAAGCCTATTGCAAAAATATTCTTTAGATATTTTATTGGTGATTGGCCAGTGAGATAGCAAAGGTAACAACTAATGATAACAGACATCAGGGCCTATTAACTAAATGGTGTTAATGCACTTTAAATGCCTGCATGAGCATTAACATACATTAAAGTGGCGCTTTTTCTAATAGCATGCGTCTTTTCATTAAAGTTTAAATGAGCTGAATAAAATGGAAAATTATGCCAAGGATATAAAGCTTTAATGACAAGAACTTTCATTTAAATTCCTCTAACATATATGTTCTGGCCTATTTCTTTCCATACATAGATATCAGTATGGATAGTGACCACTAAATATTATCTGTACCATTTATAATTACACCTGACATGTGTATTCCCTTGAATAGAGGAGACACGCCAAGCACAGCCTAACTTCAGATATTTCAGCATAATATACAGAAAATGCATCTATTTATATTTGCATGTATCTGTCTACATTCTTAATGTACTTACGTCAATATTTAATTGCAGTATTGCACTTGGGTTTCATCTGCCTTTTTAGAATCCAAAGACTGCATTTTAAAAAGTACATTTCTGAAACCAGTTTTGTATGTGTGTTTGGCATCTAGTGAGTGCGTTGTTCCGACAGAGACCTGCGTAGTGAGTGTGTGATAAGATGTCAGCCCAAACCAAGCCAAACCCCTTAAACTTCCTTTCTTATTACATTAAAAAAACACAGAATCTATACTTTGATGCCACCTGTTTAAAATAATTCACTTGCTTGGGGCTTTCAGATTCATTTTTTTTCTTCTATAACAAGTGCACTTGGAGAAGTCTACACAGAGACTTTCATACCTGAGAAGCACCAAAGAACTTGGAGATAGACAGACATGTCAGCTCAGTCAGTGGTAAGTGGCTTTTCTGTGTGCATAAATGTTATGTCTTGCCTAAGAGTAAGTGGTACAATTCTGAAGAGACTAGTATAAGGGGCATGTTTACTAAGCTGGGCTAATGGTTAGCACAGGCTATTTGTAGCTGGCTCCCATTGAATGACATATTTCTTTACGGAAAGAATGGTAGATGCATGGAATAGTGTCACAGTGGAGGTAGTAGAGACAAAGACTGTAGAAGGGGAAAAAAGGGACTGTAGAGCTTTGTAGTTGGTATGGAAGGACAGCATGGAGAGGCCATATGGTCTTTGTCTGCCATCATGTCTCTATGTTTCTAGTTACAAATAGTGTGCGTTGTTAGCCCAGCTTAGTAAACATGGCCTTTAACAACAAGTGATTCAAAGAATTTCTGCTTAACTAAAATAAATACCGTGATACTCTGCTTCCCATATAATCAAATCGATATCTGCCAGGACAGGAAGCGTCAGACAGTGTTCCTGGGTAATAAGGGCATGTGCTTTAAGGTAGTTTCTTGACTGTTTCTCTACCACTGAGAACTGATTATGCCGAACATCTGAATTCTGGGTGAATCAGAACTCACGGCCATTTAAGGTATTTGAAGTAGACACAACGCTGCATATGCTGAAAATGGAATAGGAGCTGCAGTTATTTCCACCTTGAAAATGTTAAATGTCTTGTTAAATTTGTTTTGCTGAGTACAAGGCAAAGCACATTTACATGGTCAATATGTTGTATATCAGTCTCATAGAAATATGCAGTATGCGCAAGGCAGAAAAGCTTTCTGAAATTTCACACATTTTTTCTCGGACGTACAATTGGCAAAACAAAATATGTGCCAAGACCACTTTCTACAGGGGCAGCAGAGGCTTACTGTCTATCTGGGACCCGGTAAACAATGCTACCTGTTCATGAACTTTTACCCTTAAAATAATTGCTAAGTTTCACTTGGGTGAATGCAGAATTTAGAAAGCCTTTGACAAGGTCCCTCATCAGAGACTTTTGGCAAAACTAAAAAGTCATGGAATAGGAGGCAATGTACTATTGTGGATCGGGAACTGGTTGAAAGATAGAAAGCAGAGGGTAGGGCTAAATGGCCAATTTTCCCAATGGAGAAAGGTGAATAGTGGAGTACCCCAGGGATCTGTACTGGGTCCGCTGCTTTTTGACATATTCATAAATGACCTGGAAAACGGAATAACTAGTGAGGTTATCAAATTTGCAGATGACACAAAACTGTTTAAAGTTGTTAAAAACTGCAGGAGGATCTGGATAAATTGGAAGACTGGGCATCCAAATGGAAAGAACAACCCACACTATGGTTACACAATGCAAGGTTCCACATTGGGAACCACCACCTAGGGAAAAGATTTAGGAGTCATCGTGGATAACATGTTAAAACCCTCTGCCCAGTGTGCAGCGGCGGCCAAGAAAGCAAATAGAATGCTAGGTATCATAAGGAAAGGAATGGAAAATAAAACAAAGGATATTATAATGCCTCTGTATCGTTCCATGTTACAACCGCACCTTGAATATTGTGTGCAATTCTGGTCGCCGTATCTTAAAAAGGATATAGCGTTATTAGAAAAGGTACAGAGAAGAGCTACCAAAATGGTAAAGGGGATGGAAGGCTACTTCTATGAAGAGAGGCTACAAAGGTTAGGGCTCTTCAACCTGGAAAAGAGACGGCTGAGGGGAGATATGATAGAGGTCTATAAATTAATGAACGGAGTGGAACGGGTAAACGTAGATCGATTGTTTATGCTATCAGAATATAGAAAGACTAGGGGACATGTAATGAAGCTACAGGGTAAACTATTTAAGACAAATAAGAGAAAATATTTTTTCATTCAACGTGTAATCAAACTCTGGAATTTGTTACCGGAGGATGTAGTAAGTGTAGCCGGGTTTAAAAAAGGTTTGGACAAGTTCCTGGAGGAAAGGTCCATAAACCATTATTAAAAAGGGACCCAGGATATCAATGCTTGACCCAATACAAGCATTGTGGAACCTGTGTCTTTTGGGGATACTGCTAGGTACATATGACCTAGATTGGCCACTGTTGGAAACAGGATACTGGGCTTGATGGACCTTGGTCTGACCCAGTATGGCATATCTTATGTACCTACAAAGTTTGTGTGGGGGGTAAGCTGCATGCAGTGTCAGTCACCATCCTAACCACCAACTAAGCAGACTAGATAGACCATGTCAGTCTTTATCTGCCGCCATCTCAGAAATCATATTCATTTATTTACAATTTCATGAGAGATTGCAACTTATACAGTATATAAACAGGTTCATCCTTTTATTTTATTTTCACTCTCTTTGGTCTAGGTTTGGCATCTGAATTTTTTCATGCTTTTCTATAGTTTGAAAGAATCATGGATCTGTAGTGTGCTATTTATAGAAGTTACATAACAGATAAAGGGAGCTTAGAAACTTCAGTGGCCACTTCACTAGGACATTACCTGATGGCATAGGGTACCCATGCCAGCACCAGCAGGCTATAACATTGCAGAAGCCAACAGAGTCTGCCCCAGCAGATTGGAGATG
The DNA here is from genome assembly GCA_033557465.1 of Ichthyophis bannanicus. Lineage (NCBI taxonomy): Eukaryota > Metazoa > Chordata > Amphibia > Gymnophiona > Ichthyophiidae > Ichthyophis > Ichthyophis bannanicus. Next base: position 38,058,846 of record CM066050.1, on the reverse strand, counting down.
GCCAGGAATTTTCCAGACCTAAAGGGCCGAGTGCTCGGACAGCAAACTCGTTGGTTTTGGTAGCTGTTTAGATTATTGCAAAATGTTGTGGTAATGCATGGAAGGGGGCTGGGTTTTAGGTTATGTATGAGAATGTGTATGCTGATGTGTCCAGGAAGGTAGAGGACCAATAGGAAGATGATGAAAACTGGAGGGATGGAGTAATGTTATGAAAGCCATGACGTTTTCTGTGCTTCTCAGCCAGACTATTTCCTTACAGTATGGGTGAAAATAAATGAGCAGACTAGACGGGGTCGTCGTCTTGGGTGTTATTATGCACTATTTCTTTTTATAATGATTATACTATCTTGTAACTTCAGGAAGAGAAAAAGCTGCAAAGGCAAAATTAAGTAAGGAAAAATTAAGGGACATTTGCACAAAAACTTTAGAATTAATTCCACAGTGCTTTTGACAAAAGTTTTTTGTTTGCTTGCTTTTCATCTGTGGAATTTTATTTTCTCTTCTGTTCCATAGACTGCTTAACATTAAATCCTTAACAGACAAGAACATCCATTTAAATTCCTCTAACATATATCTTATGCCAAAGATGGCCTCATAAGACAAAGATTTATGATCTGATTTACTGTATGTAATAAGTGTCACACAGAAGTAGGACTTGTAGCCATTGTTACTGGAAGAGCATTAAACGGCTATGGACAGAAGTCTGAAATTTCATGTTACAACAACTACAGATTCAACTAGAGTTCACAGAAAAACTTGACTTATTTCATGTCTTTGGTTTTGCAGCCGCAATCATTAAAACAAAAAAAAGATATTGTTCGAAAAAGCCTTTGTTTAATTGATGGCTGAAACAGGCCCTATGTGCACACATTGGAGATTATTCTTCCATGTGTTAATGGTAATGGAAGTTCACTCTGCAAATAGTGCAAAACCCATGGACGTCAGAATTCTTTGGCAATCTGGGGATCCGCATGTGTATGCCGTACCTCGCGAAACATATAGGGGCAAGTTTACTCAAGTGCGCTAACCGTTAGTGTGGGTTTTGCATGTGGTAAGGGCACCATGCTAAAAGGTAGTGCAGGGCCCCACACTAAAAATCCCACACTAGCTGGTTAGCGGGTGATTAGGTTGGGAATGGGCAGAAAGTGGACATTGACGGCGCATCATTAGTGCTGGCATCTTAGACTGGCGAACCATGGCTATTGCCGTTAGATGGGTACACTTAACACCAACTCAGTGAATGGAATTAAGCATGCTCATGTGCCTGTTAGCATAGTCTCATGTGGTTGCAACGCACTTATGGCGGGGGAACGGACGCACACACCCTGAGGTTATTGTAGGCCTCCGAGCTAAATTCACAGCCCAATCTCACGCCAATGTAGTTTAGTGAACATGCCCCATTGTGTTCTCCGTATTGTGTCAAAAATTAAATGTGAGCAGGCTTGACAAGGAAGGGAGGGGTGGGGGTCAGAATCATGGAGATCAAAGCATTGGCATTTATACACCTTAGAAATATTTTTAATTTTTTGCAATGTTTTATGCTGTAATTAACAAAATTGAAGGAAGTCCTTGTTCAATCAGATGAGCTCTTGGGTGGGCTTTTTGACTGATCCATAAGCCTGGCCCTTAGAACCTGCAGTGATATCTGAAGCGGAATGTGTACAAATATAAGGAGAGGTTTTCTGCAAAATTCCTGAGAGGTGCACATATGGAATATTTAGAACTATTCAGCACAGGTCAGTTTTTCAGACCATGCAAAAAGATAATAAAGATAATCTGAAAGATAATCTTCTCTGTTCCACAAAGACTTACTCCAGCTCATAACACTTTCTTCACTTCCAAACTGCATAGAACAGAGGTCAAAACATTTAGCAAAAATTCTTCCCAGGAGCGAAAAAAAAATTGTACTTCAGCAGCTCAGCAGGCAGCAGCTTTCCTTCTGGAAATTTACTGCCAGAATCCATATCCAAAACAGGGGAATGAAGAGGTGTTTCTAATTAGGGGCTAATTAAAACCATCCGTGCAGCCAGCAGGCATCTAGGTCCTCATGCACCAAAAATGGCTGAATCACTCAGTCGGGTCACTCAAACAGTCTGTCCCACTGAGTAATTTAGAGATGCAAAGGGTCTTATTGGACATGCAAAGTTTGAATCAGATCCTAAAAGGGTTCTCTGATATTGTGCCTATGCCAAAACTCCTTCATGAATCAGCCCCAAACCGCCTTATTCATTATTTGAGATCTTGGTAGTGTCCAGCCCGATGCTTCTGGCCCTAGTGGTCCCAGACCTCATGAGTTTAGCATTGTGTCTCGAATCCAGGCAACCATTCTCAGTGCCATCTGGCAGACCCAGACTCCAATACCTTTCAGTTTCATTTAAGCATACCAAAAAGCATTTATCAAAACTTATTGAAACACTGTAATTTTGCTTTTTTTTTCTTTCCCTTTAAGGCTTAAAATCCTGTCTCTCAGATGTGGTTGCTCTTGTTCTTCTGAGAATTGCCCTGTGTTAGCTATTTTTTTTCTCCAGCTGAAGTACGATATGTTATTATTGGCAAGACAAATGGATACAGTATCTTTAAGTAAAAAATAGGAAACTGAAAAACCACAGAAAGCGCTCACTGTTTGGGCTGTGTTTGATGTGCACCTTGATACACTAGGAATTGAGGGTTTAATTCCTGAATACTGGAAAAGTGCAACAGAACAATGAGAGATGCCCCTTCAGTGAAAGTGGTTATATGTATCCAGATGTCAGACGTATGTTAAATGGGGAAGATTCATACCTAGAATATGATTCTACTAAACACAGAAATGGAATTTTAGTGAGCACCTGGATACTACTACTGGATACTCCTGACCATTTGTATAATGCTACAAAGTGTACTTAGCGCTGCACAGGCTCTTCTAAAAGACAGTGATACAGTGAACATTTTCATGAAGTTTTTTTTGTCTGATTTATATCAATAGATCACTAAGTTCCCTGCTACATTAACCAGATTATTTTATTATCCTTATTAATTTTTCCCATGTGGCTCTTATTACCTTCAGGGCCGGCATACGGATATTGGGTAACTTAAACAAACCTTCGGCCTTACGCCCCCCCCGCCCCCTTGAGATTTTGATAATTAAACTCAACATCAAACATCACCTCTCCCACAACAATACTGTAAAAAATCATAATTAAATATCATACGTTTAATATGCTTTTTACGTATGTGTGTGCCAACTCTCCCTACAGATACAAGAACGTGTTGATGGCTCTTTGAGTTTGTGGGACTCTCAGGAGCTCTTGCTCTGCTTTGACTGCTGCTGCCCTAAACAACCACCTCGTCTTTCCTGATGGTTGAGCCTGTTTGATGGAAATCTTCTCTGAGATGTACCTGCAGCATCATTCAGTGGTCAACAGGAGTCACTGCAGTAGTGATAGCCATCTTCCCTGGCCCCAGGCACATGCTGGCTGTGATGAAGTAAATCCTATCAGTCTCCTCAGATAGGAGATTTAAATTTGACTCCCTAATGCTTTAGTGCTACGCTGAGTCAAAGGGTTGACCAAACAGTGAGTTATTAAGTTCCTTGAATTGCACAGATTTGACCCCATTGAAATTTGATGACTTCTCATTCAGTAATGGTTTTCTTCCAGCATGTCGCTGTAGGGCAATTCCTTATTGGATATTCTAAGCCCAGAATATCTTTTATATTCTGAAATCAAATAATCTGCATGATTCACAATTATATCATTAAAATAAAATTATATAGAAAGTCCAAATGTCAGATCACATTCCTTATTCAATGCAATAGAGAAATATTCTGTTAACATGTGTAGAGAGAGTCAGAAGGTAAAGAACGGAGAACATTTCTCTCATCACAATAAATGGGAATATTCTGGTTTTCTCTCCTTGCATTATAACTATCCAAAAAAGGCCAATGTTTGTGATCTGGGGCCATCAAACTATCCATTTTCTTAGCAAAACATGCCATTCTTAAACAAAACATCATGGAATATCTATGCCCTTATGGTATATACTATGACGCTCTTGCTGAGTTATGTAAAGCATATGTGATGTCACATAAGTAGATGTGAAGTGGCTTTTTAGAAAGGATATCCAAGTCACATTGGAAATATCCAGGGTGGAACATATAGAAAAATGCCAGGGACGTCTATGTCTCCAGCTGATTTTAACATAGCCATCTCCCTTTGGAAAGCATGAGGCGGGGACATCCAACCCATGCAAGATGTCCAGCGGTGTAGTAAAACAAAAACATGAGCCCCTATTCCCCATCACTGTTCATTGACAAAGGCACAATTTACAAAACCAAACAATCACATAATACAATAAAAAACAAAATAGAGACTAAAAACTAAAGGCACTAAGGGGCCCTGTTACTGAAGCCCACTAAGCGGTTAATGCAAGTATTTGCGTGCAGTAGCTGCCCACAGTAACTGTTACCATGAAGGCGAGACAGCGACCATGATCGAATTCATGTTATAAGTGCGCATTTCGTGATGGGGTGGGGATGGTTGGATTAGGGGTGGAGTCTGGGCATTGCAGTTAGTGTAGGGGTCTATTGCTGCATGCTAGCTATCAATGTGGCAATTAGCATGGCTCCACATAATGATACCTCTCTAAGTGGCATGAAGTGCCCCCACATTACTTGCATCATGCATTAGGATACGTGTCTGCATGGTAATTGCTGGCCACAGAAGCGTTGCACTTACAGCAAGTTAGTTTTAGCACTAAATGCACAACCCTAAGTAAAATAAATAATAAATGCAATGCAATGTGTGCCTTCGAGTCAATTCTGACTCCTCGAAAAAATAAGCTCGATCAAAGTATTGTCATTCACAGAGCATTAGATGCCTGCTGAAACAAATAAGCTTTTATCAGCTTTCAAAAACTCAAATAAGAAGATACTGCCCACAGCTCTACGGCATTTTCCATAGTGTCATTGCAGCAATAAAAAATGCCCTTTCGTGTATACTACTGAAGAAACCTCTAGAGGGAGAGAACCTTCTGTCTAAAGAGATCTGCACGGATGGATGGTAAATTGTTAAATCCATACAAATGCCAAAGGAAAAATGTCTTAAAAACCAGGTTTGACGTCTTAAATACGTCAAAAAACTTGTAACCAATGCAATAGAAAGAGCAGCAGTGTCACATGATCATATCTTCTCTTATTAGTCAAAATACGTGCCGCAATATTTTATACCAGCTGGAATGAATGTACCAAAACCCTTGGTAGTCTAAATAAAGCCCCTCTCCTCTCTTTTATCTAATCTATCCTTTCTGAAAAAAGTGTATCTTAATGTATTCATCTACCATCTCTTTGGAACTGCTTACCTGCCCATATCCGGACAGAACCTTCTTTCCCAAAATTTAAATCGCTACTGAAAACTCACCTATTTGAACAGACTTTCAGCCTGGAGGTTCCTTAGGCTGTGATCAAAATTAGATCTCTCTTTTCGCTTGCTGCCTTTGGTTCAAATGATTTTTGCCGTGTGTAGTCTGTTTTCTCTCCTATTTTATATTGCAGTTCCAGCTCTTTTAGGGGGTCATTTTGAATCGCGTTTAGCAAGTCTGGATATCTGATCTGGATGTCCAGACCCGCTAAACACTGGGATGGCTATCCTGCTGACAGAGCTCCCGGCACGTATAGGCAACTTGTGTGGGGAGTTCTGTTTGTGGACAGGAGGAGGTGGTTCTGAGGAGGAGCGAGGGCAGGTACCTGACCCCGGACATACAGAGCCAATTCAGAGGTCAGCCCTGTACATCCGGGTCCGCCATGTGGATGGGGGACTTGTTCCACCATGGAGGCCCAGAAATGGGCCACGACCTGCAGTTCAGCCAGTTGTACCTGAATCTGATCCCGCGTTTATGTCTAGCTTCTACGGGATCAGACTTGGATGCAACCGAGGCATGTACAGATTCTGGGTTGATGCACAGGCGGGGAACGCCCAGAACGGAATTGCTCTCTTATTGTTTTATGGTTTTATTACTTATTTTATTTTATGTAAACCACCCTGTATGTCCCACAAAGAGTGGTATGTTGTTTGCCAAATAAACAATAAACAATTCACTTAACAACTGCATTAATGTCCTTGTCCACTATCATAACTGTTAGGTTAATCGTTTTGGTAGATAGACTAAAGTATTTATGCACATGGCTTTTCTGCAAGTTGCTTTCTACCTCTCGCTTCCTGTCTGCTTCTTCATAGGGCTGGCTGCAATTTTACACAGTAATCCATATCAAAGGACTCTCATTGTGTAAGCAGCTCTCTGACAGGCTACAGCTGAGATCAGTAACTAATCAGTTAGTTCACTTGCCCCCTTTGATGACAACCTCAAAAATGGGCAAGGGAAAGAAAAGAGAATTAATTTTATTTATTTATTTCTTTAAAACATTTCTTAACTGCACTATCCAAACCTCTAGGCAGATTGCAATTATACACACATAATAAAACATAAAATAATACATATAAAACAATAAAACATAAAAATATCAACTTGGACACTACATCATCCTACCCCACAACTCTTGATTCATGGATTTAGCTCATACATTTCTCAGAAGTTCAAGGCAAGCTACATTCAGGTGCAGTAGGTATTTTTCTATCCCTAGAGGGTTACAATTTAAGGGGCCTTTTACTAAAGTGCACTAGCTTTTGTACTGAACATGCATTTAACATAAAAACTAACATGCATTAAGTATAATGCCTCCATGGTAACTGTTGGGAGTATGGCCAGGATGTTCCCAACATTTAATGCACGGATGTGTACCCTAAAGCATGGCATTGCCACAGGTGCGCTTACCTCCACTTAGCGAGGTGGCATTAGATGAACCCATGCTAACGGCAACATTGATAGTTACTGCACGATATGTACCTCCCACCCTAATGTTAATGTGCTCACCATGCCCACTCTCTACATAACTCTTAGCATGAAAATTAACATGTGTTGTCATACCCATACACATCCCATGTTAACTCCATAGTACACTGTAGTAAGTGGACCCCTAAGTTTATACCCAAGGCAATGAAAGTGTTAAGTGACTAACCCAAGATCACAAGGAACAGCACTGGGACTTGAACCTAGTATCCCTGCATTGCAGCCCACTGCTCTCCACTCAAAAAAAAAAGCTCGATTAGCATGGACTTTGTCTTTCCCTCTCTACCCAGGAAGGGCTGCAGTTCCCACCCTGGCCTCCAGGGATGCTATGCTATAGCCTCGAGACTACAGAGGCATGCTCTAAAAAGATGAGTACATTTATGTTTTATTTATATTTAACTCACAACTTTCCAGTAATCGTTCAAGGTCAGTTGCATGTAGGTGCAGCAGGTATTTCCCTGTCCCCAGAGGTCTTCTGATCTAGTTTGTACCCATGGTAATGGAGGGTTAAGTGGCTTGCCAAAGGTCACAAAGAGTGTCTATGGAATTTGAACCCTGCTCATTCTAATTCCCAGGCTGTTGTAATCACTGGGCTGCTCCTGTACTTGAAAGTTTGGTTTTGGCAATGCCTCCAAAAGGGAGGAGATTCCCAGGCAGGGTGACTGAAAGTGGAAGGCAAGATAGGCGCCAACTATGTGACCATCACAGCCGCTGTCACAACAGCAACGGCAGAAGCAGGTTTTTGCAGGTGAACTCCTGTGTGGCTGCATCATTGAAAGGGACCTGCTGACCGGCCACATCATTAGAGGCCAGCCATGACATTGAAGTCCCCCACCCCCCACCCCCACAAACATCCTTGCAGCAGTCTTTTTTACAGCTGAACAATACAAGATTGGTATGCAACATATTAAAATGCTCTTTTTAAAACAAAGACTAATGAAAAGGAATATATGCTTTTACCAGTGCTTAAAAAATCAAATGCAATTAAATCATTTGTCTTACTAGTTTTGACCATGCTGTGGAAAGTTAAATGCACTTAAGCATGGCTTTAGCATAATGTTGGTCTTTGCACTAGAAGGAAGAAAGAGAAGATGTTCTTCCGCAAGTAAACAACCAAAGAATTTTATTTATCATCTGGTAGGCCGTGGTCATTACTTCCGCTGCTCTCCTTTGGTCTTTGCACTAGGTTCTGCACAGACAGTACGATGAAGGTCCTTCTTCACTGATTGTCTATTAAAAGTAATTCTTAAGCGGAGTCAAACAGAAAGCTACAGTTCTAGTAAAACAAAATTAAATGGTTGTATTATTCCTACCTCCAGGTGCATAGCTCTCTTTACACAACAGTATTACAAAATGCTAGCAGGTCGACTTCTAGATCAAGCCCCCCACTCCATCTTTGCAGGTCTCTCACAATTCCAGTCTCATATCAATTTACAAAGCCCACAAAAGCCCACACACCCTCATTGCAAACCCCAAAATGGCCTTTAAGATGACTTAATAAACAAGAATATTCAAAAAACGCTTTTCCCTTTGACACAGAGGGAAAGGAGTACTTTTTACTTATTATTGTTGTTGTTGTTAAAAATTTCCAAAGGTCCCTCTAGTGGGCAAAGTCAGAGAGAAAGAGAGAGTGAGAGAGAGAGAGAGAGAGAGAGAGAGAGAGAGACTGAAGGAGATTTCCAAAGAGTCCACATCAAAAAATTACCCATTTTGTCATCATTTTTGCTGTGGTCTATAGTGATTTTCAGTTAATTAAGAGGCAGCCTCAAGGCACCAACCACACACGGCGTCTTAACTGGAAACACCTTAAACCCTCTCGGTTGGGGACTGGTTTTAATTGCTTTGTACTTTAAAGGGATTTTGCTTCATTATTAATGTTTGTCTTCTACATATGTATATATTTTTGTTTTGCAAATGTGAATGCCACCCCATGATATTGCTCGTGTGAGAATCAGTGGCAATGCCACACATACAGATAGAACATGTGGAAGGAAATGCTCAATAAAGCAAGCTTTTAGAATTCCTTCAGTCGTTATGCAACATATTTTATTCAGCAGCTCCCATGGAATAGATAAAATCTGAGTGCATCGGGCATAACCCAGCTGGGGAGAAGCACAGGTAGGGCACCATGTTTAATGCCTCTGGAGCTCTCGTAAGCTCAATACAGAAAAGACGTCCAACCGCAGTTCATTGTGACCATCAACAGGCTGGCCATTTCATGATAAGCAGAATATGTAAATCAACCATGTCCTTATTACTATCAATGAGAAACAGTCCAGTCCTTTGTATTGCATATTTATTGCAAATAGCCTGAAAATAGTTTTATTTTAAAAATCTTTTTGTAGCCTTCAGGAATGAGTTGGCATCGTCATCCACAAAAATAGCCTCCTCCTATCTGTTTGTAACTCTTATCTTGTTTTTCTGGTCTGATTTGTTGGCATCCTTTTTCTGCCCAGAAATATTGTATTTTTAGTAGTTTGGAAAAAAACAGGATACATCCTTTTGATTCTTAGCCCTTCTATGCCATGCGGATACTTCAACTGTTCTTGCACAAGCCTCTGGAAACTCAGCAAAAAACCACCCATCAGAGCAGATGCTTTTAAAAACTGGGGAGAGGAGCTGGCCTAGCAGAGCAGCCAGGAGGCCAAGGTTTAGTCCGGCTTTTCCAACTGATACGCCTTATAATTTTGTGAGTCACTCTATCACCTGTTGTCTCAAGTTCCCACTTGCGTTGTAAGTTCTGTTGGGAAAGGACTCAGACTAGAAAGAAATTAATTGCAAAACACCCTAGCTTAAGGCACCGCATGAATGGTCAACATAAATGTTTCACCTAAGCAAGGAGATAAAATATAGAGGGGCATGTTTATGGTCTGCGTTTATTTGATATGCCGCCTAAGGCCAAAAGCAGCTAGGTGGGCAACAATAACAAAATATAAATAAAATTGAAAACAAATCACTGGAGAGAATGAGACAAGGCCACAGAACAAGAGGCTAGATGAGGGAAGGAGGGCCTAGGTTAAAATTCCATAAATGGTCTGCTAACAAAAATACAAAAGGAAGGAGTGGGATAAATATACTGTAGACAAGGGCTAACTAGGGACTGCTGCTGTACCAGGACCGGCCAATGGGAGACGACCAAAGGCGGGCAAAGGAGTGGCAGTGGAAGGGAAAGCCAAGAGAAAGAAATGGGCTTTCAGTTGTGATTTGAAACAGGTAAAAGAAAGCCGACAACGCAGGACCAAGGGGAGGGCATTCCACTGAGAAGGGGCGGCCACCTGAAAAGAAGAGCGGGCAGTGGAAGAGCGAATTAACCAGAAACAAGGGATGACCAAAAGATGCTGAGAAGCTGCGCGGAGTACACTGAGGAGCATATGGGAACTAGAAATTGCAACAGAAAAGAGGGATTACCAGAATGAGGAGCTTGACTTGAATGCGGTAGACAACTGGAAGCCAGTGTTCAATGGTAAAAGGGGAGTCAAGTGGTCATATTTACGGGCACCATGGAGAAGTTTATGGCAGTGCTCAGAATTAGTTGTAAGCTATGGGTCTGATAGAGGGGGAAGCCAGAGAATAAAGAGTTGGCATAATTGAGATGAGGGATTACCAGCAAACGAATAAGCAGACAAGTGGACGACGAGTCAAGCAGCTTCCGAATGGAACAGATTTGGTGAAGAATGAAGAAACAGTGCTAAACAGTGAAAGAAATGTGGTGTGAAAAGGAGAGCTGAGAGTCAAAGGAAACACCAAGAATCTTAATAGTGTCACGGTAAGGGAGAGGAGCCCCATGAATGGAGGGAGGAATAGGAAGCAAGAGGAAAAGGGCGTTAGAGAAAATCATAGTCAAAGTTTTGCTTGTGTTGAGCTTTAGCCCATCACTGGCAAGCCAGTATGCAATAGCATCATGTTTTGGGAAACATGAGGGATCATCACAGTGGAACGGGAAGGAAAGCAAAAGAGAAGTTGGATATCATCAGCAGAAACAAAGAAAGAAACATTGAGGGACTGAATCTGGAATGCCAGGGGGGCAAGGAATATGTTGAAGAGAACAGGGCCCAAGACAGAATCCTGAAGAACACCACAATGAAGAAGTTGGGGGTCCGAGAGCTGAAAGGACCATGAGACTTGGAAGGTATGATTGTGCGGATAGGAGTAAAACCAAGCCAGAGCTGAACCCGTAATACCAATGGAAGAGAGTTGAGTGAGAAGGAGAGTGATTAACCAGATAAAAAGCCGTTGTGAGATCAAGAGAAACAAGAAGAACATCATGCTGGGAGGCAAGAGCCATGTGAAGAAAGTCAGAACTAGCCAGAAGTGAGTACTTAGTGGACAGGCAAGGACGGAAATCATTCTGGGCTGGGTGAAGGGTACCGGAGTGAAGAAAAAAATCCTGAAGCTGCTGAGCCACCAATCGCTTCACAACTTTAGAAAGAAAGGGTTAAAGAGAGACCGACTGGTAATTGAGGAGCTCAAGAGGGTCCATAGAGCCAGATTTGAGAATGGGAAGGACAGTGGCTTCCTTCCAATAGGAGGGGAAGGTGCCAGAGGAAAAGGAGGTAGCGACTATAGAGAACAGCTGAGAGAGAAAGGAAGTGCATGACCAGCTTAAAAGGTTTTGATGGTATGGGGTCAGATGGGGAATGAGAGGCGGCAATGACATGGTGGAGCTCACTATAAGTAGGAATCTTGAACGGAGAGGACAGAATGAGAAGAGAAGGGGGAAGCTGGAGCAGAAGAGAACATGGTGCCAGGTAGCAGAGAGGACTGAATATTGAAAATTTTCTGGTGAAACACTTAAGCAAAGATCTTGGGATGGAGAGACGAGGCTGTAGAAGGGGCATTGGAGGGATCAGTAAGCTGGCGAAGTAGACAATACAAATGAGTGGAAGATGTATCCTTGTGAATCAGAGCCAAATAATATGACTATCTGGCCAAAACAACAGTGGAATGGTAGTGGCCAGATGTGGATTTGAAGGAGGAAAAGGAAGCGGGTGTCAGACGCTTTTGCCAGCGGTGCTCCAGCTGATGAAGCTGGCATTTGAGAAGATGGAACTGGGATGGAACCAAGGGTTAGAAGGCAAGGAGGCAGAGCGTATTGGTCAAAGAGGAGCAACTGAGTCAAAGGCTGTTGTAAGGGCAGACTTGAAGAGAAGCACCTGATCATCTGAAGGACGAGAACAAAATCAGATAGGAAAGAAGAACAATGGGCCATGAAGGAGTCAGGAGTGAAATGGCAGATATTGCGATGCCGTGGGAGCACCTGGGCAGGAGAGAGGCCCTGGGATGAAGGAAGAGGAGGAGATAAAGAAACAAGGGAATTGTCCATCCAAGGTAAGGGGACAACAGCAGTGGGAGAAACTGGGACTGAAGCCACTGTAATGGCCAGGTCGAGAACCTGGCCAATAGAGTGTGTGGGGAGAGCTACATGTTGTTTCAAACCTGAAAAGGATAGAAAATCAAAGAAGTCCCAAGCAACTGCATCAGAGGAGGAGGACGTGGATATTGAGGGCACCCAAGATGAGGACAGGAAAGAAGTCGAGGAGATAAGGGGATAGAAAATCATACAAAGTCTGCAGAATCACTAATGAGAAAGGAGGTGGCAAGTAAATGAGCAGGATGAAAAGAGGTTGCCCCAGGAGAACTTTGGATGCAAGGATCTCAAGGGAGGGAGACACTAGGGAATCCAGATGAAGAACAGTAAAAATAGAAGAGAATATCATAGCAAGACCGCCATCACAACATTGGAGAAAACCCAGATGCAAGTAATGAGGGCAGGATTGACAGAGATAAGCAAGTTCCAAATCCACCAGCCATATATCCATTAAGCAGGAGAGATCAAAGGAAGAAGAGAGGAGCAAGTCCAAGACAAGCTGAAATTTTGTTAAATAGATGTGGAAAGAGGGGAAACAAGAGAGGGAGAAACTGTAACAGGACCAGGGAGCAATACCTGCGGTCAAGAGGAAAATGGCAAAGCAAAAGAGGGAGTTCGGTAGCCCCATTGAACCAAGATGGACTGGGAGAATATCACAAGTCGATAAGGTGTTAGAGAGCAACCCAGAGAGGCACAAAGCCAAAGAGTAAGGCAAACAGCAAGTGCAGAGCACAGAGCACAGAGGGCATGCTCCTTTGTGTGCTCCTTCAGTGTGTGTGACATGGCTCATGCCACAAGAGAAATGAAGGGAATTTAAAGAACACAGTAAAGGGAAAGTAGTAGTGATATCACTTGCTACTTGTACAGGTAGGCGGGACTATGCACAGGTAGGTAAATCAAGTCAGGAGACCAGGTAACAGCATCCAATCACTTGCATGGGAAGGCGGGACTATGCACAGGTAGGTGAATCAAGTCAGGAGACCAGGTAACAGTATCCAATCACTTGCATGGGTAGGCGGGACTATGCACAGGTAGGTGAATCAAGTCAGGAGACCAGGTAACAGTATCCAATCACTTGCATGGGTAGGCGGGACTATGCACAGGTAGGTGAATCAAGTCAAGAGACTGGGTAGTCAGGTTTACTAAGGGGTGCATTGGTAGTGCCAGCTTGAGCCACGAAACTAAGCATGGAGGCTTGTGCTAATTTTAGGGGCATGTGCGACTGTCCCCCTGCTCTTAGAACATTGCTAATATGCAGCGCCCTGCTAAATGGCATGTGGGTGCACTTAACGCCACTCACTGAGGTAGCGTTAAGTGCGCTTGTTTAATGGCAGCATTCGTGGTTACTGCATGTTAGTAAACATACCCCAAAAGAATAACTTAAAACATCGCTAGCCTCTTTTTGTTGAATTCCACTTTCTACCATGAACGAAAGAAGGGCAATGACATTATGCATCACTGTAGTTGTTAATAGCAGGACGTGCAAAGCAGCTGGGCTTCCACCCAAGCTCCACTGGTAGCTGCTCACTGCAGGTCTTTAAAAGCAGATCCAGATGAAGAGAACTTGCTAATTTACATAAATCAGAAGCAATCCATCCATTTTAAATTAGAAGAGAATCAGATCCAAACAGATGTGGATAACCTGAGTAAATTCAAGTAAAGATCCACTGTTTAGAACCTGAGTTTGATCAGTGATCCCTAATTCTGATTGTGTATATATATATATATATATATATATATATATAAGCTAAAAGCATCCTTGTGATGAATTCCATTACCAGAGGAAGATAAGCTTTGAAGAGAAGAAAACTAGATAAAAGCAGTAGATGTATTATTGCTGGAAATGCTTTCTATATATATCCAACATCAAACAAAAGACAAAAAAATGCAGTGATTGTCACTTGATTATATGAAAAATATTGTATTCCCTGCTAATGGGTTCTCAGAGATTCCACTGTAAGCATATTGCTTTCCTAGGATTTACCTTATAAACACAGTTAATAAATGTAAAGCCTCAGCATAACAGCCCTGGCTTCTCATGCTACTAAGGGTACAAAAAAGGGAAGCTTATTTGCTAAATAAAATCAACAACAACAAAAAACAACTTGTAGTTAGCAGAACTTCTGAAAATAAAGTTATTTATTTATTGAGCAACTCTTTTCTACCGCTGCATCTACCAGTCACAGCAGTGTACATGTAACATGTTTAACAGGTTTAACTTTACATAGAACGTAGGTAATAAAATGTTTTGTTTTCCATCAATTTTTTTTATATGTGAATTCTATATGATTGCATATTTTCCAGGTATTTTGCACAACTGATATTCTGTTGGCCATCCAGAGAGCCCTTCACATTCTGTGCGGCCCTTTTACTAAAACGTGTTAGGTTTTTGTACTTACTGCATGTTTAGTTCTAAAACTAATGTATGTTAAGTGCAAAGCCTCGACGGAAACTGTCGGAAAAGTGGGCAGCCTGTTCCGAGCAGTTAATGAGCAGGTGCGTGGCACACTTCCTCTTGAGTATAGCTAACTTCACCTATTGAGATGGCATTAGTTGCAATTGCACTAATCGCAACATTGACAGTGCGCAATATATCTCCCCCTTCCCCCGCACAAACTGCAATGTGCTTGCCACACCAGGACCGTACCTAGCCCTGTGTGAGCGGTGCGGCCGCACAGGGTGCAAAGGCTTAAGGGGCGCATTTTGGCTGTCTTCCGTTGCCTGCTGCCGCCACTTTTTCTTCTCTCAGCAGCGGCAGGCAACGGCAGACAGCCGAAATGCGCCCCTTAAGCCTTCTCGCGGGAGGGACCAGACCTGCTTAGCGTGCCGGCGACTTGCACATCGGGTGCGCACCTCTTCTCTCCCACCCCAATAAAGTGGCTAGATGGAGGTGCGGGGGGGGGCCGCCCGATGTGCAAGTCGCACAGGGCGCATTTCACTATCGGTACGGCCCTGCTCCACACCCACTCTCCATCCCTAAAGCCCCATTGGGTGATTGGCAATTAGCATGCAAATCAACATGTGGTAACTGTCTTGCCTGCACAGTAAAAGTTACCTTGCACACGGTTACCATACGTGAAAACAGGTAACTGCTTAGTGAACCTTTGTAAAAGGACCTTGGTGTGTCAGTGTCAGACATACGTTTTCAAAATTTGTTCAAACTTCCTGCTCACAAGATGAAGTACAACAGGAGCATGAAAAGAAAATATGCTAAAGGCACAGAGCGGGAAAAGACGCCAAGATCCAAGGTGAAATTTCTTTTATTTTAAAGTTTTCATAGTGCTGCACCATCTGATTTTATGTGAACACAAGAGGACAGTGGTGTAAACTCTGCCCAGGCAGCCTCCACGGTGCGGGGGAACCCAGGCAGGAAGGGGACTGACTTGTCCCAGTGACCCTGCACCGCGATGGGCATGGCAAACATCATTTGCTTTGAAGTTTGCCACATGCTGCCTTCCATTTCTGCTTTTAAGTAAAACCCTTCTTGCCTCACAGTGTTCACCTCTCGCTGCCGGGCTGAAGTCTCACGATAACAGACATCTAATGCTGTGTCTGTTATTCTGAGAGTTTGGCCCGGCAGCAAGATGTGAACACTTCCAGGCAAGCAGAGTTTTTTTGCTTTAGAGCAGAAACGGAAGGTAATGCATGGCAGACTTAAAGTAAGTTTTCAAAGCACCGAGGGGAACACAAAGGGGGGAGGGGTGAAGCAAGGCTGGTGGCATGTGTTCCCCCGTCGAAGACCCATCAGCAAAATTTTGCTTGGGGGCCCTAGTCTAGAATGTATGCCACTGCTACGGGGATACCTTTATATACTTTTTTCTGTGAGTAAACCCCTGGGAAAGAGCCTTCATGAATTACCCCAGGAGTTATATCCATATACTGTAGGAGGTCATTCTATAACCTGCGGGGTAAAGTTCTGCATCATTTGCATTTAATCATCTTAGAAGATTAAAACCATATCTGTCTAGTACCAACTTACGTTCTGTGTTACAAATGTTAGCCCTTTCTTCATTGGGCTATTGTAATAGTCTCTTTTTAGAGCTTTCAAATGAACATAAGAACATAAGAAATGCCATACTGGGTCAGACCAAGGTCCATCAAGCCCAGTATCCTGTTTCCAACAGTGGCCAATCCAGGTCACAAGTACCTGGTAGGTACCCAAAGTCCACAGCTTCCACAATACTCATTGTGGGGTAAGCAGTTGATTTCCTGGGTCCACTTTAATAATGGTTTATGGACCTTTCCTCCAGGAAATTGTCCAAACCTTTTTTAAACCCTGCTACACTAATAGCTTTTACTACATCCTCCAGTAACGAATTCCAGAGTTTCAATACATGTTGAGTGAAAAAATATTTTCTCTTATGAGTCTTAAATGGGTTACATTGTAGCTTCATTGCGTGTCCTCTAGTCTTTCTACTTTTTGATGGCGTAAACAACCGATCTACGTTAACCCATTCCACTCCATTCATTAATTTATAGGCTTCTATCATATTTCTCCTCAGCCTTCTCTTTTCCAAGTTGAAGAGCCCTATCCTTTTAAGCCTTTCCTCATAGGGGTATCCTTCCATCCCCTTTACCATTTTGGTGGCTCTTCTCTGTACCTTTTCTAATTTCGCTATATCCTTTTTAAGATACGGTGACCAGAATTGCACACAATACTGAAGGTTGAGCAAGGGAATGATAGAGACATTAAAATATCCTTGGTTTTATTCTCCATTCCTTTCCTTATCATTCCTAGCATTCTATTAGCTTTCTTGGCCGCCGCTGCACACTGGGCAGAGGGTTTCAACGTATTATCCATGATGATGCCTAAATCTTTTTCCTGGATTGTGGTTTCTAAGGTGGTATCTTGCATCATGTAACCAAAGTTTTGGTTGTTCTTTTCTAGGTGCATAACTTTGCACTTGTCCACATTCAATTTCATCTGCCATTTGACGCCTAGTCTTCCAATTTATCAGGGTCCTCTTGCAATTTTCACAATCCTCTTGGGTTTTAACAACTTTGAATAATTTTGTATCATCTGAAAATTTGATAACATCATTCGTCATTTCCACTTCCAGGTCATTTATGACTATGGGGGTCATTCTGAACCATGAAAAGTGGGGATGGATGTCCCAGTGGGACGTCCATCCCCGCTATTTGTGCCGGCTTCAGCCCCCGACTAACTTCCCCGCCGGTTGTGCAGGGAAGTTAGTCGGGGGCAGGGAACGGGTGGCTCAGGGGCAGAGAGTGGACAGGCAGTGGGCAGTCACCGGCCCTGGACATACAGGGCCGATTCTAATGTCGGCCCTGTATGTCCAGGGCCTGCGAAATGGCCGGGAAAGTTATTCCACTGCTGAGGTGGAATAACTCCCCTGGATGTTTTTTTTTTTAATTCGGGGCGCGGAAGGGGCTGGTGGGCCAGGGGACATTCCTCGCAGCCTGATCCTGGCCTTTGGATGCTAGCAGTTCTCCTTTACAATTAGTTCAGAACGCGGCTGCCTGTCTATTAGCAGGCAGCAAGCGCTCTGAGGATGCTTTGCAGCAGTTATTTTCTCTGCATTGGCTCTCTAGTAAATTTTGTATTTTGTATAATGTGATTATCATTTCCTTCAAATATTTATATCCTATGGCTCCTGTCAGTTTAGTTGCCTTGAGTAGGCTTTATTGACCTGTTCATGCCTTACGATCTCAAGATGCACAATTGTTGGATATTCCTTCCTTTAAAAGGATCCATTTTCAATCTCTTCGTAAGAGGATTTTCTCAATGAGCCTCCATCTATTTGGAATTCCCTTCCTAAAATGTTATGTGCTGAGGCAGAGTTAATGTTTTTTTGGCAGAAGTTAAAAGCATACTTATTCCAACAGGCTTTTCCTGGATTTGTCTCTTAGGTGCTTGAAATTGGTCTGCATTCAGTTTTGAATCTATACTCGATTGTATTTTATTTTTTATCTGGCACTCCTGAAGTTTCAGACATATCTTGTGTAGGTTTTCTTTTTTTGTAGTCTGTATTTATTATTATGTTGTGTGATCAAATTGGGTGGTTTTTGTAATCTGCCTTGGATATTTGAGCAGACCATAAATACTTTTAAATAAATAAATTTGTACTCTAAGTCGAGTATTTTAAATAATTTACTCCCGTGGATGGGCACTTCCACACATGCTTCAGCTGGTAGCTATTCTATAAGCACATGTAGAAGTCCAATGGCGTGTACTTTTGAAGTCGGTGTACATATGGATGGAGCCTGAATTTACATGTGTAAGTTACAGAATATTATAACTTAAGTGTGTTCCCTACAAATCTAGGCATGCATCAAGTCTAGGATTGGCGTAAATGCTTGTGCCTAGATTTGGCACATATATCCCACCACATGTCCCTATTTTACAAAGTAACATATGCACACACGTCACTTTATAAAATAGGTGTGATACACATGCACATGAAAGCGCATTAACCTAGGTGACCTTTGTAAAGTTACTTCTGTTAAGTAGGCATAGAGAATCTTCACGCCTACTTTTATGCAATCCAAATGTAGGCATGTTTAGTAAGGAGTTGAGCATAATATGGTCAGTCATGAAGTATGCATTAATTTTTTACAAATATATAATAACTCCCAACTAGGTGTAATTGTACATGGGTACATTTACCCTTTTATTTTGCAGGATCTGTGAGGCTATGATGTGTACGGAAGCCACTTTGTTTTGAACATAAAATATTTGTTTTCTCTACAAATCCAAACATTGACCTGCAACTACTTTTTTCTGCAAGTTAAAAAAAAATGCTAGACTCAAGAGTGGGTGGCAGTTCATAACAGAGGAGGTATCCGTTTTCCTGTCCTTCAGTTTTCTCAAGGAATTTGCTATCCTTTGTCTACCTTTTGGGAACCTGGCAGGTACTTGTGACCTGGGTTGGCTAATGTTGCTAGCAGGATACTGGGCTTGATGAACCTTTGGTCTGACCCAGTATGGCTTATCTTATGTTCTTAGCTTCTTTCCCAGTGGTGTCCCCCAAGGTATTATTCCTGCCCCTAATTTATTTAATCTTTTTCTTCCAACCTAGCTACTATCATTCAAAATGTTGGTCTCCATGGATACATCTTTGCCAATGATATTCAAAAAAATCCTTACACTGACTCATCCACCCCTGATCTTGCACTTTTGAATTTGGGACTTAAAATAATTGCTCCCTAGTTAGAGGAATACGTATGAAATTCAATCCTTCCACATTCAAGGCATATGGGTCACACGGAGTCCACAACTTCCTTCCATTTTACCACTTCTAAATCTCCAAAAGGTCCCTTTCTATGACTGCATTATAATTCTGGGTTGCCAAATAAAGTGGGGGCAAGAATAGTACCTTGAGGGACCCCATGGGGGAAGGAGCTAAGAACTGCCACCCATTCTCAAATCTAATATTTATTTCTAAACTCACAGAAAAAGTTGTTGCAGGTCAACTTTTGGATTTTATAAAGAAAATCAATGGCTTCCATACCCATCATCGGGGCTGTACCGAGCGTGAATCATGCCCTGTGCGACTTACATATTGGGCGCACACTTTCTGGATGGCAGTGGGAGAGAAGAAGCGCACCCAATGTGCAAGTTGCTGGCGCGCTAAGCAGATCTGTCCCTTTCTGCTCTGACGCCACGTCAGAGGAGGGAGGGACTAGACCTGCTTAACGTGCCGTGAGAAGGCTTAAGGAACGCATTTCAGCTGTCTGTCGTTGCCTGCTGCCACTGAGAGAAGAAAAAGTGGTGGCAGCAGGCAACGGCAGACAGCTGAAATGTGCCCCTTAAGCCTTTGTGCCCTGTGGAGCCGCACCGCTCGCACAGGGCTAGGTACGGTCCTGCCCATCATAGCACAGAAACGTCTCTTCTGGGTTTAGAAAGCTCAGTCCTAATCAGTCTTACAGAGGGTAAGAATATGCTCCTCCTTTTGCTAGATCTGTCTTCTGCATTTGATTTCAATGAGCACACTTGATTATTGCACAGACTTCAAGAATTTGGTATTCTGGGAACCTTTCTGGCTTGATTTCACTCTTTTCTGGAAATAGAGTGCTCTAGTTCTATTGGCAGGACTCAGTTTCTTCCATCTTGTCTTACCTAGTTGGGTTTGGTTTATGGTTTAAATAACATTTGATATACAGAAGGCACCTATTGGACCGGGAAAGTGTTGGAACGCTCTACCTAGGTCCTTTAACAGCCTGTGCAGATTGGACTACAGCTGCTGTTCTCCTAACGCCAGGGCTTTAAATTACTCTGTGCTCCGCAGTATGTAGCCATGGGTACGTGGCCGTGAGTGTGTGGCTGAAGGGACGTAATCTAACAGGCATACTCCAACCCTTAGGAGCCCCTTTGGAGCATCTGAGGTGGAGAGGCTCCTCTACCAGTTGGAGAATGGGCAAAACCCTTACTCAAACCCTTAGTGGTGCATATGTTTCTATGGAACTCATGTCACATGACTCTATGTAGCAAGATTTGTAAATAGTTTACCCCTGTTATCCAAGTTATTTGCCCTGTTATCTGTAAACTCATACGTGTTAATTGTACTGAGCATTTTTGTTCCATGTCAACCGCGCTGATGCTGAATAGTGCGGTATATAAGAGACTGTAAATAAATAAATAAATAAATAAATATAAATAAGCAAAAGATAAAAAGAGTTCCATCACATCAAAGGTGGCTGTCGACCCTATGGACTATCATGTTGTGAGTACTACTTTACCCGGAGCATCATTTAGTCAACTGGCAGATGGAGTGTCTCTCTCAGAGGCTTCTCTAAGTTTGGGGGTTCGTACCCCTCCCCCTGTCCAGGGGTTATAAAAGCCGTTACCTCCCAGGGAGAATCGGTATTTTGAAACAATTCTTCCGTTCCGATAGCCTCTACCCCACTTTTAGGTGCAGCAAGTACTGGCTTTGATTCTCCCTGACTGGATCTGTTATATCCAATTCCTTGACTCTGCCAGCAGTTAGCTCTGTACTGGAAATTCCAGGTCCCACAATGGGGGATGTTTCTTTGCATGATGTATTGCTTGCGATTCGTGGGGTGGAGGGGGTTCTTTCGGGCACACTCAAGCAGCTGTGTGATTTTAGGTTCTGCAGAGCCATGGGGAGTCTGTCACTGCTGTGAGAGAGTCCATAAGATAGGCTCTGATGGGTGGAGTACAAGCTGCTGATAATTCTTTTATTAAGAATAGCGTGTTACTTCATTCTAAGTTAGAACTGTTAAAAAATAACGCCTGTGCTCGGAACCTTAGGTTTTCTCCTCTTGAGCTTTTCAAAAAATATATCAAAGATGTATTGTTGTATGCTTATTTTGATGAGTCTGTAATTTCCTCAATATATTATCCTCCTCAAAGTGTGGTGATGAAAACCCTTTTCTCTCTCCGCAATCACTAACAACCCTTACCCTATCTCTTGTCACCTCTAGATTCGATTATTGTGATGTTGTTCTTGCCAGACTTCCTCTCTGCCAACTCCAGCATCTCCAACTTCTCCAGAATATGTCAGCTCATTTCCTCTCCCATGTTCCCCACACTGGCCATATCCCTCCCATACTTATCCATTTGCACTGACTTCCCATCAAACATCGGATCACTTACAAGATACTCACCTAAGTCCATAAGGCACTCCAGACTTGCATCCCTCAATATCTCTCAGATCTTCTGCAATTTTACACCTCTCACTGTCACCTCAGATCATTCCATTCTCACCGCCTTCCTCTTACCTCACCTTCTTCTGCTCACCTTGACCTTACTTGGAACTCAGCCTTCTTCTTTCTGGGACCCGCTCTTTGGAACTCTATGCCTGCTTCCCTTCACTCTGAACCCGCCTTCATAAAATTCAAAAGCATGTTCAAGACCCACCTGTTCATACCGCTTTCAATCTCCCTCTCTCTCCCCTACAGTCCTCTTCCTGATTTTTCTGTCTATACAGCCCTCTCCTTGACCTTGCCTCCTAACTGGCCTCCTTTTATATATTCCCTCTTTCTATGTTACTATCATCTACATCTGTCCTTTCTTCCTTTCCTGTCGATTATTGGCATTATTTTCTATTTACTAGTTTCTGTAGCTTCCTTTTTATTGTAAACCGCACTGATGCACTGCTTGAGTGGTATATCAAGTGTTCAATAATGATAAAGTTAAAAAATGGACGTACTAATTAATGTGGATAATTTTGATCTGACATCTTTCTTGGAGACCTCATTGGATAAGGTCTCCAAGAGAGCAACTTTGTTGGTTATCTTTTGTTCTGAGATGGTGAAGGGAACGGTATTGCATCTGTTCTTTTCAAAGATGCTTTGTTTTGTGGGCAACCATTATAGATGTTTATTGATGTTGCTAAAGTTACCCAAAACCATTGGAAGGCTTTTCTTCAAGTAAAACCTAAGGTCCTGGCAGCGAGAGGTACTTTTTATTTGAAATACCCCTGTAGGTGTCTTGTCACTTACATGGGTAATAAATCTATTTTTATGGATACCATGCAGCTAGAACAGTTTTTGCTAGACAAGGTTACTTGATTTGTGTTATAATTTGTTTAACCTGGTGGGATGGTTTGAAAAGGGGGTTGGTATTTTTCTTTATTGCTATTGGTGGATTAGTCCGCTGGGTGTCCTCCCTTAATGTGGACTTGAGCAATTCTCTATATGTTTGCTTTAAATGATTATGTTTATTTATTTATTTATTTATTTAACTATTTCTTTTATACCGCCCCTTCCAGAGATCAAGGGCGGTTTACATATAACAAGTCAACAGTCATGTACACAGTTTGTATACATTTTACATAGAACATAGAACATAGAACAATAGAAATCAACTATTTACATTAAACAGTAAATATACCATTTATAGGTATTAAAGCAAACATATTAAACTTTATACAAATGAATATTTACAGTGTGTGGTGTGTGTGGTGTGTGGGGCAGGAATTGGTGTAGGTGCTGGAATTTAGTTCCTTGTATGTTGGTTGTATTTTTTATGGATTGCTTTTCTTTGATGTTTATTTGATGGTATGCATTGTGAAAAATTCATAAATAAAAAAAATATTTTGATATACAGCCCTTCATAACAGCAGAGTGGGGTACAATAAAATTAAATTAAAAACAAATAAAAAAAATATTGGCCCAAATAAGCTGTGGATTTCCCTGGTCCTCTTTAATAATGGGTTATAGACCTTTCCTCTAGGAACTTGTCCAACCCTTTTTTAAACCCAGCTACACTAACAGGTAGCAAATTCCAAAGTTTGATTACACGTTGAGTAAAAAAAAATATTTTCTCTTATTAGTCTTAAACACGTCCCCTAGTCTTTCTGCTTTTTGATGGCGTAAACAAACTGATCTACAATCACCTGTTCCACTCCATTCATTAATTTATAGACCTCTATCATATCGCCCTTCAGCCATCTCTTTTCCAGGTTGAAGAGCCCTAACCTTTTAAGCCTCTCCTCAAAGGGGTATCCTTCCATCCCCTTTACCATTTTGGTGGCTCTCCTCTGTACCTTTTCTAATTCCTCTATATCCTTTTAAGATATGGTGACCAGAATTGCACACAATATTCAAGGTGCGGTCGCACCATGGAATAATACAGAGGCATCATAATATCCTTGGTTTTATTCCCCTTTCCTTTACTTATGATTCCTAGCATTCTGTTTGCTTTCTGGGCCACCGCTGCACACTGGGCGGAGGTATGGGAAGCAGAATCCTAAGAGGCCTTTGGAGGAAGGTTAAAGGCCCATTGGAACAGATGGGTTTTTAGGAGGGATTTACATTTTGGATACAAGGACTTGAGGCGGAGGTCAGCAGAGAGAGAATTCCAAAGGCTATGATTCTCTCTTGTCTTTGATATGGTTTAATATCTTCCCATCTCCCTTGGCTACTTTAACTCAATCCCTAAAACTCTAGTTTCATTTATGCTGATTACATTCAGTTGCTGGCCTCTAAGATAGACACAACCCCCAAGATACAGCTAATCTTAATGTCTCATTAAATACAATTGCAGATTGGTTCCTAGCAAACTAAAGCTTAACCCAAATAAAGATAAAGCTATATTTTTCTCACAGAATGGGGTCCCTCCTAGCACCAATACATTACAGTTGCTGGGCACTTCAATATCATTATACTCCTCAATCAAGATTTAGGAAGTTATCATCGATCGCAAGTTAAACTTTCAACAGCAGATTTCAAGTCATATTTTGCTCTGAAATTAACTCATTTGATCCACTTTCTCTTCAGTGTTAAAGCCCTCCAGATACTAATTCACTCTCTTGTAATTACATATTTGGATTATTGTAACTCCAAGGATCTAGAGCATCATAGCTGAGGAGACTTCAGACAGAGCAAAATAACACAGTTAAAGCTTATTCATAATGATAAAAAAATGTGATCCTGTCACCCCTCTTACGATTGAAGAGCATTGGCTTTCCATTGCTTATACTGTAGGCTAGATTTCAAACTACTCATTTTGGGCCATACATCTTTTGTATTCTAATTTGCTATTGTTCCTTTCAAATCTATTAATCCCCTACGCCCCTCCTCAATCACTGCTATCATCATAGCAGAATTTCTTAGCAATACTCTCTTACAGACAAACCCGTTTTCAGCACACTCATAGCTCATCATTTGATCTTTTGGACCCTACTCATTGGAATCTTACCATCAGACCTAAGACAAGAAATCTCCCTGACAAAATTCAAACATGGTCTTAAAGCTTTCTATTTTATGAAAGTTTTTGGCCAGCATATTATGTCATCCAGTAACGCTTCCGTAGCTTATGACCGAGGCTCTGGGGAAGTACTAGATGAGCATGGATCTGTAAAACAATACTATTGTGATTTCATTTTGTTTTATTTTTGTCTATATTTTATCAGTCTTTATGCTTTGGTTTTTTTTTTTTAATTTTCTTTTGTAAACTGCCTTGATATTGGATTTGAAGGGCAGTATATTGAATAAATAGGAAGCTTGAAACTTGAAATTTGAAATCTGAATTCCTATGAACTGCAAGAACGTAATACAGTCAACTATACTCCTGTGACTTAACATCAATTTCCCAAAATAATCTATATTCTGCCAAGTGTGCAAGGAATTATGTTTAAGAATAAATCTGTTGATATATGACCATATACTGTAACTATCTCATAAGCATTGAAAAATCTAATTTAAAGATATGGACAAGTTGAATATGAAGTCCACATTAATTGTGACAAAAGAAATACCTTTTTATAAGTTGCCCAGTAATATCATAGTCCTTATCCCAAACTGGCAAGTTAGAGAAAAACATAAAATTTTGTTTTTATTTATTGGCATAGAATTTATAAATCATTCCTCTAAACAGTAAATAGGAAATAATAGCACAACAGAGACAAAATTCCATCTTGCTGCTCCATATGCCTGGAACAAATTACCTGAGTCTGCCAAGCCATCATAACACCCATACTGGACTACTGCAACTCCATCTACCTCGGCCTTCCCAAGCAAACCGTCTGACCTCTGCAAATGGTACAAAATACCGCTGCTCGTATCATTCCAGGCTCCACTAGGTAGGACCATGTCACCCCCCCCCCCCTTCTTGAGCAGCTCCACTCGCTACCAATCACATTTCGCATCTGCTTCAAAACCATACTATGCTTTATTTTGAACTTATCAGCCTACAACCTCAAGAACCTTATCATTAACAACACCAGCACCAGACTCAGGAGCCGTAGTGTGATCGATACCATACAAACACCCTCTTCATTCTCCAAGGCCATCCAAGCTACATCTGCAAGGACACACTCCCTAGCAGCACCAACCTTTTGAAACAGTCTACCAGATGAACTAAGAGCTGTCTCAGATATAAAGCTGCTAAAGACACTACTTCACAGGGATAACCTATAGACAATCACCTAAGGCATCCCAACCATCGCAAACTTAAATACTACCTGCTATACATATTGTATATAGCTAAAATGTAAACTAGCTTTAGTGAAGATCCTTGCATGCCCCCACATTGCCTATGTACTTCCTTGTAGTGCAATGTAAACCACTTTGATTGAAGGAAAAGGCAGTATAGAAAACTTATTAAATAAATAAATTCAGATCATGCCTCCATATGTCCCCCGGCACCTACCTAGACACCCAGCCTATTTCACCCCAAGGGTGGAATAAGTGCTGGGCTCAATGAGGATTGCAGGCTGCAGGCTCCCCAGTCCCATCATGCTGCTGTGGCATGGCTCCCACCACCTAATCCAGGCCTAGGGGGCCCTGCTGAGGGTCTGATGGCAGTGTGGCTGTGCTGCACACTGTCCAGGGGATTCCCATTCTCTGGACATTCCGATGCCATGGCAACAGGACACCACTGCACCGGCACACCACCCAGAGCGTATTGTGGTCTGGGTGGGCAAGCCAATGGAATCCCCCGCACAGGAATGGTGTTCCCACACAGATGTCTATGTCCCCGATTCTGCCATTGCAGATACGTCTGGGCCCCGCGGCGGCAGAATCGGGACATCTCCGGCATATCCAGGTTTTGGCCGGGCAATGTGGCTGGATGTGCTGAAATCAGAATCGGCCTCCACATGTTTTGTCTTGATTAAATTATAAGCTCCAATGAGCAGGAGCTGTGTCCTACATCTATACATGCAACACTGCTTATGCCTTGTAGCACTATACAAATGATTATTATTAGTAGTAGTAGAAAATTAATATAAATAACAATAAAAATAATACCCTACAATCAGAGCCACTAAAATATCATTTTCTCCAGTCCGCATTTATCCCTGCATCTCTCCTACTTTATAATTTTCCCTCTTGAATTGATGCAGATACTGACTAATAATTTACCTGTCTAGTATTTATTAATAGATCCTTTAATGCTGTTCTGATTTTATATTCAATGTAAACATAGTGTCCTTATACTTGGTGCATTTGACGCTCCCTTATTGCACTGCCGACAGTCGGTCCCATGGCAACTGTCTATCTTTTATTTTGATGCCAAAATAAGTTTAAATATGGCTGCCATTCATGGGGTCTGTTTCTCACATACAGGACTGGGCAATCAGTGTCCTGTTTGGACTAAAGATATCTGTGCAAGTGCTTTTAAATTATTTAGTGCTGGTGTTGGTATCATGTTCATGATTATTCTGCCATTTTTAACATGTATCGGCATGTTGTACTTTGGATTAATTCAGGGTTTCTTCAGTTTTATTATTTATGACTTATTCTCTATGTTTTATCTTCTTTTGACAGGATGTATTAATCTAGTCAATTATGACAGGTCTTGCCCTTTGTATGTAGTCTTTTCGCTCTCGCAAGAGGGGAGGTACGTTAACCATCAGATATTAGAGCCTGATTGTTAGTAATCAATTTGGTATATGTACAATTAGTGATCTGGTTTTGATGATTTCAACATTATACTATAAATCCCCTTAGATTTATGTTTTTAAGTTTTTTATTAGCCTGGTTGGGAGTGTTTATAATAGCCATATGACTCATCACCCACAAAATAGCTCTTGAGGGACCACATCTGTTCTACATTGTAAGTTATCATTACCTTTAATCAAATGATTATATCATTTTGTTTGCCACCCTTTAGTCATAGTACATGCACTGGATATATTTTCTTGTTATTCTTGTTTGATCGGTTATATATTGTATTACCATGCTATATTAGATATATTGTTTTATTATTTACATTTTTTCTCTGCACATTTTCCCTTGTTCCAAATACATATATTTTATTTGTGCAGGTGTCTTGTGGCCATGTATTGGCACCATGTTATCACCTTGTTCTATATATACATTTCTATTTTACCTCCTTTTTACATATGCTCTTTACAATTACGTTTTGCATTCATTGATGTGCTTTATGTTATGGTTTTATTATGATTTTTTGTTTATTTGATCATTTGTTTTTCTTTATATATATTTCTGTTTGAGGTTGAACCCTTGAGGAAGGTGCATGCCAAAACATGGCCGTGTACAGTCTTCACTAATAAAGGTTCTCTATATATTCCACATTTGTGGGGATTTTTTCACTTCACTCTCAATACTGTTCCCTCCCCTTCTATTTCCATATTCAATTCAAGCTTCTCCTTCTGACTTATAAATGCATTCACTCTACTGCCCCTCATTACCTTTCCTCTCTCCTCTTTCCCTACACCCCTCCTCGTGAACTCCGCTCTTCCGCTGGCTTTCTTCTCTCTATGTCCTTTTCTTCCACTGCCAACTCCAAGCTTCAATCTTTTCACCTTGATGCTCCTTATGCCTGGAACAAACTTCCTGAATCTATACATCAGTTCTAATTTCTCCCTCTTTTCGAATCCATGCTAAAGGCTTACTTCTTTGCAGCCGCTTTTGAATCCTAAGCCCTTGTTCCCCTTGTGTCTCCTTTCCCTATTTAAACCCCTTGTTTCTCTTGTATTGTACTGTCGGTCTTGATTAGATTGTAAGCTGTAACGAACAGGGGCCATTTGCTCTATATACTTGTACAGCACTGTGTATGTCTTGTAGTGCTATATAAATGATTATTAGTAGTAGTAGTAGTAGTAGTAGAACCAGGATAGTCCTTATCTCAAACTGACAAGTTATAGAAAAACATAAAATTTAGTTTTTATTTATTTGCATAGATTTATAAATCATTCCTCTAAACAATAAACAGGAAATAATAGCAAAACAGACAAAATTAAAATAAATAACAATAAAAATAATACCCTACAATCAGAGCCACTAAAATATTTATACAGATTCTTTACAAAAGAACAACTAAAATATGTCTGTTTTCTGAAAACTAAACAATTGTTTAGGTGGAGGGGGGTTGTCTAACTCTAGGAGACAATGCTAAGGCTTTCCAGAGGGTTGGAACCATGAATGAGCAGGACCTATTTTGAGATTCAATAAACCTAAGTATTTTAAGAGGCGGCACATACAACTAAGATTGAGTCAAAGAGCTGAGGGTATGAGTTGGAGTGTACTCTGATGACAAATTTTATACATAGCCAGGTGATAAACCAAGCAACGCTTTAAAAGTAAGGAAGAGCATCTTACACTTCACTCACCTGCTAATCGGCAGCCCATTGCATAGAAACATAGAAATATAGAAAACGATAGCAAATAGAAGACTAGTCTTCCAATCCCCAGCAGTTACAAAGCTCTATAATTCCTTCCTCGCCCTCGGAGATCCTGTCTCCACATTTCCTTAAATTATTCCTAAGTCTGCCCACTTTCACCCTCTCCGTTATTCCAGAGTCTCCTTTTCAATTGAAAGTGGCCCGCCTTCTGTACATTTATGCCACTGAAGTATTTAAATGTTTCTCTCGTATCTCATCTCTCTCACCTTTTTTTCAAAGTATGCATATTGAGATGTTTAAGTTTCTCCACATAAGCAGTCTATGACAAAGACCATGGTCCATTTTGGTAGCCGCCCTCTCGACCAACGCCTTCTAGTTTCCACTAAATTGATGAGATTCTCTCCCTTTGACTACAGTCCTGACTAATCTAAGCTGCTAAGTTTTATAGCAATTCTAAATGGTGGATGACCTTATTTTGAAGACGTAAATAAATTGCTTTGCAACAAGATTGATAAAACGTGGACACCTCAGAGGGAGTAGACAATATGAGAAAAGATCTATAAAATTTAGAAGACTGGTTTAAAGCATGGCAGTTAAGATTTAATGTGAAGAAATTTAGAGTGATGCACTTGGGGTGAAGAAATCCAAAGGAGCAGGGGGTGAGAGGCTGCTTCTCATGGAGCTGCAGATGGACCTCTGGATGATAGTGTCTGAGGATCTCAAGATGGTTAACCAATGTGAAAAGGTGGTGGCCAAAGTCAGAAGGATGCTGGGCTGCATACAGAGAGGCATAACCAGCAGAAGGAAGGTGGTGTTAATACCTCTGTACAAATGGTTGGTGAGACCTCACTTGGAATATTCTGTTCAGTTTTATAAACTGTACTTCTCAAAGGAAGGCAACCAGAATGATATGAGAACTGCACCAGAAGACATATGAGGAGAGACTTGAAGACCTAAATATGTATACCCTAGAGGAGAGGAAGGACAGGGAGAAATGATACAAATGTTTAAATACTTAAAGGGTATTAATGAACAAACAAAACTTTTTCAAAGATAGGGAAGCTGTAGAACTAGAGGGCATGAAATGAAGCTGCAAGGAGGTCAACTTAAAAGCAACATCAGAAATACTTTTCAAGGAAAGGGTGGTGGATGCCTGGAATGCCCTTCCAATGGAGCTAGTGGGGGAAAACAGCAACAGGATTTTAAAAGGCATGGGACAAAGGATCCCTTTATAGCAAGAAGATGGCATCAAAGCAAATTTAAATAACTTTTATACTTTAAAAAATAGAGGGAGGTAACCTGCACAAAGCAGCTGTTACAATCCTAAACAAAGGCATAAAGGACAATAATCTTCACGGAGCAGCGGGTACAACTATAACCACCTCCCTGGGCCATGCTGGTCTTTATCTGCCATCATTTACTGTGGTGGTCAAATTTCACCTGATAAATTTTGTGCTTTAGTAAGAATCAAAACCATCTCAAAACATCCCCACCTAGTCCAGTCTCTCTTAGTCTTGCTAGCAAGCAAGAGTATGATTAAGAATGTCAAATGTGGATGATAAGTCTAATAAATAAGAAAACTTGTACTAACTCTATCCATTTCCAAATGTATTTTGTCCAATAAAGATACTAGGATCCAGTCCATATATAAATGTAATGAGCAAAGTCTAGAGCATCTCTTCCTTTCACTGCTTCTACCACACCTCCAATCCCAGCTAGCCCAAGAAGCAGAGTCCTGGTCCAAGAAACCATCTCAATCCTCTGCATGGCAGCACTGTCACTGAGCCTGCAGTACAGCTCGAGAAACAAATCTTTGCCAGATGCTGTGCCCCTTAATTATATACACCACAAGAGCATATCTTCTAGTCCTGTAAACGCAAAGCTATTCCAATGCATGTGTGTGTTCTCGTGCAGTGCTGTCACATCTTGCAAACTCAAATCATAAGAGGAATGGCTTCCCAACATCAGAGCTTTCTCCTACTTTCTATGACAAATGAAAACAGTTCACTAGGGTGGCAGCTACTGAAGGAATTTGCAGTTCTCAGACGCAGATGCTGGACTTTGGTCGCAATGTTTAGGCAAAGAAAACCATGGCTGGCCCTATTTTCAAAATGATTTCCTCCCGGTATGGGTCTATGGCAAAACTATTCCAAATAAAGACCACCCCCAAAGGTATTTACTGTATGAATATATTATATTGGCCCAAATAAAACCCGAAAGAGAGAATCAGTTTGGCAGTTGCATCGAAGAGGAAGTTTATACCTGAGAAACATTTCTAGTTAACATTTGAAGAAACTGCCAGATGAGAAATTTAAAGGTCCCTGAATGACGCAGTGCATTCTTCCCCTTGATAAACCCAGAAGGAGAAACGCCGGAGCGCTTAGAAGATTGAGGCGTCGGGGTCTCCTTGTATGCAATTGCAAAGGGGCTGTGTTCAAACGCCATTCAAAATTGAGATAAGTTTGAATGGCATTTATTTATTATTTTTAAGAAAAATTAGAAAAATACAACATTTAATGAAAATTGAAAAAGTAGAGCCACACTAGTCCATGGTCATTGATGTAAACGGACACTCGATGGGATAAGTTCATTACCCACATATAAGTGTCAAAGCTAAAACCGTTTATCTGAGACCGGTGACTAGTTGTTATATAATCATTAGTGTGTTTGAAATTACTAGTGAGTGAATTAGTGGATTTTCCAAATAAAACCCCGACTATACAACCAAAACCTCTTGCCTCAACACTATCACTCAATACCTTGCAACCTTCAACTTCTCAGTGAACTACAACAAATCTGAAGTGCTCCACATGACACGAGACACAACCTTTATCCCTCCTGCAAAATTAAGGATCAATGACAGAGGTCTGAATATCAAAACTGAGGTCAAATACTTGGGCATCACACTAGACCAGACCCTGAACATCTTCTCCCACATTAAAAAAAAACCTCTAATACTGCATACCACAAGCTAAGAACCCTACAGAACTTGTGCCCACTACTGGACACAAATGACTTCAGAACTGTATGCCAAGCCATAATTACACCATACCTAGACTATTGCAAAATCCTCTATCAAGGTCTCCCCAAACTAACTCTTTACCTTCTACAGATGGTCCAGAATACTGCTGCCAGGATCATCAACAGCACATCTTATGTTCTTATGTTCTTATCTAGATACGACCGAATCACACCCATCTTAAAGTCCCTCCATTGGCTTCCTATATCCCAAAGAATACAAGATAGTCGTCATCATCATCTTCAAACTCTTGCAAAACTAATCCCCAACCAAACTACAAAACCTAATAAGCAAAGTTCCAGACACAAGATCACAGAGACACAAGTCAGAACCTTCTTTCTATCCCAGCTCTCAAGACTTAAAGCACCCAACAAACATGCAACAGAGCCTTCACCCTCTCTGCACCCACCATCTGGAACTCACTACTACTACTACTACTGAGCATTTGTATAGCAGTACAAGACGTATGCAGCGCTGCACAGACACATGTGAAAAGATGGTCCCTGCTCATCAGAGCTTACAATCTAATCAAGACAGACAACAAAGTAGCTGTAGACATGGGATACATCTAGGGGGAATGGTAAGGGAACCCAAAGGAGACCAGGTGAGTCAAGATCCGAAAGCGGCAGCGAAGAGGTGAGTTTTCAGCCTGGATTTGAAAAGGGTCAGAGAAGGCGTCTGACGTACAGACTCAGGTTGTTTGTTCCAGGCATAAGGAGCAGCAAGGTGAAAGAAGGGAAGTCTGGAGTTAGCAATAGAATAGAAGGGCACAGATAGAAGTGATGTGCCAGGAGAGTGGAGTTCCCGAGGAGGGGTGTAGGGAGAGATAAGAGAGGAAAGGCAGTGAGGAGCTGCAGAGTGAATGTACTTATAAGTCAGCAGGAGAAGTTTGAACTGGATGTAGAAATGGATAGGGAACCAAAGAAGTGACTTGAGAAGAGGAGTAGGATGAGCCTGAACACTTAAGATCTTCCGTTACTGCACCTCAGCTATTAAACAATACATGCCTTTGGGTTGGACAGTGACGGATAACCCCTCACTTGTCAAATGCATCACAGCTGTCATATCACCTCCCTGTCACTCCAAGTTATTCGATCCCACCCAGTTTTTTGTTTCTCATTTACTATGGCCCCAGTTCTATGCCGCAGATAGCAGGGCTTCACATCCTGCCGAGACATGCAGCCCCACTATCCGTCTTGCTGGTATTCTGCCTGCCATACCCCCTGCATGCACAGAGTCACTGTGCAGCATGGGGGTGGAGAGTGGGTGGGGTGTGGGAGGGACTGACCCCTGCACATACAGGGCTGATTCTATTGGCTGCCCTGTACATCCAGGGATTGATGGGGGGACGCCATGCTTATTCCACCTCTGAGGTGGATTAAGTGCAGGGCACCCCCCGATACAGCTGGCAGCCCCCCTCCCCCGCAGCAACAGAAAGACCAAGGTGGGTCACCACTGCTCAATCAAGGCACTGGCTGCCCCCGTCGGGTCAGGCAGTGGCAAATTGCGGTACAGGTGGGCATCGGGCAGGTAGTGCCGTGGGGAAAGGAATGGAGAATAAAACAAAGGATATTATAATGCCTCTGTATCGTTCCATGCTGCGACCACACCTTGAATATTGAGTGCATTTCTGGTCGCCGTATATTAAACAGGATATAGCATTATTAGAAAAGGTACAGAGAAGAGCCACCAAAATGGTAAAGGGGATGGAAGGATACTCCTATGAAGAAAGGCTAAAAAGGTTAGGGCTCTTTAACCTGGAAAAGAGACGGCTGAGGGGAGATATGATAGAAGTCTATAAATTAATGAACAGAGTGGAACGGGTAAACGTAGATCGATTGTTTACCTTATCAGAATATAGAAAGACTAGGGGACATGCAATGAAGCTACAGGGTAACCTATTTAAGACTAATAAGAGAAAATATTTTTTCACTCAGTGTGTAATCAAACTCTGAAATTTGCTACTGGAGGATGTAGTAAAGGCTGTTAGTGTAGCTGGGTTTAAAAAAGGTTTGAACAAGTTACTGGAGGAAAGGTCCATAAACCATTATTAAGAAGGGACCCAGGATATCAATGCTTGACTGAATACAAGCATTGGGGAACCTGTGTCTTTTGGGGAAACTGCTAGGTATGTATGACCTAGATTGGCCACTGTTAGAAACAGGATACTGGGCTTGATGGCCTTGGTCTGACCCAGTATGGCATATCTTATGTTCTTATCGTCTTATGCTGGGACAGCCGGGCCATCTCCCAGCACCCATTCTTGCAACCACGGGAGCATCTTGATCCTGCGGTGCAGAATTGGCTGCTGACAGCCTAGATGTGCCCCATAGTGAATCAGGCTCCACGTAATTGTTATGGTTCACTGTTAACTGTAAACTGCTTTGACTGAATAATAAAGCGGTATTGAAAACTGGTTAAATAGATAATAAAAGCCATTTCAGCAAGTAAAATAGCATTTTGTGCACAGAAATAGTCTTTTATATTTATTTAGTTATTTGCCAGATTTGCTAGACCACCTTTCAAAACACAGTAGCCATCGGCAGTTAAGTTCATGATAAGATAAATGCTTGGACTATATACAGACAAACCTATGCACATCCAGCCTGTACGCACACGTTTATCCACCTTGAGCAGCGGCATTCCTGGTGGCAGGGTGGCCGAGATTCAAAGTCCGTAGCTGGTTAGCCAATGGGAGGCACTCACTGCAACATTCAACGGTGCTCTCTGGATACTGTTACTGAACATCTCCACAGACTACCCGGTTAGTGAGGGGCGGTGTGAGGAGGGGCAAGGGCAGCGTTGGCACTATCTGGATTAATTGTGACTTGATCTGGTTAGCCTGATATTCAGCCGGCAATAATCCACCGAACCAGGTCTAAGTTACAAGGCAGCTGACTATTGACGCTAAGCGAATAAAGTCACCCTTTATCTGCTTAGCGTCGCTCAGTCCAGGTATTCAGCGACAGCTCCCATTTGGATACTGCTGCTATACATATAAAATAAGCTGGGGAATTTAAGCATAAGTCCGTGTGTACTTTTAGTGGAAGTACACACTTCTGTACACTTCCCCTTAGCAAATTGGTGCAATTTATGTAGGAAATTGAATTTAGCTCAGTCCTTTCTCAGTTCAGGGCAAGCTGCATTCAGGTACAGTATTCTCTCTTTGTCCTGTTTTGTTGCATTACAACCTGGAATTAAAATGGAGTTTTGGGGGTTAGCACCATGTGATATAGGCAACATGCTTATGACTTCGAAGGTGTAAAATATCCTTTATTGTGACACAAACAATAATTAAGACAAAAAGAAAACTGAAAGCAGGAGTGTGCACATGAATTCACCCCCCAAAGTCAATACTTTGTAGAGCCACCTTTTTGTTGCAATTACAGCTGCAAGTCTCTTGGGGTATGTCTCTATTAGCTTAGCACATCTAGCCACTGGGAGTTTCACCCATTCCTTAAGGCAAAACTGCTCCAACTCCTTCAAGTTAGATGGGTTGTGTTGGTGTACAGCAATCTTCAAGTCATGCCACAGATTCTCAATTGGATTGAGGTCTGGGCTTTGACTAGGCCATTCCAAGATATTTAAATGTTTCCCTTTAAACCAGCTTTAGCAGTATGTTTAGGGTCATTGTCCTGCTGGATTGTGAACCTTTGTTCCAGTCTCAAATCTCTGGCAGACTGAAAAAGGTTTTCCTCAAGAATTGCCCTGTATTTAGTGCCATCCATCATTCCTTCAATCCTGACCAGTTTTTCTGTCCCTGCCAATGAAAAACATCCCCACAGCATGATGCTGCCACCACCATGTTTCACGGTGGGAATGGTGTTCTCGGGGTGATGGGAAGTGTTGAGTTTCTGCCACACATAGCATTTTCCATGATGGCCAAAAAGTTCAATTTTCATCTCATCAGACCGGAGAACCTTCTTTCATGTGTTTGGGGGGGGGGGAGGGGTCCGCCACATGCTGTTGTGCAAACTCCAAATGTGTTTTCTTATTTCTTTCTTTAAGCAATGGCTTTTTTCTGGCCTCTCTTCCATAAAGCCCCACTCTGTGGAGTGTTTGGCTTAATGTGGTCCTATGGACAGATTCTCCCATCTCCGCTGTGGATCTTTGCAGCTCCTTCAGTGTTATCCTTGGTGTCTTTGTGGCATCTCTGATTAGTGCCCTCCTTGCCCAGTCTGGGTGTTTTGGTGGGCGGCCTTCTCTTGTCAGGTTTGTAATGGTGCCATATTCTTTCTATTTTTATTGATCAGAGAGCACACATGGTATGGAGGAGTGATCTACTGGTTAGTGCAATGGGCCTGTAGCACTTTACCTTCTATTGTCTCAGGTACAAACCTAGGGTTAGCTTTATCATTAGCATCAACATGTTAAAGCAAGTTCACATAAGCCCCGTTATTACTGATGAGGCTTATTAACTGAGGGGTCTATTCTGAACCATGTTTAGTGGATCTGGATGTCCAATCCAGACGTCCAGATCCGCTAAACGCCTGACCTGCATCCAGGAAACATAGCTTTCCACACATAGATCAGGGCTGTGCAGAGAGCTCTGTTTGTGGGTGGGAGGGGGCGAGCCACAGGCAGAGCGAGAGCGGGCTGTGGGCGGCACCATGACTCCAAACATACAGGGCCAATTCTGAGGTTGGCCCTGTATATCTGGGGTCAGCCATTTGTAAGGAGGATGATGGATCTGGTGCCGGGAAGGCACGTGAGGGGGTACAGGGGGCCCAATCAGGGGTCAGGCTGTGGTGAAAAAAACGATGCTGTCACTGTCAGGGATCGCGGATCCTGCATGGAGCTGTGGTGGCATGGCAACAGCCAGAAACAGGGCGCGGCCTGCACCTCCAGGCCGGTAGACCTGATTCTGATCCCACAGGCACATCTATTCCCCGCAGGATCAGAACCAGGTGCACCGGAGCATGTCACAATTCTGACCAGCCGGACATTGGAATTGGCCTCCATGTGCACTGCTCCTGCATTAATATATCTAGATCTTAGACTATAAGAGCTCTGGGGACAGGGAACCACCTACTGTACTTGTCTAACTGGACTTGAGTTACCAATGAAAAACAAGAGCTAAATACGTATGGGGTAATTTTATAAAGCATTTAATGACTGTTATAAATAGCACAAGTGTATACATATATCCAAGTACATGTGCCTACAAGGAAACACGTACTTTAACATAAACCATTCATGAGGGCTCCTAGGACAGCGCCTCAGACAGAGCTGGGGCTGATTTGCAATAAGGGAGTGCAAGCCAAACATTTTCATGGTTAGTTTCCCTTGGTCTTTGAGGAATTTTTCATTTTGGTTTCCTTTTCTTTTTCTTTTTTTTCTTTTTTTTTTACAAATTCATTTCAGGACAAAAGTCGTTAATAGCACGTACTATTGAGTGATAATATGCACTATTCACCACAGATGGGAAATGGCAAAATTTCGGGGGTTTCTCTTCTATTTCCGTTTTGAAGATGACTTGAAATGTGTCAAACAACTGTACAACCTGTGTGTATTTTATAACAAACACGCTTTACCCGCACATAGTGCCTGCAGAAAGATGCAGCTGCTTCAGATCCGGCGTAAGCTTGTGTGGGAGGATTTGTTCACCAGCGATGGCCCTATTTTATAAAAGCTCATAGCTACATATGTTACCTTTTATAAAACATAATATACTCAACACCAAACTGAGAACATAAGCCCTTCACGAACAGGAAAACACCTACTTTACCTTTATAAAACAGGCATAGAATAAGTGCATTTTTAAAGTTTTATATGGACAACTTATTATAAAGTTATCCTCTGTGCAAGTTCTCCAAATGGGATTGTTTTGCACAAATCATGCCAGTCATGAACCTCACTCCTAAGCCCGGGTATGTGGAGTATGATCTCCCAAATTTACTGCTAATGCATAGTACTTGCATTGTGCCAAAGAGATCCTCCTGCTGGAGTTCATAAGATGTAACATGGATGGGTAATTTATCACGGTGTGCTTGGAAATTCCTCTTAACCAAGTCTGAGGCACCCAACACGATGGGAAATAACTTGGTATCTTTCTGCCATGTTTTTTGGTCTTTGACTGCATTTCTTGGTACTTGAACATCTCCCTCTCAACGCGATTCACAGAAGAGTTGCATGAGACCGAGTCCTCTAGAATCCTTGTTTATCCTCTGAGGGTCATTCTGTAATCTCGTGTACAGGCAAACTGTGTTATCACAGGCGTATTTGCGGTCTATTTTATAAATTAAAGTATATATGTGCTTTCCTTAATGGACTAGGGGCGTATAGACGTGCCTGAGTCCAGTCGTAGCAGTCATGCCTGCTCTAGAGCAGGTATAAGTGCCTGTACCTAGACTGGGGCAGAAACATCTATAATTTCTAGAATTCTATAACTTACATGTGTGGATTTGGGCCCTGCCTATGCTCCGCCCAAGCACCTCCCCCCTGCATACCCCTACGGAACTTACGCATGGTGGTACTTACTTGCGTACTTGCAGAATGGCGACTGAGCAAAGCACATGCATAATTGTCAATTCAATATCTAACTCCTTTAGAATAGGGACATACATACTTTTCATGTACATACCTATCTACATGTCCTGCATAGAATAAAACCCCTAAATGTCTAGGCCTGGCAGGGATGGAGCCAGTAGTAACTGCATTGAGAATGCCCAGCGGGACCCATTCTGCTGGAGTTGAAGACCAATGATTGCCTTGACGAGATCCAGTAGGAAGACTGCAGCCGAAGGGACTACACTCCAGCTTATTGGCCTGAATAGAAGGAGACTGTCCCATATTTGGGCTAATATCTTCAGCTGCAGTCTCCTGCTCTGCCTCCTCGTGGCCATCTTTGGTCTTCAACCCCAGGGGGTTAGGCATTTATGTGCGTAATTCCAGAAACGTAATCATTTGTTCATCAATTATCCCAGAAAATTTGTGCATCCAAAAAAGGAGGTATAAATGTAAGCATATAATTTTCAAAGAGAAATATTTTTGTTTTGAAAATTTCATTTCATTTTAATAAATATATATCCTGCCTATCAACCCCGCTTGGTGACATACATAAAAACACACAAATCAAATCATAGTACACATATAATCAACATAGAATAAAGCAAATTAAATATTTATAGGGCTGTAGATTACATATGACCAGAAAATATGGGAAAGTCAACACAGAGAACATAACGCAATCTCACAGGAGTTTGAGACATAACGCATCTGAGCAAAATCATGCATAGGAAAGTGAATTGCAGACTTTAGGGTAAAGTCCTTCAAAGCAAGTATATCAAGTTAAATAAACATAAACATAAACATAAACATATAAAAGTAATCAGTGAAAAGGTAGAATTTTTGTTACACAACAATATTGCTGCTGTGAAATCTCTAATGAAAAGGCTCCAACGATCTCTGATATCACCATCTATACTGCATGACAAACCTGCAATTAATACTGGAAACCGACTAAAGTCATCTTTTTTGATACATTTATGTATAAACTGTGAGATGTTGTAGTATACCAGGTTTGATCTTAGCTGATAGTCAGATGTGCAATGTTTCAAAAGGCTTCCAGAATATAGCTTATGTCAAATCATTTCCAAATGTACTGTGTAATAAAACTTAGATGACTGAGAGTAGTGTTAGGCAAACACATTCCTGTAAACACAATAGGTCCTGCTTTCATTAGGGTTTCTCCCTTTAAGGCACATTTTAGAAAGGCCATTTAGGTGCCCCCTGGGATGTCCAAATCAAAACATTCGAACGTCCGTGGAGGAGGCAACAGAGAAGGTAGACACATGCGAATGTATCAAATGTTTCCACAAACATATAAAGAAAACGGGGACATGTACAATGAGGGCCTAGACACATGCCAATTTTAGAAACGTGCGAAATATGGATGTCACCAGGATCGCAACACAGATGTGTGTGCGACAGCATCGCAGAATGAGTGCGTGTATATGTTACCATATACACGTCCTAGCCTGCCACTTTAGAAACAGATGTGAAATGCTGTGGCAGTATCCAAAGAGGCATTGTTATTCGCCTGCTATCCTCCTATGAAAGGGAAAAACTATTTTGGCAAGAAGGGGGAATGCCCTTGTTATTCTTAGGGGTCTGTT
Organism: Ichthyophis bannanicus; assembly: GCA_033557465.1. Classification (NCBI taxonomy): domain Eukaryota; kingdom Metazoa; phylum Chordata; class Amphibia; order Gymnophiona; family Ichthyophiidae; genus Ichthyophis; species Ichthyophis bannanicus. The sequence goes on along the minus strand of CM066050.1, from coordinate 38,018,445 downwards.
TACTAAGCAACGCTCGTGGCTTCCAGACAAAATCGGAGCTGCGGCCCCATTGAATAAAACGGGGCCATGACTCTGATTTTGCACGGAAGCCGCTAACGCTGCTTAGTAAACAGAGCCCTTAGTGTTGAAATTTGGCCAAAACGAGCATTTTTCAATTTCATATTCGTGCCAAGGGGCAGGTATAGATATAGAAACATGCGGTGCAGTTCTGAAATCAGAGGTGCACATGGATATTTTTATTACTGCTCTGGATATGCCTCTACCATGCCCCCAGGCGACATAGACGTGATTGCCCTGGACACGTGTAAATCTGGTGCTTTATAAAATGGTTCTTGGAGTGTGGATGTGATTGATATGTCTGAATAGGTGTCTTCAGATGTGCAAATCACAAATAGAGCTTCTAAAAAGACTCCCTTATTGTATCTATGACAAAACTCTTAAAAAATAAAGCTCAGGGTAAGTGTACGAAAGGAAACAGCAACTAGCTCTCTTTTGACCTTTCATATGCAAAGTGTCTATTTAAAGAAGAACCTGAGCTCCCTGTCAACTGCCACCTGTCTGCATAGAAGACCACACTTATGTGTAGGGCTCAAGACTGTCCAGCAAGCTCTGATTTAGCACAAGATGTAGATCCAGTCCTGGTGTTTATCCTAGCAAAAGCAGAAACGTTTGAAAATAACGGCATAGAAAACCAGGATTGGAGCTGCCTGTCTAGCAAAACAAGATCCAACTGGTCAGTGCTCCACCTAAATAGCTTCTCATCTCATAAGTGGCAGAGCAATGCTTGAGGTCTATGTTTGTCCTGAAGGCAACCAAGGCTTCCAGCTGCTAAGGGAGCGTTTGAACTCTGTGAAGAACAAATGCTGTTGACATTAAAGGAAAAGAAACTAGTTTCCTGTTCAAACTTTGACAGGTACTGGAAGATATGAGTAACGTGAAATCTTGGTCAGCTCACAAGGCAACCTGTGGTCGGGAGTTTCTCACACTTGTTGTGTAGCGTGTCTTTGAAGCGTTTGCACATGCCTCGACTAGAGACTGTCAGATTCTTATCAAACTGCAGGAGCTCTTATGAAATATACATATCTCTGTAGAGGCTCTAGGAGATCAAAACAATGTTTGATATGACATACTTTACATGCTGTAAATGTGGTAGATGGTCAAAAGATACCTGTAAAGACATCCAGCTTTGGAAGCGTTCTGTAGTTTACAGAGCAAGAGTTGGTTTCTCACATTACATGAAATGTTGCACGGTGAAAAAGGAACCTGCATTTCTCCATTTCTTTGTCTTTGTTTGGCAATGTTCAAGTATTTCCATTGTTCCTATTTTATGCATCAAGGGGTAATTTTATAAGGGAGCTGTGTAAAAATAACCGCTATTTACGAGTGTAAGTCGCTACTTTCAAGGACTTACATGTGTACTTTAGTCAGTTGCTTTTCTGTAAGCACATACATAAGACTAGTAACGCAAACTTTCAGTGTGGGCATGCACAGGGCTGGAGTTGCATGCAAAAGTTATAAAACAGTATAACATGCACGCATTCTTGAAAAATGTAGGCAAGGGCATTTATCCCTGCCCTTGGGCAGACGTAAGTGCTTCCGACTGGCTTGACACACATCTTTATACCACTTACGCCCCTACTTTATAAAGTATAGTACATACTACGTCACTTTATAAAATAGGCCTCGAATATGCACCTACTAATGTATGTTAGATCTATTGGAATTTATAAAATTACCTTCCATGTATGAAAGCACCCTGCACTGATGGCTTTCTAATACCTATAACAGAAGGGGAAGATCACATATTTTACTTTTGTTTTCTTTATAAATAAATTTCGTTTCACAATTTTACATTTGTGTTTTCTGAAACATGGCAGCAGAAAAAGGGGAATAAGTACCAGTAATCTACATAGCAATAAACTGTGAAAAGCTGAAGATAGTTATCTTTTTTTCCAAAGATATTTCCATTCCTCTTACACACTACATGGCTTGGAAATTTTATTCTAATTTTGAAGCCAATAATAAGAATACCTCTGTCTTGTCTAACACTGTGTCCCAACCCAAAGGGAAAAAAACTTGTTGCATAGCTAATGATGTCATAGATCTCTTGATGATGTTATGGAAAGATAAGTCATGATGTCATCAATAGTTTGCTTTAGTGTTTGAAAATGGCATTCAAGGGAAATATTTTATCATTTTCAACTCAAGAACATAGTTGTGCAGAAATATTAAGTTTGAAAGAACAAGAAGTCATATAATTCAGCCCCTGGAAATACAAAAGAAGACATAGGTCAGAGATGCACAGCCCTGATGCTCAAGGACCGCAAGACATCCTGGCTTTCATTTATCTACAATGAGGGTAGCAAATCACCTGGACTGGATGGTATACATCCAAGGGTGTTGAAAGAACTGAAATATGAGATTACAGACTTACTAATAATAATCTGTGAACTATCATTAAAATCATCTGTAATACCTGAAGTTTAGAGAATAGCCAATGTAATGCCAATTTTTAAAAAGGGTTCCAAGGGTGATCCAGGAAACTACAGAATGGTGCATCTGATGCCAGTACCAGGAAAAATCATAGAAACCATTTATAAAGAACAAAATTACTGAACATGTAGATTGTCATGGTTTAATGGGAGAAAGCCATCATGGATTTAGCCAAGGAAGGTCTTGTTTTACTAATGTTATATTTTTTGAAGGTGTGAATAAACAGGTAGACAAAGGTGAGCCATTTGATATAGTGTATCTGGATTTTCAGAAGGCCTTTGACAGGGTCCCTCATGAGAGAATCCTGGTGAAATTAAAAAGTCATGGAATAGGAGGCAGTGTACTACTGTGGATCAGGAACTGGTTAAAAGATATAAAGCAGAGGGTAAGGCTAAATGGCTAATTTTCCCAATAGAGAAAGGTGAATAGTGGAGTACCCCAGGGATCTGTGCTGGGACAGCTGCTTTTTAACATATTCAAATGACCTGGAAATGAGAATAACAAGTGAGGTAATCAAATCTGCAGATGACACAAAATTATTCAAAGTTGTCAAAACCCAAGAGCATTGTGAAAAATTGCAAGAGGACATTGATAAATCAGCAGATGAAATTTACTGTGGACAAGTGCAAAATTATGCACCTAGGAAAGAGCAGTCCAAACTACAGTTACAAGATGCAAGGTTCCATGTTCTGAACCATCACCCAGGAAAAAGATTTAGGCGTCATCATGGATAATACGTGGCAGCCAAGAAGGCAAATAGAATGCTAGGTATCATAAGGAAAGGAATGGCGAATAAAACAAAGGATATTATAACACCTCTGTATTGCTCCATGGTGTGACCGCATCTTGAATATTGTGTGCAATTCTGGTCGCTGTATCTTAAAAAGGATATAGCAGAATTAGAAAAGGTACAAAGAAGAGCTACCAAAATGGTAAAGGAGATGGAAGGATACCCCTATGAGGAGAGACTTAAAAGGTTAGGGCTGTTCAACCTGGAAAAGAGACAGCCAAGGGGAGATATAATAGAGGTCTATAAATTAATGAATGGAGTGAAACGGATAAATGTTGATTGATTGTTTATGCCATCAAAAAGTAGAAAACTAGGGGACATGCAATGAAGTTACCATGTAACCCATTTAAGACTAATAAGAGAAAATATTTTTTTTAACTCAACGTGTAATCAAACTCTGGAATTCGCTACCAGAGGACGTAGTAAATGCTGTTTGTGTAGCTGGATTTAAAGAAGGTTTGAACAAGTTCCTGGAGAAAAGGTCCATAAACCATTATTAAAGAAGACCTGGGAAATCCACTGCTTGCCCCAATACAAGCATTGTGGAACCTGTGTGTCTTTTTGGGAAGCTGCTAGGTACTTGTGACTTGGATTGGCCACTATTGGAAAGAGGATACTGGGCTTGTTGGACTTTGGTGTGGCCCAGTATGGCATCTCTTATGTTCTTAGGATCATTTTATAAAGCATTTCCTGTGGGTAAATAAGGTTGTAAGTTGCAGAAAATGACTGAAAAGATTGCACAGGTATACAGACATATATATAAGTACATATGTTGACGAGAGTAAATGTATTTTATGGTTATGGTTATGGTTTATTATTTGATAGATAGCCTTTTAAGGGGTCTCAGCAGAGCAGTGTACAACAATATCTAAAATAAATATAATAAAATAGAAAAGAACTTCAGTAAAAAATGGAAAGTGAAGAGATATTCAAACCACACGAAATCTAAGAACCAAAGAGGGACATACAAGATAAACAAATCAACCAAATTAAGTAGGCAAGTCATAAGCAGTATTAAACAAATGTGTTTCCAGAAGGGACTTGAAGGAGGGAAATGAAGATGCCAACCGAATTTCAGGGGGGGGGGAGGGAATTCCATAATTCAGGTGCCAGAAAATAAAATGCAGATGAACGAATTGAGGTTAATTTGGCCTGAGTAGGTAATGGCAGGTGTAATCGGTAAGTATGAGTATCCTGGAGAAGATATTGAGTGGAATATGGAATTAATAAATCAGCAAGATAACAGAAGAATCCCAGAATGAAGTGTATGATATACAATTAAAAGAAGTTTAAGCTGTGCATGGAATCTGACAGGGAGACAGTGATTTTGCTGCAGGAGAGGAGTGACAGGCTCATATCTAGACACATGAGAAAGAATGCGTACTGCTGTATTTTGTATAAGTTGTAATCTACGTACCAGAGACTGAGGGAGACCAAGATAAATAACATTACGATAATCCAAACTAGCAATCACCAAAGAGGGAAACAAAGTGGTTAACGAAGAGGAAGAAAGGAAAGGATGAACAGCACGTATACTACGAAGAAAAAAGAAGTATACGTGCTGTTCATCCTTTCCTTTCTTCCTCTTCGTTAACCACTTTGATAGATATTAAATGTGATGGAAGTTGAGCAAAGACAAACCTTTCCAAGAGTTTAGAAACAAAACATGGCTTTAGACAAGGAAGAACTTGTCTTACTAATCTATTATGTTTTTTTTGAAGGAGTGAATAAACAGGTGGACAAAGGTGAGTCGGTTGATGAGGGACCTTGTCAAAGGCTTTCTGAAAGTCCAGATACACAATATCAGAGACTTTTGGCAAAACTAAAGAGTCATGGGATAGGAGGCAGTGTACTATTGTGGATCAGGAACTGGTTAAAAGATAGAAAGCAGAGGGTAGTGCTAAATGGCCAATTTTCCCAATGGAGAAAGGTGAATAGTGGTGTACCCCAGGGATCTGTGCTGGGTCCGCTGCTTTTTGGCATATTCATAAATGACCTGGAAAGTGGAATAATGAGTGAGGTTATCAAATTTGCAGATGACACAAAACTATTTAAAGTTGTTAAAACCCAAGAGGATTGTGAAAAATTGCAAGAGGATCTTGATAAATTGGAACACTGGGCATCAAAATGGCAGATGAAATTTAATGTGGACAAGTGCAAGGTTATGCACCTAGGAAAGAACAACCCAAACTATGATTACACGATGCAAGGTTCCACATTAGGAACCACCACCCAGGAAAAAGATTTAGGCGTCATTGTGGATAACATGTTAAAACCCTCGGCCCAGTGTGCAGCAGCAGCCAAGAGAGCAAATAGAATGCTAGGTATGATAAGGAAAGGAATGGAAAATAAAACAAAAGATATTATAATGCCTCTATATCGTTCCATGGTGAGACCGCACCTTGAATATTGTGTGCAATTCTGGTCGCCGTATCTTAAAAAGGATATAGCGATTTTAGAAAAGGTTCAGAGAAGAGCCACCAAAATGGTAAAGGGGATGGAAGGATACTCCTATGAAGAAAGGCTAAAAAGGTTAGGGCTCTTTAACCTGGAAAAGAGACGGCTGAGGGGAGATATGATAGAAGTCTATAAATTAATGAACGGAGTGGAACGGGTAAACGTAGATCGATTGTTTACATTATCAGAATATAGAAAGACTAGGGGACATGCAATGAAGCTACAGGGTAAACTATTTAAGACTAATAAAAGAAAATATTTTTTCACTCAACGTGTAATCAAACTGGAATTTGTTACCGGAGGATGTAGTAAAGGCTGTTAGTGTAGCTGGGTTTAAAAAAGGTTTGGACAAGTTCCTGGAGGAAATGTCCATAAACCATTATTAAGAAGTGACCGAAGATATCAATGCTTGACCCAGTACAAGCATTGTGGAACTTGTGTCTCTTGGGGAAACTGCTAGGTACATATGACCTAGATTGGCCACTGTTGGAAACAGAATACTGGGCTTGATGGACCTTGGTCTGACCCAGTATGGCATATCTTATGTTCTTATGTTAAAAGACAGAGTGAAGACTGGAAAGTATTGAGAGGGGTCAGAGGGATCAGCAGAAGGATTCTTCAAGATAGGCCAACCATGGCATGTTTCCAGGAGTGAGGAAAACCCCACTAGACAGACTGTTGTTTATCATCAATAATATGAGTGATTGAAGAGGCAAGGATGGGGCAGAGAGACAGGTAGAAGGAATAGGGTCTATAGATGAAGTTGTCTTACGAGATGAGTTAAGCACGGCAAAGTTGACGACAGGTGATGAAAAGTCCTTGGTGATACCAGGATGTTTGTGACATGACGAGCGATAGACAGGATGAGGAGATGCAATATGATCTAAAGAAGAAGACAAAACAGAGTACCAAAGTTCAGCTTGATCATCTACAGGGAGGACAGAAAAGTTAAAAGGGAAAATAGTGTCAGCTGATGGAAAGCGAGCTAGAGTGGAAGAAGACGAATTATGATGAAAGTGAGTGGAACCTAGTGTGTAGCTGGAAGTGATTCAACCAAGGAACGGCAAGTGGAAAAGGCAGATGAGGAGGTAAATACCCCAGGTGAAGTCAACAGAAGATCTAGAGTGTGTCCAGCGGAATGCATAGGTAAAGAGAGTTGTTGGAGGAGAGACAAATCAGAGAGGAAATGAAAAAAGGCAGTATCTCTAGATCTGGGGACATCAAAATGAATATTAAAGTCTCCTAAGATGATTAAATGAGAAAAAATCAAAGAGGCCTCAGAGATGGTATGCAAGAGAGAATCCCAAGGATAAGGGCATTTTTGAAACTATATAGATAAGCAAATGATGTGTTTGTCAGCTACTGGCAAATGCAAGATTTGCTTTGAATATCAGCCCATTAAGTCTTGATAGACTCAAAATATAACATCTTGTTTTAATCTTATTCATTTTGAATTCTACCTTCCCAGGCATGGCTTCCTTTTCTACCTGCTTCCCTTGTCAGTAGTGATCATAGAAAATCTGTATCAATTTTTCTCTATTGTTTAAATTTGCCATTTTACTAGTGGCCGTTCTGATGTGGGAAACACTTAGCACAGCAGATTGTTTGTTTCTTTTTCAAAAGTTCAAAACCTAGAGTATTAGTAAGTATTTCTGCAGCCCATTACTTGCAGCCTAATTTGTCCACTGATCCACTGCCAGACCACCTTCTTAAATGGATCACAGTGTGGCCCTCTGTATACAGATAATGAGATGTCTGAAAATTGTTGACTTGTGCATGGAGCAAATCCAGCCAAGGTTCAAAGGACTAAAAGATCAATTTAATGAACTTTGCCTCTGTTGAAACATCCTAATGGAAAATGATGATCGAAGAAGACCAAGTGTCCCATCCAGTCTAGCCAGATATTTCCATCTATGTTGTCAAGGATATATCCCAGCTGTCAGCCAGCGTGCAAGGACTTTTAAAATATCATAGCTTACGCAGGACAGTTTTTCTCATCTTTCTCCTTTGCATTTACACCCAGCACCTCGCCCATCCCATGTGTAGCCACAAAGCTTTGTGACAATCTAAAGGAGTAATTTGACAAGCTGTTTCTGTGAATAAACCAGCATTTTAGACATAGAAAGGGGCGTTTCTAAAATTGCCCTGGGTATCGGTCTACCTGGACATACATTTCCGCAGGATAAGCATAAGAATTCCCAGGGGCAGAGTTTGGGCAGGCTTAGGTCTTCTGAAGGTTTGTTATAAAATATGACAAGATGCATGTAAAATAAATATAGGCATTTGCACGAGACTGAGAGCAGGTAGACTGCATGCACCAACTTTCCTGGAGGGGAGAGGCAAGACCTGCACCATTTTGGTAGGTCTTCTTTGTTCTTTGGACTTACTCCACTCTTTCTTTATCCTACCAGAGGCAGAGCTTCCAGAAATGGAAGTCTTCTCAAGGTTTCCGGAATCCAAGGCAGCATGGTTTTACTAGAAGCAGGTCTTCAGACAAATCTGATGAATTTCTTTCACTGGTTAACCAGAGAAATGGGCTGAGGGAAAATGCTAGTGTGGTGTACTTGGATTTCAGTAAAGCTTTTGACACTATTTCGCAAAGGCGACTTATAAATTGAACACCCGAGGGATTGACCCTAAAGTGACCATCTGGATTAGGAATTGGTTGAGTGAGAGGCAACAAAGGGTACAGATAAACAGAGCTCACTCTGAGAAGGAGGTTACCGGTGGTGTGCCACAGGGATCTGGCCTGGGTCTGATTCTCCTTAACATTTTTGTTAGTGATATTGCAGAAGAGCTGTTGGGTAAGATTTGCTTCTTTGCAAATTATACTAAAATCTGCAATAAGGTAGATGCCCAGGAAGGTGTAGATAACATGAGGAGGGATCTAACGAAGCTTGAAGAATGGTTGAGAATTTGTCAGATGAGATTTAATACTAAAAAATGTACTTCTGTCAATGAAAGAGGAGCATAACCCATGAATGATTGTTTCTGATGATCTTAAAGTGGCTAAACAGGTAGAAAAGGCAATGGCCAAAGCCAGAAGGATGCTTGGGAGCATAGGGAGAGGAATGGCCAGCAGGGAGGAGGAGGAGGAGGTCATAGTGCCTTTGTATAAGTCTTTCATAAAACCTCATTTGAAATATTCAATTCTAATGATCACACCTTTGAAAGGATATAAACAGGATAGAGACAGTGCAGAGGGCAGCTTCCAAAATGGTCAGTGGCCTTCATCATAATGCATATAGATATAGACTTAAAAATCTCAATATGTATACCTTGGAAGAAAGGCGAGAGTGGGGCGATATGATAGAGATGTTTACTATCTCTGTGGCATAAATGCACAGGAGAAGAGCCTCTTTCAATTGAAAAAAATGCAATGAGGGGGCATAGGATGAAGATGAAAGGGGATAGATGCAGTAGTAATTAGAGAAAATATTTCTTTACGGAAAGAGTGATAGATGCATGAAAAAGTCTCCCAATGATAGAGGCAAGATTGTAGAGATGAGGTAGAGGTGGTAGAGATGAGGACTGTATCTGAATTCAAGAAAGGGGAAAACAAGAGACTGTAAAACTTAGCAGTTGTATGGAAGGGCAGACCATATAGGCTGTATGGTCTATGTTTCTTCTATGTTTAGAACTGGACACAGTATTCTTGTTGAGGCCTCATCAATGGCCTATACCAGGCATGTCCAACAGGAAGATCGCGATCTATCTGTAGATCGCGGAGGAGTCAGAGGTAGATCACCAGCCCCACTTGGCTCCATCTCTCCAGCAGCTTGCCCCGTCGCTAGGAGAGAGCTCGTGCCGGCAGGTCGTCTGCCGAGGACTTGCCACCACTGCTGATTGTTTGCCTGTCTTTTTTCCCTGCCTGCGGGAATCTTGCCTGCGGGTGTATTGGGGGCGCTTGTTGTTTTCATGCCAGTAGTTTGTGGGTACCCCAGGGAGCCGCCGCCCACACCCCGTGACGAGACGCCATAGGCCCAGTGTCATACCTGGTCTCCTGCCTCTCAGAATCACCCATTCCTGCCCCCTCCCCAACACCCCTTAGAAGTGTGTTATATACCGGGTGATATCCATTCGCCCGGGCTTTACCTGAATATACTTACCGTATTAGTTATGTCATGTGCTGGTCATTGGTCGCTTTATATTTCGCTTTCATTAAACGTTTTCGGGCAGACACAACAAAGTGTCAAGAATTTGGTGACTTTGGTGGGCTTTTCCAATTTTGTTCTAACTTGCCTATGCCTTGTCTTCGAATTGGTTCAAATCACTGTGACCTTTGCTTGCCTCTGCAATTTTATTTCGCCTTGCCTTTGCGTTGATTCTACACTGTGTGCCAAATTTATTAAATCACGTGTGGTGGTATTTGATTTTATCTGGTTTGCTGGACAGGTGTTTGAGTTTTTTTGATAATTGTTTGGTGGTATTTGTTTATTGTTGCCAGTATGATGAATTCTTATTTTTACTTTTAGAACTGCATGTGTGGTTTTGGCATCTCCAGTCCTTGTATTGCACATCATCCAGAGGTCTTCAGTTCCTGTTGATCTTTAATACTTTTGGGACAGTGACAGTTTTGGACCAGATTCAGCCAGTGTTTATACTAACTTTGATTGAAGGATAAGGCGGTATACAAAACTGTCTAAATAAATAAATAAAATAAATAACTTAGCAGATTTGGCCTTCTTACATCCAGCCACCCCAGTATAACGAAGATGAGTGTTCCAAAGAAGAGCAAAACCTACCACTTTCATGATGAATGGGAAATGGACTACTTCTTCATCATGGTGAAAGACAAGTGCTGCTGTCTAATTTGTAACGGCCCAGTATCCTTGCTCAAAAAGGGTAATCTGGAATGTCATTATAAGGCTCTGCATAGCAATAAGTTTGATGCTGATTTTCCACCCAAAAGTGAAATTTGTAAACTGAAGCTCAAAGAACTTAAATCGAAATTGGCTACTCAGCAACAGTTGATGGCGAAGCCAAGGTCACATTCGGTCAATGCAACCATAGCATCCTTCAAGGTCAGCAACCTGATCGCAAAGAAATGCAAACCTTTCATTGAAGGGGAATTTGTAAAAGATTGTTTTCTTGAAGCAGCTGACAATCTTTTTAAGGATTTAAAAATAAAAAAGAGATCATAGCTGCTATTCAAGATGTACAATTGTCAAGAAACACCATCGTGCAGCGAATAGAAAAGATGTGTGGAGACACAACTGATCAATTGTTGGAGGATGTTTCAAATTGTGTTGCTTTCTCACTCCAACTGGATGAATCTACAGACATAAGAGACATAGCCCAGTTACTAGTCTTTATCCGGATGGTTTTTGAAGACTTCAGTGTTAAAGAAGAACTACTTGGAATGATTTCTTTAAAAGGGAGAACTACCAGTCAGGAAATATTCAGTTCTTTCCATTCTTTTGTGACAAAGTGTAATCTTCCATTGCATAGACTTGTTTCCATCACTACTGATGGAGCAAGAGCAATGACAGGTAAGGTTAACGGTTTCATAGCCCTCTGCAGACAGCATGACGACTTCCCAGATTTCCTTTCTTACCACTGCATCATTCACCAGCAAGTTTTGGCAAGCAAGAGACTCAATACAAAGACTGTCATGGACATCACTTTCAAAATTGTAAAGTCAATTCGTGGAAGACCACTTCAAAGACGGTTTTTCAATCTTACTCTTCAAGTGTACACTAAATAAATAAATAAATAAATGAAGGGGCAGCAGAAATCATTTTGCACACAGATGTAAGGTGGCTAAGTAGGCACAAATTTCTGCAAAACTTTTGTGATTTGCTGAATGAAATAAGAAGTTTTTTGAAGGAGAGGGGAGATGACCAAGCATAGTTGGAAGATGAGGAGTGGTTATGTGATCTGGCATTTCTCGCTGACTTTACTAGCGAACTAAGTGATATGAACTTTGAACTACAAGGTAAAAGCAAATGCATTGGCGAGATGGTGAGTACAGTTTCATCCTACAAGAGCAAATTTGAGCTAATGATGACTGACCTTGCAAACAACACTTTTGATCATTTTCCTAATTTGCAGGACCATCTGGGACAATATCCAAATTTTGCTTTTCAGAACGAGAAGTATGTGACAGAAATCTGTTCTGTTATCCAGGAATTCGAAAATAGATTCTGTTACTTCCAAAAAATTGGAACAGTTGTGGAGTACTTGTCATACCCATTCAAAGTAGATGTGGACATTAAAGAAACTGCAGCTGCTATCAGTAAAAATTACTCATTGAACAAGCCATCTCTTGAAAATGAAATATTAACCCTTAAAAATGGCATTTTTCTCAAGACCCATGCTGAGCAAGAATTGTTTTGGAAACTAGTGCCTAGAGACAAATTCCCCAACTTGAGAAGATGCAGTGAAGCTGTACACTCCTGTTTAGGTTCAACTTATTTGTGTGAATCTGCGTTTTCCCATCTGAAAATGACAAAGAGTACACAGCGTTCCAACATGACAGATGAACATCTCCAGGATTCCCTGAGACTGGCCCTCACGCAATATTCACCCAACTTCAAAAAGCTGGTGGATGAAATGCAGGCTCAGACGTCTCACTAATGAGCAAGAGCGAAATATTAAAGATTGTGCAAGATCAGCCTGGATCAATACTTGACCTAAATTTAACACAAATTACTCAATAAACGTTAAAGAAAGTTATTAAGACAGTTAAAGAAAGTTATTACTCAATAAAACTTTAAGAAAAAATGTACTTTCCATTTCCCCTCACAGTTCTTACTGGATCTTCGTCTCTCTGTTTTGTTTTTGCTTAATTTGCTAAACAGCTGATCACATCCAAGTAAATGACAGAAGGTTCATTAAAAATGGGGGAGGGGGAATCCTCCAACTTTATTGGGTTAAAATTTAATTTGAAACTAATTTGAAACTTAATTTTCATGGTGGTAGATCACCGGCAGTTTTGGCCGGAAAAAGTAGATCACGACCTGTTCGAAGTTGGACATGCCTGGCCTATACAATAGCTTAATCACTTCCTGTTTTTTCTACTAATTGAGCTTCTTCCTGTGCACCCAGTATGCTTTTGACTCTGTTCACCTTGTGGAATGGTTTTGCTAATTGCAATCATTAGATAGAATCACCTTGGGATATTTTTTCTTTTCTGTGGATATCAGTATCTCATTGTCCATCATTTACTGCTCCCCTGGATTTCTACATGACTGTATTGCTTGCTATTGAAACTCAGTTGACTACCCCTCAAAGTTTCATGGACTGCTTCCCATGCTGTAAATTACCTTGAGTTTGTTTGTTCACCCAGGTGACATACAAAATTAACTACTATAAATGGATAAAATAAAATACTCCCCTCAGGCGTGTGCACTCTGTCCCAAACAGACAAACCTTTCCTCCCTTTTTGAAAACAACACCCTGAGTTTTTAAGTTTGCCATCAATGGTCAGGCTAATGGTTGGGGTTCTGGAATCAGCAGAACATTAGGGTACCCGGATCAGCCAGTCAGCAGTCACGCGAGACCTGATAACAGGGAAAATTAGGATGCTGTATGTTGGAAGGTGTCAATACATGGAGCTTTCAGAAAGATGAAAGGATGGCAAATTCTGAAAGTGTGTACTGCAAAGCCACTTATTCTCCAGCATCGATGAGTGCTCCAGCCCAAGCAACAGCCAAACAGCTCCTTAAACAAAAATTACTTCCAAAACAATCCAGTCAAAAGCAGGCTCATTTTGGATAATTATTGATTTAACTGTCCATTAAATTCAAAGCCCCCTGCATACTGCTCTTTCCATTAAAAGTTGAAGCATATTGATTTCACGCTTCCCACCCGAATGTATTAGCATATCATAAAGGCTGTGTGCTGTCGCTTTGTAGAGCTGAATGTGAAGAGATCAAACCTAACCACATGAAATGCAGAAACCTGATTAACATTGAAGTCTGTCCACCTTAACCAGATCACTAAACAGGACTCCACTAATAAGTACTGTTTACGTTGCACTGTGTTCAGGAAGCACAGTACAGCTCCAGTGTTTTCGGTAAGCCAGAACTAATCCATCCCATCATAATTAAAAAGCACATTGTTATAGTTCTTAATAAAGGATTTGGCAAAGTCAATACTGTAGCATGTAGGAGGTCCTCTTCCATAGGAAGACCACTTGCTTGTGTAGGAAGTACATAGGGGCATGTTTATTAAGGGCGCACTGGTAGCACATTCTGAGCCACAAAACAAGTGTCGACTTTAAGGGGTATGTCCATCCGTCCCCCCTGCTGCATCGTAATAACCACCCCGCAGGCACACTTACTGACACCCCTTGAGGTGTTATGTGCACCCACACCAATGGTAACATTTACGGTTAGTAGGCACCCCTAATGCCCACGCTAACTGTGATGCACCAAACCCACCCAGTCCCTGATCAATCAACTCAGGATTTTAGCACAGGGCCCTGGCTGTTAGCGCACCAGCTTATGGCATGGCAAAGCCTGTGCTAGTGGGTAGCACACATTAATGAACATGCCCCATAGTCACAGGAAACCCCCTACCTGCTTTGTGCTTTCATTTTCCCCATTATTGCTTACTAGAGGGTTTCATTGATCTTGCAGGTTTCCATTAGTGGTTCAAGCTGCGTTACATTCAAGTACCGAAGGTATTTCCCTGTCCTCAGAGGGCTTTCAGTCTAAGTTTGTACCTGAGACAATGGAGGGTTAAGTGACTTGCCCAAGATCACAAGGAGCATCACTGGGATTTCAGTGCTGGCTTTCAGCCCTTTTTTAACCATTAGGCAATTCCTCCGAGGTACTATATGTGCCAAGATTCAACAAGGCTGAGTCCTCCACTGATCTCACCGTCCAAGGTTGGGAAGGAAAGATGGGGACTGTGAAATATGTTTCATCCGATAACTTTATTTTCCCTAATTTTTCTCAGTCTTGGTAGCCAAACTTGTATAATCAACCCGAGAAAGAGCTTGCTTAAAAACCTTAACAGAGAGTCTTCTTAATTCTGCCTATCCAGTTGCTTTCAGACATGTCCTGAAAGAAAGAACATTTTTTGGCCATGTGTTCTGAACTTTTGCATTTGGGTGCCTCTGTTTCCCTCAGATACTCATTTAAGTGTCACTTCGTATATAAACTATATCTATTATTGACTTGGGGAGTTTATATTTTGGAATTATTATCGTGCCTAGTGTTTATTCCAGTTCATGAATTTCTATTTTTAATTTCATTCTGTTAATCTTGCTGCCTGAGATGCACTTTTCATTATGATTTGAGGAGAACAGTTTTCATACTTCCTGTGGTACCTGCAGGCAGATTTTCAAAGGGAAATTCCCACTGGGGCCCCTAGTATGTAAGCTGTAATATCCATCTTCCATGCTTACTCATATAGCAAGTATCAGAAAGAATAATACAGTCTTTCTTTTTTTTTTTTAGCAAATACATTCCCATGTCATATCCCATGATGTCTTTTTTAGCTATTCCTTCTGGTAAAGCTTGTCTTCTGTCATAACACTAATTTGTGTTGCATTGCTAGGCTCTGTTTACACAGTTCATATATGCTGCCCTTTTCAGAAAACGATATCGGCATCTTAACAGATAAACAGTCGTTACTCCGATTAGGGCGGGCAGCCTGGAGAATCATGGGAATTTCCTCCATTTTGTGTGCTAGAATTCTGAAAGTCCCCTAGCTCAGTCTCACCTGCCTGCTGGTCTAGAGCCTTCCGAAGACATCATTCTTGAGGATTCAAAGACTCTTATTCTTGATTCTGTTTCAGCAGGCAGTAATGTGCATATTTTCTAGTTCTGCTACTTGTTCAATAAAACTGTGAAAGTTAAGAAGTAAGTTTGCATGATAAGAACATAAGAGGTGCCACAATGGGTCAGACCAAACATCCATCAAGCACTGTATCCTGCTTCGAACAGGGACCAATGCTGTTTACCTGCATACAATAGCCAAAGCATCAGAAAAGTAAACTGGAATAGACTCAGGAATAATCTAAGGAAATATTTGTTCTCTGTTGTCTTATGATTCTGTGTTTCCACCAAAGTTCATCTTTAGGGATGTATATGGGCAAACTGTCAGAAAGAATTTCTCGTTTCCCATCAAGGAGAGAAAAAGATATTTTCCACGTGCTTGAGAACCAGATTAAATGTTAGTATTTCTCTGCAGTGTGGATGGATTGTAGACATACTCGGGGCTGGCCCTACCACTAGGCAAATGAGGCAGTCACCTAGGACAGCAGCTTCTGCAGGGCAGCAAAGAGCAAGGCACTGAAAGCTAAACAATAAATTCTGACTGCTAAGGAATCATAAGGCTTAAGGTTTGCCTAGGGCTCTACACCTTGAACCAGCTCTGGGGTCGGCCCTAAACATACCCCCAGTGTCCGAAAAAGAACAGATATGCAGTTTGAAATAACATCAAGCCTGTGCATCAGTCTGATGCACAACCTATGTCTACGTCACCTGGTAGACAGACAGTGCTGGAGAGGGCATGCCATACATCTGTCGTCTCCGTCCTCAGACTCCACTCCGACAACGGGGTCTCCAGCAAAACCAACAGAATGCTAAATACATAAATAAGCACTGATTCCCTATTACACATCTTTGGTGACCCTTCCCAGATAGGAAAACACTATTGCAACACTGGCAATCTGTCTCCCTTCCGACAACATGGCTGCAATGCCAATGACATCATTTCTCTTCAGCCCGCAGAATTAACAACCTAAAGAAGCATCATCCGAGCGCACAGGCTTCCTACGTCTAAAGCAGGAATCGTTAACCCTCGTTTGCCACATTCTGCTCATCACACATCTCTGACTGTTCTATGTTCTGCAATGTCAACATCACAGCACCACCAAAGTCCATGCACTTATTGTGCCAATTTCTCAACGCACGACATCAGTACAGCCGGTCAACAAAGCTAGAAAATGTTCGCAGCGGTGACATTGTAGGGCAGGCTCCACCCTGAAGGCAAGTTTTCATATGCGTGGCCAGGCAAATAGAAGGATCTCTTAAGGAGATGCTATGGTGTTTCTGCCAACGTAGTTTAAGAGTCATCCTCCTTCTGTACACCATTAACTTAGTTTTTCATGTTGTGATGAAAAGCCCTTTCTTTTCCTGACTTGATATTTCTTCCCGCTTCTTTTGGGCTTCCAGCTCAATAGGAATCAGGGTTGGGATCTGGCATCATGAACGTTCATTTCCAGTAGCAAAGGACGTACTTTCCCCTATTTTATATCCTCTTCCAACAGGCTTTAGTCCAGCGGTTGCAGTGATGTTCCTCAGCCAGAAACACCGTGCGCCAGGGCTCCCTTTAGACCCCTCCAATCTTGGGTCCTAAATCTGGCCACCACGTGTCACCATTACATGATGACTTTGACCTCCCCCCTTCCCCAGGAACTGTGAATGCAGCAACCTCGGCATCCCAGTCTCGACTGGCCCACAGAACAGACAACCCACGGCAGCGTACAGCGTTGCCACAGAGCCACGAGGCCAGCCCAAAATAACATGTTAATATTTCTGGCTTCTCTTCCCCTTTTGCAATTTCCTGGCTATGCATTTCTTACAATGTTATGAGATACTCTTTATAACTTGACTCCAAATGTAAACTTCTTTATATATCTTCCTGTAAGTGGCTGGTGAATCACACCAGGGCTCTTTATGGAACACTTGGCAGCGGCCAAAAAAGCAAACAGAATCTTAGCAATCATTAGGAAGGGAATAGAGAATAAAGTAAAGCCTATCAAAATGCCCCTATATCGGTCCATGGTGGGACCGCACCTTGAGTGCACTTCCGGTCTCCACCGCTCAGAAAAGATATAGCGGCATTGGAAAAGGTACAGAAGAAGGTGACTAAAATGATAAAGGGGATGAAAAGATACCCTATGAGGAAAGGCTTAAAAGGTTAGGACTCTTCAACCTGAAGAAGAGACGGGGGAGGGGGGGGGAGATATGATAGAGGTCTACAAACTCCTGAGTGGAGTGGAGTAGGTAAATATGAATTGATTGCTTACTCTTTGAAAGTCATGAAGTTACAAAGTAGTTTTAAATATTTTTTTCTCTTAGCAAATAATTAAGCTTTGGAACTCATTGCCGGATAGATCGGATGCTTACACAATAAGCAACATAAAGTGCAATTCAATATCCTAAATGAACTAACACTATAGGCTTTAATCATATCTTAGATACTGACTTTTACACTATTATATGCGCTAATTTTTAGCCGGTTCTTAATACATATGGTTGCACTTTTAGTTTTCAGGATTGCAGCATAAAATCAGGGGGGATCCTAAATGTTGGTTTTTACTTATTCTCATGTTTGTAACCGGGCAAGGCGGACATGTAGCTCGCGCCCCGCCACCCTCACCCCCCCCCCCCAACAATCATCCCCCATGAAATGACAACAACCAGAGACAAAATGGCATTACAACTGGTCGCAGCTTTATTAATATACCATTATAGACAATAAACAACCATAACTTCTTAACCCAGGTTCCGGCAGCGGGAGGAACCCTCACCAGCCATGTTATTAGCAAGGTGAGTTTGCTCCCGCCTCCGCCGGGCACCATCCACCGGCAATTCCAAACCCCCCTACTCCGGCTTCGCCATATTACTAGCAAAAGCCCCGGGGGTCCACCGGGTTGGGGGTACCCCACCCCCGCCCTGCGCATTGCCAAGCCTCCAGACCCCGGACACCTCCGGGATCCCGCCCACCCCCACCAGCTGCAACCCCCCATTCGCTAACCGCCCCCTGCCAGAAACCCCACCACAGGGAGGGAGGGCGGGAACTCCGATCCTCCTGGCTAACCCCCGAGGACTGAAGTCTCGTGGCACGCGCCCTCTCCCCTCTCCCCCCCCCAGACCTTTTAACCCTATACAATTGGCTCCTGCACCAACTACTCCTTGCGGGAGCCAATCACTTTAAACAATGCCACTTCCCGCGCCTCCCCAACCGCCGGACTCGCCGCCGATGACGGGGCACGCACACGCCGCCCACCCGGTTATCGGCGGCCTGCGCATATGCGGCCCCGCGGCCTTATCGTTAGTTTTTCATTTTTACTTATGTATTTATTGTTATACATATTGTCATGAGGTAGACAGCACAGACCCTGAAATATTAAGAAATAAAAAGAAAGAAGAGCTTACCTTGCAGCCACATGTGCAGTTGCAGCATTCACAATACAGAGAGGCAGGGAAAAGGAAAACAAGCTTTCCACATGGTTTTAGTGACGCAGTAAGAATTGAGGGTTCCAATCAGGCTCACCCAGACCCAGACTCACGTTCTACGTTAGATGAGTAGAGAGATAAAAACAGGTGGAAAATCCCACAGAGTCAGAAGAGGAAGGGGAAGGAGAAAGGAGAAGGGAAGCTGGAGCCTGGATTAGGGCTGGAGCAGGAGTTTGACTGTGAGGAGGAAAGCAGAGACCAAAGGAAGTCTGACTGCAGTTCCAGGCAGGCTTGGAGAGAAGGTGAGACCAGAACTCCCAAGCAGTTACAGAAAGACACGTTGCCTTGGAGAACCAGGGCTGAAGAAAGGCAGGCTGATAAACCCAGGAGAGCTAAGAAAGACAGTAGCAAAGTCTTCCCAGCCAGAGGGGTCCTCATACCGAGGCAAACAGCCCAGCCAACAGAAGGCAGAGGTCACGTCCAGGGAAGCTCACTGAAGGCAGGAAGTGAGTTTCCTTCAGCCGAGCACAGTAACCGGTGTTCCCAAAGAAGAGCAGGCTGCAGGGCAGAGAGAAAGCCTTGGCTAGAAGCGGAAGAGTTTGAAACCATCTTCTCCACAGGAAGAGATAAGTACCCTGTCTTTGGTGAAGGGAGAGAAGGGGGTCTCCGTGGGAAAAGCCAGACTTATAACAGGCTAGTGAACTCTTATTGGCCTAAGCCGTGGGAAGAAATCCCCAGCACAGCTCCTGCTATCTGGGACACCCAAAAGCAGCTCCAACTTGCAGCAACTGAGGTTTCCCCAGGGCAAGGCTCGGAGAGCAGCTTCACAGGGGCTCAGTGTCCATACACAGGACCAGGTCCTGGCCCTATGCAGTGGGAGAGCTATAGCACAGAAAACATCCCTGAGCCCATGGAATGTGCTTTATGTGTGGCTGATAACATAGAGTCTCTCTGTTAAGAAAAGGAGCAAGAAAGAAAGTGTATTTCTGCACATTGGAAATGTGATGGACTATTATTTGCTGGAAAGAAGCATAATTATTATTTGTTAAGCATCCTCTACACCGGTGAAGCAACCGTTCTTTTATGTTGTCCTTATTCTATGACATCCTCAAGGGAAAGGGAATAAAACCCAACCTTAATTTCACTCTGGTCACGACTGCCGTGTCCTTATTTCCACAACTCAAGGCTATACCCGGGTCTAGGCAACCGCCTACGACCGGCATAGTCTCACAACATTCAGCATATCTTAGAGTGCCATACATTGATGGACCCACTTGGTCTAAAGTTTTCCTGACTTCCAGTTGTTTATGCATCCGTTCTTTCACTATTCAATTTCTGAGAGTTAATTTATGGTAGGCATTCTGTGAAATAATAGATATTATACACAGTGGGGGGTTCTTCTGGGCAACGGGCTGCCCCCCATGGAAATGGCCAAAAGCAGTGCCAAACTCGGGCAATAGCACAGCGGCAGCCAGACAGGCCACAGGCCGATGACAGGGCTCAGGTGAACCTCCTTCCACTCTGGAACAAGTTCCCTTACTTATAATTATAGGTTCATTATTTATTGTATTAGTTTCATATGGTTTCTTATATAATTTATTTATATTTATATACATTTTTCCCAAGTAGCTTTTATTTTTGTTTGTCTGTTTTGACTTTGCAGTATAAGGTTTATTTTTTGCACATTGTTATGTTTTTATTATTTAATCAACATTGATTTTATTATTTTTGTAATGTATTTATACTTTTATTTTACTGTATTATTTTATTGTTTTCATGCAGTCTGTAGCCACTGACGAAGGCCACACTGAAATACGGCCGTGTCGGGCTTTGTTTCCCAGGTTTGACCTCCGTGTCTACAATAAAGTTTTTCTCACTCTGGACCTGTTTTGTACTGCTTTTGCAAATGGTTGTGCTCTTCTTTGTTTGGACTGCATGCATTTGTACTGCTGATTTCCCTTAGAAAATTAGCAACTACATTTCCATGCATGCAATGAGGCAAAACCAGAATTAGATCAACCTGTTGTTGACTTGAGGTGAGGCGGCAATGCCAGCAGATTAAGCAGACAAGAAATCCAGCAGCCTTCACGTTCACATTATACGACCGCCAAAGCAGCATGAAAAGGAGAGAGAAACAAAAGGATCCACAGCAAGATACAAGAGAGATGCAGAAAGCTGTTTGGCTTTTGTTGGAGTGGGAATGGGGGAGTGGTTTACAGAAAAAGCTAAACCACATTTAAAATCTGGATATCTGGAATGATCTAAAACAGGAAGCCATTTAAAAATAGGAAACTATTTTCCTATCATCCGTAAATGCTTCTTCCAGTTTTATACCAGCTTCCTGTTCAGGCCTAAATCTTGAACTGTGCTCTGTGGTTGGTGTACTCGCACTCCCCAAATCTATTTGCCTAAGATCTATGCAGCAAAATGCCTTACACCAACTGCAAATTCCATCCACATCAGGACACTAGTTAATATGGCCCGAATGACCACTTTATTTAATGGACCATGGCAGGAGCAGCTCTGAGGATCCTTAATCCCTTCTGCAAGAAAGCAAAGAGTACAGAGAGAGACTTGTACAACTAGCCAGATTACGCAGGAAAGACACCGGCAGGAAGGCAGGATGGCAATGGCGCACCCCACATCTTCCATTGATCTTTTCTCTTTCTTGAAAGTAAGGCAAATATAGCACAATGAAGCTCACCAAAGAGCAGCCATTTGGAAGCAGAGTGATGGAAAATTGTCAGTGCATTGGCAATGGTGACCTTTAGAGGTACCATTTTTTTGTCTACAAAAGCATATTCTCAACATGAAACGCTGCCAAACAGATAGACATTGTGGGGGTGGTCGTTTGTTTATCACGTTTCAAAATATGCACAGAAGTGCAGTCTATTTTTCCATCCAGGTTTGCAGTTTCTTACTTTGTGGTGTGTTCGTATTGTCGAAAACATTTTGCAAGTTTACCAGCCCCAGTAACAACTATATGTGTGTGGGGGCCAAAAACAAGAAGTTCATTCCTAGATTAAAATAGCTGCCTTTTTTAGCAGTGTACAAATGCACAAAACATACTTCCTGTGGATATATTATTTGAATAAGAACTTGAAATATTTGTGAGGAGAGAGGTCCTTTCATTGGATTTATCTTAGTCTTATGGTGGGCCCTGCAGTTTCCACTTGCTCCTTTTTAGGGCTTCTAGATCGATAAAACTGGCCTCTATTGAGTTACGGCCCTGAGGCTTTGTCCGCAACTACAGAAGGATTTTACAAGACTATCCTCAGTCATGGGCCACAAACGGTAGCACTTCTGGAGATGGAATGGAGGCATCCTCATTCTGACCGTTAGAGGGCCTATACAATACATTTTAGCATGCACGTTAAAGCCCTCCTGTGCACATTAAAAACTGAGCTATCCAGAAAGGCCTTACCTTGCCTGTTGATGAGGGGCTTAAAAGACATTAGCACAAGCATGCAAATAAAGGAATATCACATAGAAATAAGGTTTATCAAGCTCATTCTAAATATTGTTGTGTGCTCAGCTGGTGTTAATTTACTAAAGCGAGTCTGTTATTTGCTTTTTCATTGGATTTTTTTTCCAACTTTCATACAAAGGAGCAGGTTTATGAAAGCTCCTGCCACTAATGCATGTGTGGTTCATGTTACCAGCATGGGGGGGGGGGGGTCCCATGCTAACTTCAGGAGGTATGTATGTCCACCCCCGTACAATTAATGCATTGCAAAGATGCAGAACAATGCAAACCAGCATCCGTGTGCACTTAGTGCCGCTCATCGAGAGGGCATTAAGGATACCCCACACTAAGGGCAGCAAGCGCAGTTAATATGAGCTACTAATTCCGGCGCACTGGCCACACCTCTGTTCTGCCCCTGACCCGCCCAGTCCCTGTTGCATCACACGGTACTTGGTTAGCATGAGATTTTTAATGAGGGGATCAATGCTAAATTTTAGCGCGGCACTCAGTGTGCCAAAACCCATACCACTAGGTAGAGCACTTTAATAAGCATGCCCCAAAGGCAACTCAAAGAGACGTAAAACAGGTACATGAAAAAATCCTCTGATGTATAAACATGTAAAACACAAAAATCATACATCATACAGTTCTATAAAAGTGAACAAACTGATATGTTAAAAATGCAGGAATGAATACATAGTGAGTCAATTAGAAAAAAAATCAAACATTTTAAAACGGACAGAAGTACCAAAATATATGAGAGTATAGCACATTAGCATGAAGCACCCATTTAAAATCACACTGAATTAAAGGTAAATATAATCAATTTCCTAATGCTAATTTAAAAACCAAGAAGTTGATATTCAAAATGATTTCTGCAGTTAGCTTTGAAGTTCATCACAATTTTTTTTTTTAAATTGAGGAAGAACACAAACATTCTCTGGACCTCTTGATGTCTGGCCAAATGTTATCTGATTTAGAAGGCATACCAGGGGCAAGGATTAAAGATGACCAGATAAACAGCCGTCTCTGTTTATCTTTATCCGTTTAAGTAGGGCCACATAAATAGCTGTCCTAACTTAAATACAGGGACATGGAGACTGTATCTGCTGTCAGCTGGCCTTCTGATATGCCATATCAATTTAAAGTGATAGAGCTACAAGCTAATCCAGTGCTGGCCACATAAGGCCTTTTTTAACAAAACATCTTGCCTTGGGGAGTACATAACCTATAAGTCACCATAATGGTATGAGGTTTAAATTCAGCAAACCATAGGTAGGCCAAAAGGTTACATGAAAAGGGGAGAAATTCCACCTCTCTTCAAATAACTTTATGTATATACGTAAGTGACTGCACACACAGCAGATATAGCTTATATGGCTAACTCCTGCGCAACTCTCTCCAAATGGGTGAGTTCTGCGCATCCCATGACAGTCGTGAACCTCACTTCTAAGCCAGTGTATGTAGAGTGTGATCTCAGTCTCTCAAATTTACTGCTCATGCTCGGCGTAGTACTTGCATCTAAGACTTCTGTGCATGTATATTCAGCCCGTTCACTTTTATATATAAATCAGCTAAATATTCATATAACTTTACACTTATTTGTATAAAGGTACACATTCATTTAGCTAAATATCTGCTTTAGAGTTTCTTCTAACATTGCACACAGTGCACAGTGCACACAGCACACTGAGCAAGAATGCACTGATAAAGTGATAGGCAGCCCTTTCATGAATTTGTTTTTTAACTTTTTCTCTCTCTAAAGTCTGAGAAGAAAGGAGTTTCTCAACCAACGTTCTCTTTAAGTTGCATGGGAATCTTCCGCCTATGGTCCTGTTGATGGGACTGGTGCCTCAACTGTGTTTTTAGTAGAGGGGAGCAGGCAGAATCTGAAGGGCTCACAAGGGACCTACCTGCCGTTGCAGTTGAAAACACATATTGAAGCACCACCCACACCGGTAGGAACATGGGCGGAGGACTCCCACACAGTTCAGAAGGATTATTCTCACCATATGTCGTCACTCTCCGAACACTCTCATACAAGTCACTGAGTGCAAATTATTAGCTTCTGTTTTAGCTCAATGACAAGGTAGGATTGCCCGTTGGAAATCCGCTTGCAAAGGATTGGTTGTGCTTCCTTCCCCATCCCCTACTGGCTCCAGGCTGAGTTGAAATATAAACATGATGTGCTTCTACTGCCCCATAAAGATATTTTTATATAAGTATCAATTTAACAATTACATTCCAAAACTTTTATCTTGAAATGGAAATAAGGGTAGAAACAGATTACTAACACCAATATTATCTTTAAAGGGAAAAGAAAACCAAAGTTGCCCAATCTAAAACCATAAATAAAGAAATATTAGAAAAATAAGAAGAAAACTAAAGAAGAAGGAGAGGAGGTGAAAAGAGAAAAAGTAGGAGAAAGAAAAAATGGGTAGAAAGAAAAATTAACACAGGTAACATTCCAAGCTAGAGATCCAATTTGGGCGAGAAGATTCAAGCTGTTTCAAATTAAGAAGCCTCACTAGAGAGGGCCTCCCTTGCAGTCACAACACTCTTTAAATAATTGGCACCAGAAAAAGAGAACAGTTACCCTGAAATTTTACATGACATTTACATGGAAAATGTAGGAAAAACATTTCAGTAGGGCCATTACTTGAGAGCACAAATCTAAAATGGCTTGCACCCAACCTGAGAGCCCTGCAAAAATCAGGCGAAAAAATAATTTTAATATCCATTTCCTATCCAGCTCTAGGACAAAAGTCACTATTAATGTAGCATAGTCTGAAATAACAGGCTGAGCGTTCTCCAAGAAGATGGTTGTCTAAACTATTAACAGGAACATCTTGTTTTTTCTCTCTATTACCCTCTGATCTTCTAGACTCAATATAAAAAACTCTGGACAAAGGTAGTAGAGACTTAAGGAACTTCCGTAAAGTATTTCTTAGCCATATTCATTGTGCTTATCAAGGGAGTATTGGGAAAATTTAAAAAGCACAGATTTGTACCAACAGGCTTCCTTCTCCCTAACCAGCCCTGTATTACAGGCTTTCAGATCTTCCATCTGCTGCTCAATTTCACCCAACCATTGGTCATGACACCCCAAAATCACCTCCTGAGCCTTAACCTGGGCCTCAAGCAAACTTGAAGACTCTATTACTATGCCCAATCTAGAAACAATGAAGTCTCCATATTAATGATGGCTGTAATGACTTCAGACAAAGTCACATTACTCCTTCCAGTCCAGCAAACCTTGACTCCTCAAGCCATTTTGTACAATGGATCTTTCTGCAGCTTCAACACATTATCCAACTTCCAACTCACCATCAATGGAGCAAGGTGCATTGTTCTCACCCACAATGACTGGGAGGGAGGAAGACATCAATGACATGGCTTTCTGCCTCTGACATCTAACTGGTAAGTGGCATAACTGCAACTTCACCAGCATCTGCTCTACCTCTGGGTCTCGGGGCAGTCTCACGGCCCTCCAGGCTGAACCAGAACTCAGCATTCCCTCCAGGCAAAGCCTCTCTACCACACTATATTCTCTGGCTGCAGAATTTACAAAAGAGTCCAAGGTAAGTTGATTCAGTGAATCAGGAGCAACAGCTCCAGTTGATCGGAAAGACTGCTTCCTCTTGCACTTACCTCAGTGCCTTCGAATTAGGGGCACAAGCACCATTGAACAACCAGCCACAGCTCTCAAAATTCACTTGCCTGCCACCTTCTTGTTCCGCCTCCCTTTCTCCATAAATTGTAATGATCCAGAGACTTGAATAGCAAATGAAACAGAACAGATATTTCATCTGAAAATGAAATGAAATGAAACCACCTTTTTGCTGCATTTTTTCATTTCATTTTCAAATGAATGCATATCCCTTCTGCTTAAACTCCATCTAGGATGCAAAAGTACTGGCCAGCACAGGGGTAACATTGGGGAGGTCACCTCAAGCTTTCAGGCACTGTGGCAAGTAGAGTTGCTTGGTCATTACAGGTTGATTGTCTAGGGCTGGAAGTGAGGTTTTCAAGAAGTAGAAATTGGGGCAAAATTATATTCTATTTATATTAAAAAAGAGTTATGGACAACTATTCTGTCGAATTAAAAAAGAAGTCTAAACTGTTATTTCACTTTAAAAGTAAAAAGATTAACAGATGCATGCTGACCAAAAGCTTACCACTTGCTTGACATTTACTGGCCCATGAGAAATGACTTTGGGATTCAATCCAGTTCCTTCCAAGAGAGTCAGTGTCCACATCACAGAAACCACCATCGCATTGCAGATGGCACTGATTAGAACTTCAGTTGACAATCTCAACGGAGTGCCTAGCAATTAAATGTAATTATAAAAATCTATCCTTTCAACCCCACATGTAATCCTTACAGAAACTAAAATGAAGGGCAATGCTGGAAGAAGCTTGCGCTGCCACAGTCTACTGGTGTTGTGTCCATTCTGTGGAAAAATAGAAGGAAAGATACTTGAGTATCTGCTCTTCTCCAGTCCACTGCCATCTCCAAAGATCTATTGACTGGTCCATTAGTAGATTGACCTCAACCTGTCCGGGCTCCCTTAGTATCCTCACCCCTTCCCCACCCCCACTCCCATTGTGTACCACTCCTTTGGATTTCTGTAGTTCAACCATGACTCTGCCCTATTTTGCATTGAATTAACTGCCAAACATGTAATCACTGCTCAAAAATTCTTAAATCACTTCTCATTCTGTCTGCTTCCACACGGTTGTCCACTTTGTTTCAGATCTGTATGTCACACACAAAATGCAGACTTTACCTTCTAGCACTTCTGCAGTATCATTCACAAAAGCAGTGAACAGACTGATTCTGAGGAACTTCACTAACCAGGTTTCTCACCTCAGTGAATTCCATTTACAACCATTGTCTATTGCCTGTCACTCAACCGATTTCCAATTCAGTCCACTACTTTGAGACCCATCCTCAGATTGCTCAGTTTGCTAATGATCCTTTTATGTGGGACAGTATCAAACGTTTTTCAGAAATCAGGTAACCCACATCCGGAACTATTTATTTATTTTATTTATTTAAAAGTATTTCTAAACCGTCTTATCCTAAAAATCAAGGCGGTGTCACAACAAAACAATCAGGCGAAGTGCTGGGGGGGGGTCATGCAGTGTGGGGGGAGTAGAGTGCGGGGGGGGGATCATGCAGGAGGAATAGTGTGAGGGGGCAGTGGTGTGAAGTGTGTGTGAGGAGGGGGATTCTAGAATAGGGTGAGCTATGTACAGTGTGCGCTATAATACAGCATGTTCTATAATACAAGGTACTGTCCAGATAGGGCTTGAGCTAGATCCTGTGCCGATATACAATCTCTTGTCGGTGTCTTATAATCTCTCGTCGGGGTCTTTGTTGATCAGGCTTTGTTTGATTACGTGATGTGTCCATAATGTTCTATGAACAAAGTTGTCTTCAGCTGTTTGCGGAAGTCTTTGAGGTCCGTTGTCGATCTCAGATCATCTGGGAGGGAGTTCCAGATGGTTGGGGCTGCCAGGGAGAGGGCTCTCTCTGTGGTGTCCTTTCGTGTTTTTCTGAAGTCTTTTGGTGTATTGACTCTGTTGGAGGTTCCTCTTCTTCTCGGGCGGGTGCTGGTGTCTGGATGAATGAGGGTGTGCAGGCTGTTTGCTGAAATGTGGTGCGGAATGGGGTGGTCCAGTGGAGCCATGGTCCAACCAATCATATTGCCCAAAACAGCATCAGCAATTAGACAGCTTGCTTGGCCCTTCCAACTAAAATGATGTTCTGCTTCCCCTGTCTGGAACATGTCTCTGATCTAAGGGCCTGATTTTCATTTAGGCAGGCTATGCACTGTGTTGGCACATAACCTGCTGACCCCTTAACCTGGATTTTTGCTTCCACTGCGATGGAAGTGAAAATCCGGGTTGGCCGGACATGTCGGTAGCTGCCAAGGCTAAGCAGGTATCAGCAATTTTTGATGCTACCCGGTTAACCTCAGCGCCTCAAAGATAGGAGAGGAAAACCCTTGTCTATCTTTAAGGCGCCAAGGGCTAATTGGGTAGCATCGAAAATTGCTGCTACCTGCTTAGCTTTTTCCTCCACTCCAACATGCCCCGATGCTAACTGCATAGTATAGGGGTGCATAAGGGACAAACCAGGAATTTTTGAAGGCACTACCCATATAGGTGCCTTCGAAAATTCCCTGTTAAAATATTTACATAAATAACTAGGGCAGTTACCCATGTAAATGCCTTTGAAAATCAGGCCCTAAATCTCTACCCTAATGAAGGAATGAAGATTTCTTTGAAATGATGTGCCTCTAGTAAAACTATACGATTGTAGATAACACTGGTCAACACATTTTCACAAAAGTCATGTTACTGAAATAAAAAGTCATTTCTTATCACTTTTTATATGCCAAACACGAATACGACAGTGAAATTGCAAAGTTGGCTCTAGTTTTTTTGTAATCTACAAGAATTAATGTTTACATCACGAAATGCATGTCAATAGTAAATATAATAGACCTTCAGTTAATAACTGTAAAAAAACAAGTCATAGACTACTTCTTAGATTTTCTCGCCTGTCTCTTGTACAGCTGTTCGGGAGCTTCTCTGGGGAGTGTCCAGCAGTAGTCAGCCAGCATTGTAGTGGACCATTTTCCCTGGTATCTTTGCTCCATCGTTGCGATATCCTGGTGAAAACGTTCGCCCTGTTCATCACTAACCATACCACAGTTGTCAGGAAATAAATCGAGATGGGAATCAAGGAAATGGATCTTTAAAGACATATTGCAGCCAAGTTTCTGATACTGCATCAGCATGTCTTCTACTAGTTCCTTGTGGTTTTCTGCCCTAACATTCCCGGGAAAGTTTGTTGACACTAGGTGAAAAGCATTCCATGCTTGTTTCGCATCACCCTGCAGCAAGTTGTTGAACCGGTCATCTTTGAAGAGCTCTTGAATCTGAGGACCCACAAAAACTCCCTCTTTAATCTTTGCTTTGCTGAGTCGAGGGAATTTTTCATGCAGGTATCGGAAAGCTGGCGAAGTGCGGTCCATGGCTTTCACAAAGTTTTTCATCAAACCTAGTTTGATGTGAAGGGGTGGTAGCAGGATTTTGTGAGCCTCAACCAGAGCTGGGTGCTGGATATTCTTCTCTCCAACTGTTACATTTTGTCTGCAATTTCATTCCTTCCGCAAGTAGTGCCAATCCCTTGCTTGGCTATCCCACTCACATAAGAAACACATGTATTTTATATATCCCTGCTGCAGTCCCATTAAAAGGGCAACTCCCTCCAAGTCACCACAGAGGTGCCAGTTGTACTTGTTATAGTTAATGGAAGTCAGTAGATGCTTTAAGTTATCGTATGTCTCTTTCATGTGGACGGCATGCGCTACTGGAATAGATGGAAGACGGTTTCCATTGTTCAAAAGCACAGCCTTCAGACTCCTTTTCGAAGAGTCTATAAATAGTCTCCAGTCTTGAGTGATTTTTAAGGCATTCATGAGGCTTTCAATATCGGAACAGAATACCAGATTACTTTCCTTTCCGACTGCGTATAGTACACTGCTGACGTCAGATGGCTTCAGCAGCCGTCTCGCAGTAGTATTGCATTGCATCAGAAAATGATGCAATCAACTCTGGATGATGTGTGCATGCTGGTATTATGCAATGTGATGCAATATTACATCATTCAAGGCTTATTTGGGATGTTGTTGATGTCCTACTGGATAAATTTACACGGAAAATGAACTACATGCAATATCTTCAAAACGAGAGCCAATAAAACTTTTTTAAATGTTATATTCGTGTTCAGCTCACCAAGATACTACAGATTAGGGCTTTTTAAAGTCAGTAAAGATTTCAGTGTTGACCAGTGTAATTCATTATCTTTTCATTCAGTAAAACCTCCATTAATTTTCCACCAGTGAGTTAAGACTAACCAGTCTGCAGTTTCTCTCTGTTACCACTAATCACATCTTCTTTCTTCCGGTCACATGAAACCACTCCCACTTCCAAAGATCTGAACAGGTCCTTCAGTGAACCAAGTCCTCTGAGTTCTCTTAGTATTCTAGGATGCATATATATTTCCTGCTATTTGGCCTCCAGAGGGCAAAACTAATTTGTCCACAGTGAATAACACCCCTAATGTATGAACACATTCTCCGTCATATTTCTATTTATTATTATTATAAGTTGCTCTTTTCCTTGCTATAATTTTCTGCTAGACGAGCTTTCTCATTTCTAGCTTCAGTATTTTTATTGTAGTTAAATTTTGGTGCTTGCATTGCTCTGTGTTTATTAAAAACAAAATACAAGTGCAGATGGTAGTTATCTGCAACCTTAGTTTGAAGTACAAGTTGCTTTAATTGTCCCCAGTTGATAGGGTGATCATCTTAATAACACATGTCAACATGCTCTATTGATGTTCAAGCCCATGAAGGGTGGACACAACATATAAGGCCTCTTCCTATTGTGCTGTGCAAGCAGCAAACAAAGGGAGGGCACCTTTTCTCCCTCCAGTTCTTTTTGGCTTAATTTAAGAATTGTAAAACACAGCAAACGCCAGCAAATACAAAATGTCCAACCCTAATGTCCTAAAGAAAATGTCTCCATAAATCTAAAAGGGAAGGAAATAACACTAAGCAGGTGCTTCTCAACCAGGTCCCAGAGAGACTCTCCATGTGCTCAGAGAATAAGCAAGGACTCTAATCTAGCCCCATCATTAACCACCTCTGTGCCCCCTTGCCAACTTCCTCATTTCAGAAGGGTTACTCATTGTAACTTCAACAATAGTGTACAGTTCAAGTAGTCCTATTGTTCCTGGGGGAAACTGGTTTATTTCAAATTGTAATACCTTTTATTGGATTCACGCAAGTATTATCTCAAAATTTTGCTCTATATAAGGTTTTGAAACCATATAGGTCCTTTCAAAAGAGGGAGCAGTTTTTTGTCTACCCACAAATAATCCAGGTTACCTATGGTGTGGTATTAAAAGCTATGGATCTGGAACTGGATCTGGGGCATGCAATGGATGTCATCTATCTGGATTTCAGCAAAGCCTTTGATACTGTTCCTCATAGGAGGCTTGTCAATAAACTCAGTAGCTTGGGGATGGGTCCCAAGATAGTAAACTGGATTAGAAATTGGTTGACTGACAGACAACAGAAGGTGATGGTACATGGAGCTCACTCGGATGAGAGGAAGGTGATTAGCGGGGTGCCTCAGGGTTCGGTCCTGGGCCCGGCACTGTTCAATATATTTGTGAGTGATATTGCTGAAGGACTGAATGGAAAAGTCTGTCTTTTTGCAGATGACACAAAAATTTGCAACAGAGTGGACTCCCCCGAAGGAGTGGTTAACATGAGGAAAGATTAAGCTGGAAGACTGGTCTAATGCTTGGCAACTATGATTTGATGTGAAAAAGTGCAGTGTCATGCACTTGGGTAGCAGAAATCCAAGGGAAAAGTACACGATAGGGGGCGAGAGGTTGGTGTGCACGGTTCAGGAGAAAGACCTTGGTGTGATTATCTCTGATGATCTCAAGGTGGCAAAACAGTGCGACAAGGCGGTGGCAAAAGCCAGGAGGATGTTGGGCTGCATACAAAGAGGGATTACCAGCAGAAAGGAAGAGGTACTTATGCCACTGTACAAGTCACTGGTGAGGCCTCACTTGGAATACTGTGTTCAGTTTTGGAGACCGTATCTTGCAAAAGATGTAAAAAGACTGGAAACTGTTCAGAGAAAGGCGACCGAAATGATTTGGAGCCTGCGTCAGAAGCCTTATGAGAGGAGACTTGAAGACCTAAATATGTACACTTTGGAGGAGAGGAGGGACAGGGGAGATATGTTTCAGACCTTTAAATACTTAAAGAGAAATGATGAACAAACAAACCTCTTCCAAAGACGGGGAAGCTGTAAAACTAGAGGGCATAACATGAAGCTGCAAGGTGGTAAATTGAAAGGCAATGTCAGGAAATATTTCTTCACTGAAAGGGTGGTGGATGCTTGGAATGCCCTCCCGATGGAAGTGGTGGGGGCAAACACGGTGATGGAATTCAAAACGGCATGGGACAAACACAGTGGATCCCTTTACAGCAACAGGATAAAAGCAAAATAAATGGTACCATCTAACTTCTGAACTATCTAGCGTCTCAACAAATAAGGGTGTCCTATATGGAGTGGTGGGTTCACCCCTAAACAAAAACAAAAACATGGGGAGAGGTGGCCTGCACAGAGCGACAGGTGCACCTACTCTTGCCATCTTGCTGGGCAGACTAGATGGACCATGCTGGTCTTTATCTGCCGTCACTTACTATGTTACTATATGTTACTATGTTACTATGATGGTTTTGCCACTTGGACCTAAATCTATTTTTTAGTCCCATGTTAACAGAGCAGAAACCAGTCAGCAAGTTAACCTCTAGACATATCTGAGGTCCCAGGGATGTCATGAATATTATAAATGTTGATTATGGAGCATTCCAATATTCATAAGGTTTCCTGTAGACATAAACTTGAGGAAATGGAGAGTCCTGTCTCTAGGAGTTGCACTCACCATGTTTTCATTGCAAAACATGTTTGAAAATGGGGAAGAGCTAACTTGGGGAGGGTAATTTTATAACAGGGCACCTAGATTTGGAGATAGAGAAAGCCACTATCTTAAGCCTATTTTATAAAGACACATATGAAGACCATGACCATTTAGTAATTGGTTAAAAAATAGAAAACAAGAGTCAGACTGAATGATCAGTTTTCCCAGTGGAAAAAGGTGGATAGTGAAGTGTCCCAGAGATCTTTACTGGCCTCGGTGTGTTGTACTATATTCATAATAATCTAGGAAAGAGAGCAATGAATGAGGTGATTGAATTTGCAGATAATACAAAATTAGTCAATATCATTAAAAGAAGCAGATTGTGAGGGACTGCAGGAGCACTTGCAAGACTAGTGAATTGGGTATCTAAATGGCAGATGAAATTTAATATAGACAAATGCACATGAATTCTAACTATAGATGCACAATGTCAGATTCCATATTAATAGCACCAACCAGGAAAATGATTTTGTAGGCACTATAGACATTATATTCAATTTCTCAGTTCAGTATGTAGCAATGGTCAAAAAGCAAACATAATAAGAATTATTCAGAAAAAAATAGGGAATATTGTAATGTCTTTGCATTAATCCATAGTGCGCTCATACCTTGAGTATTGTGTGCAATACTGATCACGCCAGCTCACAAATAATAGGGCAGAAGAAAAAATAGTAAAGGGGTGGAATTTATTCTTTCGTGGAGAAAGGGCAAGCAGATTAAGGTTTTTCAACCTAAAAAAGAGACAAGTGAGAGGCGGTATGATTGAGGTCTATGAAGTCATCGGCAGAATGGAACAGATAACTAGTCAACAGTTATGATTATGGGGCACTCCATGAAACTGATGACTAGAAGGTCTAAAACAAATTGGAGAAATTATTTTTCACTCAATACACAATCTTTGGCATGTGTTGCTAGAAGATATGGTCAAGACAACTAGTATGGCTGAACTTAAAAGGGATTTAAACAAGTTGCTAGGGGAAGAGTCCATAAACCATTATTACCCAGGTAGACTTGGGAAAGCCACCCCTCACCCCTTGGAGTGATCTTCAAGAAGTAGAGCCACACTTTTGGAGTCTG
This sequence comes from Ichthyophis bannanicus, assembly GCA_033557465.1. Lineage (NCBI taxonomy): Eukaryota > Metazoa > Chordata > Amphibia > Gymnophiona > Ichthyophiidae > Ichthyophis > Ichthyophis bannanicus. Next base: position 37,984,435 of record CM066050.1, on the reverse strand, counting down.
TCGAGTACTCAAGATCCAGATTAGTCGCCGCCGGAGGCAGGAGGCTGGGTTTGGTGAACCTTTGCTTTCATCCAGCAGGGCGCATCAGTTCTTATGAAAATGGAGCCCACAGGGTATTCTACAGGAAAATCAAATAGACTGATGCAGGGTAGTTGGGAGTACACTCAGAATATCAGAGCATTTATGTCAATATCGTGCTTCTAACAATTCAGAGTATATGATCAACTTTCTTTAATTTTGTTGACAAACGTGTTTAGTCAATATATTTCTCACAAAACAGCAACTAGTGTTTTAAGAGTATTGAATGTTCCATTACATGAAAGTGACTTTTCTAGAACAAGGGGACATAATATGTAAGTTCAAAGGGTGAAGACTCAGGAGATGCATCAGGAAAAACCTCTGGGGGAAGGTGGTGGAGGCCAAAACGGGAACAGAAAGCAAGAAAGCTTAAGGCAGGCATAGAGGATCCTTAGTTGCAAGGATATGAGAGTAAAGCCCGAAATCAGAAAAGCTCAGAGATATTGTATCAGGACAAGGCAGACTAGATAAGCTTGCAATCCTTACCTACTCATTCTGTCCAGCAGTTTCCATGCTTTTGCACAGGATGAAAGGAAATAATCCAAACTTCTTCCTGGAATGAGTGAAAGTTAGTCCTAGGCTTGTTACCTGATAATTCTCATTGAAAAAAACACTCAAGTCAATACTGAAGAGCATTGATGTAGTAATTACCCACAGCTAACCACATAAAGGCTTTGCTTAAATATTCTCAGCCAGCTAATGGATACATTTTGGCTGGACGACTCAATGTCCAGCCAACGTTTTTCCATTTAAATAGGAGGATGCGAGGCATTCTGAGGCTAGGACAAAATGTAGCTGCATAGGGGAGATATTCAGCCGCTATCTGTCTCACAAATAGTAATTCAGACTTAAATGGATACGATATGTTTAAATTTAACAGCATACATTTAGTGGTCACACCTAAATGGGCTGCTGAATCACAAAATTGATTTTATGTGCATTGGCCTATGAATTAATGTACAGACAATTGATTTCTATGCATTAAAAGATTCTAATGCAGATAAGCTCTCAGGAGCAGGGACCATCTCTATCTATATTTCTACAGCATCGCAAACGTCTTGTAGTGCTTTATAAATGATTAGTAGTAGTAGTTAAAAAAATGTAAACAAATATCTGAAATGAGTCAAAATCATCTAAAAATCAGGAGCAAGTCCAAATAAATGGTTATGATTATGGTTATGGTTATATTTATTTGATATACCGTAACTTTGCATAGCAGTCTATGCGGTGTACAATAATTAAAAGAAGTGAAAGGAACTCCATCGTGTAGGCAGGACAGTATAGGATAGATAGGAAGAGCATAGAAAAGATAGGCAAATGGAATAAGACATAAAGATAAATACACACAATTCCCTTATCCTTATCATGTCCAAAGGTATTGAAAATGTTTGCCTGTGCACCTCTCACATATCAGGCATAAAGATTAGCAGATATATCATCTATGCGGTGGTCCTGTGCTGAATACTCCCCCTACTCGTTCTACTAACTTGTAGCAAAATGCACCTTTATGTTTAGACAGAAAACAACTGTTCAAGACTACGTTTGGTCAATTCGTATGGTCTAGATATTTGCTTCAAAAAAGCAGCTCATTTTTTACCATTTATTTTGCGACTGTTGTTCAACTTCTTCCTGCTCCACCCCTGTCTCCCTTATCTACTAGAATAGAAAGAATGTGCTCAGTGTGCAATTCTCCGCTGATCTATTTTCAGAAATGTCAAACTCTGTGGTCACTATAGTTTATTGCTACCACTTAGTGGGTTCTAAATGTTGTACTTCGTTTCTTGCATTAAGAGAAGCTGTTTTCTAATTTTAGGAAGAAGAAGTTAAATAGCCAGGCCTTCATTTTTCTCTCCCATTACATAAAAATTGCTTGAAATCCATCCAGCCAGGCAACCTGTCTCTTACGGTGGCAAGTGTCAGGTGCTTAGAAGTGAATATGAAATAGGCAAAGTGCAGATTTGGCCATTCCTTTTCACATCCTTTCAGTCTCCAGCAGTTATGGGGCTGCATTGAACTCACGTTAGGGACGGTCATAGAACAGAGGAAATATTCCAGATGGCTATGAATGAAGTCAAGCCCACAGAAGCAGGAGAAACTCCCAAGTCAAAATAGAACACCTGTCTCTTTTCCATAAATTTATCTAAACCCATTTTTAGCTATTTGCCTCCAGAACATCTTCTGCTACATCCCACAGGTTGTCTAGTCCCTTGTGGGAAGAAGTTTTTGAAACCTGCTGCCTGATAGGTTCATTAAGATCCCCCAACTCCTAGGGGCATGTTTACTAAACCACGTTAGGCTTTTGCAGCTAATGTGCCAGAAAAGGGCAGATAACACACAGCCTTTGCAAATAATGTGGCTCTATCTGTTAGGGGTCGGTGACAAATCTTTTCAGCAGAAACCCCCCCAAAAATACAGAGAACCCGATCAAGCAGCATCATGGTTGCAGCTAAAGCCACCCATTGAGGCAGCCTTAGCTGCACCTGCGCTGTCTGCAAATCCAGTGGCTACCAGGTGCCTACGGTAACCATACACCGCAGACACGCCCACTCTCCACCCTAATCCCACCCACTCCTGCAGATAACACACTTTCTGCAAATAGTGCAAAAATGTGCTTCATTTTCTGCAGTTGCTCCACGTTAGCTGCTACGACGGCTATATAGAGTGCACTATCTGCCACGTTAACAGATAACGCAGTTTAATAAACATGTCCCTTGTGTTATTTAACAGGGCCAGAAGTATTAAACCTTTTTACTATGGACACAAGGGTTTAATTGTATAAGGCACTTTCCACATGTAAATCACATTTTGCATACCAAGAAGAGTATCAGAAAATTGCATAGGGGTCTACATGTGTAAACAGTAGGTGCTCCGAAAGACATCACTGATGTTTATGTGGTTTGTGGGTAGGTAATCCGTGGGGAATGGTTTAGATGGAGCTGGAGTGTAGTTGAGTTGAACCAGAGCTGGCTCCAGTGTGGGTTTCAAAGTGTTGGCACTCTAGGCAAATCTTAAGTTTTATGCCCCTCTTGGCTGTCAGAATCCCCCATTACTTGAATAACTTGGGTTGGGGTGGAGAGTGGATAGTTCAGGGTGGAGCTTGCACACTGCAGAGAAGACTGGTGTCTTTGACCACACTCACCAGAGATGTTGCACTCAGCACAGACATACTTACCACCATCTCAGTGGATGGCATTAAAAGCTGGTCATGCCAAACAGAATGAGCAGGAGGTGGCATGAAGCCCATGCTAGCTACATGGGGATATGCTGGGCATGCCTCCATTTTACAGTGCAGGTCAAGCACTACCCCCCATGCTCATTTCGGGGGCTGAACAAGCGATAATCTATGCATTTTAGCAAACATGCCCCTTTATACTTGTTAATTCATAGATTAATGCGTGTTAAATTGATTTTGCCTTTTCTAGATTTTTTAAGGTGCACTAATGAACCAAATGAGCACTAACAAAATGCACATCTCTATAAAACAAGCTCTTTGTAGATGCCTTGTTGTAAATTACCTTCCACATGGGAAAATGTGTTCCTATTTACTTTTTCACACCTTTCATATAAGTCTGTCTTGTCTCCTCCCAGTTGTCTCTTTTTTCCAGGCTAAAAGGCTCTAGATTCAGAAAATTATCATAGATAGAAGCTGTGTGATGTCCTTAACCATCTCTGTTGCCCTTTCCAGATTCCTATGTCTGTTTTACAGTATTCAAGGCATTTATTTTTTAAAGTGTTGTCTAGTCAATGCTGGCTCCTGGTGACCCAGCAGCCCCTGGCTTTTCTTGGCAAGGTATGACTGGAAGTAGATTGCCAGGCCTTTTCTTCTGAGGCAATGGAGGGTAAAGTGGCTTGCCCAAGGTCACAAGGAGTGCTGATGGAAATCAAACCCAGATCTCTTGGGTACTAGGCTCTTGCAAGCACTCCTCCACACCAAGATGGGGGTATACCATGGATATGTATGGGACATGTCGGGCAAGCCTCTATTTTATAGTAGCCTGATGGTTAAAAAGATGAGTAGAATTTAGAAATTAAAATTTAAAATATTTAAACCTCCCAAAAGGATTTTATTCCATGAAATACGTTTTCCTCTTATTCTACAACTTACTACTACTCCTTATCATTTGCATAGTGCTACAAGGCATACAAAATGCTGTATATATTTATTTATCATTAGTATTCAGCTCATGCCTTTACAATATAAATGTAAGAGACAGTCGCTGCTCATTCAAGCGTGCAACCTTATCATGACGAAGAGAATCATTTTACTAAGAGCCTTTGATGAGAGTTATCAGAATCATTTTTGAAAATCTTAGTATATTATATCAATTATATCTGGCCATTTTAACAAATGCACTATTTGCTAAGCTGTATTATGACAATAACATATTTGGCAATAATGCAGCTTAACTCAAATTCTTTGCAGCCCAATGCATGTTAAATAATATTGAACTGCATCGCATGCCGTTTCATGCAGAACAGTTCATTACTATGCAACAAGTGGAAAAGTTTGCAAGCCGTGTTGTTCCTGGAAAGCTCCTGCCTGATTCATAGCAGTAATACCATAAGACTACCACTAGAGGGACGGCAGCACCATTATTGAAAATGGAGGGGCTAGGGCAGGAGTGGAAAAGAGGATAGGCCTAGAAGGAATGAGAAAAGCAATTTCTACTTCCCACGTCAAGAAGCATAAAGTGGATTGTGGGGGGGAAAAAATCAGAACTTGCTCTGGTCTTCTTCCACAATTCCTGATTATATCATTTTCAAATAAGGCCACAATAAATATCTGACTATCATAGAGTCGGAATGTTAGAGAGATTGCTGCAATCAACGAAATCGGAGATGTTTCAATAGCTTTAATTAAATCAACAAAAATCTTGCAGCTCTTCCATGTGAGCAAATAGGTTGCATTGATTGCAAAATGTAATGGTTATTTAACATCAGTCTGGGTTTTATGTGAAATTATAAGAAACCACTAAGCTACGTAATCCCTTTAATTACAGACCAAAACTCCAGAATGGAAGAAATTAGGGAACACAAGAGAACAAATGTAAAGCAATTTTCCTTGTCTTGTGGCTAATATATTTCCATGGTAACTACTCAGCTCCAAGAAGAAAATAAAATGACTTTAGAAACAAAGAGATGTTCAGGAAGTTCATCCAGTAAACCACAAACAGTTTTGAAATATTAACAATGGAGGTGGAATGGAATTTTCCAGCTATTAAAAAATTAGTTCTAAAAGAACTTGAATTGAAAGCCCCGAGATGATTCCTCTGTAAATATCTGGCAATCTATTAGGGTGTGTGCATGCTTATGTACAGTGTGCATGTCTGTGTTCATGGATGTATATGTGTATTGCTTTATTTGTGTGCATATGTATGTGTGCATGAATATATATGTGTATTGTTTATTTGTGTGCAATGTATGTGTGCATGTCTGTGTGTGTGTCAGGGCCAGCACAACCATTTAGCAAACTAGGGTGGAAGCAAAGAGCAATTGATTCTGACAGCTTGGGGGGGGGGGGGGGGGGGACATAAAACATAAGGTTTACCTAGGGCACCAACCTTTGCAGCAACTCTGTGGCCAGCTGTGCTGTGTGTACATGTGTGTGCGCTTAGAAACATTATTACGCATCTCTCACGCACATTGGAGAGAGCAGTATTATGTACTGACCTGCTATTTCCAGTTTCTGCTCGGATTTATTATCCACTAAGAGATATGGCAACTCCATTCCATATATTGTCCACTTTAGTGATGATTTCCACCCACCATTTCCCAAAGTGTTAAGAAATGTGCATTGCAATGTGTGCCTTCGAGTCAGTCCTGACTCCTGGCGACCCAGAAGCTCCTGGGTTTTCTTGGCAGTGTCACCGTTAAGAAATGTAGTACATCCCAATGTAGCCAAATATTTAAAGATAATTCAGCATACTTTAAGGCCTTTTCACTAAAGTGCAGTACGTGGTTACCGCAGGGTTCAGCATGCGCTAAGCACCCAAAATAACCTTTAGCACGCATCATGAGTGGACAGGGATCAGAGAGGGGTCAAGAGAGAGAATGGGCATGCCGGATGGCGATAGCTGGCACAAGAGACATTGCTCGTGCTAGTTGTCATGACTGCCAATAGCAAAGCTGCAATTACTGCCACATCAAGATGGTGATAAGTGCAGCTTTGCCCCCAGCAGCCTGGTAGCGTGGCAAGTTGCCTATAGAAACCACCTCCCAGGTCCAGATCTCCCCCTGATTGATCCCCTCACCTGATCATGCCCCACCAATAGTACTCCGTCAGCTGATTGCACCCCCTATCAGTACCCATCCTGCACACACCCACTTCAGAACCCTCCCACCCCAGAAAGCAACCCAATCCATACGCCCCCCCCAAGACCCCTCTCTTCTGATTGGTCCTCCCACAGGAGGCACCAAACCAGGAGCCTATCCCCTCCTTGGCCCCCAGGTACCAGGGGTTCCCTGGTAATCCTAGTGGGGCATTGTGCTGGAGCAGTCTCCCTCCGCTCCTTCCCTGGCTCCAGCAGCTCACAAAATGGAGTTGGTAGCCTTTAGCAGCAGTCTTCTGCTGCTACCACTAGAGGCTACAGATGCAATTTTGTGAGCTGCTTGGGAGAAGTGGAGAGGGACCGTTCCTGCCCTATGTCCCTCTAGGACCACCAGGGAGCCCCAGTAGGACCTGGGGGGTCCAGGGGGGAGAGTCATCAGGGGTGAAGGGTCTGGGGGGGGCCATCTGTTGGGTTGCTTTCTGGGGTGGGAGGATGCTTAAGGGAGGTACACGGAGGGGATACCGATTACGGGGTTCAATTGGGGGAAGGGGAACTTTGCAGCTGTAGCCACTTGTTTGTGCATTCGGGTTTGGTTGTTGGGCCCATGTTCCCTGCCTTGGCAGGTGCTCCCACACTACCTGCCACGGCAGGAACATGGACCCATGTGGTATCTGACAGACCTGTGTGCTAGATGCAGGACAGATGCTTAGCACACCATCTGCATTTACCACATAGGCTTTTCCCTTACTGTGTGGTTTTTCCTGCACTAAACCCACAGTAAGTGCAAAAGCTTACTGCACTTTAGTAAAAGAGCCCTTTAGGTCTGTATCGTAATAATCAATCTCTGTAAAACTTATCTGAGAAATCCATTGTTAAACATGCTCACTCTTAGAAGCAGTGTACATCATTCCCTCACCCTGAGATCAAGTCATAGACCCTGTCCATTGAGTCTTGATTTCCTGTTTTACTACCCAGGAGACTCCACCTCCGTCTCTTCTATCTAAAAGAATTCCCTTGTTGATACCCTCTATATCCTTCATGCTCATATTCGCTCATTTCTGATTCATCCAGAGGTTCCTTCACATTCATCCCCATCAAGTTGATAATCAGTTTGAACAACATTCTTAGCAAGGGTGCATAAGATTTCATGCTGTTATCGAAGCTACTTCACAGAGAATAAACTAAACCATCTATTAATCAATTAGAGGTGTTAAAGAAATCTAATGAATCTTAAGAACAATTTAACGATAAGGTGAAGGAAACACAGCAATTAATTTCCAATTTTAAAGAATCGCTAAGACAAATCATGATCAAGAAGTCTAAACGAGATCAAAATGATTATCAAGTTGATAGTATATGCCCATGGATGAATGTAAAGGAACAGAGTAAAAAGATTCTGGGGACATACTCAATGATGGCAGCTGGGCTATTTAAAGAACCTAGCCACCGCTATTTTATTTAAATCCGGGTATTCAGCACCAGAACTTCTTTGGTTTCTGGCACTGACTATACGGGTTTGCCGGACAGCAGCATTGCTATCCAGTTAACTGGGTAGTGAAATCTTGTTAAAGCTAGGACAGCTATTCAGTTAACCCTGGGAGTACCAATGGGGTCAAAAGTGACCCCATTGCAAGTTTCACAATGTGTATCTCGGAAACTAGTTGTTCAAGAATGCAATCTTTTTATGACTTTTCACATGTCAATATTCTCTTTATATATAGAGGGAGGAGTGGCCTAGTGGTTAGGACAAGGTACTTCAGGCCGGAGGGCCGGGGGTTCAAGTCCCACCTGGGGACAGCAATCTCAGGCCGGAGGGACTGGGATTTCTAGTCCTATAGGTACTCCTTGTGGTCTTGGGCAAGCCATTTAACCCTCCATTGCCCATGTTCCCTGTAAGTATTAGCGTATGTGTGTCATATCCCCTCGTGTTAAATGTATCTCCCAATTGACCGCTTTGACCCGGTGAAAAGCGGGATATAAATACAGCTAAATAAAATAAATTGCGCCATGAGAGGAATAATTTTCATCCGCTTGGTGACGCTAGTGATGAATTGCAGCACAGAGTACCAGTGGGGTCATTTTTGACCCCAGTTGCTTACATCCGGTTTGGATCATGATACAATTTGCAGTTTTGTGAATTTTTTGATCTGACAAAGGTATTTATCATTAATTATGTATCATTTATTTTTTGTACTCTTATTTTATGAAAATTACACATTTTCTGTAATTGATATCATACGTTCTCTCATTATTTCCGATGAAATCTAAAGGTTTTCAGCTCATTCATCACGATTATTGTACACCTATAGTAAAACTGCTTTGCGTTTTATTCAACTTTATCTTTGTTTATTTATTTTAGGTTATTGTTTATGATGTCAAAACGAAAGTATTCAGCTGCCCAAGTAAGAGAAATATTGCAACGAGATGCTGACAGTGACGGCTCTGAGTCGTCTGATGATGCAGCATATTCAGCAAGCGAAGAAGCATCTCAGCCAATTTCGGGCGATAAATCTGATGATGACAGTCATGATTCAGATGGCGACAGCAGTTGATCGCCAAGTGAATGTGAGAATGATGTTGAGCCGGTAACATCGCCTGCAGCAAAGAGTCAAGTTACAGGTCGAGGCAAAGGTCGAGGCTGTGCTGGATGGGGAAGAAGGCAGGAGTCCTCGATGTCAGTATCATCTGTGAGGAATCTTAGTTGTGGTCGTAGAGGAGCTAAGAGGTCATCAACTATAAGCACAAATGTTGCATTGAAGCCTATGTATCTAAGGATGCCACATCATGGAACAGGAAACCTATAAAGCAAGCTGCTGGAAGATACGCCAGAGCTAATGTCATGCCTGTACAACAAGGTCCTACAAGGTATGCTCTACGAAATGTTGATGGCCCTCTCACAGCATTCCACTTGTTCATGAGGAAGAACTTATTGAATGAAATCATGATGTGGACGAGCAAACAAGGAAGACACATTTATGACGACACCTGAAAAGATTTGACAGACGGAGAATTTCAACGTTTTCTTGGACTTCTGATCCTCTCAGGTGTGTACAAGTCACAAATGAATCCATAGTTCAGTTGTGGAACCTTAAAGATGGTCGTTCTGTTTTTGGCAAAAATATGGCCCATATCCGTTTTCAGCAAATTTCTTGTGCTCTCAGATTTGATGATGCAACCAACAGACATGAACAACAAGGCATGGATAAGCTTGATCCAATCAGACACATTTTTGATACCTGGGAAGCAACTCTAAGTGACGTCTTTGTTCCTGGTGAAAATGTTACCGTGGATGAGCAACTGCTTACATTTCGTGGCCGTGTTCTGTTCAGACAATATATTCCCAGCAAACCTGGGAAATATGGCATAAAGCTATGGACGTTGTGTGACAGTGCAACGTCATATGTTCTGTGTCTTCAAGTATATACAGGAAGGGAACTCGGACAAAACAGGGAACAGAATCAGGGTGAAAGGGTTGTGCTGAAACTCACTGAAGGATTGACGCGATCTGGCAGAAATGTTACTGTTGACAATTTCTTCTGCAGTTTATCCCTGTCACGGAAATTGCTAGAAAAACAAATGACACTTTTGGGGACAATTCAAAAGAACAGAAAAGAATTACCTCCAGAATTTGTAACAGTAAAGGGCCGAGAGGTATTCACTTCACTGTTTGCCTTTCGCGATGACGCCACTCTGGTTTCCTATTGCCCGAAGAAAGGAAAAGTGGTTGTTCTTCTGAGCAGTTTGCATGATCAAGAAGAAGTAGATAACACACATCCAGACAAAAAAACACGCATGATCTTGGACTATAATCCTAGTAAAGGTGGAGTAGATACAGCAGATCAAATGTTGCGCACGTATACCACAAAATGAATGACAAGACGCTGGCCAGTGACAATCTTCTACAACATGTTGGACATCAGTGCTTTGAACGCCTTCATTGTTTGGATGTCACTAAATCCAGAATGGCAGTCCAAGTCAAAGCACAGACATCGTCTATTCCTCTTGGAATTAGGAAAGCAGCTGCTTCAGAGTAATTGCAGCGAGACTTCTTCCAGCATTGAAGAAGCCACTGATGCTGTTTGCAATGTCGGGATCCCAAAGAAAAGGGCAAGGTGTCTCTGCTGTTCCAGAGAAAAAAACAAGAAAAGCAACATAGTTTGCACCTCCTGCAAGCATAATGTTTGCAAAGAACATTCAGAAATTGTCTTTGTCTCATGCAAATGACTGTAGTACTTTATTGTGTTCATCAAGTGCATGCAAAAACTGCTTTCATGGCAACTCTTCTTCATGTAATTTTATGATAAAACATAAAATTTCAAAACATTTAACCTTCATATAATAAATAATTCAGAATAATATTTTGTCTGTTTAGCTTAAATTTTTCATGGTTAACAATTAAAATTCGTCGTTGGGTCATTTATGACCCCAACGGTATTCAGTGTGTGCAAAAAATCTCGGTAATTCCAGGGATAACCTAACTTTAACTGGTTAATCTATCCAATTAGCAGCGGAATATCGCTGCTATCCAGATAGTGATCAGCACAGCCCCCGATCCGCCGACAGACTGCCCCAGTTTTAACCGGGTGTTTTTTACGCAGTCTGTGGGGATATTCTTTGACACTGTTAGTGCGGCTGAATATTGGGCACAGCATGACAGTGAGAAGTACATTGATGAGATGCTTCTTGCAGCAACCAAGCTCTCCAGCAGAGGAGAAGATGGGTGCCAACAGAATGTCGATGGTTGGACACAAGTCACCAGGGCCTGCAAAATCACCAATCCAACTTCTCCAGCCCTTGAATTGAAGAACCATTATGCAGCCCTGGAAGTGGAGGAGGTGAAAGCATCCCTGGAAAGGGAAGAACCAGAGCTCAAGTACCCCAAAGTTGCAGAATCAGTGACCACAAGGAAACGAAGGGTATAGTGGTGGTTGGAGACTCTCTTCTGAGGGGTACTGAGGCATCCATCTGCTGACCAGACTTGATGTCCAGAGAGGTATGCTGTCTGCCTGGTGCCAAAATCCAAGATGTTACGGAGAGTTTGCCGAGACTCATCAAGCCCACTGACTATTACCCAATGTTGCTAATCCATGTTGGAACAAATGATACTGCCAGGTATACCTCAGAACGTATCAAAAGTGACTTCATGGCTCTGGGACAGAGGGTGAAGCAGTTAGGTGCACAGGTGGTGTTCTCTTCAATCTTCCCTGTTGAGAGTAAAGGCCAAGGCAGAGAGGCTCGCATCCTGGAGATGAATGCATGCTGCGTGGATGGTGTCATCGAGAGCGTTTTGGTTTCCTAGACCATGGGATGCTGTTCCAAAGGTTGCAGAGCAGAGATGGCATCCATCTGTCCAAGAAAGGTCAACGCGTCTTCGGTAGTAGACTGGCTAATCTACTGAAGAGGGCTTTAAACTAGATTCATTGGGGATGGGTGAAGAAAGCCCCCAGGTAGGTGATACATTAAATACTTTTATGGAAATGGGTAACAGGGGTAACATATGGAAAGCAGTGTGTATAAATGCCCGTAGCATGGGAAATAAGATCCCTGATGTTGAAGCTTTCGTGGGAGTGACTGACTTGGATTTAGTGGCAGTTACAGAAACATGGTTTACAGAAAACCATGATTGGGATGTAACTATACCTGGCTATACTTTATTCAGAAAGGACAGGGTAGGAAGAAGAGGAGGAGGAGTGGCACTATATGTAAAAACTACTATTAAAGCTTTGGAATTACAGAGCTTAAAAGGGAGAGAGGAGGCATTGTGGGTTATACTAGAACGAGGGAAAGAGAAATCTATTTGCATTGGTGTGATATACAGACCTCCCTCACAAGAGGAAGAGGTGGACAGAGAGTTAATTGAAGACAAATGCAGCATTGCTAGGAAAGGGGAAGTGCTACTGATAGGAGATTTCAATATGCCAGATGTTGATTGGCACATTCCTGCTGCAGTATCATCTAGAAGTAAGGAGATCCTGGATTCTCTACAGGGAGAACTATTCAGGCAATAGGTAACAGACCCCACACGTGAAGGCGCCATACTGGACTTGGTGCTTACCAATGGTGAAAGTGTTTCTGATGATTTAGTGGGAGATCACTTTGCATCCAGTGATCACCAGATGGTGTGGTTCAGTATTAGGACTATGGCTGTTAGAATCCATTCAAAGGTGAGGATCTTAGACTTTAGGAAGACTACCTTTGCCAAGATGGGCCAATACCTCAGGGAGTCGTTAGTGGGATGGGAACTGCTGGGGGATGTAGAAAAACAGTGGGCAAAACTGAAGGGGGATATTTTAAGGGCAAACAACCTTTTTGTTAAAATGGTAAATAAAGGTAAAAGGAAAAGGAGACCGCTATGGTTTTCGAAAGAAGTAGCTGAAAAAGTGAAGAAAAAGAGGGAGGCCTTCATGAAATACAAGAGATCACAGAGAGAGGAAGACAGGCATCTGTATTTGGAAAAACTTAGAGAAGCTAGCAAAGTAGTCAGGAAGGCAACGATTCAAAAGGAGGAGGAAATAGCCAATGCAATAAAAAGGGGGGGATAAGACATTTTTCAGATATATTAGTGAGAAGAGGAAGGGCAAAAGTGGTATTGTCAGACTCAAGGGTGCAGGGGAGGAATATGTAGAAGCTGATAAAGATAAAGCGGAATCGCTTAACAAATATTTCTGTTCTGTTTTCACAGAAGAAGAACCAGGAGCAGGACCTCAGAAAACACCCACAAACAGGAACAGAAGCGAGGGACATCTTGAACAATTTTCAGAAGACTGTGTTTGTGAGAAACTAGCTCAACTTAAAGTAGACAAAGCGATGGGACCTGAGGGAACTTGGGGACATTTTAGCAGCAACACTGACTGAGCTTTTCAATGCCTTGTTGGAGTCAGGAGTGGTGCCGAAGGACTGGAGAGAGGTTCATGTGCTGCCTTTACACAAAAGCGGAAGTAAGGATGTGGTTGAAAACTACAGGCAGGTTAGTTTAACTTCGGTGGTAAGTAAATTATTGGAAACGCTGCTGAAAGAGAAAATAGTGAGGTTTCTGGAGTCCAGCGGATTACAGGATCCAAGGCAGCATGGATTTACCAGAGGCAGGTCTTGTCAGACAAATCTGATTGATTTCTTTGACTGGGTGACCAGGGAGTTGGACCGAGGGAGAGCCCTAGATGTGGTGTATTTAGATTTTAGTAAAGCCTTTGACACTGTTCCTCACAGGCGACTTATAAACAAACTGAGCACCCTAAGGATGGACCCTAAAGTTACTGCTTGGGTTAGAAATTGGTTGGGTGGGAGGCAACAAACAGTACAATTAAATGGAGCTCACTCTGAGGAGAAGGATGTTACCAGTGGTGTGCCCCAAGGATCTGTCCTTGGTCCGATTCTTTTTAACATCTTTGTTAGTGATATAGTGGAAGGGCTGTTGGGTAAGATTTGCCTCTTTGCAGATGATACCAAAATCTGCAATAGAGTAGACACCCAGGAAGGTGTATATAACATGAGGAGGGATCTAGCTAAACTTGAAGAATGGTCTAGAATTTGGCAGCTGGAATTTAATGTTAAAAAAATGTAAGGTCATGCATTTGGGCTGCAGCAATCCAAGGGAGCAATATAGTTTAGGGGTGAAGTACTTTTGTCCACTAAAGAAGAGCAGAACCTAGGCATGGTTGTTTCTGATGATCTTAAAGTAGCTAAACAGGTAGAAAAGGCGATGGCAAAAGCTAGAAGGATGCTTAGGTGCATACGGAGAGGAATGGCTAGCAGAAAAAAGGAGGTGATAATGCCTCTCTATAAGTCTTTGGTGCAACCTCATTTGGAGTTTAGTGTGCAATTCTGGAGACCACACCTTCAAAAGGATGTGAACAGGATGGAGTCGGTGCAGAGGGTGGCTACTAAAATGATTAGTGGTCTTCATTATAAAGCATATGAGGACAGACTGAAGGATCTTAATTTGTACACCTTAGAGGAAAGGCGGGATAGAGGTGATATGATTGAGATGTTTAAATACCTCCGTGGCATAAATGTTCAGGGAGAGAGCCTCTTTCAATTGAAAGCAAGTTCTGCAATGAGGGAACATGGGATGAGGGTGAAGGGGGATAGATTCAGGAGTGATATCCAGAAATATTTCTTTATGGAAAGAGTGGTAGATCCGTGGAATAATCTCCCAGTGGACGTGGTAGAGATGAGGACAGTAACTGAATTCAAAAAAGCATGGGACAAACACAGAGAATCTCTAAAGGAAAAAAAAAGGGGACTGTTGTAGTGGTTGATATGGAAGGACAGACTAGATAGGCCATGTGGTCTTTTTCTGTTGTCATATTTCTATGTTTCTATGATTCCCAGAGTCACGACAGGATAAGGGGGCTAAGGTGAGAACAGGTAGGGAAATGGCAGGAAGAAGAATGGATTCACATTTAGTAATATTGAAAGAAAGATGGTGATTGCGAAACTAGTCATTGATGGCTTCCAGGCAGTGTTGACAGGAAGAGATGTCAAAATGAGGAGTCTGAGTTGTGAACAGAATTTGTATGTAAGTGAAAAAATACCTACTGTACCTGACTGTAAATCACCTTGGGCTATTACTGCAGGTGAACATTAAAATCCAAATTCTGTGTCATTTCATTGGTTTTCTTTTCCAAGTTATTTCATTCTTTCACTTAGTTTCCATTAATGCCGATGGATGGAGCAGCTCTTCGTAGTTTTGACTCTAACACTGGGGTTTTCCCTCCATGTTTTATGACACTTGCAGGCAGGCATCAGCAGCAAGACCATAATACCCTACCTAAGGCATTAATAGTGGGCAAAGTGGCCAAAGAGTGACAAGAATGCCCCAAAACACTGTGGGAGGGGCACAGCAGCAGCACCGTTGGCATGAAAAACCCAGACACCAGGAGAGGAAGAGAGGCAGAAATTTTTTTCTTTTGTGTTTTTTAATGTTTTTGTCTTTGTGGCCAAAACACCCCAATGGACCCAAGAAAGTAGCACAGCAGCAGGAACAGCACCAGAGCGACCCAGCAGAGCACCAAGGGCACTATATATGGGCACTGGTTTAATGATGATGCACCTCCAAAGGTTGGCAATCGGTGCTCACAGTAGACAGGAAACCCCCAAAGATGTGACATGTGTCTGTGCACTCCACTCCACTGCCACTTGCATGGAAAGCCAGGATAAGCCAGCAAAGGAGGTTTACCTTAACGAAGACCTTTTTTTCCACCCACTCTGGTGCCAGCCATGAGCAACTTGGACTCATGAGCTCCTGCCCTTGAGAATATCCACCCTGCTTGGTGAGCAAGAAATGAAATACTGGATGATGCATAACTGAAGTTGGTGTGTAGACCTCCTCTGTGAGTGGCAATTAGGGTCTCTGCTGCCAACTGCTGAAACTATGGCCTGTGTCAGGACCCCCCCCCCCCCCCAGTGACTGTGGGAGGAGGAGAAGTGCCAGTCAAGATCTGGATTAGGCTTGGTAAATGTCTGGTTTCACAGAATTTCTGGCACAAGAACATGGCAAAAGAAAAATATTTGGAGCAAATCTCTACTGCAGGAATCAATAGATTCCGTATTTTGCCTCTGACTGTGAGAATAAAAAAGCAGTTGGGGGTTTTATTTGTCTGAATCGTCTAGTAACCTTTCAGCTATGTTTTTTGTTTGGGTAGCAGCCACAGCTACCTTTTTAATTAACAAAATTGCCCTGAAATGAAACTTTATAAAAACAAAATGAAAATGTATAAAAATGAAACAAAGTAAAATGAAACAAACCTGCAAACAACACTGGAAAACAAATCACAATGAAACACTTTGTCTGCACACCACTACTTAGCACCCCCCGATCATTCTGAAATGTTGGCTGTATTGCCCACAGGGAGTGATCCAAACCAATTTTGGCCTCCATAGACAACTCAAGAAGGGGTACTGGCCAACCTTCTAATCTTTGCTTCATGAGTTAGGTAGACATCCATATGGTGTCCACATTCTAATTACAGTGATTTGAAAACAACCCTACTGTTTTCTGCTTTACCCATATCTGCTGCCCATCCTTTGAGTTCTGGTTCAAATGGTCAGGACCATACCAAGCTAGACATGTTCCCTGTGCAACTCACAAACTGCTGCCCCCTCCCATTCAGCCGTGTACAGGAACTTACGCCTTTTGAGTTTTCTGGAAGCCTCAGTGATCACATCAGTATCCTGTACATATCTGTGCCTTGTGCGGCCATCACTATCATACAGCCCTTGGTACAGCCCTGGAAATGCCCCACTATTTTTCTGCATCTCTCTATCAGATCCCACAGGATGCAGTTACCGCCCTCCTTGTCCCCCCGTTATCAAGCACAGCAAGTATGTAAAGCGTCAGATCCCTCTGTAGTCCCCATTACTCAATGCCCTGATCATGTTGCTGCCACCATCTTAAATTGAAAAAGAAACCTGCAGAAATATTCCTGTTTCTCCAGCCTAGCCCAGCTCTTTTTGATCCCCTGATCATTTCTGTAAGTTATGGACCAAGGAATGGCACTCATCCATCACCTGCCCCTGAGGATCCAGGGATGGGTAAGCCATGGGATGGGGGAGCTTGGGATATTCGGATCAGCTGGAGAGATTGCACTGGGTGGGGGACGGGCTTTTAACATAATTTTGATAGATTGCAAAAGCAAACACAAAGAAAAAAAAAAACCTTGCAGACCACTGGCAGCAGCCGAATAGGAATCACAGCAGTCTCATTTCCTGGCACTTAACATCCCCCTCCCCCTCACTTGGTTCTTAGCTTGTCATACTGTGAGTGCTTGTGTGCATCAGATGTACTGAGAGCTAAGCTATAGGTAGCTTAACCACTGGCAGGGTCTCCCAAGATGGGCAGGTCTCAGCTGAGGTGCCAGACTAAGACAAACCACCCATCTGGGCAGCAGCAGAATGGGAAGGTGTTGGCAGCAGAGGATCACAAATCTGTGACAATGGCAACAACACTAGAATTACCTGCACAGAAGAAAGTCCTGGCAATCTACTTCCATATCACGCCATGAAAACCCGATGGATAGTCACAACAAAACAAATTGCACTATAATACTGGAAGATGAGATCTCCAGGTTGGATCAAAGTCCTTGGGATGTCTGACTGCTGATATAGCTGTGCATGAAATGAGAGTCAGAAGCTGCAAAGATGTCTTGCATATTGGGACATGGAATGTACAAAGCATGAGCCAAGAGAAGTTGGAGGTGGTCAAGAATGAAATGGGACGTGTACAACTCGATCTGTTGGGTGTCAGCAAACTGAATGGACAGGCGTAGGGCACTTTGCATCTGATGATCACGTGGTCTATTATGCTGGAAATGAAAGACAAAGAAGAAATGGTGCTGTATTTATAATCAAGAAGAAATTTGCAAGAACTGTAATGAAATACAAGTCAGTGCAGTCAGTGAATGCTTAATTTCTATTCATCTATGAGGAAAGCCCATCAACACAACTATAATTCAGGTATATGCTCCAACAATAGCTGCAGTTGATGAGTTCTATGAACAGCTGCAAGCTGAAATTGACAGAAAATGCAAACAGGATAGCCTGATAGTCATGGTGACTGGAAGGCAAAAGTTGGCAACAAAGAATAAGGCAAAGTGGTTGGAAAATATGGACTTGGCAACAGAAATGAAGCTGGAGAAAGACTGATAGAATTCTTCAAGACCAACGATCTATTCATCTCAAACACCTTCCAGCAACACAAGCGGCGACTGTACACATGGACGTCACCCAATGGGTTCTACAAAAATCAAATTGACTACATCTGTGGAAGTCAACAATGGAAAAGTTCTATAACATCAACAAAGACAAAACCTGGAGCCGACTGTGGTACAGATCACCAACTACTAGTTTGCAAACGTAAGCTGATGTTGAAAAAGAGCAAGCAGCTCAAGAATGTAGCAATATATGATGTTGAGAATATACCACCAGAATTTAAAGACTGCCTGCAAAATCAATTTTCAGCTTTAGATACAAATGAGAGAGTGCCAGAAGAGTTATGGGATGACATCAAGAAGGTTGTGTTGGAAGAAAGTGAGAAATCTCTTCAAAAGGTGAAAAAGCAAAAATAGCCAAAATGGATGATGGAAGAAATTCTGAAAATTACTCAGAAATGCAAAGAAGCTAAAGCCAGAGGGGAGAGAGGCAATCACAGAACTCAACAGAGACTTCCAACATGCAGCAAGACAAGATAAGACAAGGAGAAGTGCTACAATGATGCATGCAAGGAAAAAGAAGTAGAAACAATTAGAGGAAGAAAAAGATCAGCTTTTCTAAAGCTACGAGAGTTAAAGAAAAAATTCCAGCCTTGAATTGGAATGCTACAAGATGCTCAAGGATCCATGTTGAATGATGCTGAGAAGATCAAGAAAAGGTGGAAAGAATATACAGAATCATCATACAATAAGGATGAAGTGGACCAAGAGACATTTCAACCTGTACCTTACAATCAGGAGCCATTGGTGATTAAAGAAGAAGTCGAAGCAGCATTGAAAGCCTTATCAAACAACAAAGCACCAGGAATCAATGGCATTCCCAAAGAAGTATTATAGCAATCGGATGCAGCTGTTACCATACTTACAAAGCTCTACCAGGAAATTTGGAAGACAACATCATGGCCAACTGACTGGAAAAGATGTGTGTTTATACCAATACTGAAGAAAAGTGATCTGACTGATTGTGAAAATTATTACACAATCGCTTTCATCCTACATGCCAGTAAGATTGTACTCATGATCATTCAACAGAGACTACAACCATACCTGGAATGAAAACTGCCTGAAGTGCAAGCAGAGTTCAGGACAGGGCAAGGAACGAGAGACATCATCGCAGATATGAGATGGATCCTTGAAAAGACAAAAGAATACCAAAAGGATATCTATATGTGTTTTAGAGACTATAGTAAGGTTTTTGACTGTGTAAACCATGAGAAACTCTAGGCCACATTAAGAAGCATGGGTATACCAGAATATCTGATAATAGGGGAAAGCCGACAGTCGCCCAAGAGCATTTGGTTCGGAAGAATGTATCCTTGAAGGATACTACCAAAAGCCGAGAGGTTCCAAAAAAGAGTAAAGTAGCCCAAATGCCCTCGAGTATGGAGCAGACAGAGCTTAAAGATCTCAAATTACCCATGTCTACCAATAGCCAAATTAATATGAATAAAATACAGTCTCTAAAATGCTTGTATGCAAATGCTAGAAGTCTAAAAAATAAGATGGGAGAGTTAGAATATATAGCACTAAATGAGAGGTTAGATATGATTGGACTATCAGAGACATGGTGGAAGGAGGACAACCAATGGGACACTGTGATATCTGGGTACAAACTATATCGTAATGATAGAGCTGATCAAATTGATGGAGGGGTTGTGCTCTATGTTAGAGAGGGCATTGAGTCAAAAAGGATTAAAGTTTTGCAGGAAACACAGTTTGCTGTAGAATCTCTATGGATTGAAATTCCATGTAAAAAGGGGAAGGCGATGGCAGTGGGAGTGTACTATCGACCACCGGGCCAGAATGAACAAATGGATGATGAAATGCTCAAAGAAATCAAGGAAGCTAACAAAAGTTACAGCGCAGTAATAATAATGGGTGATTTCAATTACCCCGGTATCGACTGGGTCAGTGTCACGGCAGGACATGCTAGGGAGATAAAGTTCCTAGATAACATAAATGACTACTTCTTGGAGCAGCTGGTTCATGAACCGACCAGAGGGGAAGCCATATTAGACCTAGTCCTTAGTGGAACACCAGATCTAGTGCAAGAGATAAGGGTGTTGGGGCCACTTGGCAATAGTGATCATAGCATGATCGCCTTTGATTTAATTAGTGGAGGAGGGATAGTACGGAAATCCACCATACTACCTTTTAACTTTCGAAAGGGAGACTATGATAAAATGAGGAAAATAGTTAAGAAAAAACTAAAAGGAGCAGTTGCAAAGGTTAAAGGCTTACATTAAGCTTGGGTGGTGTTGAAAAATACTATCTCGGCAGCCCAGACCAGCTGTATTCCATGCTTTAAGAAAAGTGGAAGGAAGTCCAAAAAACTGCCAGCATCTTTCAGGAAATGGAAAAAAGAGCCAAACGACGAAACCTGGAAACAGCACAAGCACTGGCAAATCAAATGCAAGGCATCGATAAAGCAGGCAAAGGGAGAATTTGAGAAGAAGCTTGCTGTGGAAGCAAAAACGCGAAATAAAGATTTTTTCAAGTATATTCATAACAAAAAACCTGTGAGAGAGTCAGTTGGTCCATTAGATGATAGAGGAGTTAAAGGGGCACTAAGAGGCGACAAGGCAATAGCGGAGAGACTGAATGAATTCTTTGCTTTTTTCTTTACTGAGGAAGATGTAGGGATGTTACCCATGACTGAAGTGGTATTTAAAGGTGCAGAAGAATTGAAGGAAATATCGATACATCGGGAAGATGTATTACAACTATTAGATAAACTGAAGAGTAGCAAATCACCTGGGCCGGATGGTATACATCCAAGGGTGTTGAAAGGACTGAAATATGAGATTGCAGACCTGCTATCAGTAATTGCAGACCTCATATTAGTAATCTGTGAACTATCATTAAAATCATCTCTAAAACCTGAAGATTGGAGGATCGCCAATGTAACACCAGTTTTTAAAAAGGGTTCCAGGGGTGAACCGGGAAACTGCAGACTGGTGAGCCTCACGTCAGTACCGGAAAAAATGGTAGAAACCATCATAAATAATAAAATTACTCAGCATGTAGATAGTCATGGCCTAATGGCTTTAGACAAGGAAGATCTTTTCTTACTAATCTGTTATGTTTTTTTGAAAGTGTGAATAAACAGGTGGACAAAGGTGAGACGGTTGATATAGTGTATCTGGACTTTCAGAAAGCCTTTGACAAGGTCCCTCATCAGAGACTTTTGGCAAAACTAAAGAGTCATGGGATAGGAGGCAGTGTACTACTGTGGATCAAGAACTGATTAAAAGATAGAAAGCAGAGGGGAGGAGTAGCCTAGTGGTTGGGGCAATGTACTTCAGGCCGGAAGGTCAGGGGTTCAAATCCCACTAGAGGACAGCAACCTTGGGCCGGAAGGACTGGGGTTTCTAGTCCCACAGATGCTCCTTGTGGTCTTGGGCAAGCCACTTAACCCTCCATAGCCCATGTTCCCTGTAAGTATTAGTGTATGTGTCTCATATCCCCATGTGTTAAATGTATCCCCCAATTGTGTTGTGACCGCTTTGATTGAAGGATAAGGCGGTATACAAAACTGTCTAAATAAAATAAATAGAGGGTAGGGCTAAATGGCCAATTTTCCCAATGGAGAAAGGTGAATAGTGGTGTACCCCAGGGATCTGTGCTGGGTCCTCTGCTTTTTGACATATTCATAAATGACCTGGAAAGTGGAATAACGAGTGACGTTATCAAATTTGCAGATGACACAAAACTATTTAAAGCTGTTAAAACTGAAGAGGACTGTGGAAAATTGCAAGAGGATCTTGATAAATTAGAAGACTGGGCATCAAAATGGCAGATGAAATTTAATGTGGACAAGTGCAAAGTTATGCACCTAGGGAAGAACATCCCAAACTATGGTTACACAATGCAAGGTTCCACATTAGGAACCACCACCCAGGAAAGAGATTTAGGCGTCATTGTGTATAACATGTTAAAACCCTCGGTCCAGTGTGCAGTGGCAGCCAAGAGAGCAAATAGAATGCTAGTTATCATAAGGAAAGGAATGGAAAATAAAACAAAAGATATTATAATGCCTCTATATCATTCCATGGTGAGACTGCACCTTGAATATTGTGTGCAATTTTGGTCGCCTTATCTTAAAAAGGATATAGAGTTATTAGAAAAGGTTCAGAGAAAAGCCACCAAAATGGTAAAGGGGATGGAAGGATACTCCTGTGAAGAAAGGCTAAAAAGGTTAGGGCTCTTTAACCTGGAAAAGAGACGGCTGAGGGGAGATATGATAGAAGTCTATAAATTAATGAACGGAATGGGTAAACATAGACCGATTGTTTACGTTATCAGAATATAGAAAGACTAGGGGACATGCAATGAAGCTGCAGGGTAAACTATTTAAGACTAATAAAAGAAAATATTTTTTCACTCAACGTGTAATCAAACTCTGGAATTTGTTACCGGAGGATGTAGTTAAGGCTGTTAGTGTAGCTGGGTTTAAAAAAGGTTTGGACAAGTTCCTGGAGGAAAGGTCCATAAACCATTATTAAGAAGGGACCCAGGATATCAATGCTTGATCCAGTACAAGCACTGCGGAACCTGTGTCTTTTGGGGAAACTGCTAGGTATGCATGACCTAGATTGGCCACTGTTGGAAACAGGATACTGGGCTTGATGGACCTTGGTCTGACCCAGTATGGCATATCTTATGTTCTTATATGTTCTTATGGTTCTCTTGCACAACCTTTACATTGATCAAGAAGCAACAGTTTGAACGGAACAAGGAGAAGCAGAATGGTTTAAATTCAGCAAAGTTATATGACAAGCTGCATACTTTCCCCCTACCTGTTTAATTTATATGCAGAACAAATCATCAGAGAAGCAGGACTGTATAAAGACTACAAAGGTGTGAAGATTGGTGGAAGACTCATCAACAATCTTTGCTATGGTGCTGATACCACATTATTGACTGAAAATGAAGACGATCTGAATCATTTGCTTCTCAAAATCAAGGAACATAGTCTTAAAATGGGTCTACACCTTAATGTAAAGTCGATTAAAGATCTTGATAACTGGCAAAATCAATAAGTTCATTGTTGATAGAGAAGAAATTGAAATAGTGGACAATTTTAACCTACTTGGATCAACAATCAATAAAGAAACAAAAGCAGTCAAGAAATCAGATGAGGCATTGCTCTTGGCAGAATGGCTATGAAGGACCAAGACAAGATTCTCAAGAGCAGAGATGTTGCTCTCCGTACAAAGATTCGATGCCTTTAAATTATGGTGCTGACTGAGGAATAATGTGTATGTATACCATGGACTGCCGGAAGAACAAACCAGTCAGTACTAGAGGAGATGAAACCTAAGCTTTCTTTAGAAGCTCAGATGAGAAGATTTCAACTTAGAGTACATACTTTGGACACATCATGTGAAGAGAGAGATCGTTATAAAAAGACATCATGCTTGGCAAGGTGAAGGTCATCGCAAAAGAGGAAGGCCAGCAATAAGATGGATTGATACAATAACAGCAGCTATGGGTGCCACTCTGTCAACAATTAGCACCTGACTGAAGACCAAACACAGTTTAGGACAGCTATCCAGAGGGTCGCCATGAGTTGACATTGACTCATTGGCACTTAATGGCAACAAGACACCCCACTATACTCAAACAGCACCATCCACTGTCTTTGCCTCCCAGAATTTGTATTTAAGCCATAGAATTTAATTCCTAATACCACACTTCAATATATCATTTTTCCCATTTACCTGTTTTGTCTGTACAAATTAAGTTTTCGTTATTTTGTTAGAAAACAAATAGGCATTTAAAAAAATATTGTTCTTACTGCAGTTACAATTCTAAGCACCAAAGATTTTTCCCGAAATCATAAAAAGCATAAATAATCGGTATGGATTATTACCTTGAGTGTTGACTGTGTTGACACTATGGTCGAGAAAACCCATAGCAGTGAATAACTGATAGGCAAACGTGTACCAGAGCAAATTCAATTATCATGACATGGGGTGGGGGGAAGGAAAATTCTTCTTTTATTGTAAACTAGAATGAAAAGATCTTGTAATATAAGTTCAAAAAATATACTTGAGCTGATGGAGGATCATGGTATTTTGCGAGAGTAAATGTTAAAAGACATGCGTTTGCTGTACTGTATGTAACCTGCGACTTCTCTTAGCCAGATTTAGAGAGGACGCTGATAGTTCCCGGAAGGACAGATAGACGTTTTTGTAATTTAGCGCAAGGGCTGAGCAGAGGAGAAGGTGTGCGCTTCCCACTAAGATAGATCTCACTCACAGGATGTCATTCTTGGCACTTCAACCTGCCCTGCAATTTTGCTTGTGATCCCTTTCAGAAGTGGCAGCAAAATGTCTTCCGCGCACAAGAGGAAGTCTCAAGGTCATTCATCTCTCCGGGTTGCTTCTTTCCACGCGTCCCTTTTCCTCCTTCACCACGAAGAAAAGTCATACTACTGACCGGCCCTAGCTTCTCACCTGCAGCTGAAAAGGATTGCACATACACAAACTCTTTTATCATGTCTGAGACCCCGAAGGTGACTACAGAAGTCGTGTGTTCAGGGCCTTGTGTGACAGGCGCTTTGCATATTTTCCCAAAACCTCAGAGCTTTACAAATGAAACTCCAATTACAGTGGAGCAACGCAAGCTCGACACCTTAATAGCTCTTATATGTCTCGTTTTTCAAAAGCCTGGTTGCAGTCATGCATCGCATCTCAGATAGCTGCTGTGTAGAATGCGTAAGATTTGCGGATAGGGGATGATTTGTTTTGTATTTCAACTTACCCTTTCCAGTTGTACTTCAAGGCCACTTACATTCGGGTACAATAGCTATTTCCCTCCGCCCAGAAAGGCTTGCAATACCCGAGACAAGGGAGGGTTAAGTGACTTGCCCAATACCACCAAGAACATCCGTGGGAGTTAAGCCCCGGCTTCCCCGGGTCTAGTTCTTTTCGAACCACTAGGCTAGTTCTCAATTCTAAGCCCCCGACATTATTCCTTGTTCTAACTGGGACATGATCGAGTTGCAATTATGTGACTACAGCAGTCTATAAATGATGCTAATCGGCCTTCTCTGGCGGTGTTAAGCATCCCGGGACGTCTTATTTGGGGCGCCTTAAGTGCATCTGTAGATAAGCTAAGCACAGATTTCTGATTAGATGAAGAACTCCACTGGCTGCTTGGAGGGAGATCTTCTTCAGACAACGGGCAGGACGCTGTGAGTTTTCGTTTCCATTTCCTGCCGTTGCAAACCACTCTGCTCGGGAATCCGAAACTTGATTGCGGCGTGATGCAACGAGCTGAGCGCCTAGTCTGCACCTCCTGCCCGCGCCAGACTCCCAGTGCAATATGGGACACCTGCTGAATTCAGACTTATTAACAGGGGTCTTTGCTAGTACTGGATCCCTGCCCTCCCGAAAACTTCCCCTTCCTAGTAAGTCTCCTGGAAAACAGAAAGTTATTTATTTATACCGCGGTCTTCTAGAATCAGTGCGGTTTACATGTATACTAACAGGTACTTTTTATTCCCTTGTCCCTGAAGGGCTCACAATCTAAGTGCACCTGACGCAATGGAGGGTTAAGTGGCTTGCCCAAGGCCACAAGGAGCGGCCATGGGACTAGAGACCCCAGTCCCTCCGGCCTGAGGTTGCTTGTCCCCATGTGGGAATTAAACCCCTGGCCCTCTGACCTGAGGTAACCTGTCCCAGCCACTGAGCCACTCCTCCCTAAAGATTAACAAAATTATTCTTCTTCAAAGTTTACATTTCTGGATAAGAGCTTTCCTGTTTTTAGCTCTCATTCTTGTATTTTCTTTCTTATTTGTCCTAATATAATTTATTTGTATATTTGCTACAATTTTTTGTTTTAAATAAAGAGTGCACCCCTGGTGGCCACCTCCTGCTTTTGAAAGGTCCGGCCAGGGAATGGCTTTACAGACCTCCACTTTCAGGGCATCAGCTGAACTTGCAGCTCAATCAGAGAAGTGGCTCACTTCACTTCCAAGCACTATAGGGAAAGACCCCCCCCCCCCTCCCCGTCTCTGCTGCCGTCACCTTCCTGTGAAGTCTGTGGTGCACTTTCTCAAGAGTACAATACAAGACAGGGCAGGGTGACCCTTCTATAGGGATCTCAAAAGGAAGGATATGCACAGCACAGCAGTGAGTAAAGCAGAACTTTAAGCTCTACTATCATCTCAGAGAGGGCATTGAAATCACAGCGACCAAGAGGAGGGCCCATGGCTCTCTTCAGTTCTTAAATTAATTAGCCAAGAATTATTCACCTCTTCTACTGATTTAGCCACCCTGGTTTAAATGTTCATGCCCAAGAATAGGAAACGGCAAACAACAGAGTTGCCAAATTACCCAACTCCATGAGGGAGACTTTTGACCGGTCCTGATTCCACTTCTTTTTGCACGGGGGGGGGGGGCAGACCAGCTGCTTCTGCCCCCATGCAAAAGGAAGTGGAATTATAGGGCAGAAGCAGGAACAGCGCTCTACAGCCCCAGAGGTGACACTGGGGTGTCATTTTGAAAGCCGTCCGGGAGAAGGGCAGCAGCAGGGCCAGTGGGGGCACAGATGGGTGCAGGGGGTGCTAGGCGTTCCTCATATCCTTGCGCTGGTCCTGAATGCAGCACTGCATATTAGTAAGTCTAGCCAACAGTAGTGCTTGGCTTCTATTTCAGTTAAAAGAGAGCCGAGGAACAGGGTCTGATACTGCAAGCCACTTATCTGGGTAACAGGACCTGCTAGGCAGATAATTGCCTCTGACCAGGACCACCCCTTGATTTCCAGTGGTATTACCCAGATAATCATTACCCAGAAACTTACAAACTGTGCCAGCTCTGTCCGGTCAGTCTCTGGAGTTATCTGCTTAACAGCGATATTCAGTCAGGCAAAAAGGCTGCTCTAACTTTATCCAGATAGCGGGTCGAGTACAGTTGTGGTTAACATTATTGGTACCCTTTCAGGTCAACCCTTTAATATCCAATGTCTCCTAAAAAATAGTGGCAAGTGAAATGGCTTTTGACTGTATATGCACACATATTTGACACATAAAAGAATCAAATAAAACAACCAATTAAAAAGAGAAATAGTATAAAAACGGGAACATTGCCAGGACATGATTATTAACAATACAAAAACCCTCACCCCAAGAGTAGGTCCCAATACAAATATATCTCACAAACTCTCAGACCAAAATCTCAAAAAGGCTTGAAAATTTTTAAAAAACGCAGTTATAACAAACACACACCGGAGAAACCATCAGAACGCTGTAGATTTACCAACAGGAGCATATGCGTCACCTGATAATCCCGCCATATCCTTCCCAGGTCTCATCTGAACACACACAACACTTAACAAAGCAAGTTTTAACAACACACAAAACACAACACCCAACCACTCTAAGAAAACTGTATATATGCATATAGACCAATGTAGATAGCTCAAACTGTATATAGCCCAATGTATATAGACCAATGTAGATAGCTCAGACTGTATATATTGTACCCCAAATCAAAACCTACCTATCCATACACTCATGAACACTAAACTTACAGCCACTGCATGCTGACACCCCCGCACTACCCTACTTGATTGTTTGCAGTGAAATCCGCTTTGATTCAAGGATAAAGCAGGATATAAATACTTTTAAATAAATAAATAAAATAAATAAACACAATATAACATCTGAGATAACATCCGACATGATATCACATTTCAGACAAACATGTCTTGCGTCAGGGAAACCTTTAAAACAGATATAACTACATACAAAGGTAGCTCAGCGGCTAGTGTCTCTCCATCAGCCAATGCTCCAATATAAAGCCCAAAAACTGTCACCTGAGTCATTACATACCTGAATTGACTAATGAATTAAAGAGGCCCACTCAATTTGATTGTTTAATCCCATTGGCTCCAATGAGTTTAAACAAAATATCCATTTCTGTTTGAGGTAATTCAAACAGCCCTGAGAATCACCCCCACGCCAATCCATTAATACCTGTTCAAGTACTCTCCAGTGAAACTGATCAGCTGCATGCCCACATTCTACAAAATGGGCTACCAAAGGTGCCATCAATACTTTATTAGCTATTCTACTATGATGTTCACTTATCCGTTTGCGACAGGACGGATCATGCAACCCACATAGATCTTCTGACGGACAGATAATCATATATATAACATTAGCTGAGCTGCCTCCCCCCATGCTGAGCCATTCCACGCTGTCACTGATTCCAGTGGTGGTGGGGGGGGAGGGGATGGCTAGGATTGGCAGCAGGCCATGTGCTTCGTCACAAAGTCCATTAACCATATTAGGTATAGTTGTATAAGTATCCCCAGCTAACTTAAGTAAACAACTTAAATACCTAAATGAAACATTAAAACTAAGATGTAGGCAGCAGTCCAGCAGTGAGATGGGGGCTTTCCAGTATTTTGCATTGAGTGTCACATGTATGATTTTCTCCCAGTTGGTGAGGGGTCTTACGTATGCACTAGGTGCAAGAAGCTCTTTGCTCTCAGGGAATGAGTCAAATCTCTGGAGGCTAGAGTAGCAGACTTGGAGGACATAAGGAAAACAGAGAGGTATATAGATGAGACCTACAGGGCTGAGTACTGAAGTCCTACCTCCAGACTGGCAGCCTCCCTGATACCATGCAGGAGAGAGATCATGAGCATCACCCTGGTGTGGCAGGAAGTGATCCTATAGCTAGGACGTCCTTCAGGTGATGTAAAACCCTCTCATACCAAGGAGGTTTCTCAAGGACCATGTGCCCATGAGGAAAGATTAAGGCAGCCATTATAATTGGTGATTCAATCATTAGGCATATAGAAAGCTGAGTGGCTGCTAGACATGAGGATCACCTGGTAACATGCCTGCCTAGTGTGAAGGTAGCAGACCTCACGCACCACCTAGACAAGGTTCTAGGTAGTGCTGGGGAGGAGTCTACTGTCTTGGTACATGTTGACACCAATGACATAGGAAAGTGTGAGAGGGAGGTTTTGGAAGCCAACGTTATGCTTTTAGGTAGGAATTTGAAATCCAGAACTTCCAGGTTAGCATTCTCAGAAATGCTTCCCGTTCCACGCACAGGACCCAAAAGGCAGGCAGAGCTCTGTAGTCTCAATGCGTGGATGAGACAATGGTACAAGGATGAGGGTTTTGGATTTGTTAGGAACTGGGGAACATTCTGGGGAAAAGGAGGGGCTCTTCCAAAGGGATGGGCTTCACCTTAACCGGGATGGAACCAGGCTGCTGGCATTAACCTTTAAAAAAGAGAGAGAGCAGTTTTTAAACTGGATAATAGGGGAAAGCCAACAGCTGCTAAATAGCATGTGATTCGGAAGGATGTATCCTTGAAGGATACAAACAAAACATTGAAGTTAGTGCATATCAACAGAGAGGTTCCAATAAAGACAAAAGTAACCCAAATGTCCTTAAGTACAGAGCAGACAGAGCTTAAAGATTCCAAAATACCCCATCTACTGATAACCAGATTAATATGAATAAAATACAAACTCTAAAATACTTGTCTGCAAATACTACCGGTAGTAGTCTAAAAAATAAGTTAGGAGACTTAGAATATATAGTACTAAATGAGAGGTTAGATAAGATTGGTATCTCAGAGACCTGGTGGAAGGAGGACAACCAGTGGAACACTGTGATACCTGGGTTCAAATTATATTGCAATGATATAGTATATAAAATTGGTAGAAGGGTTGCACTCTATCTTAGAGAGAGCATTGAGTCACACAGGATTGAAGTATTGCAGGAAACAAAATACACTGTAGAAGCTCTATCGATCGAAATTCCATGTAAAAAGGGGACGGCGATGGCATTGGGGGTGTACTACCAACCGCCTGGCCAGAATGAACATATGGATGATGAAATGCTCAAAGAAATCAGGGAAGCTAGCAAGTTACAACATAGTGATTTAAATTGCACCGGTATCAACTGGGTCAGTGTCATGGCAGGACATGCTAGGGAGATAAAGTTTCTAGATGAAATAAATGACTGCTTCTTGGAGCAGTTGGTTCATGAACCGATAAGAGGGAAAGCCATTTTGGACCTAGTCCTTAGTAGAACACAGAATCTGGTTCAAGAGATAATGGAGCTGGGGCCACTTGGCAATAGCACCATTGCTTGATCACATTTGATTAATAAATGGAGGAAGGACAGCAAGGAAATCCACAGTACTACCTTTTAACTTTCAAAAGGGAGACTATGATAAAATGAGGAAAATAGTTAAGAAAAAACTAAAAGGAGCAGGTGCAAAGGTTAAGGATTTATATCAAGCATGGGCGTTGTTTAAAAATACTATCTTGGAAGCCCAGACCAGTTGTATTCCACGCTTTAAGAAAAGTGGAATGAAGTCCAGAAAACTGTCAGCATGGTTTAAAGATAAGGTCAGAGAGGCTGTTGTAGCCAAAAAAGCGGAGAAACTAAATTAATTCTTTGCTTCAGTCTTAACTGAAGAAGATGTAGGTAAGTTACCCATGGCTGAAATGGTATTTAAAGGTGATGCATCAGAAGAATTAAAAGAAATATTGATAAACCGGGAAGATGTGTTACAACTATTTGATAAACTAAGGAGTAGAAAATCACCTGGATCAGATGGTATAAATCCAAGGGTGATGAAAGAACTGAAATATGAGATTGCAAACCTACTCTTAGACATCTATGGAGTGGAGGAGTAGCCTAGTGGTTAGAGCAACTGTCTAGTACCCAGAAGAGCAATGGTTCAGCTCCCACTGGTGCTCCTTGGGCAAGTCACTTTACCCTCCACTGCCTCGGAAGAAAAGGCCTAGCAATCTTGCCAGGAAAACCCAGAGGCAGCTAGGCTGCCAGAAGTAAGCATTGACTTGACAGCACAAAAAAAAAAAAAAATCTGTGAACTATCATCTGTAATGTCTGAAGACTGATAAATGGCCAAAGTAACTCCAATTTTTAAAAAGGGTTCCAGGGGTGATCCGGCAAGCTATGGACTGGTGAGCCAGATGTCAGAACTGGGTAGAAACCATTATAAAGAACTAAATTACTGAACATGTAGATAGTCATTGTTTAATGGGAGAAAGTCAACATGGCTTTAGCCAAGGAAGGTTTTATCTTACTAATCTATTATGTTTTTTTGAAGGTGTGAATAAAAAGGTAGGCAAAGGTCAGACAGTCGATATAATGTATCTGAAAGTTCAGAAAGCTTTTGACAAGGCCCCTTATGAGAGACTTTTTATAAAATTAAAAAGTCATGGGATAGGAGACAGTGTACTATTGTGGATCAGGAACTCGTTAAAAGATAGAAAGCAGAGGGTAGGGCTAAATGGTCAATTTTCCCAGTGGAGAAAGGTGAATAGTGGAGTACCCCAGGGATCTCTGCTGGGTCCGCTGCTTTTTTAACATATTCATAAATGACCTAGAAATAGGAATAAAGAGTGAGGTAATCAAATTTGCAGATGACACAAAATTATTTAAAGTTGTTAAAACCCATGAGGATTGTGAAAAATTGCAAGAGGACTGTGGTAAATTGGAAGACTGGACGTTCAAATGGCAGATGAAATTTAATGTGGACAAGTGCAAAGTTATGCACCTAGGAAAGAACAAGCCAAACTATGGTAACATGATGTAAGGTGCCACCTTAGAAACCAGTACTCAGGAAAAAGATTTAAGCATCATTGTGGATAACATGTTGAAACCCTCCACCCAGTGTGTGGCAGGGGCCAAGATGGCAAATAGAATGCTAGGTATCATAAGGAAAGGAATGGAGAATAAAACAAAGAATATTATAATGCCTCTGTATCATATCATGGTGTAACCGCACCTTGAATATTTATTTAGTTATTTATTTGAGAAGTTTATATACTGCATTTCCAATGTTCAATATGATTTACATCAAATAGAATATAACTTTACATGGAACATGTTAACATGTTGAGGAACAGTGAACCAAAATATAAGAAACCCATATAACTTTGCAGGGAACAAGTAAATAATCCAAAACATTAGCATTAATAACATGTAATTATTAAATAATCCAGAATATTAATAACATACCAAAATACCAGAGAAGATGCCGAACAGGTATATTTGGTATTTTGTTATTGCATTGTTCTTGTTGAGGAGTGAAGGTAGGACTATGGAGTAGAGGCGTCTTTGTGTGTAATTTAGTTGTGTTGGTTTCATGTTTATGTTACGCCCTGAAAGCGCATTTGGAACAGGTGCGTTTTGAGGAGTTTCCTGAAATCCTTAAGGTCTGTAGTTGTTCGGATTTTCACAGGGAGAGAGTTCCGTATTGTAGGAGCATAGAATGAGAAAGCTCTTCCACATGCTGATTGGTTATACTTCACGAAGTTTGTGTGAGAAGCAAGGTGGTGTTCTGTGGTGCGTCTTCTTTGTCTGTTATTGGGGAGTTTTCTTATAATGGTCTGTAGGATCTCAGAGGATTGGTTGTGGAGTATTTAAATATAGTAGCAATGTTTTTATATTTAATTCTGTCTGGTAGAGGTAGCCAGTGTAGCTTTTGTATGATGGGGGTGATGTGTGAGCCCCTTGATGTTCCAGTGAGGACCCTTATTTATTTATTTATTTATTTAACACTCATTTATATACCGCATCTTCCAAAGTTCAGTTGCGGTGTACAATTAACAACAATTAACAAAGCGCAGTTTGTTTTACATAGAACGTCATAAAATCTTACATAGAACATCATAAATTAAACAAAGCACAGTGTAATAAACAAATAGTATATTTAAGCTAGAACAGTGTGAGTAACAATTAACTAACATAGTGTAGTGTCCAACAGAGTAAGATAGAACATAACATATGCAACTATATACATTTGGAGGTATTTGGGCATAAGAGCTTGGGTCGTCATTTCGTTTAAGTTATATGTGTTGTCGAGTTAGAATGTTAGGTTTGTACTAGATGTGATCAGGTGGCTGTTTAGCCTTGGTCTAGGGTTTCCGTTGTATTATAGTGTTTAGTGAATAGATACGTTTTCAATTTTTTACGGAATTCCACGATCTCTGTTAGTGATCGTAGATCCTCTGGTAGTGAATTCCAAATGGTTGGAGCTATGTGAGAAAAGGCTCTATTATTTGTTAATTTATGTGCTTTTATGAAGTCTTTTGGAATCTTTAGTTTGTTTAATTGTCCTTTTCTGTGAGTAGTCTTAGATGGTTCTTTGCATATTAGATTACATAGAGTAGTCGGGGCCATGTCATTTAAGGCTTTGAATGATGTTATTATTGTTTTATATGTTATCCTGCTTTGTATAGGTAACCAGTGAAGGGATGCTAGGATTGGTGTTATGTGTTGGAGTGAGTTTATTTTTAATATAATTCTAGCTGTTGCATTTTGAGCTAGTTGAATTCTTTTAATGTTTTGACCCTAGCCGCAGTGTGCTGGGCTAGTTTTAATGGGAGCAGATGGTATTTCAGTAACCCCTTGGAGAATTGTGCTGCAGAAGTCAATGTGTGGAAGTGTTATTGCTTGGAAAACAGTCCTGTAGTGCTGGGGTTTGAGAAGTGGGCAAAGCTGTTGTAAGGTTCTTATTTTATTGTAGATAAATTTTGTCATGTGGTTATGTGGGTCTTCAGGATAAGATGATGGTCAAGGTAACGTACCTCTAATTTGACTGTTAGTTCCATTTGATTAATCTTAAGTGACTTTGGCGGGGTGAATGATTGATCATTGAAAATGAATAGTACTTCCGTTTTGTTATATTTAATGGAAAGACCTTGTTGGGGGAACAAGGGATTGAATTCCGGATTTGTGGTTGAGAATGGTGCATAAAACGTTATGTCATCAGCAGATAGGTGGAATAACATATTATGTGACTGGAGGATCTGGTAGATTGGCTGGATGTAAATGTTGAATAATAATGGTGATAAGGATGAGCCCTGGGGTATACTAAATTGTGTGCAAATCTGGTTGCCGTATCTTAAAAAGGATATAGCGTAATTAGAAAAGGTACAGAGAAGAGTCACCAAAATGGTAAAGGGGATGGAAGGATACCTTTATGAGGAGAGGCTTAAAAGGTTAGGGCTCTTCAACCTGGAAAAGAGACAGCTGAGGGGAGATATGATAGAGGTCTATAAATTAAGGAATGGAATGGAACGGGTAAACGTAGATCAATTGTTTATGCCATCAAATGTAGAAAGACTAGGGGACATGCAATGAAGACCATTTAAGACTAATAAGAGAAAATATTTTTTCACTCAATGTGTAAAACTCTGGAATTCGTTACCAAAGGATGTAGTAAAAGCTGTTAGTGTAGCTGGGTTTAAAAAAGGTTTGGACAAGTTCCTGGAGGAAAGATCCATAAACCATTAACGAGGACCCAGGAAATCCATTGATTACCCCAATATACGCTTTGTGGAACCTGTATGTCTTTTTGAGAAACTGATAGGTACTTGTGACCTGGATTGGAAACAGGATTCTGTGCTTGATGGACTTGGTTTGACCTATATGTCATATCTTATGACTACTGATGGAGTAAGGCAAGATTGGGTAGGGCAGCGGTGCAGGTCCAGAATTTTGTCTACCTAAAATGTGCCATGGAGCATCTACTGCTTTATAACAAGGACTTGGAGCCTGATTTAATAGGCTTCTTACCCAAAGATATAGATTGGGAGAAATACCTTAGTGAATCAAGCCCTTAGACAGGCCAAGCACAGGCCATAGGTACTGAAAGTTTTTTCCCAATTTGTGCCTATGGATTCATCACATATACATCATTCGTAGTATTTCGTATTCGGTGATCAATCAATCATTCCTCTTCCTTTGCACAGGATTCCTTTGTCTCAGTATCTCCCATCAAGGCCGCTGAGTCCCTGTGCAGCTCTGAGACTTAGAGGGCTAGAACCAGGACTTGCCAACTACCTCCAAGCCACTAAGCAATTTGAACCAGTTGGGTTTTGAGCATCAATCCCTGAACGTAGCCCTCATTTTATAATTAAAACAAATCTATAGGAAATGGCAAGATACTGAGTGACTAGTGTTAAACAACCAAGATGGTTTGCAGGTTGTTGACAGCACTGTGAAGTGATGTATTGCTCTCTAATGCACCAGACAGCAGGAAGGATCCAAGTCCATGTACCACCAGGATGATAAAGGAATGCGGGATTAGAGGTTGAACAGCAGCAAGGTCCCAATAAGACTTGTGATAGCAGGCTTTCCATTGCCTGATTACTTAGTTCTGTCTTTGAATGATTTGGGTTATGAAAGAGTGATTGGTGAAAGCTTCTTTTGGTCATGCTAGCGAAATTTTGCATGAACTTTCTAATTACATCAGAAATTGCTGTTGCTGCTGACATTTTTGTAACATAGGAACCGCTTCATATGCAGTCAGCCCAACATATACGTTCTCTTCTCCTGCAAGAACTAAAGCACCATCCCAAAGGACTTAGAATTGGAAATCCTCTAGCAGATAGTAGGCTGGAGAATACTCCATTAGGATTACACTAAAGAGCCGAAAACAGGCCACAGACCAGCAGGGCCTTAGCAGAAATTGCTTCTCCAGTTCAATAGATTTCTTTTCCTCTAGACTTCATCTAAATGCAGTCGTTCCCCCCCCCCTCCCCACCCCCATATTCTAACTAAACTGAAATATTCTGGTGCAACTAACACATGGTGTGGATTATGCATAACCTCTTGTTACCACTAACTTATTTATTTGAAACATTCCTGTCCTGTATAATCCTGTGAGTTACAACTTAACATGCAAAATAATTTAAGATTACGTTGATCAAATAAAATGACAACCAATGCAACAGCTACCATATAACAATCTAGATTCTAGCTTGACAATGACTGTGAGCAGCTATTCTTTTATTTCTACAGAGCTTCCTTTACTTGATAGGACCTCACATTCTTACTACAGTATTACTGTGGCTTCATGCCACGGGAATCTTTCTTTGCTATCTTCTGTTGAAAAAGTGGGTAGGCTGTAAACAGATCATGTAAACATCCAATATGTGGAGAAGTGACACCTATGGAACTTCCCCCACCACTGTTTCCTTAAACAGAACAATATACAAGAAAAAGCTTTTGCAAAGAGCACATGAGACTCTTGCCCAATTCTGAAATGCAATACATAGGCCTAAAAGCCCTACTACACCTTTTACATGTTTTGGATTGTACAATTTCTTCCATGGATTAGGTAAAAGGTGCACCATTTGCTAACCATGCAAACAAACCAAATTGCAGCGTTTCTTTGCCACAATTTTGTGTAAGGCCTATAGATCATTGTTTGTAATTAGCCGAGAACCCAAGCTGAAAACTAAAGCCCACCACTGCAAAGCATGACTTTGATGTTTATAAAGATATGGCACAGAAGGGGTTAATGTTTGCATATGTTCGGTTTTATTATCACTTCCAAAAATATAACAAGCTCCTCCAAGTCCAAACATATGGGATTAGTGAACTTACACTGGAAAAATATCTTGGGAAGGTTTAGGTTCAGAACACACACATTACACGTATCTGAAAATGAAAAGCAAACAGCTGGTCTTGTTTAGAGCACAGTCCTGTAGTCTGTTGTGCCCCTATTGGGCTCCTCAAGCAGACGTGAAAGCTGAAGCATTCTACCTTGGATCCTCAGGTTTGAAATGTCAGTAAGAAAAACACAAGAATGTTGAAATGAGCTGAAATCAAACATGTAATGGTTGCAAAAGCCTAAAATATTTAATCCGCGATGCACTTGGTGGCTGACAGCATTTTGTATTCTGCATGCTCTTGTCCCGTATCTTATTATTCTCATGATTAGAGCATAAATGCAGCAATACTTTCTTCATTTTGGGGCATGTTTGCCAAGCCCCACACCAGTAACACACGTTTGGGCTGCGTTACCAGGATGGGACTTTGGGTTAACTGCAGGGGGACGTGTTCATCCATTCCCCTGAAACCTGCCACTGAGATGGCATTAGTTCCACTCGCATTATCTGCGCTGAACGCAGATAGCACAGATCACAAACACCCGCACTAGCTGTGTTGCACTGGGAACACCTTCATCCCACACAGTCACCACCCCGACACATACTACAGGGGGAGCATGGGGTTTCTAGCACCGGGTGCTGCTTTAATTTTTGAATGGCACCAAACCACATGCTAAACTCCATGCTACCGGGTAGAGTGGTTTAGCAAACATGCCCCTTTATGACAAGTCCCAATTTCAAGTGTAATCTATAAGTGCTAAAATGATGATGCTCCCTCTCCACCCCTCACCTTTGTCAAAATGCCATACAAAAGTCTAGCTTATCAGATACACCCATCATAATCATTCAGGAGTTGTGTTAGAGGTCTATAAATTAATTAATGGAGTGGAATGGGTAAACGTAGATCAATTCTTTACACAATCAAAAAGTAGAACGACTAGGGGACATGCAATGAAGCTACAGTGCAACCCATTTAAGACTAATAAGAGAAAATATTTTTTCACTCAACGTGTATGGAATTCGTTACCAGAAGATGTAGTAGAAGCTGCTAGTGTAACTGGGTTTAAAAATGGTTTGGACAAATTCCTGGAGGAAAGGTCCATAAACCATTAAAGGGCTCATTATGTTTATGTTTATTGGCTCTTGCTAAACCGCCCTTTGTGACTTCAGGGCGGTTTACAAAATAAAAAGTAACAAACCGGGTAGGCACTAGGCCAAAGGAAAATGAACTACAATTTTTACAGGAAAGAAAAGTATCAAGCAATCCGACAGGACAAAGAGAAGAGTTTGACAAACATAAATAAGACATCAGGTCATGGAGGTGGGTCTGAGAGATTGTAGGCCAAAGTAAATAGGTGTGTTTTCAGGGAGGCTTTGAATGTTGAATAAGTCTGTTCCAGATGGAGGGGTGTGGGCAGGGAGTTCCAAAGGGCAGGACCGAGGAAAAAGAAAGCTGAGTGACGCGTGGACTGCAGGTGTGCACGTGATGGGGAGGGAAGGCTGAGACGGCCTATGTGAAGTGAACGAAGGTTACGTGTGGGGACGCAGAAGTGCAAGGAGGTCAGCAAGATATTGCGGCGTGTGAGTGTAGAGAACGCGATGTACCAAAGTGAGGATCTTATAGTGGATAAGGTGTTCAATTGGGAGCCAGTGTAAGTGGATTAGTAAGGGAGTGACGTGATCCCTGTGCGACGAGTGAGTTAGAATTCTGGCTGCAGTGTTCTGGATCAGTTGTAGATGATGTAGTTGTGTGTGTGTGTGTGTGTGATACCAGCAAGGGCAGAATTGCAGAAGTCGAGGCAAGAAACAACAGTAGACAATGTGAGAGTGGTAAAAGCGGCAGGAGAGAGGAAGGGATGGATAGCTCGTATTTGTTGAAGATAAAAGTATGATTTCTTAGCAAGCTGGGAGATGTGGTCTCTAAGGGTTAGGTTGGAATCAAGGACAACCCCCAGATAACGAAAGCATGGGACCATGGGGATGGAGGTGTTCCCAAGGACAGGGGCAGCGGAAGGGCAGGGGTTCCCAAAAGTGAACCAAGTGTAGGATATCTTAGCCAGATTTAAGTGAAGACAGTTTGTGGATAGTCATTCTGCCACCAGGGAAAGGCAAGAATTTAGGGGCCCGAGATCAAGAAGGAAAGGGTTGGCATGATGGAGAATAGCAATATCATCTGTATAATGAAAAGCTGACAGGCCAAGTTGCTGGATTAGAAGAGCAAGTGGGGCAAGAAAGAGGTTGTAAAGGAGGGGGGCTAGTACAGAACCTTGGGGGACACCACAGGGAAGAGGAACGGGGTCCAAGACAGAGTGCGAGCCAAGCGAAGAGGCCACAGAGAAGGAGCGGGAAGAGAAATAAGAGTAGAACCAGTGGTAGACGGAGCCATGCAGTCCCACATCCCTGAGGCGTGAAAGAAGGAGAGAGTGATCAACGAGGTCGAAAGCTGCTGAGAGATCCAGAGAAACCACCACCGAGATATCACCCCTGTCATGTGAAGAGCGAAGTTCATTTAGGAAAGCTACCACGACTATTTCTATACTTTGACCTTGACGAAAACCTGATTGGAGAGGGTGAAGGTAGTTGATTGAGGTGAGGTGTTGTGATAGTTGAGTGAAGACAGTCTTTTCAAAGATCTTAGCAAGGAAGGGAAGATTTGAGACTCGACGGTAGTGTGCAGGGATTAGAGGGTAGAGAGAGGGCTTCTTCAGGATAGGACACAGTAAGGCATGTTTCCATTGGGAAGGGAAAGTGCCAGAAGAGAGGGATGAATTTACCATGGTTAGTATGAAGGGAACTAAGGCAAGGGAGGGTTCAAGATGCCAGCTGGAAGGGATTGGGTCTAAAGGACAAATTGTGAGTTGTGGAGATAAATTTGATAAGTTCTGTGTTGGTAGTTGGATGGAAGATGGACCAGGTATAAGATAGAAGGGGCACAGCAGGTGGAGAGGAGGGGAGGGGGAGAGGGGATAGCGGAAGCGGACAAGAAGGAAGCGAGGCATGGAGGTCTAGGACCTTAGTTGCAAAAAAGGAAGCCATTCTGTCCTGGACGTAGATCCCCTCTGTACACCCAGTCTGAGCCAGACGTACAGAGGGGATCGCGATTCTCATCCCGTGGTATACATCTAGCCCCATGGGATCAGAATCACGATCAGTCCTGTACACGCAGGCCGGGACTGTGATTCAGGACCTTCCCGGCTAACTCAGTCAAGGCTTTTCAATGGAGCAGCGGTGCCATGGCATCATGTTGCCATGGCACCGCGGCTCCATTGAAGAACGACCATGCCGGTCGCCAGAAAAAAAGCTTATTTCCAGCAGTCCAACCCCTGATCTGTCCTCCTAAGGCCAGGGTCAGGCTGCGGGGAATGTCCTCTGGCTCCCCTCCACCCCATCCATGCTCTGGGCACAAGAAAAATGCATCCAGGGAAATTATTCCACCTCAGAGTTGGAATAACTTCCCCGCACATGTCGCCAGCCCTGAACGTACAGAGCCGACATTAGAATCGGCCCTGTACACCCAGGACTGGCAACTGCCCACCGCCCACCCAGACTCCGCCCCTGAGCCACCCCCCATGTAACTTCCACACACAACCGGCAGGGAGTTTAGATGCAGCGGGGGAAGGCACGAATAGCCTCCTAAATGGGACCTGCGAAATCCACTGCTTGTCCCAATATAAGCATTGTGGAACATATGTCTACTGGGAAAACTGCTAGGTACTTGTGACCTAGATTGGCCACTGTTGGAAAGAGGATACTGGGCTTGATGGACCTTGGTCTGACCCAGTATGGCATTTCTCATATTCTTATACCTGGCAGTATCTTTACCTGATATATTTCATTAGATGCTCTTGAAATAATGCTGACTCCTGGTGACTCAGCAGCCCCTGGGTTTTCTTGGCAAGGTGTGGCTAGAAGTAGATTGCCAGGCCTTTCTTCTGAGACAATGGAGGGTAAAGTGTCTTGCCCAAGGTCACAAGTAGTACCAGTGGGAACTGAACCCTGGTTGCTTAGTCATCAGGCTGCTGCTCAAACCACTAGCCTATTCCTCCATGGAAAAAGCAGAAAGCATCGGTAACTAGGAAAACAGAATTGCTTCCATCCCTTGCTGATGAGGCTTGATCATTGATATTTTAATTTCTATTACAGAAATTGTAAGATATATTCTTGTTTTAGTTTATTATAGGTGAAATGGTCATTCCGTGGAACGTGGTCGATCAATTTTGTAATAGTAAATAAATAAACCTAAAATAAAATGAAGCACATAAAAAAAGCAAAAACAAGTCATATTGATACTACATGAATATTTTTATTATTTCTTTATTGACATTTATTTTGGGTTTAGTCCATGTCTTTTCATTCAGATACACTACATTTAAGAGCCAATATTCAAAAACATTTATCAGGTTAACAGCACCTGCTAATCAAATAGGTGCCAACCAGCACAATATTCTATGGTACCATCTGTACTGTACAGTGTCACTAAATAGTTCCTCTGACTGCCTCAGTGTGATCCAGATAGTGCCAGAGCAGTCCAGAGACAGAGCTTGGGCAGACCCTGTACGTATTTGGATAGCAGAGAGATTCAGAGCACTAACCAGATAACTATCTGCATAAAGGGGCATGTTTACTAAAGTGCTCTAACTGTTAGCATGGGTTTAGCATGTACCATGCTAAAGATTAGAGTGGGGCCCCATGGATAAAATCACACACTAACTGATCAGCACATGACTATGCAGGGTTTGGGTGGACTAGGGGTAGAACATGAAGATTGACAACATATCGCAGTTAGCGCAGGTGTCTTAGGTGTGTGCTAGCTACAGCTCTTGTTAGCACGGACACGCTTCATGCCAACTCTATGGATGGTATTAAGTGCACCTGTATGCTGGTTAGCACGGTGTCATGTGGTTGCAATGCGCTAACCACAAGGGGATGGATGTGCATGTCCCCTGAAGCTAGTATAGCCTACGCGCTAGATTTGTGGCCCAATCATGTGCTAACTTAGCACATTTTAGTAAACATGCCACAAAGTTAGGCTAGAAAAGACCATCCTAACTTTATGCAGTTCACTATCCAGATAGCGGGCTGAAGATTTATTTATTTATTGGCAGTTATGAACCCTGCCATCAAAAGCCAAATCAGTGCAGTGTACAACAGAGAAAATAAACAAGTATAATACGAAACAGACACATCACCTCTATCCAAATAGTGGCACCAGTCAC
Organism: Ichthyophis bannanicus; assembly: GCA_033557465.1. Taxonomy (NCBI): domain Eukaryota; kingdom Metazoa; phylum Chordata; class Amphibia; order Gymnophiona; family Ichthyophiidae; genus Ichthyophis; species Ichthyophis bannanicus. Next base: position 37,942,750 of record CM066050.1, on the reverse strand, counting down.
TGCTGAATTTGGATAGTCAGCACTGGCCACTGTCTGGCTATTTTATTTAGCTGCAGTGCTTGCCATTTATAAATACTGACCGCTACAGTATTTTTTGAATATGAGGCTCATAATGTAAGCTCCTAAATTAAGATTAATTCTCAGAAGAAACAGGTTCCTGAGTTTGACTGAAAATAAGGCACACATATAAGAGCCTAAATTTAGGAGCCCAGATTTTTTTCCATATTGGGCTATGCAAAACTGACAACGCTGGTCTTCATTTCTTTGACATTTTTATGACCCTGACAGTTTGTGTTTGCTTTCATTTACATTAAATTTAGACAATTAGAAAACTTGGTGGGAATCTTCTTATTTCACCCTTAGATAATTGAAGATCTGAAAAAATATTTTTTTCCAACAGGATTTACTAAGAACATTGCATATGTATTACATTTGTACAAGCAGATGCAACGTGTATCACATGCATACAATAACCACAGACAGGTATCTGATAATTAAAATAAAAGAAACAGTGTAGTGATATGAAACTTTCCATGAGGCTTTTTCCTGCACCCGCCCCTGAATGAGCTGCAGCTGTTACTGTTTCCCATTAATGCTTTTCTCCCTGCAGAAGAATGAATTTGAATTCAGTTGTTACATTTAAAATGTCTAAACCATCATTACATCTCTCTTTGTGACAAATCCTCCCAGTTGAAACATGACAGGTTTTCATCATGTACGTGAATTTAGCCTATATCTCATTGTACATCCACCCTCCTCTGATGGGCTTTGCCTCCCTCTACTTACAATTGATACAGATTCACCTGATACCTCATATTGTTATGAACATTTTGTGTTACACTTTGTGATTTCTGAGCAGGTTTCCCTGAACACGTTGCTTATGTTAGTTGGCAGACGCTTCCCTCTGTCTGCATTTGAAATGCATGACGAAGAATGTGATTAATCCCTTCGCTACATTATGACATATCTGAAGGGGTGAAACCATGCATCATGTTCAAAACTTCTGGCTTTTTCCCTGATGGACCATAGAATTGTAATTCAGAGAAAGGTCAAAACTGTGTCCAACCCCAGATGAACTACTAGTGTTATTGACTGTTCTATTTCAAAACAAGGGTTGAGCTAAGAATTTACTACCATAAAAAAAACCGAGGGACATTAAAACTTGGAACCTGATCACTCAGTGCTGCCACATCATTCCCCTTGGGAAAAAAATGCCAGTATTACATAATGTATTTTTAACCATATGCTTTAAACTCCACCCTATATGTAACCACTACAGAGCCGATTCTGAGCCCATTCTGGGGTTGTGTCATTGAGCACAGCAATGTACTGTACTGTTTGTTGCAGCTCATAAACTTTGCTCCACTTCACTCTCTCAATCATAACATAATATACAAGTGAAGTAAATACATGAAGCAAACACAGCCGAAGAGAGTCTCTCAGCCGAGTCATCTTCAATCCAGTGCCACACTTCTGTTTGCTTATTTCCTTGGATATAGAAGAGACATTCTGTTACTTAGAAATGATGTTTTCAAACCTACAAGAAATGGATTTAACAGTAACAGCATGCAGATGTAACAGACATGGGGGTGCTTAGTTTTACTAAACATATATTTCCTTACATTTAGCTGAAGGCACGTTATATCCAGGGATGTACACTAGGTATTTCCCTGTCCCCAGAGGGCTTACAATCAAAGCTGATCCAGCGTGACATGCTCCTCGGAATGCTAGGTAATCAGAAATGTATTGCTGAATGCAACATCCCAAACAATAGTTCCAGCTCTTTGCTTCTTGGATCATTTTGTATAGAGTACTGGGGCACCACCTAATCACCGGTCAAAATCTACAGTCTGTTTGGCTTCTATGAAAACTGACTTAGTGCACATCTTATAATTTATTTATTTACTTACATTTATGGATTCCTTCCCTCCCACAAACCAAAGCAGTTTACAATACACAAAACATTCCCACCCATCCCGCCTCAAAAAAAAATCCTTCACACCTTAACTATAATTCACACACCAGATCTTTTTCTATTTAATTTAAGGGGCTCTTTTACTAAAGATTAAAACACATTAATGAATGTTAATGCACATTAAGTGCCCTTGCTCCCATAGAAATAAAAGGGCGGTGGGCAGTTAACACATGTTAACTCGATTAACGCATGCTGAAAACTTTAATAAAAGGACCCCCTAAGTAATCTAACCCAAGAAGGCTATTGCTGGTAATTTTCAGTTCCGTGAAGCATACAGAATGATGAATACTTATGAAGAATGTGTGAATGGTCAGTAGTAACTTGGGTTGAAGCTTTGACAAAAGGCACAACTGCTCACAAGATTCAAATTTGGCTTAATTCAACCAGTTTTCCATAGATATATATAACCATGAGCTTAAAGTATGCTTGTGTACTTTGCTTGGTGTTTCAATAAGAATATTGAAAATCAGAAATTTTCAGTGTTACAGGATATTTGTGAAAACAGCATCAAATTCAACCGAGAAGTGGAAAAACCTAGAGGGTCTCTAAAGCAAAGGGAAGGATTGTACAACTGAGCAGGAATTATGGATTAGCAGCCTAGATGGGCAGTGTGGCCTTCTCCTGCAGTCATGTTTTAGGATTTTATGTTTCTATTAGAAATGAGCATAGGATAACACTATTCAATAAAGGCAAAACTGAAATTCACACCCTGAAATTCAATAAAATAATTCTATTTTTAGGTGTATCCATTGATTGAACTTCTAGAGACTAAAGCAATTGTTTGAACCCGTGGTGGTCAGTTCGACCACTCTTGCAGTTCAGTGCATAAATTTCAGTAAATTTCAAATTTTTCTGTGATTTCTGGATTTCTGTGGTCACCATAAAAATGCATAAAATATAAAATAATAAATAAATAAATAACACATGATGCAGAATAACACAAGTTTTAAAAAGTAGGATTGATTTTAAACATAAGAACATAACATAAGATATGCCATACTGGGTAAGACCAAGGTCCATCAAGCCCGGTATCCTCTTTCCAAAACTGGCCAATCTAGGTCACAAGTACCTAGCAGTTTCCCCAAAAGATATAGGTTCCACAATGCTTGTATTGGGGCAAGCAGTGGATTTCCCAGGTCCCCTTTAATAATGATTTATGGACCTTTCCTCCAGGAACTTGTCCAAACCTTTTTTAAACCAGACTACATTAACAGCTTTTACTAAATCCTCCGGTAACGAATTCCAGAGTTGATTACACGTTGAGTGAAAGAATATTTTCTTTTATTAGTCTTAAATAGGCGACATTGTAGCTTCATTGCATGTCCCTTAGTCTTTCTATATTTTGATGGTGTAAACAATCGATCTACGTTTACCCGTTCCACTCTATTCATTAATTTATAGACCTCTATTATATCTCCCCTCAGCCGTCTCTTTTCCAGGTTGAAGACCCCTAACCTTGTTAGCCTCTCTTCATAGGGGTATCCTTCCATCCCCTTTACCATTTTGGTGGCTCTTCTCTGTACCTTTTCTAATAGCGCTATATCCTTTTTAAGATATGGCGACCAGAATTGCCCACAATATTCAAGGTACGGTCGCACCATGGAACGATACAGAGACATTATAATATCATTTGTTTTATTCTCCATTCCTTTCCTTATGATTCCTAGCATTCTATTTGCTTTCTTTGCCACCACTGCACATTGGGCGGAGGATTTCAACATGTTATCCATGATGACGCCTAAATCTTTTTCCTGGGTGGTGGTTCCTAATGTGGAAATTTGCAACGTGTAACCATGGTTTGGGTTGTTCTTTCCTAGGTGCATAACTTTGCACTTGTCTATATTAAATTTCATCTGCCATTTGGATGCCCAGTCTTCCAATTTATCAAGATCCTCTTGCAATTTTTCACAATCCTCATGGGTTTTAACAACTCTGAATAATTTTGTGTCATCTGCAAATTTGATTACCTCATTCGTTATTCCACTTTCCAGGTCATTTACGAATATGTTAAAAAGCAACATATGCAGTACAGATCCCTGGGGTACTCCACTATTCACCTTTCTCCATTGGGAAAATTGGCCATTCAGCTCTACCCTCTTTCTGTCTTTTAACCAGTTCCTGATCCACAATAGTACACTGCCTCCTATCCCATGACTTTTTAATTTCGCCAAGAGTCTCTCATGAGGGGCCTTGTCAAAGGTGTTCTGAAAATCCAGATAAACTATATCAACTGACTCACCATTGTCTACCTGTTTATTCACACCTTCAAAGAAAAGATAACAGATTAGTAAGACAAGACCTTCCTTGGCTAAAGCCATGTTGGCTGTCTCCCATTAAGCCATGACTATCTACATGTTCAGTAATTTTGTTCTTTATGATGGTTTCTACCATTTTTCCCGGGACTGACGTCAGGCCCACCAATCTGTAGTTTCCCGGATCACCCCTGGAACCCTTTTTAAAAATTGGCATTACATTGGCCATCCTCCAATCTTCAGGTATTACAGGTGATTTTAATGATAGTTCACAGATTATTGATAGTAGGTCTGTAATCTCATATTTCAATTCTTTCAACACCCTTGGATATATACCATCCAGTGCAGATGATTTGCTACCCTTCAGTTTATCAAATAGTTGTAATAGCTTATCAAATATTTGTAAAAAATACCACATGGCCTTTCTAGTCTCCCCTTCCATCAATTCCCATGCTTAATTATATCCAGCTAAGCTTAGTGGAATATTTTAGAATTGAAGCTGAGAATAAAATAGTAAGCAGAGGGAAGATTTTTTTAGACTGGAGATAGTCAAAGGTGTTCTGAAAATCGGAGATGCTGTGAAAAAGCAATTCCCTGTTTGGCAGGACTGCCTCATAGAGGGATATCAGCTTTAATACTGAAGTCTTTTCTCCTCCTGTGTTTCGTTCTTCCTTTGAAAGTTGTTTTATTAGTTCCCATCCCCCTGAAGATCTTGTAAGTGGTTTCAATTCCTTATTATTACAGTATATTGGAAGTTCTGATTTAATATTGGTATATGTAAGAATAAGTGTGGGTTAATATAGGTTTTCTGGTTTAGTGAGATCTAGGAGTTTTTTGTGTTATTGGGTTTTTGTTACTCCTGATGTTCTTTCTATAGTTAGTTTTGCGCATACCATGACAGTCATGAACCTCACATCTAAGCCAGGGTATAAGAACATAAGAACATAAGATATGCCATACTGGGTCAGACCAAGGTCCATCAAGCCCAGTATTCTGTTTCCAACAGTGGCCAATCTAGGTCATACGTACCTAGCAGTTTCCCCAAGGGACACAGGTTCCACAATGCTTGTACTGGTTCAAGCATTGATATCCTGGGACCCTTCTTAATAATGGTTTATGGACCTTTCCTCCAGGAACTTGTCCAAACCTTTTTTAAATCCAGCTACACTAACAGCCTTTACTACATCCTCCGGTAACAAATTCCAGAGTTTGATTACACGTTGAGTGAAAAAATATTTTCTTTTATTAGTCTTAAATAGTTTACCCTGTAGCTTCATTGCATGTCCCCTAGTCTTTCTATATTCTGATAAGGTAAACAATCGATCTACGTTTACCCGTTCCACTCCGTTCATTAATTTATAGACTTCTATCATATCTCCCCTCAGCCGTCTCTTTTCCAGGTTAAAGAGCCCCAACCTTTTTAGCCTTTCTTCATAGGAGTAGCCTTCCATCCCCTTTACCATTTTGGTGGCTCTTCTCTGAACCTTTTCTAAAATCGCTATATCCTTTTTAAGATACGGTGACCAGAATTGCACACAATATTCAAGGTGCGGTCTCACCATGGAACGATATAGAGGCATTATAATATCTTTTGTTTTATTTTCCATTCCTTTCCTTATCATACCTAGCATTCTATTTGCTCTCTTGGCCGCCGCTGCACACTGGGCCGAGGGTTTTAACAAGGTATCCACAATGACCCCTAAATCTTTTTCCTGGGTGGTGGTTCCTAATGTGGAACCTTGCATCGTGTAACCATAGTTTGGGTTGTTCTTCCCTAGGTGCATAACCTTGCACTTCTCCACATTAAATTTCATCTGCCATTTTGATGCCCAGTCTTCCAATTTATCAAGATCCTCTTGCAATTTTCCACAATCCTCCTGGGTTTTAACAACTTTAAATAGTTTTGTGTCATCTGCAAATTTGATAACCTCACTTGTTATTCCACTTTCCAGGTCATTTATGAATATGTCAAAAAGCAGCGGACCCATCACAGATCCCTGGGGTACACCACTATTCACCTTTCTCCATTGGGAAAATTGGCCATTTAGCCCTACCCTCTGCTTTCTATCTTTTAACCAGTTCCTGATCCACAGTAGTACACTGCTTCCTATCCCATGACTCTTTAGTTTTGCCAAAAGTCTCTCATGAGGGACCTTGTCAAAGGTTTTCTGAAAGTCCAGATACACAATATCAACCGACTCACCTTTGTCCACCTGTTTATTCACTCCTTCAAAAAAACATAACAGATTAGTAAGACAAGATCTTCCTTGTCTAAAGCCATGTTGGCTGTCTCCCATTAGGTCGTGACTATCTACATGCTGAGTAATTTTATTCTTTATGATGGTTTCTACCATTTTTCCCGGTACTGATGTCAGGCTCACTGGTCTGTAGTTTCCCGGATCACCCCTCGAACCCTTTTTAAAAATTGGTGTTACATTGGCGATCCTCCAATCCTCAGGTATTAGAGATGATTTTAATGATAGTTCACAGATTACTGATAGCAGGTCTGCAATCTCAAATTTCAGTTCTTTCAACACCCTTGGATGTATACCATCCGGCCCAGGTGATTTGCTACTCTTCAGTTTATCTAATAGTTGTAAGACATCTTCCCGATGTATCGATATTTCCTTCAATTCTTCCACACCTTTAAATACCACTTCAGTCATGGGTAACATCCCTACATCTTCCTCAGTAAAGACCGAAGCAAAGAATTCATTCAGTCTCTCTGCTATCGCCTTGTCGCCTCTTAGTGCTCCTTTAACCCCTTTATCATCTAATGGACCAACTGACTCTCTCACAGGTTTTTTGCTACGAATGTACTTGAAAAGGTCTCTATTTCGTGTTTTTGCTTCCGCAGCAAGCTTCTTCTCAAATTCTCTCTTTGCCTGCCTTATCAATGCCTTGCATTTGACTTGCCAGTGCTTGTGCTGTTTCCAGGTTTCATCGTTTGGCTCTTTTTTCCATTTCCTGAAAGATGCTTTTTTGGCAACAACAGCCTCTCTGACCTCACCTTTAAACCATGCTGGCAGTTTTTTGGACTTCCTTCCACTTTTCTTAAAGCGTGGAATACAGCTGGTCTGGGCTTCCAAGATAGTATTTTTCAACAACACCCAAGCTTGATGTACGTCTTTAACCTTTGCAACTGCTCCTTTTAGTTTTTTCTTATCTGTTTTCCTCATTTTATCATAGTCTCCCTTTCGAAAGTTAAAGGGTAGTACTGTGGATTTCCTTACTATCCCTCCTCCACTAATTAAATCAAAGGTGATCATGTTATGATCACTATTGCCAAGTGGCCCCAACACCCTTATCTCTTGCACTACATCTGGTGTTCCACTAAGGACTAGGTCTAATATTGCTTCCCCTCTGGTCGGTTCATGAACCAGCTGCTCCAAGAAGCAGTCATTTATTTCATCTAGGAGTGTGTGGAGTATGTGGAGTGTGATCTCAGTCTCTCAAATTTACTGCTAATGCTCAGCATAGTGCTTGCATCATGCCAAAGAGAGCTTCCTTTTGGAGTTCGTAAGATGTATCAGGTATGAATAATTTGTCAAGATGTGCTAGAAAATTCTTCTTTATCAAGCCTGTGGCTCCCAGTACAATCGGAAATATTTCTGTAACTTTCTGCCACATTTTCTTGGTCTCTGACTGCATTTCTTGGTACTTCAGGATCTTCTGCCTCTCCACATGATTCAGAGAATAATCACTTGGAATCGACACCTCTATCAATGCTGTTCTGATGTTTTTCTCCTTTACCACTATATCATGTTTCCTCACATCCAGTTTCTTATCCATCAGGATGGGAATGTCCCAGGTGATCATAACCATTCTCTCTAATTCTCTTAGGGTCATGATCCTAGTGCTTTTCAGGGACAATGATGTAGTGTTTACAGTGTTTCCAGTGGATGAAGCATGCTACTTTGTTGTGCCTTTCTGTACAGAAATTTTCCACCATCAGAACTTCACAGCCAGTTATGAGGTGAGTCACTGTTTCCAGGTCTTTCTTACAGAATCGACAAATATCTGTATTACCAGTTTTTTCAATGCTCGCTGTAAACCATCTCGTCCATAAGCTGCTGTCCTGGGCTGCAACTATTAATCTCTCAGCCTTCGGTTTCAGTTCACCTCTCTTTAACCATCCATGTGCCCACTCTTGAATGACAAACATCTAATAGCATAATGGTTAGCAAAGTGACATAAAAGCTGGGTGACCAGGGTTCAAATCACACTGTAGGACGTTGTAATTTAAAAGCTAGTTACTTAATTCTCCATCTTCCCTACACTCTCTAAAGGGAAAAAAGGCACTATTGTAGTTGATGGAAGGGCAGACTAGATAGGCCATGTGGTCTTTTTCTGCCATCATGTTTCTGCTTCTATGACAAAGAGTTCCTAGAGTAACACTTTGTATTTCCCACTGTATTTGTGCATTTGCCACTTGTTTTTCCTTGTTTGCTGATCTAATTCTTTGAAGAGTTTTTCTCTTGTTTTGCAAATTCTGTCGCTTCCTTTCCTGTGCCTGCTTGTGGATTCTCACTCATTCCCTCGAGTTGTCTTGCTGGCATTGTGAGTATCCTGTTTATGTTATTTGAGTGTTCTACTGAGCTGCCTATTAAGGTGTATCATATGTATTAGGTTGTCATTTTATCATATTTATGTTTTCTTAATGTTTTACTGTGCTGTTTTATGGTGTACATTACTGACCTTGGATCATATTGGTATCTATTAATGCCTACCTTCAAGTTTATCTCACCGTTCTCATTGTCTATTATGCTGACTTGGTGGTTATGGTGCTATTGTAAGTTTGTCTGTTACACACCACCTTGGGTGAATCTCTTCAAAAAGACGGTTAATAAATCATGATGAATAAATAATAGCAAACTCTGTGGTATTCTGCAAAAAAATGAACTGAACTGTGGTAGGGCCATGATTGCCTAACCTTTAACACCCAGAAATGGGATGGGAAAAACAAACAACATGCAGTGATGTCAATAATATACTGTATAACAACTTGTATGTCTTTGAGGATGTGGGGTGCTATTGTCTTAAAAAGTTAAATATTTATGCAGCATTATGTAAACAGAAACACGGGGTGAAAAGTATGACTGATCGATCTTGAAGAAGGGTAATAACAGGCCAGCCCAACTGCATGTTGCCATGTGAAGGACCTGGGTTGGTGTTACTGCCATTCCTGATGTCAGGCGGGTGCTGTCGCTAGCCACCACCCCCCAATCAGGATGATCTGCAGAGCACTGGTGGCCCAGAGGAGAGCCTGCCTATGGACATGCTGCTCCTGTAGGCAGAAGGCTGTGAAAGGCAGCAATGGTGGACCAGAGAAACAGATCCTGCCTGCAGGGGCTATGCAAGCCACAATCCCAGCCAAGAGAGGACATGCTGCTCCCATGGGCAGGGGCTATGCAAGGCCACAATCATGCCCTCTCTCTAGGTAATTTGAATTGTTCAACTTTTCAAATAGGTGCATGGATGTTCTAGGGCCCACTGCAGTATTTATAGTTATTTTTATTTGATATACTGCCTATTAAGTTCCATGAATAAGTGGTTAACAGTTCTATACAGTCAGGTACATATTTTTCCCTTGTACCCAAAGGGGCTCACAATCTACTTATTTGTACCTGAGGCAATGGAGAGTTAAGTGGCTTGCTCAAGGAGCACCCATGGGACCAGAAACCCCAGACCTTCCAGCCTAAGGTTGCTGTCCTCCAGCAGGATTTGAACTCCCAACCCTCCAGCTACAGGTAACTTGTCCCAACCACTAGGCCACTCCTCCCACCACTGCTGTTGTTTCTTTTTTTTTTTCTGGGTAGGCTCCTTGTGTGAGTTTTGGATGTTGTTGCTGATATGGTAAGGTAGATTTGCTCTGTAGATCCTCAGTGACTTTTGTAGGGTTTTGTATCAGTTCGCAGTATGCCTGGTACTGGAAAATATTTATGTTGTTGCTAATCAGATGACCAGAATCCGATTTTTAAAATATATATATATTAAGTTCTGTGAGTGAATGTCCTAGCTCTACTTTGCGCCCATTGTCAAGGGAGAGATTTCTGTGGATGCAGAATATATTTTCAAAAAGAAAAAGCAAATACCATAATGCAGCTTATAACAAAATAAAATGAGCTATAATTTTATAATTTGGTGTTAAAACCTGTGCTGTGGTTCTTGCTTTTTCTTTTAGTTCCTTGGTTTGTGATCACCTTGCATTTCTTTTGTTTTTTGCAGAATATATACGAGGAGTGATCAAAAAGTATGGAGACTTGTGCAGCTATATAGCAATGCTATTAAGCATACAGTGACCTAGTTATGTGCTCTGCATGTGCAGAGTGTAGATTAAAAAAAGCACAGGTGTGCTGCAGCCAAACACGTGATGTTTGATATCATGTAAAAGCAGTTCATCAGAAGTATATTAAAGTTGTCACTGTCTTCCTATGTTGTGATTTATTTGCATCATCATCATACGAAATAGTTTCTAGATATACATTGACTGCATGGTTATCATGTTTTTGATTCCTTCATTCTTTACAAAATCTTTTTCCTGCATATTTTTTCAATGAGTAAAATATTTCTGAGCTGTCCATATAGCTGATCATTTTTCTTTTGATCCATATCAAAAATTTAGCGTGCTCTTGGACTATCCCAGTCTGTTCATATGTTGCCAAGTATTTACTGCTCAGTAGTTATTTTTATTCTGGCTATGCATTTGTTCATTTACTGGCATTTTCTTACAACTTTAGATTTGAAGGAGAAATACTAACATCATGTGAAAAGAGTTTAGAAAGGAGTTTTGAAGAAAAGAGGGTAGGGTGTAGCCAGCATTAATAGTAATGAGGGAGGGGGCACCAATCTATAGGTTACGGGGGGGGGGGGGGTGAGGTGCCAGAAACCCTATCACTGGCTCTGCCCAGAGGGGAAGAAGTCTCAATCATTTTTCCATGATGAGATTTACTGACCTTGCTCAAGGTGCACATGCACCAAATACCAGAGAAGGAGCTCCACATTTTTGCTTCTGGCCAAGGGCTTTTGCAATTGTTGTCCTCAGTGGTGTGAATATCATCCCAGTAGCTTCTGAAGTGCAGGCTGAAGGCCAGGGAATAAGGAAACACACTCAAAGTCATTCTCAGATGTTATGAGATAGATTCCCAACCCCTTACTATGAGAGCTTTTTCCAAAGTTGTTATTTGGAGACTCTTAATTTGAACTTATGCTACTGATTGGACTAGGTTTGGGGGAGGGGAGGACAGAGTGAAAATATCCAAGGAAGCTGCAACTGAAGGCTTGTGGCGTCAAATCCCAACCCCGATTCTGACTGAGGTAGAAGCCCAAAGGAGAAGGCGGAAACTGCCCAGTCAAAAAAAGTTAATAAGAAAATCCCCAGATAATATAGTTGAGGAACGTAGGTTAGAAAACTCATTAATCCATCATTAGTGGAAGCATAGATTCAGGATTGTGTTTTATTAAAATGTTCAGAAATTTAACCCCAAAGGGGAAATAAATCTCTTCAAAGTTGGATTCACAATAACAAACCCTTCTACCCTTAAGGGAAACCTAAAAGAGATAAATTATAGCATTTATTAAGCCCATCTACTATTTCAAAGATAAGCATCTATTTCAAGAAAAGTAGAACATATCACTGATTTTGTAGAAAAGCATCATATTTTCTACTAGTATTTTTGTTTAGATTTGGGTGAGAGCACACTTTTACTCCACACCATGCTCAAAAATTGGCCTAGCAGAGATCAAAGCTAAAATGTCCCAGTTTGTTGGAACCTACTTATTAAAAACCAAAAGTATAAAAATGAAAGAAAATGTCTTTGAAGTCAGACACATAATTACTGTATGAATAAATTATAGTGAATTTCATTTTTTCTCATTTTACTTAGGATATAAATATGAATCCAGAAGTCTCCTATGGCAAACACTTAGCTTAATCACTCTTCAGTAGAGAGTGGACAAAAATGGAAGCCCCTGAAAAATACACTGCATAGGTGAACCCTCTCGAGCTCTTATAAATCCCATAGGGTAACATGAATTACCTTTAATCTATCTGTTGTTTTTGCTGTTGCTTTCTGGAAATGTTGTATTTCAAGAGTCCTTTTGACAAAAGCCAAGCCATACACTTTCCATGTACACAATGTAAAAGCAAAGCGAAAGGGTTTTATTTTTAGAAAATGCAGAAAGCTAAGGAAAAGGAAGGGCCCTGCTTTCTGTTACCTAGCTACTAGACATCTATGAAGTACTACAAGGTGTACACATGAGACGATCCCTCCTCTATACAAAGTGTGAAGCCCAGTTTTGTATAGTTCACCCCAGCTGAAAAAAAGGAACCTCCTATTTAGGACATTCACAATTTGCAGAGGATTTTACAAAAGGCTCGCTGGACATGGAGCCTTTCATAAAATAATCATAAGGCCACAGGAAAATGTGTGTCTTTGGTAGCACATACAATGGGAACAGTCATTTAAAAAAAAAAGATTTTAAAAAAGTGGCACCATTTGGGGCTTTGTACATGTAAGTGCTGGATTTTTCAAACTGCACATCCAAGCAGAGTCAATTAAGGAGCCAAGCCCCACGACACAAATTATTTTGCCTTTCAGAGGGCTTCTAACCCCAGAGAGGTAAACCCAATTCCTTCCTTACACACTCCTTCAGAGCCTAGATGCAAACAAGCAGCTCACAGTTACGAATGTCTCAGAACAAATGTAAATTTCAATAGGGATTTTTTTGAGGTATATGTATTCTACCTTTGCAAATAGGAAATACTTGTATAATGTTCAGGTCCGTGCAAATCATGCCCAGAACACTCTCCCTTCAAGACTGTGCATACCATGGGAATAAATGGGTAAGCAACAGTTTTTCTAAAATCACGACTTGCAAAAGGCACCTGACAGTTCTAAACCCATCCCCCCAATCAGGTCAAGACAAATGAATGTTTGGAGAGAATCGGGTAAAGGTATCTCAAGGTGACTTAATAGATGTGGTTTAGCTGAATCCAGGAACCATTTATCTAACTGAGGACATCAGCAAGAAGACAAGATCTTTTCTTCTTGTGCTTTACACTTTTCTAGCACCTTCTGGTATAACGTTTTACCTTTGAGTGCTTCAAAAAAAACAATCTAGAAATAGGAAAACACACCAGATTTTCTGTTTTCTTTTGGGTTTCTAAGTCCACTGCCTAATGCCACAGATCTAGAGACTGGAGATGAACTGGAATCCCCCTGACAATGCTCCAGCAGACAAATGTTAAGCATGACTGGTAAAGTGCAATTGTGATGGATTTCTTTTCTTTTTATGTATTTATTTAGTTAGTTTTGCCAACTTGGCAGTTTCTTCTGCTCCTTTGGTTTACAGTGCTATGCGCCTTCATTCACTGCTTCCTGGGGTTTTAATGAAAAAATAATAATCACAAATTCTAAGGTCTTTGTCCTCCTTTTATTTCACTTCATTGCATAGAAAGTAATCTGGATGCAAACTTTATACAATTAGTTGATATTTACGATTAGATCTCAACAACAAATTTGTTTGGTTGATGCTCAAAACTAACCCATTTGGACGCATGACCCCATAAAGGCTGCTAGGTGTTACTATTTATTTATTTATTTTATTTACATTCTCTTATATACCGCGCTATTCCACATCAGTGCGGTTTACATGGAACAACAAACTTACACATTTCAATTGGTTGATCTGCGTTTACAATTAACAGGTACTCGAACTTGGAACCAAAACTTGGGTAACTATTTACATCTGTATAATCTAGACTTGATGAATCCATTGTACTGCATTGGTTAGCTAGTTGATGAGGCTATTGTGGTACTGCCTTCCGGGTAATGCAAGAGGAAGAGGTGATGTTTTAAAGCTTTCCTAAACTGGGCTAGATCAGTGATTGCCCGGATGCTGGGTGGGTGTTCCAGCATCTAGGCGCATGGAATTTGAAGGTCCTGTTTACTGTTGCCTGGGTGCACTTGGTTATTGCTTTTGGGACTATTAGTGTGTTGACCGCTAATGATCTTCTAGATCTGTTAGGGGGGTTGTAACACAGTAGATGCCCAGTTGTATCACACTACAGCAATATATCCCAGCTGCCAGACGTAGAACTTAATTGTTTTTAGGATATCACTCTTTACCCACATTTTGCTTTTTTCCTCATTGATTCTCTACCATTTCTGGTATATAAGTATTAAAATCTCAGACTTAATCCAACACCCAGAAACCCTATATCTTACCTCCAAGCTTTGCTAAAACTAGCAAAGTTGTTCAAACATCCAGCCTCCAAGGTAAACAGAACACTGCTGGACATCACCTGGCCACCACCAGGTTGTGTTTCTATTGCCCACTCTGTTTTGTCCTTATCACTTCACCTTGTTCCTCAGGCCTTGATGGAGTGAATACTGGGCAGTTTGCAATACTGTACCCTCCCAACCTTGCTCCTATCACTATCACATGTTTCTATATGTTTTTAGTTAAGCCTGCCCCTGAAGAAGGCAACGAAACACGGCCTGTGTCAAAAAAAAGGGCCATAGGCTTTAATTGATTAATAAAAGATAATTCTTCCTTTGCTGTCCACGTCTTTAATAGAGAGACAGAACAGATTTCTATTAAAAATATGCTTTTCTAAACAACCCATACCTCAGTTTTGGACTACGACAGGTAGGCAGATTCTCTCCACAAACTTTGCTGTTTCGAACCTGAGATGAAGCTGTGTGGCCACCATGTCAGTCCACTTTAATGGTAGTTATATAAAACCAAAAAAGGAAAACAAGGTGATACCTTTTTATTGGACTACCTTAATACATTTGTAAAGTAACTTTCGAGGGTTAAAGCTTTCTTCTTCAGGTCCAAACCTGAGATGGACATCACTATAATCCTAAGGAAATGTTGGACGAACTATAATGAACTCAGACATGAGAAACTGACTGCTCCATGAAACAGAAAAAAATATCAATGTGCCAAATTATTTAATTTTATTTACTAACTTCCAAACAATACCCTTCCAGGACAAGACCAGAGGATGAAAGGTTGTTTAAAGAGATCTATGTATTCATGACGTGGCACTTTAAAAAGTTATTTAGCTGCCATCTGGGACATCCAAGTCCAAATGTTTGAAATTCCATGGGAGGGGCAATAGAGAAGGGGGGGGGGACATAAAAATGCATTCTAAAACCATCCTATTTCCACCCCAAAAGATAAACATCTCCATCAACGTGTACAGAAATGGGGATGTACTGAAGTAACCCCTAGAGACGTGGAGGGAAACAGGTGATTTTAGAAACAAGCACGTGTGACGTATGCATGACCGCAAAACCAGCAGTATAGACGTGTTCACAATGGTATGTCAGAATGCATGCGTGTATCTATCACCTCCTACACGTCTGCCCTGCCATTTTCCAGCAGAGATGTGCAGCGATAGGCCTCTATATTTAACTGCATGCTTTATCGAGGTGGTGAAAATTATTGGGGGATTCAGAAGGCATTTCACTCTTTCTCGCTGCAATGAGCACTTTCGAAATGCTTATTCATGCCCAAGTGCAGATATAGACATGGATTTGTCCACTGGTGATCATACACATGCGACACCATTCTAAAATTGGCTATACATGTGGATCTTTTGCAGACCTCCCCAGACACACCTCTGCCATGCTCTCATGTGACTTAGCCGTCATTACGCCAGGCACGTGTAAATTGGGCCATTCTAAATGGCTCTTTGTGATTGGCACATCTGATTGGGCATTTTCAGTCATGCAATAATGAATACAGCTTCTAAAATGATCCCCATCAACAACGTTTCTATAAAAAAAACATCTATGACAATGTTTCTCTTGTCAGAGTAATCAGAACAAAGAAATATATTCTTTGTCATGGGCAATAATTATATTTTTTAAAAATACATATGCACTATCTAACATTTTAGAAGATCGTGCAGACTAAGTATTACTTTTGAAATATTGCCGGGTGCAAAGTAAGTCTGGTTTGTTTTTTTCTTGATCCAGCAGCTTCCTCCAGTCTCTCTGGGTTGCTAGTCAATGACAGCCAGCCTTAACATGGCTAAGACTTCAATGTCCCCACTAAGCTGCACGAGAGTCCTCTGCCCACACTGCTGCAGTCCTCCCTCCCTCGTTCACCGGCAGCAGCAAGGGCAGGGGGGTCCTGTGCTGTTTTGCAGGAACATTGTTCAGGAGCCCTCGTTTGTAGCAGCTGGGAGATTTAACCCATTTTATCCATCACCTTTCTAGCTCAGGCACTGCAGCTGAAAGGCATGGACTACAGTTTTTTACAGAACCTAGCACAAACCAGCAAGTAGGTGTTATCGTCACTCAACCTGTAGGACTCCCTTTCGGAGTCTCTCATGTAGGATCACTGCAGGGGTATTGGGTGCTCTAGGGGAAACTTCAGCCTTATGCCCTTCGCCCCAAGAATTGTGTAATTAAGCTCAACCATCATGATCATTGAAACATTGCCCCTCCCACAAAAAATCCTGTAAAATGCATAATTGGAGGTCATACTTTTGAATATGAAACTTTGCTTTGTATGTATATGTGTGTCCGCTCGCCCTGTAAGTACGAGAACGTGCGGGTGGTTCTTTGGGTTTACTTTGCTTTGACAGCTGCTGCTCTTTGCTGTGCCTCTGAAGCTGCTGCTATAGGTCGCTGCCTATTCTTGCCTAGTGGTTGCGCTGGCCCTGCTCTCATGTTGCCTGCACAGATAGGAAATCTCTTTTTAAGGGGATAGGTCCCAAGGTGGTGCACTGGATCAGAAATGAATTGACTGATAGGTGACAGAGGATGGTGATAAATGGAATTTGCTCAGAAGAAAGGTGAGTAACTGAGTGCCTCAGGGATCAGTCCTGGGACGGTGGACGAAGGGCCGGCTCATCCACTAGGTAGGCTAGGTGGCCGCCCCGGGCAGCAGACCTCTGCAGGGGGCAGACCATATGCCATAGCACAAATGGTCTGCCATCCCTCCTCCCGGGCTGAGCCACACTGCCACTAATTCTGGCAGCTGGGGCAGCTACAGCAGGCCAGGTGCTTCGGCACACATAGTCTGCCGCTTCTGGCCCCCTGAAGTTTTGTCGGAGGAGAGTCAGAAGCGGCAGGCCATGTGTGCCGAAGCACAAGGCCTGCTGCTGCTGCTGAGTCCCCCTCTCCCCACTGCCAGAAGAATCAGTGGCAGCGGGGTTCGGCATGGCCGGGGGGGGGGGGGGTGACAGAGGCCCTCGGGTCAGCCCTGGGTGGGGCTGATTCTTTTCAATGTCTTTGCAAGTGATATTGCTGAAGGGTTAAAAAGAAAAGTTTGCCTTTTTATGGATGACATGAAGATCTGTGGACACTTAGAAGGGAGTAGACAACATGAGAAAAGAGGGACAAAAATGGTAAAGGGGATGTGGAAGGATATCCCTCTCAGGAGAGGCTTAAAATGTTGGGGCTCTTCAACTTGGAAAAGAGACGGCTGAGGGAGGATATGATCGAGGTCTATAAACTAATGAATAGAGTAGATCGTGTAAACATAGATCAGTTGTTTACGAAATCAAAAAGTAGAAAGACTAGAGGACACGCAGTGAAGCTACAATGTAACCCATTTAAGACAAATGAGAGAAAATATATTTGTTACTCAACGTATAATGAAACTCTGGAATTTTTTTTACCACAGAATGTAGTAAAAGCTGTTAGTGTAGCTGAGTTTAAAAAAGGTTTGGACAAGTTCTTGGAGGAAAGAGGCATAAACCATTATTAAAGAGGACCCTGGAAATCCACTGCTTGCCCCGGGATGAGGATTGTGGAACCTGGGTGCATTTTTGGGAACCTGCCAGGTACTTATGACCTGCTTTGGCCACTGTTGGAAACAGGATACTGGGCTTGATGGAACTTGGTATCACCCAGTATGGCATTTCTTATGTTCTTAGGTAAGATCTACAAAAATTAGAAGAAAGATCTAATGCTTTGCAATTATGATTAAATGCAAAGAAGTGCAGAGTGATGCACTTGGGGTGCAAAAATCCAGGGGACAAGAGGCTGATGTGCATGAACCAGGAGAGGGAACGGGACCTCAGAATGATAGTATTGGAGAATGTGACAAGGTGGTGGCCAATATCAGAAGGACACTAGGCTTCATAAACAGGCATGACCAGCAAAGGAGGGAGGTATTAATGCCCTTGAACAAGAAGTCAGAGAGGCCTCACTTGGAGTTATTTTGTTCAGTTTTGAAGACCATACCTTGCACAGGATGGTTCAGAGGAAGGTGACCAAAATTATACGGGGCCTGTACTAGAAGACATATGAGAAGAGACTTGAAGACCTAAATATGTATACCCTAGAGGAGAGGAGGGACAGGGGGATATGATACAGACATTTAAATACTTAGGGGGTTATTCTGTGCCACAAATAGCAGGGATGGACAACACAACAGGACGTCCATCCCCACTATTCATGCCTTCACCCAGCTGCGACCAACTTCCCTGCCGGTTGTGCAGGGAAATTAGATGGGGGCGGGGAAAGGGCAGATCAGGGGCGGAGTCTGGGTGGTTGCCGGCCCTGGATGTCCAGGGCCGGCGACATGTGTGGGGAAGTTATTCCACCTTGGACGTGTCCTTTTTGAAATGCCGGGGCACAGATGGGGCAGGGAGGCTGGAGGTCATTCCCCGCAGCCTGACCCTGGCCATAGGAGCCAGATTGGGGGTTAGGCTGTGGGGAATTCGCTTTAATTTCCAGCAGCCGGCATCACAGCTCTTCAATGGAGACAATGACGCCATGGTGCCGCGGCTCCATTGAAGATCCTTGACTGAGTTAGCTGGGGACAGTCCAGCACATGCAGGCCAGACTGAATCGCAGTCCCGGTCTGCACACACAGGACTGTTTGCGATTCTGATCCCGTGTGGCTAGATATGTCCCGCAGGATCAGATTTGCGATCCCCTCTGGACGTACAGAGGGGATCGGCGTCCGGGACAGAATTGAGCCCTTAAAGGGTATTAAAGAACAAACAAATTGTTTTCAAAGACGAGGAAGCCGTAGAACAAGAGGAGGTGAAATGAAACTGCAAGGAGGTAAACTTAAAAGCAATATCAGGAGATTCTTTTTCGGGGAAAGGGTGATGGATGCCTGGAATGATCTCCGGAGAGAGATGGTGGGACAAAAATAGTGACAGAATTTAAAAAGGCAAGGGACAGACACAGAGGATTCCTATATAGCAAGAGGATGCAATCGAAGCAAACCGTCAAAAACAGAGGGGGTAGCCTTCATAGAGGATAGATCCCACCCTAAACAAAGGCATTGGGGGGGGGGGGGTATCTGCACAGAGTGGTGGATATAACTCTAAATAAAGGCTCAGAAGGGGTAAACTGCACAGAGCAGCACATACAGCCTAAACAAAAGCATGGGGGGGGGGGGGGGATCTGTATAGAGCAGCAAGTATAACTCTAGCCACCTTACTGAGCAGATTAGATGCACCATGCCGATGGTCTTTATCTGCTGTCCTTTACTATGTTACTATGGAAGTATTTACATAAATCAATGTAAATACTTAGGGTGCTGTTTTTATGTGTTCCCTCGGAATATTCAAAAAATACTAAACCCCAAAATGTTAGTTTGATTGCAAGTCCTATAGAAAGATGACTTTTCTTTTTCGTTCACCTGTCCACTACAATAGAAATCATATGTGATGGCGTCACGAATGACAACACATATAGTCCAGTTGATTCGACTTGGCGATGATCTCATAGATGACATCATGCACAGCACAGCTAAATTCATAAAGTAACAGAAACACTCTTCTGAGTACAAACCAATTCTCAGAACAACTTTTAAAAGATCATTTTTAATCCATACCTCTGGGATGGACTTTACTCCTTTGTGGGCTTTTGAAAGCTGCACAGTACATAGGAGGTAAGTGGGGGGGGGGGGGGGGGGGGAAGGCCTATTGGTAATTTTGGAACAAGAACAGAATCCCCGATTAGGAAACTCTTTCATCATAATTTCGTTTACCGAAAAAAATAAGGAACATTATTTCGGCCACAGAAGAAACATTTGACACCGGCGAATGTCTAACAGCGAGAAAACTTAAAAAAAATAGATCACCCACGTCTTCACTGTATTTCTATGCAATAAACCTTTGACAAACAAAGCACCATTTGTGACTTCTTCCCTTGCAGTAGAAGATTTTGCTCGCATTGTTAGGACCGACGAAAATAATCCAGCCTTTATGATTCTTATTTTGGAGAAACTGTGTATAATACTGTTAAACGCAGCTCCCATAAGTATTGGCTGCGTCTGAAAGATTGTGATATTTGTGTTCTAAGTGTTACCGCAGTGGGCTTCCTTAAATAGAAGCTATACTTTGTTCCTAAATGGCTTAAGGCAAAGGAAGCAGAGATGATGTTTTTATGAATGTTTAAATGTAAATGGCACTAAGACTGAATGCTATGCAAGCCAACATCAAAGGCTCACCAAAGTCTCTGCATTAATGAGACTCTTTGTTTCGCGGATCACAGATTACAACAGGTTTCCAACCCATTGCCAAGGTTTTATCTCCATTCGGGAGGGATGGAAATCTTGGACAATTTTTTTTTCACATGCAAAGCAAGATCTGCAGAGGAGAAAAAAAAATCCCAGTGGATACTGCATTCAATCTCTGGGGCAATCTATGAGGGAAATCTGTAAAACGCGGAGAGTGTAGAAACATTGCATTAAAATAACATTTTAGGCCACTTTAACCCTCTCAAGTAAAATGCAAAACAGTCTTTTGCACATCACAGCACACTGAAGTCCCAGTTTCCCATGCAAGAAAAATAGCATTAAACGCATTTAACCATCTTAAAAAACTGTCTTTGATCAGATTAATCAATTAATTGATCAAATTGCTGTGGACAAAATAAAAAATAGAGTAAGAAAAGTCAAAAAGTCCTGCAAATCAGAAAAACTCGCTTGCGGGGCTGTATCTGTAAACGTGTGCCATGCAGATTTATATAAAAACATTTCAATGTGTTAAGGAGCTTAACTAATCTGCAGTCTTCAATTATATCTTAGATTTGAAAAAAAAAAGTGATCTGCCTTCTTATGAGACTACGAGTGTCGCCAGGACAGTAGCATATAATATATGTTTTGGCTGCTGAGATGTTAATTCTATGTTTCCTATCCTTCGAGCTAACTGGAAAACACCAATTTATTGAAACCCAATATCACATTTGAATTTTACCAAGATATGAACTTCTATAACCAGTTTTCCATCACTCCCCTTTCTCTCCCCAAAACGAAATCGCCCCAGACCTGAGCGTTGAGACCCATCAGCTCCCAGCAAGAATGCAAGAAGAGACAGGAAATCTTAAGAAAAAGCGTAGATTAATGAGAAAGGTGGCTGCTAGGCGCACGGCGAGGAACGAGGCGTGAAGGTTTTCATGCCTGTCTTCTCGAAGAACGAAAAGTCAACAGCGAGTTCAAAAACGAAATAGATAACAGAACAAGAAAGAAATGTAAAATACACATAGAAAGCTTGAAGTTCCAAAATTCTCCTACAACAAGGGAGTGTAAACTTTTGGAAGAAAGGAAGAGAGAGAGCGCGCGCTCAATGGCAGGTCACGCACACGTTTCAGACAAAAACGTGCAAGAGAGGCACAAGTTAATTGTCATGTTATATGTCGTGTCTTTATGGTGCAGAGCGGCCCGTTTGCAATGGCTCCGCTCGGTTTCAGTGCAGCGAAAGGGGGGTAGGAGGGAGAGGGAGAGGGGGGCATGGGGGCATGCCTGCCTCGCCTAGACGTGCGCCTGTCTCTTTAAGAGCGCAGCGGCCCGCCCTCCCCTCGGCGCGGCTGTCAATCATGCGGCCGCTCGCCTTTGATCTCCGGAGCCTTCGCTTCACGCGCCTCTGCTCTGCCGGCAGCTCGCGCCCGCTGCTCGCCCAACTTTTCCAGCAACTCTTGCGCGCCCGTGTGCACCGCGAGCCGCTTCGGGGGCGGGGAGGGGGGTGCGGGAGACTAGAAAGCAAACTGGAAGCCGGCGGCAGAGCGTTTGCAGCCTTCCCCGGAGCAGCAGCCGCAGCCGCCCCCCTCCACCTGCAGCCAGCCCCCGAAGAACTATGCCCCAGCTGAGCAGCGGTGGAGGGGACGAGCTGGGCGCCAACGACGAGATGATCTCCTTCAAGGACGAGGGCGATCAGGAGGAGGAGAAGAGCCGCGAGAACGCGTTCACCGAGGGCGATCTGGCGGACCTCAAGTCGTCCCTGGTGCACGAGTCCGAGGCGTTCGCTCTCGTCCACTGCACGCGTGAAAGCTCAGCAGCCCCTCTCCTCCCCCTCCCGCAGGCCGCCAGGTGCGCGCAGGAAGCTGCCCGGCTCTACCCGCAGAAGCACCTGCACGACGGTGAGTTGCGCAAACTTTTCTCGCTGCTTGACTGAGGCAAGTTGCGGAACAGATGTAATAGTGCATAGTCCCTTTGCCAAGAAGCTGCTTTACGGCTCGACCTTGCTGGGCTTTTGCAGAAATGGGGGGGGGGGGTGTCTCTCTTTCTCTTTCTCTTTCTCTCTGCTGCAAATCTTGGGGTGTTTGCAGGCGAAGCTAGAGGTTCCTGCAGGGCGTTATTATGGCTGATATTCTCCTTCTAAAAACGCGTTGACAGCTCTTATAATGAGCGAGCCCTTCCCTCTGGCCGGCCTTGCTCACTGCTAACCTACCACAGACGGGAAGATGATGGCAGGAAATGTGCGCTCGCTGCCAGGCTGCGTTAGTTTGCTGCATCTTTCCTCGCTAAGCGGCGAGAGTCTGTTCCTGTTTAGCTGTGTGACGGCCGCTGCATCGAGCTATTGCCTTTCTCTGGATCAGGGGTAAAAGTGCTCTTGGAGGTTGGAGGAGGCAAAGTAATACCCTCCCAAACACCCGTTTCTAACGCGTTTTCTTTTTAGCAGGTATAAAGCCTCCGGACTCAGGGATGTACAGAGGATCTGCCTATTCTGGGTACCCCTTCCTAATGCTCTCCGAGTCTTATCTCCCAAATGCCTCCGTGTCGACCTTGGTGAGTGCATCACTTTCGAACATACCTACCTACCTTCCTTCCACCGTAAGTAAAGCGCTAATGAGCGGATGGATCTTCGCACAGACGCGTTTTAGATACCAGAAGCCTGGGATACCGTCGCATCAAATCGCAGATGGTTAACAGTCCCTGCCTTACTTTCTGGAAATGGGTTCATGTTCTTTTGAATGCACTAGAAAGTTGATTATCCCGAGCTTAAGCCGAATTCTAAGGGAACTACTTCAAGCCAGGCATTTTCAGTGCGTGCAAGAGCCTCTGTGCAAGACCATCTTGTCATAGGGTGACCTGTAAGCTAAAGCCTTTATCTTTGTGCACTTTAAGGAGCCCTCCATCGGGTAGTGGTGACTAGTTAATCCTGCACCTCACCCAGGAGAAATTGTTAAATGAAGATCAGATTTAGTATGATCTGATAACTAACCCTAATCAATGGGAATTCTTCTAAAACCAATCTGGTGCTGCCTTGCTGGTAACAGGGGGGTGTTTGAAGAAAGTCCCTTTGAGAGAAATTCCCTTGTGTGATGTTTGCCTAGCACAGAGAGTACCACAGAAGCTACAACTCAAAAGCTGTTTAAGGCAGCCTCTTTGGGCTTAGTAGCCTGTCACATCCTGGGTTCCCCGTTTTTCTAAAATCCCACCATAGAACCCGCCTGTTATAGATGGCATTAATTCTGTAATTTTAAATATATTTTTTTATTCTTGTCCCATAGGATGTGTTTCTTTAATTGACATGTGTCTATATAGCCCATACTGAAATGCATGCTTTTTAATTTGCACAATTGCTTATTGTTAGGAGCTAATCTGATGCATTAGACTGTGATGGTGACATTTCTCTAGCAGTGGTTCTCCCAAAGTTTTTATATTCTTAGCTGCATGTCCTTCTGCAAATCCTATCTATAAGGGAAATGTTTGTTTTAATAAACAAATTTGTACATGTCCTGCAAAGAAAATAGTATGTGTTTTGGGTTAAACAACTTCAGAGGTAGAAACAGATTTGGAACTGTCGTGCATGAAAGTCTTTATGAAGTCTACTTAGGCGGCATCCGAGTTTTAGGCATTTAATATATGCACTGATCTGAGTTAGTTTCATTGATGATTTTTCAATGTTGAGGTGACAAATCAGAGATGAAAGCCAGTGAGGAGAATCTTGGGAATTGGGATATACTATTTTGCGGACAGTCTAAAATATTAAAAGCTTTAGTTATCACAATTCTTTCTGGGCTCTGGAGGGCCAGTAGTTATGTGGTGTTTGGAGTGCTCCTTCCCATCTGTCTGTCACAAAAAATTGTTGTGACCTAAAAATGATTTTGAAGGGGCAGAGGAAGGAGCCACCCTCGACACTCCCTTTATGCTCTACAGCCTGTGCACGGGCAAACACTTGTTTTTTTTTAAATTTGCCCATGAGAGCCCTCCTACTTCAGACTGGCATGACGCCAGCAGAAGTGTGGCCATTCACACATGGCTTCTTGGATAATTGTTGGCATTTTTTATCCATTTATAAAGCTCAGTTCCTTTATGGGCACAAACAGCGGTGTACTCCATTTAGATACCATTTTATTGCACACAAAAAAGTCTGATTTTTGTTATTTTCTGAGATTTAAAAAAAATGTCCTGCATTTTCTTGTAATACCTCTGTCTGTGTGGTTTGTGCATAATGTCAGAATCACAAATACGTGACCTGTTTTCCTCTATCTTACATCATGGCAGTAAGTTCAGTAGCTGTAGAAAGCATCCATCTTAGGATATGGGCATCAACCCTGAAAAACAGCAAAAAATGTCTCCAAAGGAGGCTCCCAGACAGAGTTTAAATGTGGCAGATTCACTTACCCCAAGATGAGTTTATATGCTCGCCTAGTTAAAATGGTGGAGAACCAGAGGGAAGACTCTCTGCTGGGCCAATTTTTTTTTATCTTCCATTATTTACCTATGAGATGAGGTGACCAAGATAAGCGGGGAGAGGGGAGCTGGGAGAGAGAACATGGGAATTTTTGGCCCTTCTCAGTTGCCAGCCAAAGCTCTGGGACCTTGATGCTGGCAAGAGCAGAACGAGAGCGATGGTAGAGGATGAGGACTGGCGGCTGCTTGCTAACCTCTGACATGACCTCGCAGCCCTCCTATAAGACCAGATCAATAACATGACTCTCCTGACCCACACTGTATCCAGATTCTCCTTTTGAAAGTTGGTAAGAATTCTGAAGGTGCTGTTCCGATCTTAGACATAATCATGGAGTAAGAACAATTTTACGACCAAACATCCCACCCTCACATCACTCAAGTTTATTTCATACATGACTTGTGGATGAAGCAATAGCCGCTTGCAGCTGAAAGCTATTACAACTCTTGTTGATCAGTCAGAAAAATATTTTGCAGTTCAGTTTGTTGGTCCCGTTATGATTCCTCAGATCGCCTTTCACATTCTGATTGCTGCTGAAGAGCTGGTTGTCTCTTAAGAACTTCTCTTGGCTTTCTTTTTGCCACTTGGAAAGAGTTGGAAGACCCAGGAAGAGAAGACTGTAATCTGAGCGATGAGGGAACCCTGCATTCTGAAGTGGCGTTGCTGAATGCTGTTTTTTCATGGATCTACATCACTCCTGTCCCTCCTCACGTCCGTCTGGTATGAAGGAAGATGAAGCCTGTTCAGGGAACAGGGCTTGGCTGGTAAATGAGAGCTAGCAAAAGGAGTGATGGAAGTAACTGAATCAACCACACTTGTTGGTGCTAATATTAGCTTGTGAGCATTTAGCCATCAGAGACGCTTCCAGGGATCACTGTGTACAAGCAGCTCATCTCCAGAAGGAACTCTCAAAATGTGGGCTCAAGGTCTTTATTGAAAATCCTTTCATGAGATTATCTAACTCCTACTTTGATGGATTTCCCTGAATCTGTCTGTCTTACCTCCAAACTGGGCACAGTCGCATCCAAGCTATCTACCACCGCCACCTGTGGATGTGGCATCCTTTCTTTGAAAAATACATTGTTACAAAAAGCTTTTTTTGATATTGCCCTGTCCCTATTTCAAGCTTGGTTTTGCTCTGTTTCTGAAATGACGTTGGTATTTCTCTATTATACAAATATACATATATCAAACAAACAATATTCCCTTGTATATTAAACACCGCAGTTCCATATTTATGAGGGGGAAATGACCTCTGAAACACCTCTCAAACTTTAGAATGCCATTAGCCAGTAGAGATCAAATTCAGCATTCAGCCTTTTATCACTCAATGGTCCAAAACCCTTAAAAGATCTACGACTAAGCTTATCTTTAACTTGTCTTCAATCTTCAGCCCAATTGCCCATATACATAACGACACACTGTATTCCATGGTCTCATATTCTAGAAGTACAACACCAACCATCTGGCTTTCCAGTTTGGATAGCAATAGGATCTTAATAGCAAGGATACAAGTTAGACCTCCCTTAGCGTGCCATAACCATGCTTTAGTAAACATACCCCTGTTGTACAAATGCTAATTCCCATGGTAACTGCTTGCTGCAGGAGGGGGAGGGGGAGGTTCTGAGCATGGGCATATGGGACATAACACGCGTGCACTTACTGTCTTCCTGAAGAGGAGACGATAACGGGGTCGTGCTACCATTAGGCAAACTAATGCCCCCAATCTCCTGCCCTTCCCCTGATGCAGAGACGTTTTTTCTTATTGAAACACAATATTGTGTTGGGCATAGTTGGGCTTAGATTACGCATTGTAAAGTTTTCATATATATTGTTTGTGGACAAGTAGCTATTGGACCAAAGGGTTGCAGAGACTCCCTAGCCTGGCACCTGAAGGTTGACCAGGGTCCTGAGTACTGGATGGTATGGGCTCTCCTTAGATGTGGAGCTTTTGTTGTCAACGGCTTTATTGCCTTTTGCGTCCATTCTGCAGCAGGAATAGATGTGGGTATTGGTCAGGTTGCTTTTACACTTAGATGGCATCCTGTTAGGTTAATGAAAGTGTTCTTTGATATGATCCAGCTGGTTTTTGAGGGTGTGTCCCAGTGTGGCGAAGGCTTCTTATATTATCTTTGTAGTAATCTTTGTCATTGGTCCAATAGTAAGTTGTAGCTACTCTTTGTGGCTCTGAGCCAACATTCCCATGAAGCTTTTTGGGAATCCTCCCATGCTGGTGCCAGTAAGGAGAGGTAGTGGAGTAGCGTGGCCAGAGGATTCCTGGGCAGCTTTTCAGGAATGTTGCTCTGGGCACAGTCATCGGTTTGAACCGTTCCTTCGCTTGCTGCTTTGCTACATTTTCATTTCAAGTTTTCAGTTATAACAGATTTAATTCTGGGCCAATGCCAGACAACTGAGGTAAGTAGTTTAAAATTTTCATGTCATATAATCTTGAAAGCAATCGCTTAGAAATTGGAATTAGATTTGGCTCACACTGAGCTACATTCAGGTACAGTAGGTATTTTCCTGTCTGCACAGGGCTTACAATCTAAGCTTGTACCTGAGGCAATGAAGAGTTAAGTGACTTGACCAAGATCACAAGGAGCTAAAGCGTGGAGCAGAAGCAGCATGTCAGTCCAAACAACAAAAGCACAGTAAACTCGCAAAAAGTCCAACAAATCAAGTCCAGAGTGAGGTAACAAAACAACCAATTTTATTGAAACCAAGGCGTATCAGGGAGAAGGGAAGAGGAGGAGGAGGGGGAAGAAGTGAGGGAAAGGGGAGGGAGGGGAAAAGGCAAAAAAATGTAGGAAATTATATATTTTTTAAATAAGGCTAAAAAGTGTGAAATGTAAAAATATAAAAAAAATAAATACATTATCAAAAAGAATACCGGTAATAAAGAAAGAATAATCCAAGTCCTTGTTGCGTCCATGGGGAGTCATGAACACTGACTCCACATGGACTAAACATGGATTAGAATCATAAAAAGACAGAATAATCCATTTTTGGCCTTTTCCTCTTCTCCAGAGGAAAAGGCCAAAAATGGAGAAAATTGTAGTTTGTGTTTTGTTTTTTTAAATGATGATAAGAAGTGTGAAATAAAAATATTGTCAAAAGGATTATTCTGTCTTTTTATGATTCTAATCCATGTTTAGTCCATGTGGAGTCAGTGTTCATGACTCCCCATGGACGCAACAAGGACTTGGATTATTCTTTCTTTATTATTCTTTTTGATAATGTATTTAATTTTTTTATATGTTTACATTTCACACTTTTTAGCCTTATTTAAAAAATATATAATTTCCTACATTTTTTTGCCTTTTCCCCTTCCCCCCCCCCCCCCTTCTGTTTTATTTTTTTATTTTGTTATGGAGCTATTTACTTACACAATTATTTGTCTGTGTTTAGACATTTTTAGCCCTTGAGTTCACTCTGTTTCTCTGGTGTATGAACTGTGCCTTTTATTATATAGGCTCGCCTACGCTGTCCTATGGTTTTTAGTTTATTCATTCACCTTTTAGGGGTTCTATTTTTAGGAGCAACAAATCAGATTTTTTATTATAGGGGCTGGTTTCCGCTGTTTCAGGAGTCACCATGTCCATAAGACACACCTTCCCTTTGTGTTTTATAAAATTTCGAATCATGTGGCACCATCTATGTTTGGTATCTAACTGTGTCCTAATTATGCAGTGCTGCATATCAAAATGTTTTTCCATGCCCTCACTGATCTGCTGGATTACTATTTTTAACACATTTTAACATTTTCTTTTTCATGTTTGTTTATATATTGCATTTTTTGTGATGTCTGTTTTATGGGATTAGTTTCCTCGTTTTTAATTTATTTTTATCACTTATGTCTTTGGAATTTCATTCTTTACTTGGTTCTGATCAGCACCTATGGATCCCTTATAGTTATGCATGATTTCTGATTTCCTTCCTATCGTTGTTGGAGCTTTATAGTTACTTTAATGTAAAACATTGCATAAGTATAGTTTAAGATTCCTTGATAGTCGATAGTTTGACTGGTTTAACTTGATCTCCCGTGATTTCAGTTTTTCATATTTTTGTTTCTGACATTTTTATCATGCCTGTTTTATGAGACTGTCCCCTTGGTTTTATGTGTTTTTAGATATCGATTTTTTAATGTCCATGAGATCTGTTTTTACTCGGCTCTTTTTTTTTACTGCTTATGAACTTCCAATA
This sequence comes from Ichthyophis bannanicus, assembly GCA_033557465.1. Classification (NCBI taxonomy): domain Eukaryota; kingdom Metazoa; phylum Chordata; class Amphibia; order Gymnophiona; family Ichthyophiidae; genus Ichthyophis; species Ichthyophis bannanicus. Next base: position 37,913,415 of record CM066050.1, on the reverse strand, counting down.
TTCATTCTTGTATAATCTCTTATTACTCCATTATTATTGCTGGAGCCTCATAATGATACTAATTTGCCCTCTTGTGGTTCTCCCATTGTTTGTTTTATTTTGTTTCCATGACTCCCTCTGACACTTAACATTTATTTTAGAGCGCAGGCTCTGAATGCCTGCCATTTCCAAAACTGTTTCTTGGATGGCAGAAAGCTGCCAGTGCTGGGCATCTGTATTTCTGTGGCACCACCATGTTCTCTACATTAAGCTGTGTCTATTTGCTTGGTATCCAAATTGATGGCTTTTTAATTTATACATGAAAAAGATCATTGATACAAGTACTTGGTTTTATACTTTCCTCTTACACGGTTATCTCATTCGTGATTTGGTGCCTGCTTCTCTCTCCTCTGCTACTTTTTGAACCTTCCCTATGATGCCTTCCCCCAGTGTTATAGAGCTTTATTTTTCTTGCTATATAATGTCTCAAATTTGGCATTTCTTATCTTAGTTTTTACTTCTCTTCTGAATCAATTATAACTTATTGACCTCTATATGTTCATATACTCATTACAGATTGCTTTGTCTGTAACATGATTGTGTTCTACAGATTGTGTGTGCATCTTTTGAGCCCCCTATTTTATCCACGTGGATATTTTAATTTTATAATTTGCTAGTTATATGTTCTCTTTACATTTTTTCACATGCACATATAATTACATTATAATTCATTTAATAATAAAAGCTATTTCTTTAGTCCTCTTTACAGTACACATGGCCCATTTTATTTTTGTTTTTGTTTTTATTGATATTTTATCTTTTTAGTCTCTCTTACATGTGATTAATTACTATGTTTGGAGATTTTGTTTTCTATTTTCAGTTTACTATTTATTATTTATGTTGCTAATGTAACATCTACTCTATTGTACTACACAGCCTAAATGTTTTACCACTTAACTATTTTTAGGTAAATCAAACCATTCCTAATTTTATAATGATTCATAGCTTTTTATATTTATTTTACTTCATTTTATTTTGTGTACTATATAGGATTTCTAGAACAATCGACCCCTGATGAAGGCTGTGTCGAAACAAGGCCGTGTCGGGTGACTGATTTAATCCATGGTTTCAATAAAATTGGTTGGTTGTTACTTCGCTTTGGAATTGGTTTGCCATAGCAGCATATGTCATGGCACATAAGAACATAAATATGCTATCCTGGGTCAGGCCAAGGTCCATCAAGTCCAGCATCGTGTTTCCAACAGTGGCCACTGCAGCTCACAAATACCTGTCATGTTCCCAAAAAAGGTACACAGGTTCCACAGTGTTTGTCTTGGGGCAAGCAGTGGATTTCCTGGGTCCTCTTTTTAATAATGATTTATGGACCTTTCCTCCGGGAATTTGTCCTAACCTTTTTTAAACCCAGCTACACTAACAGCTTTTACTACATCCTCCGGTATAGAATTCCAGTTTGATTACATTTTGAGTAAAAAAATATTTTCTCTTATTAGTCTTAAAAGGGTTACTTTGTAGCTTCATTGAGTGTCCCCTAGTCTTTTTACTTTTGATGGCGTAAACAATCTATCTACATTTATAGACCTCTCTCATATCTCCCCTCAGCCGTCTCTTTTCCAAGTTGATGAGCCGTAACCTTTTTAAGTCTTTCCTCCTAGAGGTATCCTTCCATCCCCTTTACCATTTTGGTGGCTCTTCTCTGTACTTTTTCAGTTCTGCTATCTCCTTTTTAAGATACAGTGACTAGAATTGAACACAGTATTCAAGGTGCAGTTGCACCATGGAACGATACAGAGGCATTATAATATCCTTTGGTTTATTCTCCATTCTTTTCCTTATGATTCCTAGCATTCTATTTGCTTTCTTGGCTGCCGCTGTCCACTGGGTGAAGGGTTTCAAGAGTGGTAAATGCATGGAATAGTCTCCCAGTGGAGGTGGTAGAGATGAGGACAGTATCTGAATTCAAAAAAGCATGGGACAAGCACAGAGGATCTCTAAAGGAAAAAAGGGGACTGTAGTGGTTGATATGAAAGGGCAGACTGGATAGGTCATGTGGTCTTTTTCTGCCTTCATGTTTCTATGTTATCCACGATGATGCCTAACCTTTTTCCTTGGTGGTGGATCCTAATGTGGAACCTTGCATTGTGTAACCATAGTTTGGGTTCTTTTTCATAGGTGCATAACTTTGCACTTGTCCACATTAAATTTCATCTGCCATTTAAACGTCCAGTCTTCCAATTCATCAGGGTCCTCTTGCAATTTTTCACAATTCTCTTGTGTTTCAACAATGTTGAATTATTTTGTCTCATCTGCAAATTTGATCCCTCACTCGTTTCCATTTCCAGGTCATTTACAAAGATGTTAAAAAGCAGTGGGCCCAACACAGAGCTCTGGGGTACTCCACTATTCACCTTTCTCCATTGAGAAAATTGGCCATTTAGCCCTACCCTCTGCTTTCTATCTTTTAACCAGCTCCTGATCCACAATAGTACACTGCCTCCTATCCCACAACTTTTTAATTTTGCCAAGAATCTCTCATGAGGGGCCTTGTTGAAGGCTTTCTGAAAATCCAGATACACAGCTGAGGGCAGGAGCAGCCTGCACTAAATTGTTTTGTTTTGGAAGTGAAGTGCAAATTTAAAAAACCTCTTTATGGAGATTCTATTTCACTTAATTGAACAAGCAGAAAAATCTGACTTTGCAGGGCTGATTCTGGGAGTGCGGGGCTGTGTTAACAATATGGGCTTTCCAGCTCAGCATACAGTACACCCCTATTTATCAAACAATTTTCTATACTATCCCATTTTCAGCCCTTGATAGTGATCCAGCTTTGTGTTTTTTCCAGTCTTCCCGCTCTTTAAGCTCCCTTCTGTCTTTTCACTAACATTGTAACTGAAAAAGAAAATGTGCTTAGTTTGATTCTAGTAAATGCGAGGTGAAGGGGCAAGGGGGGACGTACAGATGTTTTGCTATTATTTTTATCCACTTTTAATTGATTTTCCTCAGCAGTACAACAGGCCAACAATCTCTAGATTACTTATGCTAAGAATGATATAATAAATGTAATTTTTGGAAGCGTTGCCTCTGTGTGAAGGGCAGGAAGAAGCCTATTTGAAGCCACTTTTATAAAGATACATAGGTGCCTGTGGGAGTCATTTTAAAAGCCTTAGTCACGATTTGGATGCACCGCACAAGGCCAGACACTGCCATTTTTCAAGATTTCGGACCCACAGCGGGAGCATGTAGGCAGCTCTCCCAACTCATTTTAAGGTACCAGGTGTGGGGGGGGGGGGTGGCAGGGGCCGTTAAGCCACCGGGTTATTTTATTTTCATTTTTGGTGGGGGATCAGGGGCCACTAGCCAACCAGGTAGTATTTTGATGGCATTGGGGGATTTGCCACGATCATCCCCAATGCCATCAAAATGCTGTCAGGTGGGGGGATCGGGGCCACTGGGCCACCAGCGATTTGATTTTCCTATTTTGATTGCATCAGGGGTTTTGCCTGATGCCTGGATCGTCTAAGGGGAAGATGATCCAGACATTGGGGAAAGTAACCAGTGCCATCAAAATACCGGCTGGGGCATGCCTTAAGAGGTTTAAGTCACCTCAGACCCAGCTGTAAGATATTGGCGCTATGGCTGGTTGCGAAATCCTCTACGCCTGTCTCTGCATCTGGTGCAGCCATCATTTACATATCAGACTATTATGTGCAGCTGATTTCCCTTCAATTTAAAAATGTTTAAATACATTTAAATACTTGTGACATTAATTGGGTGCTAGTTTTTCTGTTGCTGTTTACAAGCACGTCTGTCCTGTTTTCTGCATTTGATGCTGGCTTAAAAGTGCTTAAAATGTGCTGAAACGTGGCGTTATCTGTGCTTAAAAGATCGCGCTCGTTTTCTGCATTGGCCCGAATGATAGCAGTAGTGTGATTTGAACCCTGGTTTCCCTATCCCTAGACCCCATTAGGCTATTCCTAGATGTCTCCTGGTCTGGATTACTATTCTGGTGTCATCTATGTAGATGGCCCCACAGACATCTATATTGGGCACATCCACATTTGTGAAACTATGCCTGAATTTGGACGTGCCTGCTTTTATTATTATTATTATTATTATTATTATTATAGATGTTCTGTTTTTGGACATCCAGATTGCACTTGAACATCATTTGTAAAATGTGCCTTTATGTGTGTTTAAAATGCTCACACAAATCGTGCTTAAATCATGGGCAAAAGGATCCTGTGTACATAAATGTGCTTGCATACAATGGGGGTTAGGCATTTATGCATGTAGGGAGGAGTGGCCTAGTGGTTGGGGCAAGTTACCTCAGGCCAGAAGGTCGGGGGTTCAAATCCCACTAGAGGACAGTAACCTTGGGCCAGAAGGACTGGGGCTTCTAGTCCCACAGATGCTCCTTGTGGTCTTGGGCAAGCCACTTAACCCTCCATTGCCCATGTTCCCTGTAAGTATTAGTGTATGTGTCTCATATCCCCTCGTGTTAAATGTATCCCCCAATTGTGTTGTGACCACTTTGATTGAAGGATAAGGTGCTATACAAAGCTGTCTAAATATTCACATGTAAATCTTAAAAAGGGCTGAGTATACATGCGGATGTCCTGACTATGAGAAATTTCAAGGGGGCATGGTTAGGGAGTGGTCTAGGTAAAAAATCTGCACATGTATTTCCAGTTTCATTTGGGAATATACACACATGACTGCAGATGTCCACCTCAAGATTTACAGCTGTTCCTCCCTCCTTAATCCCCCATTGTTTATTTCACCCTCCAATTTGAAATTAGATAACGATAACGGCATCTGCAGTTAATTGGCAGCGTTTATAGATGCAGGTTTGCAAAACAGCCAACATACGTGTGTAAGCTATCGAGGTTCTCCTGTTGACCTTTCTCCACATAGCAGCCAATATATGTGCATTCCTGGACTAACAGGCTCCGCCTTATCACAGTTTTTCTAAAATACTCCTGGGATTGTGTACATCACCACTTCTAATCATTTGTATAGCACTATAAGACGCTCACAGTGCATCACGACCGCAACATCTCATTCCGATCTCGCTGTATGATGTAAAGCGTGCCTTCACATGTATTTTATAAAGAGTGTGTATGTGTGTAAATTGTGACTCCCCCGCCTCGAAACATGCCAATGTGTACTAGCATGTGTGTTATCATCCTGTGTGTTTTGTACATACAGGATACATGTATAAGATGTGTTTTACGTGGATATACTGACATATATGTGCACAACTGTCTTGATAAGATTACCCTAAATCTGTTTTATCATCTTGGCTTTTTACCAAAGATCCCCACCCCGTCTGCATGCTCTGGCTTTCGTTCTTTGGTGCTGGAGATTTAGAACGAGCTGGAGAGAGATCTGAAGAGATCACTTGGTGGTTTTCCATGCCCATGGATCTGAAGTAACTGTCTTGCCATAGTGCTGTCCTTCAACAAATCTGCATCCTGGCAATGAGACAGGCTCTTCTATGGCCCTGGCTGAAATGGTCAGGGCAGAATACTAAACAGGGTAGCAGACCATTAGTAACTATGCCCCTTAGAGTTTGGCACCAAAATCAGCCTCTCTGGAAACTGGCTGGGGATGAATACCTAAATTTCAGTTCCTGGAAGCTGAACGGAGACAAAGTAAGGCATTTGCACTGATGTTAAGGGCTCAGAATCTAGGCTCTGAAGTCTAGGTAAATACATGTGAAATCCTAAGTTCATCTGAAAGTCTTCCAAAATTTAGGAACAAAGGATTTTTTTAAAAAACTGGCCCCTAAATATTTTTTGGCTCAACATGATTCAGTAAGGAAGCAGCACAAGAATGATTGAAAGAAAAATGGCTGTTGGTTTATGCAAAGATAAAATGATGCTTTAAAAAGAAAGTGAAACAAACATTTACGTTTCATAAATCATGAAAGTCTTGAGCAGGACTTAGTTTGTAGACAGTGGAGTTGGAGGGAAGGGGGCAGACAGCCCATGGCAGCAGCAACAGGAGAAAACGGACTGCAAGGTTAGGGAGCAGGGTGACGGTTCTCCGCTGCGCTCCAGACTCGCTCCTTCCCTGCAGGATGCCCAGAACGGAGGGGAAGGGCTAGAGCACGATACCTTTGCTGCTGTGGAGTCTGAAAAGAAGGGCTGTAACTTTGCTCCAGGACATTCCCCAGAAATTAAACCCTGGTCTTGCGTGTGTAGACACTATTAAGAGGATTTGCTTTTCTACCTGTAGCAAAAAAAATCTTCACCCTAGAACTGTCGATCAGTTGCCTTGGGGTTTTCTCTTTTTTTTTCCCCATAGAAGCAGTTAGATGTAAGCTTCCTATTTAAATATATATTTTTTAAGTTAACAACTCCATTTTAAGGAAAATAGAACACAGTTGGTCTATTGCAGAATTTTATTTGTGAAATTGTTCAAAATAGACGAGGTGGCTGCCACTCGGATGTGAGCTCTCCATGATCTTTAGTTCACACGGTTAGTTACTGACTGAGAGTGAGAGTGTGTCCGCACTGTTGAAACATACGAAATGCTAGTTTAGGTCACACCTACATCCTGTCTCTGAGAGTGACCAGTTCAGGTCACTAGGAAGTACCTGACAGATATCAAAGAATAGATCGCTTTCCTGCAGCTCTCTCCCAGGGATGAGTGACAGCTTCTGAGATCTACTTGGCTAATAAATAGTCTTGCAGCGACCCCCCCCCCCCTCCCCTGCCAATCAGGTTTCAGGATATACACAGTGAATATGCATGAAGAGGGATTTGCATATAATGGAAGCAGGGTATGCAAATCTCTCTCATGATTATCTACAGAGATTATCCTGAAAACCCGACTGGCCAGGGAGCCCCCAAGACAGGTTTGGAAACCACTGGTATGGCCTTTTTTCCTCTAGAAATTTTAAACCCATCTTCTGTAGGTATGTACACCATCTCTAGCAACAAATTGACCTTTTCAATGCCTCTTTGGAGTCAGGAATGATGCCAGAGGACTGGAAAGAGGCACATGTGGTCCCTTTACACAAAAGCAAAAATAAGGATGTGGTTGAAAACTACACACCAGTTAGTCTAACCTTGATGGTGAGTAAACTATTGGAAGCGCTGCCGAAAGAGAAAATAGTGAGGTTTCTGGAGTCCAGTGGATAGATTACTGGATCAGAGGCAGGTCTTGTCAGATGAATCTGATTTGATTTCTTTGACTGGATGACCAGGGAGTTGGACCGAGGGAGCGCCCTAGATGTGCTCAGCTAGATTTCAATAAAGCCTTTGACACCATTCTGCACAGGTGACTTATAAACAAACTGAGCACCCTAGGGATGGACCCTAAAGTTACTGCTTGGGTTAGAAATTGGTTGGGTGGGAGGTAACAAAGGTTACAGATAAATGGAGCTCACTCTGAGGAGAAGGAGGTTAGCAGCGGTGTGCCCAGGGATCTGTCCTTGGTCCAATTTTTTTTTAACATCTTTGTTAGTGATATTGCAGAAGGGCTGTCGGGTAAGATTTGCCTCTTTGCGGATGATACCAAACTCTGCAACAGAGTAAACACCCAAGAAGGTGTAGATAGCATGAGGGGGGGATCTAGCTAAGCTTGAAGCATGGTCTAGAATTTGGCAGCTGAGATTTAATGTTAAAAAATGCAAGGTCATGCATTTGGGCTGCAGCAGTCAAAGGGAGCGATACAGTATAGGGAGTGAAGTAAGCGGGACCTGGGCATGATTGTGCCTGGTGAATTTAAACAGGTAGAAAAAGTGATGGTGAAAGCTAAAAGGATGCTTAGGTGCATAGGGAGAGGAATGGCCAGCAGAAGAAAGGAGATGAAAGTGCATCTATGTAAATCTTTGGTGTGACCTCATTTGGAGTATTGCATGCAATTCTGAAGACCACACCTTCAAAAGGATATAAACAGGTTGGAGTCGGGGCAGGGGGTGGCTTCTAAAATGGTTAGTGGTCTTCGTTATAAAGCGTATGAGGATAGACTTAAGGATCTTAATTTGTACATCTTAGAGGAAAGGCGGGATAGAGGAGATATGATAGAGACGTTTAACTACCTCTGTGGCATAGATGCACAGGAGGAGAGTCTCTTGATTGAAAGCAAGCTCTGCTATGAGGGGACATGGGATGAAGTGAAAGAGGATAGACTCAGGAGTAATATGCAGAAATATTTCTTTACGGAAAGAGTGTAGATGTGTGGAATTGTCTCCCAGTGTAGTCAGTAGAGATGAGGACAGTATCTGAATTCAAAAAAGCATAGGACAAACACAGAGGATCTCTAAAGGAAAAAAGGGGGAAAGAAAGTGGTTGATATGGAAGGACAGACTAGATAGGCCGTGTGGTCTTTTTCTTCTGTCATATTTCTATGTTTCTAATTCTACAGCTTGCATGACTGAATGAAAAAAATACTTTTGTCGGTTTATTTTAAATCTGCTACCTTTTTTAGTTTCATGAAATGTCTCCTGGTCCTGGTTACAGTTTGAAGGCTTAAATGACTGTGTTCACTCTGTTCATGATTTTATGTTAAACCCCTGTCGTTTCTTGTTCAAACTGAAGAACCTTAAACTGTTTGTGCTCCCTTCATAAGGGAGGTGTTCTACCCCTTTATCGTTTTTGTCACTCTCTTCTGTACCTGTTCCAGTTTCATTATTATTTTTCTGGATGGGAGTATTCAGAACTGCACACAGTATTCAACGTGCAGTTACACCGGCAGCATAATAAGCCCTGTTTTATCTATTCACCAGCCAGATACACCTCGGGATTTATGAATACTCCTGTTGGTTAGATTCTTTGAATTTAGTGCTAGATTGTCATATGCACTGTTTGCAGATCACCTTTATGCAGATGCTGAATAAGAGCCCCTGAAGTGACCCCTGAAAGGACAGTTTTCAGAGCTACCCTGTTCAGGTCATGCATAAAGGTGACCTGCAAGTAACTGAAGGCAACTTAGATTGTTTTTCCTAAACTTCTTATAAAAGAATTTAAACGTCTTGGCAGTGTCCGTTGCTCCACTGCTTCAATAACAGGTATATCTGGCAGTGAGGTGATTATAAACGAGGGATTCCCAACCTAATCCTGGGGACATCCCTAGCCAGTCAGGTTTTCAGGATAACCATGACAAATCTGCATGAGAGAGAGCAGCATGCACCGCCTCCACCGTATGCAAATTTCTCTCATGCATATTCATTATGGTTATCCTGAAAACCTGACTGTCTAGGTGTGTCCCGAGGACTGGGTTGAGAAACCTGCTATAATCAATGGTGTTCAACTCGTTTAAACATTATCAGACCTAAATATGCACAAAACAACCTGCTTTTCAAACACAAGACAGCTGCATACATCGTTTGATTATTGGGCTGCTACGTAACGAACATCTTTACCCCTTTCAAAACAAAGACGCAAGTTAACATGTTATGTGCCTGCTGCTTACGCATGCACATAGATTCAAAATGCCTATTTTCATTTGTCAAAATATATGCACATTATTTACGTAAATACATGAGGCCCATTTACTAAAGCGTGTTGGGGTCTTGCGGCTAATACTGCATTTTGCTGCAAAAGCCCTGCAGTGTCGCCTGGGGGTGTGCACACCATTTCCCCAGCACCGAATCCGCAAACGGTGCAGTCAAGCAACTGCATCCAGGCTGCTAGCTCCACCCACTGAAATGGATTTCGTAGCACCCACGCTGTCTGCAAATCCGATGGTTACCAAGCACTGTTAAGACCCACAGCAATCATGCATTGCAGACACTCGCACTAATGCAGATAACACAGCGATTTTCTGCACTATCTGCATTTGCCTGACATAAGCTGATCCCATGCTTTTTGGCACATGAACAGCTAGCGTGGTTTAGTAAACATGCCCTGTAGTTTTAAGCAGCTGAAAATCCACTCAAATACATTTTACTGAGTTCTTGAAAGTATACAAGACATATATGTACGAGATTGAACAAGACTGTTTGAAAATATATTCTTGTCCAGTGTTTATAAAATACAAAACTGCATTTGTAAAAGCCACCCGCTTCCATCTTTAGACTATATATGACGAGTGATGAGTAACCTTTGCCTTTATTCTTTTAGTTTAATGTCGAGCCTCCAGGGAATAACACTGTAGCAGTATCAAATGTCAGCAAACAATATTCACAATTTTCTTGTGAGATATTTTTGAGTGACACAGGATCTCTTGCCACTTGACTTGATGTAACAAAAATAAGGAAAGTTTTTAAGTTATATTTTTCAAGAATGCTGATTTAGATTTGGTGAATGTCTGGGCCGGGTAATGTGTGCGGCCTTACATTAGCTAATGCAGAGGACTTGGTGGTCTCGGGTAGTTTCTGTGTTGAGCAGAAAGTGTTTTGTATATGTCTGAATTTACCAAGCCCTTTGCTGGTGAGCTGTCAGGACTGACTTGTGCATGTGTCTGCCTTGCACTACCGCCTGTTTTGATAAAGAGACAATAGCTGTGTTAAAGGTTATGGGTCTCTCTACACAGCTGATGAGTCACAGTACAAACATGAACAGTATATGTAATCGGATGTCCTTATATTCTGGGCACTCGTGTTACATAGTTTATTTAATAATCATTTTTAATGCATGAAGTTCTTGTGAAATATGTCCAGTTGATAGTACTAAACTTCTAGCCAATAATGGGAGCGTGGGTGGGGGGGGGGGGGAATTTGAGCTTACAATTCTGAATTAAGAATCTGGGGGAAGGGAACGGGTCAAACATGTTATTCCTTGGTTTCTGAGAAATCTGGCTTATTTTAAAAACATGTAGTTTTCTGGCAAAGAAAAGGAATGCGGATAGCAAATTCTGTTCAACAGGCGGCCAACAACTCTGGGTTCCGTTTGAAGAGCAAAACGGTGTGAAGAGCAGCTTCAGTGGAAGACTAGCACAGCGAATGTGTCCTAATACGTTTCAGGACTTGATAGCATTATTTTAGGATCAAATTGAATCTTCTGCTATGTGAGCTTAATCTGTTACAGATGATTCCTACCTGATAAACTGTAGCAAACAATATCAATAGGGTAACTGTATTTAGTTTTTTCCTTATTTATTGTACGTACAGCCTACCTATCTTAAAGAATCTGAGACAAGTATATTGTCACATTCCCAATATTACAAAACAAGTAACACACAGTAGCCTAAAACCAACGATGCATACTTGTTCAGCACGAGGCTACATCGCAGTACTCATGAAACAATAATGGGGTCAATAATCAGTATGGTGACTGCCATTTAATGTAACCCATATATTCAGGGTGGTGATCCATATAGGTAGCAGGGCTGAATATACACTGGTAGAGGGCTGACCATGCCAGCAGGCTCCATTTGCTATTCAGCAGGCCAGTAAACAGCAGCCAAATATTACCGCTCTCCAGGTAATTACTTGCTCACCATCACTCCGCCCCTAACTTGGTCATTTTTTATAGGGATAGTATTGGGCCATTTATTGATTTGCAAAGAGTCTGATACTATTCATGTGACTTCTTAAAAATTCAAGAAAAAAAATAACCAAATATTTCTTGCCTGTGTGTATCCCTACATTATTTTATATGTAGGGCTTCCGATTTTCAGTTATAACAAAAAAAAAACAGTATCACACCCTCAAAGGGGAATTGGGGGTTTTCAGGTATAACCCAAAATCCCCCAGAAAAATGGCCCGATGAACTGACTTTGGCTGTCAGGGTCTCTTCCTTTACTTGCCCAGCAGCCGGCACATCCCGTTGCTGGGTCAGTCTCACAATAACTGCCACAAAATCACTAGGGCTGGATTTAGGAATAGACGACAAAGGCAAGTGTCTAGGGCGCCAACCTTTGAAGGCACCAAGCTCTCAGTCCAATGATGAGCCTGTTCCTGCTTTCTTCAGGGCCATTGCTGTTCCTCCCCCTCTTCCCCTTCCTTTCTGAGATTTGCTGTTTGGATGCTGGGCTGGGCAATAACGTACAAATGTGGGGTCTTGGAGAATCGGGGAGCATTGATGCTGTTGCTGGGGCATGGACAAAGGGCTGGCATTGGAAAATTTGTGTTTTGTGTCATTTAAATGGAATCCATCAAAAAAGCCACTAAAACCATTATTTTCACGCTGCAAAGCCCTACTTTTCCCACCCTGGCAGAGCACTTAATAGCCTCAAAAATAAACCCCTAAATTTCCAAATGATAAATACTTGTACATTTTAAACTATGCTTTAATGTAGCCTCTTACAAGTTATTGCTAATATAAATATATAAGTAGGAAAATACTAGAACTTCTGCAGATTCAAAATTTTATATTTAGAGATGTGTGGTTTAGATTTTCTTTGGGATTTCCACTCTCTTTGATTGTGATTCCTAGCTCGTTCCCCTCCCCTACACACACCATTTAACATGTGGCAGCAACCAAATTAGGCCTTATGGGACATTAAAAATAGTGTCACCACTATTCCCCCAAAAAAGGCAAACCAAATCAGGAGTTGGGCTCGCTGCTCTTTCTTCTTGCTTTCACACTAAGAGCTCCCAGTAGCTTCACCTTTGCTCTTTCTGCAGTATGCTTTTCTCTTCACTACTTTCTCTTTCTTCGCGTTTCCGTTCTGCTTCTTACTCATTTGACTTTCACTTATTGACTTTTCTTGTGCTCTTTCTACCTGCATCTCTCTTCCAATTTCTTAATGCCTTCTGTGTACACAGAGCCCCTAAATTGACATCCCTTGCTAGGAGATTGGGTGAAGCTGTGGAATCTGTGATTTGCTATAGCAGGGCTCAAAAGAGGTTTAGATAGGTTCCTGGAGGAAAAGTCTATGGAAAACAATTATCCTGGTAGGCTTGGGAGAGCCATTGTTCACCGCTGGACATGAGCTAGGTATGTGAGAGTGTTGGAAATGGGATGCTGGGCTTGATGGACTCTTGCATCGATGCAGGGTTTTCTTGTGTTCTTAAGGCTGGAGGCCAAAGGGCAATGAGAGCGATTTTGCTAGTGGTTTCTCAAAGGTCATTTGAAAATATGAATCAGTGATTTGCTGCTCATATTATCGACCGATTACCTCTTCTGGATCAGAAGTAAGCGGACCTGGAAGAATGGCACATTTTTATATAATCCCCATGATTTTGTGGATAAAGAATTTGAAGGAAATGATGTGATAGGGACGGTTTTTAAATAGTTCCTGCTAGAATGAAGAGCATGTGTATTTTCCATTTGAAAATTCCTGCAGGCTTGAAGTTTGCACAGCTGCTAGGAATCTGAGCAGCATCCTAAACCTGGGCTGGTGATGGGGCAGGAGCGACTGAGGATCCTTCCTGTTCTTTTCCCCTCCCCCTGTTGGAATAGGCCGGGTAGATCCAGCCATTAGGGTGAGGGGAATCTTTTCAGGGATAGTGGGGGGGGGGGCTATTATCAGGAGGTGGGGGTGCCTCCAGAGGGATAGGGGGGCTGCTCTGAGAGGAGTCGGGGGGGGGGGCCTCTTGTCAGGGGGGGGGAAGAAGTTGGTGGGATGTCTATTTGGGGGTTCTTTATTGGCAATGGAATTTGGGGTGGGCATGACTATTAGAAAACCTCTGGCCCCTTTAAGATGGTCCCAGGAACAGTAGGCCATAGGTTAGTGGCTTAGTGCTCATGAAAGAAAAAACACATAGAAACACAGAAATATGATGACAGAAAAAGACCACATGGCCTTTCTAGTCTGTCCTTCCATAACAACTACAACAGTCCCCTTTTTACCTTTAGAGATCCTCTGTTTGTCCCATGCTTTTTTGAATTCAGTTACTGTCCTCATCTCTACCACCTCCACTGGGAGACTATTCCATGGATCCACTACTCTTTCCGTAAAGAAGTATTTCCACATATCACTCCTGAATCTTATCTCCCTTCACCCTCATCCCATGTCCCCTCGTAGCAGAACTTGCTTTCAATTGAAAGAGGCTCTCTCCCTGAACATTTATGCAACGGAGGTATTTAAACATCTCAATCATATAACCTCTATCCCGCCTTTCTTCTAAGGTGTACATATTAAGATCCTTAAGTCTGTCCTCATATGCTTTATAATGAAGTCCACTAACCATTTTAGTAGCCACCCTCTGTAATGACTCCATCCTGTTTATATCCTTTTGAAGGTGCAGTCTCCAGAATTGCACACAATACTCCAAATGAGGTCGCACCAAAAACTTATACAGAGGCACTATCACCTCCTTTTTTCTGCTAGCCATTCCTCTCCTTATGCACCCAAGCATCTTTCTAGCTTTTTTCATCACCTTTTCTACCTGTTTAGCTACTTTAAGATTATCAGACACAACCATGCCTAGGTTCCGCTCTTCTTTAGTGGACAAAAGTACTTCACCCCCTATACTGTATTGCTCCCTTGGATTGCTGCAGCCCAAACGCATGACCTTACATTTTTTAACATTAAATCCCAGCTGCCAAATTCTAGACCATTCATTAAGCTTAGCTAGATCCCTCCTCATGTTATCTACACCTTCCTGGGTGTCTACTCTATTGCAGATTTTGGTATTATCCGCAAAGAGGCAAGCCTTACCCAACAGTCCTTCCGCTATATCACTAACAAAGATGTTAAAAAGAATCGGACCAAGGACAGATCCCTGGGGCACACCACTGGTAACATCCTTCTCCTCAGGGTGAGCTCCATTTACCTATACTCTTTGTTGCCTCCCACCCAACCAATTTCTAACCCAAGCAGTAACTTTAGGGTCCATCCCTAGGGTGCTCAGTTTGTTTATAAGTCGCCTGTGAGGAACAGTGTCAAAGGCTTTACTTAAATCTAAATACACCACATCTAGGGCTCTCCCTCGGTCCAACTCCCTGGTCACCCAGTCAAAGAAATCAATCAGATTTGTCTACAAGACCTGCCTCTGGTGAATCCATGCTGCCTCGGATCCTGTAATCCGCTGGACTCCAGAAACCTCACTATTTCTCTTTCAGCAGTGTTTCCAATAATTTACTCACCACCGAAGTTAAACTAACCGGCCTGTAGTTTTGAACCACATCCTTACTTCTGCTTTTGTGTAAAGGCACCACATGAGCCTCTTTCCAGTCCTCTGGCATCACTCCCGACTCCAATGAGGCATTGAAAAGGTCAGTCAGTGGAGCTGCTAGAACGTCCCCAAGTTCCCTCAGTATTCTAGGGTGTATCCCATCCGGTACCATCGCTTTGTCTACTTTAAGTTGAGCTAGTTTCTCACGAACACAGTCTTCTGAAAATTGTTCAAGATGTCCCTCACTTCTGTTCCTGTTTGTGGGTGTTTTCTGAGGTCCTGCTCCTGGTTCTTCATCTGTGAACACAGAACAGAAATATTTGTTAAGCAATTCTACTTTATCCCCATTAGCTTCTACATATTCCACCCCTTCACCCTTGAGTCTGACAATACTACTTTTGCCCATCCTCTTCTCACTAACATATATGAAAAATGTCTTATCCCCCCATTTTATTGCATTGGCTGTTTCCTCCTCTTTTTGAATCTTTGCTTTCCTGACTACTTTGCTAGCTTCTCTAAGTTTTTCCAAATATAGATGCCTGTCTTCTCTCTGTGATCTCTTGTATTTCATGAAGGCCTCCCTCTTTTTCTTCACTTTTTAAGCTACTTCTTTTGAAAGCCATAGCGGTCTCCTTTTCCTTTTACCTTTATTTACCATTTTAACACAGTTGCCTTATTCATTTACCATGGAAATTACTGACCTGCAGTACTGAACATCTGCAGATTAGTGACTCTTAATAAATTAAGCTACAGAAAAACGTGTAGCTACCCACTTTACATGGATAACACATTCCTGTAATGACTGAAATAACCTTTTGGCCAGTCCCAGAATGCTCCTAACTAGGCCCCTTATTTTTAAAATGGATAACTTTGGCTGTTTAGTAGTTTCCATGGCCACAGTTACATGTATATCTGGCCAAGGTTTAAAAAGAGAGCATGCTTGTAGTCCGCACCACCAACCGCACAAGTGCTCTGTACTTTTGAGCCTTTGTAATATCACAGCAGTTTTTCCAAGAGCTTCCCCATGCCTCTGTTTAGTAGAGATGTAGAGAGAAGCGGATGCATTTCATTGACTTGGAGCCAGCAGGTATTCTAGCAGTGGCCCTGAAGACTTGTTTTATGCTGCACAAACTTCTGCTGCAGTTTTTCAGTAGCCCTTAAAGACTGAAGAGTGCCAGCCTTTAAAACAGAAGTCAGCCTCCTACATTCTGTGTGTGTTTGAGGGAACTAACGAGCATCGCTGACCCATTCCTATTGGTTTTCCAGCACAGCGCTACTACTCTGAATCGGATGTGGCAATCTCTTGGTCTGTAATTCTTAACTTTTATTTTCTTCATGCCTCAATTGATATTTCTACTTATACAATAGAAAAAAGTGAAAGCCTTCACGCCTTACATTTTTCTTGTCAAGATCCGCAGTAATAATAGTAAAGCAATAGCATGCAGTATTTGATGTCTGGAGATGGCTTGACATTTTCTGACTCTTCGACTTTTGCTTTTCTGCTGTGAAAATCTAGCCTAGTGGTTAGGGCAGCAGCCTGGAACTGGGAAGACCAGGGATGAAATCCCATGGACACTCCTTGTGGTCTTGGACGAGCCATTTAACCCTCCATTGCCTCAGGTACAAACTTTTGTAAGGCCTCCAGGGACAGGAAAATACCTACAGTAGGTACCTGAATGTAACTCACCTTGAATTACCACTGGAGAGCCATGAGTTAAATACAAATAAATAAATAAATAAATAAATAAAATAGCTGCCAGTTTCATGTAGGATTACCACCTTACACCGGTCAGCTCGGACACATTGATCAAGCCTTGGGTCTATTCATTGCATGCTTGTAGTTTATAGCTTTGAAATCTCTAAGGGAAGTAGGAACTAGGGGGGGGGATATTCAGCAGCTAGCCATCACCTCTAAAACTATTACCTGAATATTCAAGGCCAAGGCCATATCTAGTAACCAGCATTGAATATCTAGGTTAGTCAGGAAAGTAGGAAGTTAACCAGGTAGCAGCAATATTCAGACCTCCCCCTCCCCCCCCAAACACATTTCCATATATGCAATGGGAGAAAACCAGGACTGACTCGGCCTGTTGGCGTTGGCTAGAATAAGAAGGTAACCTTAGTTCTGAGGATTGTCAACCCATTCCAAGTCTTGAAAGCCAATTTGAAACTAGTTCTTTCATCTAAAAATAAGTTTACATATGGGATTTGGAAAAACCATGTACATCTCAAGTAAAATAATAGGGTGTTAAAGAAAATAACATTGCTCCTTAAACAGCTGGCATGAAAATCATTAAGTCTAAAGCTTGATTAGAATCAGATGCAACTGTGGCTCTGGTGCAGGGGTGGGCAAAACCTTTTTTTTATAGTAGCTCTTGTGCCTACAAGGAAAAAAAAAACAAATGGGGAAAAAGGAGAAAAATATCCTAAAAAATAGAAAAAAACTAAACCAAAATGAGAGAAAATAATAAAAATGGGAAAAGACATAAAGATAATTAACCCCACCGTTTCCACCACCATTTCTCTCTCCCTTTTATCTCCTCTGCACTTGCCACTCCCCATTTGCATTTCTGCCTCAGACCACTGTGCCAGTTAGTCTTTTCTGCCAGTGGGCAGTGGGCACTGGGAAGCCTGCCAGCATGTGTGCCTTCTGAAACAGTTCTCTCCCTCCTGCTTGCTGCAGTCTGAGTGGTGTTCTTCAGGTTGGGGCTCTTCAGAGATAGCAAGAATTGCAGGGAAACGAGGGACATGGGGCATGGTATCTCCAAAATTGTTCCTGCTGACATTATCGGTAAAAGCCTGAATTCGAACTGTCGGCTTTTTATGATACATAGAGGTGCATGCAATGCTAGGCCTTTACTGATGACATTGTAATTGATGACATTGCATCTGATGCTTGGCAATTGAGATTTAATGCGAAGAAGTGCAGTGTCATGCACTTGACAGCAGAAATCCAAGGGAAATGTACGCGATAGGGGGCGAGAGGTTGGTGTGCACGGAGAAGGAGAAAGACCTCGGTGTGATTATTTCTGTAGATCTCAAGGTGGCAAAACAGTGCGATAAGGCGGTGGCAAAAGGCAGGAGGATGCTGGGCTGCATTCGAAGAGGAATTACCAGCAGAAAGGAAGGGGTACTAGTGCCACTGTATAAGTCTCTGGTGAGGCCTCACTTGGAATACTGTGTTCAGTTTTGGAGACTGTATCTTGCAAAGGATGTAAAAAGAATGGAAGCTGTTCAGAGGAAGGCGACTAAAAGGATTTGGAGCCTGCGTCAGAAGCCTTATGAGGAGAGACTTCAAGACCTAAATATGTACACTTTGGAGGAGAGGAGGGATAGGGGAGATATGATTCAGACCTTTAAATACTTAAAGAGAAATAATGAACAAACAAACCTCTTCCAGAGACGGGGAAGCTGTAAAACTAGAGGGCATGATATGAAGCTGCAAGGTGGTAAATTGAAAGGCAATGTCAGGAAATACTGTTTTACTGAAAGGGTGGTGGATGCTTGGAATGCCCTCCTGATGGAGGTGGTGGGGCAAATACAGTGACGGATTCAAAGTGGCCTGGGACAGACACAGTGGATCACTTTACAGCAACAAGATTAAATCAAAATAAACTGAACCATCTAATTTCACAACAAATAGGGGTGTCCTATATGGAGCAATGGGGGAAGGAGCGGTGGGTTCACCTACAAAGAAACAAAGATATGGGGAGGGGTGCATCTGCTCCTGGTGGGTGCACCACTAAGCAAAGACATGGGTAGGGGTGCACCTACTCCCTAAAAGACATGGGAAGGGGTGCACCTACTCCTGCCCTATTGCTGGACAGACTAGATGGACCACGCTGGTCTTTGTCTGCCGTCATTTACTATGTTACATTGGAAAGGGAAACCTAGGGTACGCATGAGGTGACAAGCTCGTAATAGTGAAATCTACGTATGTTGCTCTCCTATCTGGCCTGGAAATACAAAGAATGTCTGTAGGTTGGCCATGGGAGAAAAAGATCTGTCCAAGAGGGATATGGTTACACACTTGCCTCACAGCCCTATGATGTGGCACCACCCGATTAGTCCCTTCTGAAGATCCTTGGGACTGATTTAGTCCTTTGTAGAAGGTTTCCACTAATTGACTTCCTGTGCATATATACACCGTGGAACTCCCTGTCCTCAGGCTGATCTCTCATGAGAGTTCTAAATGACTTGTCCTGTTATTCTTGTGTCTGACCTTGACTTGCTTAATGCTATTCCACCTGCCCTGACTTCTGTCTGTTCTTGGACCTTGTTTCACCTGTTTGGATTAGTTGCCTTCTGGTGCTGCTCTTGCCTCCTCTTTGACCTGACGGCCTATGTCCACTCCATTCTACCTGGGGCAGCTCCTGAGTACTTGATGACTCAACCTGAAGGGAAAAGGAGCTGCTATAGGTGAAGGTATACATCAATCTCTGCCCTTTTTGGAGATGGCTGGCCATAGTAGGCTGCTATAAAATTGCACAGATGAATCTGTGGATATAAATACGCACACTGACAAGCTGGTGTGTACTTATACACAGGACTGTACCGAGCCCTGTGTGAGCGGTGCGGCCGCACAGGGTGCAAAGACTTCAGGGGTGCGTTTCAGCTCTCTGCCGTTGCCTGCCTGAAGTCTTCCCGCCGGCACACTAAGCAGGTCTTGTCTCTCCGGGAGGGACCAGACCTGCTTAGCGTGCTGGCGGCAGGCGGCTTGCACATCGGGTGCACGCCTCTTCTCTCCTGCCCCCATAAAGTGGCTAGATGGGGGGGGGCGCGTGCCCGATGTGCAAGTCGCACAGGGCGCATTTTGCCATCGGTACGGCCCTGCTTATACATATGCCATGCTGAAGCTTCCCAGAGGCGTAGTCTGTGCAGAGCAGGAGGTGGAGTTTCAATATGTGCATATTTAATAAAATATACAAGCACACATGAAAGTAATTTGCTAAACTATTTTCACACCTATGGGCACTTAGAGAATTAAGTCAGATGTAAAAGTGCATGTCGTGCAAGCTATGTGTACTTTACAGTAAGTGGAGTTTGGGCAGAATGAAGGTAGACTTGTAAAGTACATGTGTGTGTTATATAAAATGTGTGTATATGCATAAGAGATGCACTGACATTCCTCTTGTTCTCAAGCAGACATAACAATGCCCTTTTATTAAAGGGTGCTATGGTGTTGCAGCTAATAGGTCGATTAATGCTCAAAACCATAGTGCATCACCACCACAATAACTGTCGGAAGCGTGGAAAGCATGTTTCTGGCTGTTAACGTGGTACACCCTGCCCTAATGTGGCATAAAAATAACACGGGTGCACTGCTCTTTAATCTATCCAGAACTCTGCTGCACGGCTAATCTTCCGCCAGCCCCGATACACTCATATAACCCCTCTTCTAAACTCACTTCACTGGCTCCCCTTTCATTTATGAATCCAATTCAAATGTCTCCTTCTAACATATAAATGCTTTCACTCTACTGCCCTCATACCTTTCCTCTCCCTACACCCCTCCTCGTGAACTCCGCTCCTCCTCTGGCTTTCTTCTCTCTATGCCCTTTTCTTCTACTGCAAACTCCAAACGTTTTGATCTTTTCATCTTGCTGATCCTTATGCATGGAACAAACTTCCTCTATCTTTACGTCAAGTCTCTTCTCTCCCCCTCTTCAAAGCCATGCTAAAGGCTCACCTCTTTGAGGCCGCATTTGGATCCTATTCCTGTGTTCTCCTTGTGTCACCTTCCCTATTTGACCCCCCCCCTCCTCCCCCCCCATTTCTCTTGTATCATTCTGTCTGTTTTGATTAGATTGCAAGGTCTATGAGTAGGGACTGTCTTCTTTATATGTTGGTACAGCCCTGCGTATGCCTTGTAGCGCTATATAAATTAGTAGTAGTACCTCTACCTATGGAGTTTGTGGCAAGTACACTCATGGTAATTGCATGCCTTGTGGTTAGCTTGGGCTTGCTGCCTGCAAGGCGTGCACCAGATGCACAAAGTACATGTAGCATGGAAATCAGCCGTGCTAACTGCTGGCCCCATGCTAATAGTTACTTTGGGTCACAGTGTGGGGCTAGAGTTTGATGTAGCCCATGTTAACTGCTTAGCGCCCCTTAGTAAAAGATCCCCAGTGTCTACAGCTGCAATCTAGGGGCAGTCTCTGCAGGATTTATGCTAGGATTTTATAAAGCCAAGTAGGCGCCTACTTGGTTTTATAAAATAAGCACGAAACAGGGACCTAACCTAGGCATCATGTTATAAAATCACCCTCATAGAACACATGTACATTTTGCTTCAAAGCAAGTGAGAATGTGTGCACTGTTGTGGATCATTGTACTAGTGTCTTATAAAGACACATCTGGACTGGTCTAACAAGAGTCAAGGAAAGGGCAATATTTAGAAAATATCAGATAATGTATTTTTATTGTAAACAGCTCTGGTGCTTCTTCAAAGGGCAGTATATCAAGTTTTAACAAAAATAAACATAGGCACTAGAGATCTGTACAGTCAAGTTTGGTTTTCAGAATTTTCAGAAATTTGCTCAATTTTTGGGTAGGATTTTTTTCAGTTTGTTTCACATATTTGGCTCAATGAACATTTTTTTTAAATGCACACTAGAACTTTTTAGTGATGTTGCAAATCGATTGTGTATGCATTCATTTGTAGGTTAATCTGTGTTAAATTAATTTTGCAAGCATTTTTAAGGCCCACTAACCAGACCCAGATTTAGGCAACTTACTGGTGTGCCAAATATTGAAGACGTCAAAAATCTAGTGCAAAAGAAGCCTTCTCCCACTTACTTTAGGGTCCTCCATTGGTGCCACTTCAAAAAGTCACAACTAGGGCAGTTCGGCTCAACAACCACACCCCTGCATTCCAATCTTCAGGGGTCCCCCTTGACTCTACAGGTTTCAAAGAAGGAACCTGCCCCATCCTGTAGTTTTGCATATGGGTACCAAAATCTTAAATCTGAGAGCTGAATGCATGCTAATTAATGCACAACCCTAATAGGCCTCTGTTACTTTTATAATATTGACATAATAGATGCCTTTTTGGACTTTTCATATAGGAGCCCTGTTGTAAGGAGCTATAGAAAAGGTGAAGTGACTCTGAACAAGCAACCTGTCAGTTCTGGTAGAAATAAGAAAACAGAATTTTCCCATAAAAGATTACCAGTCCCAGAATGCACCACATTTCCAACAGCCATTAGAGGAGCTGAAGTGAGGAAACGTGTGTTCAATCAGGAGGGCTATGAGGTAATTCCCAAGCACTCATCTCAAAGGGCAGGGCCTGATTCAGCACAGCTGCGCTGTGCTAGGGTGGAGCACTCATCAAAGCAGAATAAAGGTAGAGTTTATTCTACAGAGAATCATCCTCATCCTCAGAATCAGCTTGGATATCCTCATCCTCAGTTTCATCTTGGAGATCCTCATCTTGGGACAGCTTCATCATCTGGAGGATCATCAGAAGCCAGAGCGGACGAACAGAGAGGGCAAGAAACCCTTTGGAAGAAAGAGAAAAGCATTTGGGAGGTCTAAAGGAGTCCAGAGCAGTACGTATACTGGGAGACATTCAAAAGGCCAGCATACACCATTGGACTGGGGAAAGCCAGAGGAATGGTGCTGCAGAGCTAGGAATCTCCAGACGGTACCTGTGAGGGAGACGGCTGCACTTGGAAGGGACCCTAGGACCCGTGCCATAAGGTATGTGAAGAGAGATCCAGTGTCCAGGGATCTGGATTGGAAGGCTGGACATAAGAACTGGACTACATACTGGCCAGGCTATTTAGAGAGGAACTCTAACAGCAATGGAAGCTCAGGTATGAACACTGATCTATGCCCTAGCTATACCCTTGAAAGACAGCAGGGAAACAAGTATTCTCCTGAGAGTGCTCCATTGAGAAATTCCTCTGTGCCAATCCATGATATTGAACCCATGATTGTTGAAGAAGGGGGAGGGGTTATAGACTCAGGCTGTGAATACATGGATTGCTCTCTGTCTAAACTCCTTTGGTAATTTACTGTTACAAAGTACAACAACCATCACAAAGAAATACAAACTTGTTCTTTAATCTACTCAGAAAAGCTCTTGAGTAGGATTTTGAGCCACGCAGTAGAAAGCAAGCCAGCTAAGGGGTTTCAGCTGGATAACTGCTAGCAATTGAGCCTTACCTAATTGCTTGTGAGCTCTGAGGGAATCACTTCTGAATCTATGTGTGAAGATATAAGAAGTTAACATCAAAAGAACAGTTTTTCCCTTCTTTGTGGGTTTTGCTTGTTGTTTGAAACACTGCTAAGAAAATATTAGCTAAAGCCTACAGAAAAGACCAGTTTGTTACCAACCAGGTCTTTATTCTTTTGCTTTGATTGCCTGACAAGTTCAGCTGTTGTTTTCCTGATTTTGTTTTTCTAAGTTTAACACTGAAAGCAAGTATCCTGTTTTATGTGCTACCAAGCATATCTGTGTTGGGAGAAATAACCCCATAAATAAATATCTTATTGGCTTTACACTCAAGCACAACTAATTATTGTGAGCGGCTGTGTCTGGTGTGAATGGACTGCATTTCCCACAATCCCTTGCAAATCATATTGATATATGCCTTTGCCAAGACTGTGAACATTCTCACTCAGGCACCCGTCTGACAGTATACATGTGTCTGTATATATGCTGATATTTTACTTACCAGTTAATGTCCTTTCCTTGAGTTTTGCTAGGCCAGTCCAGACAAGTGGGTTGTGTTCCCCTACCACCAGATTGGTGGAGACAAAGAACCAATGAAAAGCCCAGGTTTCAATGACATTGATTTGCCTCGGCCACCAGAGGTCTCTTCAGTATTCGTTCCAAAGCATATGGGAGAAACTTGGCAACCCTCCCACAATCTCAATTGTGGGCAACAAGGAGTAATCAACAGTAGAGAACTATGCACAGGGAAGTATAAACAGAAGGCTGTTAGTAGAAGATGAACCTGCAAAGCCAAGTATAACAATCATAGCAAAGCCAAGGGTACTGCAGCAGAAGAATAGAGCAAATATAGTTTCAGGGGCAGACCCTGGACTGGTCTAGCAGGACTTGCGGAAAGGATATATTAACTGGTAAGTAAAATGTCACCTTCCATATTGTCCTGCTAGACCATTCTAGACAAGTGGGATGTACCAAAGCTACAATTCCACTGGGTGGGAAGAAAATGCAGCAGCTCATAAAACTCTTGAGCCAAGGCTGTGTCTGCCTGATTGTGGACATCCAAGCAGCAATGCTTGACAAAAGTAGAAAGTGATGCCCACGTTGCTGCCCGAAAAATGTTTGCAGGGGGTACCAAGCTCTACTCCGCCCACGAGAATACTTGTGCTCAAGTAGAATGGGTGCACAAACCCTTCAGAACCAGCCGGTTCGGCAACAGATACACCAAGGCCATGGCCACCTCAATCCAGCATCTCAAAAATGACACAGCCACCGCATCACCCTTGCGTGGGCCAGCAAATGGCACAAAAGGATGGTTGGACTTACGAAAGGAATTCATAATCTCCAAGTACCGGAGAAGCACCCCCACCCCCGGACATCAACAAAGCAAAGATCCTTATCCTTCCCCTGACATCGCTTCTTCGAGAAGGAGGACAGGCAGACCACCGGGTTCACATGAAAGGGAAAAGACACTTTAAGCAAGAAGGAAGGCACAGGCCAAATGGAAACAGCCTCCTTTTGAAAAGGACAGATAAGGATGTCTGCAAACAGAGCCTGCAGCTCAGAAATCTGCCTCGTGGAACATATTGCGACCAAGAAGACCATCTCGAGTGTCAAATCCTTCAAAGTAGAGCACCTCAATGGCTCAAAGGGTGCTGACACCAGGCCCTGAGCACCTGACACCGATCCCAGAAAGGGATCACAGACCGGAGGGGAGGACGCAGACATCGAACCTCCTGGAGATAGTGCGAGATTTCTGGGAGCAAGGCTAGAGACTTACTAGCCACCAGACCTCTGAAACAGGCCAAAACTGCCACCTGAACTTTCAGGGAGCTAAGGGAAAAGCCCTTCTCCAGGCCATCCTGTAGATAGGCCAACAGAAATGGCACCTTGGCCACCTCAGGAACCAACTGCCGAGAGCTGCACCAGATCCCTAAGCATGCTAGCTTGGTAGACCTTCTCCGGGCTTAGAGTAGAGATCACTGCTGGCAAGAAGCTCTTATGTGCTTGCTGTCTCCTTCCAAGAACCAAGCCATAAGCAATAAGGGAACTGGGTCCTCCAATATGATTGTTCCCTGCCGCAAAAGGCCACGAGATAGAGGCAACTGAAGAGGCACCTGCAGAAGCAGCTTGAATCTCCGAGCCACACTCTCCTCAGCCAATCTGATGCCACCAGAACAATCCTGCCCAGGTGGCAGTCCATAAGCCAAATCACACACCCCACCAGGGCCCACAGAGTAAACACATACAGCAGGTACTGATTTGGCCAAAGCTTGGTCAGGGTTACTTTGCCGTTGCGCCCCATCTCTGTGTGGTGACAGAAGAAGCTGTAAACTTTGGCATTGGAGAAGGTCACCATCAGATCCATTTTGGGGGGACCCAGTGGCGCAGAATCAACTGAAATGCCTTCTAACTCAATTTCCACTCTCCAGCGTCCAGAGAATACTAGCTCTCTACATTGTCCATCCCAGCAATGTGCTGAGCCAGCGACAATGCTCAGCAGTTCTTCTCCACCCAGGCAAACAGGAGAGCTGTTTTGCCAGTTGACCTAAGCCACCATGGTGTTGTCTGAAAACATTCGAACCACCCAGTCTTTGATCAGGGGATGAAAATACTGGAAGAGTCAACCTGATGTCTTGACAACAGGCTCCTCCACCTGAGAGACTGGCATCAGGAGCACCTAGAGAAATAGTCCAGCAGCATGCCCTTTCTCAGATGACAGGGCTTCTGCCATCACCACAGGCTGCACTTCACCATCAATGGGAGTGGGAGCCTTCACGTGAACTCCTGAGAACTTGGGGACCATCGAATCAACAAGGACCGTTGTAGTGGTCACATGAGAGCACACGCCCACAGCACCATCTTTATGATCATCGCCATCAATCTGAGGAGCTGAAGATAATCCCAGACTCTGGGAGCCTGCTCTGCATAGAACAGTGCCAGGCAATCCAATAGTCTTTTGACTTTCTCTTCTGGCAGAAAACTCTGCCCACTTGAGGATTCAAAACATGCTCCCAAAAACTCCAGGGACTGGGAAGGCCACAGCTGGCTCTTTTTTCCCCCAATTGAATACCCAGCTGAGGATTTCTAAGAACAACACTCAGGACGCCACCCGAGACTCTTCTGAAAGGGAATGGGTCCAGATGAGCCAGTCATCCAGAAAAGGATGGACACAGATCCCTTGGCGCCACAGTCACCACCACCATGACTTGAGACGGTGGATAGCCTGAAAGGAAGGTGGTGAATTAATAGTGAGAGCCAAGCATGTCAACATTCAGATACTTTGCTGATCCACCCGCCAGATCCAGAGAAGTTAAGAATGCATCTCTGTGCACTGCTTAAATCACTGAGTGCAAGGTTTCCATCCGGAAGCACAGAATGGGCACGTGCTTGTTGACCCTTTTGAGGTCCAGAATGGGCCAGAAGGAACCATCCTTTTTGGGCACCATAACATAGATGGAGAATCTGCCCTTGCCCTGCTCATCCGGTGAGAAAGACATCATTGCAACTTGTCCAAGGTGGTCTACACGGTGGTACCTTTGATTGCAGACCCACAAAGGGAGATGATGAAGGCATCCAGAATCAGCTCTTTGCATTCCAGGGCCTAGCCAAACTGAATGGTGTCTAGCACCCAGTGATCCCTGGTAACTCTGAGTCCATTCCTGAAAGAAAAGACGAAGCCTGCCTCCAACTCCACATATCTGTTGAATTTATTTTATTTATTTATTTATTTATTTTACAGTTTTTATATACCGCGCTCTTTGGTATCAGCGCGGTTTACAGATAACAAATTTCGCATTAGAACAGTCCTTTGCTTACATTATAACAGTGTCTTTTGCTTACATTATAACAGGGTCAGTAACTTGGAGACAACATGGTAAACTATATACAAGCTATATACAGAAAGATAAATTACATCTGGAAATTTACAGTTAAATTGGGTCATAAATTTGGGTGTGCAGAGCATCTAGTTCGTGTTCTGTTATGGTTATGTTGTTGGAATGTCAGAGGCTGTGTGAGTGATTTGTGAGATGGGGGGAGGAGGTGTAGGGTTAGGGCCTAAAAGATGATGACAGAATAGGTAGTGTTTGAGGGCCTTTCTAAATTGAGAGAGGTCTTTTATTGATCGGATATGAGGAGGGAGATTATTCCAGCAAGTTGGAGCGAATAAGGTGAAGGCCCTGTCTCTGGTTGTTTGGTTACATTTAGTGTACTCCTTTGGTACGACAAGGGTATTGGCGGCTGCGGATCTTCTCAGTCTGTTCGTGGGGGTGTTGATAATAAGTGATGAGAGGGAAGGTGGGGCTATTTGATTGATTGCTTTAAAGGATAGCAGAAGTGCTTTGTAGGTTATCCTGGCATGTAGGGGTAACCAGTGAAGCTCTGTTAGTATGGGGGTGATGTGGTCTCTACTGGATGTACCGCAGAGGATGCGGGCTGCTGAGTTCATCGCCAATTGGAGTGGGTTGAGGATGCTCTTGGGTAGACCATGCAGGATGACATTGGCATAGTCGAAATGAGGTGTTATAAGGGCTTGGAAGATTGTTCGGAAGTCATTGGAGGCGAGTAGTGGTCTTAAGGGTTTCAGTGTTCTCAATTTATAGTAAATGGATTTAACGGTCTGCTTTATGTGATCTTTGAAGGTCAGTTCTTGGTCGATGGTTACTCCCAGGTAGCGAATTGATGATTTACATGGTAATTCCGCATCTCTCACCTTCAAAGTTGCGGGTGGGGAGAATTTCTTATTCCTAGTTACGAATAGGACTTCCGTTTTCTTGAAGTTTATTCGCAGGTTCTGGGATAGGAGCCAATCTGTAATCGCGTTGAAACAGGCGATAATTGGGGAGAAGTCGGGGGCATTAATTTTTATTGGCGTGAATATCAGTATGTCATCTGCGTAGATCAAGCTGGAGGCGTTAAATGATTTGATGATTTCACAGATTGGTTGAATATATATGTTAAATAGAAGAGCTGATAAAGAGGATCCCTGGGGTACACCCTGTTGTTGCTGGAAAGGATCAGAGGTTGAAGCTCCTATCCGCACCTGTTGCCAGCGGTTGTTTAGGTAGGATCTACACCATTCCCAAGCTGATTCCTGGACTCCCTTTTCTTTAAGACGGTGAAGAAGTTGTACATGGTTAACCGAGTCAAAAGCTGCTGAGATGTCAAGGAAGATGAGGATGAATCCATTTTCAATTTTGTCAATCCCTCTTGATAAGGTGTTGATGAGTAGTGTGAGAAGGGTTTCTATGCCATGTGATTCACGGAATCCGTGTTGGCAGGGATCGAGAGGAGCTGAGGTATCTATATGCTGTTGCAATTGGATTTGTACCACCTTCTCGATGATTTTGGCTAGAAGGGGTATACTTGAAATTGGACGATATGAATCAGTTTTTGCTGGGTCGAGTTTATTGTTCTTCAGGAGAGGGCGTATTGAAGTTTGCTTGAGAGATGAAGGGAATGATCCGGTTGTGAAGGAAAGTTGCATGATAAGGGCAAGTATGGGGCTCAGTTCAGCACGCATTGTTCTGATCCAGTAGGCAGGGCATGGATCGTTTGGGGCTGTGGTAGTATTCAAGGTGGCAATAAGGTCAGTGATGGATTTCACTGTGGGGGCGACAAAATTTTTTAGAGGCTGAGTGATTGAGATGGGGTTAGGTATACAACTTGGAGTGGAATTCGTGTTAATGGATTTAGATTGAAGATAGTCAGCAAAAGCTTGAGGTTGAATTGATATTGTTTGGTTGGAGGATGGTGCCTTGGTTAAGGATTTAGTGATGTTAAAGAGGTCTCGTGGTTTGTTCAGTGATCGGAGGAGGGTTTCTGTATGGTGTTCTCTCATCTTTTCAGCTATTTTCTCCCGGTGTTTCTTTAGGGCATTTTCGTAATCTATTTGGTCAATTGGAGCACGTGATTTGCGCCATTTTCTCTCTTGTTTTCTTAGGTTCTGGAGGGATAGTCGTAGTTCAGTGGAGAACCATGGTTTCGGGTTTCTTCTTTTTAGTGCTGTGCTGGATGCTGGTGGTCTTACTGAGGAAGGTATATGTGAAGAGGAGTTCAGGGTGTTGTACCAATTGTTGATCAATTCATCAAGGTCATTGGTTGGTAGACAAAGGGTTGGAAGAGTCTGGCTGATGAAGTCATCCTTGTTGAGCGTTTTGAAACGGGCTGTTGGACCTGATGAGATCAAATTTGTCTGTCTTGCTGGTATACTGTTTTCTGAAATGGGATTTGGAAGGATAATAAATCATGATCAGACCATGGGACAGGGGTATGAGATAGCTTAAAGTTGGTGTTCACTGCAGGCTGAGGCGCAAAAATGAGGTCAAGGGTGTTACCCTTGAGGTGTGTAGGGGAGCTAACTAGCTGCGAGTAGTTGAGGTCAGCCATGGCATCAAGGAATGTGGTAGAATGTCTATGGTGAAGTGAGGAGAGGTTAAAGTCGCCCATTAACCAGTTGGATTTGCGTGGGCTTTCTGGGTTGCAGGCCAGCTCTATTATATTAGATAAATCTTCTGGTGGTGAGGATGGGGCTCTATATATGAGATTTAGGATGATATGTTTGTTGGCTATAGTAACTAGGTCCATGTGTGTGGTACTCTGGGTGGAAAGTAAACTAAATTGAAGGTTAGTTCGTGAAAGAATGAGGACACCACCTCCTCTTCGGTCTGCTCTGTGACATGTGTGTATTGAGTATTCTGGTGGAATGAGTTGGTTTATAAGGACATTGTCTGTGTCCGCTAGCCATGATTCTGTTACCATGAGGATGTCTAGTTTCAGCTTTGTGATGAGATCTGTAATGGCTGGCCCCTTTTTACGTACTGAGCGGGCGTTGATGAGTGCACAGTTTAAGTTAGCATGTGAGGGAGCAGAATTAGGTTTAGAACTACTAACAGTGCTAAGGGAGATATATAGTAGATGAGAGTGCCTAACATGGTGTGGTTGTGGAGCTGAGTGATGATAGGAGGAATGATATCTTCTTCCTAGTCCATGCAATATGGGGATCTTGTGTGAGGTGGTGGGGAATGCTGCTGTATTTTGGGTGGTGTATGTTAACAGATAGAGGCTAACTAATGCAAATAGGGAGAGAGCCATGTTTACAGTGATGGAAGGATACAATGTAAGGTAATACGGGTCTTTAGAAACAGTAAATGCAGATTAACTGGTTAGGTACAGAGCAGTGGAAATAGGTAACAATTGTATAAAAGCAGGCCTATCAGGTAGAAACAATGTGTTCTGTTAACAAGATACAGTAGCAAATCTTATTTTAAGGGAGGTCTGTTTGTAACAGAGTAACAAGGAGTGAAATTCTCTAGTATATTCAGGTCTACTGTTACCTTATAGATGGGGTAGAAGTGGGTTACATAGGTGAGTTTTAGGGTATATCAGAGTCTCAGGTTATTATTCTGAAGTTTTCTTGGCGCAGAAGGCAGATTCAGTTGTAGATGAGAGTCCTGGCTTCCCTCGTAGGGTTGCTGACGTGCCACTGCCTAAGGGCCACGCCAAAGGGCCCTCTGGCAAGGCCCTCAGGCGCGGGCCCGCAAGGCGCGGGTGCGCTTGCCGGCGGCACCTTTATAGAGGCTGCAGGGACCTCCCACAACCCGGATTGGGCTGGAGTGCAGGAGCGGGAAACCGAGGCACAGGGGGTGCTCTACCCCGACCGGGGAGCTCCACAAATGGCTGCTGGCTGTTTTCCAAGACTTCTCCTGCCCGCGGCACACTTTAGTTAAGCCGCCGGGACCTCCCACAACCCGGATTGGGCTGGAGTGCAGGAGCGGGAAACCGAGGCTCCCCCTGTGCTCTACCCCGACCGGGGAGCTCCACAAATGGCTGCTGGCTGTTTTCCAAGACTTCTCCTGCCCGCGGCACACTTTAGTTAAGCCGCCGGGACCTCCCACAACCCGGATTGGGCTGGAGTGCAGGAGCGGGAAACCGAGGCTCCCCCTATGCTCTACCCCGACCGGGGAGCTCCACAAATGGCTGCTGGCTGTTTTCCAATTTAATGTGCATTATTGGTTGTATTCGTTTCTGTTCCTGCACAGAGTTCCATGTAAACCATCTTAACTTGTAGAAAGATGGTATAGAAAAATTGTTAAATAAACTGGAGGAACCAGGGAATGGGCCCCTAAACCTTCCATGCACAGCATGGTAGGGTCCTCCTCTGGAAGGGACAGAGTCCCTGGGCCCACACGCTCCATGAAAGGACTGAGAACGAGAATCCTGAGACCCCTCCCCCCCTAGGAATCCGGCCTGTGCGCCCTTGGTGAACAGCAGGAGGCTGACGAGAAGGGGCACCAGTCCACTTCCCAGGCCCCTTATTTATTTATTTGTGTGCTTTTCTATACCGCCCCTTCCAGAGATCAGGGGTGGTTTACAAGGAACTTAAACAACAATATAGCAAACAGTGCAATATTGCATTACATAGAACATTCAGTGAACATAAGAACTAAGTTACACGGAAACAATGTGTAAGTTATTTACATAAGAACATAATGGAACATAAAAACTATGTTACAAAGAACCAATGTGTAAATTATTTACATGGTTGACAAACTATAATAGTTATTTGTAAATCACAAGTATAGTGTTGACCTGTCTTCTGGAAGGCAGCAAGATTTTGTCTTGCCCAGGTCCTTCAGCTTCTCCAAATTGACTCCAATCAGAAGCTTCCCGTGAAAGGCCAGTAGGGCCAATTGGGCTGTGGAAGATGTGTCCACTGCCCAGTGCCAGAGATAAATCTATCACCATGACACCATTGTCAGGGCACCATCCCTTTCTGCCAAATATACCAGGCCATACATGGCATCAGAAATGAAAGCCGTAGCCGATTTCAAGAGGAGTAATCTCCAGGAACAAGCAGGAATGTAGTCTTCACATATGGGTATCGTTGGTACCGACGGAGCCTGCACGGGAACACTTCCCAGCGTCCAATAGGAAAGCTTTTGGAAGCATCCCACAGCGCCTGCGTGCTGCCTTCCCGCCTTTCCCAACTGTCCCTCTCCAGTTCTTCGTTTTCCGCGGAGCCAACAGGTCGCACATCCTGTCACCGCAGAAAATTCCCTTCTTATACTTCTTTTTTGTGGTCGCTTCTGCCTTCCCTCAATGCTATACCGGTACCGCCGGTTCTTCTTTTCTAAAAAAAAAAAACCTTGTGGAAAAGGTTTACCATATGGTGCTCGCAGAAGGGTCTTAACACTCTTGTGATACCTCTGGAATCTTTACTGGAGTACCTCCTTCATTTATCAAATGCAGGGCTTAAGACCAATTCAGTGAGAGTCCATTTGAGTGCTCTTGCAGCTTCTTTCAAGCCTCTAAATGGACAACCTATTTCCTCTCATCCTCTCATAGTGAAATTTATGAGAGGCCTTCTTTTAACGAAGCCTCCCATTAAGCCACCACCGGTGGCATGGGACTCGAATCTGGTTCTTGGGCAGCTCATGAAACCGCCCTTTGAACCATTAGCCACTACCTCTTTGAAATTCCTTTCCTGGAAGGTTATCTTTCTCATTGCAATCACATCAGCACATCGCATCAGTGAATTGCAAGCGTTGGTGGCTGATCCTCCTTATACAAGGTTCCATCATGATACGGTAGTCCTTAGGACTCATCCACACTTTATGCTAAAAAGGTGGTTTCGCCCTTTCATTTAAACCAAGCGGTTTACCTTCCTGTATTCTTTCCAAGGCCTCACGCCTCAAATGCAGAAAGGAACCTTCATGCTTTGGGACTGTAAAAGAGCTTTGGCAAAGGACACAGCAACATAGAAAATCCTCTCAACTCTTTGTTGCTTTTGATCCTAGTCATTTGGGACTTCCAGTCTCCAAAAGGACACTGTCCAGCTGGATTGCACAGTGTATATCCTTTGCCTATGAGAGTAGGAACCTTCCTCTTGAAGGCCATGTCACAGCTCACAATGTGGCAGCCTCAATGGCTCATCTTCACTCTGTATCTATCGACGACATCTGTCGAGCAGCTACTTGGGCTTCGGTACATCCCTTCACAGCCCATTACTGCTCAGACAAGGACTCCCGCCGGGATGCCTTGTTTGGTCAGGCTGTTCTTCAACACCTGTTCCAGACTTAATCAATTCCTACCCACCATCCCTGGTAGGATACCAGAGATCCATGGGGGGAAGTGGCGCCCTTTCACAAGGGCACACAACTCTCTGGGGCCATCTCCCTGGCATCTGCAGCTAGGGAGTCCCCATATGTGAAGACTACATTCCTGCTTGTTCCTGGAGATAGCGTAGTTACTAACTTGTAACAGCTGATCTCCGGGAACAGCAGGAATTTAGTCGTCACAACCCACCCACCTCCCCTAGGAGTTGTATCTTTCTATCTGTCTCTCTTTCTCTCTTTCCCTCTCTCTTTTG
Organism: Ichthyophis bannanicus; assembly: GCA_033557465.1. Classification (NCBI taxonomy): domain Eukaryota; kingdom Metazoa; phylum Chordata; class Amphibia; order Gymnophiona; family Ichthyophiidae; genus Ichthyophis; species Ichthyophis bannanicus. Next base: position 37,879,914 of record CM066050.1, on the reverse strand, counting down.
TCTCAGCTTTAAACTCAACTGGAGAGGGACATTTGGGAAAGGCGGGAAGGCAGCACGCAGGCGCTGTGGGATGCTCCCAAAAGCTTTCCTATTGGATGCTGGGGAGCATTCCTGCGCAGGCTCCGTCGGTACCGATGATACCCATATGTGAAGACTAAATTCCTGCTGTTCCCGGAGATCACCTCTTGCAGGTGAGTAACTACGCTGTATCATCCAGCAGAAGAGATTGAATCCACTGGAGCAGGGCATGAGACATCAGACTGGCACATATCCCCAGCTGCAGAATAACTGCTGCCATGGCGAACTGGCTCCTCAACAATGAATCCACCAGAAAATCCTTTAAGGCAGATCCCCCTTCCACAGGAATGGTGGTCCATCTGGTAACCACAGTGACCTGTGCATTCACCTTGGGAATGCCAACCCACTCAGTGCACTCGTCTGGGAGAGCAAAGATCTTGTACATCCTGAACTCCTTAGGCAAGGAGTCGGTAGAGTACCAATCTGATAAGATCGTATCCTTGAGCACATCCGAGAACAGGAAGACAGTAGTAAATTTTCACACCTCTTGAAGGAGCAGGCATACCCTTGGCTCCTGCTCTGTGCCAGAAGCATCTGTCCAATTCAAGGCAGATTAAACCCTGGCAATCAACATTGCCAGCTCCTCCATTCGGAATAGGCAGATCGCACTGGCCTCCTCAGAATCTTCTGAAGGTGAGAGTACTTCATCCACGTCAGAGCCCAGTACCAAGCCATTTGAATCCAAGTCATAATCTGACAGCTCCCAGCTGTTTCCCATCTCCAGGGGGCACCCAGCACCGGGGAAACTTAGCCAAAGGCAATAAAACAGGGCTTCCACTCTCCACCTGCCACACATGAGTGCGCCCAGGGGCACCCAGAGGCCGCAGGGTCTAAATTTCCATGAGAGGGACCAGGCCTGCTGCATAAGAGAATTCCAGTGGAGGACAATCCAGAGACTGGAATCTCTCATCTCGGAAATGACCCCCCCCCCCCCCTCAACACCAGAGGCACAGCCACCACAGAACCCCTATAGGACGATGAGCAGCTCACAGCACGGTCGGCTGATCCTCTGGCTGGCTGGATATCCTTACCAATAGCGCCATCCATCACCTCCTACCCTGATTCAGGCAAGGCTGGACTAATTGCATCCCCTGGCTGAAAGAAGTGGGGAGCAGGCCCTCCAGAGGCAACTTAGATACTGCCATGCCAGAAGAGCAGAGTCCAGAATCCGGAGATGAGGCACCTATCTTGCTACAGGCCAAATAACATTTCCTGGAAGAAGACAGAGAGTTAAGGCAAGTACCACAACAGTGAGCACTAAAGCTGCAGTGGCCTGATGGTGCGCTTTAACTGCGCTTTTACTGCAATGCACATTATAGGCACTAGGGTAGGAAGGCACATTGGAGCTGCTTGAGTGGAACATGCATACAGACTGTGCAACCACCAGGCACACAATCGGAGAGAATGCTACTAACTTGTGTAGAAAATGGCAGGAAACCTCCACCCATGCCAACAGTTATCAGCAGTCTACCCCAGATTTTATCCCACACAGATGGAATCGGGAACCCCCACTAAGGACAATGACGAGGTCAAGCTTTGGTACACCCCTCCTGAGAGCCCCAGGCAGAGGATCCATGCCGGGCTCAGCTCTGCTCCTGTGAAACTGTTTCACTGTTTTTTGAAGCATTGCATTTAAGATAGCTGGCAGGCAGATCCCTCTGAGAGTCTTCTGTAATCTTTGGGAGAGAGCAGGGGGAACAGAGTTGGAGGGAGGAGGCATTGAGGTTGTGTGAATCTGTTGCACTCTTCCAGATCCTTCCAATTTTGCAACTGCTCAGTAGGCCCTTATCATAAGAGCGTGGAGCTGAATAAATTTTCCCTCCTCCTATGGCTACCAAAAAGACCGCAGCCTAGTGGTGCCCCCTACATAATGCTCGAGAGTCACCCTCAAGGTTCATGAGCGTTTTGATCAGTCTTGCTCTGAAATCTTCAGAAATGTCTTCTGCTGGAGACAAAGAAATACTGAGACCTCTGATGGCTGAGGCAAATGGAGGCATAGGAGTGATGTCATTGCAACCTGGACTTTTCATTGGTTCTTCGTCTCCACCAATCTGCTGGTTGTTGTTGTTAAGTGCCGTCGAGTCGGTGTCGACTCATGACGACCCTCTGGATAGTTGTCCTAAATTGTGTTTGGTCTTCAGTCAGGCGGCTCATTGTTGACAGACTGGCACACGTGGCTGCTGTTACTGTATCAATCCATCTCATTGCTGGCCTTCCTTTCTTTTATTTTTTTTATTTTTATTTGGACAGTTTTGTATACCACCTTATCCTTCAATCAAACTCTTTTGCGTTGATCTTCTATCTTGCCAAGCATGATGTCTTTCTCTAATGATCTCTCTCTTCGCATGATGTATCCAAAGTATGAAAGTCAAAGTCTTGTCATCTGAGCTTCTAAAGAAAGCTTAAGTTTGATCTCCTCTAGTACTGAGTGGTTGGTTTGTTCTTTGGGCAGTCCATAATTCAGAGGAATCAATTTTCTTCCTGTCTATCTTTTTCACTGTTAAACTTTCACATCCATATGACATTATTGAAAATACCATTGCTTGAATGAGTCAAATCTTTTGTATGGCGAGAGACATCTCTGCTCTTGAAAATCTTGTCTAGGTCCTTCATAGCCATTCTGCCAAGAGCAATGTGTCATCTGATTTCTTGACTGCTTGTTGCTTCTTTATTGATCCGAGTAGGTTAAAGTTGTCCATGATTTCAATTTCTTCCCCATCAACGATGAACTTATTAATTTTGCCAGTTGTCATGATCTTAGCCTTAAAATGGGCCTGCACCTTAATGTAAAGAAGACAATGTTCCTTGATCATGAGAAGCAAATGTTTCAGATCATCTTCACTTTCAGCCAGTAATGTATTTATTATTTATTTAACACTTATTTATATACCGCATCTTCCAGCGATCAGTTGCGGTGTACAATTAACAACAATTAACAATGCAGAGCTTGTTTTACATAGAACAATTATAACTTTTTAATGTAGTATCAGCATAGCGAAGGTTGTTGGTGCAAGACTCATCAGTGTGCACACTAATGTCTTCATACAATCCTGCTTCTTTGATGATTTGTTCTGCATATAAATTAAATGGGTGGGGGGGGGGGGGAAAGTATGCAGCCTTGGTCTAGCAGGATGATATGGAAATATGTTGTGTTTTTTTTTGGGGGGGGGGTTGTTGTTTTAGTGCCTTTGAGTCGGTGCTGACTCCAGGCGACCCAGCAGCTCCTGGGCTTTCGTGGCAGTGTGACCAGTAGTAGATTGCCAGGCCTTTCTTCCGAGGCAGTGGAGGGTTAATGACTTGCTCAAGGCCACAAGGAGTACTAGTGGGAATCAAACCCTGGCCTCTCAGTTTCCAAGCCAGTGATCTACCAACCACACGCACATGCACTTGGCACAGGTATAGGTCAGTTTGAAGTCATGTGACCTTTTTTGACTGTATTTTTAATTGATAACTTTGAGTATTAAAGAATATTAATCGGCCTCATTCCTATAGCTGCTTAAAGACTTTCTTCTTTTTTTTTCTTTTTTTTTAATTCTAAGAGAGCCATTTTTGTTAAGTGCAAGGCGCTTTTGCTTCACCTTTGAGAGGACTTTGTGCGAGACTGGGTATTCCAGTTGGGGTTTGTTTATCTCAGTGCACAGACCCACTGAGAGACTGAAGAATCCTGGGAATAAAACGGTCACATCAAAGCTAGGCAGAAAGTGCTTATGATCCAAATCAGAACAACCCATCTTCCAGACTCGGATTTTCCCCCAGCAACATCCTGCAGTTTGTTATATTAATCTGCAAAAAAAGGCAAAAGAGCTATCCCTCTTTATTTAAAAAAAAAAGAGAATAATCTTGTGCATTTGCTATCATGAAAAATCCTTATCATAGAAGCAAGCGTTTGCATAGAAGTATGCAAAATATGTAAATGAAGTCTCTATCTTTGGTGTGGCAGCAAGATTCTGCTATAGCAAACCCTTTTCATGGTATACAGATATATTGGCTTCCAGCCTGCTTGGCTATAAAGAGGCCACTCCTGCAAGTAATTTTAGTTGTAATTATATATAGTTTTTTCAGTGCAACCTCCCAAGTGTTGTTTATGGAGTGCAGGCATTGTGTATGAAAACTAGCATGTGCAAAGCTTGTATGCAAGGGCTGAGCTCTTGATGACCAAGTTTCACCTGTTATCTGATTTTATGAGTCGGTGGGGGGGGGGTGTAAAGAATTAAACAGTCTATGGTGCGGAAGAGAAGCAGAAGTTAGCAATGAGACGGTCGTTAACCACATGCACACCTGGCACTTCTACGAAAAGCATCTGTAACGGTTCTTGTTGACGGTAGGGTGAGATTAAATCCAAATTTCAGCAAACAGAAGTCACTTACAGCTGCTAGAATACATCCAGGAAAATACAGACATACCTAGCCAGCCAAGGTTTTAGGATGTTTATAATGAGCATGCATAAGATCGATCTGTATGCAAATTTCATGCATCTTTATTGTGGAAATTCTGAGGCAGTCAGGTTTTCAGGGTGTCCTGAGGATTGAATTGAGAACCACTAGATTAGAAAAAACTGAAACATCTTTGCACTTTTTTTTTTCTCTCTTTTATACATATTGAAGTTCCAAAGGCAAAGTAAAGTTTGTAAAGCCCCTCCTTTCTCATCAGGCCTGCCACGCTGGTTCCGTGTATTTGGGCTACTTTTTCTTATTCTTCAGTGCACGGTCTCATAAACAGGAGTATGGCTTGAGCTGCTGAAGAAGAAATGTTTTAAAGAAGAGGGAGGATGTGGGTGTCGCTCTTTTTTTTTCCATTAGGAGTTGCAGACACCTCGCCTCAAATTCATTCCTTTTTCCCAGGGTCACAACCACACGACTAGTGGCCCGCTGCTTTTCCAAACCTTGCAGCAAGCTGCATCTCTGGAGACCTCTCCTTGAACCTCTCAACCTTCCCTTGGAGCCAAAAAGGGGATGAAATGTGCTTTTAAGTAAGCCATGTGAATGTGCTTGGGACAAATGCTACAGTAAGAGGGGTAGTGATCAAGTTCTAGAAACAGCAGGGTTTTAACATGTCCTGTCATTAAGGAGTCAATAAAATTGCCTATGGGGGCAGGGTTAAGCATAGGTAACATAGATATTTGCTTAGGTCACCAAATTTTGAAGTGTTTCCCAAGCTGGGACTACTCCTACCTCTTTCTAATTTTAAGGAGAATACAAAAGAATCATTGCCCTTCTATCATCTGCTTCAGAGTGACGTAATTTTAAATCCAACCCTGCCTGCCAGGTATATGGATGCTAAAGTATCCATAGACTACATCAGCTTTTTTGTGGGGCCAAATTTTTGTTTTCCAATCCTGATTTGTTTTAGATTTAATGGACAGCTTTCCAAATCTGAGTGCAAGGCAAGTCAAAGTTCAGATACTGCAGTTATTTCCTGGTCCCCAGAAGACTTACAATCTAAATAGTAACCGAGGTAATGGTGGGTGAAGTGACATTGCCCAAGGTCACAAAGATATCAGTAGGTGAAGCAGGATTTGAACCCTCACTCCCAGCCTGCTGCTCGAACCACTAGACTGAATCTCCATCATTGCTGCCCCACTTCTAAGAACATTGTCCCTAAAAGTACCATAAGAACAAAAAATATGCCATACTGGGTCAGACCAAGGGTCCATCAAACCCAGTAACCTGTTTCCAACAGTGGACAATCCAGGTCACAAGTAGAGTTGCCAACTGGCTCCAGATGTGCCCGACAGGCTTGATCCAGTCCTAGGTTTACCCCATTGCATGCGGAGATGTAGTTCTGATTTCTCTATTGCACTCCATAAGAAAAACAAGACTACATGTCCCTGCATGCAATTGGGTAAACCCAGGACTGGATCAAGCCTGTCAGGCGCATCTGGAGCCAGTTGGCAACCCTAGTCGCAAGTACCTGTCAGGTTCCCAAAATGGTACACAGATTCCACGTTGCTTATCCTGGGGTAAGCAGTGAATTTCCCTGGTCCTCTTTAATGATGGTTTATGGACTTTTCCTTCATAAACCATTTTTAAACTTTTTTATTTTTTTAACTCTGCTATACTAACAACTTTTACTAAATCCTCCAGTGCCGAATTCCAGAGTTTGATTACGTATCGAGTGAAAAAATATTTTCTCTGATTAGTCTTAAATGTGCTACATTGTAGGTTCATTGCATGTTCCCTAGCCTTTCTACTTTTTGAAGGAGTAAACAACCGATTATACGTTTATTCATTACACTCCATTCATTATTTTATAAACTTCTGTCATATCTCCCCTCAGCCATCTTTTTTTCCAAGTTGAAGAGTCCTAATCCATGTTGTGAAATGCTGTGCATACTTTTGCCGAAATCGAGGCCTGAATTTTCAAAAGTGGCAGCCTCTCTAGGCAAGTAAATAGTCTTTATGCAATTAATGTGCTTTGAAAACACTGGTCAACAAATTTTTACAAAAGTCATGTTACTGAAATAAAAATGGTCATTTCTTATCAATTTTTATATGCTGAACACGAATATGACAGTGAAATTGCAAAGTTGGCTCTAGTTTTTTTTGTAATCTACAAGAATTAATGTTTACATCACGAAATGCATGTCAATACCGGTAAAAAAAACAAGTCATAGACTACTTCTTAGATTTTTTCGCCTGTCTCTTGTACAGCTGTTCTGGAGCTTCTCTGGGGAGTGTCCAGCAGTAGTCAGCCAGCATTGTAGTGGACCATTTTCCCTGGCATCTTTGCTCCATCGTTGTGATATCCTGGTGAAAACGTTCGCCCTGTTCATCACTAACCATACCACAGTTGTCAGGAAAGAAATTGAGATGGGAATCAAGGAAATGGATCTTTAGAGACATATTGCAGCCAAGTTTCTGATACTGCATCAGCATGTCTTCTACTAGTTCCTTGTAGTTTTCTGCCCTAACATTCCCGAGAAAGTTTGTTGACACTAGGTGAAAAGCATTCCATGCTTGTTTCGCATCACCCTGCAGCAAGTTGTTGAACCGGTCATCTTTGAAGAGCTCTTGAATCTGAGGACCCACAAAAACTCCCTCTTTAATCTTTGCTTCGCTGAGTCGAGGGAATTTTTCATGCAGGTATCGGAAAGCTGGTGAAGTGCGGACCATGGCTTTCACGAAGTTTTTTTCATCAAACCTAGTTTGATGTGAAGAGGTGGTAGCAGGATTTTGTGAGCCTCAATCAGAGCTGGGTGCTAGATATTCTTCTCTCCAACTGTTACATTTTGTCTGCGATTCCATTCCTTCCGCAAATGGTGCCAATCCCTTGCTCGGCTATCCCACTCACATAAGAAACACATGTATTTTATATATCCCTGCTGCAGTCCCATTAAAAGGGCAACTACCTTCAAGTCACCACAGAGGTGCCAGCTGTACTTGTTATAGTTAACTTAAAGCATCTACTGACTTCCATTATCGTATGTCTCTTTCATGTGGACGGCATGCGCTACTGGACTAGATGGAAGACGGTTTCCATTGTTCAAAAGCACAGCCTTCAGACTCAGTTTTGAAGAGTCTATAAATAGTCTCCAGTCTTGTGGGTCATGAGTGATTTTTAAGGCATTCATAAGGCTTTCAATATCGGAACAGAATACCAGATTACTTTCCTTTCCGACTGTGTATAGTACACTGCTGATGTCAGATGGCTTCAGCAGCCGTCTGGCAGTAGTGTTGCATTGCATCAGAAAATGATGCAATCAACTCTGGATGATGTGTGCATGCTGGTATTATGCAATGTGATGCAATATTACATCATTCAAGGCTTATTTGGGATGTTGTTGCTGTCCTACTGGATAAATTTACATGGTGAAATGTGAAAAATCTTCAAAACGAGAGCCAATAAAAAATTTTTAATGTTATTTCGTGTTCAGCTCACCAAGATTCTACAGATTAGGGCCTTTTAAAGTCAATAACGATTTCAATGTTGACCAGTGAAATCATCCTAGATTTTGAGTGGCTGGTGTAGCTACTAAGTAAACATAAATTCACAGCGTTTTTTTTTCAAAGAGAAATTACTAAAAGCGTCCACATGCATTGCAGAATATTGTGTTTCCTTTTAAAAATATGAAACGCACATGCTGTTTTCTTCCCTCCCAACCCCAATATGCCCCAGGAATGTCTCTTTGTAACCTAACAAGGAGGATGTGAGCTTTGCAAATCTGTACATCCTGTTACTTGGACAGAAGGCAGAAATTTTCAGACAGGCCACTTTTAGCGAGCTAAATGGCTTTGAAAATGGCCTTCCAAGGGGGCCATATTGAAGTGATTCTACATGCAGAACATTTTATGCACTTAAGTAGATGCTTGCGAAATTGCGTTGGCATGGGCACACACGAACGTAGGCACTCAGAATATATAGCGCTTACTTTAATGCACTATACATGTGAAGCAGCATTTTAGAAAGGCCGTTTGGGTGCCACCCGAGATGTCCAAGTCCAAACATCCAAAATTCCATGGCAGAGGCAGTGGGCACATGTAAATAGGTTAATTTTAGACCCATCTCCAACCCAAAAGTTAAGTTTCTGCCACCGTACAAGGAAACGGGGACCATGCGGCATCGACCCCCAGACATATGCAGGGAAATGGCCTTTTGTTTTTTTTTTTTGGAAACGTGCACATGCAAAATGCACACATCTGTGAAATCATCAACATACCTCGTACACATGTCCGTGATGCTGTTTCAGAATGTGCATGTGTATCTGTCGCCACATATATGTCCCGCCCTACAATTTTGCAAGCAGAGACTTGTAGCAGCACAGTAGCTCACTAAAAGGCCTCTGTATACTTTTGCAAGTGGAAAACATTATTGGCGGCGTCAGAAGGCGTTCCCCTCTTCTCCCTACTGTTTCTTGCTGGCTGTAACGAGCACTTTTCAAGTGCCCATTTGCGCTCGGGCAGAGGTGTACACATAGACGTGTCCGCCTGTGGTCATAAATGTGTGGCGCCACTCTAAAATCGAACGTACATGTGGATATTTTACAGACTGCCCCGGACATGCCTCTGACCCCCCCCCCCCCAATGCGACATACATAGACGTGATCAGGCCGGACATGTGTAAATTCAGGCAATAAGAACATAAATGCCATACTGGGTCAGACCAAAGTCCATGAAGCCCAGTATCCTGTTTCCAACTGTGGCCAATCCAGGTCACAAGTACCTGTCAGGTTCCCAAAGGTAGAAAGATTCCATGCTGCTTGTCCCAGGGGTTTGCAGTGGACTTCCTCAGTTCTCCTTAATAATGGTTTATGGCCTTTTCCTCCAGGAACATATCCAAACCTTTTTATAATCCCAGCTCACTAACAGCTTTTACTACATCCTCCTATTATTTTCTCCTCTTAGGGGCTTGTTTACAAAGCCGCGGTAGTGGTTCGCGATCGCGATCGCAGCCGCGGCCCCATTGAAATCAATGGGGCCGCGGCTGCGATTACGATCGCAAACCGCTACCGCGGCTTTGTAAACAAGCCCCTTAGTCTTAAATGGGTTAAATTATGGCTTCATTGTGTGTCCCCAAGTCTTTCAACTTTTTGATAAACAACCAATCTACATTTATCCATTCTACTCCATTCGTTAATTTATAAACCTCTATCATATCCCCCCTCAGCCATCTTTTTAAATGGCCTTCTAAAATACTTCTTGGGATGCAGATCTGATTGGCACATATCAGTGGGCATTTTCAGACGTGCAAATCATGAACAGCACTTCTAAAATGACCACCATAGGTGTTCGCAGAGGCAGGATTGGCACTTATGCTTAAATTTTGTAAACGACATGCATTTGTGTTAATTGTTAGCAATACATGCATGTGCTAAGCTAGTCCCCGCTCTGTGTAGTTGTCATTTTGTGCGGGAACTTTGGGGTAAGTTTTCTTAAAGCCACATAGGCACATATATTGCCTTTATAAAATGGAGACAACATATGCTCTCGCTGTCTAAGTGCCCTGTTATAAAATTGCTCTGTATAAGTCCAGTTTTGCATAGGCCATTTAAGTGGGTAACAGGAGGTCCAAGTCTGGATGTTCATGCTTTCCCATGTATTTTACTAAAAGCTCTGCTGACCATGGAGCCTCTTGTAAAATACGTCTAAGGACGCTCGGGAATAAACATTTTAAGGGTCTGCATATCCAGCAAGAACAGTCATGTAAGAAACACTTAAAAAAAAAAAAAAAAAAAAAGCAGCTTCACTTGAGACTTTACCCATGTAATTGTTGATTTTGCATTCTAAACATGGAAGTGTTGGCATTTAAATATATACATGCTGCATTTTACAAACATGAACATCCAGAATGATTTAGTTAAGAAGCTGAGCAATATAAACTCTTTTTGTGCTACATTTTGTGATAGCTTTAAATATCAGAGACGTAAACACAGTGAGCCCTTCAATCACAGATGCAGAACTGAGGTAAAACCGAGCTGTTACCTGACATTCATGCTTGTCTCAGAGCAAGCGTAAATGCCACTGTCGATTAGTGGTGGTTTTCTTTTAAGCATGCGTATATTACTATTATAAGATGGGAAATACACCCAAAACACGCCCATAGCATTCCCTCTAGAAAACTGTGCGTGCTGCCAATCTACACATGTAAATTGTAGCTCTCTAAAACCATTATTTACCCAAGCAAAAGCTGCACGAGCCTTCAAAAATGGCCTAGGTGCATGGAATCTGGGCAGCGTCACTGCAGTTTGGAATTTTGCTTACCAGTGCCAAACATGGCTTGCTTTATAGATTTTTCAGCTTGTACAGGTTGACTAATCAAGGATAGCTGATGAGACTGAAGGTAGGACTTGGGCAGAGCAGGGTTTTAACCTGCAGCCTTAACAGGCATGAGGGAGTTTACCCAAACTGAAGAACGCTGGCATTTGGCTTATCCCTTGGTGTCAGGGCATACGGGAAGATTAGGTGATGTGCAGGGGGGAGAATACCCCTGATTAAACCCCTTGGTTACTCAAGTACTCTGCTGGCACAAGCTTTCTGGAAACGTCCAAAAGTTGTGCTCGGCCTACTGGAGGCCTGCCCGGCTGCTGTTTCCTGGTTCATGCCTGCTGTCTCCCAACTAATCATTTATTCGGACACTTACTCTCTTGTTCATTGCCCGGTTCCTGTCCATCTCCTGGCTCTGTGATTATACTTGTCCTTTTTTGAAATAATAGTGTTGCGTGATTACATTTAAAGGAAGATCTGATCTTGTCCTTGTAACTGAGATTTAGTAAATAATACCTTACAGTTGGGACTGCTGACCTATTTCTCATCTTTCGGAGAAAACCATACCTTCAGGACAGGGCAAGTGTTTGACCATTTCCTCTGTACAGGATGAGTAAAATGTGTTTGTCATTTTTTTTTTTTTGCATCCGTTTTACATAATGGAAATATTCGGGGTTTGTACAGACAGATTTGTTTTATTGAGACTTCCACTGTACATTCGCCTTAAGCCATTCATGTACCTTTACTGACCTCATTGTGGCTGCTGGAAGTAGGACAGGGGGCTTGAGGTTTACGTAGAAATAAATTATTTTTTCAGTTGAGCTGGAAAGAATAATTAAGGTTCTGTGGCAATGAAAGGAGTGCAATTACGGAAAGGCAGTATCGGATCTGAAGTCTCATTTTGCTTAGGGCACTTAGGCAGATGTATATAACTTCATAAATAGAGGATTGACCCACCTGGAACAGCAGGTACAACCTTAAGCAAAGGCGTGGGAGAGGAGGGTAACCTGCGCAGAGTGGCGGGTGCAGCTCTACAAGTCTAGCCATATTACCAGACAGACTGGATGGACCATGCTGTCCTTGGTCTGCTGTCATTGACTGTGTTACTATGTTGGGGTGTTCACAATTCCTCCAGTATTTTACAAGATGATGTGCCAAACACTGAGCCTTTTGTAACATACATATAAGGATAGTTGTATTTGCCGGTATATAGTAACAGCAAATGACGGCAGATATCTACTCTGCCCAGTAAAGTGAGCAGTGCCCACCACTCCGTGTAGATTACTCCCCTCGATGCCTCTATTTAGGGTTGTGTCCGCTGCTCCGTGCAGGTTACTCCCAGTAGTAGCAGCGATTTCAGCAGCCTACATATGCAAAAAAGGAGCGGCGTTATTCAACATCTTCTAGAAGAGCCTACAATTGCACATAGAGAAACCATAGGCTCAATACTTATACACATATGTGCAACCAATTAAACAGCGAGGCCCCAACAAAATGCAAATTTTTAAAAATACTGGGGGCAAAACACAATTACTGCCTCAAAGAGCATATTGCAGAACTTTATGTACCTTGCAGAGCATTCAAAAGCTGAAGGGAAGATTTTGAAACTATGGGGGTCTTTTACTAAAGGGCACTATGGTGTTGCACTCAACGCACCAGTAGTTTCAAAACCATGGAGCATAAAGTACAACACCGCCATGTTAGCTCTCAGGGGTGTGGACAGCAGTTTATCGGCAGCTAATGAGGAGCCCTGTGCCTTGATGTGGCAAATAGTGTGGGTGCACGTAAGTCCGCCTATTGATATGGCATTAGATGAACCCTTGCAAATTGCAAGGGTCACAGTTAGTGCGTGGTGTTCACCCTCATGCTCACCACGCCCACACCTCCACCCCTTATCTATCCCCTTACCACCTCAACCCTCGATTTACAGGTAGCAAGGAAATTGGTGTGCGCTAGCTCTCATGGCCCCATGCTAGCTGCCAACGTGTGTCCCAATGCACCTTCAGTACTGACAGCTAGCATCCTTTACTAAAAGACCCCATCTATTTATTCCCATTGTAAGATGGGAACTAACCCACACAGTTTTTGACCCACCCAAAGCATATCCCCTCTAAGCTTATACATTCTGACCTATATCCTCTACTACTGTTTATTTGTACAGCGCTACAAGGTATATGCAGCATTGTACAGAGACATGAAAGAGAGAGTCCCTGCTCTTCAGAGCTTACAGTCTAATGTGTTAAGGGCTCTGGCTGATGATATTCGGGTTATGTTTTTGATGGTGGTGAGGGAATTCTTCTCCAGCTAGACGTGGGGGCAGCTTTTGACACTGTTGATCATCATCTTTTGGCAGAGTGCTTAGGGCAGATTGGTTGGGTGGGATGGTTTATCAGTGGTTCTCTTCCTTTTTGGAAGGTAGGATACAGAGGGTTAGGTGTGGACAACAGTTGTCTGGAGGTTGGGAATTGGAATGTGGTGTGCCTGAAAGCTCTGTCTTGTCTCTCACTTTAAAATTTAAAATTTGACATGCTGCCTTTCTGTTCTTTTTTGTAAGAATTGGGGTTATAGTTCTACTTGTATGCAGAGGATACAAGTTCTGGGCTGTGTAAGTTTCAAAGAAAAGGCGTTTGGGCAGAGGTCCTTACACATGAATGTTCAGAAACTCAATGTTTGTGGCTATCTTCTTTTAGAAAGGTTGAGCCTGTGGTCTCTAAGGGTTTAGTGGAGTTTTAGGGGCCTTTTGGCTTCTGCCATAGCTTGGGGGTGGTGTTAGATAGTTCATTGGGGTTTAATGAGCATTGTTAAGTGCCGTTTATGTTTATTGTTTGTTTATGTTTATTTTGAATTTGATATACCGCTCAGGCCAGAGGCATTAGAGCGGTTTACAATACCATATCATTAAGGGAAAAAAGGAAAAGAACGCCATTTAAATGATAGGACAGAGACAGTTAAACAGATAAGAGAAGAAGAGGAACATGGAACAGCGAGTTACCACAAAACAGCAGCATGTCACCCAGTCCAAATCATAACATCAATGCTACCTTCAGCAACAGACGCCCCGGACCAACGCCTAAGGGCCACGCCAAAGGGCCCTCTGGCGAGGCCCTCAGGCGCGGGCGCGCCTCCGAAGCAGCTGATTTTAATTTCAATGTGGCAGGTAGGGGAGATGAGGAGGAGGAGCTCCCGCTCAACTCCCTCCATGATGGCTGCTGCTCCCGTTCTGGCCGCGCGCCTCCGAAGCGCCTCTCGACTCCTGACAACCCTCTGGATGGTTGACCTAAACTTTGTTCGGTATTCAGCCAAGCAGCTCATTGTTGTTAGTGGTATCCATAGCTGCTGATCTCCAGGAACAAGCAGGAATGAGTCTTCACATATGGGGTACGTCGGTACCGACGGAGCCTGCGCGGGAACGCTCCCCAGCTTCCCAAAAAGGAAAGCTTTTGGGAGCATCCCACAGCGCCTGCGCGCTGCCTTCCCGCCTTTCCTAACCAGCTCTCCTCAGTTCTTCTTTGCCGCGGAGCCAGCAGGTCGAGCCCTGTCACCGCTGAAGAAGTTCTTTATTTTATTTTCTTTCTTTGGTCGCGTGTCTGCCTTCCCCGACTCCGGACCGGTACCGCCAGTCTTTTTCTTTCTTTCTTTAAAAAAAAAAAAAAATCTGTATTTTTCCTCACTTAGTGTATTTTTCTTCTTGGGCCTCAGGGCCCACAAGAAAATTTCCCTCATGGAAAAACCAGCCTCCGGGTTCAAAAAATGCACTAAGTGTAGCGGTACTATTTCTGTTACAGATACCCATGAATGGTGTCTTAAATGTTTGGGTCCTGAACACTCCATTCCGGATTGTCCGTCCTGCTCTCTAATGTTTAAACGGGGTTTACAGAACCGAGCAGCTAAGCTCCATGTGCTGTTTCCCGCTGATGCAGCGTCGGTGGCATCGACATCTTCCAGGTCTTCTTCTCCTGATGGATCTCAGGTAACCAAACATAAACCTAGCAGGTCCTCGAAGGGTAGATCTCCCTCTAAGCATCGAGATGCCTCCGGGCTTGCCCTCTAGGATCCTGCACCAGCAAAACAACCCCGGCGGGAAGCTCCGGCTTCCAAAGCTCCTCCTATGGGGTTACAGGTTGACATCGATGGCACGGCCTCGACCGATCACCTGTTAGAATGCTCTGGGGTACCAGCACAATCTCCCGGTACCGATTTCCAGGCATTCATGGCGTCGATGGATCAGAATGTTCTGTCCATGCAGCGGGCTATCACGGCCTTCATTCAAGCTGCGACGCCGATGGTACCACAACAAACTCCGTTGTTGGTATCGGCTCCGGTACTGGCACCAGCGCCGATACCGGTACCGACTGCATCGACATCGACCAGGATACCGGCTGCAGCGGTTCCTTGTCCAGGGCTACTTCTCGGTACCGATCCGGTACCGAGGACGCCCGATGTCGATACCGCTCGATACGCGTATCGAGCGTTAGAAGAGCACCCTGACAGGCGATACTTCGATTCTTCTGGTGATTCTGATTCATCAGATGAGTCTCCTGAAGTATCCATAGCCCTTCCTGAAGAGCCTTCTTCTCCAAAAAGAAGAATGTCTCCTCCAGAGGACTTGTCCTTTCAAGACTTCATAAGAGAAGTAGCTAAAGGGCTTTCTATTTCAGTAACCTCTGAATCAGAGCCTAGAGCAAAAAAATTAGATATTTTAGGATACTCTAAGGCTCCTAGAGAGACAGTCACCTTACCAATTCATGAGATTCTTCATGAACACATGATTGATTTATGGGAGACTCCTCTCACTCTCTCTCCTCATTCTCGCAGATTGGACACTATGTATCGTGTCCCTCCTTGTCCTGGATTTCAGAAAACTCAGCTTCCTCACCATTCCATTGTGGTGCAGTCAGCTATGAAGAGGATAAAGAGTACAAAGAGACACTCTTCTGCTCCTCCAGGAAGAGAATGCAGGACCTTGGATGCTTTTGGTAGGAAAATCTTCCAAGCCAGTATGCTTATTGCCAGAATCAACTCATATAGCCGTTACATGGGTATGTTTCTAAAAGAAGTTGCACAAAAACTGCACAACTTCCTCCATTTTCTTCCAGAAGATAAAAGGGACGAATTCCTCATTTGGCTTAAGCATACTCAAGACATTTCAAAGTTTTCCAACAGGGCAGCTTTTGACTCCTTTGAAGGTGCCAGCAGAGCCTCAGGCATTGCCATAGCTGCTCGCAGAATTGCTTGGCTCCAGGCTTCTGATTTAGAACCCTGGGTTCAAGATGGCTTAGGAAATCTGCCCTGTACAGGTGAAAATCTATTTGGCAAAGAGAGGCAAATAAAAGCCACTCAAATGGATGCAGAGAACTCTGCTCTGGATAGACTTTCAAAGTCAACCTCCATTCCTGCCAAGAAAAAGACTTTTAAAAAGTCTTTTTTCAAAAAGGGCAGATTTCCTTCTACTTCTGGCCAACAATCTTCTACAGGTCGCTTTGCCACTAAGCGTCAGCAACCTAAGCAGGCCAGGCCTAAGTCTACAGGGGCTGCTGCAACTCAGCAGTCCCAACCTCCTCAGGGTTTTTGACTTGATGCTAGAGAACTTAGCCTTTCTGGCTCTACAACAGCCAGAACCTCTCACCATTCCAGGAAGGTTAGCTCATTTTGCTCCCAGATGGGAGCAAATCACATCAGAGCAGTGGACCCTCTCCATGATAAGAGAGGGCTACAAACTTCATTTCTCAGACCTTCCTCCCCACACCATGGTGAGACACTTCAATTCTCCCACATCTCTTCTCGACCTTCTAGGTCAGGAGGTGACTACCCTTCTTGCCCAAGGGGCAATAGAAGAAGTTCCTCTTCTTCAACAAGGGTCAGGGTTCTACTCCCCCTATTTTCTCATTCCGAAGAAGACAGGGGGATACAGACCCATCTTAGATCTCAGAGAATTGAACAAATTTCTATGCAAGGAGAAGTTCAAGATGCTTTCTCTGGGCACTCTCCTTCCATACCTTCAAAGTCAGGATTGGCTTTGTTCTCTAGAACTCAAGGATGCGTACACACATGTCCTCATCCATCCATCTCACAGAAGATTCCTACGTTTTCTTTTCCAAGAAAAACATTACCAATACAGAGTGCTTCCTTTTGGTCTGGCCTCTGCTCCGAGAGTGTTCACCAAATGCATGGCAATAGTTGCTGCATTTCTACGCACTCTGGGAATATTTGTCTTCCCATACCTGGACGACTGGCTCATCCGAGCTCCATCTCAGTCAGAGGCGCAGATTTCCCTGGACCGCACAAGGCGCATTCTGCAGTATCTGGGACTTGTGGTAAACCTCCCAAAGTCCCAGCTCACCCCTACTCAGTCCCTGGAATTCATAGGGGCCTGGTTGGATACCACCACTGCAAGGGCCTACCTTCCTCAGGCCCGTTGCCAACGTCTAGTGCAGTTAGCCTCCCAGATTCAGTCAAAGAACCACTTAACTGCCCGGGAGATGCTACAACTGCTAGGCCACATGGATTCCACAGTACATGTGGTACCCTATGCTCGCCTACACATGAGATCAGCTCAATGGACTTTGTCCACCCAGTGGACTCAAGCTTCAGGAGCTCTCTCAGACCAAATAGCAACCTCCAAACGTCTCTTTTGGTCTCTCCAATGGTGGATGTTCACTCAAAATCTGTTGCTGGGGTCCCCCTTCCAACAGTTGTTGCCCCAAGCAACCCTCACAGCAGATGCCTCCCAAACAGGTTGGGGAGCTCATCTACAAGACCTCTCCACTCAAGGAACTTGGTCCCCACAGGAGACCTCTCTTCATATCAACCACTTGGAACTTTGAGCAGTTTTTCTAGCTCTCAAGGTCTTTCATACCCTCCTCAGCTACAAGACAGTCCTCATTCATACGGACAATCAAGTAGCCATGTTTTACATAAACAAGCAAGGAGGAACTGGCTCTCTGTCGCTTTGCAACGAAGCTTTAAGATTATGGGCCTTCGCCAGAGAGCATAAAATCCATCTCCTGGCAGTATACCTCCCAGGAATCCAAAACTCTTGGGCAGACAGACTCAGTCGAGTTCTGCTTCCACACGAATGGTCCCTGCATATGGATCAGGTACTCAGAATCTTCCAAGAAAGGGGAACCTCGGACATAGACCTCTTTGCAAGTCCGTGGAATGCCAAACTTCCCCGGTTCTGTTCCAGAATTCCGTGTCAGGGAGTTCAGGCCAAGGATGCTTTCCTCCTTCATTGGGGTCAGGGCTTCCTGTATGCCTTTCCACCCATTCCCTTGATTCCCAAGACTCTATTCAAACTCCAGAGGGATCAAGGATCTATGATCCTCATAGCTCCACGCTGGCCACGCCAAGTGTGGTACCCTCTACTTCTGCATCTCTCCCAAGCCCCCTCCCTGGACTTGGGAGCTGCTCCAGACCTTCTGTCCCAGGAGGAAGGGACTTTGTGGCACCCAAACCCCAAGTCCCTTCACCTCAGAGCTTGGTTACTGAAGGCCTAGACCTTCAAGGCTTGAATCTTTCTCAGCAAGTGAAGGATATCCTCCATGCTTCCATAAAACCTTCCACCAGGCCTTCCTATGCTTTTAAGTGGAAAATATTTTCCATTTGGTGTGCTGAAAAGGGTCTTGACCCTCTAGCACTACCTTTAACGTCTCTGTTAGACTATCTCCTGCATCTTTCCAATGCAGGACTTAAGACAAATTCAGTAAGAGTCCATTTGAGTGCTATTGCAGCGTCCCTTAAGCCCATCAATGGACAACCTATCTCCTCTCATCCTCTCATTGCAAGATCTATGAGAGGCCTAACTTTAACTAAACCTCCCATTAGGCCTCCTCCGGTGGCATGGGACTTAAGTTTGGTTCTTGGTCAGCTTATGAAGCCACCTTTTGAACCCTTAGCCACTACCTCCTTGAAATTTCTTTCCTGGAAGGTTATTTTCCTCATTGCAGTCACTTCTGCTCACCGCATCAGTGAACTGCAGGCCTTAGTGGCTAATCCACCTTATGCAAGGTTCCATCATGATAAGGTAGTCCTTAGGACAAATCCACACTTTATGCCTAAAGTGGTCTCACCTTTTCATCTTAATCAAGAGGTATATTTACCTGTCTTTTTTCCAGCTCCTCATGCATCCAGTGCAGAGAGGAATCTTCATACTCTGGATTGTAAAAGAGCTTTTGCTTTTTACTTACAAAGGACACAGCAATATAGAAAGTCTTCCCAGCATTGTGTTGCTTTTGATCCTTCTCATTTGGGACTTCCAGTCTCTAAGAGAACACTGTCCAATTGGATTGCTCAGTGTATTTCTTTTGCTTACCAGAGTAAGAACCTTTCTCTGGAGAGCCATGTCACAGCTCATAATGTGAGGGCCATGGCCACCTCTATGGCTCATCTAAATTCTGTGTCCATCGACCAGATCTGTCGAGCAGCCACCTGGGCCTCGGTTCATACCTTCACAGCCCATTACTGCTTGGACAAGGACTCCCGCCGGGATGCCTTGTTTGGTCAGGCTGTCCTCAAACACCTGTTCCATTCTTAAACAACTCCTACCCTCCTTCCCTGGATGGATGCCTGAGATCCATAGGAGGACGTAGAACCCTTCCCAGGGTCTCATATCCTTGGGGATCTCCCAGGCATCTTAGCTAGGGAGTCCCCATATGTGAAGACTCATTCCTGCTTGTTCCTGGAGATGGCACAGTTACTTACCTATAACAGGTGATCTCTGGGAACAGCAGGAATAAGTCTTCACAACCCTCCCACCTCCCCTAGGAGTTGTACCTCTTTTCTATCTTTCCTTTCCTCTCTCTCTCTATTGTCTCAGCTTTAAACTCGAACTGAGGAGAGCTGGTTAGGAAAGGCGGGAAGGCAGTGCGCAGGCGCTGTGGGATGCTCCCAAAAGCTTTCCTTTTTGGGAAGCTGGGGAGCGTTCCCGCGCAGGCTCCGTCAGTACCGACATACCCCATATGTGAAGACTTATTCCTGCTGTTCCCAGAGATCACCTGATAAAGGTAAGTAACTGTGCTTTATTGTATCAATCCATCTCATTGCCGACCTTCCTTTTTTATGGTAACCTTCTATCTTGGCAAGCATTATGACTCCCTTCGCATTACATGTCCAGAGTATGAAAGTCAAAGTCTTGTCATCTGAGTTTCCAAGGAAAGCTTAGGTTTGATCTCCTCTAGTACTGACTGATTTGTTCTTCGGGCAGTCCACGGTATACAAAGTGATCCAGATTCCATCCTGGACGTACAGGCCCTCTGTGCATCCAGTCGGAACTGGACCCAAAGGGGGAATTGCGATTCTGATCCTACGGGACACGTCTAGCCCTGTGGGATCAGAATCGTGAACAGGCCTGTACGTGCAGGCCAGAACTGCGATTCAGCCCAGCCTGCATGTACAGGCCTTGCCTGATTAAATCCAGTCTGGGCTTTACAATGGAGCCGCGGCGCCATGGCGGATGCCATGGCACCGTAGCTCATTGTAAAGCTGCGATCTCTGGCTGCTGGCTCCTGAACTGCTTTCCCTGCAGCCCAACCCCCGATCTGGCCTTCCAAGGCCAGGGTCAGGCTGAGGGAATACTCTCTGCCGCCTCCCGCCACTTTGCAGCCCCAGGCCTGCTGTCTGCTATCTGATCAGGGAACTTATTCCTCCTCAGAGGTGGAATAATGTCCCCGTCCAAGCCATCAGCCCCCGACATACAGGGCCGACATTGTAATTGGCCCTGTACGCCCATGCGGGGAAGTTAGGCATACAACATATGGGGAAGTTAGGCATGATCGGGTGGGGGGTTGCACAGAATTACCCCCAGTATTTTTCACCAGCACCATAATTCAAAGGCATCAATTTTCTTCCCATCTATCTTTTTCACTGTCCAACCTTCGCATCCATGTGACGTTATTGAAAATACCATGGCCTGGACAAATCAAATCTTCGTATGAAGAGAGACAGTTCTGCTCTTGAGGATCTTGTCTAGGTCCTTCATAGCCATTCTACCAAGAGCAATACATCATCAGGACTAGCAGTCAAGAAATATTTCTTTATTGATTTGTTGATTAAAGCTGTCAACTATTTCAATTTCTTCTCCATCAATGATGAACTTATTGATTTTTGCCAGTTGTCACGATCTTTGACTTCTTAACATTAAGGTGCAGACCCATTTTAAGACTATATTCCTTGATCTTGAGAAGCAAAAGTTTCAGATTGTCTTCGCTTTCAGCCATAGCAAAGATTGTTGATTTGTCTTCCACTAATCTTCACACATTGGTTGTCTTCATACAGTCCTGCTTCTCTGATTTGTTCTGCATATAAATTAGAGGTAGGGGGAAAGTATGCAGCCTTGTCATACACCTTTGCTGATTTTAAACCATTCTGTTTCTCCTTGTTCCATTCAAACTGTTGCTTCTTGATCAATGTAAGGTTGTGCATATGAGCTAGAAGGATGCTTGTGTGCATACGGAGAGGAATGGCTAGCAGAAAAAAGGAGGTGATAATGCCTCTCTATAAGTCTTTGGTGCGACCTCATTTGGAGTATAGTGTGCAATTCTGGAGACTGCACCTTCAAAAGGATGTGAACAGGATGGAGTCGGTGCAGAGGGTGGCTACTAAAATGATTAGTGCTCTTCATTATAAAGCATATGAGGACAGACTGAAGGATCTTAATATGTACACCTTAGAGGAAAGGCGGGACAGAGGTGATATGATTGAGATGTTTAAATACCTCCATGGCATAAATGTTCAGGGAGAGAGCCTCTTTCAATTGAAAGCAAGTTCTGCTACGAGGGGACATGGGATGAGGGTGAAGGGAGATAGATTCAGGAGTGATATGCGGAAATATTTCTTTACAGAAAGAGTAGTGGATCCATGGAATAGGCTCCCAGTGGAGGTGGTAGAGATGAGGACAGTAACTGAATTCAAAAAAGCATGGGACAAACACAGAGGATATCTAAAGGTAAAAAGGGGACTGTTGTAGTTGTTGATATGGAAGGACAGACTAGATAGGCCATGTGGTCTTTTTCTGTCATCGTATTTCTATGTTTCTGAATTGGAAACGCTGCTGATAGAGCGTATTCTGGTGCTGTTTGGGATCTTGTGGTTGATTCATTCCTTGCGTCCTTTCGGAGTGCCCTTTGTTAGGGGTTACTAGGCCTTTACTGCTGCTAAGGATTGGCTATTGTAATTCTTTGCTGTGTCTTCCTGTGAGGAGGATGGCTAGAATGTAGTTAGTGTGGAATACGGTGGCTAAGATTGTCATGGGATAGGAGGCAGTGTACTACTGTGGATCAGGAACTGGTTGAAAGATAGAAAGCAGAGGGTTGGGCTAAATGGCCAATTTTCCCAATGGAGAAAGGTGAATAGTGGTGTACCCCAGGGATCTGTGCTGGGTCCGCTGCTTTTTGACATATTCATAAATGACCTGGAAAGTGGAATAATGAGTGAGGTTATCAAATTTGCAGATGAGACAAAACTATTTAAAGTTGTTAAAACCCAAGAGGATTGTGGAAAATTGCAAGAGGATCTTGATAAATTGGAAGACTGGGCATCAAAATGGCAGATGAAATTTAATGTGGACAAGTGCAAAGTTATGCACCTAGGGAAGAACAACCCAAACTGGTTACACGATGCAAGGTTCCACATTAGGAACCACCACCCAGGAAAAAGATTTAGGCGTCATTGTGGATAATATGTTAAAACCCTCGGCCCAGTGTGCAGCGGCAGCCAAGAGAGCAAATAGAATGCTAGGTATCATAAGGAAAGGAATGGAAAATAAAACAAAAGATATTGTAATGCCTCTATACCATTCCATGGTGAGACCACACCTTGAATATTGTGTGCAGTTCTGGTCGCCGTATCTTAAAAAGGATATAGCGTTATTAGAAAAGGTTCAGAGAAGAGCCACCAAAATGGCAAAGGGGATGGAAGGATACTCCTATGAAGAGAGGCTAAAAAGATTAGGGCTCTTTAACCTGGAAAAGAGACGGCTGAGGGGAGATATGATAGAAGTCTATAAATTAATGAACGGAGTGGAACGGGTAAACATAGATCAACTGTTTACGTTATCAGAATATAGAAAGACTAGGGGACATGCAATGAAGCTACAGGGTAAACTATTTAAGACTAATAAAAGAAAATATTTTTTCACTCAACGTGTAATCAAACTCTGGAATTTGTTACCGGAGGATGTAGTAAAGGCTGTTAGTGTAGTTGGGTTTAAAAAAGGTTTGGACAAGTTCCTGGAGGAAAGGTCCATAAACCATTATTAAGAAGGGACCCAGGATATAAATGCTTGACCTAGTACAAGCATTGCAGAACCTGTCTTTTGGGGAAACTGCTAGGTACGTATGACCTAGATTGGCCACTGTTGGAAACAGGATACTGGGCTTGATGGACCTTGGTCTGACCCAGTATGGCTTATCTTATGTTCTTATGTAAGGGTCTGGGTCAGTTTGATCATGTAACACCTATTTTCGTGGAATTTTATTGGTTGCCGGTTAGTTTCAGGATTCGTTATCTGAGACCCTAATTTTAATTTTCAAGGCTTTGCATAGTGTGGTTCCTGTCTATATTAAGGATCTTGTTAAATATTTTGTTCCTATTTGTGTTGTACGGTCGGAGGCGGCTGGTCTGATAGAGGTTCCAGGACTTCATGTGGTCTGTAAGGTTAATTAGACTCTTAGGGTGCAGGCTGTTGTCTTTTGGAATTTGCTTCCTTTGGCTCTGTGGTTAGAGCTTGATCTTTAGTGTATTTAAGACTCAGTTGAAAAGCCATCTATTTCGCCAGGCTTTTGGGGAGTTATCTGATTGCTTTTTTTTTAATATTATAGTTTTTATTGTAATTGACTTTTTTGCTTATTTTATTGTATTTGGTGAATTGTACACCATCTGGAGCATCTTGAATGGGCGATATATAAGTATGATATGATATCATAAATAATAAATAAAAATATTTACAGTGCATACATGTGTAAGTGGTGATTTCAGAATGCTTCGATTTGCACATGGATAAGCCATGTATGGCTTCTAAAAGAGCACGCTAGTCAATCAATGCTCCCTTTATTTAGGCATCTGAATTTAAGTATCATGTATTGGTCAGTCCTTTGATTGTGATAGTTCAGATCTACCAGCATGAGTCTTTAGGGTAAGTTCTTGTACCTTGTAATGATGAACTAGCCTTCTCTTCCATAAGTCACACAAGAATTTCATTCAGTGCCAGTAGGCGACTTGATGTTTCTGCCAGCTCAATGATTTGCTTAATGACATTTGGCCATACACTGAGAGGGAATTGTCAATACCGTGGACTGTGTACTAACTACGGAGGCTATTTTAGCCCACGTACACTGCACTGTTTTTCAAAGGGAAACAACCTGTGCTATTGGGGTGGCATGAGCTACTGCATACTCCCTTAATGTGTGCATTAACTGCAAGGTGCAGTCCATATTCATTCCCTGCCCCGTTCCGCACTGTGCTACTGATGTGTAATTTATTAGCATGTGCTAAGTGTCAAGCCACTGCATTTAACTGTTAGTGCACACAGATTCCTACACTAACCGCTTATGTTAGCTACTCACTTGGAGTTGTGTACAGTTCTGGAGGCTACACCTTCAAAAGGATATAAACAGAATTTAGTTTGTTGTTTTTATTTATGTAACAGGGTTTTTTAATACCACCCTGTTATAGGATTTGGAGTGGTTTACATATAACAAGGGTGCTAAACTTGGATGATTATATGAGGATACAAATAATTCACATGTGTAATAACAGTGAGTGATGTAGCAAATGACTCGTATACAGAGCAATTAGTTCTTATGAGGGGTGGGTTAAAGGATACATAGGCTGAGGAAGGACCATATCGAGGGACTGTGTAAGATGGGGAGCATCTTGAGGG
The DNA here is from genome assembly GCA_033557465.1 of Ichthyophis bannanicus. Taxonomy (NCBI): domain Eukaryota; kingdom Metazoa; phylum Chordata; class Amphibia; order Gymnophiona; family Ichthyophiidae; genus Ichthyophis; species Ichthyophis bannanicus. The sequence goes on along the minus strand of CM066050.1, from coordinate 37,855,260 downwards.
GGGTATGAACTTGAGATGGGTAATGTGTCTGGGTGGGAGAGGTGTTGGGTTGGGTTGGGGAGGGAATGCCAGGGGGTGCCAGATAGTTGGAGAGGACATGGGTCCGCAGTATGTAATAGTTAGGTATGTACATGGTATTCATGAAGTGTTCCCATAATATTCTGTAAAGAGACGTTTTTAATGCTTTTCTGTAGTCCAATAAGTCCCTACTGGCTCTTGAGTTGGGTAGATCATCCCATAATGGAGGAGTGTATAAGGAGAATGCTCTCTTAAACATCATTTGATTGACTTTCTTTTTGCTTGTGGGGATGTCCAGAGTGGTGTTTATTTGAGGTGGTTCTTATTCTGTTCTCAGGTGTTGTCTTGATCAGCGGTTGAAGGACAGCAGGTGATAGATTTGTGGATTATCTTGAAGATTATTAATTAAAGTTTTTTTGTATTTGAAGCGTGTGGTTACCTGGGAGACAATGTACTTGCTATAGTGTGGGGGTTATGTGGCAATACCTTGCTGTTCTGGTTATTATGCGAGCTGCAGTATTTTGTACCAGTTGCCGTGGGAGTATTGTCTTCGGGAGACCTTCGTAGATTATATTACAATAGTCTAATATAGGAGTCAGGGGCGGCTCTATAATGAGGCGAGGTGAGGCGGCTGCCTCAGGTGGCAAAGTCTTGAGGGCGGCAAAAAATGCCCCCAAAACAGCCGCCTCACTTTGCCTTCAAAAATTTTAAAAAATCCCAAAAAAAGAAGTGCACAAGTTGCTGCCGAGTCTGCTTCTCAGCAGCAGTAAACTCACCCTCCTTTTCCAGGCAGCCGCGGCTGTGCTGTGACTGCAGTTTTAAATAAAAATGAAACCAGTGTGGAGCCTTCTCGCCTCTGTGAAGGACCCCGTGCAGCTTTGTCCCGCCCCCAAAGGAAATTACATGTAACTTCCTTTGTGGGCGGGGCAAAGCTGCACAGGGTCTTTCATAGATGCGGGAAGGCTCCGCATCGGTTTCGTTTTTGTTTAAAACTGCAATCACAGCACAGCCGCAGTTCTCTAAGAGGCAGGGAGCCGCGACTGCCTTGAAAAGGAGGGTGAGTTTGCCGCTGCTGGCCATCAAAAAAAAAAAAAACCTGAGGAGAGGAGCCACTGCAGCAGCAGCAGGAAGTGCCCCGCGACTGCCCCGGCAGAGCCCTCCTGTCTCCCTCAGTGCGGCTTTACAGAGCCGTGAAAGGAGATGGGGAAACTCTCCCTTCATGGCTCTGTAAGTCGTGCTGAGGGAGACAGAAGGGCTCTGCCAAGGCGGCCCCAGTGCACTTCCTGCTGCCGCGGCTTCAGCACCCAGATTCTTTTTTTTTTTAAATTTCCCGGGGGGAGGGTTAAGACTTGTACTGGGCTGATGGGGGGGTTAGGATTGGTAATGGGCTATGGGGGGTTCTAGGACTGGAAATGGGCTATGGGGGGGCTAGGACTGGAGGTGGGCTGATGGGGGGGGGGGTTATGACTGGAAATGGGTTATGGGGGGGCTAAGACTGGAAATGGGCTGATGGGGGGGCTAGGAGTGGAAGTGAGCTGATGGGGGGGGTTGGACGAGGTGGGCTGATGGGTGTTTAGAACTGGTAATGGGCTATGGGGGGGTTAGGATTGGAAATGGGCTGATGGGGGGGTTTAGGACTGGTAATGGGCAATGGGGGGCTAGAACTGGAAATGGGCTGATGTGGGGTTTAGGACTTGTAATGGGCTATGGGGGGCTAGGACTGGATGTGGGCTGATGGGGGGGTAGGACTGGAGGTGGGCTGATGGGGGGTGTTTAGGACTGGTAATGGGCTGGGACTGGAAATGGGGGAGGGGAGGAGAGTGCTGCTGGCCCTGGAAGAAAACTAGGGGCTAGGGCTACAAATGAGCTGATGCGGGAGGATGGTAGAATGGGACTGGAAGGGAGCAGATAATGGGAGGGTCTGCCAGAGTAAGGAGTGGGCACGAAGGGAGCTGATGCGGGGGAAGGAGGGGGCTGGAAAGGAGCTGACACCTAGGATGTACTGAAGGGGGACTGTAAGGGAGCTGACACTTGGGAATGGGAGTGGTAGGTGGTTGGGTAATGGGGAGAAGGCTGGAAGGGAGCTGACATGCAAATGGCACTGGAAGGGGGATGGACAGAGGGTAGGGTGACTGGAAGGGAGCTAACGTGGAGGGTGGCACTGAGAGTGGACGTGAGCTAATATCTGGGATGGTATTTGGACTAGAAGGGGCTGGACAGTGGGGAAGGAGGGGGACTGGAAGGGAATGGACACCAGTTGTAGTCATGGGAATGCAAGGCAGTTGACATTGGAAGGTACTGGGAGGGAAGGACTGGAAAGGGGGCTGATACTGGGGAGGGTTACTGGAACTGGAAATGGGCTGATGGAAGGAAGTGAAGAAAACAAAAGAGATAAGAAATGGCAGATGGACCATAGACCACAGAAAGAGAGCTAAGAGAGAAGACAGGAAAGCAGTAGCCTCAGATCGGGACCAGCATGATCAGAGAATAAAATGGTCAGACAACAAAGGTAGAAAAAATAATTTTATTTAATTTTAGTGATTGGACTTTGTGCTATTTTTATATTTTACACAGTATTGGGGAACTGCTTATTTATCTGATGTTGCACTGCATGTAGACTCTGGCTTGTTGGGGTTTCAATTTAAATTTAGTCTACATATTATTTATACTTTAGATTGTGGTTACTTATTCTGTACTTGGTGAGGGTCGATGTTGTGAGTGTTTGACTGAGGTCAGGTGTTCTGTTAACATGGAGTTTGTACATAAAGATCTATACTGTACTGTAGTAATTTGACTTGTTCAGCTTTTCAAATAGGTGTATGGATGTTCCAGGGCCCACTGTAGTATTTACAGTTATGCTTTTTTTTGGATGGGCTTCTTACGTGAGTTTTGGAAGTTTGTGCTGATATGGTAAGGTAGGTTTGTTCTTTGTTGTAGGGTTTTGTATTAGTTCACAATATGTCTGGTACTGGAGAATAGTGGTTGTTGTTGTTAGTGAGATGATCAGAATCAGATTATTTTTGTAAATATTGAGTTCTGTGGGTGAATGTCCTGGTTCTGCTCTGCACCTACTGTGGATGCAAAATATATGTTGAAAAAGAAAAAGCAAGAACCATAACACAGTTTATAACAACAAAATAAAAATGAGTTCTAATTTAGTTTTATAATCTGTGCTCTTAGTTCTTGCTGTCTTTTAGTTCCTTGGTTTGCAAATGTGTACCTAGCCCTGTGCAAGCAGCGCAGCTACACAGGGCGGAAAGGCTTGGGAGGCATATTTCGGCTGTCTGCTGTTGCCCTGCCGCCGCTGGCAGGACAATAGCAAGCAGCCGAAATGCGCTCCCCAAGCCTTTTCGCAGCACTTTCAGTAGGTCTGGTCCCTCCCTCCTCCGACTCGATGTCAAGGACGGACAGATCTGCTTAAAGTGCCGGTGCCTTTCAGATCAGGCCCATGCCCCCCTTCTCCTCCCCATACCTCCATCCAGCGCTGCCTGCTCTTTCCCTCCTGCTGGTGCCTCCATGAAAAAAACAGAGGGCAGCAGCAGCAGGGAAAGAGCTGGCAGCGCTGGACAGAGGTATGGGGGGAGAGGGGGGCGTGCACCCGAGCTGCAAGTCTCACAGGTTGTGATTGCATTTCAATATGGCCCTGTGTGCAAACATCTTGCATTTCCTCCATATAATCTAATCGGCTTTTTGGTTTGGTTCAGTCTCTGATTGGATTTCTGAAAAAGCCCCGCCCCCTTTAAGGTTGGGGCGGGGGCGCCATTTCATACTTCGCCTCAGGCAGCAGATTGCCTTGAGCCGCCCCTGATGGGAGTTACTATGGCCTGACAGACACAATGGAGTTGGTCCAGAGGGCGGATACTGAAATGGTCAGCAATCATCATAAGGCATATGGGGGTAGGCTTAAAGATCTCAATATGTTACGTTGGAAGAAAGACAGGAGAGGGGTGATATGATAGACATTTGAATACCTCCATGGAATAAATGCACAGGAGGTGGCTCGGTTTAAAAGAAGCTTTGGAACAAGGAGTCATAGGATGAAGATGAAAGGGAATAGATTCGGGAGTAATCAGAGTAAATATTTCTTTACGGAAAGGGTGGTGGATGCATTGAACAGCCTCCCAGTAGAGGTGGTGGAGATAAGGACTGTATCTGAATTCAAGAAGACATGGGACAAACACAGAGACCCTCTAAGGAAAGGAAGGGACTGTAAAGCTTAGTAGTTAGTATGGAAGGACAGACTAGATAGGTCATATGGTCTTTATCTTCCGCCATTTTTTCTCTGCTTCTGTGCTTTAGTGAAAAGACCCTTTAATGTGCCTTGAAGTACATGTACTGGGCAACATGTATATACATCGTCTACCTTTTGAGGAGGGCAGGTTTCAGTGAGAGAATTTTAACCAGATTCCTCCCCCAAAAGGACAAGTTTCAAAACTGACGATTGCGGGGTAGTCGCAGACATCCCTGCTATAAATACTTGACGTGGGACATCGTCCTATATTGAATGCATGTCCATGCAAGCTATTTTGCATGCAGGGATGTGCATCAGTGTGCTGAACTAAAAATTTAGTGTCCTTGCTTTCCTGAAGTTTTCGTTATCCTCTATACTTTTCATGATATCAGAGGATCTTCCTCTCTATGCCTTCCAGGTGCCGGTTGGCAGAACAAGAGCTTTTCTGATGCTTATTCATGCCTTGAAGAAGGAATAGACATGGATGGTTCCATTAGTGGGTGGGGACGTGCTCACTGTTTCTAAAGTTGGCGCACACATCCAGTGAGCCTGGAAAGCCCCGCTTATGCCTCTTATCATGCCCCTTTGCCACTTGGACATCCTTGCTTTGGAGACATCTATAAAATTGGCTTCTAAAATGGCTTGGGGACATCTCTGTGATTTGGATGTCTGCATGCCCATTTTCAGATGTCCCAAGCATGAATAGGGCTTCCAAAATAACCCCCATGGTGTACAAGTATGTACACTTACTTTTTACTGGTGTATAACCACACACAACTTTATTAGAGCCTGTTTGCATGTGTAAAGTATGCCGACACGTGGAAGACCTTTATAAAATTACCCTCTATGGATACATGCTGGTGCCTGGCCTCCCTTGAGATAGTCCCCACGTTATTTCCCCAGGCTTTATATATTATCTCTGACTTCTGCAGGCTAGGCGCTGGCAACAGTTAGCAGAGTCATTAACTGCGGCTCCTCCTGCCTTTTCATCCCTCCTATGCCATATGGAATTGTTCAAGGCAAAATGCCGTCAGACTTCGATCGAAAGAAACTGGTAGTTGTGTTTCCCTTTTGCTCTTTTTTTTTTTTCTGCTAACATTTTAGACTTTGTCAAGCAGATTTTCTGTTGGTGAGCTCCGTGTCCCCCCTTCCCCCATTAACTGTATGTGCTAGTTAAAAGAAAATCACAAAAGGAAATGCAGAAGCTTTGTATTACTGATCAGTGTAACGTCCAACTCTTGCGAGCATGCACGGGGAGTCGTGCCGTGGTCTTAAGCTGAAGACTCTCCTTTGCTTAGGTAGGAGAGGCATGTGGCCTCCACATATGGGACAGTAGGGGTGGGGAAACAATTCACACATCATTTGGTTTAGGAGATCAGAGAGATCTCAGCATTGACATATAATTTAATGTAATTGGGGATGACAGCCTTAGTTAGCTGAGACGATGATTAATGTGACATTAAAATAACGATGGCCCAACATCTCTTACTTCAAATGATGGCATTAATTATATTTTTGTTTCAGGTCTAGAGAACTGTCCCTTTTAATTATGTATTTTTTTTTTTTTTTTGCCAGTGTGCATGTTAAGAAAATCTTCCTAGGGTTAGGGTTGCCATGTTGTTGCGTTGTTTGTTTGTTTTTTACTGCCAGAACTTGAAGCTGTGACTGGCTGTATACTTCGAGATACCAGCTGATGAATAATTGGACAGCCAAGCAGCGATGTATCGTGTTATGTGAACTTCATACATCCCACTCTAAACTCTTGCCTGAAAAATGTTGACTATTTAGTTGTTCTTGGGGCAGTTTTCAAAGCACCTGCATTGCTGCGAAGCCCATGGGTGGTTTTAGTTTTTCACAGTGAAAACGACACATGTTTTTGCTTTGAAAATTGCCATTCTATTTGACATTTCCGACTTTCGGCTTCTGCATAGGATAGGCTCTCTTTTTTTTTTTTTTTTTTTTTAATTTATTAGCCAAGACCTTTCGGACAGTCCTAGAGCATTTGGTTCTTTTAGCAAATGATTATTGTAGTGCCTTGTTTTTGGGATTACACACTTCCATGACAGTGACTTTGCATTCAATACAAAGGGACATGTTTATTAAACTGTGCTACCCAATAGCGCAGGGTTTAGCATGCAGTTTGGGTGTGATGCTAAAAGGTAGCGTAGGCCCTACCGACAGAATCCCACAATATCCTAGTAGGGCGCATTGGGGCGGGGATTGGGTAGAGCAGGGGTGAAATGTAGGCATTGCTTTTGCAGCTAGTGGGGGTGTTAGTAGCCCATGCCGCCCCTAGCATGGGTGCACAATGCCATCTCCGGTGAAAAGCGGGATATAAATACAGCTAAATAAATAAATAAATAAATCTCAATGAGTGGCATTAAGTGTGCCCATGTGCAGGCTCTGTGGTGCCACATCTTGGGCCCATGCTTAACTACAGGGGGATGGAAGTGCATGCCCTCTAAAGTTAGCATTGAGTCCCCACACTAGTAATGTGACCTTGCATGGCATTATTGGAGCGGGCCTTATTAAACATACCCCAAAATGTGGCAGTGAGACTTGTCACGGGGTCATTGCATGTAGAGCACATCCTACCAGTATTAAAATCATTAGAAACATAGAAATATGACGACAGAAAAAGACCATATGGCCTATCTAGTCTGTCCTTTCATATCGACAACTACAACAGACCCCTTTTTACCTTTAGAGATCCTCTGTGTTTGTCCCATGCTTTTTTGAATTCGGATACTGTCCTCATCTCTACCACCTCCACTGGGAGACTATTCCACAGATCCACCACTCTTTCCATAAAGAAATATTTCTTCATATCATTCCTGAATCTATCTGCCTTCACCCTCATCCCATGTCCCCTCGTAGCAGAACTTGCTTTCAATTGAAAGAGGCTCTCCCCCCTGTGCATTTATGCAACGGAGATATTAAAACATCTCAATCATATCACCTCTATCCCGCCTTTCCTCTAAGGTGTACATATTAAGATCCTTAAGTCTGTCCTCATATGCTTTATAATGAAGACCACTAACCATTTTAGTAGCCACCCTCAGCACCAACTCCATCCTGTTCACATCCTTTTGAAGGTGCGGTCTCCAGAATTGCACACTATACTCCAAATGAGGTCGCACCAAAGACTTATACAGAGGCATTATCACCTCCTTTTTTCTGCTAGCCATTCCTCTCCGTATGCACCCAAGCATCCTTTTAGCTTTTGCTGTCGCCTTTTCTACCTGTTTAGCTACTTTAAGATCATCAGACACAACCACGCCTAGGTCCCGCTCTTCTTTAGTGGACAAACGTACTTCACCCCCTATACTACATTGCTCCCTTGGATTGCTGCAGCCAAAAGCATGACCTTACATTTTTTTTAACATTAAATCCCAGCTGCCAAATTCTAGACCATTCTTCAAGCTTAGCTAGATCCCTCCTCATGTTATCTACCCTTTCCTGGGTGTCTACTCTGTTGCAGATTTTGGTATCATCCGCAAAGAGGCAAACCTTACCCGACAGCCCTTCCTCAATATAACTAACAAAGATGTTGAAAAGACTTTGACATTGACATTGACTTCCATTGGCTATCCATGTAAAATTTAAAGTGCTAAGGGGAATGATAAAGATACATATAGGTGGTGAACAGGAGAATAAGGGGATTGGGGTCCAAAAGCAGCTTTGATTTGGACAGGGCCAGAGAATGGAACCTGATGTACTGACTCAGGTAGTTTGTTCCAAGCATCTGGAGCAGCAAAGTGGAATGAACGAAATCTGGAGTTGGCAGTGGCAGAGAAGAGCACAGATAGAAGGGATCTGCCAGAGGAGCAGAGTTCCCAAGGAGGGGTGTAGGCAAAGATTCTTTGTTTGTTTTTACTGTTTATAAAACATTTTTTAATATATCACCTCTAGTCGTAACATCAAAGCAGTTTACAACATAAAACTTGCATTCATAGTTGAAAGATAAACTACAAGTACAAAGGAAAAGTAAAAACCACAAAATAAAAACTGGGGAAATAAACAAAAGATAAGTGGGGAGAAAAAGAAAAGCAAAAAACCCTAGGACGGTACAAACTAATAATAATCCGAGGACAACCCAGGAGTCTAAATGACATTAAATGCCTGTTCAAAAACATACATTTTCAAAGTTTTCTTAGAAGATTTCAGTGACTTTTCCAAATGGATATAAAGAGGGGAGAACATTCCACAACGATGGAGCAGGAAAAAAGAATGCAGCCTTACGGGTAGATTCATAACGAGCACCGGCAACCAAAGGAACAACTAATCCACTTTGAGTTTGGGAACAAAGACATCTCATTGGTAAATATGAAATAAGAAGGTCCAATAGATAATAGGGGAGACCAGAGAAAATAACAAGACTTTATATTTTATACGATATACTACAGGAAGCCACAGGTGGGTGCGTAAGAGAGGGCAACATGGCCCGACTGTTTGGAAAAAAGTAAGCTGTTTGATAGGCAGTGTCAGAGTTCAACATGTAGCTAAGAGAGTAGAGAGGAAGACCAGTGTACAATGAATTACCATAATCCAGTTTACTAGGCACTAAGGAAGCCATCAAAGTGGTTAGCGCAGTCTAGTCTAAAGAGGGGCGGAGGGCTCGAAGAGTATGTTAAGTACAAAAACAAGCTTTCACTACCCTAGACAACTCGGGGCCAAAAGTTAACTTTGAGTCAAAAATGACAGCTAAGATTTTTAAAATAGAAACAGGAATGGAAATACCCTCCAAAATAGGAGACAAAGATAAGAGAGAGAAGAACCAACTACACCAGTATAGATCCACATTGCTTTACACTTTTATCTGGATTTAGTTTAAATAACTCTATCTTAACAACTGCAAAACCACTGCCAAACAACGATTCAATGGTGAGGGTCTAGTACCTCACCATCCAAGCAAGCAATAAGCTGAATATCGTCAGCAAAACAGATGGACTGAGATACCAGAAGACTCAGTGAATGAAGCCAGTGGAAAAAATAGGTGGCAAAATTGACCCCTGGGGTAGGAGAGAGGCATCTAGAGGTAGAAAGTAGAGCATCACTATAAACCAAAAACAAGCAATCCCTGCAAGTTGATGAAATAGCAGATCGTGGTTAATAAGGTCAAATGCGCGATTAAGTCTAAGGACACCAGCATCTAGCAATTTATGAATCTCATTAAACATAAATATAAGGGACATTTCTTCGGGAACAAGCAGGAAGTCAGTCCTCGCATATGAGTGACGTCAGCACCGACGGAGCCTTTGCGGAAGCATCCCCCCAGCTTTCAAAGAAAGCCTTTGGGAGATGCCACCACATATGCGTGGTCCCCTTCCCAGCCAAGTGTGCCATCTTGCTCAGTGTCCTTTTTTCCACGGAGCCCTTCAGACATTGTCTGGCTTGTCCCAGAAAAAGTTGATGATTTTGTTTCCCGAGTTTCCAACTCGCCTCCAGTATTGCACCAGTACTCTTCCCGCCTACCGACCTCTGTGCCTCGGCGTTGGGTTCGGTTACATTTTTGTAGTCTTTTTGTTATTTTCTTTTCTGGCACCTTTGCGCCTCTTTTCTCCCGCTGGCAGGCTGGAGGGTCTAAGACCTCGCAGGGATACTTTTTTCCCCGATGGCTACCAGTGGTTTTAAGAAGTGTGATCGGTGCTCTAAAATCATGTCTTTGACCAACACACACGACTGCTGTCTTCGTTGCCTCGGGCCAGATCATGACCTGGTGGCCTGCGGTCTCAGCAAGAGAATGTCCAGCAAGGCCCTCAAGCCACCAGCAGCAGCACAATAAGTTTTTCCCCGTGTCCCCGATGCCTCCGAAGGCCGGGGCCTCATCTGAGGCCCCGACGTTTCGGGCAGAACTCTCCAAACCCAAGTCTCGTTGTGGGTCCTCAGAAAGGGGGTATCCCTCAAGGAAACCCATGAAGAAGAAACCCTCGAAGGCGGTGTCCTTGGATGGTTCCGACTGGCTAGGAGCCCCCCGGGCCCGTTCTCGCAGTCCGAGATGCTTATCTGAGGTGTTGGAGAAGGAGTGACCTGCAAAGATCCCCCGGAAGGACCAGCCTAGGTCCCCAGACACCATCCTCGTCTGGAATCAAGAATGGCAGCCCTGGAGCGCAGTTTGTCTGCCTTCATGGACCAGCAGTGGGCACTGTTGTCCAGCACAACTGAATCATCCACCCCGACCACTGGGCCCTCAACGTCCAAGACATCCCTGGAGACCGAGCAAATCCTTGAGGTCCTTCGGCCTCCAGTCGATCCTTGGCCGAGGTCGCGCTTTAAGTCCCACTCGATGGGATCGCGGTCATCCCTGGCAAGCTTACCGGGTGCAGGCCGTAGGGCATCAGGGCCCTTGAGGCCCGAAGAATAGCCCTCCTACAACTCATCCACGGACTACTCCGAGTGGGAGATGGAGAACGAGGAGTCCCCCGATACACGTCGCCACCGCAACATCCCTTCCGATTCTCACGTATCGGAACCTTGGCGGCGGTCTCTGCCCGAGCACATGTGCTTCTTAGACTTTGTCAAGGACATGTCCAAGGCCCTGGCATTCTCGACAGAGTCAGAGGAGGACCCTCGAGTGGATGAGTTAGAGATCCTCCAGTAAGAGGCCCCTCCATGGGAATCGCTCACGGTGCCCATCCCTCCCATCCTGGAATGGCTCATGCTCTGCATGTGGGAGACACTGGCATTGGTGCCAGTGGTGAACAGATGACTCGACTCGATGTATCAGGTCCACCGGAGCCCTGGCTTCCAGAAGTCATAACTGCCGCATAACTTCATGGTGGTGGAGTCAGCCATGTGTCGGCTGAAAAGCCAGAAGATGCATTTCTTGGTGCCCCCCGGAAGGGAGGCCCACACCTTGGATGCCCTCGGCAGAAAGTGCTACCAGGGCTCGATGCTCATCTGCCGCATCCAGGCCTAACAGCTGTACATGAGCATGTACTTGAGAGACCTGGCGAAGGAATTCACCAGGTTCTCAGCTGGTCTCTCTGAGGAACCTTTTGCAGCGGTTCAAGAGCCTGGCCAAGGCTGTCCATAAGTGCTCCAAATTCATGTCTCGAGCAGCCTATGACAGGTTCGAGTCGGTGGCCCAGGTAGCCATGGCATGCATCGGTGCATGCCGCCAAGCTTGGCTTCAGTCATCCGACCTTGAGCAGTGGGTTCAGGACAAATTGGTCGATAGAAACATAGAAATATGACGACAGAAAAAGACCACATGGCCTATCTAGTCTGTCCTTCCATAACAACTACAACAGTCCCCTTTTTACCTTTAGAGATCCTCTGTGTTTGTCACATGCTTTTTTGAATTCAGTTACTGTCCTCATCTCTACCACCTCCACTGGGAGACTATTCCACGGATCCACTACTCTTTCCGTAAAGAAATATTTACGCATATCACTCCTGAATCTCTCTCCCTTCACCCTCATCCCATGTCCCCTCGTAGTAGAACTTGCTTTCAATTGAAAGAGGCTCTCTCCCTGAACATTTATGCCACGGAGGTATTTAAACATCTCAATCATATCACCTCTATCCCGCCTTTCCTCTAAGGTGTACATATTAAGATCCTTCAGTCTGTCCCATGCCAAGGAGAGAACCTCTTTGGCAAACCCATGACCGACAAGGCTGCTGAGCTGGAGACAGAGCTTATGATGAGGACCAGGCTCTCTAAGAAGATGACTGACCCTCCCCGACAGAAGGGCTCTGGTTAAAAAGCCCTTTTACCCGAGGAAGGGAGCTGCTTACTAAAACTACCCACCCTATCAGGCCTCCCCGGCTCCCCAACAGGGTCAGCAGGCTAAGGGATATGGGCATGGCCCGTGTAAGCAGAAGGCTCCAAAACCCCAGCCAGGGAGGAGTTTTTGACTCCTTGAGTATAGCCTCTCTACCCCAAGGAGATCAGCAGCCCACAGGGGGACGTCTGGCCCTCTATGCCCAGAGGTGGGCAGCCATCAACACCAATTCCTGAGCACTAAGGGTAGTCGGAGAGGGTTATCTCCTCCACCTGGCTCAGACACCACCCCCTTATTTCCTGGAATCGCCCCTCAAGTCTCCCCTCCACTGGGACCTTCTTCTGAAGGAGTTGTCAGGTCTTCTCAAGGACAAGGCAGTGGAACTGGTGCCCCACCACCTCAAGGGCAAGGGTTCTACTCCAGATACTTCCTCGTCCCAAAGAGGATGGGGGGGGGGGCCTAAATCTCATCCTCGACCTGCGCATCCTCAACAAATTCCTGGTGAGGGAGAAGTTCAAGATACTCTTCCTTGGAACATTGATGCCATACCTCCAGCAGGGAGACTGGCTATATTCCTTAGATATCAAGGATGGTTATACTCGCATCCTCATCCACCCTAACCACAGGCAGTACCTGCGGTTCGTAGTAGGGGGCAGGTACTTTCAATACAGGGTGATCCCCTTCGGCCTAGCCTCTGCCCCAAGGGTCTTCACAAATTGCCTGGCAGTCATGGCCGCCTTCCACCGCTTCAGGGATCTTTGTTTTTCCCTACCTCGAAGACTGGCTCGTAAGGGGAAGCACAGCCTCAGATGTGCAGCAGGCCACTGCATGCACCATCCAGGTTCTGCAACACTTAGGCTTTGTCATAAACTACCCCAAGTCTCACCTCACCCCGACACAATGCCTGGAGTTCATCGTGGCAAGGATCGTCACTCTCCAGTCGAAGTCCCTTCTTGCCCAGGGACCGAGCCAATTGTCTCCGATCTCTAGCTCGGGACATACAACACCATCCCTCAATGCCCGCCCGGCTCCTTCTGCGCCTCCTTGAGCACAAGGCCTCCACGGTCCACATCACCCCAGACGCTCACCTCCATAAGAGGATGGCGCAGTGGTGTCTCTGGGAACAGTGGTCTCAGGCCACAGGCTGCCTCAGAGACTGAGTTTCGGTGACCCGCCAGTTGGCAGACTCCCTGGTCTGGTGGCAGTTGCCCCAGCATCTCGAAGCGGGCATACCTTTTCAGGCCCCGAGCCGAGGGTCCTCACCATGGACACCTCTCTGCTCAGCTGGGGAGCTCCGCACTCAGGGCAACTGATTGCCAGACAAGAACACCCACAAAAGTAAAACCAGATAAGTACTTTAGCACCACTGTATAAGATTTGAAGCAAGTCAATAGTGGGTACATCTGGTATGGGCTAAGCAGCGCTAGTGCACTAAAATGCTATTTAGACGACATGCTGGAAGGCCAATTGTGAAAATATTCAGCTAAGCAATCAACGGGAAAACATAAGAAGCTATTAATAACAGGCAACGTAACAGGTCGTTGATGCAATAAATGAGCCCAGAGTTTAAGATTTCATCTCAAACTCATTATTAAGCTCTTCTACAGTCTGAGACCTGGTTGCCATTCAAAACAAACCTCTTTAGGTGAAAAGTGGAGCGATAAATTTATTACATGATACTAGACAAGAACACCCAGCAGATCAACCTCCTGGAGCTCTGGGTCATACATCTTGCCCTGAGGGTCTTATGTCACCACCTGCATCACTAGCCTGTGCTGATCCAGACGGACAACCAAGTGGCGATGTTCTACATGAACAAATGGAGACGTGGGGTCTCGTGCCCTTTGTCAGGAGGCCTTGGTCCTCTGCTCATACGCAGTCCAACAGGAGTATCCTCCTACGGACAGTGTAGCTGCCAGGCCAGGACAATCTGCTAGCCAACAGCAGAGTTCTCCAGCTGCACAAGTGGTGGCTGGACCACAGGGTATCCAGTCGGCTCTAGGGGGAACCTGTGATGGACCTGTTCACCAGTCTGGACAGCTTTCAGTTGCCCTGTTTCTGCTCCCGGAATGCCCATCCCTCCAAGGTGGCAGCAGACACGTTCCTGGTCTCATGGTCGGAAGGCCTCATGTATGCCTTCCCTCTGATGCGCTCATCACCAAGACCTTATTCAGGACCCTCTGCGACAAGGCCTTGCTCATCCTGATAACTCCTTGGTGTCCCAGGCAGCTGTGGTTCCCGCTGCTTCTGCAGTTGGCGGTGGAGGCTCCCCATCCCCCTGGGGACCGCCCCGGGACTCCTGTCTCAGGAGGGGGGGCTCTTTCCTGCACCCCAACTTGTGGTCCCTCTCATTGATAGCATGGCTGCTGAGAGGGTGACTCTGGCCCCTCTCAACCTTCCGGTTGAGGTGGAAGATATTCTGCTGGCCTCTCGCAAGGCCTCTACTAGGAAGGCTTACACCCTCAAATGGCGCAGGTTCTCTGCTTGGTGCGCCCAACACAGGACTGATCCTTTCTCCTGCCCGGTCATTCTGATGTTACAGTACCTTCTCCACCTCTCTCAGTCTCGGCTCAAGTCTAACTCCATCCGAGTGCTCCTGAGTGCTCTGGCGGCGTATCACCATCCGATGAATGGTAAGCCACTCTCGCCAACCACTGGTGACCCATTTCCTCCAGGGCTTGCTTATATCAAAACCCCTGATTCACATTCTGGCAACCGAATGGGACCTCAGTGTTGTGTTGGGGCAGCTCACTCGCCCATCCTTTGAGCCTCTGGCTACCTGCCACCTTCGCTACCTGTCCTGGAAGGTGGTTTTCCTGGTCACGCTCACCTCCACTCACAGAGTTAGCAAGCTCCAAGCCATTGTTGCAGAGGCACCATATACCGGGTTCTACAAGAACAGAGTGGTGCTTCGCATGTACCTTAAATTTCTGCCAAAGGTAGTGTCGCCCTTCCATCTTAACCAGGAAGTGGTGCTTCCTACCTTCTTTCCAAGACCTCATTCCAGTCAGACAGAGACGGTCCTTCACACCTTGTACTGTAAGAGGCTTTGTCCTTCTATATACAATGCAGTCAGGGCCACCACAAAGCTTCTTAGCTTTTCATCTCCAATGACCCCAGTAGGCAGGGGGAGGCGGTGACCAAGTGTATTCTGTCCACATGGGTTGCGGACTGTATCGCCCTTGCTTATGAGCAGGCAAGGCTCCTGCTGGAAGGCCGAGTCACAGCGCACCGTGTCCGGGCCATGGCGGCTTCGGTGGCAAACTTGCGTTCTGTCCCGATGATGGACATCTGCCAGGCTGCCACCTGGTCTTAAGTCTACACCTTCGCAGCTCATTACTGCCTGGAAAGAGTCCCAACGGGACAGTGCTTTTGGCCAGACTGTGCTCCGTAACCATTTCGGGATCTAGACAACTCCTACCCTCCATGCCTTCTGTGTTCAGGCTACCAGAGTGCTGGTTTCATCGGACACAGGGATCCTACTGTGGTCTATGCACACGGACTGGAAAATTACTGCTGCTTTTGGCTTCCCGTGAGAGAGCCCCTATTTTTTCCTATGGGCTTTCGGTAGCCTGTAGCTGGGGAGTCCCATATGTGAGGACTGACTTCCTGCTTGTTCCTGGAGAAAGCACAGTTACCCACCTGTAACAGGTGTTCTCCGGGGACAGCAGGAATCAGTCCTCACAACCCTCCCTCCTCCCCTTGGAGTTGCTCCTTTACCATCTTTTATTTTTTGCTGTCTTTTAGTATGTCATCTGACTGAGCAAGATGACACCCTTGGGCAGGAAGGGGACCACACATGTGTGGTGGCATCTCCCAAAGGCTTTCTTTGAAAGCTGGGGGGGATGCTTCCACAAGGGCTTCGTCAGTGCCGATGTCACCCATATGTGAGGACTGATTCCTGCTATTCCTGGAGAACACCTGTTACAGGTGAGTAACTATGCTTTCTGTGCTATGCTGCAGTCTAAAGCCCAATTGGTGGGGGATGCAGAACATTTCTGTGATCTATGAAGTCTCAAAACTGAATGAAAACAATTTTCTCTATAATTTTTGCTAAAAATGGAATTGTAGAAGCAGGGCTGTAATTTTGTGGAAGGTTAGACTCCAGAGACCCTTTTTTTTCACAATAAGGTTAATGACTGCCTTCTTCCAAACTGCAGGTAGAAACCTCAGCTTAAGACACAATGATCATATTGAGAACATAATGATGTAAAGACCGGAGCTGAGACGTTAAATAGCTAGATGGCAGTGGATCTAAAACAAACGTAGTTACATAGAGATTTGAAATGATATATTGTAGATAAATCAAAGACTCAACAGGAAAAGAAGACCAAGATTCAAAAATGTTCTGAGAAGATCAGAAGGGACAGAACCTCAGAATCTCAGGAGAATGGGGAGATGTTATCTGCCCACCAGTAGACCAAGAGGAAAGGCAGTGGGGAGCTGTAGAATGAGGGCACTTATAGGTCAGTAGGAGAAATTTGAACTGGATACGGAAGTGAATAGAGAGCCAGTGAAGTGACTTGAGAAGAAGGGTTATATGAGCATAGCAACACTGGCAGAGGATTAGCTATGTAACCGAGTTTTGAACAGATCGAAGAGGGGAGAGATGATTCAAAGGGAGACCATAAAGAACAGATTACAGTAGTCAAAATGGGAGGTGATTAGAGAGTGGATAAAGATCTTAGTAGTATGTTCAAAAAGGAAGAGTTGAATTTTGCTGCTGTTGTAGAAAGAGAAACAGGTTTTAGCTATCTGTTGGATGTTGCAGAGGAAGGGAGAGGAGTCGAAGATGACCCCAAGGTTGCAAACTGAGGAAATGGGGAGGAGTATAGTGTTATCCAGAGAAAGAGAGAAAGGGGTAAGTAGGTTTAGGGGGAAAGATAATGAGCTCTGTTTTAGCCATGTTTAGTTTCAGATGGCAGTGAGACATCCAGACAGCAATGTCAGATAAGCAGGCAGAGATCTGGGCCTGGATTCCTGGAGAGATTTCAGGTCCAGAGAGGTAGATCTGAGAGTCGGCATAAAGATGATACTGAAACCCATAGGAGGAGATAAGCACACCAAGAAACTAAGTGTAACGAGAGAAAAGGAGAGGCCCCAAGACGGTCTTGATGTACAGTGGCCGAAAGGAGGCATGGCAGAAGAGTATCCACTAGAACATACACTAAAAGTGTGAGGAAAGATGACAAAACGAGGACAGAACAGAGCCCTTAAATCCAAGTGAGAACATGGTATCGAGGTAAAGGTGGTGATTAACAGTGTCAAAAAAGCAGCAGAAAGGTCATGAAGGATGAGTATCAAGTAAAGGCCCTCGGATTTGGCGAGGACAAGTCACTGAAGACTTTAGCAAGAGTCATTTCTGTAGAATGTAGAGGTCAAAAGCCAGACTGCCATGGGTCCAAAAGGGCTTGAGAGGAAAAAGTCAAGATAGCAGTGGTGAATCGCACATTCGACTAGTTTAGAAGCAAAGGGAATGAGGGAGATGTGACCCTACCTGTCCTAATTATCGGCCTATTAGAAACCATGCATGGACAATCATAGGTCTACGATTATGGAACACTTTGTCTGTCTTTAGAGATAAAACAGTGTTGCAATCTGGAAGATTTTAGGAAGTATTTGAAAACTTTTTCTTTCAAAGAAGATTGATTTAGTTGATCTGCAGTGCTTTTTATGAGGAGGAGTTTTACATGTTTTTGTTTGCACTATGCTTAATTGTGTAAGTAATATTGTCAACCACAGAATTTTATGATGCGCGCTACAGAAGAATTTTTTCAAATTAAACATTTGCCCCTACTTTTTCTGTGGGTAGAATTTGCATGGAAAATAGCATGCATATACAGTATTTAAAAAATGCATTCTGTTCCTTGCCAGTCTAACGACAGTCCTGGGAATATCTCCTAATGCTGTTACATGTGCAGGTGACGGTCGGCAGTTGTCCCAGGTAAATCGGCATTTACCTGGCAAATCACTTTCTTCAAAACTGCCTTTAACCCATCTTCTTCGAAACATGAGAAGTCATCGTCCCGTAGTTCCTGAAATGCTTTCTCATTTCTGATTTGTTGCTTCACTGGAAGGTTTTTTTCTGTACCAGTTGCTTTGGGCATAGCTGTCTCATGTATACTGAAAAATGAGAATTGCCAAATCTCTCGTCCCAGAGCTATCAAAAAGAAAAGAAAAATGATCAGGCTAAATCAACTTCTGTGCAGCATTTTCTTTGGATTTTAGATTGAATTACTCGCCTTTCCAAATCCAAGCTCAAGGTGAGTAACAGTTTAGCTACTGATTTCCCTGCCCAAGTGGGTTTAGAGTCTAAGTTGTACCAGAGCTGAAAGCGATTTGCCCAATATTACAAAGTGCATTAATGAGGGAAACATGGTTTGAGCACTGGCTCTCTGTTTCTCAGCCTGCTGTGGTCTTTCAGCGGCTACAGCAAACATCTTTTCAGAATTACTCGTGTAAAAAATTAAAGGGAGGCACATCCAAAGGGATTAACACAGTCAATCTCGCTGAGCGGATATTCAGCGGCACATACCTGACTTGTGCTACTGACCATTCTCTTAGCTCAGCTGAATACCCCAATGCTAACTGCTGAATGTCAGGGCGTTCTGGGGGCACTAAGGGTTAGACAGTCGGTGGTAAATTTGAACTACTAATTGGTTAACCCAAACCAGCAAATGTTAGGGGATAAAAAAGCCTAACTGTAGCTGGTTTAGCTTGTCTGGTCAGCAGCTGAATATTGCCACCAACTAGATGGCTAAATCACAATCTGGGCAAACCGGATATCCGGTACCACTAGCCGGCTATGGCCCCAGTACTGAATCTCCAGGCGTAATTTAAAGTTGTGATGGCCAGCCACTTTAAATGTGCTGGCCACCGCCACTGAATTTGCCCTCTACAATCTGTAAATTATTCAGTGCAATATTTAAAATTCTGTTTCTCAATATTGTCTGTAAATGAAGGATATAAGGGCCACATGAATTAACTCTTTTCTTATTAATAGAGAATGAAAGGATGGCTATGCACCTTAGTACAGCTGTCTCTAAATACTCTTATTGAGAGTCCATTGATTTTTATTTTTTTTTAACGATACTCAAAAGTATCATATTACCATAAAGGCTGATACTTCTCCTGTTACTTACGACACAGTTCATTATTTTCAGTACCGTTTTTTGTCACTCAATCTTGGTCCACACGATGACATGAAACTATAGCCCTTTTTAGTGGTATCACCATGGGAGTAGAAGGCAGTAGAACACTTGCAAGATTACTTCAAGAGGTAGTAAAAGTGACAAGCTAGATAAGAGCGAATCAAACACTCCCAAAGGCTAAATGAAACTGAAGCTCTGCTTCTTTATAACCGTAGACGCCTAGAAAGAGATTCCAGTTAAAAATTAAGGTGGGGGATACTCGGCGGCAGCGACTCATACTTCTAAATCACATAGCTGTTGCTGCTGAATACTAATCCCGAATATTCAATATCTGGCCCCTGGCGTTCAATATCCGGGTCTGCCTCATGGCGCCACACTGTGCAGAAGCAAATTGGGGCAGCAGTGATATTGAGCCGCTGCCCATTAGCTCCCACGGATAAAGAGAGGCCAGCTTTTCCCGCACCTAGCTTTGCCTATGGGTCACTAACCGGGCAGCAGTTCAGTATCACTGCTGCCCAGTTAGTGATGGGGGCAGCCTCTGTTACGGTTGGCGTCGGGGCGTGTCGCGGCGGAAACCACGGCTGTTCAGTGGCACTAATCATGTTAGTGCCACTGAACATCCCTCTAAGCTGCATTTATACGTTTTACGGGTTTGTAAACCGTGTAAATGCATATATCGAGCCCCTAAGTAATTGCTTCTACTGCAAGTTACAACAGTGGCCCACTTAAGAAAAGGTAGGAATTACTAGAGGTCACAAAGAGGCGGTCTTAGGTATGTCAAATGGAAATTATTCATATTTAAAACTCTTGGGCATCCTTTTACTAAAGCCCATAACTGTTATGTCTGTTTTTAACGCACATTAACTGGCAGCCAGGAGCACTAACTTGGGGGCATGCCAGCCACCGCACATCAACGTGCATGGTAATTGGCCGTAGTGTGATGGGCTGGGGAAGGAGCAAAGTATGGTTGTAAAGACCACTTTGCTATTAGTGCAAGGGCAATTGGGTGTTAGGTCCGCTCACCTGAAGTGCGCCATGTGTTACCATTCGCACTTGCAAACTAACTGCCAGATGCACTTACTGCATGTTGGTATTGTTGCTAATTGTGCAGTAAGGGAACACCTTTAGTAAAAGGGCCCCTTCGTCTCTTCTGGGAGTATATATCCCAGGAGTAGACACCATTTAGGCTTCGTTCATTGTTAATTTGGAGTACAGCAGAGCCTAGAATACCAGCGATAATGACACCATCAGAACAGGTCAATCGCCGCATAAGGAGAGGAATATCTATAAGTATTTCTGACTGTCACGTCCTGAAAAATTTGAAGGGTGTGCCTCATTTGCTGGAGGACACAAGGAAGAGCAGGACGCTCTTGCAATAGAATCCAGAGAACACAAGGAGCAAGAGAGCAAGAGATGTATGATGGTCACAGGAGCTTTTTATTAAATAAACCCCAACGCTTTTCGGCAAAAGCCTTCTTCAGGGAGTATGCAGCTGATAAAACAGTAAAATACAATCATAAAACAACATGGAAATATCATAAATAAATCATCATAAACAAACAATTAAAAACATGTATAATGAAAAATTTATATTAAAACAAATGAATCATATGACTATGTCAACATGATAAAACGAACGCAGGGAAGAGGGAGAATTTCTTATACACCAGAAAAAGATTATATATGCTATATTATGGTATATAAATGTTTTTTTTTCTGTTTTATGATTGTATTTTATTGTTTTATCAGCTGCATACCCCCTGAAGAAGGCTTTTGCTGAAATGCGTTGGTTTAATAAAAAGCTTCTGTGACCATCATACGTCATTTGCTGGAGGAACATAATATGGCGAAAATATTGTTACACTGGTACAACAAAGCATTTTTATTCTATTTTTTTTGCATTAGGATCGGGAATAAAAAGAAATAGGAAGGTGCAAAAAACATACATGCCATACAGGGTCAGATCTAGGTCCATCAAGCCCAGTATCCTGTTTCCAACAGTGGCCAATCCAGGTCGCATGTGCCTGGCAGCAGCGCCATACCTAGCCTTGAGTGAGCGGAGCAACCGCACAGGACAGAAAGGCTTAGGGGTGCGTCTCTGGCTGCCGGCCATCAGCAGCAGTCAAACAGATCTGACTTCCAATTTAAACCCAAAAAGATCTCATGCCAGTCCTTCAATGGCATGCTTGTATGCAGTTCTAGACCCTTCCTTCTCTGATGTAGATCTCGTCCGAGGAGGGAGGGACCAGGCAGGTCTTTGCAACTCTGCGTTTGAATGGCTGACCTGGTTCCTCCCTCCTTTGACATGACCTACATTAGAGAAGGGAAGGAGGGACCAGAACTAGATACAAGCATGACGTTGAAGGACCCGTGTGTTTTTACTGGAAGTTGGGTCTATTTTGTTGCCGCCTCTGAGAAGACAAAAAGTGGCGGTAGCGGAGCAAGGGCAGGCAGCCAGCTGGACATGAAGGCTGTGAGCTAATGAGGATGGGGGCACACCAGATGTGTAAGTTGCACAGCGCGCAATTATAGCTCGGTACGGCCCTGCCTGTCAGGTTCCCAAAAAGGCACACAGGCTCCAAAATGCTCATCCCTGGGCAAGCAATGGTTTTCCCAGGTTATCTTTTTAATAATGGTTTATGAACCTTTACTCCAGGAACTTGTCCAAACCTTTTTTAAACCCAGCTACACTAACAGCTTTTACTACATCGTCCGGTAAATTCCAGAGTTTGATTACGCATTGAGTGAAAAAAATATTTTCTCTAATTACTCTTAAATGGGTTACATTGCAGTTTCGTTGCATGTCCCCTAGTCTTTCTACTTTTTAATGGAGTAAACAATCGATCTACGCTTACCTGTTCTACTCTATTCATTAATTTATAGACCTCTATCATATTTTTTCACTCAACGTGTAATCAAACTCTGGAATTTGTTACCGGAGGATGTAGTAAAGGCTGTTAGTGTAGCTGGGTTTAAAAAAGGTTTGGACAAGTTCCTGGAGGAAAGGTCCATAAACCATTATTAAGAAGTGACCGAAGATATCAATGCTTGACCCAGTACAAGCATTGTGGAACTTGTGTCTCTTGGGGAAACTGCTAGGTACATATGACCTAGATTGGCCACTGTTGGAAACAGAATACTGGGCTTGATGGACCTTGGTCTGACCCAGTATGGCATTTCTTATGTTCTTATGTTCTCCTCTCAGCTGCCTCTTTTCCAGGTTGAAGAGCCATAACCTTTTTAAGCTTTTCCTCATAGGGGTATCCTTCCATCCCCTTTACCATTTTGGTGGCTCTTCTCTGTACTTTTTCTACTTCTGCTATCCTTTTTAAGATACAGTGTCCAGAACTGCACACAATATTCAAAGTGCGGTCACACCATGGAACGATACAGAGGCATTATAATATCCTTTGTTTTATTCTCCATTCCTTTCCTTATGATTCCTAGCATTCTATTTGCTTTCTTGGCCGCCAATGCACACTGGGCAGAGGGTTTCACTGTATGATGATGCCTAAACCTTTTTCCTGGGTGGCAGTTCCTAATGTGGAACCTTGCATCACGTAACCATAGTTTGGGTTCTTTCCTAGATGAATAACTTTACACTTGTCCACATTAAATTTCATTTGCCATTTGGACATCCAGTCTTCCAATTTATCAAAGTCTCTTGCAATTTTTCATAATCCTCTTATGTTTTAACAATTTTGAATAATTTTGTGTCATCTGCAAATTTTTTTTATTATGATTTTCAGTCAATTACAATAACCAAAAAGAAAATAAAGGCAAATCCACATTAAATATACAAAGAAATACAAAAATAGGAATAATAAACAAAGATAAAGCCCACATCAAGGGATATTGACGGCTAATAGGAAAAACATGATACAATAAGAAAATAAGGCAGAAAGCCCCCAATTAGGAGGTACTACAGTCATCCATTATTATCTCCCCTTAAGGTGCCCTGACGTTCAAACAAGAATTTTTCTAAGTGAGATACATCAACAAAAACAAAGGAAGCCCCTTCAAAATTAATAATACATTTACAGGGAAAACGCAAAAAAAAAACATAGCCCCCGAAGCAAGAACCTGAGGCTTCAACGCAAAAATTGCCTCCTTCTAAGTCGAGTCTCACGAGAGACTTCAAGAAAAATATTCACAGTTTGACCACAGAATTTAGCTGACTTAACATTTAAAGAAAGCACGTGAAATACGCTGCTTCACCTCAATAGATGGAAAAATAGCCAATAATGTGGAATGCAAATTAATGGTATCTAAAGAGTCCTCTAAGAAGGCAGTCAAATTAGAAATAGAGGGAACAATCTTGTCTAGCCCTCCCTCAACGAGATTAGTATTCTTGATGCTTGACGGGAGATAATAAATTTTGAGAAACTTAAATAGATTCCTGAATGGCTACTATGTCCTTAAGATATTTATCCAAAAGAATTTTAGGAGATGATAACGTAGACTGCAGAAAATGTAAGAAACATAGATTACAAGAACAAATGGAATTCTCAAGGACTTCCAACTTAGAGTGGAGAATCCCAGTAACATTAGCAGCACAAAGCGGAAGCACTTGAGATCCCATTTTAGTAACAGCCATATCAACTGCCATGATCTTCTTATCAAGTTGCTGCAAGAAAACAGCAGCTTCTTGAGAGAAGGTACATAAAGAATTTAACGTAGAGGACATTTTTTTTTATCAATACAGAGTAAAGCCCCCCAAACATCCTTTAATGTGATCTCCGTGTCTGGGAGCTTAATCAGAAGCTCAGTAATACTACCCAAGGCTGCAAACTGAACTGGAGAAGGCAAACTAACAGAAATTTTTATATTGCTTACCGACTCTGAGGACTCTCCAGATAAAACAGGAAAAAGAGAGGGCACAGGAGGAGGAGACCTCCCACCAGAACTCAGGGAGGCTCCCTCCGGAGAGGACTGTGCAAGCGGAACAGGTGCAAAGTGTTTGTCCAAGGGGCCAGCCGGTTTAACTCTGGTGACAGCTCCCAGAACCCTACTCACAGCTTTAGTCTTTCTTTTCCCCATAATAAAACAATCGGAAAAAGACGACTACACCACACTAGCACCGCAGTGACGCCAAAGGGGCAGAACCTGCCCCTTTGGACACGCCCCTTCGGACCATACCCCGCTGTCACACTCCATGGTCACAGAGGAGACCCCCGGAAATATGAAAAAAAGGTCCCCACCGGATGGAGGCTGCCCCAGGCGCACCTGCCCGATATTCCAATTCACACAGCAACGCAAAGCACAGTGTTCGCTTCAACAGCAGTCCCAGAGCTGATGTTCTGCCCAGCACACCTCCAGCGTCTCGCAGTCGAATCCCGTGTCATCTGCAAAGTTGATTACCTCGCTGCTTGTTCCCATTTCCAGATCATTTATGAATATGTTAAAAAGCAGCAGATCCAGCACAGAGCCCTGGGGTACTCCACTATTCACAGTTTTCCATTGAGAAAATTGTCCATTTAGCCATACTCTCTGCTTTCTATCTTTTAAGCAGTTCTTGATCCACAATAGTACACTACCTTCAATCCCATGACATTGGGGAGTGCTTTACTCTCCATCATTCTGGAATCTTTCTGTTTGATATACCTTGTTTCAGAGCAGAGGGGTACTCCTGGGATTTTCTGTGACACATGTACTGATTTTACCATACAGAAAATGGTTGGAATCATTTTGCAGTCGCACAAATCATAAGACAACTGAAGTGTTTCAAAAACATGGTCAAGGGCAGTATTAGATATAGTTAAACTAATTTGAGGTAACTGTTGTGAGCAAGGCAACTCTGTGGTTAGAGGAGTGGGCTAAAAGCCAAGGAAATCTGGATTCAAATCTTACTATTTCCACTGATGTGCCTGGTGATCTTGGGCAAGTCGCTTCAAACTACCCCCTCCCTTGCCTCCGCTGCAAACTTAATTCCCCTTGGATAGAAGAAAATACCTACTGTACCTGAATGTTACCAATGAATATAGGTGTGTGCTGAATTTAAGTTGTAATAATAAATCTAAATAATTACATTTTTGAACCTCTTGAAGAGGCAAGAAAACAGCAGTTCTGGAATGTAAGAGGCCATCAATAGAGTCTGGCAAGTAATGAGTGCTAGCGTCACAGTACTACGAGGGGGGGCTGATGAGTCTCTGGCCTTGTAATGTGGTACTTCAGTGAAACTATGGAATGGAAACAGAACTTGTCTCTTGGGAGACAGGAAAGAATTAGAGATTAAAACTGTCCAGAACGACATTATTTGATCAATTAGCAAAGAAGGCTGAAAAAATTCATAGAAACATAGAAAGCGAGGGCGGGACTGCAAGGCCCCTCTAGCCTGGCCAACTTCCTTGTTTCAGAACCAGAGACTACTTGTTCACTGGCTTTAGCTTCACTTCTACTACAGATCTTCTGTGCTTTCTTGAATTCTGTTACTGTTTTTGCCCCCACCAGCCTCACTAGGAAGCTCTTGTGTACATCCATTGCTGTTTTCTGTGAAGTACTCCACAGTCCGACCTGTTTAGGTCTCACGTGGCCCTTCCTTTCTGCTGAAAATGGTTGCCTTTTGTGCATTATGGGGTATGTTTACTAAAACACAGTAGTTTACTGTGCATTCACACCTAAAACGTAGCTCAGGGGTGGCGCTGCACCCGTGCTAATGACTGGGGCACATATGGCATTGTCCCTGCGCTGTTAGCATGCATCCAGCACCACTGCATGCTAAGCTGTTTGCTGCAATTACCGCAGGTGAAGTTACCGTGCAGTAAGTGCGTCTGTGTTAACTTTAGCATTGACTGTGAGCGTGCAGTAAAGCCGCAATGTGCAATCAGCACTTTACCCTTAATATGCCCAGTCTCCGCCCCAATCCATACTTAGCGCTTGCCGTGGGATTTAGTAAATATACCCCTACAGCTCCTCTCCTTTTCTTTCCTGTAGGGTGTTTGTGTTTAGGTCCTGAGGTCTGATTTCGTGAGGCTTATGGTACAAACCACACCATTTTGATAGCCTTGCCCTCGACTGCCTTCACAGTATCCACATCTTTGTTTCAGACATAGTCAGACTGGTTCTGATAACTGCCCCATTGCACTGTTCTGCAGTCACGATCATCAATTATAGTCACCCCAAATCTTTCTCCTATCAGGTGCACATTAGTATTTCATCTCCTGAGTTTCTGCACTCTAAATGCCACGACTCTATGCCTTTCTTAAATTAAATCATAGCTGCCAGACTAGGAGTGCCAAATGATGAGTAACATCATCATTTAGCAATCACATTAGAGTTAAGTCACACCCTGGCAGCTCAATGGAAATCGGTACTACTCTGCCCTTAGTATGAGTAAGAGCTGTGAGGAGTACTGAAGCCGATTGCTGGATGGTTCTGACTGATTTCAAACATTCAGTACTTTAATTCCTCTGGTAAATGGTAAGATCCGTGTCCTCAGAGTGACATTATTTAATGACTCCCTTAGAGTTAAGTCACCAGGCATGTGGATGAAAAGGCACAACAAAGGGGGTATACCTTATTATGCGCCCCTTTGTGTGTCCACTTCATAGGGCAATGTTGTAAACTCCCACACATTTAATGCATGTTACTGCATGTATAGTTGGGTCCTGTTTTATGAAGTAAAGTATGCATGCACCTTACCTTATACAAGAGGGGTGCAAAGACACACCTCAATCTAGTCACGGCAGTTATGCCTGCTCTACAGTGTTTATATTTTTCAGAAACTCACCTAAGTTATAATATTTTACAACTTACATGCATAACTTTCCACTCTGTCCACACTGTGCCCAAGCTCCACTCCTGTGCGCACTACAGGACTTATGTGAGAGCTAACAGAATAGCAACCGACTAAAGCTCACTAATAAATGCCCATGCATATACCCAAGTCCTTTAACCTAGGGACTCGTGCGCATACATAACATGTAATGTTCCGCAGCTCCCTTATGAAATCAGCCTCCATATGTCCACTTTGGATATTAGTTGAGCCTTTTGCTATAGGGGTCTGTAGTCTAGATTTTAGTATGTTTTGTATGTTGTGTGTTTGTGAGGTGAGATGTGTTGGTCAAAAGCCTTAGGGTGGATAGAGGAATGAATGATGATATTTTGAGGCTGGTAGGGAGAGGGAGGTTTGACAGTAGTAAGGATTAGTAGGGAGATGGGAAGGAAGCATGTGTGAAATAAGATAAGAGGATAGAATTGAGGATAATTCAATCACAGCTAGTAACCAGGAAAGTATCCCAGTGGAATTCTGACAGTTTATGGATGGGGCCTATCCATGAGGCTGAAAGATCGCTAGATTTTGTCTTTTTTTATTTTTAATGAAAAGAAGATGGATGATATGGAATGGGAGGTCTTAGCATTTATCTGTTTTTATGTCTGTATCATTTGGTGATTCTTTCTTTAGTAGGATAGAGGATAAGGATCGGGGGGGGGGGGCGGATGGTAAAGAATAACTCTTGTGAAGCTTTACTACCTTCTAAATACTTATTATGAGCCAAGGAAGCTGTTCACAATAGCGAAAAGAGTTGACGATGTTGATGAGTCTCTGGTGACCCTATGGACAGCTGTCCTAAACTGTAGTCTGTTGTCAGTCAAGTGGCTCATTATTGATAGTCAAAGAATTGGTATTTCAGGTAACATGGAATTTGTAGATGAAAGACCAAAACTGGGCTAGTTCCCCAGTTATATATTCCGTCATGTCATCTGAGGGCACCACTCAGAGATGCGATTGCAATTTACTCAAAGGCTTTCTCCATAACTACTCTGGAATAATCTTCCAGACAGCATTGGAGAGACACAGCTTAGATTATGCGGCAGGAGGGAGGTTATAAACACACAGAAAGTTTTCCTTATAAAAATCTGCCAGTTTTTGGAAAAGGAGAACAAAAATACTAACTGGAATCCAAAGGAGTTGAAACAGAAACAATATTTGTTTGAGATTAAGAGCTACTTTGAACTGAAGACTGAGAAGAAATGGGTGTGTATCGGCCGACATCTCAGTTTCACTTCTTTAACTAAATTGGTCCAAACTATGTTGTGTGGGCTGCTAGAGCCCTGTTCATAGCGTATGAACCATGAAGCTTCCTGGATCACTCTTGAGGAGAAGAAGAGCTATATGTTTACACCTGTGAGCACAGATTGGATAGTGAAGCCTAGATTTTACTGTGCCATTTCCTGTGTACCAATAGCTTCATTTTATAACATAGTAACATAGTAAATGCGGCAGATAAAGACCAGTATGGTCCATCTAGTCTGCCCAGTAAGATGGCAAGAGTAGGTGCACCTGCCGCTCCGTGCAGGCCACCCCTCCCCATGTCTTTGTTTTAGGGGTGAACCCTCCCCAACAAGTACATAGAGCATTTGTAATGTTGCTTTATGTATTTGTGAATGCTTATGCTTTGAATAGGGTAAAAGAACAGCACTTAGCTTAGTTTATCTTGAGGCTTTTCTGAGCTTGAAAACAACAGAGGAATTTACAAAGGACGACGTGTCACGTTTCGGGTCAACCGAATCCTTTAAGAGTGGGGAATTTATCTAACCTGAAGCAGGGTCTTTTTGATAGACCCGAAACGTGACACGTCGCCCTTTGTAAATTACACCTGCATCAAGGCAGATATCTGTCCCCTCCCTGCTCAAAAATGTGTTAAAACATTGTCCTAAGCCCTGTCCCTTTAATAAAATCACAGTCCCCCAATACTCACCTGCTACCCCAACCCCTCCAACACCTACCATGACATCACTGGTAGTTTAGTTGGGGGAGGGGCAGGCGTGGTCTCTATTCACGACTACCCAGGTGCCATTTATTTATTTGAGGCATTTATATAGCACCAGTCTGTGATAACGCATTCTAGGCGGTTTACAATCAGGTACTGTATATATTCTCTCGTCCCCGAAGGGCTCATAGTCTACGCATACCTGAGGCAACGAAGGGTTAAGTGGCTTGCCCAAGGCCGCAAGGAGTGCCTATAGAACTAGAGACTCCAGTCCCTCTGGCCCAAGGTTGCTGTTCCTGAGCGGGAATCAAAACTCTGGCCTGAGGTAACTTTCCCCAGCTACTAGGCCACTCTCTCTGTTCCATTTACAAAATAGAACCACTGCCCCCCTTTATAGTAATCTTAAGGTGCTACCATTAGCCTTGAACCCTAGTAGTAGCATTATCAGACTGCAGCTAGAGAGCATGCGGCAGCCTTTGGCTAATGGAGCAACTAAGAATTACTTCTGCCTCCCCACACTGGATTACTAAGGATACCCAAACTGGTGCTAAGGGGTAAGTGCTTGGGTGGGTAGTATTTTGATAACATCGGGGGCAATCGCAGCATTGGGAAAAGCCCCCGATGCCATCAAAATACAGTCTGGGACAATGCCCCAACTGAAAGTGACTCTCTGGTGGCCTAGTGGCCCTGATTCTCCCACTCAACTTAAAAAAAAAATTACCCTGGTGGCCTAGAGATCCCCTGAACCCCACATCCGACTTTGAAAGGTACAGGGTGGGGGGTTCAGGGTCTGCTAAACCATTGGGGTAATTTCTTTAAAGCGGGAGCACTGTCTACGTGCTCCCAATCTTGGTTTGCCATCTTGAAAAATGACTGTGACTGGCCCCACACAGCGTATCACCATGTGGGAACAGGTGCTTCCATTTTTCAAGATGGCAGACCGAGAGCGGAAGCACTTAGGCTGTGCTCCCGCTTTGAAAGGTACTGGGCGGGGGGTTCGGAGTCCACTAGACCACCAGGGAATCACTTTGTCAGGGCACTGGCCCCCAACAGTATTTTGATGGCATTGGGGGCTTTTCTCGATGCTGCAATTGCACCCCCCCATGCCATCAAAATACGGTTAAGGCCAATATGCAAATTAGCCACATGGTGTCCGTTTCTCTGGGAGTGCATGCAAACTAGCGCCGACTGCTTGTGTGCATGTGTTTTGGCTTCCTCTCCCAATTTAACGGGTGGCTCATTTGCATGCTCGCCCCTTTCTGCGTGGTCGTGCTGCACACAGGCGTAAAAAGCTGATAGAATATGACTTCAGTGCTGGTTTCCTGCATTGGCCTGTATGATTCTTCTTAAATCCCAATTTAACATGGATGCTAAGCCTGACAAATGGGTGACGGCCGAGGTGCTCTCTCTCTCCAGGGGCTGTGTCCACTGTCTTGCAACATTCCCAGCTCCAGCCAGGCCAAGAAACAGGTTCCTAAGCCAGCAACTGAATCCAAGTCCCACACCATGCAGGCTCTCTCCCCGTTTTAATACAACACAGTATCGGCCTGTCATGCCTCCCTTCTGCACATATCCCACTTATAGTATTAATGTGGTACCTTTTTTTAGCTGTCCTGTTTCACTAATACTAGAATAATAATTTAGCAATATATAATTCCTTGCATTCAAAAACAGTAGCAGCAGTCCTGAGAATAACAGTACTTCAGACACCTGCCTGCAGCCACCTGTAAATTACTGGCTTAGGGATATCGGCTCCTTGTGTGGAAGTGGCAAGAGGGAGCCCAAGGAGGAAGGAAGATAAATAGATCTGGACAAATGAAGCATAGGGCAATAAACTTGCTGAACAATTCATGCAGGTAGAATCAGTAGTAGAACTTAGGTTATAACCAAGAGACCTGATCTGAAGTTCTGATCTCTAGCCATTCAATTAGATCTCTATCAATTCCCAAGCTTTTCAGGGAGGGCGTGCTGCGTTCCTACAGAACAAGACCAAACACAAGGGGTGTGGCAAACAAAAGAATTAGCCGGAAGCCCACATGAAAAAAATTGCCCTAACCATTAGCTCCAGTAGTTGGGAGATGATCTTTCCCATGCTGTCAGAAGGCTTCTCCACCTCACTTGTTTCTGTAAATAGTGATTTGTAATAGGGAGATAATGATAATGTACCACTAACCGCAACTCCTTGAAGTGAGGATTACTCTACTGCAGAAGAATGTGAGGAAGCCAGATTCAAGATCTGACACCACATCATTCTTCTGGAGAGACTAAAAACCAATGCAAATATGGGCTTATCTAGCCAACTTCCACCCACTTGATTTTTTTTTTCTTTCACTCTGTCCCTAATTAGTCTAGAACCATTAATCCATTCTAACCATGGTGCCACTCATCGTGGGAATGAGGTACTACTGAGCTGTAAAGCCTAGCTACATACACTAATAATCACATTTCAAGAAAACATTCCTATCTCAAAGACCCACTCTGCCCTCTGCCCTCTTTTTCAAATGAGCAGAGAGGATTTTGCCATTGGGCCCAAGCATCAAATTACACTATACAGTCAAACTCTTTATCAAGAAATGTAATTATTGGAAGAGGCAACATAGATTTATTTGATGGGATTCATCACTTGAAACCAACGAGATAGATCCCAGGAGCCAGTTTCCTTGAGCCCCATGAAAACGTGCAGGGATTTCTGGATATAGATGGAAGTTTCTGAATCCCAGGGCAGAAACAAGCCTGAGTCTCTGCTTGGTGGGTCATAAAGCCATTGAGAAGCATTGGTATTTTTTAAAAGTCTGTGTCTTTTTTTTTTTTTTTAAAGTGCCTTCAAGTGTCTTCTGGTGACCCAGCATTGCTATGACCAGACGCAGATTGCCAGCCTTTTCTTCCAAGGCAATGGAGGATAAAGTGACTTGCCCAAGGTCACAAGGAGTGACAGTGGGAATCGAACCCAGATCTCCTGGGCTCTAACCACTAGGCTACTCCTCCACTCAGATTCGCTACATTTCATTAATTTATTAGTATCCATGATCCTAAATCTTTCCTAACAGGCTTTCCTTGGCAAGCACAGGCAAAATGAAGAGCACAATGGGGAGACAAAGGTACATTATAGGCCTGGTCTGTCACTATCTTTTTCCATAGACCCAGAATGGGGAGAAACATTTAGGAGCAAGTTTGCTGAACAGTGTTAGACTTTTGCAGCTAACTTGTCACGTTAGTGAAAATAGTGCTGTGTTAGCCACAAAAGCTGCGTGTTCTCTACTGGGGGCATGCTCAGCATTTCCCCAGCAGATGATGCATGAAAAATGCAAAGAGCATGGTTGGACGGCAGCCTGGATGTCGCCACCCATTGAGGTGACCCTAGTAGC
The DNA here is from genome assembly GCA_033557465.1 of Ichthyophis bannanicus. Taxonomy (NCBI): domain Eukaryota; kingdom Metazoa; phylum Chordata; class Amphibia; order Gymnophiona; family Ichthyophiidae; genus Ichthyophis; species Ichthyophis bannanicus. The sequence goes on along the minus strand of CM066050.1, from coordinate 37,823,055 downwards.
AGATGCGACTGTTACCATGTGCTGCTGAGGTCCACAGTAAACGGCTGTTGCAGACATACCTATTCTCCACCCTAATCTCACCCACTCATGCAGAAAATTGCTGCCATAGCATGTGCCAACATGGGGCAAATGCAGATATCTGGCCACATTAGCAGTTAATGCGGTTTAGTAAACATGCCTCTTAATGCACTAGACCCTCAGTGGTGGTAGCATTTTCCAAATGAAAAGATGACCTAATATTTCCAAAGGAAATGCAAGCCATGTTAAAGTTTTTATTTTAGGAAAATTTCTCCTAGATTAAAATTATTTTTTTTTTAATTTTAATTCTACATATTTTGTTTCTGGGCCCCCTTCATCCTGGATGGAGAAGAAGCATTTTACATGTTCCGCTCATGTTAATCAGGATCCGCACTTCCATTGCAGATATAAGAAAAAGGAGGGACGTAGTCAGAAAGCAGCTGGTTGATAAAAGCAGCCTAAGAACCATTCAGCCCAGAGAACTTTCATCAACGTGCATCCCCCACACAGGCCTGGGCGTTCCTCATTTCTTTCACAGCTGGAGGTCGCAGCCTGCCTGCTTTCTCACATTATCCCTCACTTGTAAAGGTTTTCCTTTTATTTCTTTGTTTTATTTCCTAAAAACCTCTGGCTTCCTTGCCTTTTGGTTCAGAATCAAACCAGAGCGAGCGGCCCCTGACAGTTTTTTGTAGGAGATATTTAAACTTGTTTGTCTCTTAAGCGCATCAAGATCAGTTTTCAAGGGGTCTCACTACCCAACTTCAGGAGATAGGTGGCTAAATTAGCCCCTTTGGAAAGTGACTGTGGTTGAGTAGCTACATTTAACTGCTCACAAGGTAAGCCACCCTGGAGGTGGTGTCGGGGCACAGGGGGGCCATAGCAATGATCTTCAGCACTAGGTGGTAAGGTTGAGCTACTGCATACTAGGGGCAAGATTAAACCTAGACGGTTATATTTTGGCCACCTTGGATTTAAAGGATCACTACTAGCTTCAGCTTTGCATGGCTGGAAATTACTCTAATCTTACTGGCAGTGACAGGTGCTTGAGAACCAGCTGAAAATTGCCCCCCTTTATGTCAGAGGTCTTATCTGCAGCTACCTTGAGAGGCATATGGTAGTTGTGGGAGAACGTGTTGAAAGATAAAGACTTCTCAGCATACAGGGGCCATTGACTTGTGTGTACGGTGAGATGTGGCTAGAACAGTTGTGGCTTAAAATGGAAAACAAAAACACGCTTATCCTTCACCTGAATTACTTCGCCTTCTGAAGAGTCGCACAATAGGGACAGTGAGGCAAGGCACCAAAGCAAAGACTTTTTAACCAGTGAAACTGGGACTTGGTTGGCCACAGGTTTGTTTGTTTTTTTGTTCTAATGAAGTGAACTTTCCATCGTAAACACATTTATTTTTTAACATACCTCCCTTTTTTTTTTTAGAGATTGACTCAAGACTGTGGGGTGGAGAGGGGGAGGCAGAATAATCTGCAGCTTTGTGAGCCGTGGTAGAGCTTCCCCAACCTGCTTTCCACTAGAACCCCTCTGGCCATGTTGATTAATGTTAAGCCCTTGGCACTGTAGCCAAAGAAATAATGTTACACAAGATAACCACCTTGATGCTACAGTAAAAGGCATAAACTACATCTAACCTCAAAAGTTGCATTCAGGGATCTGTACTGGGACTGCTGCTTTTTAACATATTTATAAATGGTCTGGAATTGGAAACAAGTGAGGTGATTCAATTTACAGATGATGCCAAATTATTCAGAGTTGCTAAATCGCATTAGGATTGTGAGAAACTGCAGGAGGACCTTCTGAGACCAGAAGACTTGGCATCCAAATGGCAGATGAAATTTAATGTGGACAAGTATAAAGTGATGCATGTAAGGAAGATTAACCCAAACTATAGATATGCAATGTTAGATTCCACATAAGGAGTTGCCACCCAAGAAAATCTGGGCGTGATCATAGACCGTGCATTGAAATCTTCTGTTTATTGTGCGGCGGTGACCAAAAAAGCCAACAGAATGTTAGGAATCATTAGGAAAGGAACAGAGAATAGAACAAAGGATGAGGTCATAATGCCATTGTATTGTTCTCTGGTGCAATTGCACTTTGATTATTGTGTACAATTCTGGTCTCCGCAACTCAAAAAGGTGGCATTAGAAAAGGTACAGAGAGGCAAGACAAAAAACAATAAAGGGGATAGCATGACTGTCCTATCAGGAAGGCTAAAGAGGTCATGGCTTTTCAGTTTGAAGAAGAGACAGCTGAGGGGAGATATGATAGAGGTCTATAAAATCCTGAGTGGAGTGGAACGGGTAAATGTAAATCGCTTGTTTACTTTTTCAAAAAGTTGAAGGTCTTGGGGGCACGCTGCAATTAACCCTCTAAGGTCTGCAAACCTCATTAATAGTTTTGAATATGCCTTTTTTATTTTTAACCAACAAAATCCACCCCACAAGTGAAACAAATTAGGTAACTAATTAATAAGGAACACTTATGTTGAGAACCTCTTTCTTTTTTTACATTTATATAAATTATATTTAAAACAAAATTTTTGTCGGAGCTAGGCCGTAGGAAGGGCTGGGGGAATCCAGACCTCCACCAGGCTGTCAGCTTCTTTTATTTTATTAATGGTTCTTTTCCAAAAAAACTTTTTCACTTATCTCAAAAACATATGACAATTTACAGAATTTAATATGCAGCTATATAACCGCTCCTCAATCCCTCCCCCATCGGCCTGCATAATATATGCTTTTTCCTAATGCGGCCTAAAACCATAATGAGCTTGACATCCTTGGTTAACAGTATAGCTGAGTTTAAACAAGGTCTGGATACATTTCTGGTGAATAGGTCCATTCATATTTATTAGCCGAAGGGATGGTCATCTTATTTCTGTGAAGGAGCTAGATGGATGGGATCAGCCCACTAAGATCTGCCAGGTACTTCCAAGTGACGTGCATTGGCCGCTGTTGGAGGGAGGATGCTGGGCTCGATGGCCCATTAGTGTGATGAGCGTGGAACTCTGTATGTTCTTATAAAACACTCAGAAATTCATCCGTACTATCCCTGCGTGTGCGTCAGTATTATCAAATGGAATCGTTTTTTTTCTTTTCATTCATATCTTTCCGTTTTCACTTTCTGGTATTTTTGTTTGTACTTCTGTTTAATGAAGTTTTGCTCTCTACTTTATTGGAAAGCCAAGCTTTTCCTTTTTGGGGAACTGGTGTCATTGAATTAGGGGGATACCCAGGCACTAGGATTTAATTAGTCTTGTCTATACAGTTCAGGACTCCATCTCTCTTGTGAACTTCCTGTAATATCTGACAGGAAAGCTCCCTGACCCTTGTCACTGGTGCCAAATTGTATACATAGGTCGGTCTCTTACCTCTAAACTGTCAGACACAGTCGGACTCTTAGCTCTAAACTAAATGCCCGAGAACATTAGAATTTCAGCTGCAACCCTTTCTGTTAAGCTCTTGATATCCCACTTATGGTCAATGAAGACCCTAAAGCGGCTTATAGATAAAAATCCATACAACAGATAGACAATATATAATATATAACATGCAAAAGACAATATAACCCCCCCTTCCTCCCAACCCAGAACTCATGAAACTAAAAGATTTGCATGTTGGATTAAAGCTTGAGAAAAGTATGTGTTTTTGGTCATAACCTCAATTTAAATAAACGTGTGGGGGGGGGGGGCGCGGAAGCATCACACTCCAACGTAATGGTGTCTTACTTATGATAGAAAACCACTGCGTGGGGGGGCGGGGGCAATAGCCCTGTGCTGTAAAAGAGCCTGCAAATAGAGGAAGCAGCAGTGAGTAGATGGAGTAAGCCCCTGCAACCCGGTATGATTTTGTAGGCATTACAAAAGAAACAAACATCCCGTTGATTTGGTCTGAAATCTGAACACAGAGAGGTTTCATGGAGAGGTCTGCCCCCCCCCCCCCCACCCCTGCTCTTTAAGTTGTGCAGTGGTATTGCTTTCATCTTTGACAAGTTAAAAACAAAAAACAAAACACTTTGCTTTAATTTACATGGGCTAAAATTTAAGATCAGGACCTAGAGCCAAGTCTGAAAATCCACTGAGAGAGAAAGAGGAAAGACATATGTGTCACTTTGGTCTGTGAATTCTTCAGCCCTTAAGGATCTGTACTGGGCAGAGATTTATGAGTTTGTATGCAGCATGGACTGTCATTTCCTTCTGTGGTCTTCTTACCAAAGGATTTGAGGCTGTTGACTCAGAGATACAATTAGGTCTTTTCATGTGTATACGGAATACAGTGGAAATGAATATGTTTTCGTTGACAGGGAATTTTTTTTGCTAATTATCTAAATTAAATGTAATTGTTTTCCTGTTGTTGTCTAGCATTTTCTTTATGTTGTGTTAGTTCAGGAAAGGAGGCTCTGCGGAGTTGTTACGTTAAATAAAACCAGCAGTGTGGGAGATAATGAATGTCCCTTTGTACTGATAGTACCACAGGCATCTTCTGTGTTACATCATTTCTGGATGGATCTTCAGTCTACTGCTATCAAGATGTCCAGATGATTTGAAGTTGCTCTGTAGGTCTTCTGACCTTCTGTCCTTGAATATTTAAGGATAACTTTAATTTCTGCCACCAACACAGCTACTTAGAAGGAAAGAGACTAGAGCTACACAGTTTCTCAAGCCATTGGTCAAAAATCATGAAACGAATCCACAGCATTAGTGCTGATTCCTGATTTTTTTTTCCCTTCCTCTTTTCATAAATCATTTCACCCTTAAATATTAAGGGCTTTCTCTGCCCCCTTCCTACCACTCCTGTGCTCCCATTATCAGAGAGTAACTTTCCCAAAGTGTATCGGTAGCAGCGATGGGATTTGAACCCTGGCTTTCCTGGTTCTTTGAGCACTGGGCCACTTTTTCTGCCCAGAAGACTATTCTTCCTGCTGCTTTTTGGGCTTACAGTTCAATCAAAACCTGCTTCTGATGGGCCATGCTGCTGTGAGCCTTCATTCACAACCAGCAGGAGATTTTTACTTCCCCATCCATTTTATATCCTTCGCCCAACTCACTTTGTCCACTCACTGCAACAGTAATTCCCAGTGGGATTGGCCCTCACTTTTGGCTGCACTCTATGTACTGCCCAGGGCATCCTGTCCCCTAGAGGATATAAATGTTACCACTGTACTGTATCATCTCCAGCCCTGGCCATGGAAGGACCTGAGTCAGGAACTGAACCCATGTCCTTCAACATGCCAGTATGCAGCAGTGTCACTGAGCCATCAGGCTGTCCCCAGTTGTAGTTGAAATGATGAAGATGTGAACCCCTGAAATGTTTTTCTTGTTGTCTAGTGGAGTGGAAAGCATGCCTACTGAGTGACCACATGTCTAAAATAATTTGGGCTTCTACAACACAATTTTTGTTTTCCTGTTTGATGTGCTTATTTTATGTACATCGTGGTAGCAACCAAAATGTGCTATCTGCCATCCACAGAAGATGGGAGGTCTGCATTGACATGACCACTTCCTCCTTACCTGCGGCTTGCACAGCAATATTTCATACAGGGACCCTGACCCTACCAGCCAATGCTCAAAATATCTTCTACAGTACTCCCCACTGCACTTCAGTTGTTAGTAATGTTCTCAGAATAAGTTCTCAACTTTTTTTTTTTTTTTTTTTTTTTTTTTTTGCTTCCTTTTCTTTCCATCTCTCCCTCAATCCCTCTCCTACCTTCTGGTTGACTACTCAGTTTCCATGAGTTATGCTCCCCCTTACTAGAGCACTTTTAAATTGATAGCACAGTTTGACTTTCTAAAGGAAACCAGGCAGTGTCAATCGCTCATGATTACAGTCACTATTGCTGCCGCGGGGACCAGTCCTAGTACCCACGACATAATGTAAAAAATGTCTTAGCTACCTATGCATATATATTGCTGTAAGAATCTGCATTCTGAGTGTTACAGAGCTGAGCTTTTTGGCCAGATACTACCAGGTGTGAATGAAAGCAGGGGACTAGAAAAAAAAATAACAAACCCCAAAGCGTTTTATGTATAGGGTTTTCGGAAATGAGTTGTAGAAGTATCTTAACTTCAAAGTAGGCCAAACACTCCAGAGTGTTTTGTTGTGGACACCTGTGTATATGAAGGATAAAAGTATATTAGTGAGTAGCCTTTGCTGGCAGTAGAAGAGATTTGTTTGGTAAACCATAAATGGTTGATGAGCTTAAGAAGTGCAGTTGCTTCCTAGGCAGAACCAAACGCTTACTTGTGAAGTTGGGAGCTAGTACTGAAACACGTGCTCTTCTGCCTGTTTCATCTTTTTGTCTGATTCTGTCTGTTGCTCTTGTTCTTGTCTTGGCTGATTAGAAGGCAGAGCGTATTTCTTGTCTGAGTTCTCTGGTAGGGATGGTGAAAACCCCTTAGATCTGGGAAACAAGACTAACTGCTGACTAAAACTCATTAAACTTATTCAGAGCATGTTAAGAGAGCCATTTTTGCAGCATGACTCATCCAGTTAAGTTTAACCAGATGGCACCCCTGGAACCTCTCCCCCCCCCCCCCCCAAGCACCAGCTCAAGGTAACCAGACAAAATTTAATAAGTCTGGAAGGTGTGATTTCTTGGAGTCAATCATTTATTTATTTTTATTTATTTATTTATTTAGCTGCATTTATATATCCTGCTTTTCACCGGGTCAAAGCGGTTGGGGGATACATTTAACACGAGGGGGATATGAGACACATACACTAATACTTACAGGGAACATGGCCAATGGAGGGTTAAGTGGCTTGCCCAAGACCACAAGGAGCACCTGTGGGACTAGAAACCCCAGTCCTTCCAGCCCAAGGTTGCTGTCCTCTCGTGGGATTTGAACCACAGACCTTCCAGCCTGTAGTACCTTGCCCCAACCACTAGGCCACTCTTCCCTCCCTCTTGTGATTTGGCTGGGCAGGCTTCAGAGGTTAGGTTACCCAGACAAATCTTAAATATTTATCTCATTGTAGTGGACACTTCATTGGAAGATGGTCAAGGACTGGTTTTAATCTTGTGATTTGAGTTCTAACCAAGAACCTAGGAACCATGCAGGTACTGACGCGAGATGTAAGCTCTTTCAAGTATGGTAGTTTTTTGTAGGATTTGTAAAATCAAGTCAGGAAGGTGCAAAATTTGTAAATATTTGGGAGATCCCTTAGGTATAGCCCCGAAAGTGCCAACCACAACTGGTATTACAGTAGTTTTTTTTTTTCTTCCAAATCTTTTCAACTTCGATCTGAAGGTGTTTATATTTTGTCAACACTTCTCCTTTTGTCTTCAATCCGGGTATCACCTTGGATTGACACATCTAGAAACCACACTATTTTTCTTTTCTGTAACAGTAATAACAGGTGTACTATGTTCTAATTCCCTGTCTGTATTTGGAGCTCCCACTGGATCTTGACCAATTCATTTTCTACAACCTTCTCTGCAACATGTTTGCCAGAAGCTTTTTCCAACAGGAATACCACATGTTTTCCGCAGATTCCAGTGGATGATCTTTGCTCATCTATCGTGCCTTCGTAGCCAGCCTGTGCAATTTTGCTGCAGCTGCTAAATATATGATCCACATTTTCATCGTTGTTAATCAGTGTCAAGTGATTTACATGACACTGTTATACTGCAAATGAAGGTGTGCATAGGTTGAAGTGTGATTTTTATAAAGAGTGGAGAATTGTATGGAAAATTAACCCATAATGCTACAGAGTCCATCCTGTTGCCTGTGCCATCAGTGAATTATAAACAGATCTGTTCATGAAAGCGGAAGCGGGTTTGTGCAGGACCTTCCCTGCTCCCCACCCCCATGCTTTTTAAAAAATTATTATGTAACAGGAAAGAAATGCCTACGATTCTTGATTTCAAGGGGGAATTAAGAAGTTGGAAATCCGGTCTGCATTATTTCCTTTGATCCTGTCTTGTGGCTAAAACACACTGGGGTTCTGATTTCCAGTGCTTTGCTCGCCTCCTGTGTCTCTGCTGAAAATCCTTCCGAAAGAAGGTTCCCTGGCATTCAGTGGTAAGCTGCAGCATTATAGAAATCTGGTTCATGTTATTTCTACTCTTCTGTGTTTATTTCCAGCAATGACTTTTACTAGATGATGATTTTTTGGGGCCTGGCAATTCTTTCCTTTTCCTTTTTAGATGTTCTACTGAAACACCATTGCCCATTTCTAGCCCCCTCCCTCCTTTCCTTTCAGCTATTTGCAGCTGCAAATCCTTGCCCAGGGGCCGCAGGGCACAGCTTCCTCCAGAATAAGTTATCCGTACGCAAAGCCTTGAGCAGACAAAAGTGCATTTAGAATTGTGCAAAAGAGCAGCAACTAAGTGTAAAGGGTAGCTCGTGGTGTGGAATTTATGCCGGTTTCTTCTGTGTACATATGATGGGATGTTAGTCCGCCCATAGCAATTTTGCAATATTATTTATGCACAGAACAGCATTCCATCATACACACAGATGTTATGTGCATGCAACTTTGAAGCACCATGCACAGTGCAGCACTTCAGAGGTGTGCAAATCTTGTTCTTGTACTGGTAGTGCATAAAATTATGCGCTGAAATTGAGCTAACCTGTGCGCAAAGCCTAGCGTACGTTTTGCATCAGCTTCTAGGTTTGTACCTGAGGCAGTGGATGGTTCAGTGACTTCCCAAGTTCACAAGGTGTGGCAGTGGGATTTTATTTTATAATTTACATGCATACTTGCAAACTCCGCCCACACTCCACCCCTTACACACCTACCGGCACGGTACATGCCCATAATATCACTGTACATACCTGAACATAAGAGAAGCCTTTTGAAGAGTGGGATTTGGAGCTGAGGGGATGAGTTGGGTGATTAGTAATTGCAGGATATTTAAGGAAATAAGGAGACTGAGATGATCACAGTGGGGCCAGCAGCCGCCTGCAAAACCTTTACAGGTCAAACACAAAAATAGAGCAGATTAATCTATCGACATGAGCTAAACTGTGTAAATATGAAAGAATTAATGTTGGAAGGATAGCCATGAGGATAGAGAAACAACCTCTCGTAGCTTAACTTCCGTTTTACTCAAGTAATTTTAAAGGCTCAAAAAGAGCGTGAAAATGTAGGTAGAAAACACCATGTGACGGTGTGCCCTACACCCCTACAATAACAGTACTCCCAACTAAATTCAAAAAATGTAAAACGTCTTTAAAAATATCACCAACTTCTGACTTATTCAAACAGACAGCACTCATTCACAAAAGCAGTACTTATCTGTTGCTGTCCATGTAAGTATAAATATCGTTGTGAGTTGAAGTCGTTTGTTCCAAATGTCAAGATGATAAATCAACAATCCAATCTGCAGTTAATAACCAAAAAGGACACAGTACTGCGTTTCGGGCAGATTAGCCTTAATGCCCTGTATCAACGCTGTTCATAAACTGCAGGCAGCATCTTGTGGCTTTCCTGACTCAAAGGACGCCAGCGCACGTAAGATCGTGAATGAGCATGCGCTGGCGTCCTTTGAGTCAGGAAAGCCACAAGATGCTGCCTGCAGTTTATGAACAGCGTTGATACAGGGCATTAAGGCGTTTTACATTTTTTGAATTTAGTTGGGAGTACTGTTATTGTAGGGGTGTAGGGCACACCGTCACATGGTGTTTTTTACCTACTTTTTCACGCTCTTTTTGAGCCTTTAAAATTGTCGATAGATTAATCTGCTCTATTTTTGTGTTTGACTTTAATCATATAGAGTAATAGTTATTTTGAATTTTTGGTTAAATCTTTACAGGTAGCAGCAGGGAGAGGATATTCTTGGAAGTTGGCTAGAGCCCCCCCCCCCCAGTAAAATGTTTACATGCATCATAAGGAGGGGAGAGCATAGCAGCTGGACAGGTGGAGGCACATTTCATATGGGACGCCAAGTGCAATCGGGGATGTCAAAGCCAGAAAATCTCAAAAGAAAGGCAGGCACATGCAAGTTCAGGCACAATTCCAGAAATGTGGACGTGCCCAATATGCACTTGTATCAGATGTCTATATAGAGTATTTCAGAACCAGGAAGTCTAATAGCATAATGCTTAGAGTAGTAGCTTAAGAGCTGGGTGGTCAGGGTTCAAATCCCATTGGGGGACTTTGTAATCTAAAGCTAGCCACTTAATTCTTCATCTTCTCTAAACATCCTGGATGTTTTAAGGTGAAAAGAAGCACTTTCCTGATGCCTCTTTGTGCCTGGAGCAGGAATAAACATGCACGTGCCCGCAGACGGCTCTGCTGCTTCTGGGATCGAATGGGAACATGTAAGTCCATTGCCCCTCCTCAGACACACCTCTGCCACACCCCTATGCCTACTTGAATATCCACGTAATGGAGATGTTTATAAATGGCTTTTGTGGCATGGTTACGGAGACGTGTCCGTGATTTTGATGTCCCTGTGCATGTCTGCAGACGTCCAAACCATGACTAAACCTTTTAGAATTACCCTCACAGGAAAGTACCTTTTATCTAGTCACCAAATTTTAGCTGCCTAAGTTTTGTCTGTCTTGTTTGTCATTTTTTTGTTATTTCTTATTTTTTTATTGTAAACCACTTAGGAATACTGGGGCTTCTTTATTAAAACGTACTAAGAATCGGCATCTTAGTGCATGATTGGTGCCAAAAATTAGCACAAGAGGTGTGATCAACCCATGCTGTTAGAAGTGTTCCTGGCAAGTCCCCATGCATTTACCACTCATTGAGATGCTGGTAGGTGCATCCACACTAACTTAACATTGATGATTACCAGTCACTAATCGCAGTATGCTGGCAACATCCACTCTACACCCCATCCTGCCCAATCCATTACCACCAATGTTCCCTCTAACCTGCGCTGGGTCCTCCGTGAACATTCCTGCTGGTGGGGGGAAGGGTAGAGCGTTGATCGCTCTGCACCCTCCCACCCCCGCCGGCAGGAATGTTGGCGGCGGACCCAGCAAAGGTTAGAGGGAACATTGGTTACCACAGTCCCCCATAACCTTTTGCCATGCGCTAAACCACCTGCTTACCATTAGTGCACATTAGCAAATGTACCCCTATAATGATTTGTAATCTACAAATATATTTTGAAATCACTAATATAAATAAATAGGTTAGGTGTTCAGACTTGGCTGAAAATGAGCCTGCATGTTACCATGTTAGATGTCACAAGTGTTAAAATTACATTTGGACAATTTTAAAAAGTCCCAATTACTCAATCTAAACCAGTAGGAAGTTCAATATAGTAATAAAATACCAGCCAGATAAAATCAATAGTTACAAGCAGAGCAACTCACGGTTCTGAAATCAGGATTACTGTAAGTATATTCAGAACAAATGTTGCATCTTAAGTGTGAGATTTTAGGTCAAGTCTAAGAGTTCAAAGGGCCCAAGCTTGTATTCCAGCTTAGCTATTGACTCGACTAGGGCAGTGATCCTTGCATTTTAGATTAATGCATAAGAATTCTGTGACTCAGCAATTTAATAAAGACCTTCTCATTCAGTTGTGGTCAACATTATTGGCACCCTTGTAGGTCAATCCCTTAATGTCCAATATCTCCTTAAAAAAAAAAAAGTGGCTAGTGAAATAGCTTTGGACTATATATGCACACATTTTTGACACACAAAAGAATCAAATAAAACAAGACCAACTGAAAAAGGAAATAGAAAATAGTATAAAAACTGGGATATTGCCAGGTCATGATTATTGGCACCTTATAAAAAAAATTCAGATCAGTTTGAACAGAAGAGCCACAGTCCCATTGCAGTAAAATTAGACACACCTGTGATCAATTGTCAGTACTCACATGACTTGAGTCAACCAATGAAAGATGGCTCTAATGTTTAAAATGGCCACTTTCATTCCTTATTCCATTTTCACAATGGTAAAGACAAGAGAGCTGCCTGAGACTGTCAAAAAAGCCATTATTACCAAACATCAAACTTCAAAGGGGTTCAAGGCCATCTCCAAAGACCTGGTGATTCTTGTGTCTACAGTCTGCAATATTGTTGAAGTTTTCTGCTCATGGAACTGTCAAGCACCTCCCAGGACATGATGGGGAAGAGGAAAATTTAATCCAAGAAGTCTTCGAAAGTTGGTACAAATTGTTTGGCTATTGTATGTGGTATTTTCCCAAAGGGCATAAGGCTGACCTGGAGCAATCTGGAGTGGTTTCAACTCACACCCTATGCCACACGCTAAACAAAGAAGGACTTCATGGGTGAAGGCTACGGAGGATCCCACTGCTCAGAGACAGATATAAAAAGGCCCACCTGATCTTTGCCGAAACCCACCTTGAGAAACCACAATCCTTCTGGGAAAATATTCTGTGGACAGATGAAACCAAAATTGAGCTTTTTTAGCAATGCAGACCAGCGATACATTTGCAGGCGAAGAATTGAAGCTTATAAGGAAAAAAACACCCTTCTTACAGTTAAATATGGTGGAGGTTCCATGATGTTGTGGGGCTGTTTTGCTGCCTCAGGATCTGGAGGCCTGGAATGTATTAAAGGAATCATGAAGTCCGATGATTACCAAGGTATTTTGGAGCGAAATGTGCCACCTAGCTTCTGAAAGCTAGGTCTGGATGTATGCCCTGCTGGAAGGTGCATGACCTTCGACCCAAAGTACAAAAGAATGGTTAAAAAGGAACAAATGGACTGTTTTAAACTGGCCAGTAATGAATCCTGATCTCAGTCCAATCAAGAACCTTTGGAAAGAGCTGAAATCTATCATTGATAAAAGGAATCCTAGAAACATTCATGCGCTGGAACAAATCGCAGTTGAAGAGGAGAAAACTTTTATAGATGACTGATTATAAGAAACATTTGGAGGCTGTCATCACTGCCAAAGGTTGTGCAACCAAATATTCGTGAAGGATGCCGTTAATCCTGTCCAAGTCATATTTCATTTTGGGGGCTTTTTCTCAGAAATTACTATGTCTACGTTGCACAGACATCTTATTTTTTTTGTATACTTTTGCACATACTATTAAAATATAATGATGACATTCAGTAGGAATATTTCCAATTATTTCTCAAGATATTGTACACGTACCTAAAATGCAAGGGTGCCAATGTTGACCACAACTGTATATTTTAAGGATGATGTTGTTGAAGACTTTGGCAGTGAATAGCATGGGGAAGAGAGACTTCAGAGACTAGAGCCATTGATGTCTGAGTATGAATGATGTGGTTTGTAGAATGATTGTCTTACTTGACTGGCATCTCCCACACAGTGGGATGGGCTGAGAGGTTCATTGCATAGAAGCTCTCTATAAAGATGCTTCCCTCAATATTCAAAGGTCATCCAGCACTGTGCTGAATGCCTAGGTGCCCATTCATTATTTTCAGCAGCAGTTTATATAGAGCAGGATTTAAATATCCTAGTCTATGTATACTATTGTGCATTTAGTGGGGAGGGTGGGTTTGAGGGTTCTGGGGGTGGGATCCTCAGTATACATAGTTTAGACATGTAGGCACTGATTTTTGGTACCTAGATTATGGATTTGGCTTAGGCACCACAAATCTGATCTAACTTAGACCACCAAGCCAAACACGTGGAGGCACATTCTGTCATGTATGTCTCCCAGCCATCTGGACGTACAGACATCCGGAAGGCTGGGAGATGCACCCGATTCTGCTCCCCTGGGGGCTATGCATCCCCGCAGGAGCAGAATCACAGCACAGTGGCTGGACGTCCGGGACGTGCCCCGATTCAGGCACCCCAGATGTCCAGCCACTTCCCCAGTTAACTCATTCAGGCTCCTTTCCCCGCGGCTGGACCCCCGATCCAGCCCCCTATGGCCATGCTCTGGCTGCGAAGAACCTCTTGCACACTTACCTCCTTTGTCCATGCCATATGCCGCCAAAGTCCAGTGTCCAGGGGGACTTATTCCACCTCTGAGGTGGAATAAGTTTCCCGTCTACCCAGCCGACTCCAGACATACAGGGCCGACCTCAGAATAGGCCCTGTACATCCAGGGAGATTACCCACCCTTGTTCAGCCCTCCCCCTGCCCCCATCTAAGGCTCCCCATATGACTCAGATGTACATATGGGCAGCCTTTTGCCAGCATCTGCATTTGCACGAATAGCGGGGATGTATGTCCAGGCAGGATGTACATCCTCGTTATTCGTGCCACAGAATGACCCCCATAGAGGGTCATTTTGAAAAGTTAATTCACAATTCTGATGTCTGAAGACGTGCACATGGACGTCAAAATCACAGAAATGTCTCCTTAGCCATTCTCCAAATTGGGATTTCTATACTAAACCGCACTAAGAATTGGCCCGACAGTTAACATGGTGGTGGTGTACCTAATGTGTCATGGTTTTGGAGCTATTGGCATGTTAAGTGCAACACCTTAGTGCCCTTTAGTAAAAGATCCATAGCTTTTGTTGCAGATGTCTCGGGTGCAGGGACGTCCAAGTAGGCTTGGGGGTATGGCAGAGGTGTCTGGGAAGCAGCAATGGACTTACACGTCTCTGTTCAATCTCAGAAATGTCAGACGTCTGCAGGCACATCCATGTTTATACCTCTCCCCCTTTTCAAATCCATGCTAAAAGTCTGAGTGCTTTTGGGTCCCAGTTCCCTTGCTCTCCTTTCCCTATTTGAACCCCTTGTTTCTCTTATACTGTACTGTCTGTCTTGATTAGATATTAAGCTCTACCGAGCAGGGCCCGTCTTCTATATGTTCTTGTACAGTGCTGTGTATGCCCTGTAGTGCTATTTAAATGATTAGTAGTAGTACCTATGGGTACAAATGGGTATTAGGAAAGTAAGTGACTAGTCTTAGATCACAAAAGCCCACACTGGCTGCTAACCCACTACTCTAATCATTATCCTATTAGACATCTCTTCTGAAATGCTGTTATGGGGACGTCTATATAGATGCCTGCTCTTTCTTTTCCCAGACATTCTGACTTTGACATCCCATTGTGAAACGTGCCTCATACTCTAAATAAAGGCACCTATTTTTAGCACTCAGATGTTTAAACTATGCGCACACTTTTGTGCACACCTGGATACCTATTTTTTGTTTAGAGGTTTCAGTTTTATGCCTCAGGATGTCCTATTGAAACATGGATCCACTGTATCTGACATATTCATTCTCCCCAATGGGTGACGAGCATCAGTATTTCTTAAGGACAACACATTTAAACCGCGGTGATGGGCGTCCACTGTCTTGTAATACATTGCCACAGCATGTGAAGCACAGTTGTGAAGGATCCTAAAGTCTGAGCATACAGAGCACAGAAAGAGCCTGTGCATATAGATCGTTCAGAGATGGAAGCAGATTTAGAAACGTTAAGAGCCAGGAAAAATATATTTCTTTAAAATGTACTTTTTTGCTTGCTTCTTTTTGGGAGGGTAATTTTACAAAGAAAAAGTGTTGTGCCATCAATGTGCGTAAATCACACATTTTCAGTGACCAGTGTCAATGATGGACCTTGACATGCGTACTTTAGTGCAATCGATGGTGCATACATTCACTGTCGGCATTCACATGGGTAGAACTTCAGCAGGGTGTGGGTGGAGCACATAGTTATGTGCATATCTTATAAAATACGGGGGGGGGGGGGGTGCGTTAGACATCTGCCATAGGACTGATGCAGGTGCTCGTGTCTAGATTTAACGTGCATTTTGACCATTTATGCCCTTATTTTATAAGGGAAATGGATTTAGCTCATGCCTTTTCTCAGGAGTTCAAGGTGAATTATATTCGGGCACAGTAGTTATTTCCCTTGTCCCCGGAAGGCTTACAATCTACGTGTGTACCTGACGCAGTGGAGGGTTAAGTGGCTTGCCCAAGATCACAAGGAGCAGCAGTAGGATTTGAATCCTGTCTTCCTGGTTCTAGTCCACTGCTCTAACCATTAGGCCTGTAGTTCTCCACCCGCATACTTTGTTATAAAATAGGTGCATTAAAATTTGTGTTAACCTCCGCACCCCTTTGTAACACTATCCTCCTAATGTTTGTTTTTTTGTTCATTGAGCCTATTCATGGCATTAAGGGCACCCACATGCTAGAATGCACAATACCACACATCCACATAGATGCACAAGTTGGCGCAAGCTTCCACGCTAGCTTCAAGGCCCAAATGCATACTACTGGCACGCTCTTTAATAAACATGTCCCATAGGCACAGAAGTTCCTATGTTGCCTTTATAAAACAGCACCTCTTTCTTACTTTGACATAAGTGCCCTCTTAGAAAATTAACCTCTCAAACAATAAAAAATATATACGACATGCTACTAGTCTTAGTCTTACAGATGATGATTTGTTGAGCAATAAAATACATGTCCATGGCTGTGTACAAGCTGAGTGTACTGTAAATTATACTCTTGCCTATTTTACTGAATCAAGGGAGAAATACTGATCTCCACTGGAAAGCCAGATGGGTCCCATAATTGGAGAGAAGAAGCACCTGTATTTTGCTCTTTTCTCTTGTGCACTAAGTGCATTCTTGAAGAAATAGGTAGGGGATTGCAGCATGGGACTGGACCAGATGGACCTTTTTGTCTTCTGGCTTAATAGTACCTCTAATGAGTTAATGACCTTGCTAGACGAGCACACTGCACTCTTCGGAATGTAGAGTGGCCAGGACAATGAACCCGGCCTGCTGAAACATACATTTTGTTTAATTGTGAACGTTGTTGCAGCTGGAATATTGCATTCTCTCATCTGCAGACTGTCATTAAATCATACTCTCTGCTGTTATTAGCTCTCTTTCAAGTGGTTCACTGTATCCTATGACCCTTTCATCTCACTTTCCATATTGTTTCTGTTTCTACCAATCATAGTTTGTTGGCTGAGCAGAAACATAGACTGGATAACATAGAAGTTATCAGCAAAGCAACTAACATTAGCTTTCTTCGGATGAAACTGTTGAAAGTCATAGTTAAAGCCTTGCTAACATCAAAAGGCAGGCTTGGAATTTGCACTTCATTCTGCTGCGCTTCTTGAATGTGCCCACACCAGCATAGCTGGTCCTCTCTGGTTGAAGATTGCCTATACCAGAGGCTCTACAGAAACGATTTGTAAGTGGTACCTGTTGCTTTAAAAGGGAGAAAACACAGCAAAATAGAAAACAGGAGAGTGGACCATGCAGAAAACGAAGGGTTCTGTTGGATAGGGGGAGCAAAGCTTACCTGGAATAAAATTAAACATAGCACACAAAGACCAAGGTGTGCAAAAGGTCAAATTAAATAAGAGACTTTTATTGTGGTAACCCCAAAAATAAATAGGTACAGTCCTTTACTTCAGGCACAGAAATAAGAGACAAGGTCGAAAAAAATCTTTAGTGGTGCAAAGTCCTATGGACTAGGCCTTTTCTTCAATGGTCTTCTTTCTTCTCCTTTCTCCAGCAGTCTCCTTGTAACAGTCTCTAGCTGGACGCTGGTCGTCACGCTCCTCTTCTAGAGGCTACCGCTCTCCCTCTGTGTATTTCTTTTCTGGACACAAAATATTGAAACACTTTCCTAATGCTAGGAGCTATATGCCTTCTAAGAAGCATATAATTCTTAGCAGGAGATGATCTTGGTAAACCCACTTGCTTTTCCCAAATGAGCAAGTAAAAAAAAAAATCTCTGTGTAAATCAAAATATTCAGTTACTGTCCGTTTGATAGGCTATGGATGTACCTGAGAGACACGTCTACCTGAAGAAAGGCACATGTCCCTTTACACAAAAGCAGAAGTAAGGATGAGATTGAAAACTACATAGAAACATGAGGACAAAAAAAGAACACATGGGCTATCTAGTCTGTCCTTCGATATCAACCACTTAACAAGCCGGTTAGTCTAACCTCTGTGGTGAATAAATTATTGGAAACCGTGTTAAAAGGGAGGATAGTGAGGTTTCTAGAGTCCAATGGATTGCAGGATCTGAGGCAGCATGGGTTTACCAGAGGCAGGTCTTGTCAGACAAATCTGATTTTTTTGACTGGGTGACCAGGTAGTTGGACCAAGGGAGAGCCCTAGATGTGATGTACTTAGATTTCAGTAAACGTCTTTGACACCATTCCACACAGGTGACTTTTATATAAGCAAACTGAGTACCCTAGGGATGGACCCTAAAGTGACTGAGTTAGAAATTGGTTGAGTGGGAGGTGACACACGGTATAGGTAAATGGAGCTCACTCTGAGGAGAAGGTTACCACTGGTGTGCCACAGGGATCTGTCCTTGGTCCAGTTCTTAACAACATTGTTAGTGATTATTGCAGAAGGGCTGTCAGGTAAGGTTTGCCTCTTTGCAGTTGATACCAAAATCTGCAATTAGAGTACTCGCCCAGGAAGGAGTAGATAACATGAGGAGGGAAGTAGCTAGGCTTGAAGAATGGTCAAGAATTTGGCAGCTGAGATTTAATACTAAAAAAAAATGCAGGGTCATGCCTGTGGGCTGCAAAAATCCAAGGGAATGGTAACGTGTAGGGAGTGAAATACTTCTGTCCACAAAAGAAGAGTGGGACCTGGCGTGATTGTTTCTGATGATCTTAAGGTGGCTAGACAAGTAGAAAAGCCGACGACAAAAGACAGAAGGATACTTGGGTAGTTCCTCTGTATAAATGTCTGGTGCGACTTGATTTGGAGTATTGTGTGCAATTCTGGAGACTACACCTTCAAAAAAACATAAACAGGATGGAGTCTGTGCAGAGGGTGGCTACTAAAATGGTTAGTAGTCTTCATTATAAAGCATATGAGGACAGACGTAAAGATCTTATGTGTATGTTAGAGGAAAGGTGGGATAGAGGAGATATGATAGAGATGTCTAAAATACCTCTGTGGCATAAATGCAGAGGAGAGAGCCTCTTTCGATTGAAAGCAAACTCTGCTATGAAGTTACATAGGATGAGGGTGAAAGGGGAATAGACTCAGAAGTAATATGTGGAAATATTTATTTACGGAAAGAGTGGTAGATGCGTGGAATAGTCTCCCAATGGAGGTGGTAGAGGCAAGGACAGTATCTGAATTCAAAAAAGCATGGGAGAAGCACAGAGGATCTCTAGAAGAAAAAAGGGACTTTAGTATTTGATATGGAAGGGCAGACTAGCTAGGCCATGTGGTCTTTTTCTGCCGTCACGTTTCTATATTTCACCTCCACTTCTGAGCAATGTTCCCTCTAATTTTCTGTAGGCTGTGTGCGCATAAAATATCAGCTGTGCAGCTTTTGAAGGAAGGTTAAATTTTTGTGCGACACATAACGACACTCGGAGTTAAATACTTTGACAACACATCAGGATACAGTATGTACACCACATTGATTTTAATTAAATTAAATGAAAATAGACGATTACTAAATGAAGCGGAAAATTTCTAGTAATTACAATCACAACTTTTAAATTTTAAGACGTCTGTGTTATTTTCTATCAGAATCTGAACCATAATTTTTGTGCGCTCTGTTGTAAAGTATGTGCGCTCACTCGGCAAGGTGTGTGCGCGCGCACACGCGCACAGCTTAGAGGGAACAGTGCTTCTGAGTTCTCAAGTGTAGTTCAGAGGTGAACATGGGTGCCAAGCTTCTTCCTGCTATCTTGAGCGCAGTCCTTTTTCTCCTTGTCAACAGAAAAGTGGTTACTTCTCTCCTAGAATTGATTCCTCTGCCTCTTGGGTCCTTCTTTCCACAGATCTCCTATGTCTGTGAATCTCCTCCCTTCCCTTGATTATACTTCTGTTCAAGCCTATCCAGCTTGGGGTTTCTACTCTTTGATGATTGCAGCCTATTTTGTTTACATAGCTATGCAGTACCCAGGCTGTGCTGGGCCTCAAGTCAGTCTGTTATCACTCCTTCCCCTGGAACTCCTTGGGGGAAGAAGACTTTGGGGTTTGGAATACAATGCCCTTTATATTCCCTCCAAAATGTGCAAAGATATACCTCCTGTTACTTAACCGACAGGTAAACCCTCCCCTTTTGCAACACACTGTGCAGAGCTCTGACCAGGAGTAGTGACTTCAGAATATTCCTCCTTTAAACTGTGAAAAGGAGACTTCTGAGGCCTTTGCTACGATAAAAGTGAATAGACTAAGGAATGTAGAGGAAGTGCAGGAGATTTTGCTCAGTCTATCCAGATAGAAAAGTCCCAATATCAATTATTGATTGAAAATAAACTGAAAAGAGAACTGCCATGTTGATGCTGTTCCTCTCTCCCAGTGTCTAGGGGTCTTCCTGCCAGTATTAGTGTCAATTTCCCCTCTCCCAGTGCCTTGAGGGTCATCCTGCCAATACTGATGCTGCTTAGCTTCTCTATCAGTGCCTTGGAATTATTCTGCCAATGTTAGTGCTGTGCTGACTCCTCCCACCACCTTGTCGTATTCCTGCCAATTTTGGTGCTGCTTTGCCTTTCGTCCAGTGCTTTGGGGTCTTCCTGCCACTATTGGGGCTAGTTTGCTCCTCTCCTAGTACCAGCATCAATATACAGTGCTCTATGTGACACTGAAATACAGACTGACAGACAGATGGCGACAAACACTCATTTATTTTATTTATTTATTTACAGTCTCTTCTATACCGCGCTATTCAGGATCAGCGCAGTTTACAATGAACAAAGATTACACATTTCCCGGGGTACTTTGTGTTTACAGTGAACAGGTGTTAAAAACTTGGATAACTAGGGTAACTATTTACATTTACAACATGTTAGGATTCACTTCCTTGGTCTTAGTCATGGGTGTTTTGCGTGGTTTGTGAGGTTGGTGTCATAGCTGCGTTGTTTACAGGGTAATACTGGAGGAAGAGGTGGTGTTTCAAGGCCTTTCTAAACTGGAGTAGGTCTGGTATTGTTCGGATGTCGTGAGGGAGGCTATTCCAGCATCTAGGTGCACAGAATTTGAAAGCCCTGCCCACTGTTGACTGGGTGCATTGTGTAATTGATCTTGGAACTACCAGGGTATTGAGTGCTACAGACCGTCTGGCTCTGTTGGAGGGTGTAGTCTGGATGAACTCTGTTAGTGATGAGGATGAGAGTCCATTGATAGCCTTGAAGGTCAGAAGTAAGATTTTGTATGTGAGTCTACCTTGTATCGGGAGCCAGTGGAGGTGTTTTAGGATGGGTGAGACATAGTCTCTCCTGGACGCTCCATGTAGGACTCTTGCTGCGGCGTTCATTGCCAGTTGCAGTGGATGCAAAGTGGACTGAGGGAGACTATGCAAGACTGAGTTTGCGTAATCGAAGTGTGGTATGACCAGTGCCTGATAGATTGTCCTGAAATCATCTGGCTCCAGCAGGGATCGTAGGTGTCTGAGGGATCGGATCTTATGGTAAACCACCCTCACCATGTTTCCTATGTGCACCTTCATATCCAAGCATTGGTCTAAGGTGATGCCAAGGTATCTGATGGTGGGTTTGGTCAGGAGGTCTGCTCCCTCTACTTTTAGGAAGGGCGGTGTGGAGAAGTCTCGATTCCTTGTAATGAATAGCACCTCAGTTTTCTTGTGTTGTATCCTGAGGTTCTGGGTTTGCAGCCAAATGGATACTGCATTAATGCAGTTTGTTAGTGGGGAGAGGTCAGGGTTCTCTGTTGAAAAAGGCGTGTAGAGCAGCACGTCATCTGCGTATATCAGGCAGTTGACACTGAAGTACCGGATGAGGTTGCAGATGGGTTGCATGTATATATTAAACATCAGAGCGGAAAGGGAAGATCTCTGCGGGACACCTTGCTTTTGGTGGAACGGATCTGATGATGTATCACTGGATCGTACCTGCTGCCATCTATCAGAAAGGTAGGACTTGCACCATTCAAGCACTTTGTCGGTGATTCCCTTCTCCTTGAGGCGTACCAGGAGATGCTCGTGGCTCACGGAGTCGAATGCCGCTGCGATGTCCAGGAAGACCAGGACGAATCCTTGGCGAATGTTGTCAATGCCTGCTATTATGTTGTTGAGTGTGGTAAGAAGTGTTTCAACTCCATGGGCTTCTCTAAAGCCGTGTTGGCATGGGTCCAGTGGTGCGGAGGTTTCTATGTAATCTTGTATTTGCATTTGTACTTCCTTTTCCATTATTTTTGCCAGCAATGGTATGCTAGATATCGGTCTGTATGATTCTGGCTTATGGGGGTCGAGTTTATTGTTTTTTTTAGTAGAGGTCTTATGGATGTGCGCTTGAGGGATGGTGGGAATGCTCCTGTTGTGAATGATTGTTCCATGAGTCTGGTTATAAAGGGACTGAGTTTGGTCCGTAGATCTTTGATCCAGAATGCAGGGCATGGGTCAGTTTGAGCAGTGGTCGTATTGATGGCAGCAATGGTGTCCTCAATGCATTTTTTGGGTGGTGTTGAGAAGATGGTGAGAGGTGATAGATAGCTTGGTTCAAGGGTGGTGCTGGGTATTGGGGTGTTGTTGGTCTGACAGAGCTTGGATTGCAGATGGTCGGTGAATATTTGAGGGTGGATTTCAGATGTGTGCTCATACTCGGATGCACACCAGGGGCCACTCACACACCTCGTCTCCAGCACGCTAACACATAGTGGCATGCACACATTGTCATGGCATGGGGTACAGACAGCAACAGACATGTTTATGTTTATTTATTTGATATACCGCTTCTCCAAAAAGATCAGAGAGGTTTACAATATTCGAAAATATACAGAGAGCCAATTTGGCAGAAACAGAAAGGAAGTTACAATATGTGATAGAAAAGCACACAGTACAATCATACGACAGGACAGAGAAGAGAGGGGAAGGAGAGTAGTATCACATGAGAGGGGAGGGGAGGTCAAAAGCAGAGGAGAACAGGTGGGTCTTCAGGGATTTCTTAAAGGTGTGATAATTTTGCTCGAGCCTGAGAGTAGTGGGTAGAGTATTCCATAGGGCAGGGCCAATGAAGAAAAAGGCAGAAGAGCGGGTAGACTGCAAGCGATCACGGGAAAGAGAAGGAAGGTGCAAACGGTTGATGTGTAAAGAACGACGTGAACTGGTGGGAATGTGAAATTGGATGAGGTCTGCCAGGTACTGAGGTGATTGAGTGTAGAGAACTTGATGAACCAATGAGAGAAGTTTATACCGGATACGGAAATCAATAGGGAGCCAGTGGAGATGGATGAGAAGAGGAGTGATGTGATCCCGTTGTGAAGAGTGAGAGATGAGGCGTGCAGCAGTGTTTTGAATTCTTTGGAGACGGTGTAGCTGTGACATAGGAAGACCGACCAAGATAGAATTACAAAAATCAATACGAGACATAAGGGAAAGAAGGAGAGTAGTGAGGGCTTGTGGGGTGAGAAAAAGGTCGGATAACACGAACCTGACGTAGAAAGAAAAAAGAAGTCTTTGAAACATGTGATATGTGGTCCCGAAAGGTGAGATCAGAATCAAAAAGAACGCCTAAATAATGAAAGCAAGGTACTAAGGGAATAGGGGAACCAGAAAGAGAAGGTGTCAGCGAAGGGGAGGGACTACCATAAGTAAACCAGATAGCAAGAGTCTTTGTTAAATTTAAGTGCAAACAGTGGGTAAAGCCAATCAGCGACAGTGGAAAGACAAGAGTTGAGAGGGGAAAGATCAAGATGTACAGGAGAGGTGTGGAAAAGGAGTAGATCGTCAGCATAGAAAAAGGTGGAGATTCTGAACTGCTGAACTAGAAGTGCTAAGGGGTCAAGAAAGACATTAAAGAGGAGAGGGGCTAATACTGACCCTTGAGGTACACCACAGGGGAGAGGAAAGGCCTCAGAAGATACTGCTGGAGAAGACAAGGATAGAACAGTACAGGACCTGGAGGAGAGATAAGAATGAAACCAGTGATAGACTGTGCTACAGAGACCAGCTTCCCGCAAACGAGAGAGAAGAAGAGAGTGATCAACCAGATCAGATCAAAAGCAGCAGAGGGGTCTAAGGAAACCGCCACCGAAAAATCACCAAAATCAGACATGGAGGACAGGCATGCTAATCTCTCTAGTCACAATCATAAGCTGTGGTCAGCATGGATGGCAAAGTCCCTTACCTGTTTGTGATCAAGAGCAGATGTAGAGCAGGACATTTGGTTATGGTGCCCGGCATGTCCCAAACGCTATGTGAAATACATCTTGAATGTGCGGCCACTTGCTCTGCCCTAGCCGCGTCCAGAAATGCCTGCAAATATGCCCTCCCCAGGACATCCAGACTTGGACATGGCCGCGTCTGAAATCACCTTCAGCACATCCCAGCCATTGCAACTTCCATGGCTGTGTTCTGGGACATCCATCTCACATTAATGTCTTTCAAAATAGCCCCCTAGTTCTGCAAAATTCTTTGCAAACCTGTTATTCACAGAGTAAGAAGGAAAGCTGCAGGGCTTCATTAAAAGATGAATTTATCTTGGAAGGGATTAACTTTGTCCTGTACCCTCAGGGGCCGGAGGAGGGGAATGGCAGATACCTGTGTACAGGTTGGTAGCCCCCACTTCTGTCTGTGGTCAGCGGGTAGTGGTCTGCTTGGTACTTGCCAGATAGAGCCTCCATTCCAGACTGATCCCTCTATACTCTGCCCTCTTCCCAGTGGAACATGCAGATAAATTCACAGGCAGGGAAAGGTGAATCTCATCTCCTTGCAAGTATATTATTAAAGAAGTGGAAAAAACAACTATGTGTGTGCAAAATGCTGGCCAGTTTTCAAAGTTCACCAGTCATCACAGAGCAGATCCTGTTAGTCTGTTAAAGAAATGTGGGGAACATTTGTTTTTTGCTCAGAAATGTGAGTTTTGCCATGTCCTCATTTTCCTTGCAGCATTTGGGGATCGGAAGGTACAAATATCTCTTTCCTGCGCCGATAATTGCTTAGTGGTGCTTTTTAAAAACTGGCATAATGGCTCAGCATAACAAAGAAAACCGTTTTGCTCATGTTAAAGTATTTTGTGGTGTATAAACAGGGCCGGCCTGTCCACTAGGCAGGCTAGGAGGCAGATCTCTCTGGGCAGCAGTCCATGTGCTTTGGCACTCAAGGCCTGCCGAGCCATGCTGCCCTCGCCCTGTGCTGATCCACATGGTACTGCTGCTCCCTGCTACCACTGATTCTGGTGACTGGGGGGGGGGGACTCAGCGGCAGGCCATGTTCTTTCGCACACATGGCCTGACACTTCTGACCCCCCCCCCCTCGAAGTTATGTCTGAGGGGAGTCAGGAGCGGCAGGCCATGTGTGCCAAAGAACATGGCCTGCTGCCAAGCTGAGCTGTGCCCCCCCCCCTCAACCCTACCACCAGAATCAGTGGTGGGGGAGTGGTAGCATGGCTCTGCATGTGTGAGGGTGGGGGTGGGGGCAGCATGGCCAGAGCCTCTGCCTAGGGCAGCAGAAACCCTAGGGCCAGCCCTGTGTATAAGATAATAAACAATTTTGGGAGACTCTTTACAAAACCATTTAGAAACATCAACCTCATGGGAACTGTGTGCCTGAAGCCCACCCCACAACCCATCAGGCTGGTCCAGTGGAAGAATGGCACCCAGGCAGAGACTGTCTAACGTGGTGGTTCTCAACCCAGTCCTCGGGTTTTCAGGATATGCGCAATGAATATGCATGAGATAGATCTGCATGCACTGCTTCCATTGTATGCAGATCTATCTCATGCATATTCATTGTGCATATCCTGAAAACCTGACTGGCCTGGGGGTCCCAGAGGACTGGGTTGAGAGCTACTGGTCTAACTGGACTCGGCAATTCTCAGTACATCAGTGGAATGAAAATATAGATCCGGCCTTAGAAATCATAATTCTGAAGGTTCTTCCTCTGCCGCTTCAAGGCGAGTCATTCAGCGTAAGACAGAGCGAGCACTCTCTTTGTGGGATCATTGCAAACCGGCCCTGATGACTGCGCAGCCGGTTCAGTTTGCAGCTTTCTGCCGTAAATATGCATGAGAGGAGTTTGCACAGACTGGGTCTCCAGTGCAAACAGATTTACTCCTGCCTGTTTGATTGGTGTCTTGAAAAGTTTGACTGGTTTTGAGGTCACTAGGGGGAAGTCCAGCTTGAAACTAATTTTCTAAACCCAACAGTTTCTTGCGGAGAAATATCCTCTCTGCTATCCTGGAATTCAGAACGGACACACTTGACCTGCTTTGATCCGAAAAGATGAAACACATAAGGGGAACTATCCTTCGGCTTCTGTCTGTCTGTAGGGCCTGATTTATAAGCTTTTTCCCCACAGCAAAACAACCAGACAGACCTCCAGCAACTCCCTCACCATCCCTCGCAAAAGAACCAAATGCACACAACGGACCAGCAACAGAGCCTTTGAACTTTATGCTCCATCCCTCTGGAACTCTCTACCGAACCACCTCAGGAACAATAACGATCTCTTGTCATTCAAAAAGCAGCTAAAAACCATCCTATTCCAAGAACATCTCAAAACAAAAATACCCTCCCACAAATAACTTCACCAACCCCCTAAACCACCCTCAAGAACCTATGATCAGAAACTGTTACCTTGTCCATATCTATGTCTATCCTCTGTCAAAATCATCAATGTTGCCCTCCTGGTGATGGCCCTACCCCTATAACCGATTAACCCCCCCCCCCCCCTTTTGTTACGCCGCTTTGACCCGGTGAAAAGCGGGATATAAATACAGTTAAATAAATAAAATAACTAGATATAGAATGGGAGAAAAGGGTTAGGAAATGAAACTACTAATATCTAACTATATATGCAAAACTAGTGCTGTTCACACTGTGCTTATCAAGACATATTACACTGTAAGACGTTTGCATTCTGCATACATCTGAGGTAATGGGCAGGGGAAAAATTGGTTTCCTGCAATCTGTGGGAGGTAAGAGAATGTGGCCGAGGGCTGTGTGCTGTCAGGGTGAGCCTGTACTGTCTATTTCTTCCTCATAGTGTTTACAAACAGGCAGCATCTGCCTGCAGCATTTCCCTTGGTTAAAAACATAGGGTGGTGGGGCTCAGCGGCATCCAAACACAGGCAAGGAGGGGGAGTAGCAAGATGTTTGTATTGACATGACTAGTCAGCACAGCAGGCCAGCAAGTACCAGCAGAGATCCAGCGTCAGTCGGAGAACAAAGACCATTGTTGTCAGTCCTTGGTCACAGCAGCATAGACTGGTTTGCTCCTGCTAAGGAAGCCCTTTGAGATTTCTCGACCTCTGATGTGAAAAGTGAAATTAGTCACATGAGAGGTGTGTATGCTAACAGGACCATGCCAAGGTAGAAATAAGCCCTGTGTGACTCATGAACCTTGGCCCCCCCCCCCCCCCCGCACACAGGAACTCACTCTTATAAGACTTCCTGAAAGCCCAATGATGATATCGGTGCCCCTTCTGTACCTGCGTGGCCCTTGGTAAGCCCTATATATTAATGTTTTATCCCTTTCAAGTGAAGGAACCTTTTAAGATGGGAGAAGACAAATGCATGTTTGCCAAGTGCAAAATTTGATGACAGTGAGCGTCACCAGGGCAGAAATACAGAGGCATCGACGATGGAAGTCGTAATAAAAGTAAAATCAAAACAGGTTACACCAAACCTCGTTGTTTCCTGTTTTTCTTCTTTGAATGTGTTGACTGAGAAACATTTCAGAATATTTTCCATGGCTTCCACGAGCCGTTTCCAGTGAACAGTGATGCCGATTTCACTGGTCAGTTGCCGTATTCATTGTTTCCTGATCTTACTTCTGAGACTCCGTTGGCATATTCTACTTTTCCTTTGTATGTCTCTTGTACACTTTTTGAGTTCTCTCATTAGGGAAAAACATGTATCTCATCGACTCTAAATTAAGAGTCATGAATTCTGTGGAGCTTATACGGTGTGCATGGAAATTCAACTAAGGCTCCAGATTGTTCTTCAACCTGAGAAGTTATAATACAGCTTGAAATATATAATTCTTTCCATGCCAGTAACGCCTACCGCATAGTCTATCAGTCCTGGGCCTGGATAATAGTAGCAACATATAGGCTGGATTTCAGAAGATTTAGAGGGAAAGTTACTAAGCTTTATGCCACTTAGGGGCCCTTTTACTAACATGCAGGATGTTTTTGCCCCTAGCACACATTAGAAGCCAAGGCCCGATGTGCTGCAAGTGCAAAAGTCATGTGGTAACTGTCTGAGGTGTGCCCGTTTATGACAGAAAAGTCCCTTATTGAAAGTTAAGTTCATTTCCAGCTAACTCAAGTGCCTTCTCTTGAAGTGAGGTTAAGTGCATCAACGTTAATTGCAGCATTGACAGCATGTGCTAACTGCAATATGCAGCCCATGCCCACTCTCCGTCCATCACCCACTCAGGCCCTGCCCAGTTTCCTATTAAGCATTAGTATGCAATTAGAACATTCACTAAGTGGTTTAGTTCTTCGGTACCTGTTAATGTGTCTGTGCATTAGCTGTTAATGCATGTTAATTCACATGCACATTAGTAAAAGGGCCCCTTAGTTTACTGTGGGAGTAGCTAACCTGTGTTAACTTGGGGACCCTTATATGGCATTTGACCCCTACCGCTAGAGTTTGTAGATGCCATTTTGAACCTGGAAAGGAACGAGGAGTATCGCTGCCCAACTCTCCTTAGACCCATAAAGATCCTTTCAGATAGGCCCAGGGTGGCCTACGGTGGGGAGTGAGGGGGAAGATGGTATTCAGGGGGCTTGTAATGTGGCTTCAGAGTGGTGGGGGCTATCTTGGGAGGCACTGAATCTTTGATGTGACCAAGGGAAGGAGGACTCCTGGACTGCACTTCTTTTAGGAATGCGCTGACCCCTTTAAGAATGCGCACGGGAGCTTCAAGACTTTGAGCTGCATTATATTTCCAGGAATAACGCAGCTTGTGCTGTTCGATGCAAACTGCATCCATTTGCATAAAAATAAGGTGTTTTGCATGTATTTACATGCCTTGCATCTCATTATTAAGCAATGTGCTTTTGGGGTAAGATAGCATGTATTATGGTAAAATAACACACAATTTTGTCCTTTAACATACATTAAAGAGCAAATCTCATGTGCTAATCCCTTTAATACAGGTTAGTAACTACCCCCTTATGGTTTATTAAACTTTGATATACCGTCCTTTGTTTCAGCAGAGCGGTGTACATAAAACTAGAAAAGAATACCAATGAAATATAGGACAGAGGAAAGAGTACTACATAACTGAGAGATAGGAACAGAGAGAAAGGAGGGAGGACAGTCCAAGAGTGGAAATCGGGGGGGGGGGGGGGGGCAGAGTCCTGTGTTGCTGAGGGTGTCTGGTGCAAAGTTAGACCCTTAGGTGCCTAACTTTAAGGGTTACATGCCTGGTATTTCTGATTAAAGTTAGACACTTGGATATGGTACATATTCATGCTTCTAAAAAAGGGTGCATGTTCAGATTGAGGGAATGAAGATAGGCACCCGAGGTAATTTTATATAGTCATTATCACACATATGTGGCCTCTTATAAACTATAAAAAAAAGAACATGCTTTGCTGGTAAGTATAGTTGGGGACGCGGCCTGGGCAGAGTGCGGATGATGTTCGCAAGTATGTACCTTGATTATAAAATACCTTCACTTATGCACGTACTTGTTTAACGTGCGTTTATTTATACCTGCTATAGAGCAGATGTACATGTCCACCCCTGCTTTTAAGACATGAGCCCTGCCTCATCTACTAGTATGTTATAAAGACATATCGGTGCTTGTGTGCCTTTATAAAATAGGCACTTCCCTACCCTCCTATCATAGACACCTTTTTATAAAAGTAACCGAGCGCCTACCTTAGGAGATCCTATAGCAAACCTAAGTTTAGATTCCTAAAATTCAATTTAGGTGCCAATTTTCAGCCAAAAATCAAGGCCCTTAATTTCAGTTGAAAATAAGCACCTAACTGAGGTGCTTAAGTTGAAGTGCTTAGCGTTGTTTAAATATCAAGCTGGTAGTAGTTCTACTGATACTGCTGTACAAAGCCACCGTTTTTGTGAATAGGTCATCGCAGAAGGGTCCATTCAAACTTCTTTGGGCCCGGTGATGTTAATGTCCATTCTAAAAGGCAGGGAGTTGAAGCATTGGTGGTTATTCAATTTGGGGAACATCTACAGTATTTTGAGCTGCTCAACCCTTTTCAGTCTGGTTATAGAAGTTCATTTAATACAGAGACATCGATCTCTAATCTTGGATTATGGCAATGAGGTCTTCATGATACAAGTAAATTTGTCCACAGCATTTGACCTGTTGCTTTTTAAAATGAGTCCACTGGGTATTTCTGGAAGGCTGCTTCACCGGATTGCTGGGTTTTTAAGTTTACAGTCTTTTAGGGTGGTTTAAAATGGCTAGGTTTTAGAGAGGAGAGGAGTTTGCAGGAACCTTCGGGGACCTCCCTTTTCCGCTCTTTTATTTAATGGAACAAATCTAGCAGGACCCAGATGTAGATTATAATTATTATTCTTATGAAAATGGGCCCAATATTGAAAAGCCCTTATCTGAATACCACAGAGGTTTTCCGGATAAGGGTGCTGAGAGAGCAATATCCGGACAGCGTGCCTAAATATTTCCACAGATTGCTGGGGTAGTCTGCTGGTGCAGCCACTCGTACCCATATAATGGTGACTTTCAGCTGTTTTCCATATCATTTATCTGGATAGTTTAAGCCAAGCAGAAAAGCTGTCCCAAACTGATATCAGATTATCTGGATAGCGACTGGAAATAACCATTCTCTGGATACTGTCACTGAATATCTGCGGGATATTTAAATGTAACGGCTGACTGCTGCGATATTTAAATATCTGCTGATGTGAATATTGGGTGGTAAGTTACTTTGAGTTTGTGGCCGGGTAAAATATTGCCAGTCCAACTCCTTATTCAATCTAGAAGGTATTTCTATCCCTCTTTGTGAGACATCCCATTTTTGGGGGTTTTAATGGATTCCCCTCAACATTAGAAGGTATGTTACACTGATGGAAAGGCTTTAAATAGTCTTTGGATGTTGCATCAGATCCACTTGGGGTTTTTTTTCGAAGAGAGTTTTAAATGAATAGTGCAAGCAATGATCTTACTTGTAGGTGGATTACGGTAATATTACATACTGGGGTTCTCATGTAAGTTGCTCCTTAGACTCCAAGTATTGCAGAATACGATAGTGAAGATAATCTTGGGTGGTTCCAGATGGGAACGGGCTAATCCTTTTTTATTTAAATCACATTCTCGTTCAATTTAAAATTTTTATGTTTAGTTTACAAAATATATGGTTTAGCTCCAGCTCATTTGAATAATCTTATAGAATGTGCCATCCTGTATTTTGTGTTTGGTTGTGCTTGCTCTCGTCCTGGTGGTTCGCTTGAAGGGTGCATATTTAAAGACAATCGGCGAAGTTGCACCACAAGCCTGGAATGATTTGCCATCTGAACTTAGGGCTGCATCATCGTATATACTGTTCCGAAAAGGGCTGAAAACCTGGTTGTTTCATGGATATTTTGAGTACATTTTGTGTTTTATTGTATTTTCTTGTATTGAGGTGGAGTCTTGCTCAGTAATACTTTTTTATGGAATTTTATGTTTTTGCTTGTGATCCACTTTGAACTCTTCAGGGTCAAGTGGAACAAAAGTTTTAAAAAAATAAATAAATGAGACGCTGCTCACAGACCCAAACTCCAAAGAATCCCCCTTATTACATGAAGAGCACATGCTTAAATTCAGGAGGTTCTTTCTAAAACCGCATCTGCAAGGTATTCCATTATCTGCTCTTTGCATGTCAAAGAGCAAATTAGAACTGAAGACATTAAGCCGGGCATCATCTGTAGAAGCTTAGCAAGGAATGGAAGGATTTCTCAGAACAGTGGCACCCTTAAAACGAAATTTGATTGCTGTGTATAGATATGCAAAATTTGAGGTTATGGTTGCTTTTCTTTCAGTTACTGCAATGGAAGGCGCTGTGAAGTTTATGATCAAGTATATTCAAAAACTGAATTACATTAAAAAAAAAAAACCATATGGGTGGGTTCCTGACAGTAACTGCTTTGTCCAAGGATTTCCTCGGCTGCCTCTGCTTAGAACAGTTTTCCCACATTCCTTATCTACCTATAGAAGACTCCAGAGCCCTGGGCAGGCGAGGCTGAGGCGGGAAAGTGTGTAGAGATACTTCAAGAGGAATAAAGAGGGATGTCCTCTTGGTTTTTTAATTCAGCAAGTCCTTTTTAGAAATGCAACTCGTGAGATTTCCCTGCAACAGTGAGGAGCCCATTCTCTTGGTAAAACTACTGTAATGATGTCCTGGGTAGTGTAGTGATATGAAACGGCATGACAGGTGGGTCCGTTCTTTCTGTGTTATCCTGTTCCAGGAGGGGAACATTTGGCCAGTCCTTGTTTTGAACTTACACTCCAAAACATCAGGATATTTGTAGTCTCTGATTCTACCCATTGAAATCAGTGCTGCAGGTAACATAATGCACCGGGATAGGGTTGTCAGAAATCCAGAAATGGTCTAAACTCTTTCCAGGAACTGGATAACTTGGAAGCTCTGCATATTTTCATGTATATACATATACACACATTCAAATGGTAGCCAGTGACCCTGAGAAACACATGGACTCTGAGGGGGTCTTTGAATGTTTGGGGGGGGGGTTCCACATTTCAGTAATTAACATCTACATCTTTCTCACAAGAGTCAAACTCGTCAAAAGCAAGACAGCATCTTCCTTTGCCAGTAAATCACGAGGCACCCAGAACGGTTTCCTCTGTGGCCTTAACTTCTGACTGAATGAAGTTAACAGGCATCTTACTAATACTAATGCACATTACGGCAACAAATGTATACTTTTCCAGCTAATGTGCTGTTGGTGTGGCGTAATAGTGTTTGTGCTGAGAGAAGACTAAAAAATAATTAGATGGACTCTAGACCGAGGCCTTCTCCCTGCTCATCCCTGCAGTTTTCAGCAGTGAGCATCATAGATGGAAATCCCTGATGAAATCATGCGCATAGACTGAAGAGCACCCCCTGGTTCTGTGCCTGTAATCATCTTCTATAAAGGACACGCTGTGTTGGAATTGCGTTTGGCAATCTTTTAGCAGATTATTATTGGGTATTCAAGTGCCGCCAATAATTCTTAAGGAGGTAAAATTATAATACCCCGCCCCCCAATCCCTACTTGTTTAGGCAAAACTGTGTGTGCTGGTACCAATGCATGTACTTTTTAAATACAGGGAAAGATGGGTGGAGTTAGGTGAGGAGTTTCTCTTGCAACCCTGTGCTTGCCAGACTGTGCAAAACCGACTCCGCCAAGGGAACAGGAAAATCAGCAGTGGGGCAAGGGCAGGCCGGACAGGCAGCACAGGGGGAGGGGGAGGGAGGGGGAGCTGCGGTCGGCAGAAAACCAGCCCTTCATTGGCCGGTTTTGCTATCCTGCTGACAGCTGGCCTGCAGCTCATAAAACCAGCCGGGTCAGCCTAAAACCGGTCCCATTTGCAGCCCTAACACTACCTCAAAATCGGGGACAATCCCTGAAAATCGGGGACATTTGGTAACCTTAGCTACTGGGAGTTTTGTTGTTGTTTTTTTGCTTTGCCAAACTGTTCTGGTAGTGATGAAGCATTTTGTCATAGAAATAAACAGGTTTTATTGCTTTATCTTTGTACCATTTTCATAGTTCATGACCAGCAAGATACACACTTTTACTTATTTTTGAAAACTATAGGGTGCTGGGTATATAAAAAGCCCCAACCTATGAAAACCTGAACAAAAATATAAGAAGTAATACATTTCTTTTTGTCGGAGCAGCCGTGACAAAAGTAGACAGAAGGGTACCATCTCCCCGCTGCAGCTGCTCCTTTTAATACATTTTTTAGGTGAGTAAAACTTAACACTTAGCGTTTTAATTCTGCCAAAGTAAAGGAATTCATATATAACAACGTGTCACGTTTCGGGTCCTCGTCTTAACGACCTTGCTTCAGGTTCAGAAACTCCCGTTGTCATACAACTTCAAGTGAACAGAAATAAACCATCCATCATTGTTCAAAGAGATGGCGTCTGACGTCAGTGCTGATGACACAAATTTATATCCACCTATCATAACCAAGCAGTCCCTCACCCACCAATCGGCTGCTCCGACAAAAAGAAATGTATTCCTTCTTATAATTTTGTTCAGGTTTTCATAGGTTGGTGATTTATTTATTCCTGGCAGGGTTTTTTTGGCTCGGGTATATAAAAAGAACAACTAAGCAGACAACCCCCAATCCTAAAATGTAATAGTTACAGCTTGGCTCCTCCCACATGGTAGGCTACCTTTTTATTTGGTCTTCAAAGTGACAAAATTAACAGCATAGCATTCTGCAAATCCATTTGGGGGAGCAAGTCTGCATTTCCCAAATCTTCCTGACAAAAATAAGTTAAACTACCACAGGTTTGCTGGACTATGGAAAGATGTGACCAGCGATGTTATGACAGCAGTTTTTGGATAAGGGTCTGCCCAGCTATTTCTACCCAAAGTGTGTCACCTAGACTTTGTCTCTGGGTATCTCCAACCCATAGGTGCCAGCTCTGTGGATGTTTGAACATCCCCAATATCAAGACGACTCTTTCCATGTGTCCAGGGAGGGAAATTTTAAGTGGCGTTTAGCATGCCCATTTGTTATGAAAGGGTGACTCTCGCGCTCCATTCCTCATCATTGCCACCATCCTCTCTATCTGTCTCAAGCATTTCTGAATTCTGCCACTCTTCTAGTACAAAAATGCTTCAGACAGAAAAGTTTACCCGCTCTGGCACTTTCTTAGTTGCAAAAATGGTAGAGGCTGGTGGCTTCTTATAAACTAAACAATCTAATCATCTTCATCAGATGTGGACTTTTGGTCCTTGAAAGCTTAGGCCTCAATGGTTAGTCTATAAAGAACCACCAGCCTTTACCCTCTCCCTCTGAAAGCTTTCACCGTTTTACTTGCTATCTCTTCTGTTGTGCCCCAAGTCTCCATAAAATTGGTTCTTTTGCATCTATGGTAGTGAAAACTTTCTACAATGAGGACCTGCCAAGCGCTCTCTGTGGACCAGATCAGGACACTTGATGGATAAAAGAGCATTCCCGAGCAATGTTGGGTTTCCCAGGACTGTACCAAGCTAGAAATGTACCCTGTGTGACTTGTGAACCTAGTGTGCCCCCTCCCACCCCACCAAGCTGTGCACAGAAACTGACTCTTGTCAAGCTTCCTGTCAGTCCAGCAATGATATCGGCACCCCTTCCATACATGGGCCCTGTGTGTGCACACTGCTTGCATAGCCCATGGCCCAGCCCTTCCCTTTCTAAGCTCGCAGAGTGTCTCAAAAAGGCAGCATACTACCCTCTCTGGCCTGGTACCAATAATGGTCTTGTCCAGTCCTTCAGGCAGTCTTGGACCTGATTTTAGATTGCTAGGAGGATATTTTCATACTCAATAAAAATCAAGTTAATTGTCAGCATTAGAAAAGTAAATCTAGGAGCAGGACTGAAAATTTACCTCTGAGGAAAAACATGGTAGAATTTTCAATGTTTCATGACAATGTGGTATTTAACATGCAGGAAGAGAAAATCAAACTCTTGTGGATTTAAAATTGCATCGACGCTTTGATGGTATTATGTCATTAATATATCAATATGATAAAATAAGGGCCACAGCGAGATCTTCTGTGTCAGCAAATAGCAGAAGGATCTTAGGCCATCTGTAGGCGTGCCTGGCATCAGAGCCTTGGTGTGTTTATGGAGGTGATCTGTTGGGGTCTTCTGTTAAGAGCCTGAAATATTACAGTTGGGATATTGCTTGTGGTCAGCTTTCTGCAAGATGTACTGTAAGATGCCTCCAAAGTGACTATTAGTAAGTCATCCCTGACAGCAAATTCTCAAAAATAAAAATCTATTCCTGCCTCTTGATCTATATTTAGAGAGGATTTATTGTAGGGGTTGGGAGGGCAACGGAAGGAAGGAGTCAAAGGAAGAAAACGGAAAGAAGTAAGAAAAGGAAAGGTGTTTTTTATAATTCACAACAGTGAGTGAAAATGTTAGTGCCATTTCTGAATCTTTTTAACACCACTCCTCTGCTTTTATAGTCCATGCAGATGTCTGAATGGTACCTCAGGGAGATCCTAGAGTACCGAAATAAATCTGAGCCAAAGGGTATGCCCCTAATGCCCACATAAATGACTGCATATCAAAATAAACTGCAGTTATTAAAATAGAACAAAATAATGAATTGATAACAAGAGAAGGAACGCATATGGGAAGGCATGTAGATCAAATTCTTAATTTTTAAATGCACGTGCCTCGTATTTTTTCTTGAAAATGTTTACTGTTCTGGTTTCAGTGAAGGGGCATTTTAGAAAGGACATCTAGCTGCTATCAGGCCAAAACATCCCCCAAAAACAGCAGGTACATCCAGACCCAGAGGCGATTCTATAAATGTGGATGTCTCCACTCCCCAATATGAACATTGTCGGGGGAGGAGGGGGCGCCTACATAGACGTCCCCGCAACTGTATCACAGACCGGAGACATTCCCTGGCCTGCCATAAAAGTAATGGAGATGTTTTGCAATTCCGAAAGCACACAATAGATACCCCCAAATGCAATTGATTCCTTTTACTGTTGTGGACTGTACTGGAGTTAACAGAGCTCCATCTCCTCTACACCCTCCAGCTACTTTCCTGGGAACATGAGCACTTTCAGAGGCCTATTTGTGCTCTGCATCAGGTGTCAACTTGGATGACGTGCTGGCCATTTCTGAAATCGAGCATGCATGTCTAAAGTCCCTGGAACGCCATGCTGTGGCACGCCATGTCCCCCCCCCTCCCCCGCTATGTCCCTGTGCAGGATAGATGCCTGTGATGTGGGAATGTCTTTGGAGCTGTTTTTTAAATGACTCTGAAGGTATCTTCATGATTTGGACATCTGTGTACCCCTTTTCAGACATCTAGTTCATGACTAGAGCTTCTAAAATGACCCTCTTAGTAAACAGTTTGTCACAAGAGAAAAGTCTGTGATGGCGAGGAGAGAGAACATGTCAGTGACCGAGCTGCATGACGTGTCCTCTTTCCATGCAAGAGCTGAAAACTAGGGGGCTCGGAAAGTCCTATTACCTTATAATAAGAATTAGTGTGTTGTTGAGTCCTAATGCAGTTACTGACTTCTGCACTGAAGTCATGGAAAAGGCAAGTACATTACTACTACTGATCATTTGTCTGGCGCTACAAACGATCCTAGTTTATGTGAAATGGTAAAAGATTTTAATGCAGTTCCCTTAGCACTGGGATCCGCTGCAGTGCAGCCTGGGCCAGGTTAAAGATAGCACAGGCCTGCACTTTCAAGGACTCCACCATCGAATCCTGGTTTTCCTATTGGGAAGTGGGATAGGCTGGAGAAGACCCGGGAGAAGGTTTTCTCAGAGGCCTTGCTATGAAGAGTCTTGAGCACGAATGAAGCGCTTTTCTGTGTGGCTTTTATTTTTCTTCTCGTCGGGGACCAACCTAATCTTCTGCAAACTCTGGGTCTGTTTCTTCTCGGCTCTTTTTCATCTCCAAGAGTGGCTGCTTGACGTGGAGTCTGTTGGCATAAAAGAGGATTTGTTTTGGGCATATCGCCCACTGTCTCCCCAAACTGAGGTAATGTGCACTCATTGATGCTAAGTTGCTGAGGAACATGCTGATAGCGTGCATATGGGCTGTGCTCCTAGCGAAGGGGGTTGCACTGTCTTTGGGGGGCTGTGCATCTGTCCCTCCCCCGCAGTTAGCGTGGTGCAGAGACACAGCACGCACCAACCGAGATGCCGGTACACTTTACACCATCCATTGAGGTAGCATTAAGTGCGCTTGTACTAATAGCAACAATCGTGGTTAACACAAGCTACTAGCACCTGTGCCAACCGTGAAGCGCCGTACTCCCCGACTCGGTCCCCACCCCATCATGCACTACTTGGTTAGCACAGGACTTTTAGCGTGGGGCCCCGCGTACTTTCTAGTGAGGCGCTCTAATCATGTGCTAAACCCCATGCTACCAGGTAGTGCACTTTAGTAAACATGCCCCTTGGTGTACTTTTAAAACAATTTAGCACACTGAAAATTTTAAATTGCACTACTGAACCTAATGCACACTAAAAGATACACACACGTAGTAAATTAGCAGATCCTTTAACTCTGACTTAGTCAACTTGCCTCTGTTGATTTTCCCTAGCTATTGCTTGCTGAGTGGGTTGGAGAATTGGACTTGGCTAATGGTTTTCTGCAAGCACATAAGTACAGGAAGACTAGAGTCGAGGAGAACCATACAAATGTATATTAGAGAAAACCTTGCATTGGGCTTGGCAGTTGCTTCATTTTAAGGTGAGCTTTTAACTTTGCTGCATGAAGGGACCATTTGAGATGAGAGATGGTGTCTGGTGCATCTCTCTCAAGCAGACAGTGGTTAACCAAGCTCAAAAGTTTCAGAAACTCAATTTTCACAAGTGTTTAATACTAAATATAATGCAGTCCTATAGGGGCACATCTTTCCTCTCTTCACCTGGCTATTTGTTGTAATTAACTTCCCAGACTAAACCTATTAAAATGTACCTCTTTCTCCAGAGTGATCGTACAGCACTAAAGTATTGCATTATAAAGCAGCAACAAAGAAATGATAAAAATATATGATTTTGATGTTCAAAAAAAACTCATTCTGGCACATAGCAAGGGGACTCTCGCCAGGCACTTTGCAGAGCAGATTTGAAAGTTCAGTGGTCTTTCTGCTCCTTTTGAGTAAGAAGTCATATGTTCCACTTTCTTCTTCTTATGGTGGAGTAGGGGTGGTGGCCAAATGTGGCTTAAACACTAGAGAGTGGAGCAGAGGTCATTTGCTGAAAAAGCAGCCGGAAAGGTTCGGGTGACTGGAGTATTAGTTGGTATCAAACTGAAATAGAATCCAGGAAGTCTGTCTGGCAAGGAGCAGCAGGGACACAGACAGGAAGAGTCAAGAGATGGAGACAAACCAGGGGAATATAAAGGATGGGAACTGGAGGCTTTATATCAGCACTTATAGACCACAGATCTATTGCATACTCTGCAGCTTACAAAAAACATATGAAATACGAAAAAATCATTCAAACACACAAAAACAATCCACCTGAGATACCAAGAAAAATCTAATTGTCACAGAGAAACCGCATATTTAAAATTGTAATACATTATATCTAAAACAAGAGGTAAATAAAAAGCTTTTAGCTTCATACGAATGTCGAGCATATCATTAAGCAATCTCCATAAAGGGCCAGTGCTTCCATCAGGCAAATCAGCGACAGGCCAGCAGCTCAGCCCCCGGCTCGGTGGCCTGCAGGAGGAAAGGCATTTAAGGTAGACATGGGAGACCGGGGACCACTGCACGAGTAAACATCCCAGCACTTCAACCTCCTGCCCCATGGCCAGCCCAAGAACGTGCTATTTCCTCTGCAGCACTGGGTCGATCTCGTTGCATATCTCATGAGCCTGACCTGCACTACAGAGGAAAGTGGCTCCAGTGCCCTTCCACATGCCAACCAAGGAGTGGGATGTTTTGCTTGTGCAGCTCCCCCTGTTGCAGAGGAAAGTGATGCACTCTAACACCTTTCCAGCTGCTGGCCACTGAACAGGGAGCTGAGTTGCATGTCGGCATGGTGTATAGATAGGTGTGGGAGGCAGGGCGGCCGCCAAAGGGAAGGTTCACCTAGGGTACCCGATAACCTTGCACTAGCCATGATCGCACATCAGCTGGTAGCTGATTACATTCCTGTGGAGCCCAGAAAGACAATGTTTGTATAAAACCATGTTCCCTGAATGCAAGGGAAAACGGAATCAAGTCCTGGAAGAAACCAAAAATAAAACATCAGTGAGAAGGGAAACCGTGAACCCCCCCCACCATCAGAGTCATGTAGAAGTGGAGTTTTCCTGGGTTCGTAAACCCAGACCTAACTGGAGCCTGTGGCATTGAACCAGGAATGCAATTGGGCAGACTGGATATAATGGTCGTTATCTGCAGTCACATTCTGACATTTATTTTTGTACCACTCCTTGCTACGAGGGCGGTCAAGGCATGGACCAACAACACAAAGAGCCCACAATAAAAATAACAGTAAAACCACATTTTTTATGTTTTTGTACTGAGGATCAGCAGGTTCAGACATGCTCATGGGCCAGCCTCACTGCCGCAACCCAGATCCCAGCTCGGCTCTGAACAAGCTTGACGCCAGCGTTTAGAGAACAGTTTTCCAGTTATGCAATAGAGATCACCAGTGAGGCACAGGCTTTCTCAGGGTTCAGGATCACTTAACTCCTGTATGCCTTTATCAGAGAGAGCCTGGAAAGCAGTCGGTTTTAGTGCGCAATTTAATTTTAAATTGTTCCTGACACTATAACAGCTGGTTTGGGGGCATATACAGCATATACGTCCTCTGCCTGAATGTGATACATTTGAGTTACCATTGAAAGGCATGCGCTGAACTTAGACAAATAAAGGGGCTAGTTACTAAGGTGTGCTAGCATTAATTTACCGCAAAGCATGTTCTCAGTGGGACTAAGTTACTACTAATGTGCATTAAAGGTTAATTAACACACGTTAATGTTAGAAAATCTTGGTAAGTATCCCTCTCAATCCAAATCAAATGTTAAAAACACGTGACATGGTCCCTGTATCGACACAGCTCCTCCAACTGGATGCCAAATTCTTCCATTTCATTCTGAATTAATGTTCTGAATTCATGTGATGAATTCTCCACCACCAACAGAGACCTCTGGTACACATCCCCAGAAGGAAATCTACCGTCTTGTTTAACTGGCTTCCTGTACAATGGAAGTCACTTTCAAAAAAAGTAAAAGTAACCAGAGGATGCTTTCAAAATTATGCAATTTTCTTACAGAGTCAGCTGTAAATATTTCTGAAGCGAAAGAAATCATCATAAAAATAATTCGGATGTGATCTTAGGAAAAAGAACAGCTCTTTAATTCCCCCCCTCTCTCCCCATTTAATGAATAATGGGGACAAGGCTGCTCGCTGGTTTCTTGCATTGCTGTTCCTGGGGCCAGCAGTGTGGGAAGGATTGAAAGTGAGCTGACTAATATTTGTTCACCGCTGCTCAGGTTATCCCATAGGCTGCTGGAAACCACAGTAGTGATTGCTAAGCCATCAACAGCAAACTTGTGTACAGTATTTGGTTAGTGACAGCGAAAGACTAGTCATAGCAAAACTTAGAGGGGGATGTTTCCACATTTTCCTTTGCAGGTGACAAAGCGAAGACTGGTGCATTTGTTATCTAGAGCAGCTTAAGGTGAGACCGGCAACAAAAAAAAAAAAAGGGGGTCCAATTTTTGCCAGTATCACTTTTAGAATGTTTCCTCTTACGTTCAAATCATTTTTGTTAAAAGCAGTCAGGCTCGCTGCAAAGGTACTGGGCACCCCAAGCAAAATCTTCAACCTTGTGCCCTTTCAATTAACCTTTGAGTCCCTAAACTCCCCTTTCCTGAGATTTTGATAAATTTGGCAATCGGGATCACCCAAACACTACCCCTCCAAGAATGATCCTGCAAAAATGAATAATTGACTGACAGACTTTTAGATATTAAGCTTTGTTTTGCATATATATAATTTAGGTACTTTTATAAATCATTGTTTGTGTCTAAAACTTGTTTTACATGTAGGAAAAGGCCTTTCTAAAATTTTATAGGTTGATATACACATAAAAACTAGAGTGCAGGGAAATCCTATCGTAGATTCCCACACACCCAAACAGATGATTCCCCCTGGATTACAAGGACCAGACTGTAGTATGGGTTAGGGAAATACCAGCTGTGCCTGAATATATAACCCACCTTGTGCATGGCTGTGCAAAGGTAAATAATTAAATCAAACTGCTTTAAGGAATATCTCTTGCACCCTCCTTCCCCCTCATCAGCCTCCATTGTAACTGCTGCCACCTTTCTCTGGGACCTGCAGTGGCCTGAAATGGCCCTGCGGCACATACCTTAAAGCATCGGCACTGTGGCAAACAGGAAGTCCGCATTGGTGGAGGAGGGAGAAAACAGCCCCGCAGAGCAGAAGCTTTAAGGTAAGCATCACGGGGCTGTTTCAGGCCTTTGTCACTGCTGTGGGTCCCAGTGAGAGGTAGCAGCAGTGCAATGGGTGCCCCCAGAGGACTAGTGCTCTAGGCAATCTCCTAGTTCACCTAATGGTAGTGCCAGCCAGGCCCGTACCTAGCCCTGTGCAAGCGGTGCGGCCGCACAGGGCTCAAAGGCTTAAGGGGCGCATTTTAGCTTTCTTCCGTTGCCTGCCGCCGCCACTTTTTCTTCTCAGTGGCGGCAAGCAAAGGAAGAAAGCTAAAATGCGCCCCTTAAGCCTTCCGCTAGCATGCTAAGCAGATCTTTCCCTCCCTGCTCTTGCGGGGAGGGCAAGATCTGCTTAGCATGCCGGCGATTTGCACATCGGACGCACCTCTTCTCTCCCGCCACAGGGGGGGGGGGGGCGCGTGCCCGATGTGCAAGTCACACAGGGCACAATCCTCCCTTGGTATGGCCCTG
Source organism: Ichthyophis bannanicus (assembly GCA_033557465.1). Taxonomy (NCBI): domain Eukaryota; kingdom Metazoa; phylum Chordata; class Amphibia; order Gymnophiona; family Ichthyophiidae; genus Ichthyophis; species Ichthyophis bannanicus. The sequence continues at coordinate 37,780,654 of CM066050.1, read as the reverse complement.
GTGCCAGCCCTGAGGGGCTTGTTTACTAAACTGCACTAACTGTTAGCACAGGGTTGCTGCATGCTAAGGAGATAATTTTACAAGCGCTATTCAGAAATCCCTAAAAACTCCCATTCAGGCAATGAAATCACGTGGATGTCTCCTCTGCCATTTTAGAAACCCTCGAATATACATGTGTCCAATATGATTATTTACAAGCCGCACGGGGGTGTGCCGAGGACAAGTCCAGAATGGGCCAAAAAAGATACATGTGTGCATGTGATTTTAGACCAGCGCTTGTCTGTTTGCCATCGGGGACATCCATGGCTATTCTGCTCCAGGGCACAAATAATACTTTGAAAAGTGCTTGTTTCAGCACACCAACAACTACAGGGTGAAGAGGGAAATGCCCCCTCACTCCCTCCCCCCCCCCCCAATATTTTTTGCTCCTTCCAAAAGACATGGTAGTCTATGCAGGGAACTGTGTGCATGTAACTTTACCTATTGTGAGCTCTATGAAATTTTAGGTTCTGGACATAAGCCTTCATACCCATGAAGCATCCTTTCACTTGGACAGGGAAATTGATATGCATAATAAAAGTACGTAAATATTTTTAGACTGAAATCCACCTTGAACGCAAAGGACCAAGTTGCATGCCTAACTCCTTTTGTTTAGCACGTCTACCTCTCGGCAAAACCTTTGCAAAGTTACCCCATGTCAGTCTTGCAGACAGTGAACTTTGTTGCCAGACAACAAAGACCTTCCATCGATGTGAGGGCCCTGGAACTGAGATTCCTTATAGCAGGCAGGCAGAACTTTATTGCCTACAAAGTTTAAAATCTTATTGTGGTCAAAGCTTGTTTCCTGTTTGGCTAAAAGGTTGGTAAGATCTGGAGACCACATAACTCGAGTATCTAACGCTGCCTACTCCTGGCAATGCGGCCATCGAACTTTGATGTGAGTCACTGCATACACATTGGAAAATCAAAAGGAAACTTGGTAGAGTTTCAAGTCATTCTGCTTTCAGTCATTCCAGTATTTTGTGATATTTGACACTTTAGTTTGCTGTGCTCTTGATGCCTGATTCATTTTTAGACATGTAGCACAGCGATAGTCATTTTCTGATGTAATACAGTCATACCTGTGAGACTATTTTCGAAGTACAGAGACAAAGAAAAGATGCTATGTGATTTTTCTTTTTTTTGTGTCTGAACAGCGTTAACCTCAAAGCTGTACATTAAAGAGCAGAACATCAGCATGCTGGCATGTAGCCTTAACTAAAAATAAAAGGAGCTATTTTCCTCCATATCGGTGAGGTGGTATGTGCCAGGAAATAACCGCTCTGCTCCAAAAAATTCCCTTTTGCAGTTATAAGTCGCAACATGTCTGATTTTCTGCCAGAATATGGGGGCCTAAAAATCCTAGCTTTTGGCACAGAGGGTCAAGGGAAACAATAAAACATTATTCCTAAGGGTTTGGGCAGGATTCACATAGACACTGGTGTGAACATGGCAAATGACAAACATATTTTCCTAAACAAAACGGTTCTACATCAGAGGCTTTTCAAGTAGCACATCCCATTTCGCAATTTCCAAAACAGAGGTTCTATAGTGGCAGGCAGGTGGGCAGCTTTGATGATGAGGCTTAAATGGAAGAGGCTGACTTTGATTTCATCGCGTTTACACAGACATAGTTCTCGGACAACCATGACTGGGATGTAATTATACCAGGCTCTACTTTATTCAGGAAGTATAGGGTAGGAAGAAGGAGAGGGGGAGTGGCACTATATTTAAAAAAATATAAAATCTATAAAATTATTGGGCTTAAAAGAGAATGAGGAGGTGCTGTGGGTTAAACTAGAAAGAGAGAAAGGAAAATCCATTTGCATTGGTGTGATATACAGATCTCCCTCACAAGGAGAAAAAGTGGACAGGGGTTTAATAGAAGACATATGCAGTATTACCATTAAAGGAGAGATGCTACTGAAAGGTGATTTTGACATGCCGGATGTTGATTGGCACATCCTTGCTGCAATGTCATTGAGAGGGAAGGAGATACAAGATTCTCTACAGGGAGAACTATTCCGGCAACTAGTTACAGAAGCCACACATGAAGGGGCCATACTGGACTTGGTGCTTACCAGTGGGAAGTGTTTCTGATGTCATAGTGGGAGACCATCATGCATCCAGTAATTACCAGATGATGTGGTTCAGTATTAGGATAGCGCTGATAAAATGCAGTCAAAAGCAAGGGTCTTAGACTTTAGGAAAACTAACTTTGCCATGATAGGACAATACCTGAAGAAGCCATTAGTGGGATGGAAACAGCTGGGGGGATCTAGAAAAGCAATGGGCAAAACTGAAAGGGGATATTTTAAGGGCAACAAACCTTTTTGTTGGGTAAATAAATGTAAAAGGAAAAGGATGTCACTATGGTTCTCAAAAGAAGTAGCTGAAAAGGTGAAGAAAAAGATGGCCTTCACAAAATACAAGAGATCATAGAGAGAGGCAGACAAGCATCTATATTTGCACAAATTTAGAAAACTTAGGAAAGTAGTCAGGAAAGCAAAGATACAAAAAGAAGAATAGCCAATACAATAAAAAGGGGGAATAAGACATTTTTCAGATATGTTAATGAGAGGAGGAAGGGTAAAAGTGATATTGTCAGACTCAAGGGTGAAGGAGTAATACTTATTTATTTAACAGTAATTATATACCACCTTTTCCTTAAATCAAGGTGGTTTATATTGAACTCAGTTGTTTACATTGTAACAATATGATTTCCATTCAATTCTGTAACATGTATACATTGTAACATAGTCTGGAAAGGGATGTACATAAAGATTGTTTGATTGCCCTCTAACAGTTTGATTCTTAAGTTATTTACATAGAGGAATCACAAATATGTAGAAGCTAATGAGGATAAAGTAGAATTGTTTTACAAATATTTCTGTTCTGTGTTCACAGATGAAGTGCCAGGAGCAGGACCTCAGAAAATACCCACAAATAGGAACAGAAGTGACAGGGATCTTGAACAATTTTCAGAAGATTGTGTTCGTGAGGAACTAGCTAAACTAAAAGTAGACAAAGTGATGGGACCAGATGGGATACATCTAAGAATATTAAAGGAACTTGGGCATGTTCTAGCAGCTCCACTGACTGACCTTTTCAGTGCTTCTTTGGAGTTGAGAGTCATCCCAGAGGACTGGAGAAAAGCACGTGGTCCCTTTACACAAAAGCAGAAGTAAGGATAAGGTTGAAAACCTCAGGCCGGTTAGTCTAACCTCTGTAGTGAGTAAATTATTGGAAACGCTGCTAAAAGAGAATAGTGAAGTTTCTGGAGTCCAATGAATTGCAGGATCCGAGGCAGCATGGGCTCACCAGAGGCAGGACTTGTCCGACAAATCTGATTGATTTCTTTGACTAGGTGACCAGGGAGTTGGACCGAGGGAGAGCTCTAGATGTGATGTACTTAGATTTCAGTAAAGCCTTTGACACTGTCCTCACAGGCGACTTATAAACAAACTGAGCACCCTAGGGATGGACCCTAAAATGATTGAGTGGGTTAGAAATTGGTTGAGTGGGAGGTGAGAAAGGGTGACAGGTAAATGGAGCTCATTTTGAGGAGAAGGATGTTACTAGTGGTGTGCCGCACGGATCTGTCCTGGGTCCGATTCTTTTTAACTTCTTTGTTAGTGATATTGCAGAAGGGATGTCAGGTAAGTTTTGCCAAAATCTGTAATAGAGTAGACATGCAGGAAGGAGTAGGTAACTACTACTACTACTACTATTCAGCACTTATAAAGCGCCACGCACACAGCGCTGCACAGCTAACCTACAAGAGGTAGCCAACATACAAGAGACAGAACTTGCCTGTCAGTCATGCTCATCGGAGCTTACAATCTAATTAGAACAGTACATTAGTAAGAACAGTACAGAGCATTAGTCAGTTCTGCACAAGGTACGGTGTGGTACAGTTTGGTCTATAGTTTGGTCATAAACGTTGACGGGGGTTAGGGTAAGATGAGGAAGGAGTCAGGATCTGAATGCAATGGTGAAGAGGTGGGTTTTCAACCTGGATTTGAAGAGGGCTAGGGAGGATGCCTGGCGCACAGACGCAGGTAGGCTGTTCCAGGCATAAGATGCAGCAAGGTGAAAGGAGCGCAGTCGGGAGTTCGCGGTGCGGGTGAAAGGCATTGATAGAAGTAATTTATTAGCAGAGCGCAAATTTCAAGAGGGGACGTAGGGCGAGGTAAGAGATAAGAGGTATTGAGGGGCCATAGAACGAATGCATTTATAGGTCAGTAGGAGAAGCTTGAATTGGATGTGGAATTGGACAGGGAGCCAGTGAAGCGACTTGAGAAGAGGAGTAATGTGGGCATGGCGAGGCTGGCAGAAGATTAGTCGAGCAGCGTGATTTTGTATAGATTGAAGGGGAAGGAGGTGGCTCACGGGGAGACCAGCGAGGAGTAGGTTGCAGTAATCAAGGCGAGAGGAGATTAAGGAGTGGATAAGCATTTTGGTAGTGTGTTCAGAGAGGAAGGGGTGGATTTTGCTGATGTTGTAGAGAAAGAAGCAGCAGGTCTTATCTATAAGCTGGATATGAGCAGAGAAGGAGAGAGAGGTGTCAAAGATAACCCCTAGATTGCGGACCGAGGGAACAGGAAGGATAGTAGATCCATCCACATGGATTGAGAAAGGGGGAAGTGGGGGGGGAGGAGTTAGCTGGAAAAACAAGAAATTCAGTCTTGGCCATGTTCAATTTCAGTCAGCGATGAGACATCCAGGCAGCGATGTCCAAAAAACAGGCAGAGATCTTGGACTGGGTTGCCGGAGAAATATTAGGTGTAGAGAGGTAGATTTGGGAGTCATCGGCATAGAGATGGTACTGAAAGCCATGGGAGGAGATAAGCGTGCCAAGGCCTTGGGTATAGAGAGAGAAGAGGAGGGGGCCCAAGACAGATCCCTGTGGTACACCTACATGGACTGGGGTAGGGGAGGAGGAGGAGCCACCAGAGCATACACTGAATGAGCGATGAGAGAGGTAGGAGGAGAACCAGGATAGTACGGAGTCCTTGAAGCCAAGCGAGGAGAGGAGGATGAGGAGAAGGTCGTGGTCAATGGTGTCAAAGGCAGAAGGAAGGTCAAGAAGGATGAGGATAGAATTGAGGCCCTTGGATTTAGCCAGGAACAGGTCGTTTGTGACTTTTGTGAGTGCTGTTCCAGTGGAGTGTAGGGAACAGAAGCTGGATTGTAGTGGGTCCAGGAGGGCCTGGGAGGTGAGGAAGTTGAGGCAGCGACGGTGGACTGCTCATTCTAATAGTCTGGATATGAAGGGAAGGAGGGAGATGGGTCGATAGAAGGGCATGTGGGATCAAGTGAGGGTTTCTTGAGGAGGGGTGTGACAACAGCATGTTTGAAGTCAATGGGGACAGTTTCAGTGGAGAGTGAAAGGAGTGGAGGAGTAGCCTAGTGGTTGGGGCAAGGTACTTCAGGCCGGAAGGTCGGGGGTTCAAATCCCACTAGAGGACAGCAACCTTGGGCCGGAAGGACTGGGGTTTCTAGTCCCACAGGTGCTCCTTGTGGTCTTGGGCAAGCCACTTAACCCTCCATAGCCCATGTTCCCTGTAAAATAGTTATCTCCAAGTTATAATGCCCTGTTCAATGTAATTTCAGTTTGTTCAATGTAAACCGCACTGATGCAGAATAGCGCGGTATATAAGAGAATTAAATTTAAAAAAAAAAAAAAAAAGGTTGAGGATATGAGTGATGGAGGGGATAATGGTGAGGGGGATGGAACATAGGAGGTGGGTGGGGATAGGGTCTGAAGAACAGGTGGTGGGTTTGGAGGAGGACAGAAGGAGTGTGATTTCTTCCTCAGAGATCGGAGGGAAGGAGGAGAGGGTGGCAGGGGGAGTATGGATGGGGGAGGAGAATTGGGGAGGAGGGGAGGTAGATGGGGGAGTAGGGAATTGGAGGGTAATCGTGTGGATCTTTTCATGGAAGTAGTCGGCTAGGGTTTGGGCAGAAAGTGAGGGCAGGATCGGGGGCGGGGGTCCTTGAGGAGAGAATTGAGGGTATTAAAGAGACGGCGAGGATCAGAGGCAAGGGAGTTGGTCAGATGGATGTAGTAATCTTGTTTGGCAAGTGCTAAGGCTGACTGGAAGGAGCCAAGCATGATTTGAAGTGTAGAAGATCTTTTGGGGAGCGGGATTTGGACCAAGCTCGTTCGTCAGAATGGGCGCAGATGCGTAGGTAATAGATTGTGGGTGAAAGCCAGGGTTGAGGAGTAGATCGTTTGACAGGACGTGGGGTGGGAGGGGCAAGAGTGTAAAGGGCTGAGGATAGTGTAGCATTGTATGAAGATAATGCCTCATCGATGGAGGATAAAATGGAGGAAAGAGATGGAGAGATGATGGAGGAGAGAGTCAGGGGATCAATATTATGAAGGTTTCTAAATAGGTCGGAGGAGACAGGACGAGGTTGGGATGGCGGAAGCTGAAGAGTAAATGTTAAGAGGTGATAACATGAGGAAGAATCTAGCTAAGCATGAAGAATGGTCAGGAATTTGACAGCTGAGATTTAATTTATTTAGACTATTTTGTATATCACCTTATCCTTCAATCAAAGTGGTCACAACACAATTGGGGGATACATTTAACACGAGGGGATATGAGACACATACACTAATACTTACAGGGAACATGGGCAATGGAGGGTTAAGTGGCTTGTCCAAGACCACAAGGAGCACCTGTGGGACTAGAAACCCTGGTCCTTCCGGCCCAAGGTTGCTGTCCTCTAGTGGGATTTGAACCCCCGACCTTCCGGCCTGAGGTAATTTGTCCCAACTACTATGCTTAAAAAATGCTGGGTCATGCAGTACACTGTAGGGAGTGAAGTACTTCTGTCCATGAAAAAAGAGCGGGACCTTGGCATGATTTGTTTCTGATGATCTTAAAGTGGGCTAAACAGGTGAAAAGGTGACTGTGAAATCCAGAAGGATGTTGTGTGCATAGGGAGGATGGCCAGAAGAAAAAAGGAGGTGATAGTGCCTCTGTGTAAGTCTCTGGTGCAACCTCATTTGGAGTATTGTATAAAATTCTGCAGACCACACATTTAAAAGGATATAAACAGTATGGAGTATGTGCAGAGGGTGGCTACTAAAATGGTTAGTGGTCTTCGTTATAAAGCATAGGAGGACAGACTTAAAGAACTCAATATGTATATGTAGGAGAAAAGGCAGGATAAAGGAGATGTGATAGATATTTAAATACCTCCGTGGCATAAATGCACAGGAGGGCCTATTTCGATTGAAAGCAAGCTCTGCTACGAGCAGATGTAAGGGGATCGACTCAAGAGTAATATGCGGAAATATTTCTTAACGGAATGAGTGGTAGATGCATCGAATAGTCTCCTTTTGTAGATAGTAGAAATGAGGACAATATCTGAATTCAAAAAAGCATGGTACAAACACACAAGATCTCTAAAGGAAAAAAAGAGGACTATTGTAGTTGATATGGAAGGGCAGACTAGATAGGCCATGTGGTCTTTTTCTGCTGTCATGTTTCTTTGAAGTAATGCACACACATTACTTATTCTCCTGTCCCTCACTTTTGAAATTATTTCCTGGTATTCTTGACTGTGTAAACTATGAGAAATTCTGGGCCACATTAAGAAGCATGGATATACCAGAACTTCTTGATCAATGTAAAGGTTGTGCAAGAGAACTAACAGTTTGAACGGAACTAGGAGAAAGATTGTTTAAAGTCAGCAAAGGTGTACGACGAGGCTGCATACTTCCCCCTACCTCTTTAATTTATATGCAGAACAAATCATCAGAGAAGCAGGACTGTATGAAGACAACAGAAGTGTGAAGATTGATGGAAGATTCATCAACAATCTTCGCTATGCTGATGATGGCTGAAAGTGAAAACTATCTGAAACATTTGCTTCTCAAGATCAAGGAACATAGTCTTAAAATGGATCTGCACCTTACCATAAGAAGACAAAGATCCTGACAATTGGAAAAATCAATAAGTTCATATTGATGGAGAGGAAATTGAAATAGTTGACAGCTTTAACTTACTTGGATCAACAATCAATAAAGAAAGGACTAGTAATCAAGAAAGCTGACAATCTATTGCTCTTGGTAGAATGGCTATGAAGGACCTAGACAAGATTCTCAAGAGCAGAGATGTCTGTCTCCATATAAAGATTCGGCTTGTCCAGGCCATGGTATTTTCAATAATGTCATATGGATGCAAAAGTTGGACAGTGAAAAAGATAGACAGGAAGAAAATTGATGCCTTTGAATTATGGTGTTGGCAACAACTACTGTGTATATCATGGACTGCACAAAGAACAAACCAGCCAATACTAGAGGAGATCAAACCTAAGCTTTCTTTAGAAACTCAGATGACAAGATTTCGACTTTCATACTTTGGACACATCATGCGAAGAGAGAAATCATTGGAGAAAGACATCATGCTTGGCAAAGTAGAAGGTCACTGTAAAAGAGGAAGGCCGGCAATGAGATGGATTGATGCACTAACAGCAGCTATGGATACCACTCTATCAACAATGAGCCACTTGGCTGAAGACCGAACAAAGTTTAGGTCAACTATCCAGAGGGTCGCCAGGAGTCGACACGACTCTACGGCACTTAACAAAAACAACAGCAGCAACCTTGTACACCTGCCTGCACACACTTAAAAAATTAGAGGAAACATTGCTGTAAATAGCTGTTTTTATGGAGCCCTGACCCCATGCCTGCCTAGTCATAACAGGAGGTCACCTTCCAGGGAGGCTTCCCCAGTAGGCAAATGGCTTGCCATTGAATTCCTAATCTTCCTCCTCCATCTCTAATATAAAAAGAATAGGGGGGGGGCTAGCCCATAAACTACCCCTTAGCCCATAAACTACCCCTTAGCCCTTCCCTCTGCACACCTAAAAAGCAAGTCCCCCATAAGACTGTTCATCTAAGAAGAAATAAATGACTTCTGCATATATGTAAATAGTTTGTTTATACGTTCTTTTGTAGTGTATGATATGTTTTATGTAAATAGTTAAATTCCACTGTTAATTCCACTGTTCCATTTAAAAGTTGTTTAATTGTTAACTGTAAACCGCCCTTGATCTCTGGAAGGGACGGTATAAGAGAATTATATAAATAAATAAATAAAATATTCAAAGGCATTTACACAGTTTGCAGGCTGTGTGGGTTGTGCTCAGTACCCTCTCCCTTCCACTCTCCCCCACCCCCCACCAATCCTTGTGATCAGAGGGGACCCCTGCCCTGGTCTTGTCATTGAATGGTAGGCGCTCCTCCTTGGCTTGTACTAGGGATCATGTGATCATTCCTCTGCCTTTAGAGCTCCTTCATGTCGCCAGAGGAGTAGCCTAATGGTTAGAGCAGTGGGTTGAGAACCCGGAAGCCAGGATTCAAATCACACTGCTACTCCTTGTAGTCTTGGGCAAAGCATTTTACCTCCTTTACATCAGGTACCCACTTAAATTATGAGCCCTCCTACTGTACCTGAATATAACTCACCTTGAACTACACCTGAAAAAGGTGTGAGCTAAAATCCAAAATCCCTTCCCTAACAACTGATATTGATGGGTTACATATGTCTGTTTTCTTAGGCCTGTGGTCAGAATGCTTAGATTGTGAGATGTTTGAGACAGACAGAGGACCTTGACAGGGAAGAAGTGATCAGCTAGACTAGACTGAGAGCCCTTTTACTAAATCCCGCTAGCTGCTTAACATGCGGTTTAGCCTGCGTAGCTGGCCTCATTGAGCGCTAAGGTGCTGCCATGCCGGCTGCTGTCTGCCAAAGCACGCGTTAACTGGCAATCGAGCGTTCCTGCTACTGTAAGCACCCAGGTCCTCCTCCACTACAGTTTCTGATTGTGAAAAAAATGGCTAAAACCGTTTCCCACGTATCCTTATCCCTAAACTTTGTTTTACAAATAGGAGATTAATGTGCGAGTTAAAACGTCAGCTTACAATGTTGTTCTTCCATTTTGTTTTCATCCTTAAAGTCTTTCTTCATCTTAATGAGAACATTTAACGACTTTGGGAAAGCAGAGAGTTGTTGAATGAGACAAATGCTGCTTTTCAGTATTTGCAATGCCAACAAAGGTGATTAAAACGGAGGCAGCTTCACAGATTGATCAAAGGAGGCGCCGCTGCTCAACAGAAGGGAATATGGTGCATGTAGCCAAAAGTGCAGCCAGCCTTGGAAATAGAAGGGAAGGACAGTGTCATTTGTGGTTAATAAACCTTAGCGTTATGCAGATAGGGATCAGCTCAAAAGTACAAGTGGACTTCAGAAGACAGACAAGCGCAGCTTCGAAAGCCAGGCTTTGAATTACAGACCAAGTATCACTTTGCCTGCGTCTCTGCCTGATTAAAAATGCCCGCGATGCCTCATTTCCATCTTAATAGCAATACATGAAAGCTTCATCAAAACAAGTACTTAGTGCGGAGAATTTGATAACCTTAGGAAAATGGGATTTAATTTCCCATGAAAGTCCCAATGTCAAGGAACTATGGTCAGCTGACTTCAGCCCAGTGCCTAGTAACTGCAGAGCAAAACTGTGGCCATTGGTTCCATTTTAGCAGCTCTCAAGAGGGCCACGCCAGAAACCAACTGCCGGCATGACAGCTCGTTTTCCACTGGATGTTTGCTTTCCTCCCCTTCTTTAGCACCGATTGAGCGTTTCAGAAAAAAAGCAAATACTTTTTCGTGTTTCCAGCCTCTTAGGGGCCCTTTTACTAAAGTGCTTTAAGTTTTTGCACCTAGCACATGTATAATGCCAAATTCAGTGTGCATTATGTGCAAGGCCTCCACATAACTGTCGGGAGCGTGATCAGCATGCTCCCAGCAGTTAACGCACAGATACGTACCCGAATGCACAGTACAAATGCCACAAGCGCACCTAACTCCACCTATTGTGGTGTACACCCTCGTTACTGACAACAATGACCGCACACACTAGGTCTCTCGGCACTAACTGCAATGTGTTCTCCAAACCCACTCTCCACCTCTACCTCGCCCATTGAGCACCCTAATGCGCAACTGGCGGGTAGCACATGAATCAGTGCGCAGGAACTGTCATGCCCCCATGGTCTCATTCAGGGCCGGATTTACCTTGAGTGAGGCCCTACGCCAACAAAAATTGTGGGCCCCCAGAAAAGATAAAAACGAGCACGCCGGATCAGCTGCGCGCTGTTGGCCCTGACGTCATAATTAAACTGGGAATCCCAAAAGCCAAACTTGGAATGTACAACACTGTAGAAATAAAACTATACATTAATTTGCTCTTGTACTAAACAAAGCGCAGACGTTAATGATGCACATTTACCAGAGCTGACATATTCCAATTAATAAATTCAAAATAAAGAGATATTTTTCTACCTTTTGTGTATTTTTTTCAGCTGCAATTGCTCCAGCCACTTTCTTCTGGTTTCTTCGTGTCTTCTGCTAACTCTCCATCGTCTGCTGTCCATTTGTCCTTTCTTCTCTCTTCTAGTTTTTTTTCCATTCTCTCTCTACATCTGCTTTAACATACTAATCTTTCTCCTTTTGCTCTTTCCTCATTCCTATTTCATCCACTCAAATTTTACCCCTCCATCCTCAATCCCCACTTACTCTCCCAATACCCGACCAATTGTAGATTTTTTATCCCTCCCACACAAAATATTTTTCCCTTCTCCATTTTACTCTTCCAGCCCCATCCCATTCTAATCTTCCCCCAACATCAGCTCCCTTCTAGTTCCAGCCTCACCCAGCATCCATTCCCTTCTAGTCCCTGCATCAGCCCATTTCCAGTCCTAGCCACCCATCAGCCCATTTCCAGTCCTAGCAACCCCCCAACCCAATACCAGTCCTAGACCCCCCATCAACCCACTTCCAGTCCTAACCCCCCATCACCCCATTTTCAGTTTAAGCCCCCCCTATAACCCATTACCAGTCCTAACCCCCCATCAGCCCACTTCCAGTCCTAACCCCATCAACCCATTTCCAGTCAGCCCCTCATAGCCCATTGCCAGTCCTAATGCAACGTGAAACCACTACATACGACCTTTAAGATTTGCCCTCTCTCACATGTTTTTTGGCCATATCACTTACAATTCTAAAGAAATAACACAATAAAACATGTAGTAGACCTGTAGGGTTAATGAATCTCTCTCTATCTGATATGGAATAATATCAGGTAGCTTCCTCGATTTATACTAAAAGCAGAGGAAGCAAATGCAGATTAAAAGAAATACAATGAAAACAGATGAGGAAACAATTTGCTGTAAAACGTGCTAAAAACGTCTGGAATCATTTCCGGAGTGAAATGATGTCAAATAGGGCAAGGGCTGGAGTGTTTCGTTACGTGAGCCTCAGAATAAGATAGACTGGTTTCTTATCTTAACGACTGAATTACTACGTTCTTATTACACCCGCAAAGGCGGGCACCCTAGCTATAAACAGAGGCTTTCTTTCAGCATCACCATTCAAGTTTTGCAAACATTGCGCACGCATCGGGTTCCCTCCCTTCAATTCTGCGCGATCTCTTTATATTTTCTTCATTGAACAGTGCATTAACGTTTTCTCACTCACCTTTATTACCAGCAGCAGCACCGCCGCGACAGAGATAGTCTCGTGGCGAGTTTGCGCCGTTTCCATAGTAGCAGATCTTGTTCTACCAAGGGCCCAATTTCAGAGCTCCAGTCTACGGAAGCGAGCAGACCTCTCCTCCGCCCCCTACTGGCGTCTCCAGCTCCCAGGGCAACCGGCATCCTCAAGTTCGATTGGTCAATAACGTCTCAGATCCCGTCCCCTCTAAGTGATCCTTCCTCCTCCTCTTTAATGTCAGTACAAAGGAAGGGAAAGAGAAGGTACAGGTAAAAAGGGTTGATCTACAAGGTTTATGAAGCCCACGATGAAAGCCTTTCTTTTTATTTCCTTCTGTGTTAAATTCCACAAAAATTGAATAGTTAAAAAAAAAACGCTGGCTGCTGCCCTCCGTGCCGGCCTTGCGCGGCGCGACGGGAAAGCCGGCACGTAGGGGATCCGCCGGCAAGAGGGGGCCCCGCGGGACAGTCCATGCTGCCGCGGCAGCAGCCAGCGTTTTTTTTTTAACTATTCAATTTTTGTGGAATTTAACACAGAAGGAAATACAATTTTTGTGGGCCCTTGCCAGCTGTGGGCCCTACGCCACGGCGTATCTGGCGTATAGGTAAATCCGGCCCTGGTCTCATTTACCATGGGCCTGCGTGTACTGTTACCACATGCAAAGATAACGTTAACTGATCAGCACTTAGCTCGCTGTAATGTTAAATTCAATCTGTGCTTTGGCTCAACATCTTGAGGCAGAGTGCAGTAAAATGCAGACATCAATAAATACAAGGAAAAACTATTTCTAGCACTATTCTGTATGCAGATATGGAGTGACCATATAGCTCCATGTCCAGGGGGGACAAGCTGAGCCAGCCCTGGTTTTATCCCATTGCATGCAGGGAGCTGTAATCCAGGGAAATCGGACTCTTGCAGTGGGGTAAAACCAGAACTCTGTTTATCCTCCTGGACACTGAGGTATGTGGGCACCCTGGACATATTCAGATCTTGGCATCTTTGTAAGTTAGGCTACTTACAATCATAGCTTGTTCACATTCGTCTTCCTCTTGTCTTTCAGTCAAGCAAAGTTCCCGTGGTTCAGCCGTCGCATGGAGTCCATCCGCTGACGCCACTTATTCCATACAGCAATGAGCACTTCAGCCACGGGTCCCATTCACCACATGCAGCGGACATCACTCAGAAACAAGGTAACTAGGCCAGCCAATGCCCATGCTCTTCAATTTAGATAAGGACAAGAGCTAATGAGATTTTCATTGCATCCATTTCTTATGAGCTTCGTCAATGGATTGCCTCATTAAGGAAACAGAGGAGCATAAAAGGTAAAAGAATGGAAAGAAAAATCTGCATTTTCAGGACATTTTCCTTATTTTTTTTTCACCTATAGTCTATTGTTAATTATGTTTTAGGAAACATTCTTGTGCTTCAAAAGACATTTTCCATATTCTGTGCCTGTGGAAAGCCCTAAGGGGTCTATTTTCAAAGTATTTATTTATTTGTGGATTTAGCTCACAGCTTTCCTATAGTACAGTGATGGCTAACCTTTTTGAGCCCGAGTGCCCAAACTACCGCACAAAACCAAAGAATTTCCTCAAAGTGCCAGCACGTCATTTGCATAAGTGGTCTTATTTGCATAAATATTTGCATAATGTTACCATACAATAACTTTTAGTAAACATGTCTCTTAATGAGTGTATGGATAAAGAAAGACTAAAAGATTTCTACATTACTATAATCCAGTGCCAACCGCCAGGCACATTAGGAACTACTACAAACGCTGCCCATTTAGAACCCATAGCAAACCCGCCGTATCCTGACAGCATTACCAGGACTCACAAAGCACCATACCCTACCTATCAAAAGGCAACACTGCAAATATTAAACCAATACATTTCAGAGAATACTGGGGAAAGAGAACAAGTGGCAACGTCAAATAGGAATTTCCTCTTGTACCAAACAAAGCGCAGATGTTAATGATGCACATTTCCCAGAGCTGACATATTCCAGTTAATAAATTCAAAATAAAGAGATATCTTTCTACCTTTTGTGCATTTTCTTTCAGTTGCAATTGGTCCAGCCACTTTCTTCTGGTTTCTTCATGTTTTCTGCTAACTCTCCATCGTCTGCTGTCCATTTGTCCTTTCTTCTCTCTTCTAGTTTTTTTTCCATTCTCTCTCTCTCTACATCTGCTTTAACATACTAATCTTTCTCCTTTTGCTCTTTCCTCATTCCTATTTCATCCACACAAATTTTACCCCTCCATCCTCAATCCCCAATTACTCTCCCAATACCTGGCCAATTGTAGATTTTTCATCCCTCCTACACAAAATATTTTTCCCCTCTCCATTTTACTCTCCCAGCCCCATCCCATTCTAATCCTCCCCCAACATCAGCTCCCTTCTAGTTCCAGTCTCACCCAGCATCCATTCCCTTCTAGTCCCTGCATCAGCCCATTTCCAGTCCTAGCCCCCCATCAGCCCATTTCCAGTCCTAGCTCCCCCATCCATTTCCAGTCCAAGTCCCTTCATCAGCTCATTTTCAATCCTAGCCCCCCCATCAGCCCATTTTTAGTCATTTCCTAGCCCCACCATCAGCCCATGTCAAATCATAGCTCCCCTCCACTCAGCTCAATTCCAGTCCAAGCCCCCCCATGAGCCTACTTCCAGTTCTAGCCCCTCCATGAGTCCATTTCAATTCAAGCCCCCACCACAGCCCATTTCCAATCTTAGCTCCCCCCAACAGCCCATTTCCAGTCCTATCCTAGCTGTTCCATCAGCCCATTTTCAGTCCTAGCTCCCTTCCCTCACAGCCCATTTCCATTCCAAGCCCCCTCCCCATCAGCTATTTGCAGTTCAAGCCTCCCCTTCCACTCAGCCCATTTCCAGTCCTAGCAACACCCCAACCCATAACCAGACCTAACCCCCCCATCATCAACTTCCAGTCCTAACCCCCATCACCCCATTTTCAGTTTAAGCCCCCCCTATAACCCATTACCAGTCCTAACCCCCCATCAGCCCATTTCCAGTCAGCCCCCCATAGCCCATTGCCAGTCCTAAACCCCCCCATCAGCCCACTACCAGTCTTAACCCCCCCATAGCCCATTACCAGTCCTAACCCCCCCATCACCCCATATCCAGACAGCCCTCATCAGCCCACAGCCCATTGCCAGTCTTAACCCCCCCATAGCCCATTGCCAATCTTAACCCCCCCCCCATAGCCCATTGCCAGCCCTCATCAGCCCACAGCCCATTGCTAGTCTTAACCCCCCCCCCATAGCCCACTGCCAGTCTTAACCCCCCTCCCTAGCCCATTGCCAGTCTCAACCCCTCTCCCTCCCTCCCTCCCTAGCCCATTGCCAGTCTCAACCCCCCTCCCTCCCTCCCTCCCTCCCTGGCCCATTGACAGTCTCAACCCCCCTCCCTCCCTCCCTCCCTCGCCCATTGCCAGTCTCAACCCCACTCCCAACATCCCTAGCCCATTGCCAGTCTCAACCCCCCTCCCTCCCTCCCTCCCTAGCCCATTGCCAGTCTCAACCCCCTCCCTCCCTACCCTCCCTCCCCTAGCCTATTGCCAGTCTCAACCCCCTCCCTCCCTAGCCTATTGCCAGTCTTAACCTCCCTCCCTCCCTAGCCCATTGCCAGTCTTAACCCCCCTCCCTCCCTAGCCTATTGCCAGTCTTAACCTCCCTCCCTCCCTCCCTAGCCCATTGCCAGACTTATCCCCCCCTCTCCATAGCCAATTTCCAGTCTTAACACCCCTCCCTCCCTCCCAAGCCCATTGCCAGTCTTAACCCCCCTCCCTCCCTCCCTAGCCCATTGCCAGTCTTAACCCCCCTCCCTCCCTCCCTCCGTAGCCCATTGCCAGTCTTAACCCCCCTCCCTCCCTCCCTAGCCCATTGCCAGTCTTAACCCCCTCCCTCCCTCCCTAGCCCATTGCCAGTCTTAACCCCCCTCCCTCCCTCCCTCCCTAGCCCATTGCCAGTCTTAACCCCCTCCCTCCCTCCCTCCCTAGCCCATTGCCAGTCTTAACCCCCTCCCTCCCTCCCTCCCTAGCCCATTGCCAGTCTTAACCCCCCTCCCTCCCTCCCTAGCCCATTGCCAGTCTTAACCCCCCTCCCTCCCTAGCCCTTTTCCAGTCCTACCCGCCCCCCCTCGGCTCATGGCAATTAAAAAAAAAAAAAAAGCTGGCCGCTGCCGCCGCGGCGGCATGGAGTGTCCCGCGGGGCTCTCTCTGCCCGGCGGGACTCTCCCGGCGCGGCTCAGCCCCTCTCTGCCGGCTTGCAGATCCGCGAAGGGAGAGAGTCTCCCTCGCATCTCTGTTAAGCCCGCAAGGGCTGATGGGAAATTTCCCATCAGCCCCTGCGGGCTTAACAGAGACACGAGGGAGACTCTCTCCCTTCGCGTATCTGCAAGCCGGCAGAGAGGGGCTGAGCCACGCCGGGAGAGTCCCGCCGGGCAGAGGGAGCCCCGCGGGACACTCCATGCCGCCGCGGCGGCAGCGGCCAGCTTTTTTTTTTTTTAAATTGCCATGAGCCGGCATATCTTAATTTGCGACCTTCCCGCGTGCCAGCTGCAAGGCCTTCGCGTGCCACAGCTGGCACGCGTGCCATAGGTTCGCCATCGCTGCTATAGTAGTTCAAGGTGAGTTACAGTTAGGTACAGTAGGTATTTCCCTGTCCACGGAGAGCTTACAGTCTTAAGCTGTGTACTTAGCAATGGAGGGTTAAGTGACTTGCCCAAGATCACAAAGAGTGTCGATGAGACATTTACTTCGAAAAGTGACTAGGATTAAGCACCAAAATTTAAGTGCCTAATTTCATTAGGATCCTAAATTTAGGTGCCCGTAAACAATGAAAGTGGAGTTAGGATGGGGAAACTGGTAGGCACTTAACCCGGATTTCCAGGGCTAGGGGGGGTCATATTTTAACAGGATACCAATGTGTAAAAGCCACATAGGTGCCTGTTTTAGCCTATTTTATAAAGACTTAGATGCCTATGTAGCTTTAGAAAACACTTGTACAATCCAGCAGAAATAGCGGCTAGATTAAACCATAGATATGATACCTGTTCAGGAGCAGACATAAATGTTAGCGCATAAAGGAGCATGTTAACTAAAGCACGCTAAACGTTAACATCAGGTTTGCCGTGTCTTAATCACACTGTGCTAACTGATAGTATGGGGCAACATGATAAAAACCTGCACTAACCGTTTAGCCCACCATGAGGAGGGGATAGAGCGGGTGATGAGCATACACAGCATATCGCGATGAGCGGGGGTGACATGGGCATACGCTGTGACTGTTGCCATTACTGTGGGTATACTTCCTGCCTCTTCAAGGAATGGTGGTACGTGCACCCAAATTAACTGCGCTTACTGTTTAGTGTGGTGAGAGGCTTGGCTGCAACGCAGCAGCTGCAGGGATCCAGGCAAATATTTTCTCAACAGTTACCATAGGCCTCCTTGCTCATTTTGGGGGTTTAACACGCGCTACCGTTGCATACTAAAGTAAACACGCCCCAAAGTATACACGTACCTGCGTATTTTATAAAATGCCTGCATAAATTGCAACTCTTGTCATGCGCCATCCAAACTCATCCCCTGAACATACCTACTCAATCATCACATAAACGTTCACACCTAATTGCACCATGCACGCTTTCACATGTGAGAGACTTTTATAATTGGCCTTTTATGTGCCTATAGTGGTTTCTATGCATGAAAAATCTGTTATAGACTTATCTCCCAGATACATAACTTAGGGGCATGCTTACTAGGCTGGGCTAACAGCGCACACTATTTGTAACTAGCATGGGATCTAGTTACAAACAGCCCATACGAACCATTATTGAAACATAGAAACACAGAAACATGATAGCAGAAAAAGACCATATGGCCGATCTAGTCTTCACTTCCATATCAACTACTATAGTCTCTTTTTTTTTTTTTTTTTCTTTAGAGATCCTCTGTGTTTGTCCCATGCTTTATTGAATTCAGATACTGTCCTCGTCTCTACTACCTCCACTAGGAGACTATTTCACGCATCTACCATTCTTTCCGTAAGGAAATATTTCTGCATGTTACTACTGAGTCTATCCTCTTCCACCCTCATCCTATGACTCCTCATTGCAGAGTTTACTCTCAATTGAAAGAGGCTCTCCTCCTGTTCATTTATGCCATGGAGGTATTTAAACATCTATCATATCTCATCTATCCTGCCTTTCTTATAAAGTATACATATTGAGATTGTTAAGTCTGTCCCCATATGATTTATATCCTTTTGAATGTGTGGTCTCCAGAATTGCACACAATGCTCCAAACGAGGTCACACCAGAGACTTATACAGAGGCACTATCACCTCCTTTTTTTCTGCAGGCCATTCCTCTCCTTATGCATCCAAGCATCCTTCTAGGTTTTGCTGTTACCTTTTCTACCTGTTTAGCCACTAAGATCATCAGAAACAGTCATGCCCAGGTCCCGCTCTTCTTTTGTGAACAGAAGTACCTCGCCCTTTATACTGTACCGCTCCTTTGAATTTTTGAAGCCCAAATGCATGACCCTTCATTTTTTAATGTTAACTCAGCTGCCAAATTCTCAACATTCATTAAGCTTACCTAGATCTCTCTTCTTTGTTATTTACTTCTTCCTGGGTGTCTACTCCATTGTAGATTTTCGTATCATTCGCAAAGAGGCAAACCTTACCCAACAGCCCTTCTCCAATATCACTAACAAAAATGTTAAAAAGAATCGGACCCAGGACAAATCCCTGTGGCACACCATTGGTAACATCCTTTTCCTCAGAGTGAACTCTGTTTACCTGTACCCTTTGTCATGTTCACTCAACCAATTTCTCACCCAGTCAATCAATTTAGGGTCTGTCCCTAGGTTGCTCAATTTATTTATAAGTCGCCTGTGCAGAACGGTGTCAAAGGCTTTGTTGAAATCTAAGTACACCACATCTAAGGTTCTCCCTCTGGTCATCCAGTCAAAGAAATAAATGAGACTTATCTGACCAGAACTGCCTCTAGTAAACCCATGCTGCCTTGGATCCTGCAATCCATTGGATTCCAGAAACCTCACTGTCCTCTGTTTTAACAGCGTTTCCATTAATTTACTCACCACAGAGGTCAAACAAACAAGCCTGTAGTTCTCAACCTCATCCTTACTTCCGCTTTTATGTAAAGGGATCTCAAGCACCTTTCTCCAGCCCTCTGGAACCCCTCCTGACGCTAAAGATGCATTGAAAAGGACAGTCAGTGGAGCTGCTAGAACGTTCCCAAGTTCCTTCAATACTCTGGGGTGTATCCCATCCAGCCCCATTGTTTTGTCTACTTTTAGTTAGCTAGTTCTTCGCAAACAGTCTTCTGAAAATAGTTCAAAATCACTGTCACTTCTCTTCTTATTGGTGGGTGTCTTCTGAGGTCCTGCTCCGGGCCCTTCATCTGTGAACCCATAACAAAAATATTTGTTAAGCAATTCCGCTTTATCCTAATCAGCTTCTACATAGTTATAGTTTATATTTTCTTAGTTTTGATATACCGCCCTTTGTAGAAGAACATACACAGCAGTTTACACCCGAGTCTGACATTACCACTTTTGTACTTCCTCTTCTCGCTAAAATTTCTGAAAAATGTCTTGCTCCTCCTTTTTATTGAATTGGCTAGTTATTCTTCTTTTTGTATCTTTGCTTTCCTGACTACTTTCCTACCTCTTCTAAGTTTTTGCAAATAATGATGCCTGTCTTCCTCTTTCTGTGATCTCCTGTATTTTATGAAGGCTGCCCTCTTTTTCTTCACCTTTTCAGGTACGTCTTTTGAGAACCATAGTTACCTCCTTTTCCTTTTACATTTATTTACTTGCTTAAAATATCCCCTTTCAGTATTGTCTATTGCTTTTCTACATCCCCCAGCTGTTCCCCTGCAGCTAACAACTTCTTGAGGTATTGTCCTATCTTTGCAAAGTTAGTTTTCCTAAAGTCTAAGACCCTCACTTTTGAATAAACTTTATCAGCCCTAGTCCTAACATTAAATCACACCTTCTGGTGATCACCGAGTATGAGATGATCTCCCACTATAACATCAGAAACGGAAACCATTGGTAAGCACCAGGTCCAGTATGGCCCCTTCACATGTGGGTTCTGTTGCCAGTTGCCTGAATAGTTCTCCCTGTAGAGAATCCAGGATCTCCTTACTTCTAGATGACATTGCAGCAGGGATGGGCCAATCAACATGCAGCATATTGAAATCACCTTCAGTAACACTTCTCCTTTCAGGGCAGTACTGTGTGTTTCCTATTAAATCTCTCTCCACTTCTTCTCCCTGTGCAAATGGATTTCCTGTTCCTTTGTTCTAGTTTAACCCACAATGCCTCCTTGCTCCCTTTTAAGCCCTGTAATTCTATAGCGTTGATATTATTTTTTACTTATGGTGCCACTCTTCCTCCCTTTTTTCCTACCCTGTTCTTCCTGACTAATGTACAGTATAGCCCGGTATAATTATCCCATCTTAGTAAACGTGCCCCTTAGGCTCCTAAATCTAGGCAGCTGAACTGCAGGTCTAAACTTTAGGATTCTAAGGTTTAGGAAAATTTTCAGCCAAATCTAGGATCCTAAATGTTTGGGTTAGAAGGAAGTTTGTCTTTTTGCAGACAACATGGTTTGCAACAGAGTGTCATCCTGGAGAGAGCAGACAACATAAGTGACGTAGGAAAACTGGAAGATGGTAAAATACTTTGCAGTTGGGCCTTAATACAGAAGAAATTCAGAGTGATGCACTTGGGATGCAAACGTCCAGAGTCTATATGCAACAGTGGGGGAGAGACTGATGTGTATGGACCAGGCACGAGACCTTGGGTTGATAGTGTCTGATGATCTTAAGGCAGCAAAACAACATGGTAAGGAGGTGGCCAAAGCCAGAGGGATGCTCTGCTCTTTAGAGATGGCTAACAGGCAAAGGATGGAAACCAAGCACTGAGCATTCCAGTTCCAAACGGCAATGAAATGATGCCTGGAGGGCGCTAAACTGCAAGGAATCTCTTACAACCTTAAAGGGATGGGGTTGGGGGCGGGAACTACCTCCCTGGGCAAGCTAGATGGGTCATTTCAATCTTTATCTGCTCACATCTACTGTTATTATGTTGTCTCTTAAATGTGGTATTTTTAGGCTTGTAGAAAACCGGTTATCTATGTATAATAGTGTTACAAATTCTAAAGCTTTAAAATGGACATTTGGTGGTGGTATGTATCTGCTGATTGACTCATCTCCCAATCTTTTATTCTGAAATACATCATGAAAATCATCATTTTGTCCTCGCACCTGCTTTTTTTATAGCAGAAGAATTCATGTCATCAAATTTCCCAATCCCCTAAACCTAGGCATCGTGCCAAAGCTCTTCCTCCATAGTCCTTGCATGTAAATGCCAGAGGAGTAGTTGGGAGAGGCCTTTTATGTTTCAGCCCTCTTGGGAAAACACAAGAAAGGCCAAGATTCAGAGCCCTGAGCCTTACCTAACTGTTGCTCATCTTTACAAAATATTTCAGTTGGTAACTCCCAATGACCAAGGAGAGGATATGATACTAGCATATATACACACACACGCACACACACATACAGTGTCTAGAGTTATCTTAACAATGGAAAGTTATCTTTCCTTTGATTCATACCAAAAGTAATGCAACATAGTCATTCTTTGAAAATGAATGCTTACAACAGGAAATCGTTTGGCCTGATCAAACCTCTATCTGCTCTTTGCCAGCACTGTTTTGCTTATTAGATATGCCCCAGGGCTGACTGTGGTTACCTAACCTTAACCATTCGACCATTGAGACTTTAGTTCATTTTCGGCTCTTAAACTTTGGATGTTCCTTATGGTCATTAAAATATCTTGTGAGCTCCTAGTATATGATAAAGTCCCTCCAAATGCATCGCAAAAACATTTGGCCAATTTTGCACATCTTCCTAGTTGGGTAAAGGGTCTCTGAGGCCAGCACAATAGCGTGAAAGGGGAGTACCATGAAATATGAAACGGAGTACAATAAATAGTCTGTGGTCTGTATTAGTACTTTATAACCATCATATTTGAGCAAGTCAGTTTATGCATCTAGCACAATACATTTTCCAGAGTTTCCTTTTTTCTGATTAAGCAGTGCCGAGAAAATGTTTGTTAACCCCAAGTATTAATAATGAGAATTATAAGTTCTTTTTATGACACCCTTGTCTAACTGAAGCCACTTCTTCCTTGTGGAACTAAAGGGGTATAAAATAAACAAGTCTATGCTTCTTGGGACCCAGTCAGTGGATTAAGTCAATCCATATATTCGGCAGCACCATCTCTATAGGTAGTGGTGTTCAACACACGTGTAGTGCAGCCGAAACTAAATGGATATCGTCACTAAATGAATAATTTTAAAGGCCACCTCCACGCCACTCTGCCCTTGCCTGGCCCACAATTATACGGATAGCATTTGACTGCTTAGCAATTAAGGCATCCCAATACCTATCCATATAATTTTGAAAATATATAGATAAGCAACTTATACATTAGGTGACCAGAAAACTCATAATTTGCTTTGAATATTGGCTTGAATAAGGCTAATTTAGAATCAGAGGAATATTTATTCATTTTATTAAAATTTTTATAACTAGTTTTCCAAAAAGATCAATCATGGTTTACAGATAACAACATTTTGAATCATACAGGTAAACAATGTACATATTCAGTTACATAGAACGATGTGGAACTATATACAAAGATGAAGAAAAATTAAACTATATACATAAATATGGTTATGATTTCCTAATGCAGCTATTTACAGCTCAGGACTGAGTGTAGGGTGGTGTTTCTCTTGATAGGATTTAGAAGGAAGATGGTGTTGGGACAGAGGGATTGCATTCTGCTTGTGTACCAAAATGGATGGAAAATAGGTGGGCTTTTATATTTTTGTGGAACGTTTGGAGGTTATTAAATTCTCTGAGGTTGTCTGGTAGGGCATTCCAAAGGTTTGGGGTGACATGTGAAAATGCTTTGTTGCTTGTTAACTTTCTGGATTTCCTGAAGTCTGATGGTATAACCAGTTTGTTTTTATTCTGGTTGCGTTGATTTCAATTGTGGGTTTCCTTTGAGATGAGAGTGGATAGGTATGAAGGGGACTGAAGGGGAATCAAGAAATGTTAACAAGTTTAAGTTAAAGATTTAGATAGACCCTTTTAGTCTTACAAGAAAAGCAGATAACAGCTTGCTTTAGAGGTTTAAAATTAATTTTTGTTAAGATTTAATAGAGTGGAACAGATAAATGTAGATCAGTTGTTTACCCCTTCAAATAGTAGAAAGACTAGGGGGACACCCAGTGAAGCTACAATATAGCCCATTTAAAACTAATAAGATAAAATATTTTTTTCACTCAACCCGTAATCAGACATTGGAATTCATTACCAGAGGATGTAATAAAAGCTGTAGTGTAGCTGGGTTTAAAAACATTTGACAAGTTCCTGGAGGAAAAGTCCATAAACAGTTAGTTATTAACACGGACTGGGAAAATCCACTGCTTAGTCCTGGGATAAGAGGCATAGGAACCTGACAGGTATTTGTGGCCTGAATTGGCCACTGTTGGAAATGGGATACTAGGCTTGATGGACCTCTGGTCTGACCAAATATGGCAAATCATATGTTGGTATCTCAGCTATCAAGCGTGATGGTGGCGGTATCATGGTGTGGGGCTCCATTGCTGCATCTGGACCTGGATAACTTTCTGTCACTGATGGACTACGTAGATGAAAATCTTTTACAAATTCCACTGATTTTATACTCAAAGGTCTTTGTAAAATCCTCAGCCTTAAGACCATGGAGTCAGCAGAGGGCTTAATGCCTGAAGCAGTCAACCTCTTAACTAGTTGAGTGGGATTTTGGCTGATTCTTGACTGACTGCATCTCCTTATTGAGGAAATTCTGTTTTGCTAGTTTGGTTGTATCTTTGTAATCTTGAGCATGAAGTTTGCAAAATGACAAATTGGTTAGGATGTAGACTCTCCACCACGGCCATTCTGCCTGATGGCATTTGTGCTTCGACAGACATAACTTCTCATGAAACCAGGTGGAGTGTTTACCTAACCTCAAAAAATAATTCTCTGTGCAATCTTAGCAGCTACTTTCAACTCTCCATTTCAATGAGTGGCAAACAGATTTGCCAAGTCACTCAAAGACTCAGTTTAAGGGAACCGAAAAGCCCCCAACACATCATCCCAAGTCAGGTCATGTCTCCCTCCTTAAGAACCCCGCTCTTCTGACAAATGCCTTCTATCTGCGCCCTTCTCTTCCACTGTCAACTCCAGATTTCAATCTTTCCACCTTGCTGCTCCTTATGCCTGGAACAAACTACCTGAGATAGTATGTCAGGCTCCATCTCTGGCCCTATTCAAATCCAGGCTAAAAACCTACCTCTTCAAGGCTACTTTTAGATCCTGATCCACGTAGTCTCCTATTCACCTCCTATGTTTCCTTACCATTCCCCTACCATTTTGTACAGTCTGCAGCTCAACAAAAAGAAAGCACCCAAATATCATTTTATGGTAGTTAAAAATAATGCCTGAACAATAGTGATCATTGAAGGGAGGAGCAGAATTAGGGAGCTGTTAAAGGGATTTCAAGTACCCGGCTCCTTGCTTTGCACTTCCCTTAGCCTGCAGACACACAGGCATGGGCTCGCTGTCTGTGAACGTTTTGGGGGCACTCCCAGCTGTTGGTGACCACTGAACCACCGCTCTAGATATATCCTAATCCCCAGTTGTTGTATTTTCTGTCTTGACTGGACTGTAAGCTCTGATGAGCAGGGACTGTCTCTGTACAGCGCTACATATGCCTTATAGTGCTATACAAATGATTAGTAGTGGTAGTACCTCCACATATAGTCTCATTTGCACTATCCTGGACTTCACTGGAGCATAGTGGATAAACTCAAACATACAAGTCTCTTGATATAAGAAGTAAATCTAATAAATGTTCTAGCTGGAGAGATTTGACCAGCTAGTGGAGGCTCAAGTCATCTGGCTAGCATAAGAGAAATCCTTCTCAGCCCTTTTTGGCAGTATGAATACTTAAACCGCCAAGCCATTAGAATGGTTGGCCTTAATTCCATTATAAATTCCACTAATTCTTGGAAGACTGCCACAGAGGAAAGGCTTCTATAGGTTATGAGCAGTCTAGTCGGTGCTTTCCCTGGAAACTGCATCACCAAACATTCAGAGCCATGCAAACGTTTAGAGACCCATACTGCCGACTGACCGAACATCACAGCAACCCCTCCCTTCTGGTTTTCAAGTCTGGGAATAGCCCTGCAGGCAAAGTTAGGAAAAAGTAACCATGTCCTCTTCCCTCATCCGAGTTTCAGTCAAGCGCAAAATAGTCAACTTAAAACTCCAATTAAATTGTGTAGGAAGTGGTGGGGACAAAACAGTGACTGAATTGAAAAGGCATGGGGCAAACTCGGAGGATCCCTGTATAGCAAGAGGATGAAATCAAAGGAAATCTAAATTCAAGGGCAGCCTCATTTGGCAGACTGATCCCACCCACCCCTCCATGATGGGGCAGGGCCGCCATTTTACAAGATGGCGCTTGGAGGCAGCAACATGTCGGTGATGCTCCTGCCTTCCATCATTTGAGCTTCTGGGGAACTAGGAGAGGTTCCATGAGAGGTACATGGTATGAAATCCTTTTATTTATTGTGGGTCAAGGTAAGGGGTCTAGCAGCCATTAGGGCCACCAATGGTTATTTTTGGGGGGTGGGAGGGTCAGGGACGTTGGGGACACAAATCCTTTTAGTTATAAATTGGGGAAAGCGGGTGACACTGAGGCCGCCATTGATTTGTGAGGGAATTGGGGGCATGAGAGATTAGGAACACATTGGATCATCTGAGGTGAAGTGTCAAACTTCACCTCAGATGATTTTTGAGGACAGCATGCCAGACTGCTGCACAGGATATAGGGGCTGCTAACACAGACTCCTGTGCACATATGTCTGTCTTGCTCTCCATGTTACTTGCAAGCCAATGGTTAGAGCAGCGGCCTGGTGACCAGAGACCAGGGTTCAAATCCCCCTGACACTCTATGTGGCCTTGGGTAAGTTGCTTAACCCTCCATTGCCTCTGGTACAAACTTAGATTGTAGGCCCTCTGGGGACAGGGAAATATCTACAGTACCTGATTATAACGTGCCTTGAATTACTACTGGAAAGCTGCAAGTGAAATATTAAATAAATGCAGCATTGGCGAGCAAAACGTCTGTGTTAAACTTGTCTTAGGAAACCCTGCATAGACCTGGACCATACCAAGGGCTGTAGAAGCAGTGCGGCTGTACAGGGAGAAAGTAGAATGGGGCACTGACTTTGTCAGTGGGTTCCAGGAAGCCCAATAAAAGCGGGTTCTTGCCTATAGCTGGGGATGAAGGTGGTGCCAGATTCATGAGTCACATGGGGCACATTTCTCAGTCGGCATGGTCCTAGCATAAACGGTAGATATCAACAAGATCTTGGCTTTTAAGGCATATGTGTAGTACCCACAAACAAGCATAGTATCCATAGACCAACAATTCTTGGGTAATTCTGTGTTTACCATTATAAAAGGTCATTGAACAAGTAAATACAAATGTGATCACTGGAATCCTGGTAACAGCTGAGTGCTTATGATAATTGGGTACGCTGTCATAGACCAGAGAAATCCCAGTTGCTGCCCACAAAAGATTTATAACTAATTTCAAGTTTCAACCTTTTTAATAAGAGTTTGGTTTCTTACTTAGGTGTACATCGACCTTCCCAAAGTCCTGATATCCATGGCTTCTACTCCCTTCCTGCAAATGGTGTCGGGCAACTAACACCTCCCATGGGATGGTAAGTGCTCAAGAGTTATCTACCATATATATTATTTATCTTCATTACAAATCAGAGGATAGATGAAATGGATTTTCAGTGTTTGACATTCTTTTGCTCTTTTCTTGTTCCGCTACAGTAGGATCGTTTCCCAAGTAAAGATACAGGGAACCGGAGAACATATTACTCATTATCTTTAAGGCAGTCATTATATTTGCTGGTGCTTTACATACATGTCACCTGGAAATTTGTTTTCTTGGCATTTCCAAGTACAAGAGGACAGGTGTAATGAAAAACTGGCAGTGGTTGCTCTGTAGAGGTAAAAAGTATCCATGCATTTCCGACCACTTTCAGAATGGTAGCAAATGTCTCTAAGACTTGAATTCTGGTTATTCTTTCTTGCTGATTTTATTTTGGAGGTAGAATCTGGTACAAAATAAAGATGTATAGGTTTGCACCCTTGGTGAAGAGATGATGTCCCCCATTTTAGGAGAACAGGATTAGGTATTGTTGCATGTAACAAATTCCTAACTGGGGCAACAAACACAGGGATCCTTCCTCGACCCTTGGTTTCCTATCTCTGGTCCCTGAAACAAGTGAGATAAAATAAGAACACAACACACACAGTTATACCATAAGAATCTGCTAAAGCTTTAGGAAGGCAGCCATGGGCTTGCAAAGTCTCCCATAACTCCCTTAATCTGCTTGTCCACAGCACTTTCTTTTATTAGAAAAAATCCTGCCACATTATACATTCTTTTGCCTTATCATTCTGTGTCATGTTTTTTGCTTTATTTTTGGTTTATCTATATCTACATGTTACAGGTCAAGCTAAACCCTACATGTTTCAGGTCAAGCCAAACATAAACATATGGCTCATGCTTAATCAGGACAAGCTTCCTGAAAACAGAAGCAAGATGTAACCTTGACTGTCTCACTTATACATAAACACCCCCTGTGAAACTGTCAGCATATTCAGAGCTGTTCTCACACTCTAAACTTTCTGTGAGACCCCAGACCCACCTTTGAGTCTCTTTCTACAGATATGGAGATACACTAATGAATTACAGAAGTTCAGCATCACACAGTTTGGAATAGATATGCAGCCGTCCTCTTACCAAGGCATTAATGAAAACAGAAAAAGCATGAAGAAATTCTGGACCACATTACTTACCTATCAAGGATTTGAAAAATTAGATTTTAGTTTAAGATTATTGGAATGCTTCTTAATTGCCTGGAAAACCAGATTCTTTAGGACTTTTGAAGTGCTGCATTGTTTCAATGCACAGAAAGATCAATTTCTTAACAAGTTTATAGTCTGCAGTTGCACAAAAACCTGTTCTTTCAATAGCCGCCAAAGTTTATAAGATTGAAAGATACTAATTGTAAATATAAGCACCTTTCCTAAATTTAAAACTACAAGGTAGCTGCAACCAGAGTAGAGACTACCTGGAAGAGGTCCCCTGCAACTGTTCACTAGGTAGACACCATAGTTCGGCAAAGTATTAAGTGTCAGGTCTAAGCCATATCCAAGGATGGTTCCTTTGTGGCCTTTTGCTTGAGACTGGAATCCTATGACATGGGAAGGGTTCATGCTCTGCCAGTCATTTCCATTGAGGGTGGGATAATGTTTCAATGATGACCAAAGCAAAAGTTCTGCATTTTCTGTTGAACAAAATTGTGAGTGGCCAGGAGATTTTCCTCTATGTAAAACAAGGAGCCTCCCTGCTCAGCTGAAAACCTACTGGAGTCTATTTCCTGTCCAGCAAGGGGGGTGCCGTTGGTCACTAGGCTGAAGAATTAACTGCCTTATAGTGTATGCATCTCTTCACCTAAGCAGGGTAAGAGTTTGAAGATATGATGATATAGGGCAAAAATATAACATGATGCCTGCAATGGAGGAACTGGCCTAGCAGTTAAAACCCACCGAGAGCCAGGGAATCGGGGTTCCATCTTGCTTTGGTCAGTGACTCTCCTTGTGACCTATGGGCCTGGTTTTCAGCTGCACTACTCCAATAACCAGCACCTGAATATCACTGCCAACTATTGCCACAGACCACCTCAGTGCTATCCAGACAGTGCTGGAGAGTCCGGAACAGAGTCAGGGCTTAGCAGAAAGTAAGCTATAAAAAATGATAAGATGGGGAAGGTAACTAAAAGTAAATTTATATTATTTTGCCTTTTAAATATCATTTTAAGATTATTTCCCCCATTATGATCCATGACCTGGAAAGATAATCTTGTTCCAAATTTCTGTAACTAGTTGTCTTTACAGTCCTAGACATAAGGATTCAAGATGGGCTGAGCCCAGGGCTTGCTCCCGCTAATGAATCCAGAGTATGATCCATCCTGATCAGGGATCTTGGTAGCGGGAGAAGCCCTCCACTGAGCTGTGATAGAGGGGATGGATGTGCCCCACTTCTTAGGGAATGAGGCAGAATTCAAATACAGCAATATTATCCTAGAAAAGAGCTTTTTCCTTGCCAGGTATTCAGTGAGGGTTTCATTGTTCTAGCCAAGGGTCCTATGAACTAAGCGGCATCAGCTGGTAACACAGCAGTTCATGTGTGCAGACACGAAGGGGTCTGTTTACCAAGCCGTGTTAGGCTATTGCAGTTAATGCGGTGTGTTAGTGCAAATAGTGGTGCGTTAGTTGCAACAGCCGTGTGTTATCCATCAGGGGCATGACCAGCATTTCCCCAGCACAAAAGCCAAGAATGCGGCACGGCAGCGTCGTGAATACAGCTAACGCTACCCATTGAGGTGGCGTTAGCTGGACCTGTGATGTCTGCAGATCGTGCGGTTACCACGCACCGTTGAATCTCACGGTAACCACATGTTGAAGGCACGCCCACTTGTGCAGCTAATGGGCATTTGGCCTGTGTTAACTATTCTCGTGGCATGCTTTTCCTGCGCCATTGCCACGTTCGCGGCTAATGTGGTTTAGTAAACCTGCCCCAACAGTTAACACAATACCTTAGCAGTTACCATGAAAATTACTGTGCATTCGCTGCTAATTATTTATTATTATTATTATTATTTAGCTGTATTTATATCCCACTTTTCACCGGGTCAAAGCGGTCAATTGGGAGATACATTTAACACGAGGGGATATGACACACATACGCTAATACTTACAGGGAACATGGGCAATGGAGGGTTAAGTGGCTTGCCCAAGACCACAAGGAATGTCTATAGGACTAGAAACCCAGTCCCTCCGGCCTGAGATTGCTGTCCCCAGGTGGGACTTGAACCCCCGGCCCTCCGGCCTTAAGTACCTTGCCCTAACCACTAGGCCACTCCTCCCACAAGCAAGCCAGCAAATGGGTGGGTTCTGTGCTTTGCAGGTGACACATGGGAAGGCAGCACATATTAAGAGCTCAGGAGGTTGATAACGTGCTACATTTACTGCCACTTAAATAGGTAACTGCATCCCGTCATCTGCCATTCAGTTAACCCCTCATAAAGAACTTTTCTCTGTGTTAACTGCATGGCAGAATTTTGCGCATGCCTCCAGCGGTTAACACAAGCTTTGCATTTACTGTGCATTAATGTCAGCCGTGATCCTGCAGTAACTGCAAAATCCTACCATGCTTTAATAAACTGTGCCCCATGCAGGGGCAGCGGAGGGGCCAAACAAATCAATCTCCAGCCCTGCCCCCAATCTCTTTAATTGGCGATACTGTGTTAGGCAAAATATTGGTTGGGCCATGGCCCCACATATGGTAAAAAGAACAGTGCTCACCCTTTCCTTATCCAAAGCCCCATTTCAGCCAAAATGCTCTGCTGTTCCTATTAAAATATACACTGCTCCAATATTGAAAACATTTAAACACCCTGGCGGTCAGCAGCAGCATTGAAATCTAACCAGATATTCAGCAGCAGTATTTGGATAGTGGCTGCCACGGAAATACCCTGATGGTGGGGCCACTCTCTGGGTAAGTACTAACTTTATCTGGATACCAGCAATTTTCAGCCACCATCCAGATTAGCTAACTGAGCAATTTACGCCTTCTTTTCAGCAAGCCTAAACTATCCAGACAGCGGCTGAAAATTACAACTATCCAGATAAGATCGTCACTTACCCAGAGCGTGACTGGCGTCCAGATAGTGCTGCCGAATATCTCACTTGGCGTCCTTATTCAGATAACTTCTGTGACTATCCGGATAAGGGCTTTTTAAATAACCAACCCACAATTGCTCTGTGCTGCTGCTGTTAGTGGTGCTAAAGAGCCACAGGCAAAAACACCAATGTGCTGACTTCATTTTATTCTTGTTTAGATCTGCTTTATAAATTTAAAGTTAAAAATTAGTCACTTTGAGTGACTTTACCTTGACTGCCAACTGTATGGCTTTGGCAAACACAGGTAAAATGGTCATGCCAGTAAAGTTACCTGAATTTGAATCTGGGTCTTTTGAGTACTCGCTGTCCTTCCTAATCCACTGCTTCCTTGTGTAATTACACAAGAGCTGCAGAGCTGGGTTATGTTTTCTCATTTTTATCCCGTCCTGCTTTACTCTGGGATGCAGAGCCAGAAACGACAGTCATTACCAGCAATCAGGCTTTGATTTGCAATTGAATTAATTTGCACCTGTCAGGATTATTTTGGATAATGGTTAGAGAGCCCAGATCCGTTTAGGTTCTAACTTTTTGGGCTCTGAAGTGATGATCACTTGTGGATTAACACTGTATGTTTTCTTGTCCTTGGGGCAGGAATGTTATACTTCAAAGAATCATCGGGATTCCTGCTGCATGGTAGTGATTTGAAGGTTTGCTGACCTGTTTATAAGCTATTAACTTTTAGGCCTGGTAGATGGACTGTAAACAGATCAGCGAGGTCCTGGCCTTGTGTACTGTACTGTACTTACTGCAAGCAAACGCCTGCTTAGTAGCGCTTGAATTTCTTGGAGAGCGGGTCATGGGCGAGCTACATGACCCTTATCCTTCATAAGCACTTTATTACTTTCTGCCACCTGAATTGACAACTCTCTCTACTAAAATATGAGGCGAAAGAAACGGAAAATCAATGTGTAATTAAAGCAAACCCTACTGAAAAGCTAACTGTGACTCTTATTTTTAAGCATGTTGTCTTCTGCGGTTTAAACGTTTGTTGAGGGGGAAAGACAAACTGGGGAAAGGACGGAGTTACAGAACCACTGAAGTTGTGTTTCAGGCAAAGCCTTTTTCTGTCCTTTCTCTTCCTGACGCAGGCAGAGTCAGCCTGTGTACCCCCTCTCTTCTTGTGGATTTAGACAGCCTTATTCGTCAGCACTCTCTGCTGGTGCCTCCTACTCCAGGTGAGTCTGAGCCTCTCGCTGGGAGATGAGATGGCAGCTCCCTACCCCAGTCTTGTTTGCTTTGCTGCTTATGCCAGCTGCAGACATCCCAGAAGGGACTGGCAAGTTCTGCCCCTCCCGCACCCCACGCCCCTCCGTGCTTGCAGCAGGAAAAATCCATGCTATCAATGTGGCGGCAGCGTCTTCCTGCACAAGGATTAAAGAACCATAGGCGCTGCATTACTCAAACACTGAGGGCAATTTTCAGAAACCAGTGTTGGAAGGTTCATTTTGTGCATTTTTGAAAAGCTTGGGTCGGGGAAATAAGCAGCATATAGACATTTTGCATTTTCAGATGTATGCTCTCTTTTACCTCTATTCAGCTGCCCCCAAAAACAGGGGTAAGGCAACCTGTAGTCCTCATGAACGCTTATCCACTTGCATTTTCAGGATAATGACTCTGCAGCAGAAGGAGATACATGCACACTGTTTCAGGTCTATGCCGATCAATTGCTTAGCATATTTTTTAGCATTCTCCCCTGAGTGGCTTGGTGTCTGTGGGGAACGAAGGCTACTTATCCCTGCGCAGAAATTAACGGATGCAAAGTACCTAGCCACTTGGAAACACTGACCTTGGGAAAACCAAGTCTCTTTCTCTTGGACGATTAACCTAAACAATTCGTGCTAAAAGTAGCCAGAAACGTTGCACCTGCTGTTTGTGCACACAGCTCATCAGGAGCAAAACGGCATGCATATGTATGAAGATGCGAATGTACATGTGCTGTTTGCTGCCCCGCCCTCTTCTGGCTGAATGTGTGCACCCTGTGAAAGTTCACGCATACTTTTAGCTGCATTGAGCAGTGCCATTTTCACCTAGGGAAGTCTACCTGCAGTGAGAGAGCCCTGAAAATTGCCCTCATGAAGAATTGGTTTGTGATGGTAAGAAGGTAGAACTTGACACTTTTTGCCAATATCTAACTGTAAAGACTGCAAATTGAGTGCTACCAGGTTTCAGTCTCCAATAGTGGTAGGGAAATGTGAAACAGACTGACGGGATTTCTATCGAGATCAGTGTCTGGCACTAGTGGGCATTTTCCATCCCAGTGGCACCTCGCGGTGCATCTTCTAAAACTAAAGCTGAAATTGTCACACCATGGGCTCCATAACCTGTGTGAGTAAAGCGCCGAAGAAGCGTAAATTAAAGAGAACTGGTAATTCCACTTGCCAAATTCTGCAGCCGTAACCAGGATTGAGCCACTCCCAGCAGTGCATTAATAACCTTTCCCATATGTTGCTCAGGCTGATTTTGGTCTCTGACTGCAGGATGCTCGGTGTTTGGAAGTTTTCACTAGGGTCACTGCTTCACCTGCAACTGATTTTGCACATCTAGAACTGGATAAGAATGAAGGCTTGATGATCCATGCCTGACAGTTTGCATTGCGCCAATGTTCAATGAGATATCGCTTTCTATGGGCAGGATAGGACACAGGCAGACTCTTATATTGAAGCAAGCGAAGGCGCAGCTCCTACTGGAGATCGTAAGACACAGTTGGGTGTGATGTGAAACAGCCGAGATGGTTTTTGCACACTCTTTTGTTTAAATTTTAAAGCACCTTTTCTTCTGCTCCTAGAAAGATGTAGGCTGCGAATAATCCCCATTTTATGTTCGAGCAATCTCTGTTTGTTGTCCGCTTCTGCTTTTGCTATTTGTTGCCAGTATGTAAGAAGAATATTTATAACTGTCATTAAGCTGTTTTGAAGTGACTTGTCCTAAAGTAACAGGACAATGTCAACGACCCAGGGTCATCCTGTCCTTGCCCTAGATCCTTTTCCACTCTTTCCCCATCATGCCTTTGTGATAGGCTGTCCCCTTTTCTCTGTATCTAATTTAGATTCTACAGGAGCAATATATCATGGAAACTTAGAAAGTCTGATGTATTTATTTTCAAACCCAAACCAGAGCAGCTGCTGAGGGACGGAATCACTCTTCCTGAGTGTCCGGTAGCTATGCACTTGACGTGACCTGAGTATTTTGCTGTTATATACAGCTATGGCCACTAAACTGCAGCCTGCGTTAAGCATCATCTACAGGCCTCCTTTATCTCAATAGGACCAATGAGCACTGGTGCTAT
The DNA here is from genome assembly GCA_033557465.1 of Ichthyophis bannanicus. Classification (NCBI taxonomy): domain Eukaryota; kingdom Metazoa; phylum Chordata; class Amphibia; order Gymnophiona; family Ichthyophiidae; genus Ichthyophis; species Ichthyophis bannanicus. The sequence goes on along the minus strand of CM066050.1, from coordinate 37,745,786 downwards.
TTAGTAGGTAGGCCAGGATGGGATGTACCTCAAACACGCTGGGCTCTTGCTTTCATCTGTAGACTTAAGACAAAGGGCGAATCAAAGTGTCCTGAATTCCAATTTTGGTTTTCAATTTATTGACATTGTTATGATATTCAAATATACCAAAGTCAAGACTGGTAAAATTCCTATGTGGAGATCTTAGCCATACGCTTGTCACAATATTAGGCCACATATTAAGGATGAAATAAAACAAACTTAGTGAAGCAGGTAACTCTGTCTTTCTGGTCTGGCTCCCTGGCTGTTCATAGGCTGTTCATGCACCCTTTAACAAGTTGCACCTAGGGCACAGAATTACTCATTCTTCTGAAAGTTGTTGGACTTTGTCAACCCAAGTTGGTAATATCTTCATTGGTACATCAAGGCAGGCTGCCAAGCGCAGCTCTGTCCAGATTAATACAAGCCAGCCAATATGGAAATTTCGCAGACTGTACCACTTTTTTCTTTTGGCCCAGCAGCTCTCTCCTGCTGTGTTTAGCTTCTAGTTCAATCAGAAGCAACCTGTATTGCACTATGGTGTCATGAACCTTCATTTACAACCACCCAGAGTTTTACATAAGAACATAAGATATGCCATACTGGGTCAGACCAAGGTCCATCAAGCCCAGTATTCTGTTTCCAACAGTGGCCAATCTAGGTCACATGTACCTAGCAGTTTCCCCAAGAGACACAAGTTCCACAATGCTTGTACTGGGTCAAGCATTGATATCTTCGGTCACTTCTTAATAATGGTTTATGGACCTTTCCTCCAGGAACTTGTCCAAACCTTTTTTAAACCCAGCTACACTAACAGCCTTTACTACATCCTCTGGTAACAAATTCCAGAGTTTGATTACACGTTGAGTGAAAAAATATTTTCTTTTATTAGTCTTAAATAGTTTACCCTGTAGCTTCATTGCATGTCCCCTAGTCTTTCTATATTCTGATAAGGTAAACAATCGATCTACGTTTACCCGTTCCACTCCGTTCATTAATTTATAGACTTCTATCATATCTCCCCTCAGCCATCTCTTTTCCAGGTTAAAGAGCCCTAACCTTTTTAGCCTTTCTTCATAGGAGTATCCTTCCATCCCCTTTACCATTTTGGTGACTCTTCTCTGTACCTTTTCTAAAATCGCTATATCCTTTTTAAGATATAGCGATTTTTTTTCCCCGTTTTTATATCTTATATTCCCCATTCAACTTGGCTCAATTATCACAGAGATAGCCCTCGATCAGGACTGCAGTCCTGTCCAGACCTTGGTTAATGTGGACCCTAAATCTGGCCTTTAGGTGTTTCTGTTGAGCGATAACCAAGACTCCCTCTTACCAGGGGCTGTGAACTCTGCCTCTGCCCATCCCCTGGCCTCAGTAGGTTCAAGAAACAGACAATCTGACCTGAGAATCGAGTTGTGGTCTTCTACCAAGCAGTTTGCAGCTCTCTCACAGCATCATTGAGCCAATTCTTGAAGTTTACAGTTTTAAAGTTTGGGTTCTTTAGCTTAAAAGTAAACATGAAATTCTAGTTCTGTACCATTATTTCAAATCAGAACTTCATTAACGTTATCACCAAGTTCCCCTTTCTGCCTTTTGGTGTACATGCCTTCAGGCTAGGGGTCATTCATACATGTTCTTTTATTCTTTGTGACGGAACAAGGCAATGTTCATGTCAAAAATACTAGTGTCCATGTATTTTTCACTGTCTCGGCTTTTATCGTTTGTTTCTGATGACTTTTGCATCGGTATTCAAAAGTACTTATTACCTAGATGCTGTCTACCGCTCTGCTTATAAGTTCACTATATGGTAGTGACGCTGAAAAACCTTGCAGACGCCCCGGCACTATCTGGACCATGTTGTGGCCCTGTGTGGACATCCTGCCAAATTCTAGTAAAAGTTGGCTGCCTGTATTAAATGGCATGGCTATATGACTAGGGGGCTGAATGTGCCACTTGCTATCAAGAGAGCACCTGCTGAACATGTGGCTGATTTAAATGCCACATCCAGTGTTTAAAAAAAAAAAAAGGCTGGCTGAGGTATCTGAATATTGCCCTGTTTGTTTTAATGACTTCTAAAACTACACAAAGAGCACCATCTAGTGATCATTTCTATTCTGAAACCCCAGAAAGTATTGCAGGAAGTCTTTTTATATCTGGAAATTCAGTGTCATGAAAACGTTTTCTTTTGCCGGAGCATTAAATACCTTGTGACCCATAGAGGTCAGATTTGTGCTGAGGATGCGCTGTGGCAAGCGGCAGAGTCCAATACTAACCGTCCCTCTCTCTCCTTCCAGGTTTACTCATCCGCTGGTGCTGAGCTCTGGAATGCACACCACAGGGATCCCACATCCAGCCATAGTGCCTCATTCAGGAAAACAGGACATGGATCACTATGACAGGAACATGTAAGGAAGCAGGAATCCTGCATAGCCCTTTCTTCTTCTTTTAAATGGGGCAATTACCTTGCTCCCACAGGCCTGCAAGCACATTTTCAAGGGGAAATTCCTCAGTTTCCTTTTAAAAATCTGTGGGCTGGGTATGCGCATGTGTAGATTTTACCCTTGATTTGCAGGTTGCCCATTGCTTGCTAGGCCTGCACTGTGACGGGAAAGTCTCTGCACTGATTTACCTGAGTGACATTTAAAAACTGCCCTCTCATGATGCACTTTTAAGGTGTTGCTTTAGGAAATCAGAGTCATTCTCCCCTATTCATGGTTCTTTTTTATTCCATTGCTCCCAGCACAAATCAGAGGGCCCAGTATTTAAAGGGATCAGTGCGATTAGCAGACCTGTTAGCCGTATTAATCTCCTTGGCTGGGATATTCGGTGACGCTAACACGGTTAGTGCCAGTGAATATCTGTAGGTGGCTTTCCGAGGGCAGCTCTTGGTGATAACCGAGCAGTGGCGATATTGAGCCGCTGCCCAGTTATGGCAATGTGGTGAAAGTACGGCCAGCCCTTATTGTGCCTTAACCTTTGATGCCAAGGCTAACGGGGCAGTGGTGCCCACTTAGTTTCATGGAAATCGGGGCAACCCAGATATCCCGCTTTGAATATCTGGGTCTACAGTTCAGCGCTGGCAGTTAGACGCTTTAGTGCGCTAGCTGCCGCTGCTGAGTATCAGGCCCATAATGTCTTAATGGGCCTTGGACTGGAACGTCGCAAGAGTGGTGTCCTGTGCATTCGTGGGTCACTGCCTAAAACTCAAAGCATGGTCCTGTTGTGTGCAGAAGACATACGTTGCTGAATCGCAAGGGGTCATTTTCAGCAGCGATGCTCGCTGTAATTTAAATGCTGGTCATTGTATTCAACACTGTTACAGATCGAATCGGTGACATGTACAGCAACAACCGCAGTCACTGCTCTTCATGCCATCCCTCTCTCAGTTGGTGTACCCCCAAGAGTCTGTTCTGGGCCCTTTCCTTTTCTCTCAGTCCCTTGCTGCCCTCATTTCTTCCCATGGCTTTCAGTATCATTTTTATGCTGATGACTCTCAAATTTATCTATCTATGTACACCTGACATCTCTCCTTCGCTTCAAACTCGTATTTCTACTTAATTATCTGACGACATTGCCTGGATGTTTCACCGCTGCCTAAAATTGAATATTGCTAAAACTGAACTTCTTCTTTTTCCCCCCAAACCCTCCTTCTCCCCTTCCTTCTTTCTCTATCATGGCTGACAACACTCTTCTTCTTCCTGTTTCCTTGGCCAGCAACCTTGGGGTCATCTTTGATTCCACCCTTTCCTTCTCCACACATATTCGACATATAGCTAAAACCTGTCGTTTCTTTCTCTGCAACATTAACAAAATTCATCCCTTCCTCTCTGAACACACCCCTAAGGCTCTTGTCCACTCTTTGGTCACCTACCATCTCGACTATTGCAACCTCCTCCTTGGTGGCCTCCCTTAGAGTCATCTCTCTCCTCTTCAGTCTATCCAGAACTCTGCTGTGCGGCTAATCTCCCACCAGCCCCGATACACTCATATAACCCCTCTTCTAAAATCACTTCACTGGCTTCCCTTCCATTTCCTTATCCAATTCAAACTTCTCCTTCTAACATATAAATGCTTTCACTCTACTGCCCTCATACCTTTCCTCTCTTGCTACACCCCTCCTCGTGAACTCCGCGCCTCCTCTGGCTTTCTTCTCTCCATGCCCTTTTCTTCTACTGCAAACTCCAAACTTTGATCTTTTCATCTTGCTGATCCTTATGCATGGAACAAACTTCCTCTATCTTTATGTCAAGTCTCTTCTCTCCCTCTCTTCAAAGCCATGATAAAGGCTCACCTCTTTGAGGCTGCATTTGGATCCTAATCCCTTGCTCTCCTTGTGTCTCCCTCCCCCCCCCCTTGTTTCTCTTGTATTGTTCTGTCTGTCTCGATTAGATGGTCAACTCTATGAGCAGGAACTGTCTTCTTTATATGTTTGTACAACACTGCATATGCCTTGTAGCACTATATAAATGATTAATAGTAGTAATAGTTTAGGCCTGCAGTTTGTCAGATCTAAACGAAATATATCTTGATAAATAACTAATAAAACGTAGCTTGCCCATATAGCGGTTGGGTATTGCCACGACAGGGATAATCTCTGCTTGCTGCCCTCCACTTATGTGTAGTGTCCGTATAGTAGCTGAACATACACAGATAGGAAAATTCCATATTTCCTCGCCCCTGGTATAACTTCTTTTGAATGTTGACCCCTTAGGAGGTCACGTTAAAGTGGCTGCACAGCATTCACACGTGTAAACAGCATGTATGTGTCATAGCGATTTTACAGTGCCTCTGTTTACACGTGGAGATGCGGGGAATGCGTAGATGTTAAGAGGCTTAGATGTCTACACTGGCAATGCACGTAGAGTTTAAAGTGCTTTACAAGATCCAAAGCACCAAACAATTAATCGTTCCATGTGGCATGAAGAATCGGTGGTATGAAAAGCGAGTTCCTCTGCAATGTACCAACCCATCTGAATAACAAATCCTTCCCGCTGCGCATTTCCAACCCCGCTGTTACCATGATGGATGATTTCTTACTAGTGATGATTGGTATCTGCTTGGCATAATGGTTCCCCTCTTTGGTCCTTGCACAGGAAACCGCAACCAGAACCAAAAAGGGAGAAGGAGCCTAAGAAACCCACGATTAAGAAACCGCTGAATGCTTTCATGCTGTATATGAAAGAGATGAGAGCAAAGGTCATCGCCGAATGCACGCTGAAAGAGAGCGCAGCTATCAATCAGATCCTAGGAAGGAGGGTGAGTGCCTGGAAGAAGCTGAAAGAAAACGTGCGCACGGTGTTTAACAAGAGGCAGGCTCCTAGTTGCATTGAAAGGAGGGGTCCGCGGAACGTGTTTAGATTGGTGGGGAGGAGGAAATAACACATGTAGATGGTTTACTGTATTGGTTCTTGTACTACACAATAAAAAAAACATCTTAAAAAAAGGTGAGGTCACCTACACGAGGTCTAGGGCTGGGGTGAGTGATCGACCCTTAATTTAAGGCATGTTCTCTAATATTAAAACATACTTTGATTAAAATGTTGTAAAATGACCCTGTAGATGTCTAAGAAATACATGGTCATTTGATTTCTTGCCTCCTTTATTTTATTTTATTTAATTTCAAAGTTTTTATATATCGCCCCTTCCTTAGATCAGAGGCAGTTTACAACTAACTCAACAGTATACATTAAACACTGGGGTGTTACATCAAACAGGGGGTAAGAAGTAGTATATGGGGCACATTATCTACATTTAACTATGTACATACTGAACTATATACAAGCTAGGTCATTACAGTATACTTGAGAGGGAGAGTGTTCTTAGAGTAGGGGGATGGGGGGTGATGTTTTGGTTGTATGGGGTTGTTAAGTTGGGTATGTAGTGTGATTGCTGTTGTCTTTGCCAACATGTTTGACTAGGTGTGTCTTGATATATTTTCTAAATGTCTGGAGGTCTTTAATGGATCTCAGTGTGTCAGGGAGGGCATTCCACAGTGTGGGGCCTATGTACAAGAATTCTCTATTGCTGCTGGTTTGCTTTGTTTTACGGTAGTCCTGAAGGATTTTAATGGTGTTTATGTGGCATCTACTTTTGGTTCTAGTTTCTGTGGATGGGAGAATTAGGGTGGATAGGAATGAGGGTGAGATGTTCATCAATTTGAAGATGGTCATCAATATTTTGAACTTAATTCTGCTTACAACGGGGAGCCAGTGGAGCATGTGCAAAATGGGGATGATATGGTCAGTTAGGGGGGCTTTACAGGTGATCCTGGCTGTGACATTTTGAGCTATTTGGAACTGGTTAGTAGTTTTGTTGAACAATCCTTGGAGTAGACTATTGCAGAAGTCTATATGAGACGTGACTAGAGCTTGCACCACTGGGTTTTGTAAAGTTTGGAGTTTATAAAATATAATTCTGGTGGTTAATTTTATGTGGGAATTCATGCTGAGTGTTTGGTCTAAAGTGACCCCTAAGTATTTGACTTTTTACTGATAGATAGGTATGTATCATCAATTGGGAGATTCAGTGGTGGGGTGAAGTTTGGGTTTCTGGTGGTGTAGAGGACTTCTGTTTTATTGAAGTTGATCCGGAGGTTCATTGTGCTTAGCCAGGACTGTACTTTTTTAATGCAGGGAGAGAGTGCATTGGTTGGGGTTGGTGATGTCAATGGGGACGTAAAGCATGATATCATCAGCATAAATATGATATCCTACTTTAAGATTTCTGAAGATGTTGCATACCGGTTGGAGGGTCACGTTTATTTATTTTTATTTATTTATTACAGTTGCTTATATACCGCACTATTCGGCATCAGCGCGGTTTACAGTATAACAAAGTGACCAATACACACATTCTGTTTGGTTTTACATCGAACAGGAATATAAACTTGGATAACAGGGGCTGAACTATATACATGAACTATTTATATGAAATATGCTATATACATGAGGTAAAATTCCTATAACATAGTTGAATTGCTCAATAAATGATGAATCCGTTTTGAATACTTGAGACCTTGTGAGTATGTGCTGCAAAAGGGCGGTGATTCTTAGGTGGTGCTAACTAAATTCATCGCTGGTTGGGTAGTATTGGAGGAAGAGGTGATGTTTGATTGCCTTCCTGAATTGGGTCAGGTCTGCTATGGCTCGAATGTCTGGTGGGAGTGCATTCCAACATTTGGGGACGTAAGGCTGAAGGCCCTATTTGCTGTTGTATTATTGCATTTTGTCAAGGTCTTCGGGGTTGCTAATAAATTTAGGGCTGTTGACCTCCTAGCTCTGTTGGGGGGCACTGTATGGATGAGATCCGTGAGTGCTGTGGAGGAAAGGCGCTTGATTGCCTTGAAAGAGAGGATTAATGTTTTGATTAAGAGTGAGGCTAGGCGGAGCCTTGGGGGGGAATACCCTGTTCTTGTTTGAAGTTTGGAGATGTCTCTGTGTCAACTTGTACTTGTAGATATGACTTGAACCACTGAAAGTGTGGTTCCTGTGATTCCGCTGTGTTCCAGTCTTTTGATTAATATGTTGTGATTGACACTGTCAAATGCGGATGCAATGTCAAGGAATACTAGTATGAAAGCTTGTTTTGAATTGTCCATTCTGTGTAGGAGTTTGCCTGTGAGGGTAACTAGAAGTGTTTCCACTCCATGATGGGGGCGGAATCCAGGGGAGCGTTGAGGTCGATATGGTCTTGTAATTGTATTTGTACCACTTTTTGATTAGTTTAGTGCAAATGGGATATTTGCTATGGGCCTGTATGAGCTGGGATTCGTTTTATCTAAGGATTTGTTTTTTTAGTATTGAGCAGATCATGAATTGTTTGAGTTCAGGTGGTATGTATCCCTGTGCAAGTGATTTGGTTTATTATGGGGAGGAGATGTGGGACTAATTCTGTTTTGGTTGCCTTGATCCAGCTGACTGTGCATGGGTCAAGTGAGGATGTGGTGGTATTGATTTTGGTGATTACGTTTAGAAGATGTTTTTGGTCTATTAAATGGAAGGAGTTCCAGGTGGTAGGATTTGTGGATGGTTCAAATGGGAGTGTGGTATCATCTGTGGTTGGGTTTTTTGTTTTTTTTAGTTTATCTGCAAAGTGTATGGCGAGGACATAGGGATTAATAAGGATATTGTGTGCATCATTGATGGGGGTTTATGTTAGGGATTTTGACTATTTCAAATAGCTCTCTCGGGCGATTGAATGATTTGGTAAGTATATTGGTGTGATAGTCCTTTTCGTATTGAGGATAGCTTCTTTGTATTTCTGAAGTGATACCATGTAGGAAGTTCTGTTGCCCTCCATTCGTGTTCTTTCTTCCTAAGCTCTTTCTTTAGCATTTTTAATTCTTTTGTGTACTAAGTTTGAGTAGGTTTGGGGTTTTTGGGATTTTGTGGAGATTAAGGCATTTGATATTGTGGTGTTGTGTTGTCTGTAGTTGGGTTGTTTAGATGGGGGAGTATGTTGCTTAGGAAGTTGTCTTTGTTGAATTGTGTGAATCTTTTTTTGTAAGTTGCTGCATTAGTTTGGGGGGGATAGTATGTTTCCATTGGTATGGTGAGTTCTATGGTATGGTGGTTTGACCATGGGACTTGGTTTGTTTTTGGGGGTGAGTACAGTGGGTGGCAGGTAATTAGTTTAGAGATGAAGATGAGGTCTAAGTTATTGCCTTTAGAGTGTGTGGGCAATGTTACTGTTTGTTGAAATCCCATGTCGGACATAGAACTGATGAATAGGGTGGATTGGGTGTTGTGTAGGGATGACAGGTTAAAGTCACCTAGTAGGATGTGAGGTTTTCTTGGTGAAGTTAAGCATGTAGTTTCTAGAATGGCAGTGAGATTGTCATGATTGGTGGTGGGTGGTCTATATATTAGGCAGATGGACAGGTTTTTGTTTTCTATCTTGATCATGCCCATGCCATTTATGCTGGTGCATATGTTGAGTGTGGGTTTTAGTTCTTATTTGCATAATATAAGTACTCCTCCTCCTCTTTTAGTGTCTCTGGGACAGTTGAATAGGAAATATCCATCTATGTTTAGCTGGTTCAACAACACAGTGTCTTGTGTTTGATATCCAGGTTTCTGTGATACATAGTAGATGAGGCTTTTCATCTCTAATCATGTCAAGTATGACTGGAATCTTATTTCTGATAGATCTGACATTTAGGAGTATGCATTTGACTGGAATGGTGGATGTGAGAGGTTTTTGAGTGGGGTTAGTTTGTTGTGTATATATGTGAATGAGCCTGCGTTGAGTGGTGGTGTGTTTTGTATTGTGTGTATTGATGTTTACGTTTTTATGTGATTGGTAGGTGATTGTGCCTGGAGTGGATTATGGGGATGTACCATTGCTGCGATATGTATGTTTGGAGGGAGGAGTAGAGGGTTGTGGAGGAGGAGAAGGGAGCACAGTAATAGTTTTATGAGTTCCACAGTAGAGGAGGGTCTTTGTGTGTATTTTTATCAGTGATAGCAAGAACAGGGGTGGTGTTTGTAGTATAGGTTATGATACTGCAGTATTATGACAATAGACAATTATTAGTGGTTAACATTAGCGCAAGATAACATTGGTTATAAGCAGTGTTACAGTGATATGATGATTGATATTAATGCTAACTAACATAGGTTGGTTACATGCTCTGTTAAGTTACTTACAGTGGTACAGGATATGGATATAGTAGCTGTGGGTAGATGTATAAGGAGAGATCCAGCTGGGATTAGTCAGTAAGCAAATGCATATAGAGGATATTGAGCTTTCATTCCTTTGTTTCCTTTTCTGGTGAAGGGGAACGAGGTTTTTATGAAAGAGTTCTGTCTTGCTGTTCATTCGCGTTGGTGGTAATCTGTTTGCTGATATTTTTTGGTGAAATCATCAATTTGGTTGGTCTCCTGCCTCTGATCCACACCTAAGGACCACACCAAATGGCCCTCTGGCGAAGCACTCGAGCACAGGCCTGCCAGGCATGGGTGCACCCGATGGCGCCTTGATTTAAACAGGTGAAGAGCCCCTGATTTGGCCGGAGCCAAGCAGCGGAGAGCAGTAGAGCTTTCCGCTCTCATACTCTATTCCGATTGGGGGAGCAGGCAGGGTGCTTGTGAGTGTCAGGCCATGATGAAAACCAAAAAAAGCAGGGGTCAGCTCTACGATTTAGCTATATTATTTTTGGATTACATTAATTTGCCCCTGACACAAGCAGATTGTGCTGAAACACGGTCGTCGTGTCGGACAAAATAAACTACTTCTGTGTTTATTGCTGACCCTTGCTTCTTTTGTTTTTTTGTCATAGACCTTTTGGTAGGGGTTACCCCCTCCCCCCCTTCCCTTTGTCTTTTGTTTTGTTTTGAAATTAGTGAGATGCCTACGGCGTGCGCTGAGATTACATGTTGGCCAGTCTGCCTCCCATTGAGTGGAGCTGTCGGTGACTTTACACCTGTTTTCTCTCCTCTTTTGTTAGTTTTATGTTTGTTCTGTGCTGTTTAATATGAAATTGTATTTGCCATTTTAACCGCACTCTACTTTGTACACTCCAGAGCATGAAGAGTCAGATTAAACTTGATTCAGAATGGTCCCATGAACTGAAGCACAAGGCTCACATGCCCAGAACCTGGATCACTTCACTGATTCTGCTGTGTGTTTGCATCAACTATTAACTTTTTTTAAAACATGCCATGACAAAGAATTGAAAGAAAAAAAAGATTTTGACATACACATTGTAGCATAATATAGCAATAATCTTTCCTGGACAGGTTATTTATTGCTTTCAGGCCACACTCTCTGAGGGATCTGCTCCATCGAACATGAATTTCCAAAAAAGTTAAGTGCTCTGGCAAACTAAGCAAGGCTCTGGTGTAGATTTATTGCCGACCGTGCAATCCTTACCTTTACGATGTAGGAGCATTTTCTGCTGTCCTTGAAAGTATCTACGAATACGTCCAGCCTTTGGGCAGGTCTTCAGAGACGCACCTTCGTTTTCTATCCCTTTCTCTCACCCTTCAGCTGTAAAACACTGCAGAGAGCAAAGTGCTGGACTGCAGACATGTGGAGAAGAATGTCATAAACTCCCACGCATGTCCGGGGCCTCGTTTATAAAGTGAAGAACGTGCAAACTTCCCTTTACAAAACAGGGGCGCAAAGCGGCACCTCAACCTAGTCACAGCCATGATGTCTGCTCTAGAATGAAGTAAATACCTACATTCTTCAGAAACATGAATAAATTGTTTTATAACTTATGTGCATACATTTCTGCTCCTTCTCCGTACATGCCCACACTGACAGTATACACACGTGCTTATAGAATAGCGTCCAACTGAAGCATGCACATAACTACCCATTCATGGGACTTGTGCACATAAATAGTACCTGACTCTATGCAGCTCCCTTATAAATCAGCCCCTTAACGTCTGCCCTCTTGTCACTGCTCAAAACTTCTACACTGGCCACAAATGACTAAATCCACACACAGTCGCTACCCCTTCTTGCTCTGCCTTTAACAACTTCAAAGTGCTGGACTCACACTGACGTTTGCATCAGAGCACAGTTACCTCTTACCTCGTCGGACTGCAAAGGTCCAGGCGGCCTCACTTGTCCAGCAGCACACTTAACTAGCCTTGGGCTAGAGGACTTCGAATGTTCCACATTGTCTGCAGAGTGGGCTCATCAGCAACCTGAGCCCATTCATGCAGGCAAGTCATTTACTGAAGGAATAATCTAAAAAAAATGAAAAATGTTTCCGTTTGAAAAGAATTCAATTGCATTCTTCAGTATCCCAGTTTAGCGGAGTGACTATCACTGAACAAAAGCTACTCTGGCAAAACGAACTTTAATGTCAGAGCCAGAAGTGTCGCCAGACAGAGCAACCAGTGCCTTTGAAAAAGAGGAGGGGGAGGAAGGGACCATTGTTGAATGATGCAGCCAACTCTGCTGCACCGAAACACGGAGTTACTTGTGTAACTAAAACAGTCTAACCCCCCCCCACCCCCCCTACTTGCTGTCTCTTCTCCATTCCCATCTCGGTCTCAACCTCTACCCACCTTTTCCTCAGTCAACCTCCACAGTTCTGTCCCAGACCCCTCCCATCTAAGCCGACTTCCCAGGTTGGCCCCAGAATTGGTTTAAGGTGTTGACGACATCCTAGGCAAGCCTTAAGCCTCACGTCCTCTCTTGCTGAAGCTGCCACCCTAGGCCTGATGGTTGACTCTGTTCTACCAGCTCCCTCCCCAATTTAACCCCCTCTCCCCCCCCCCCACCTTCTGGTGGCTGCTTTTGGCACCACACCCAAAACAGTAGTTCTGTTTTCTTTTGGCATTGAGATATGCAGTTCCCCAAAATCCCACGCTGTTCTCAAAGTCCGGTGAGAGATATAGGAGTTTCAGTACCCCAAAGCTCAAAGTTTCTCGGTTCCCTGCAGCCTCAAAAGCAGTCATTACAAAGAAGGGGGGCAGCCAGGGAGCCACACTTAGGGTTCATGAGTTGCCACTGGCACCCAGGCCTTATATTGAAGTGCAGTGGTCTAGTAGATACCCATAAGGGTATTTTGGGGTAAATTTTCAACCCTGCTGGCAGAATACATGCAGACTAGTTTCAAACACAAGATCCTATCTGCATTGTGTTTAAATGACCACCTGACAGCTAAAGTTATGCTCATGCACTTACATACATTTAAACAATAGAATAAAGTACAAAATTAGCAATGGCTCTTCTATGTATCAGTATTTTTTAAATTCAAATATGTATGGAGTTTCCAACAAAATGTGTCCTCCACACTCATCGGCAGGCCTTCCACAAGAGTAAACGTGTTTCTGGGGGATGAGAATCTACATGAATTTGACCCCTTTATGAGAGTTAACCGTACTTCCCTGCATAGATACAGGTCTCCAGCCATTTAGAAAGATAGTCTGACATGATCATTAGCTTGGGGTTTGAGCGCTGAAGTCACATGAAGGCGCATTTAACAAATGACGTCCAAGTGCAATCTGGAACCTCCAAGCCCAAACATCTAGAAAATAAAGCAGACCCCCACCCCCCCACCAAGGCCAGACACAATTTCACAAATGTGGATGTGCCCAGTATGGACGACTGTGGGGTGTCTACATGGACATCCCCAGAATAATATTCAAGAGTGGGGATGTCTAGGAATAGCCTAATGGTTGGAGTAGTGGCATAGAGCATTTCACTGTGATTGTGGAGAGCACTGGGGATGATGAGTTACCCTTTTCTCTACACCCTCTGGATGCTTTATGGCCGAAACAAGCACTTTCGTGATGCCTCTATCTGCCTGGAGCAGGACTAAACTTGAACAGAGTCGCAGACGTCCCCAGAATTTCTGAAATCAATCGGGGATGTTCAAGTCCACTGCAGTGCCCCAGACACACCTCCACCATGCCTCCTGGCTACTTGTCCGTCCCCGCACCAGAGAAGTCTTTAAAAGCCATTTGTAAAATGGTTCCAAGGACATCCACATTTTCAGACATCCAAATTGTGCCTAAGGCTTTTAAAATGACCTCCATGATGATCATTTTGCTGTGAAAACGCCCAGGCTGTTCTGAGATCACTGAGGAAACCTGGTACTCACACACAATTTGTGAATCTCAGAAAATCGTATGCAGCTTAATTTGAACAGATAAACAGATTTTGGAGTGTGCTAAGTCTTTGTACCTTCTGATAACCCTTCACATGGCCAACAAGAGACGGTTGTTGTGGTACGTGAGCTTTGTGCTCTCGAGCTCATATACCATACCACCTTTCATCTTAAACCTTCAAAAGCAATATCACTGCCAAGACTTCCATTCTTACCAGGAGTGTGTTTTACAGGACACAGGTTGTCTGTGTTTGTGTGCTTATCCTGGCATCTGCTCTTTGCATGCACTGACAAGAGAGAGCATGTGCTATTTGCAGTCAGTATGCACACTTGCCTCCCCCCAACCCCGAATATGCCCAGAGCAGACACCTGAGTACAGGAGAGTCGCAGCTGAGTCGACACCCTCTTGAATGTCACAGCTGGCAAGGTAGGAGCAAGTAGGCATCAGGCCTGCTCCTGAAGCTATTTTGCCCTGGGATAAGAGGGTGGGGACTTGAGGTTTATCAAAGTTGACTGGGGCAAGCTACCAGATTGTTTTCAGAGGGACCTATGACAGTGAGGGAGCCTCTAGAATGAAGGTTATTGCAGCCCATTTTATTTTTAACAAGTTCTTGTGCTTGTGTAATGAGGTGACCAAGTTTTTGCTGTGTTTCTTTTTCTAGTGGCACGCACTGTCGCGCGAGGAGCAAGCAAAGTATTACGAACTAGCTAGGAAGGAACGGCAGCTCCACATGCAGCTGTACCCCGGCTGGTCTGCGAGAGATAACTATGTAAGTACGATTCAGTACAATATCCCCTTTCCTGAAAGAAAAAAAAGCATGAAAGTGATGATCAAATCAATAGTAAAAACAAAAAAGAAAAAATACAAGCTGTAAACACAGAATAACCAGGGAGCTAAGAAAGGAGAAAAGTTGGGGAGGGATAAAAGGCACAGCCCAACAATCAATCAAAAGTTTGATCCAAAACCCAAGCCTTTAGCCCCTTCGTAAACTTCCCAAAGGAAGATTTCAATCTAAGCTAAGCAGGCAGCATCATATAGCGCCCTCTGGAGGCAGAGAAGTGTTATAAATGTTTGGAAAAATTAAACTCTTAGGGCCTTTTATTAAGAGGATTTATGCTCCTTACTTTGAGAATTAGAGACCCAATATTCAACAACAACTGAGCTCCTAATGTTAGGCTCCTAAGTATGGCTAAAAATAGGATCCCAAGGCCACCAGCATTGAATATATATGTTGCCTGCACAGCGATTTAACTATCCAGTCAGCAGCGATACTCAGTCGCTGGCTGCTAGCTAAACCAGCTAAAGGCTTTCTTTTGACCTAATTTTGGCCAGTTAGGGTTAACCAGCCAGCAGCTGAATATTGCTGTTGACCTGTTAACCCTTGACGCTACGTAGTTGGCAGCAGGGCATTCAGTAGGTTTAGGAGGAGAGAATGGGGGGTGCGCCACTGACTGGGATTGACATGGTTAGTAAGTCTGCTAACTGCATTAATCACTATGAATATGCCCCCCCCCCCCCACCAACCTTTAAGCTCTTGAATTAAGATGTATTTGCAGCTGAAAATAGAGCACAAACTTAGGAACCTAACTTTGGAGCTCAGGTATCTTTTAATATTCGGTCCTTAATTTCTTGAACCTTTTTGAAGATACAGCTTCCTATATTTCATGGTACCTAGAAAAGTCCAGAAGTAACCTGCTAGATGCAAATACTGCAGGGATCCACCTCCCTACACTGGTGCTGGCCAATAGTCACATAATGAATGATGGCAGATATAAGACCAGCCTGGTTAGTCATGTTTGCTTTCATTCCATCCTCCTGCCATGTAGTGACCCCATGTGTCTGTCCCATGCCCACCTGAACTCCTCCACTGCAGATCAATGTTACAGAGTTGCCAAGTTACCAAGTCCCAGGAGTGAGGTTTTTTTTGACAGTTCTGCTTTTACATTTGCCTTGCAATGCAGTATGATATTTGTAGGCCCTGAATTTACCCATTGGAATCGGTGCTATAGGCACTATAATGCATCAGAATGAGCTGGTCAGAAATCCAGGACTGGCTTAAAATCTCACTCTTGGAACTGGATAACGTGGCAACTCTAGTGTTATGTGCACTGCACTCTGGAAAGCATCTCCACGGAGATCTAGCAGAAACTGATTGGTCTTTATTTTAGATTTGTGTGTGCTGTTCTCTGAAGGTAGATGCGAAGCACAGAAGTTAGTCGCTCAGCTACAGTAGGTGTTATGGCCCACATCAAACACAGTTTTGTGTCTGTGATGCTACCAAACAGCAAGTCATACTTTTCGGAAAAAACACTGGAAAGGTTTACCACCCAAAACTGGTATTGAAATGAATCCTTCCTACTCCTCCTCTGCCGTCTGACCTGGGTTTGGTGCAGTCAGAGAGCAGTGTCACACCAACATCCCCAGAATGAAGCACCCTACATACTTCTATGGTCGGCTGGGTACACACAAAACCAAAGGTCTATCGTGCGCAGCCTCTGATTGCCTGACAGCTCTCCTTCACTGTTAATCCTGCACATCATATGTCTGATGTCAGTTCTGCAGCCATGGGGGGAAACCACCTCAATCCCAAATCTGTGGATCGTGAAATGTGCTGCGGTAGCTAGTAGGAAACACACACGCCGAGAAACTTTTAATAGAACAATAAGGCCTCAACTGTTTGCCGATTTTAAAGCTGCTTATCTTAATTACATTGTAAATGAGCAAACTGGCCTATTTCGTCTGCCTAATTTGGATTCATCGAGGGCATTTTTAAAGCGATTGATGCGATTAGTAGACGTGTTAATCACGGCGAGTGTGATATTCAGTGGCATTAACGGGGTTGGCACCACACCACTGAATGCCCCAGTGGTAGCCAGCAAGGATCGAGGTGATTGGAGGTGGCACCCCGGAATAACCAGCTCGTGACACTATTTGGCCAATTAGACACTTTCACTGCTGAAGCTAACTGGACAACAGTTGAATATCACCGCTGCCTGGTTAGCTTTAACGCTGTCTGGCTGACCCAGATATTCAGGTCAGGTAGTCTGCTACGGCCCCGGGTTTAAAGTTCAGCAGTGACAGCTATCTGCTGTAGAATCACTAGCTGCCGCCACTGAATAGCACCCCCACCATCCTCTTTTGGAAGATGTGCTTATAAAATTCCCAAATGCAAGCTGACATGAATTCCCCTCCTGCCCATGTCTTCCACCCAACCTCTCAATCCTCTCTCAGAGATAGACCTAAAATCCCTCGCAGTGCTGACCTCTTCCACTGCTCTTCAGTGTTGTTGCTACTCTTTTTTTTGTGCAGGTTTTCTGATGGGTCCTCTCTCCACTTTTTAAATTCTAATATGATTTTTTTTTCTCCTTCGCCACCTGCAATATAGTATTCAGGCCTTGGCCGTCCTATTCCACTAGCCCCATTCTGCCGTTTTTATCTCGTTAATATTCCCACTCTGCAACGGGTAACTGAATGATACTCTAACATTTATCTTTTAATCTCTCATTTTTGAATCCCCTCCAAACCAAGACTGTATCTTGCTGGCACCTGGAACCCTTGTTGTCCCTGAGAGAGCTTGCCTATGAGAGAGTTCCTCATTAGCCGGGATTCTCTCTGTGTGACCAATCACCTCACCTACAGAGCTTGCCCCAAGCCCAGGTGGCCCTGTCTGACAGGAGATTCAAACATGAATTTTCTGTGCCTCAGTCCATTGCTCTTAAATGAATAAGTACTCAGGGTGGAGCAGGAGTTCTGCCGAGTAAGTGTTGTAGGATAAAATCATATGCACTGCCACATACTGTCTGAGGAACAAGTGCAAGGATGCACTCCCACTGGGTGCCCATAGATGGCAGTGGTGTTCTAGTGCACATACTAATACCAGAAAAGCCATCCACTGCAAAATGAAGTACCAACAAAGAGCAGGGAAATCGTATGGCAAAAAATGTTTCAGTAAAATTAAACAAACATCAAATGTTATTCACAAAGTATAATAAATACATAAACCATATTGAACAAACATTAAAATGAGTCATTAGAGCATATATAAACATCTTCGAGCCATATTAAAACACACAAAGCCTGAAATAGCTATGCTTCAACATAGTGTCTGCATCAGAAGCATATATGAAACATATTATAAGAGGGAAGCGGCACTTCAATAGGTTCTCGGAGGATTCATCTAAGGCACTGATAAAATAGGTGCCTGTCCCTTTAAATGTAAAGACTGAAATGTCAATGAAGTTATGCCTTGGCCAGACAAACATAGGGACACCTTCAGCAGACATCGGCAAAAGCCTTTAAACTTCTTGAGGGCCAAAATGCCCCTGCAGGCCGTCATTCAACTGTAGTTTTTAACCTTTTTTTTCTTCCGATAAAGACAGCATTGGGAGCTCTGTAGAAAACACTGTCTGATCAGGTTCCTGCAGCAGGAGGCTTTAAAAAAAATTGCTGCTTCCCTCTTATAGTACAAAAATATAGAAACATATTTATAACATCTAAAAATGAGTGTTACACCGCACAGGTTCCTTTAGCCATCTCCATCTGAATTGTCTTCATGAACCATGCACGTTTTGCTTCCATGCCCTCTTCAAACAGTCCCATGTATTTTTCCTCTTCTAACTATCAAGATTATCGTGGCTGCATTAGATTGTGTTAGGTGGTAAAGATGTGGCAGCCAAATAAACTTAAGACCGCTGCGGAAGCACATGGAAACCGAGGGACGGACATAAGGAGACAAAGGATTAGGAGCCAGAGCATGTGAAAGGTCGTAAGATGGGCGCGAGTGTTTTATTTACTGCAATTTCTGTTGGCATGCTGATTTTGTGGTTTTCCTTCATATGGTTTTCGGTTCCTTTGAACAGCAGATAACTATTTTGAAAGGAGGCCAGGGTGCTGCTGAAAGAGCTTCTTACTTACAGGACCACCCCGCGACAGAAAGCATTGAAGAATGACTACTGCGGGCAACTGCAAAGTCGCTTGCTTTTCCTGCATGAGATCTTTTTCCATTTTCTTCTTCGCTGCAATTGTTCAGCCTTAATGTAGTGTTTGAAGTGAGTTTCCGTAGAGACGAGAGTACCACGGAGAAACGGTGGCCATGGAAATGATCTGGTTCTTCTATGTTTTGCATGCCTTTACCCTATTTCATTTTGATCTTTCATCCTGCCTTTTGGGCATTAGCTTCAAGTTTTCAAGGCTGCTCTAAAGAGCGTCATTCTTTACAAAGAATCTTTCGAGAGGAAAAGCCTCTTGAGAGTCAAAAGCTCTCTGACAGTGGAACAGCATTTTCTGTTGTCTTGGCACAGTATGAAAAGCTGGGAAGTGTCAGCCCTCTTAATGTTAACAGTTTCTATAACACATACACAGGGCCAGTGCTAGAGTCTCTGGTGCCCTCCTGCAGCCTATAGACAGCGCCCCCGCCCCCCTCCTTCATTACTATTAATGGTAGATTACATTCTTCCTTTCCCAAAACTCCTTTGTGAACTCTGTTCATATGATGCTGATATTTCTCCTTATAATCAAATGTTCTAACAAGAAAATTGAAGTGAAGGGGCAAATGCATAGCTGGAATAAAAAGAAGTCCTGAGGAGTAAATATTTAACATTGTATAAACAGGCTGTGATAACAAAGGGTTAATGCGATTGAAGCAAACACAATCAATGTGTTACTTAACCAATAAAAGATCTACAAAGCTTACAACCACTTAACCTTTCCTGCCTCTTCTCCCACCTGTTATTGTTGCTACAGATACTACCGCTGCTCTATCTCCGCATGCATGCTTGCGCAGCTCTTTTTTAAATCCGACAAATAAGGAGAAGGTGAATAGTGTAGCTGGGCTTAAAGTCAATAGACTTAAGACAGACCTGGGGGGAAAAGCCACTGCCATCTCTGGGTGTAAACAGCATGAAAGCCGCAGAGGCAGACTCAATCCCAGGGTTGACGGTGGCAGCATCAATGTGAGAAACACCTCTTGGATGGACTTTGGGATTTCTTTGAGAGCACTGCTTCACTGCCGTGAAACATGCTGAGACTTTGCTGGCATTGTAGCCAGGCTGGACAAAAGTGGCAAGATCACGCCATAGCCTTCCATGAGAGTCAGTGATGGTGCTCCTTGTAGTGGATTGGCAGTCAGGCTAACTACAAACATCAGGCCCTGCGCTCTGGTGCATGTGTGTCTGACTCTGTCCGACCAACTTGCTGCACCAGAAGCTCCCCCTACTCCCTCTGTTTTCTGTGGATGGCAGGCTGACTGGGACATAAAGGTAAATATCACTCTAGCAGTGTGCCATGAGAGGGAAGGAGGGAGGTCCAGCATCTTTGGTGTCCTGCAGCAAAGCTGAAACAAATTGAAAGGTTCATGCTTTACAGCTTGACACAATGGCATGTTTCCCTCGCTTACAGGATCAGACATTTGGGGGCTTCATCTGTGTGTGTCTTAGGAAGTGGTGGGGGAGGCTCCGTACATGATTGTGGCAGTTGGTACATGTGTTTAGGACTTTCTCTGTGTCCTGGAGACTGCGAAGGGGATGGGGGGCCTCTGTGGGTATATTTGTGTGGTGCAGGGAAGAGGTAGCCGTGCATGTGGTGCAGGGGTAGGGTGCCTGGGTGTCTTCTGGTAGGAGTGGGGGTGGTGCCTTTTCGAGTATATTCATTGTTCCCTTTTCTTCCCACTCTTCAGTCTCCGACCCTTGCAATCTTACACCCCCTCCCTACAGACCCTCTCCTGCTGCCTTTCCCCAACTCTGTTCCCTTACCAGCCTATGTCCCTTTCTCCCTCCCTCTGTTCCCTTCCCCCTGTATTTCTTTGTCAAACCCACTACCCCTTTTAAATTTGTCCCTCCTACCTCCTGTGTCTCTGGCCCCAGAAACTCTTCAGTGGTCTTCCTCTCTCATTTAGCCCATAGGACAGGCTGCTTCCGCGGGTACTGAGGAGAGCAGCATATTGGTGTTCTCCTAATTGGTCCACGGGACAGGCTGTTCCCATGGGTCCTGCACACTACTGTGCTACTGGCTGTGATTGCGGCCGCCTTCACAGCCAGCCTGTCCCGTGGGCTGAAGAAGAGAAGGCAGTGATCGCAGAGAGCAGTGCAATGGTGTGCCGTGCTCATGGGAACAGCATGTCCTTCGAACCAACGAGTAGAACACCAGTACTCTGCTGTCCTCGATAGCCTCCTTCAGCCCACGGGACAGGCTGCTCTGAAATGACAAAATATTTTTAAAATTTAAAATTTCAAACTGGCAATATCAAGAACACAAAATTGCAAATCTTGAAGACCATCCATATTCCACTACCCTCCCCCCCCCCAACCAATGCCCTACAGTTAATTCCACACCAAGAACAATATAGTACAGGACCCATAGAGCAAATCTACCATTCCATAAGAGCACTAACTTCCAAAATTCACACAACAAGGAGCGTACCCAGAAAGAGCAGCACCGTAGACATTGCAGTGGAACCGAGAACATTCACTGCCTATTGGGAAAACTGAACAAGTCAGAGTCCTACACAGAAACTCCATGCTAACAGAACACCTGGCCTTGGTCACACACTGAACATAAATTGACCCTCTTCAAGTACAACAAAACAAAAACCCAGTGGGAAAAAAAACAATTTTACAAAATAATTTTTTTGTCGGAATGGCCAGCCCAGTAGAGAGGAAAAACACCTCCTACCACCGTGGCCCGTCCTTTTTAATCATTTAAGAAATTAGATTTAAAACAGCTCTTGTTCAAAAAATGGCTGATACTTAGCTTTAGAAGAGAAATAGGCTGTAAGGACGCTGTATTCAACAGTGTGTCAAATGCACGACGTGACACGTTTCGGGGGTATATCCATAAGCCCCCTGCTTCAGGTCAGACCACTGTATAGTAACGTCAGCCTTGAAAACACAGCTAAATGAGATGGTTTTATAACCCAGGCCCCTGAGTTAGTTCATGAATCCTAAATGGGACAGTCCCATCAGGTGTAACATATACAGAGGAACCAATCAGAATAGGGAAGAGGAACCACCAATCAGGCACCCCCTCCCAATCTGAAAGGCTAGGAAATGGTATGCCAATCCAGCTGCTGATTCAAACCATCTGGATGTACAGAGTTCAATCTAAAAATCCATTTTTGTTCCAAATTCTGTAAGGTCTGGATCCTGTCACCACCTCCAGGATTAGGGGGTACATGATCCAGAATCCTCCAACGAAGATCATCAAACTTGTGTGAATACTCCAAACAGTGATTAACTAAAGGTGCTGTAAGCAACTGTGTACGTAATTGAGAGGCATGTTCCCCTAACCTTTGTTTACAAGTCCGCGAGGTTCTTCCTACATAAGGTAGCATACATGGACAGACAATCAAGTAAACTACATAAGTAGTGGTGCAGTCCGTATGCCAGCGGGTAGAATAACTTTTCTTGGTGCGACTATCAATCCAGATCAGACCCGGCAAAGTACCATTTCCTAGCCTTTCAGATTGGGAGGGGGTGCCTGATTGGTGGTTCCTCTTCCCTATTCTGATTGGTTCCTCTGTATATGTTACACCTGATGGGACTGTCCCATTTAGGATTCATGAACTAACTCAGGGGCCTGGGTTATAAAACCATCTCATTTAGCTGTGTTTTCAAGGCTGACGTTGCTATACAGTGGTCTGACCTGAAGCAGGGGGCTTATGGATATACCCCCGAAACGTGTCACGTCGTGCATTTGACACACTGTTGAATACAGCGTCCTTACAGCCTATTTCTCTTCTAAAGCTAAGTATCAGCCATTTTTTGAACAAGAGCTGTTTTAAATCTAATTTCTTAAATGATTAAAAAGGACGGGCCACGGTGGTAGGAGGTGTTTTTCCTCTCTACTGGGCTGGCCATTCCGACAAAAAAAATTATTGTGTAAAATTGTTTTTTTTCCACTGGGTTTTTGTTGTTTTGCTATTTATTAGAGCTCAGAGGGAAGGTTTTTGTGAAACCTCTTCAAGTACAGACTACAAACTAAAAATAGAAATATGTTGACAAAAATTAAACTAACACACCAAAAAGCCACACCAGAGAAATAGAAAGATGCATGTAAAGAGAGAACATATAAATTGCAAAAACTGGCGTATTCTAATTAGTAAATTGAAATATATTTCTTTTAACCTATGCTGACTGGCCATTATATTTTTCTAATCATGTTGGTTTGCAGTCTCTGGTTTCTGGTTTTCGGCATCTTCTCTTAACTCTTTCCCTGGTCTCAAGTCCATCTGCTACTTCTCACCTCTACATCCATCTCTGACATTGATCTTTTTCTTTTCAGCTTTCTTCTATGTATTTTTAATCTCCTATTTTTCTTACCATCTTGTCTTCAATCTACTACTTTTCAGCCCCAACCCCAACCCCCCTATTCCTCACTCTTTCCACAGCCTCTTATTTCCCAGCCTCTCTCCCTTGCTTTGCTCACATCTCTTCTCTCCCTCTATTCTCACTATCCATCTTCCCATCCAATATCCCACAGCTTTCGTCTCATATCCCCCTTCTGTATACAGTAACTTTCTTCTCCCCCTATCTCCCCATGTCCAGCATTCATGAGTTTCTCCCTATTTCCTCTCTCATGTCTAGCATCTCCACTCCCCTTCCCTATTTAATGTCCAGTTGCTCCCCCCGTAGCTCTATGACCCTCCCATGTCCAGCATCTCCCCGATCCCACAAATACCCTTCTACCACCTGAGTTCTGATACTTCATGAGAGAGGCATCTAGCTCACATCACATGACTTGATATCAAGCAGGAAGTGCATTTACTCCCCCCCCCCCACACACACACACACTGAAAAGCTCACTGCGGTCAGGATCTTTCCACCTTCACTCAAACCACAAAAGTCATTTTAAAAGTTATAGGTTGAACCTAAGATGGCAAACAGGCCTTTGTCTATAGCCAGATTTTCTGCAACAGCTCGCTCATCAAAGCACGGTGACGGTTATTATTATACATCTTCCGACAGAGAAGTCATGAGAGGACAGAAGTATGGGCGGCTTATGGAAAAGGAAAGAGCACATTATTAGAACCGTAACACTGAAATAAAAGTGAAACCTAACAATTTAGCTGCCTGCAGTAAGCGACTGCTAAGAAGGCCTTTCACCATCATATTCTTTGATCTAAAATGGGGTTGTGTTTAGTGGAGTGACCTGGGAGAAAGAGTCAGCCAATGCTCTTGTAATCAACCTAGTAAACCATGCAAGGTAGGCTGTATTTTCAAAAAGGATTTTCACGTTCTGTGTCTGGGGCAAAGGTCTTGTGGTTTAAAAAGAAAGCTCACTCAGGTATTTTGTACTGGTTTAGGATCGCACATGAAGGAGCATTGGCAATGTCATCAATAATTGCTAATTATAAGTTGGATTTGGATTCAGATTTGCTAAAAGCTGCATTAGGGTTGGTTGATGAGGATAAAAGTGTCATCTGCAGCCCAGTAAATGTGAGCAGGGCAACGTAGTACATATTAAGAGAATGGTTAAAAAATATATTGGGTACACTACATTATGTTATGCTTCTAATAGTCTAACCTGAGCATGAGTTTGGCCAAGTAAGACAGAGAAAGGGTTACTTGTGATGGAAAATTAGATCTAGAGCTGGGCTCATTCTCACGTGATCAGCCTAACCTGTCACGTGTTCCTGGCACATGTTTCATCAGTGTAACAGGTTAGCTGCTCGTGGGGCTCGCTACCTTCCCTTTGCTGTTCCTTTGCCACGATCCTTGTGCCTGTATGTCTAAGTTCTGCCTCCTAGTTCATGTCTAACACTTGCTCTTCAGTCTTCAGGCTCTTCAGTTTCTGAACACTCACAGTTATGCTCAGGGCCCCTGGAATTGTGCGGCACTTCGGGGCCCATTTCTGCAGCAAGGGTAAGAGAATTCTGCGGGCAAATGTTAAGCACCTTATGTTGCAGTCCTATGGCAGGGGGAATATGCAGCCACCTGCAATTCTGTACCCACAAAATTCCACTGTTAGCTGCAGAATTCCAGGAACCCTGGGGCTTGTCACACTCTCATGGCCAGGGGAATGATCACTGCGTTTAACACGTATGGAAACGGCACAAGCCAGTTTTCAGATCAGGCTCTATTTGCTCCTGGCTGCCTACGAGCTGCTCTACAGACTTGAGCCCTCTGCCACATAAAAGAAATGAAACAAAGCCTGTTTGGGGCAACCAAGTCCAGAAGGCAGCGGAAACTGTGGTACAAAATTTGTCTTCCGTTTTTCCATTGTGCTTTAGGGGTAAAAACGTGGTACCTATTCTGTCCTTCCATATCTTAGGGACTCTGTCAAGCATTTTCATTCTGCTGATAGCAGCAAGCAAAGTTTTTTTTTGTTGGCCAGTTATGCCTCAGGCAGCAACCACTTGGAAAGTTACGAAGGAAAGCGGAGGAAGGATTTCATGCTACAATGAGCCGTTCTCCATGCCTTCCTCATTTCTACCCCTTTGACGGATGCTGTAAGAGAAGGAGGTTGCACTTTAAATGGCGTTCAATGTAAAACGAACCCACCTGCATTTAAGAGCCACTGAGACTGCTATTCAGAAAAAGCTTAGGCTCCAAAATTTGGCTGCAAATGGTCGCCTAATGTTAGGATCTTAAATGTAGGTAACTGAATAAAAGGCCTAATTTTAATGTATTAGTTGTAGGCACCCAGCACTGGAAATCAGCACTGAGCACCTAATTTCCCTCCCTTGATCTACCCCCCACCTACATTTTAGGAATCTAAATTTAGGCACTTAGTAAAGAGGTACTAAATATAGAGGCCCAGTGAGGGGGGGAGAGTATTTTCTTTGAGGAAGATCTAGGTGCCTAGATCTTTTGAATCAAAGACTCAGACTAAAACAAGAGCTATTCTTTAAAGAGTTTACCAAAAAGACATGGCTAAATGTCAGATGGTTTGCTAAGGGAGGGAAAACTGTCATGTGAGTGTGAAGCCCAAAAAATGCATTATTTATAGAATTTGTGGCCTAGAGCTTGAAACTTAGTACTATGTCACGTTTTGGGATAAGCTTTCACTAGCTCACTGGTGTATGGTGCCTTATAAGACAGCAAGTATCCACCACTTCTTAACATTGGCATAAAGATTGGTCAATGTGAAAAAAAAGCAAAGTATCACTAGTTTGTGATTGGCACTATCTATTGTGTTTTTGCACACTCGCAGGTTTGTTTTTTTAACCTTTTATTAGGAATAAAAGAACGAACGGTTTGTGTCTTTAGGTTTTCCTTCCATTAGCGAACCGTCCAACATTTATCCGTGTCTTTTTGGCAAACTCTCTAAAGAACAGCTCTTGTTGTAGTCTGAGCCTTTTTGTTGTTTTGATACCACAGTGGTTCGGAACTTAATTTGGTTTAGTATTTATAGGTCTTTTGAATAGCAGACTCCTTTTAAATAGCCTGAGGAAGGACCTCAGCAAACACACACAAATAGGAACAGAAGTGAGGCGGATCTTAAATGATTTTCAGAAGACCCTGTTCATGAGGAGCTAGCTCAGTGCTTTTTAAATTTTTATCCCATATGACTCCATTTAAACAACTGAAAATTCATGTGACCCCAGAGGATGAAATCAAACTGACAGATCTCCAGCCTCCTTCCCCGTCCTCCACTCGTCTGAAGCAGGAAGGCAGTAGCAACAGTAGTGTCAATAGCAGTAGCCGTCATCACAGGGTCCCTTGTGTCAGGGTACAGTGTGCGCTTAGACCCCAGTACTCAGCATGGGTTTCCAGCCTAACAGGAAGCTTACCCAAGAGAGGGCACAGGCCTATGAATGCTCACAGGTCACATGCTGACTGGTGACTGCCACTACTTGGCATAGGTAACAGGGACAGTCCAGAGAGAAGGGCAATGTTTCTGTGACCCCATTCACTGATGATGTGACCCCATTTGGGAACCACTGAGCTAGCTAAACTAAAAGTAGACAAAGCAATGGGGCCAGATGGGATACATCCGAGAGTATTGAAGGAACTTAGGGAAGTTCTAGTAGCTCCACTTTCTGACCTTTTCAATGCTTCATTAGAGTCTGGAGTGGACTCAGAGGACTGGAAAAGAGTGCATGTGGGTCCTCATTGCAAAAGCATAAGTAAGGATGAGGCTGGTTAGTCTGATCTCTGTGGCGAGTAAATCAATGGAAACGCTGCTATAGCAGAGGCTAGTGGAGTCCAAGGGATTGCAGGATCTGAGGCAGCATGGTTTTACGAGAGGCAGGTCTTGTTAGACGCACCGAGAGCCCTAGATGTGGTGTACTTAGATTTCAGTAAAGCCTCTGATACGGTTCCACACAAGCAACTTATAAAAAAAATTGAGTGCCTAGGGATGGACCCTAAAGTGACCACTTGGGTTTGAAACTGTTTGAGTGGGAGGCAACAAAGCATACAGGTAAATAGAGCTCACTCTGAGGAGAAGGATGTTACCAGTAGTATGCCACAGGGATCTGTCCTTGGTCCAATTCTTGTTAATATTTTTGTTGGTGATATTGCAGAAGAGCTGTTGGGCAAGGTTTGCTTCTTTATGAATGATTCCAAAATCTGCAATAGCATAGATACCCAAGAAGGTGTAGATAACAACATGAGGAGGGATCTAGCAAACTTTCAAGAATGGTTGAGAATTTGGCAGTTGAGATTTACTATTAAAAAAAATGCAGGGTCATGCACTTGGGCTGCAAAAAATCCAAGGGAGTGAAGTACTTTTGTCCACAAAAGAAGAGTGGGAGCCAGGCGTAATTGCTTGTTTCTGATGATCTTATGGTGGCTAAACAGGTAGAAAATGCAACGGCGAAAGCCAGAAGGATGCTTGGGTGCATATGGAGAGGAATGGCCAGCAGGAAAAAGGAGGTGATAGTGCCTCTGTATGAGTCTCTGGTGTGATCTCATTTGGAGTATGGTGTGCAATTCTGGAGACCACACCTTCAGAAGGATATAAACAGGATGGAGTCTGCAGAGGTGGCTACTAAAATGGTCAGTGGTCTTTGTCATGGCATATGGAGACAGACTTAAAGATATCAATATCTATACTTTACAAAAAAAGCAGGAGAGGAGAGATATGATAGAAATGTTTAAATACCTCCATGGCATAAATGCACAGGAGGAGAGCTTCTTTCAACTGAAAGAGTTCTGTAACAAGGGACATAGGATGAAGGTGAAAGGGAATAGATTTAGCAGTAATCTGAAAAAATATTTATTTTTGGAAAGAGTGGTAGATACATGGAACGGTCTTCGAGCAGAGGTGCTGGAAGCGAGGATTGTTTCTGAATTCATGGAACAAACACAGAGGATCTCTAAGGAAATGTAGAGCTTAAGTAGTTGGTATGGAAGGGTGTCATTTTTCTCTGTTACTGTTGCCTAACAGCTTTCACCTGTTGGTTTCTCAGTGCCAGACTGGTGATGGTGTTGCCTCAGATACCTCCCGACCTTCATTATGGCTGTTTGGTCAAGTTCCTAATTTTCTAAGTCATTTCAATGCCTTTAGATCCTTGTTAGTCCACTAAAGCTAATATGCTCTGCAGAAGACAAATGATTGTGTAAGAGAGAAACTGGGACTGGACCAGTAGGAGCTCCCATCGGCTGACATCACTGCAATGACATACAGTAGCAAAGTGCAAGAGGTTGACCAAAGAATGGACAGTGTAGTGCTCGATTGCTGGTATGAAAGGTTTGTCGCTGAGTGCATGAGGTTTTCAAGAGGGAATTTTATTTGTTTATATATCATACAACCCAGGATTCTGGTGGCACTAGAGCCGTAACTGGAGGTGGGTAAGGGGGCAACCATTCAGGGCACAAAGCCCTTGAGGGGAGACCTTTCATTCATAACTAAAATACAAGTGTGAACTGGCAGCAGAGGAGAGCCATGAAGCGGATCTTACCCTTCCCCTCCCTCCCAAGTTTAGAAAGAAAGAGAGTAGGGGTGAAAAGGGATCAGAGGGTGGATGGAAAGCAGGGGAGGGGCAGAATGTGCAAATTTGCTTCCCTGCCCCGGTGCTATAATTCCAAATTACAGCTCTGGGTGGTAACAACAATTCTCTTCCCGCTATGTGTTTCACAGGAGACAGAAACGCCTATCTTCCTTTTCCATATACTTTTACAAATGATATAAAAATATCGGGCCGTTTAAATAGCTAAACGGCCGAATATTGTCCATATAATTCTGGGCCGAGACAGAGGTGATGCTGAACGGATAGTATCAGCACCGTTACTGTGCTGCCATTAGATTCTGTGCCGCTATCTATATGGATAATGGTACTGAGTGTACGGATTAATTTAGGCGCTGGCGCTTAAATGAACGTGGTAACCGTGCCTGTCCAGAATCGAGCTCGGTATGCTTTGCACTAATCAGTAAAACATTCACAGTAAAGTTAAACATATAAATGTTACCATCAGTCTGCACAATGATTAAACACATTTAGGATGTTTTTTATCCTCTATTCGATGCTTTTACCAAGATGATACAAAAGAGATTCTGCAGAAATATGATGTAGCGACTTCAATTCAGTGAGAAAGCAATGCTATTTTATTCTAATAAGAAAAGTGTGACTGTGATAAGACAATAACAAGTACAGAGATGTGAACATTAAACTGGAATTTAATGTATTTTACCGTCTTCTCTGACTGTAGTTGATTAGTTAAACTGTAAATACGATCTTTGCTAATGAATCCTGTCCATCTTGTGTAATCAAACTCTGGAATTTGTTACCGGAGGATGTAGTAAAGGCTGTTAGTGTAGCTGGGTTTAAAAAAGGTTTGGACAAGTTCCTGGAGGAAAGGTCCATAAACCATTATTAAGAAGGGACCCAGGATATAAATGCTTGAACCAATACAAGCATTGTGGAACCTGTGTCCCTTGGGGAAACTGCTAGGTATGTATGACCTAGATTGGCCACTGTTGGAAACAGGATACTGGGCTTGATGGACCTTGGTCTGACCCAGTATGGCATATCTTATGTTCTTATGTTATGTTGTGCGTTCTCAGAGTGAGAACTGCAAAGCTGAGCAGTGCTAGACCAGTGCCCTGAGAAGCCACAAGGCAGCTGACTGAAGATCACACTCGGCCTGTAGAGCAGACCTTTGCAGCCTGCCCTGGGAACCTATAGTTGTGTCCTTGCAGGATAGTCATACTGGCTATACATGAGAGAGATATATGCAAAGGTGTATGCAAACTTCTTTCATGCATATTCATGTCCTGTTGTAGAAAGGAGGAAGGTTTTCTTCACACAGACCATGAGTAATGACCAATGACCAAAGCCTTCAAACCCCTTCCCTCGCTCACAAATGAGCAGGAAGTCTAAACCATGGTCCTTGAAAATCCCCACTGTCTGCTGTTTTGTTTAGTTTTTTAAATTTGGGTTCTTGAGAACCAGAATTACACCACCTTGAATGGAACCTGGTATGTAATAGCCATATGTATTGATATATATCAATTGATGCATCTATTGAAACGCTGATTTTCTGCCTGGTCACGCCAAGGCCAATTTTAGCGCCAGCGGTGCTTGGTGCAGGCAGCGGGTAAGGTGCCCACTATGGCTAGGGGTGGGGGAAAACTCACTCCGGAAACACAGCGGCATCCCTTCCATACAGTCCATTTTTCTGAAGCAACAGTGTGCCCTAGGCTGCTGTGTGCATTGCACACCGCTGGAACCTCTTTGAACTGTGATAGACTTGCTTCCTTTTCCCATTGCATCTGGAATGAAAGGTGGAGACCCCGTTGGCCCCGACCTGGCACCTTTTTCTTTAAATAAAAAAATCACCACTAGTTTACCATAAATTCACATCAATAAACCTACACGTTAAAGTAACACATATTGTGACCATTTCAAACTGTTGGGGTTTGACATGATCAGAACTGGTGCAGTGAGAAATTTTGTAAATTATCTATCCTAATTTTCATATCATTTTAATATGGCTTTTACATGTGGTGTTCTGTAGTTCTTTCACTGTGCCTGGATTTTACTAGAAATGCAAAGTAGTAACATTGTAAATGATAGCAAACCTTGACCAACATGGTTCATTTAAACTGCCCAGCAAGGTAGCTAGAGTCATTGAAGACAGAAGTTAGTTAAGTTTGCTTTTATTTCATCCTCTTGTTATATAGGAATCCTGTGTGCCTATCCCATGATGATTTGAATTTTGTCACTGTTTTGTTTACAGTTTGATGGCCTTATTCTATATAGATTATTTTTCCATAGGCAGTGCATAGGAGAGTCATTTTTGAATAAAGCTTTGAGAGATTTAGAGGGGCACAACAAAAGCGAACCAGTCTGTGCCCTCAGTTTGTAGATTGTTGCTGCACTCATCAGATGGTAAAAGCAAAATATAATGCTTTGAAATACTATCAAAACGCTATAAAAAGCTTTTATTTCAAACTGAATGCAAATTAAATGGTAACCAGGGTCCTGCTGGGGGTGGTGTACCGGCTTGCTAGTCCTCAGAGGGTACAGAAAGAATCTGTAAAACTTCAAAAAGGAGTTCTGCTGGGCAAGGAGAGATGGATGCCCCGTGATCCTGACTGTCTAATCTTACCGGGAAAAACTTTCTGACTGCTCCACAATTTATAGAAATCCTTTCTTAAAAGTGCCCTTATTAGGTGTATGTCCCTAGAATAAGTGGGCTAATATTCCAAAGACGTTTCATATTCAGAGATAATGTACCCACAGTGGCTCTAAAAAGCTCTCTCCTTGTGTACTTTGCTCCATAATCGGGTGGCTAAGGGAGAGGAACTATGAGAAACATGGAGTATCGAGAAGAAAAGATTTAGGGGTTGGTTTAGTAAAGTGCGCTACCCAGTTAGCACTGGGCAGCATGCATTTTTGGTGCCACACTAACGGGTAACTTGGTGCCCTGCGCTAAAAAAAACCATGCTACCTGGGCAGCACCTGAGTGTTCTTGCCACAGCGCAGCCTTGCATGTCCACACTGCTGGTGATTGGCAGCTAGCAACTACCACTGGCACAGTGGTACCACCACAGCAAGCAGCGCTAAATTCAGAGGGATAGCTGTCCCTGCATCTAGCGAACTGTCCTGCACTAGTAATATGACCCAAACCCACGTCACTAGCGTGGGGCTTAATAAACTGGCCCCTTATTGTTTTAACTGCCAACTGATTTCTCTTTAATCTTTGTTGCGGGTACTCTGCTTTGAGGGCATCTCCTGAGGGATCACTGCACCAGACACATTTCAATGCTTCTACCATCTGTTCAAAGCTACTTAAAATACATCTTTGGAACACGGCAGTGGGCTCAACTCTAGTGAAAGGGTCACGTTTTCCTGCAGAGCAGCTCTGTGGAAGGCAGAATAGAAGCTGTATCTGCCCATTTCCCCATGAAGTTAGAGATATTTGCATTTATTTGGTGGATGGCTGTGCACATAATAGCAAAGCCATCACCCTACCCTGGCCAGGGACCAGAGAATAAAACTAGTAGGACTATGAATGCACTCATTCACCAGCAAAGACCAAACTCTGCCTTCTCCTTTCATGACAGGGCAAGAAGAAAAGGCGAACAAGAGAAAAACAGCAGGACTCCAGCTCAGGTAAGAGTGCTAGTTTGAGGTTGAGGTTCAACCATAGTCTTCAAAAATGGGGCCTATCTGCTGAAGCACACGATCACACCACACTCAGACAACACCATTCCAGAGAAGTTGATGCATAAAACCATTCTTCATATGATTAACAGAAAGGTCAACTGTGCACATCACTGTGCATGATTCCTAAAAGCATGTCTGGGAAAAAATGATATGCTTTTATAACCAGCATCATTCTGTATGCAGACAGATTTTACTCTTCCAGCACCCTGCATGTTGTAGGCATTACCAAGACCAGTACCAAATTAAGTAGGATCCTCAGGTGTATTCCAGTGTATGGCATAATGGCAAACAGGGCCATACCAAGGGCTGTGCAAGTGGTGCCGCGGAACAGGGTGCAACTACAGAAAGGGGTGCTGATATCAGCACTGGGCTTCTGGAAGCTCAAAAAGAGTTTGTTACTGCCTGTGGCTGGGTAGAGGGGGCACCAGATTCATTAGTTATACAGGGTGTGTTTCTAGCTTGGTACAGTCCTGATGGCAAAAAACAGGATTTAATACCACTTAGATATTACCTGTGTTTATAGATATGCCTTATGATTGGCCTGTGTAGTGAAAGTAATGCCAGGGCTGGATAGAGAGAGATATTTCAATTGGATAGTGCAAAAAACATATGGGGGGGGGGGGGGTGTTGAGAGAGAGGAAGAAGAACAGTGTGTCCAGCTATAGCTTTCTTTATCTAGCAAGGATCCTCACTCACCCCTCCCAGTATTGGATCATGAGGCCAGAAGTCTGCAGGATTCTGATAAGCGACCCCCTCATGTTTAAACCAGCCTATGGAGAGGGTACTAGGATGTCAAACCAAGGTTTGGGTCTCTCACTCACTGTTCATGTGCGGGCAGAAACAGAGCAGTGCTCTTTCCTCTAGTGGGCATATGGCAGAGAATGAGGGAACAGGAATAGGTAGCTTTGAAGAAGGCTCAATCGCAACCTGACTGTTTAAAGAGCTGACATATTGCAACCATTGTGACAAGGAGAAGGGAATCCAATCAACCATGCAAGCTATTATCCTACTGGATACCTGGGAGGCTTTTAAAGATCTATAGCAAATTTCCTTGTGGCAGAAGTGAATAAAAGTTAAGACGTGGGAACTGATGTGTAAGTACCAGCTACAACTGAGTAATGCCAGTCACATTATTCTTACTTATACTGATAAACTAACTTGTGGGGTCATCTGCTATGCTCTTGATTAAAGTGCAGAAATTTAAAAGGTATCAGCTTAAATGGTTTCAGAACTGAAACCTTTAAAGCAGGAGGTCAACCTCCTTCCATGAACTTGAAGCTTGCTCTGGAATACAGAGGCAACATCTTTTTTTCATATTTCAGGGGCATTTTATGAGCAAGAACGGTGTTTGACATATTCAAATAGGCACTTATAAAAACACTTATTTGCATATTTTATAAATTACACACACAGGTGCAGATTCTTGCTGGCGCATACATGTGCAAAGTTATACCTGCATGAGAGCAGATGTAAATGTTTAGTAGATTACAGATAAGCTGCTTTTTAAAGGCACCTGTTGGAGCCTTGCCTTTCTACATACCCTTTACAAAATTACCTATCCCATGCCCAATGGAAATGAATTAATTCTGGAGGCCCTGTCAAGAGCTAGACGTCACTGGATGACACCTGGCATCACCGCTCCTGAAAGCGCCATCCAGCGTTCTGCATGCCAGTGACTTTTTCATTAGGGAAATAACTGATAAAGATCAAGTGCTAGTTACCATCTTGTTCAAAGGGATACATGGCTCATTGGGTGCAGGGCCAGCTGCAGAGTTATTTCAAGGTGTTGGCACCCTAGGCAAATCTTAAGTCTTATGCCTCCCCCAGTTGTTTAGATCTGAGTGTCTTGCCCTTTTCTGCCCCCTGGAAGCTGCTGCTCTAAGCATTTGCCTAGTGTGCCTGCTAGCCCCGATTCGGTGAGCACTCAAAATGAGAGTCAGTTATGAGTGGTGTGTCCCTTTTACAGGAACGTGTACTTGAACTGCATGCAGTGGTTGGTAGAGCAGGACTTCCCAGAATTGTCCTGAAGCCAGTCAGGTTTTCAGGGAATCCGCAGTGGGATGAATTTGCATATGCCTACAGAGTTATCTCGTACATAATCACTGTGCATCTCTTGCAAACCCAGTTGACTGTGGGGTCCACAGGACAAATTTTAGAGGATTGTTTGTGGTAGCCTTTACATTGTAGCTTATCCTTGGTGTATTTTCCTATATTTTAGGGAGCTTGGAAAGATTTTTGAGAAGTTTTGTTCACTGATGATTCAAAAATACAAGCTGGAGCCACATTATAGCCTCCTGATTTTAAGTCCATGAATATGATGTCTGAGTTTGTTTCCAGTCATGGGTCTTGTATGTAGAATCATTAATTTCCCTTTTCCATATGCCCTAGTCATTTTCCCTTAGTTATTTCTCCAGGTACTTGGATGAGCTTGAATTATCCTTGCGACAGGCGCTATAGAGGAAATGCTTCAAAACTATATTTCTGTGTCTCTGTTGTCAGTCTTTTGCTTTGCAGATTCATCTTTTCTCTAGTTTTGTGCTAGTACAAACTTCCTGTCCCTTCATAAACCAGAACGTTTCTTCTCCTCTGTTGAGCATCACAAACAATATTAGGAGTGTTCCATTGCTTGGTCATTCTTTGGACATGTACTTCACAGCGTACACATTCAGTGTGTTCATTGTCTTGAAGTAAGATCACTCCCCAGATTGGCAGAAAAGCTGGTGTTTTAAGTATACACCATGGCATAGACTTGACTTAAAGCCCCTTCTTGATGCCCATCTGGCACCTTCAAATAACAGGAATGTGTAATGATAGATCAGATGAGATCACTTGGCCATGCAGGCCCATTTTTTATTTTAAAAAGCTAGTTTGTTTTCTCTACCTAAAAAAATGTATCTGTTTTATAAACACCATAAGCTAATCCTACAAGTGGGATAATACTAATTTTATCCTAAAGTCTTTTCATCATACAGCCAAAGGTCAAGTAGTTGCTCAGATACTGGAGAAAGCTGAATTCTCCCAAGATTGTAATACTGTCCACTGGGCCTACATGAATTGTATTGTGATGTAGAAGGAGCTAATGTGTCAGTCGAGGTCCCTTAAGACGTGATAACAAGAAATCTTTCACTAGGCATATTACTCTTAAATGCTCATGCAGGATTATGTGCCTTGGGATGAGATATCATTGGGGAGGGGGGTGCTTATTGCTTGCTCTTATTGTTCAATTTTGTGCTGTCTTTCTGTGTCTAACAAGTGTTTTGTTTCAGCCAGTTGTTAAGGGGATACCCCGCTATCCAAAGCAATGGGACAGTGCAAAATGGCACATGCATGTGTTTGGATGTGTTAACTTACAAGTGGCTAAATTTCTGTTGCATCTTTTCTTCTTCCTCTTCCTCCTCTTGCTATTTTTGTGCCCCCTCCCTTGCCCCTTTGTTCTGCATGTCTCTGCGCTCAGATCCTGGCTCGCCTAAGAAATGCCGAGCTCTCTTTGGCCTCAACCAACAAACGGACTGGTGCGGCCCATGCAGGTGTGTATCTGAGACTCCTGTCTGCTTCTATGGCTGGCCTATGTTTTGCTTGCATGCTCCTTCTAACAGCAAAAGGTCCAAACTGGCAACTAGCAAGGAACCAGCTAGAGCTGCTACTACAAATGTTATGTCTTTTCAGCTTAGAAAGTGGACCTTTGGATTGCATTAGTGTGCAAAGAGTTTGACTACTTTAAACTAGTTTTATCATTTCTGAGCCCCTTTGGATGGTTAATGTGAACCAGATTCTTAGAAAAGATGTGATAAGTTAACAGGATCATCCTATGGGTAAAAGGGAAGGACTAAGAGTGGAAGCAGAAGGGTGCAGCAGAATGGTTATTGGTGTAGAAGCAAATAATGCAGCAGCAGATCCCTTGATGGGAAGCAAATCCCAGCACATGTGGACTGTAGCCGAGTAGTAAAATCACACACTTGGGTCTTGCCAGCATTCTCAGCTTCTTAAGAAGAATAATTTGTTTTGTTTTTGTGAAGCTGTGCAAAATATTTTCAAAATTATTAGTCTACCACTACACCCCTACTCAATCAAACTATGGGCTATGTAAAACAGTTGGCCGTGGCTAGCTGTACAACAGATATTGCCATGATACAGATAGTACCTGCACTAGCCACACTAACCAGACATTGAGCACCACAACAATCAGAATACCAGGGTTATTTTTAGTTGCAGCATCTGGTGTTTGAAATTGCTGTACAGTACTGTTTCTCTGTGAACATGCTGTCAGAAATGCATCTTCCCTTGTCACCCTTCAAATTAGCTGTCTGCAGAAGAGCCTGTGGCATAGAGAGGAGTTTAATGATTATTTTTCATATATGGGGGTAATTTTATAAGGAGGTGCTTAATTGTAGGCACCAAAGCCACCCATAAATGATGAGGGTATTTTAGTCATTTACACATAAATGACTTATTGCAAAATACTAGCATAAAGGGACATGCTGTGCTGAAAAGGCATCTACTTTCATGGTTGGCAGGTATGTGGGTGGTGTTAGAGCAGAGCAGGGCTGGTGCATAGATTATAGAATACAATCATTTAGATGTATCACACCTTAATTTAAGGCCTGTTCTCTATCACTCATGACCTGTGTATAAAATATGCACATTAACTAAGTGCGGCTTCTTCAAATTATCCTCCACAAGCTGGTTTTGAGATGGAAAAGGCCTTGTATCTTTTTACATGGTAGTATGTGCGCATATAGCAAAGTTAGCTAGCTGGAGAACTGTCAACTGCCGACTTTGCATTGGACCTGAAGCAGGGTTTTTTGAGAAAAGAAACTGGATGTAAACCCAAAACGTGAGCCAAGTCATCTGTCTCTTTGGCGAATATGCAATAAGCTAAGTTAAAGTTTTCTACTTAATTAAAAAGGAGAGGTCACAGCAGTGCTATGGATACTCTATAGACACTGAGCTGACCAGCTCCAACAAAAAAATAATACTGAAATTTATTAGGGATTCTTTTATATTGTGATGGTAGTTTGTGATTCTGATCGGGTTCAAATATTTTTCTTCATATAGCAAAGTTGCCTACCTGCAACAGGGCTTCTCCATAGATAGAGGAATGTAGTCATGCCGGAGGGGTGATGTTGTCCAGTAGGAAGTGTTCTGCTCTAACTCATGCAGCTCTATGCCTTTCATGTCATAGCATGGGACTGCGTCTATACAGGGTGCACAGAAACTTACATGCTATTTACAAATTCATGTCCCTATTCTAAAGGAGTTATGCATATAACAGGACACTTGCAAGTGTATGTCCCTTCATATCTCCTTTCAGCTTGGGCAGAGTGCAGGCAAGGCCTAAAGTTACACATGAAGGTTATAAAATACTATAAGTTATACACAATTTCTACACAGCGCTACCCTTACACGCCTATCCTATAAAGAAGTACACTTATGCTTTATAATACACATGTGGTATCTCCTACATTAACTGCTTCAGAGTTTAGAATATTACCCTCCATATAATATAAGAGGGAAAGTATGCTCCTGGATACTGGTATCTGGTTAGGCAAACTGATTACAAGAATTCTCAGGAGAGAGATGGTTATGAAGCATCTGCAATTGATGGTTTGTCTTCTTCAGATTTAACATGGCACTCTGATAGCCCTCCCATCCTGGCCAGGATTTTTTGACCCTTGCCTGGTGGTGCACTGCTGTTCAGTTTTGCAATCTTTGACCATTTGATGGGCACTTCTGAGACTATAGACTGGTGGGGAACTTGGGGTGGTTATGCCCTGGCATGGAATGAATCATGTATTTGAGATAGAGGTGCCTGTGTTGGGAGGGTTCTTCTAGAGGCAGGACTTCTTCAGGTGCACTTATGTATTTGTAGGATGGACTAAAAATCACCTCTGATTGTTCTCTGTGGTTCCCAGCAAGAGCTTTGGCCATTGTCTGTAGGAACTTAGGATATAAGCTATCTTCTGCCTGACAGTCCTGTGCATGGTCTGAGTGGTAACTAGGAAAGCATAGCCATTGTTTTGAGTTTAGCTCAGATTACACAGTGCAATACCTCCAATATTCTCACCTAGGTATTGGAAGATAATTGAGAGATCTGGGGACAGCCACCTGCTTTCCATAAGAGGAGGAGGAAGGCTACTGATGGAGGGTAGCACCCCATAAAGCTTAAGGTCTAAGATGCCTGCTAGTAGTTGGTTCTATTAAGATGTCAGGACGGGATCCAATCCATTGTAACATGAAGCAGGGCTATACCATCTTTTAGAAATCTTTGTAATAGCAGCAAGGTTTGCTGATTTGAAGCAGTAGGCATGGCTCTTCCTGAAGTGCCAGTTGAGGTATGTGGGAGATGTTCTCATCTGGGTATCCTGGTATCATTTACCTGCTAAGGGGTTTTATGGGGGTGCCTCATGGTTTGGCAATTCCCTTGAGCCTGCACGTATTTGTAGGCTTCTATTGGAGTGGAGGTCCTACAAAGTGTTTGGCTTCACAGTCTGTGGCTGTTTGAAGTGGAAGATCAGACAGAGGCTAGGGGGCATTGAGGTTGGGCAGTGTTTATTTTTTGTATCATCAAAGGGCCCTGAGTGCTACTATGGGGGAGGTTAGATTGCATGCTCTATTGCTTCATCCAGTACTGATATAGGACTATGTCTGCTTAGACAAAATTTTGTTACTAGGGGGATGAGGATGTATTATCACATAGCTGCTGATCAGGGGCCCTTGTAGGGGAAGAAGGCCAGTGTGGGCTTGGCTCAAGTAGGTATCTGGGATAGTCCCAGAGGGGTGATTGTGTCCAGCTCCTATACTGCTGCTCAGGATGGCTGTTGATTATAATATGTTTGTCATCAGTGGTGTAGGAGTAGAGCAAGAGAGGGACCAGCTGATGATACAGGTGGTGGCAGAAGACTCAGAGCTAAGTATATGGCTCAGAGCTCCAGGAGGTTGATCTGCTGGGTACTCTCATCTGGTGACCAGGTGCCCTGGGTGTGGAGCTCTCCAGTGTGTTCCCCAGCTGAGCAGGGAGGCATCCATGGTGAGGACCTTTGAGGGGCTCAGGGCCTGAAAAAGCATGCCTGCCTTGAAATGCTAGAGAGATTGCCA
This sequence comes from Ichthyophis bannanicus, assembly GCA_033557465.1. NCBI lineage: Eukaryota > Metazoa > Chordata > Amphibia > Gymnophiona > Ichthyophiidae > Ichthyophis > Ichthyophis bannanicus. The sequence continues at coordinate 37,706,549 of CM066050.1, read as the reverse complement.
CCAAACCAGGGAGTCTGCCAGTTGGCAGGTTACAGTGACTCTGTCACAGAGGCATCCCAGGGGCACCACCCTCATGTGGAAGTGAGCATCTGGGTTGATGGAGGCCATATGCCCAAGGAGGCAGAGGTCTGGCATGCACCAAGGGACAGTATTGTATGTCCTATGCCAGAGTCCTGAGATGGTCAGCTCAGTCCCTTGCCAAGGTGGTCTTCAACTGGAGTATGTCAAGCTTTGCCCCTGTGACCTCCAGACACTATTGGGAGGAAGTGAGACTTAGGGTAGTTTGACAAACACCAAGTGCTGCAAGACCTGGATGGTGCATGTGGTGGCCTGCTGCATCTCAGAGACTGTGCCTCCCTTTATGGGCCAGTCATCAAGGTAGGGTAAGACAAAGAGCCCCTGGAGGCAGAGGAAGACAGCCACCACTGCCAAGCATTTTATGAAGACTCTTTGGGCAGAGGCCAAGCCAAAAAGGTAGCACCCTGTACTGAAAATCCCTGCTCCCCACTCCAAACCACATGTACTGCCTGTGGTTAGGGTGAATGAGGATGTGAGTATAAACATCCTTGATGTCTAAAAGGAGCATAGGCCATATCCCTGCTGGAGGTATGGCAGCAATGTTCCAAGGGAGATTATTTTGAACTTCTCCCTCACCAGGAATTATTTGAGGATGCACAGGTCAAGGATGGGCCTTAGGCCCCATTTTCCTTTTTGGCAAGAGGAAGTTCCTGGAGTAGAACCACTTGCCCTTGAGATGGTGGGGCACTGGTTCCACTGCTTTGTCCTTGAGCAGACCTGCCAACTCCTTCAGCAGAAGCTCCTGGAGAGGGGGAGGGGAGATGCAAGGGGCACTTCTGGGAAATAAGGCAGAGGTGTCCAAGTCTGGCAGAGGTGGTAACCCTCCCTGACCACCTGAAGCACTCAGGAGTCTATGGTGTCAGTCAAACCACCTCTGGACATAGGTGGTCAGACATCCCCCTGTGGACTGCTGCTCTCCTTGGCATAGAAAGGCTATGCTCAAGGAGTTAAAGCTCCCCCTGGCTGGGCCAGAGCTGGTGCCGGGGGTTTGGGAGCCTTCTGTTCACGAGGGCCATGCCTATGATGGCCCTTGGCCTACTGACCCTGTTGGAGAGATGGGAAGGCCTGAAAAGATGAGTAGTTTCTGTAGGCAGCTCCTTTTCTTGGGTAAAAGGACTTCTTACCCAAGCCCTTCTAACGGGGAGAGGCAGCAGTCTTTTTAGAGAGCCTGGTACTTGTCATGAACTCGTCTCCAGCTCGGCAGCCTTGTCGGTTATGGGTTTGCCAAAGTGGTTGTCCCCTGACAAGAAGAGAACCTATTTGTCCTGAACCCACTGCTCGAGGTCAGACTGTAGCCAAACTTGGCAGCATGCACTAATGCCTACCACCACTACTTAAGCTGCTGACTCAAACCCGTCATAGGCCACTCGAGACATGAATTTGGAGCATTTATGGACTGCCTTGGCCAGGTTCTTGAACTACTGCAAGGGGTTCCTCAAAGAGACCAGTTGTGAAGCTGGTGAGTTCCTTCGCCAGGTCTCTCAGGTACATGCTCTTGTACAGCTGATAGGCCTGGATATGGCCAATGAGTATTGGAGCCCTGGTAGCACTTTCTGCCGAGGGCATCCAGGGTGCATGTCTTATTGTTCAGCTGATGCACAGCTGACTCCACCACCATGGAGTTATGCAGCAGCTGTGACTTTTGGAAGCCCGGGCTCCAGCAGACTCAGTACATCCAGTTGAGCTGTTTGCTCACCACCGGTACCGAAGCCAGTGTCTCCCACATCCAGAGCATCAGCCATTCCAGGATGGGAGGAATGGGCACCATGAGCAAGTCTCTGGAGGAGCCTCATACTGGAGGATTTCCAACTCATCCGCCTGAGGGTCCTCCTCCAAATCAGTGGGGCATGCCAGGGCCTTTGACATGTCCTTGACAAAATCAAGGAAGCCTATATCCTCTAGCAGGGACCACCATTGAGGCTCCAAGACAGGCGAGTCAGATGGTATGTCACGTTGGCAACAGTTATCAGTACTCACTAGTCCGTCAAGGACTTGTAAGAGGGCTGTTCTGCAGGCCTCAAGGTCCCCAATGTCCTGTAGCCGGCACCCAGCATACTTGCTGGGGATGACCAGTCCCGTCACGTGGGACTCAGAGCACAACTGCGGCCAAAGATCAACTCGAAGGCCCAGTGGTCTGGAAGGATGAACTAGTCATGCTGGACAACAGCACCCAGTGCTGGTCCATGAAGGCAGACAAACTGCACTCCAGGGCTACCATTCTGAACTCCAGACCAGAAGACTCTGCAACTTTTGGTGCAGGCACAGAGGGACTCTGGTCCAACTGACTCAGGGAAATCCTCAATGAGGATGGTGTCTGGAGACCAAGGCGGGTCTGCAGTTTGACCTTTTGGGGGACCGTTACAGGCCACTCCCTCTGAAGCCTTGGACGAATGTCTGACTGCAGGACCTGGCCCAGGAAGCACCCAGCTGGTCAGAACAGTCCAAGGACGCCACCATCAAGGGTTTCTTCTTCTTCCTGGGTTCCCTCCTAGGAGAACCTTTTTCTGAGGTCCCACGACAGGGCTCAAGTTCGGGAGGTTCCACCCAAGACATCAGGGCCTCAGACAAGGCACTCGCCTTCCAAGGCACCAGGGACTCGGGGGGGGGGGGGGGGGGCGGCATTTGTTGCATGCTGGCTTTACAAAAGTTGGACCATGGCCTGTTGAAGCTCAATTCTCATTTGCTTCTGGCAGCTGTTGAGGGCCTTACAGGACATCCTTTTTCAGGCTGTTGGGTCATGGTATGGCCCAAGGCAGCAGAGACAGCAGTCATGTGTCTCGGTCAAAGAATTTGAGCATGTGGGGAAAAAAGTACCCCTGTGAGGTCAAAGACTCTCCAGGCTGCCAACTAGGAGAAAAAAGGCACAGAGACACCAGGGGAAAAAAAAAGCTACAAAACTAGAACCAAACTGGATGCCAAGGCAACGAGGTCAGTGGTGGGAAGAATACCGGTGCAATACTGGAGATGAGTATGAAACTTGGAGAAAAAAAAATCTACTTTTTCTGGGGAAAAGCCAGACAGATGTCTGAAGGGCTCTGCAGAAAAATAGGAGATTGAGCAAGATGGCACCCTTGGGTGGGAAGGGGACCACACATGGGTGGTGGCAACTCCCAAAAGGCTTTCTTTGAAAGCTAGGGTGATGCTTCTGTGAGGGCTCCTTCGATGCTGACATCACCCATATGTATGAGGACTGACTTCCTGCTTGTTCCTTGTGAATTATTGTACAGCACCCAGCTACACCATAAGTTAAAAATTACCATGGGGAGGGAGGCGGAAAGAAAGAAAAAGAAAAATACTCTTGCAAAAGCTAGCTGCCCCAGAAGCACAACAAACAGGACTAGAAAGAAAAGCAATAAAAAGACATACACCAGCATCCTATCCTTTTCACCAGTGTTTTGACTAGCAACAAAAAGTAGGGGACTCACATACAGGACCCTCCCTTTAAGGGGTAGGGTGGCCACTGAAGGACCCACCTATACAACAACCCCCCCCCCCAAACAGATTCTATGACAAGGCAGCATTGCAAATATTAATCTATCCTAGAACATGTCTCTTATTGAGAGAAGAGAACAAGTGCAGTGGCTACAAATCCCTACACGGAAACTACATGCATACCTCACTCTGATCACATATGCCAAATATCAAGGGAGCCTCACCAAATACAGAATAAAATGACCACAAATTAGAAATAGAAAATGTTCAGACAAAAGCAGAACTGAAAGCTCCAAGCAGTAAAGTTCTGCCTGCAGGGTAACATTATAGAAACTGAAGTGCATTTCCTCCTGTGCAAAATATAAAAATGGTATCAGATACTTTACATTCAGATTCCTAAAAAGGTGGCATATTCCTATCACTAATCAAAACCTAAAATCTTTTTTTTCTCTATTGTCTGGATAGCACATCTTTGGAGCCTGTGTCTATTATATTTTGCGGGGGATGAGCGATCATGCGCTCGTTGCCACATGCACTTCTAGTCCACCTTCTCCCAAAGGCCAATGGGGATGGGCTGCAGGCACTATCTCTCTTGTGGGAGGCACTCTATGTGTGCATTTAGGGGCCTACAGAATCTGGCTGCTCCATTATTACTTTGGGACAATGAGTCAGTTTTACCAGGTAGTGGCAAAAGGTTCCTCAGTACCAAAGTACTCCTTGAAAAACAGCCCTAGAATGCCTCCAGAAAAAAAGCCCAGCTCTGAAAATCTTCCATCCTGCATAGCAGTAGAGCCTGGATTAGTATTTATATGAACCACTAAAGTTAAACAATATCAAAACATTTAGTCCACTATAAAACTAAATATATGTATACATGGCTGGTATGTGTAATATGGTGACAATTTACTTACCCATTAATGTCCTTTCCTTGAGTGTGCTAGACCAGTCCAGACAAGTGGGTTATGTTTCCCTACCAGCAGATTGATGGAGACAAAGAACCAATGAAAAAGCCAGGTTTCAACAACATCACTCATATACCTCTATTCGCCTCAGCCACCAGAGGTCCCTTCAGTACTTGTCCCAAAGCATATGGGAGAAACATGGCAAGCCTCACACAACATCAACCATGGGCAACAATGAGTGATCAACAGTAGAGAACTATGTTCAGGAAAGCATAAACATAAGGCTGTTAGACAATGAATCTGCAAAGCCAAGTATAAAAATCGTCATAGACCCAAGGGTAGCACAGCAGAACAGAGCAATACAGTTCCAAGGGCAGGTCCTGGACTGGACATTAACTGATAAGTAAAATGTCACCTTCCATATTGTTCCACTAGACCTGTCCAGACAAGTGGGATTTACCAAAGCTACAACTGCACTGGGAGGGAAGATGACAGCAGCTCACAAAACCCTTGAGCCAAAGGCCATATCTGTCTGCAAAGACATCCACATGGTAATGCTTGACAAAAATAGAAAGTGATGCCCACATTGCTGCTGACAAGCTCTGCTCATGAAGATGCTTATGCTCAGGTAGAATGGGTAGGCAAACACTCTAGAACCATCTGGTTCCACAACATATACAGAGGCAATGGCCTCCTTAATCAGGCACCCCAAGGTCAGCTTGGCTCTGCATCACCTTTGTGTGGATCAGTAAACAAAAAAAAAAAAGGGGGGGGGTTCAGACTTATAAAAGGAATTTGAAACATCCAAGTACCAGAAAAAGCATCCTCCAGCCATCCACAAGGTGAAGATCCTTATCCTTCCCCCCAACACTACTCCTTAGATAAGGAGGGCAGACAGACCATCTGGTTCACGTGAAAGGGAGAAAGCATCATAGGCAAGAAGAAAGGTACAGGCTGAATAGAAACAGCCTCATTAATAAAATAAAAAGGGACAGATAAGGATCTCAGCAAGACCCAGCCTGTAGCTTGGAAGTTTGTCTTGCAGAACAAGCCACAACCAAGACCACCATCTTGAGCATCAAGTCCTTTAAAAAGTAGTGCACTTCAGTGGCTAAGAACCAGCCAGACATTCCAGGAAGGGATCATAGGCCGGAGGGGAGGATGCAGATGCCAAACCCCCTGGAGAAAGCGTGAGATGTCTGGGTGCAAGGCTAGAGCCTTACCAACCCCTATACTACATAAACAGGTTAAAGCTGCTATCTGAACTTTCAGGGAGCTAAGGAAAAGGTCCATCTTCAGGCCATCCTGTAGAAAGGCCAAACAGAGGGTACTGTGGCTGCCTCAGGAGCCAACTACCAAGTACCGCACCAGATCCACACATACATTAGCTTGGTAGACCACTACTGGGCTCAAGAGTAGAGTGGAGACCACTGCTGGAGAGCAGCCCTTGTGCGCTGTGTCCTTTCAAGAGCCAAGTCGTAAGTGAGAAGGGAACTACATCCTCCAGGACAATCGATCCTTGCAGCAATAGGCCCTGAGATGGGGGCAACTGAAGAGGAGGCACCTGCAGGAGTCACATTGGGTCTCCGAACCACATTCTCAGCCAATCCAGTACCACCAGAATAATCCTACCAGGGTGGCAAACTATATGCTGAATCACATGCCCCACAGGGGGCCAGGGAGGAAACATGTACAGCAGGTGCTGACTTGGCAAAGGCTGGGAGAGGGAGTCAATGGCCTCAGACCCCAAGTAGCAAATGAAGAAGCGGCAAACTCTGGCACTGGAAGGGGTCGCCATCAGATTCATTTTGTGGTGACCCCAAGTGGTACAGAACCAACTAACGTCTGACTCAACTTCCACTCTCCAGGATTCAGAGTCCAGCTGAGGAAATCTGCTTTCACATTGTCCACTCCAGCAATGTGCTGAGCTGACAAGGTTCTTCTCCGTCTAGACAAACAGGAGAACTATTTCCAGAGCTACTCCACCACTCCTCGTGCTGCTTTGCCAATTTGACATAAGCCACTGCTGTGGCATTGTTCAAAAACACACAAACTGCCTGGCCCTCAACCAGGGGCCAGAAATGCAGAAGACACAACCTGATGGCCCTTGCCTCGAGGCAGGCCATACTGCCTCCCTACGGTTCCAACAGACCTGGGCCATACAGTCTTGGCAATGGGCTCCCTAGCCTGAGCGACTGGCATCCATTATCAGAAGGATCCAGGAAAAAGCATCTGCTGGTATGCCCTTCCTCAACTGACAGGGCTGCTGCCAACACTGCAGGCTGGCCTTCACCATCATTAGGAGCCTGCATGCGAACTGAGAACTCTAGGACAACCAAGTCAACAGGGACAGCTGGAGAGGTCGCATGTGCCTATGGCACCATCTCTATAGTCACAACTACCAATCCCAGACTCTGGGAGCCTCTGCACACAGTACAGCACAGCACCAGGCACTCCAACAGCTTTCTGACCTTCTCCTCTGGCAGGAAAGTTCTGCCCACATGAGTATAGAAATGTGTTCCCAGAGACTGGGAAGGTAACAGCTGGCTCTTTCGCAGAATAGAAAACCAGATTAATATGAATAAAATACAACCTCTAAAATGCTTGTATGCAAATGATAAAAGTCTAAAAAAATAAGGTCAGATCTCATTGGTATCTCAGAGACCCGGTGGAAGGAGGACAACCAATGGGACACTGATATCTGGGTACAAATTATATCACAATGATAGAGTAGATCAAATTGGTGAAGGGATTGCACTCTGTTAGAGGGGGCATCAAGTCAAATAGGATTAAAGTTTTGCAGGAAAAACACAAGCCACTGTGGAATTTCGTTCCACAGAGATTCTATGTAAAAAGGGGATGGCAGTGGGGTGTACTAATCGACCATCTGGCCAGAATGAACAGATGAACTATTGAAAGAAATCAGGGAAGCTAACAAAAGTTACAACACAGTAATAGTGGGACTCTCGCTGAATTGGTCTTAGGCCCTGCATTTGATAAATGGAGGTACTCCAGTAATGATTCCAGGAGGTATTGCAAGAGGGTTAAGACCCTTCTGTGAGCACCATATGGTAAACCTTTTCCACTTAAATGCATAAAAGTGTCTTGTGGAAGGTTTCCTGGAAGCATGAAGGCTATCCTTTACCTGCTGGGAAAGGTTAAGATCGTGAAGTTCTAGGCTTTCAGCAACCAGGCCCTGAGATGCCGAGACTGGGGATGGGGATGCCACAGCATCCTGTCCTCTTGAGAGAGAAGATCTGGAGCAGATCCTAACTCCAGAGGCAGAGCTTGAGAGAGATGTAGGAGCAGAGGGTACCACATTTGCCATGGCCAACGTGGAGCTATGAGAATCATATGACCTCTGTCTCTTTGAAGCTTGAACAGAGTTTTGGAAATTAGGGGAATGGGTGGAAAGGCATACAGGAAGTCCTGACCCCAATGAAGGAGGAAAGCATCCCTGGCCCGACAACCTCGAGCCAGAATTCTGGAACAGAACCGGGGAAGTTTGGCATTCAGCAGACTTACAAAGAGGTCTATGTCTGGGGTTCCCCAAATTTGAAAACTTCCTTTGCCCTAGGCTCTTTTTCAGGAGCCACTATGATGGAAAGACCTTGGGCCACATCTTGGATAAAATCCTGAAAAGACATATCCTCTGGTGGAGACATCGTACGCTGAGAAGAGGAATCCTCAGGAAGTACTCTGGTATCAGCAGAGCCTTCGGAGTCTTCAGACTCATCTGAGGATTCGAAGTATCTCCGATCTGGGTGATCGTGCGAGGCACAGTACCAGTACCAATTGAAGTCAGCATCAGAGTGGTCTGGTACAGACAGACTTGTCGATGCTGGATAGAGACGCATGACTCAGTCCGGTAGAATACCTGCTGATGTTGGTGCCAGTACCGGTTGAATTGTCTGAAGCGGTTTCAGGGGCATCGAGGCCGTGAGAAGAGCCACCAGACTGCGTTCAATAGCCAAGAATCTCTGGTCTATCGATGCTGCCGATGCTTGGGTATTGGTGCTGGTTAAAGCAGCCAGAACCCCAGAGCAGGGCACCAGTAGTTCTGCCGAGGTTGAAGCCTCGAGATCATTCTGGAGCCCCCCATTAGTGCTTTGGAAGCCTCCCACCAGGGCAATTTTGCCAGTGAAAGTCCCTCAAGGGCAATGCCAGATGCATCTCGATGTTTAGAAGGAGATCTACCCTTTGAGGACCGGCTAGATTTATGTTTAGTTACCTGAAATCCATGGGAGGAAGATGAAGCCCTGGAGGACGTCAATGCCATGGAGGCTGCATCGGAGGGAAAAAGCAGCTCGGTTTTGCCAGCCCCTTTTTGACATCATTTCACAGGCAACACTCTAAAATAGAGTGGTCAGGACCTAAACATTTGAGGCACCACTCATGGGTGTCGGTGACAGAGATGGTACTGCCACACTTAGAACACTTTTTGAAACCTGAAGTGGGTTTTTCCCATTTTGAGGGAAAAGGTTGGGCCTAGTGCCCAAAATGGCACATGGCAACCGAGAAGAAAATTACTGGAGAAAGACTCCAGAAACAAAAAGGTTTCCTCCCCCCCGCCCGAAGAAAAGAACCACCGGCGGTACCGGTATAGCGTCAAGGGAAGGCAAACGCGACCACAAAAAAGAAGGGAATTTTCTGCAGTGACAGGATGTGGGACCTGTCAGCTCTGTGGAAAACAAAGAACTGGAGAGGGACAGTTGGGGAAGGCAGCATGCAGGCACTGTGGGATGCTCCCAAAAGCTTTCCTATTGGACGCTGGGGAGCGTTCCCGTGCAGGCTCCATCGGTACTGACGATACCCATATGTGAAGACTACATTCCTGCTTGTTCCTGGAGATTTTCAATTACCCCTGTATCGACTGAGTCGGTGTCATGGCAGGACATGCTAGGGAGAAAGTTTATAGATTAAATACATGACTGCTTCTTGGAGCAGCTGGTTCATGAACCAACAAGAGGGGAAGCTATTTTGGACCTTATTCTTTGTGAAACACAAAATCTGGCGCAAGAGATAAGGGTGTTGGGGCCACTTGGCAATAGTGATCATAGCATGATCACATTTGATTTAAAAAATGGAGGAAGGACAGCAAGGAAATCCACAGTACTACCTTTTAACTTTCAAAAGGCAGGACTATGATAAAATGAGGAAAATAGCTAAGAGGAGTAGCTGCAGAGGTTATTTTCTTCAAAGAGGAGAAAATCCATCTGCTGGAGACAAATACTGAAGGGACTTCTGATGGCTGATGTGAATAGAGGCATAGGAGTGATGTCATTGAAACCTGGGCTTTTCATTGGTTGTCTCCACCAATCTGCTGGTAGGGAACACACCCCACTTCGTCTGGACTGGTCTAGCAGGACAATATGGAAACATATTTGCAACAAAAGAGGGATTTCTTCAACTATTCTTTAAGTATACTGTTATGCTGCCACCTTGTGGAGATAACTATCTTAGATTTCTGACAAAACAACAAGCTTCATCAGAGTGTGTTTTGAAAATGTATTCATGCTTTAATATATGGAATGATAAACTCACCCTTTATTTACAGATAACTCTCTTCACTGTTCTTAGGCGGAAAAAGAAGTGCATTCGGTACTTACAAGGAGAAGGACGCTGTGCCAGCCCAGTTTCTTCCGATGGAAGTGCTATAGACTCCCCTCCACCTCCTTTGGGTGCACTCCATTGTATACCGCCATCTTCTGCTTTTACACACAATCGGCTTGCTAGTCCACATGATTTCCTCCTTCAAGGACAAACTCATCCATATCTTGTGTCCATTCATGTCAAAACCAGCAGACACTCATCAGAACTTTTTTCCAGCTGCTCAGCCACATCTCTACCCTCAGGAGCAGCAGACAAATCTTTGTCAACGGGTACTGCTACATCAAGAGGGACCTAATGCCAAATTCAGCAGGATGCCAGCTGTCCGCAATATTTACAAATGCATTTGACACTTTGCTTTTATGAATATTTTCACCACCAATCTGAACTATTTGGAGGCTGATCAAGATGCCTCATCTTGATATTCACCACAAAAGTAACCCTGGAAGGCAAGATGCGTGTGCACATATCCCAAATGATTTGGAATCTGGAATTTAAGCAGTTTTTCTCTTTGGTAAATGGGGAAGAGACAGTACTCTGCCCTACCTTGTTTGTCAAGTACATAACACAAATGAGCCTCTCCTAAATAAAATTGCTGATGTTCAGACTTCCTTCCTCTGGAGATCAGGCATGGTCAAAGTAGCAGTGTTTTGTAAGTGCCAGCTTCACTCTTTCATGAGAAGTCATTTAGAATTTGAACAAGATTTCCCTAGCTCTTGTGTTGGCATTTGTTGCATGCTGGCTTTACAAAAGTTGGACCATGGCCTGTTGAAGCTCAATTCTCATTTGTTTTGACAGTTTTAAAGATAGAGGGACACAATATTGCTTGAGGAATAGACAAGTGAATTAATTCTCTCAGATGTCTGCTTAATGACAGCGTACATACTATTCAGTACCCCCATCTCCTATATACATTTTTATTAAGAAATTAAATGTACAGACAGCACTGCAATACAGAGAACTCTTTATAAAAATGTCACATCCTCTTAACATGCTGGTACTACTCACAGTAGAAGAGGCAGTTATGTTTGGGGTTAGTAACTTGACATTTTGAATAACTCATGTACAATTATTTATTGACATTTCCATAAAATGCCTAGATTTTCTGTGCCGTTCTATTCATAGTGATCCCAATTATTGGAGCAAAAGCACATCTCAGCTTTACTCTTCCAAAAGAAAAAAAAAACCAAACAGTCTTATCAATATAGCTGAGACACAATTAATCTGAATTGACCTCACAAATGGTGGAGATTCAGCATCTTCCCAAATATAGTTCAGCCCTGAAATTCTCTCATTGAGCTCTAACAGCAGCAAACACAGTAGCTATATCATACCCTAGGATGTTTGACATTTACACACCAACTTGCTGCCCTGCTATCTCCTGTGGTCTTTCTGAAAAGAAAATGCTGCATATCACGAAAACTATCCCAGGGAGGAAATAAAGGGTAAATTTTATATATTAAAAAACTTGTAGATGTTTTAGCAGCAGGCTAATGCCTTTTTCTGCTCCAAGCCCTTCAGAATGTGAGCCTGCCTTACCTGTCCTAGTTTTCAGGAAGGTGTTCTACCATGCTGAAAATCAAGTTACATACAAGATCAGTGGTTCTATTTTTTTCTACTTTGCTCTAGTAATTAAGTATTATTCAACAGTAGCAGAACAAGACTTTTTTTAAATAAAAACAAAAAACCTTTTAAAGTGTAAACAGTATTTTTGTATTTTCTTCTTAAAGTTGTTGCAAAATGAACTTTTTTCATAATTTTGAAGTTGATTCTACTTTTAAAACAAAAGGCACCAATGCGGCCATGTCCTGTGTTTAAAGGTAATCTGCTTTCTTTTAAGGTTCAGCAGTAGCCTGCTTATCCCCCAGTGCTGCTTTAAGCTCCCTATGATACTTATGTTCCATTTAGTTTATCTCTGCTTTAGATATATCTTGATAGATGTGTACATTATGTCCTTAAAGAGACACTATATTAGTCCCACCGTGCCAGTTCAGCAGCCAAGGTGGAAGAACTTGAAGATTTGTTTCCACTTTTAACCATTATGCAGTAGTTTCATCCCAGCTACTGCAGATTTTAATTTTCCTTGTTTTACTTCAGCAGCACCTTGCAGAAAAGTCAATTTTAAAAGAGCCAACACAAATATTTTAGCAGTTTAAAAAACAGAAGTGTTATAATTCTGGGCTGGTATCACAAGCTAAACCAGAAAAACTCTTCCTTGTATAACATTATAAAGGAGAATTAGAAATGCTATATGACATTCTATGTTCATTGTGTTACTACATCTTATCTGTTTATATTTTATGGAAGAACATTGTTCTGAAATTTGAATTATATGATTTTAGTTCTCAATTAAACTTTGCTTCTTTTTTTTCTAAATCTGTTGTGAATGTGGAAGTCACTTGAATACAACTTCCTTAAAAAAAATTGTACACAGCAAAAGAAATGTGCTGCAGCTACTTTTGTTTGTTAAGTTAACCTGTATTTGGCATGTTTTGCTTAGCATAGTGCGTACTGTCGAGGGCTCACCAGGCAGCCTATGCAAAAGCTGTCTGCCCATACACGTTTGTTGGCACATAGCCATGGCAAAAAGCAGTAACAGGGAGGGAGGCATCAGGGTCTTGGTGACTGAATATTGACCTCTGAGTTTATACAGATATTCATATCCAAAGGAAAGTCTGGAGAGGTAATAGTAAGCATTAAAGGGGGGGGGGAGAGCAAGCAACACAACAGCCCTGCTATGACAGTCTCCCTTTGATTTGGAATTGGAAAAACAGGAACACAGAAACAGCCCCCCCACCTCCAAAAACAAATAACTCCTTGATTATTTTACCCATGATTGTTCATTTAGCCCACTTTTCCATATTTAAAAAATTTAATTTATTGCAAGATAAAATGCAAGACAGGAAAAACTGAGCTTTTGCCAGGAGGCAAAGTTAAGAGAACAAGGTTATTTAAAAAAAAAAAAAACACAACTCTGCCTAAATATAAAATGGGATGTAAAGTTTTGGAACATTTCTTTGTACCCAGACTAGCAAGACATTTGTTCAGTTAACAGATTTAGATATAGGAGTAACTCAAGGTGAGTTATTCATGTTCAGCAGGTATTTTACAAGTTTTAGAAAATTAAGCCCTGCTAACAAGAATGTCAAGTGAACAGGGGGTGCCTCTATTTAGTAGTTTTTATATACTGTCTTTCTACAATTCAATACAGTTTACAAGGAACATAACAGTCATATCTGCTGTATATGGAATAGAACGGAGTATAAACATGATTCAACACAGAACTATGTACATATTTACAGGACAATTAGTGAATCTCTTAAAATACTGTGTAGTTCCTGGTTTGTTCAAATGTACAAAAAAGGGAAAGCTAAACCATACTAAGCAGGTTTGACTCTTGATATCAGTAGAACTTACTGTTTTCCATGAATAAGCAGGAAGTAAGTCCTCACATATGGGTGACACTGATGGAGCCCCGCAGGGAATGCTCCCCAGCTTCCAAAAGACAACTTTGGGAGGTACACCACACATCTACAGCTGCCATGGCACCATCTTCTCCAATCTTTTTCTAGAGAGCCCCTTGGACCTGTTCCTGCATGCCATGGGGGGAAAAAATATATATAGTTGTTCTGGGCCTTGCGGGCTGGTTTACTTGCGTTTTCCTTGCTGCCTGTTGTCGACTCAGTCGGTCTTATCAACTTAGGTTTCTTTTTTTTTGTTTTCTTTGCTCGCTTTTAGCAACACTTACCCCTTTGGGGTCCTTTTCCCACCCACGGCAGCTCTCCAGTTTAACTTGGCTGCAGTGGTATTTTTCATCATTTCTAAGCCAACTAACTAGTGGCTTAAAAAATGCACGAAGTTTGGCAAGACCATTTCAGCCACTGAATGCCACAACTTGGTGCTTACAATGCTTTGGACCCGATCAGCCACCAGCATTCTGCAGGCTTTGCAGATGTGCTTCTGTTTTTCCTGACCATTCAATCCTTAGTGTGTCTCTTCAGCTCATCAGATTCAGCATCCTCTGCCCCAACCCTGTCATCAACGCATTCCAAAGTTCCTGAGGCATCGAAGGGGAAGGAGCTCCATGCCCAGTCAGAACAGAGGGACCTGAGCAGCAAAAAAAGGACTCGAGATCCTTTAGACAAAAGGCAAGCACTGGGAGAAAGTCCAGGTGCACCGTCATCACAGCCCTCCTCGACGTAATGTGGACAGCAATGGCTAGGAGCAACCAGCCAAGCTTGCCCAGTGGGAGGAACCAACCCAGATAGAGCCAACCCCCATTGCCCAGGAGGGCAGCCAAATTTCTCCTGATGCACCAACCATGGATTTCCCACTTTAGGTGTCGACAGCAGTGTCCACACCTGTGGCATCAGCCCCCTTGCAAGTGGCAATTCTGGAGGAAACACTTGAGCTCTTGAAGCTCACTTGGAGATAGCCTTTCATAAATACAAGCTTTGCGGTGCTCAGAGCAGTCACCACACTCCATCCAGCCCTTTCTGGAGACCCTTGCCCTGCCCACAGAGGTAGGGACATCAGGTGGGAGATCAGAACCTACACTGGTTCCCAGGGCAATTTTCCTGTCCAGCGTGCCAGAATCTGATGCCCAGGGGCACCAGCATCCATCCTCACACCGCAGAGCAGGCCGGAAGGAGACTCAGCACTACTTCGACTTCCATTCCAATTTGGATTCCGAGAGGAAGTGAGGAGGAATCAATGGCTTCAGACCTCCGGTTCCCAGACCTCCCAACAGAGCCATTGTCTCCCTCCGAGCAACACAATTCACCCCCAGAGGACATGTCCTTCCAGAACTTCGTTAGGGACATGGTCAAGGCCATCCTCTTCTTTCTGGAATCAGAGGAACCAAGGGTGGAGGAACTGGAGCTGCTACAGTATCCCTCAGTCCCCAGGAAAGACTGTCCCCATGCACAATGTCCTGCAGAAATTGCAATTGCGGCTGTGGGGAAAAATAACCTCACTGTTCCAGTCATTAGCCTACCCCCTGTACTGGGTGCAGGCAGCCAGGGGCTTTGATAAGTCTGTTACCACACAACTCCATTGTGTTTGAGTCAGCCTTGAAGTAGGCTGAAAGCATTGAGACTCACTCTTTGGTGCCCCTGGGACATGAGGCTCAAACCCTGGACTCTTTTCGGGAGAAAATGCTATTAGGGTTCCATGCTGGTTGCCAAGGTCCTGATCTACCAGATCTATATGAGCATGTTCCTCAAAGATATTATGCTGGATATGGCAGACTTTGCTGCCCTTGTCTAAGGACCATCACGAGGATTTTCAGTCTAATAGCCCACAGCAAAGACCGCTCCAAATTCATGGGGCATGGCATCTATGATGCCTTCAAGTCCACAGGCAGGAGAGTGGCAGTAGGCATGGCTGCTCACCAGGTGGCATGGCTGCAGTCCTCTGACCTGGAACAGTAGGTCCAGGTTAAGATTGCCAACATTCCCTGCTGAGGGGAGAACCTCTCTTTGGGAAGCCAGAAGAGAAGGCAGAGGAGCTCTAGAAGGAGCATGTGACTCTTAAGGCTCTCCAGGAAAGCCACAGATCCCACAAGGAACAGACTTTCAGTTTAAGAAGGCCTTTTACCCACACCTGCATTGGTATTACCCAATCCAGCTGCAGGCACAGACCCCCCCCCCCCCCACCTTGCTGCCAGAATCAGAGGGAAGAGACCCCCGAAGGCACAGCCCACTCCACAGCTGAAGCCAGGGGTGGGTTTTTGATGAGATCCCTCAGGGGCATAGCCAGCCGGCCACTGCCTGCCAGGTACCCCTGCAGGTAGGAGAGTGGCTTGTCCACTGGTGGCCCCTCACCACCTCAGTTGCCTGGGTGTTACACATCGTCCAAAGCTTATATCAGCTGCACTTCACCCAGCTGCTGCCCCTGTATGTCCCCAGGGAATAACCCCATCAACTTCACGCATCACAGCCTACTGCAGGAAGAAGTCTCTGCTCTATTAGCCGACTTAGCCATCGAGCAGTTTCCAAGACTCAGGTTTGTCAGAGCTTCTATTCTAGATACTTCCTGGTTCCCAAAGAAACCAGTAGGTTCTAGCCCATCCTGGACCTGCAAAACCTGAACCAGTTCCTCAAGTGCAAGAAATTCAAGATGGTCTCACCAATGACAATTCTACAGGATGATTGTCTATGCTCCTTGCATCTGAAGGACGCATGTACACATCCTAGAGCAGGGGTCTCAAACTCCAGTCCCGGAGGGCCACAAACCAGTCAGGTTTTCAGGGTATCCCTAATGAATATGCATGAGATATTTGTATACAATGAGGGCCATGCATACCCTGAAAACCTGACTGGTTTGCAGCCCTCCAGGACTGGAGTTTGAGACCCCTGTCCTAGAGCAATATATCAAATAAAGAAAGATCAAGATCCACCCAAGTCAGACAGTCTCTACGGTTCATGCTGGGTAGCCAGCACTTTCAGTATCAAGTTCTTCCATCAGCCCCACAGGTCTTTATGAAATGCCTGGTGGTCGTGGCCACAGCCACCTACCTTCCGACCATGGGGGTCTTAGTCTTCCTGTATCTGGACGACTGGCTCAAAAAGGTCCCACACCAGATGGTTTCCAGCAGTTTGCCAAAGTTCACCATTCAAGTGCTCGAACAGCTGGGCTTTGTGATCAGCTACCCAAAGTCTCATCTCCAGCCCACATAACAGCTGGAGTTTATTGGGGCCCTCTTGACTTCTACTCAAAACAGGCCTGTCTACCAGAAGACTGCATTCAGTAGCTAGAAGTGGTGGACAATGTGCAGCACCTGTGTCACACAACAGCCCGCGGGATGTTACGAGTCCTCTGTCACATGGCTACCACAATGCATGTCACTCCTTAGGCCAGTCTCTTCATGTGGCAAGCCCAGTAGACCCCAAGCACACAATAGAAGCAAGTGACAGGCTGCCTCCAGGACAGTGTCGTGGTCACCATGACCCTGGATCAGTCCCTTGACTGGTGATTGGAGCTGGGGAATCTGCTGAAAGGTCTCTCATTCCAAGCAGCAGTCCCTCTTGAAATGCTCAAGGTGGATGCGTCCAAACTCAGCTAGGGAGCACACTTGGGTGGTCTGGGGTCTGAAGACAGAAACAGAAATATGACAGAAAAAGACCACATGGCCTATCTAGTCTGTCCTTCCATATCAACACTACAACAGTCCCCTTTTTACCTTTAGAGATCCTCTGTTTTGTCCCATGCTTTTTTGAATTCAGTTACTTTCCTCATCTCTACCACCTCCACTGGGAGACTATTCCATGGATCCACTACTCTTTCCGTAAAGAAATATTTCCACATATCACTCCTGAATCTCCTTTCACCCTCATCCCATGTCCCCTCGTAGCAGAACTTGCTTTCAATTGAAAGAGGCTCTCTCCCTGAACATTTATGCCACAGAGGTATTTAAACATCTCAGTCACCTCACCTCTATCCTGCCTTTTCTCTAAGGTGTACATATTAAGATCCTTCAGTCTGTCCTCATATGCTTTATAATGAAGACCACTAATCATTTTAGTAGCCACCCTCTGCACCGACTCCATCCTGTTCACAACCTTTTGAAGGTGCGGTCTACAGAATTGCACACTATACTCCAAATGAGGTCACACCAAAGACTTATACAGAGGTATTATCACCTTTTTTCTGCTAACCATTCCTCTCCGTATGCACCCAAGCATCCTTTTAGCTTTTGCCATCGCCTTTTCTACCTGTTTAGCTACTTTAAGATCATCAGACACAACCATGCCTAGGTCCCACTCTTCTTTAGTGGACAAAAGTAGTTCACCCCCTATACTATATTGCTCCCTTGGATTGCTAGACCATTCTTCAAGCTTAGCTAGATCCCTCATGTTATCTACACCTTCCTGGGCGTCTACTCTATTGCAGATTTTGGTATCATCCGCAAAGAGGCAAACCTTACCCGACAGCCCTTCCGCTATATCACTAACAAAGATGTTAAAAAGAATTGGACCAAGGACAGATCCCTGGGGCACACCACTGGTAACATCCTTCTCCTCAAAGTGAGCTCCATTTACTTGTACTCTGTCACCTCCCACCCAACCAATTTCTAACTCAAGCAGTAACTTTAGGGTCCATCCCTAGGGTGCTCTGTTTATAAGTCACCTGTGAAGAACAGTGTCAAAGGCTTTACTGAAATCTAAATACACCACATCTAGAGCTCTCCCTTGGTCCAACTCCCTGGTCACCCAGTCAAAGAATTCAATCAGATTTGTCTGACAAGACCTGCCTCTGGTGAATCCATGCTGCCTCGGATCCTGTAATCCGCTGGACTCCAGAAACCTAAAATATCCCCTTTCAGTTTTGCCCTGTTTTTTCTACATCCCCCAGCTGTTCCCATCCCACTAATGACTCCCTGAGGTATTGGCCCATCTTTGCAAGTTAGTCTTCCTAAAGTCTAAGATCCTCACCTTTGAATGGATTCTAACAGCCCTAGTCCTAATACTGAACAGCCTGCTTCAGATCAACTTTAAGCTCCGGGCAACAGCAAATGCCCTCCATGCCTTCTGAGCGCACTTGGCCAATCAGGTAGTCCTGATCCAAAACAGACTACCAGGTAGCAATGTTCTATGTGAAGCAGCAGGGGGAACAGGCTCATACCTCCTCTGTTGGAAGGTTGTTAGACTGTGGAAGTTCACCCTGCTCCATGGCATGGACCTCGGGGCAACTAACCTGCCCGGCAAGCTCAGTCTGGCAGACCAACTCAGATGGGTGCTTCAACCACATAAGTGGACCTTCAGAGGAGTGGGGCACTCTGGTGGTGGAACTCTGCAACAGCGCACAATGCCCAGATGGCTCAGTTCTGCTCTTTCAGGCCAGTCAGCAATCACCTGGCCTTGAACGCCTTCCTCCTCCACTGGGGTGGGGGGAGGGCTTGCTGAATGCATACCTCTCCCCCCCCCCCCCCACCCATACCACTTGTGGCAAAATCTGTCCTGAAGCTCCAGGCAGACAAGGACTCGTCGCCCCCTACTAGCCTCAGCAGCCATGGTTCCTGCTACTGCAGCTCTTGCAAAGGGCACCACCCTGCCCAGACCTAATCTCACAGGAGGGCAGAATCTTGCTGTACCCCAATGTCTGCTCATTGGCCCTTACAGCATGTGAGTGGATAGTCCTCTCAGAGCTCAATCTTCCAGAGGGTGTTACCAACATCCTTCTGGCATCCCACAAGACCTCAACATGCAAGGCCTATGTGAAAGTGGTAGAGGTTTGCCACCTGGTGTGCGGGCAGGGCACTGGACCCCTTCTCCTGTGCCAAAGACCAGCTGCTGGAGTACTTTCTGCACCTCTCTGGCCTGAAGTCCAATTCAGTGCAAATTCATCTTAGCACCCTAGGGGCATGCCATCGCAGCTTGAGGGGGGGGGGGGGGGAGCAGGAGGGGAGCCCATCTCCACCAAGCTGCTTGTGGCTCAATTCATGAGGGGTCTGCTTCTCTCTAAACCCCATGGTGGTATGTGGTATGTGGTATTCACCCAGCTGATTCGTGTCCCCTGACGTTCCTGACCTGGAAGATCCCATTTCTGGTGGCAGCAATGTCAGCACGACGCATCAGCAAACTCCAGGCTCTGGTCTCTCACCCTCCGTACACCAGGTTTCACCAAAACAGGGTGGTGCTCTGCACACCCCCACTTTCTGCAAAAAGATGGCCTCTGCATTCCACTTCAACCAGTCAGTCTTACTGTCTTTCTTCCCCTGGCCTCATGCTAACTGGGGAGAGGCAGAATTGCATACTTTGGACTGCAAGCAGGCAATGGCTTTCTACCTGAAGCACACAAAGGCACACTCTCAGTCCACTCAGCTGTTGGTTTCCTTCCATCCCAGTAAGCTGAGCCTTGCTGTCTCAAAGCACACACTATCCCTTTGGTTAAGGACTGTGTTGCTCACATATATTCCCAGGCTGGGTTCAGCCTTGAGGGTCATGTCACAGCTCACAATGGCTGTGACTGTGGCCAACCTCTTCTGTTTCCTTAGAGGAAAACTGCAGGGTTGCAACATAGTCTTCAGGCCATACCTATGCAGCCTATTACTGTCTGGATGGGGATCCCCAACAGGACAGCAATTTTAGCCAGGCCTTGCTCTGCCATTTTTTTGGGTCTTAGAGTCAACTCCTGCCCACCGGCCCTTATAGCCATCCAGGCTACCTGCTAAAACCTCTCAGATCGATGTCTGCAGAGGATGCTGAATCAGATCAAGCTGGGACTCTTACTGGTCTTTCTGGCTTCTCCAGTTTAGTTGCCCTTGTTGGGCTGTCAATCTCCTTGGGTTCCAGTATCCTGTAGCTTGGGAGTCCCATACGTGAGGGCTTATTTCCTGCTTGTTCAGAGAAAGTTTCATTACTCACCTGTACCAGGTGTTCTCCATGAACAGCAGGAATAAATCCTCACAACCCTACCACCTCCCAGGAAGTTGCTTTTTGGCTTTTGCTATGTTATTAGACTGGAGGAGGACGGAACCACAGCAAGCAGGCATGAAGGCTGGTGTGCATGGTGTGCCTCCCAAAGGCTTGCTTTGGAAACTGGGGAGCATTCTATGCAGGCTCTAAAGTGATGTCAACCATATGCAAGCACTTATTTTTCCTATCAGATATTTGGCCACGGAGAACACCTGCTTCAGTGAGTAACTACACTTTGTATCAGAAATTAACTTTCCAAAACAATGACATTTTACTTAAAAGTATTTGTTTCGCACTACATAGAAACATGGCAGCAGAAAGAAACCACATGGCCTATCTAGTCTGCCCTTCCATATCAAGTACTAAAGTCCCTTCTTTTCATTTAGAGATCTTCTGTGTTTGTCCCATGCTTTTTTGAATTCAGATACTGTGCTTGTCTGTACTACCTCCACTGGGGGACTATTCCATGCATCTACCACTCTTTCCTAAAGTAGTATTTCCACAATATTACTCCCAAGTCTATCCCCTTCCACCCTCATCCCCTCATAGCAGAGCTTGCATTCAATCGAAAGCAGATCTTCTCTTGTGCATTTATGCCATGAGGTATTTAAACATATCACCTCTATCCCATCTTTCCTCTAACGTATACATCATGTCCTAGGCCGCAACCCTGAAAAATTTCTAGAGACCATCCTTAAATGGGTTAGCAATACAGCCATAGCTCTGGCACCATGAGCCTTGACATAACCCACTAAACTCAAGCCTGTTTGTGCATAACTGAAGGGATGCAGTCTGCTAGCCAATTATAGTTAATGGCGCTTGCTATGCTAATCCTACGTTTACTGGGACTTGCCAAAATAAAATTGAGTGGACTTTAAGGTTTTCAGTCCACACCAAGGCAGCAGCAAAGGCTTTTTCAATCCAAAGTGTATAAGATCTGTATACTATTGTAGGCATGTAGGTTAGGGATGCTGGTAAATCAACTAAGGTGAAAAGCTGAATCCACCCTGGGAAAGCGTAGGTGATCGCCGGGAACAGCAGGAATCAGTCCTCATATGGGTGACATCAGCGCTGACGGAGCCCTCGCGGAGCAATTTCCCCAGCTTTCAAAGAAAGCCTTTGGGAATTGTAGCGCGCATGTGCGGTCCCCTTCCCGCCCAAGGGTGCCATCTTGCTCAGTCTGATGACATAGCTAAAAGACAGCAAAAAAATTAGCAAGAACGAAATGATAGGACTGCAACTCCAAGGGGAGGAGGGAGGGTTGTGAGGACTGATTCCTGCTGCTCCTGGAGAAAGCACAGTTACTTACCTGTAACAGGTGATCTCTGGGAACAGCAGGAATTAGTCTTCACATATGGGTACGTCGGTACCGACGGAGCCTGCACGGGAATGCTGCCCAGCTTCCAATCAGAAAGCTTTTGGCAGCATCCCTCGCGCCTGCGCAGTGACTTCCCGCCTTCTCCACAGCCTCTCTTCAGTTGAGTTTCAGAGCTGAGACAAAGGCGAGGAGAGAAAAGGAAGAAGATAAAAGAGATGCAACTCCTAGGGGAGGTGGGAGGGTTGTGAAGACTAATTCCTGCTGTTCCCAGAGATCACCTGTTACAGGTAAGTAACTGTGCTATCTCCAGGAACAAGCAGGAATGAGTCTTCACATATGGGGACTCCCTAGCTGGAGATCCCATAAAAATGCAAGTGCCTGGATCAGGGGTGCATTTTGACTCCAGGAATCCCCGGCATCCAATGTGGGATGGAGGGTAGGAGTTGACAATAAAGGAGCTGTGAGGAAAGAACAGCATAGCCAAGGACTAGAGGGTTGTACAAACTACAGGAGTCCTTGGTAGACATAATGAGTAGCATTAAGAGACATTTAATGTACACTTAAAATATGCAGCTTACCTACTGTATTGTAGGAAGTAGAAAGCATGATGGAGTCTACTGGATAAGCAGTAGCAGAATCTTCAAGGTGACCTCTCAGCAGTGAGGATGAAGGTCCAGACCTGGAGGTAGTAGATGATCCAGGTGTCAACTGGGTAGGATTTGACGTCAGGTCTTCAATGGAAAGCTTTATGGGAAAAGCTGAAAACTCCTTTAGGCATAAGGTCATTAACATTGAGGACTAAAGGAAGAAGACTGACGGAGTTGGACAACTAGCCCAGTCCTGGCGGGAAGAGGGGAACTGGAAAAAATCCCCTATTCCCACGGAAAACAGTTGTGTACTCAAGATAAAGAGGTACACTGTTTTTCCTAGCTGGTGAGAGATAGGAAAAATATTGAAGCTTGATGCTTCATGGACTTAAAGAAAAAATGGAGATGTTAGCACCAAAGAGGGTATTGGTGCCTAACAGTTTCTGCATCGTAAGATGGCATGGAACGTAGGGCGACAGACTGTCTAAAACCTCTAGGAGGTAAAACATGTAGTCTAGACAGTAAGGGTGATAGTGTGCAAGACAGATCAACCCTTAAGAGGCCCCTTATTATATACATATATTTATATACATACATATATTTATATACATAGGGATATATACATGTGGCTGGAAAATATATATATATACATATATATACATATACACATATACACACATACATACATACATATGTTCAGATGTGTATATTAGGATATGGGTGGTGAAATATATCAAATATATATATATATATAGATATGATATACCTGAAGATATGTAAATTTGTGGGGCTTGATTTAGCACCCCCAGAGCAATGATATAGGTATGTAGACATATATGGAGATGCTACATACAAGGCAACAGGTTAAAGATATACGTTTACCACCCAGCCCCATAATTGTACATGGGGAATATAAAAGAAAAAGATTCTGTGCTCTACAAGAGGGTGAACCCACTTGGGATATGAATAGAGGATCTATTTTCATGGATTGAGGGATGCAGAAAGGCAATCTAAGCAGATAACCGTGATGTTCGCGTGAGAACAGATGAACATATGAATCTGTAAAAGAACAAAGCGGGAGTTCCACAGAACACTGACATGGTAGATGTGGAGAAACGCAGGGAAGATACCAGAGGGACCTATGGAAGGACCCAGAGGTAGCATGCGTAAACAGAAGCCTTGGATTTTCACACAGAATAACTGATATCTCGTGTTAACACCCCAGGCTAGAGGGGGTGTGGAGAACCCTCACAGGCATAGGAAGGGTTTATAAGTTTTTCCCTACTAATAGAGAAACTTCAGAGACAAGGTCAATGCTCTATAGCAAGGCCCTCATAGTAGAAAGCTTCTCTGAAGACTGCAGAGAGCATTGTGCAGGAGAGTTATGAGATAAACTGACTGAAGTCAGGTGTGTTGCCATATCCTAGGAGAGGAGATGGTTAGAATAATATGAGAAAGCCTAAACGAGTAGGAGGATCCAAGGTAGTTTGGAATCAGTACTGAGGCTTGGCAAAATTTTGAACAAGGGACTGGAACTTGGAAAAAGTTCCAGTAATACAATTACTGTAACTCCTGCAGGCAGAGCTGCTGACGGAAACAGCAGAGATTGTCCTGTGCTGAATAAAGAAAAACAGACAAGAAAAGAGAGGAGATATCTCTTCTCCCTGTCTGGGGAACGAGCTTGGCAGAGAAGCTGTTCAGTATGGTAACCCTCAAGTGATTGGAGGGTGACGTACCCATAGGGTAAGTCAACTGAAGGAAAAAATGTCCAGTTGGGATAGAAACTATCAGGGGATAGTTGCAACTGCTCTTATAGAGAGTAAGAAGAGGAGAAGTGTGTTGTCCATGAACAAAAAAATTTTTCCCCGTCAGGTTAGTACACTGAAAAGAAAAGCACAGTGAATAAACTTATAATATGTAGAAGTGAAGTGTAAGTTACAATTCCCGGCCCCTATGGTTGCTGGGAATGCTGAGACTGGCCAGAACTGGAGGACTTCAGACTAGACTGAGGCATCCCCTGTTTAGGTACAGCCGAATGATGGGCAGGAGATGAATGAAACTTTCTTTTCTTAGGGAAAGAAGGTTTGGTAGGACATTTCCTACTCTTTGAAGGAGGTGGCTTAGAATGGTTTTTAGTGGAAGGAGAGTCAGTGGAGCATTGAGCAACCTGACGTAAAGCCTCCTTATTGAAGAGACCTTCTCCTGTACAAGGAGAATGAGCCAGTATAGTTTGTGCCCATCTGCTCAAGTCTGAAGCTTCAAGCCAGGCTCTGTGACGTGCTGCAATGGCAATAGCAGAGGATCTGCTAATGGACTCAAACGAGTCTATAGAAGCACGAGATAGGAACCAAGATATATTCCGGCTGTGATTGATGAGCAAGGAATAATCCGTAGCCTTGGGCTCTGGTAAAAAAGGGGTCAAGAGACAATTTCTCTGTGACTTCCTGGAGTGTTAGACTCATATGAAAAATATATGAAAGAACTCTGGAGGCCAGCATAGAGTTTTGGAAGGCTTGACGACCAAAAGCATCGAGTGTTCTTGAAGAACGACCCGGCGGATAAGAAGAATGCTTCTTCTTGCTCTTAACTTTCCTCAGTGCCGATTCCACTACAAGGGAACGATGAGAAAGTTGAGGCTTTTGGAACCCTGGAGAGGGTGGCACCCGGTACCGAACCTCAATGTCTGTAGAGACTGGAGGAAGTCGTAAGGGCGATTTCCAGACCCTGAGAAGGAGATCCTGCAGAGCAGGATGTAAAGGTAACTTTATATTCTCTATTTGTGCCGGTGAGCCATGAGTAGGATCACAACCAGGGATAGAAATATTAAGAAAGGTTGCCATATCCTGGAGAAAAGCCTGAAAAGACTGATCTCCTATGGGAACCATCCCTGGTAAGGCTAAAGAAAGAGCCTGAGCACCAGAGGAGGTACAGGGTACTGCACCAACGCCAGGTATCGGTTCCAAAGTAGGTATCGGTGCAAGAATAGGCATCGATACTGATACAGGATTAGCAGATGAAGTAGCCATCGGGAACTGCTGCAGTGGTACCGAGATCATGAGGGAGTTATGGCTATGATCTGCGGAACTGCCTATCTGGAAACGACAGGAGTCGGTTCCGGGACGCATCAGTACGCAGTCCTCGAGACTAGATATCGGCTCAAGACTCGGCATCGAAGTAAGCGATACTATCGATGCATGTTGCGAAGGCACCGACGCCAATGGCAGTATCGGCAATGCCGATACCACTAAGGCAGACTGGGTTACATCGATCGATACCGACGGTACCGAGGATACCCGATGAGCACCTCTTGCAAAGGGTAAGGTGGTCCACCTCGATGCCGATGCCAGGGTATCGGAACCGATCGATGCCGGTACCGTCCCGGAGCATGGCTGAGATTGAGGGAAGTCAATGCAGTGCGTATCAATCGGTCCCGAAGGTACCGAGGATGCCCGATGACGATCCCTGGTGAAGAGTGGAATACTCGACACCGGTGCCGATGCCGGAGGCTCGGTACCACTTGAAGCGGATACCACCCCTGCGCATGGCTCAGGTATGTTCTGTGAGGGGTGAGCCCCAGGAACATCCTGAAACCCCTTTAACGCTTTGGAGCCCGAAGACTCCCGCAGGGGTAATGCCAATGGGTTATTGAGGGTAAGGCCGGAGCCATCACCATGCTGGGCATGGGACATACCACTCAAGCATTGGCTAGTCTTAACAAACTGTTTTTGGGTTACCTGATCCTGTGAAGTAGAGAAACCGGGTACCCTCACTGCCGAGGAAAAAACGGTATCGAGGGAAACTCTAAATACTGAAGGTTTCCTCACAAAATTATCTCCTGACAAGTCAGGGGAAAAAGGGTCAGGACCCACACAGTTGAGACACCAACTATTGGTGTCTAAAAACGAAACAAGTGTTTCGACATCGAATGCACTTCTTAGGAAAAGAAGGCTCCATAATGAAAAAGGCCTAGTAGGCCCAAGAAGTTAAGGTAAAAAAACTGAAGAAACGTTTCTCAGAATTTAGCCAAAAATCCACTGGCGATACCGGTGGTAGCGGGAAATACAGCCGCAACCACAAGAAAACAAAAAACTAAAGTAATTAAAGCAATTAAAAAGAAAAGTTTCTGCGGTGACAGGAGGACGTCCTGCCGGCTCCGCGGAAAAACTAAAACTGAAGAGAGGCTGTGGAGAAGGCGGGAAGTCACTGCGCAGGCGCGAGGGATGCTGCCAAAAGCTTTCTGATTGGAAGCTGGGCAGCATTCCCGTGCAGGATCCGTCGGTACTGACGTACCCATATGTGAAGACTCATTCCTGCTTGTTCCTGGAGATCACCTGTTACAGGTGAGTAACTA
Source organism: Ichthyophis bannanicus (assembly GCA_033557465.1). Classification (NCBI taxonomy): domain Eukaryota; kingdom Metazoa; phylum Chordata; class Amphibia; order Gymnophiona; family Ichthyophiidae; genus Ichthyophis; species Ichthyophis bannanicus. The sequence continues at coordinate 37,679,853 of CM066050.1, read as the reverse complement.
CTTTCTCCAGGACCAAGCAGGAAGTCAGTCCTCACATATGGGACTCCCGAGCTTAAGGCTACCGGAGACCTCAAGCGGAAAAATGAGCTCCCTCTAGCTCAGCAGCACCGAAGGAAGGAATCTTCTCTGAAAACGCCCCCGACCAGTAGCCCAACACCAGGGCCGGAGGGTAGGAGTTGCCTAAACCTCAAAGAGATTATGGAGGACTGCCTGTCCGAAAGAACTGTCCCTGCAGGACTCCCTCTCCAGGCAGTAATGGGCCGCAAACGTCTGGCTTGAAGACCAAGTAGCGGCCCGGCAGATGTCTGCCAACGGAACAGAGTGGAGATGAGCCACTGACGCAGCCTTCGCCCTGACACGATGAGCCGTGACTCGACCCTCCAACGAGAGGCCGGCTGCCCCATAAGCCCAGGCGATACAATCAGCGACCCAGATGGACAAAGTACGCTTGGAGACAGATAGCCCCAACTTATTGGGGTCAAAAGAAACGAAGAGCTGAACAGCCCTCCTATGCTCCCGCGTACGGTCAAGGTAGAAGGACAAGGCCCTCCTACAGTCCAGGGTATACAGGACCATTTCAGCCCAGCTGGTGTGCGGCCTGGGAAAGAAGGTCGGAAGAACCACCTCCTGGTTGAGATGAAAAGGAGAAACCACTTTTGGAAGAAACTTAGGGTGAGTCTGTAAGACTACCCTATTCCTGTAGAACCTAGTGTAAGGAGGATCAGACACTAGGGCCTGCAGTTCACTAACGCGCCTTGCAGAGGTAAGGGCTACCAAGAACAAGGTTTTCCAGGAAAGAAAACGAAGAGGGCAGGTAGCCATAGGTTCAAAGGGCAGACAGGTAATCCGCTGCAAGAACACATTCAGATCCCAGTCAGGGGCTGGTGGGCGCAAAGGAGGCTTAAGGAGAAGGAGGCCTTGGAGAAAACGAGCCACCAAAGGGTGGTTGGAAAGAGGCCTGCCATCCACCGGTGCGTGATGCGCAGAGAGAGCACTGAGGTGGACCCTGACAGAGTTGGGCTTAAGGCCCAGATTGGAGGGGTAAAACAAATATTGCAAGACCACTGCCACCAAGCAGGAGAAGGGATTCTCAGACTGCTGAGCACACCACACGGAGAACCGACGCCACTTAAGAGCGTAAGACTTCCGAGTGGAGGGCCGCCTGGAGGCCAAGACGACCTCTTCCACCTCTCGAGGCAGCAGGAAGGGAGCAAGGACTACCCTTTCAGCAGCCAGGCCATCAGATGAAGGGACCAGAGGTTGGGGTGTAGGAGAGTCCCCTGATCCTGTGACAGGAGATCGGGTTGAAACCCCAGAGGAAGAGGTCCACCGCCAGCTGCATTAGAAGCGGGAACCAGGGTTGTCTCGGCCACCGGGGAGGCACTAGGATCATCGAGGCTCTGTCTGAGAACTTTGAAGGGCGTCCGAGACACCAGTGGCATGGGAGGAAAGGCATACAAGAGGCCTGTGGACCATGGAATCAGAAAAGCATCCGCTGCTACTCTGAGAGGATGCGGTTGTCGAGAGCAGAATCTGGGAAGCTGCCGGTTCAGGGGACTGGCAAATAGATCCATGGTGGGGAGGCCCCACTTGAGAAAGATCTGCTGAACCACCAATGGATCCAATCTCCACTGGTGAGGTTGGAGGATCCTGCTCAGCTTGTCTGCCAGGTAATTTTCTTGACCTGGGAGATAGACAGCTTTGAGGAGGATGCCGTGAAGGACGGCCCAAGAGCACAGTTTTTGTGCCTCCTGACAGAGAAGGAAGGAGCCTATGCCTCGTTTGTTCACATAGAAAATTACAACTTGATTGTCCGTCTGGACCAGCACAGACTGGTGAGAAGTGAGGTGGGAGAAGGCTCTCAGAGCTAGGCGGATGGCTCTGAGCTCCAGGAAGTTTATCTGCTGAGCAGACTCCCAAGGAGTCCAGAGGCCTTGAGTACCTGTCCCTTGGCAATGTGCTCCCCAACCCAGGAGAGAAGCATTGGTCGTCAGCACCTGAGAAGGCGGAGGAGATTGAAAATCCACTACCAGCACTAGGTTTGGCAGATGAAGCCACCACCGCAGAGAAGAGACCAGCAGGTTGGATACCTGTACTGAGTCCGCCAGGCTCCCCATGGCCTGATGCCATTGAGTGCGAAGGCACCACTGAGCAGGTTGCATGTTCAGGTGGGCATTGGGGGTCACATGGACCGTGGAAGCCATATGGCCGAGCAGTCTCAGAAATTGCCTGGCAGAGACCAGGGAATTGCTGTGAAAGTGGCTGGCAAGATCCATGAGCCTGTGTGCCCTGTCTAGAGGCAGGAAGGCCCGCACCTGAAGTGTGTTCAACCTTGCACCTATGAATTCGAGATTGAGAGGGGAGCAAAGTGGACTTTGCGAAGTTTATGACAAATCCCAAGTGCTGGAGCAGAGTCACAGTGCGATGAGTGGCCTGAGTGGCCTCTTGGGAAGACTGGGCTCTGATAAGCCAGTCGTCCAGGTATGGAAATACAAAAAGGCCTTGAAGTCTTAGATAGGCTGCCACCACTGCTAGGCATTTGGTGAACACCCTGGGGGCGGAGGAGAGGCCAAAGGGCAGTACTCTGTACTGGTAATGATTTCCTCCCACAACAAACCTGAGATATTGTCTGTGGGTCTGGATGAATAAGGATGTGAGTATAGGCATCCTTTACATCTAAGGAGCATAGCCCGTCTCCCTGCTGGAGGTAGGGCAGCAGGATTCCAAGGGTAAGCATCTTGAACTTTTCCCTTGCCAGGAACTTGGTTTCGCAAGTCCAGGATGGGTCTGAGGCCCCCTGTTCTTTATGGTATCAGAAAATACCTGGAATAAAAGCTGTGACCTCTCAGGGGGTGGGGCACTGGTTTCACAGCCTGTTCCTGAAGACGACTTGCTAACTCCTGAAGGAGTAAGTCCCTGTGCAGGGGGAGTCTTGGAGGCTCCCCTGGAAAGTAGGAGGGAGGTACCTGGTGAAAGTGTAGAAGATAGCCTTTCTGAACTATATGAAGCACCCAGGTATCTGATGTGATGGCTGACCACCTGTGGGCAAAGTGGACCAGCCGGCCTCCTGTGCTGAGAGAAAACCAGCGGAGGGGAAGAGGCTATGCTGACGGAGTCAAAAAACCCCACCCTGCTGAGCAGGGGCCGGTGTTGTGGGCTTGGGGGCCTGCTGCCTACGGGACCCATTACCCCGTCCCTTGGCCTGCTGACCCTGTTGGGGAGCTGCTGAGGCCTGATAATGAGGGAAGTTTTTATAGGCAGCCGCCTTCCTCGGGTAAAAGGGCTTTTTCCCCAAGCCCTTCTTCTGAGAAGGGGCAGAGGTTTTCCTGGACAGCCGAGTCCTGGTCAGAGTCGGTCTCGATTTGTGCAGCCTTTTCAGCCATGGGCTTGCCAAAGAGGTTTTCACCTCTGCAGGGGACATCGACCAACTTGTCCTGTACCCATGACTCTAGGTCGGATGACTGAAGCCAAGCCTGTCGGCGGGCACCGATGCCGGCTCCGGCTACTCGAGCCGATGCTTCGAAGCCATCGTAGGCTGCTCGAGAGATAAACTTCTAGCACTCTCGAATACCAGTGGACAAGGCCTGGAACCTCTGCAAAGGTTCCTTGGAGAGACCAGCAGAGAACCCAGCAATTTCTTTTGCCAGGTCTCGGAGATACATGCCCATATAGAGCTGGTAGGTCTGGACTCGACAAGCAAGCATAGAGCCCTGGAAGCACTTCCTACTGAGGGCATCCAGGTTCCGGGCCTCCTGGCCGGGAGGCACCGAGGAGTGCATCTTCTGACTCTTGAGTCGATGCATGGCTGATTCCACCACCATGGAATGGTGCGGTAGTTGTGCCTTTTGGAACCCGGGGCTCTTGTGGACTCGATAAATGGAATCGACCCGCTTGCTTAACACCGGCGCCGACGCCGGGCTCTCCCACATGCGGAAGAGAAGTCGCTCCAGCATCGGAGGAACTGGTACAGTAAAGGCCTCCTTCGGGGGAGAGTCATACTGGAGGGCATCGAGCTCTTCGGCTCCTCCTCGGGATCCGTGGGGAATGCCAAGGCCTTGGCCATATCCCGCACGAAGTCCGAGAACTGGGTGTCCTCCGGGGGGGACTGTCTCCGAGGTTCGGATTCGGACGAGTCCGATGGGACGCACCGATTCCAAAAAGTACCGGGTGACTCTTCGTCCTCTGTCTCCCAGGCTGATTCCTCGGAGGAGGAATTGAGCGGCTCGGGTGGGCACTGATGCCCTCTGCCCCGATGCCGAGGATGTCGGCGTCGACGACCTCGGTCCTGAACGGGAGGCCAAGGGAGACCGTGACCGAGGATCGACTCGAGCTCGCATGGACTTGAGGATCGGCTCGGTCGCCGGGGTCGACTTGGACATCGACGTCCCAGTGGTCGGGGCAGATGCACCGGCGAGGCCAGTGATCAATGCCCAATGCAGGTCCATGAAGGCAGCTAAACTGCTCTCCAAGGCCGTCAACCTGAGTCTGAGCTCAGGAGACCCAGCAGCCCCCGACTCTGGCCCCGACGTCAGCTCCTTCGGAGGCGAGTCCATGAGGACTACAGTACTCACGTGTCCAGGAGACTCCAACTCGAGACGAGGATGTTTCGAAGGCCTCTCCAACTCCGAGGACCCAGGACGGCTATCGGGGCTATGTGACCTGGCCCTCGAGGAACCAGGAGCATCCACCAACGCCGCCCTCGCGGGTTTCTTCTTCCTATGATGTTCCCGGGCAGGAGACCCCCGCTGAGAGGAACTCCGACGATGCTCAGGACCGGAGTCCCGGGACGTCGAAGCCTCTGACGAGGTCCGGGCCCGGCCGGACACGGAGTCAGAGAAGGTTCGTTCTTTTTGATGCTGCCGACTCAACGCTTTTGAGGACATCTTGTCACACGGACCACAGATCATCGGTTCATGATCGGGTCCGAGGCAGCGGAGGCAGCAGTCGTGTGTGTCGGTAAGAGACATACGTTTTACACCGATCACACTTTTTAAACCCGCTGGCAGCCATCGGGGGAAAAAGGGCCCCTGCGAGGTCAAAAGACAGGGCTGCCAGTGAAAAAGAAAAATGGCGCGAACGCTAGTCACGAAGGACAAAAACCGAAAAATAAAGAACGGACCCGATATCGGCGTAGCGGGTCCGGGCAGGAAAAGGATCCGGCGTTGAACTGAGAAAAGAATAGTAAATAAAATCAACTTTTTCTGCGATCACAAACAGCATCTGTAGGGCTCCGCGGAAAAAAGACTGAGCAAGATGGCACCCTTGGGCGGGAAGGGGACCGCGCATGCGCGCTGCAATTCCCAAAGGCTTTCTTTGAAAGCTGGGGAAATTGCTCCGCGAGGGCTCTGTCGGTGCCGACGTCACCCATATGTGAGGACTGACTTCCTGCTTGGTCCTGGAGAACAGGTAATCGCCGGGAACAGCAGGAATTAAGTCTTCACATATGGGTATCATTGCTACTGACGGAGCCTGCACAGGAAAGCTCCCCAGTGTCCAAAAGGAAAGCTTTTGGGAGCATCCTACAGCGCATGCATGCTGCCTTCCTGCCTCACTGCTTCTCACTTCAGTTGAGTTTAAAGCTGAGCCAAGGACACAGAGCGAGAGCGCTCCTAGGGGATGTGGGTGGGTTGTGAAGACTTAATTCCTGCTGTTCCCAGAGATCACCCGTTACAGGTGAGTAACTATACTATCTCCAACAACCAGGAATGTAGTATTCACATATGGGGACTCCCCAGCTGAAAGATGCCAGAGGAATGACCCCAGCGAGCTGTGAACCCATGTGAACGGGGTCATACTTCCTCCCATGGATCCCTGGCATCCTACCGGGATGGAGGGTAGGAGTTGCATTAAGTCTGAAAGATGCTGTAGGATAGCCTGGCCAAACGAGGCATCCCAATGGGAGTTCTTGTCCAGACAGTAGTGAGCTGTGAAGGTATGTACTGAAGCCCAAGTAGCCGCTCTACAGATATCTATAGACCGAGCAGAGAGATTAGCAACCGAGGCTGCCATTGCTCTGACAAGAGCTGTAACATGGCCCTCGAGGGAAAGACCTTTATCATCATAAGTGAAGGATATGCAATTTGCAATCCACTTAGATAGGGTTTGTTTGGAAACTGGAAATCCCAAATGACTAGAATCAAAAGCAACAAATCTTAGATATTGCCGGTGGTCTGGATGAATAAGGATGTGGGTATAAGCATCCTTTAGATCCAAGGAGCATAGCCAATCTCCCTGCTGGAGGTAGGGCAGTAGGATTCCAAGGGTAAGCATCTTGAACTTTTCCCGCTGCAGGAACTTGAGGTTGCGTAAGTCCAGAATGGGTCTGAGGCCTCCTGTTCTCTTTGGAACCAGGAAGTACCTTGAGTAAAACCCGTGACCCCACTGGTGTTGTGGCACTGGCTCCACAGCCTGTTCGTGGAGCAGACTTTGCAGCTCCCGAAGGAGTAAGTCCCTGTGTAGGGAGGGTCTTGGAGGCTCCCCTGGAAAGAAGGGGGGGGGCACCTGGTGAAAATGCAAGAGGTAGCCCTTTTGAACCACCTGCAGCACCCAGGAATCGGATGTTATGGCAGACCACCAGTGGGCAAAGTGGGTCAGCCGGCCCCCCGTGCTGAGCGAAAGCCCCTGAGGGGGAGAGGCTATGCTGGCATAGTCAAAAACCCTCACCCTGCTGGGCCGGGGCCTGCATGGTGGGCTTGGGAGCCTTCTGCCTACGGGATCCGTTACCCTGCCCCTTAGGCTGCTGTCCCTGATGGGGGGCAGCTGAGGCCTGATATTGTGGGTGGTGTTGTTTATAAGCAAACACCTTCCTCGGGTAAAAAGGCTTTTTCCCCCGAGCCCTTCCTCTTCTGTGAAGGGGCAGAGGTCTTTCTGGATAGGCGAGTCCTGGTGAGAGTCTCGGACTTGAGCTCCGCCGCCTTTTCAGCCATGGGCTTGCCAAAGAGGTTCTCACCTCTGCAAGGGACATCGACCAACTTGTCCTGCACCCATGGCTCGAGGTCGGACGACTGAAGCCAAGCCTGACGGCGAGCCCCAATGCCGGCTCCGGCTACTCGAGCCGATGCTTCGAAGCCATCGTAGGCTGCTCGAGAAATGAACTTCGAACACTCTCGAATCCCTGTGGACAAGGCCTGGAACCGCTGCAATGGTTCCTCGGAGAGACCAGCAGAGAACCCCGCAATTTCTTTTGCCAGGTCTCGAAGATACATGCCCATATATAGTTGGTATGTCTGGATTCGACAAGCAAGCATAGAGCCCTGGAAGCACTTTCTACCGAGGGCATCCAGATTCCGGGCCTCCTTACCCGGAGGCACCGAAGAGTGCATCTTTTGACTCTTAAGTCGATGCATAGCCGATTCCACCACCATGGAATGGTGTGGCAGTTGTGCCTTCTGGAACCCAGGGCTCTTGCGGACTCGATACATGGAATCGACCCGCTTGCTCAGCACCGGTGTTGAGGCCGGGCTCTCCCACATGCGGAAGAGTAGCCGCTCCAGCATCGGGGGAACCGGTACAGTAAAGGCCTCCTTCGGGGGAGAGTTGTATTGGAGGGCCTCGAGCTCTTCGGCTCGAGGCTCCTCCTCCGGATCAGCGGGGGAAGGCCAAAGCCTTGGCCATATCCCTCACGAAATCGGAGAACCGGGTATCCTCCGGGGGGGGGACCGAGTCGGAGGGGACGCACTGAGTCTGAAAAGAACCGGGTGACTCGTCCTCTTCTGTGTCCCAGCCCGACTCCTCCGAGGAGGAATCGAGTGGCTCCGTGCGGGCGAGAGCCGGGGACCTCGGTCCCGACGCTGAGGCCGGCGTCGAGGACCTCGGTCCCGAACGGGAGGCCGAGGGAGACCTAGGTCGAGGATCGACTCGAGCTCGTATGGACTCCAGGATCGACTCGGCCTCCGGGGTCGACTTGGGCGTCGAGGTCCCGGTGGTCGGGGCAGATGCACTGGCGAGGCCGGTGATCAATGCCCGCTGCTGGTCCATGAAGGCAGCGATACTGCGCTCCAAGGTCGTCAATCTGAGACCAAACTCAGAAGACCCAGCAGCCCCCGACTCGGGCCCCGGTGGTGTCGGGCCTGACGTCGGCTCTCCCAGAGGAGAGTCCAGGAGGACTACAGTACTCACGTGTCCAGGCGACTTCACTTCAAGACGAGGAAGCTTCGAAAGCCTCTCCGCCTTCAAGGACCCGGGGCGGCCGACGGGGCTATGCGACCTGGCCCTTGAGGGACCAGGAGCGTCCTCCGATGCCACCCTCGCGGGCTTCTTCTTCCGACGGTGTTCCCGGCCGGGGGACCCCCGTTCAGAGGAACTCCGATGGTGCTCGGAGCCGGAGCCACGAGACGTCGAGGCCTCTGACGAGGTCCGGGCCCAACCAGACGCGGGGTCAGAGAAGATTCGTTCCTTTTGGGACTGCCAACTCCTCAACGCCTTCGAGGACATCTTATTGCACGGACCGCAACTCATCGAGTCATGTTCGGGTCCAAGGCAATGGAGGCAGCAGTCATGCGTGTCAGTAAGAGACATAAGTTTGACACAACGATCACTCTTTTTAAACCCACTGGCAGCCATCGGGGGAAAAAGGGCCCCTGCAAGGTCGAAAGACCGTGCTGCCAGGGAAGAAGGAAAAAGTGGCAGGAACGCCAGTTGGAGAGAAAAAAATTATATGAACGGACTCGATAGGGAATATCAAGGCCGGGCGGGGAAGAGGACACACGAACCGAGAAAAAAAGAAACAAAATTAAAGAAATCAACTTTTTCAGCGGCGATAAACTACGTCTGTAGGGCTCCGCGGAAAAAAGGAGACTGAGCAAGATGGCACTCTTGGGCGAGAAGGGGGACCGCGCATGCGCGCTGCAATTCCCAAAGGCTTTCTGCGAAAGCTAGGGAAAATTGCTCCGCGAGGGCTCCGTCGGCGCCGATGTCACCCATAAGTGAGGACTGACTTCCTGCTTGGTCCTGGAGAATTACGCTATCTCCAGGAACAAGCAGGAATGTAGTCCTCACATATGGGGACTCCCTAGCTGAAGATGCCAGGGAGAGAGCCCCAGGAAGGTGCCACTGTCAAGGGTGAGTATCCTTCCTCCCATGGATCTCTGGCATCCCACCAGAGTTGGTGGGTAGGAGTTGGTTTGTTTGAAAAAGGTTTTGAACAACTTGGCCAAAGAAGGCATCCTGATGGGAGGCTTTATCGAGGCAGTAGTGGGCTGTGAAGGTGTGTACCGAAGCCCAGGTGGCTGCTCGACAAATGTCATCGATAGACAGAGTGGAGATAGGGTCAAAAGCTATAAAGTTGTGAAGACTTGCTGTGTTCTTTGTATGTAAAAGGCCAAGGCCCTTTTGCAATCCAAAGTATGAAGGTTCCTTTCTGCATTAGAGGCGTGAGGCTTGGGGAAAAACAGGAAGGTAAATTGATTGATTTATTTATTTAAATGAAAAGGCGAAACCACCTTTGGCATAAAATGTGGGTGAGTTTGAAGAACCACCTTATGTGGAAACCTAGTATAAGGAAGATCAGCCACTAAAGCTTGCAATTCACTGATGCGACGGGCAGAGGTGATTGCAATTAGGAAGATGACCTTCCAGGTCAAAAACCTAAAGGCTGCAGTGGCTAAAGGCTCAAAAGGTGGCTTCATGAGCTGCCCGAGAACAAGATTTAGATCCCATGCCACCGGTGGGGGCTTAATGGGAGGTTTGGTTAATAGAAGATCTGTCAAATCTTGATATGAGTGGATGAGGGGAAATTGGTTGTCCATTCAGAGGCTTATAAGAAGCTGCAATTGCACTAAGATGGACTCTTATCAAATTCTGGATTAAAGACCAATTTGGTAAGTGAAGGAGATACTCTAGTATCGATTCTAAGGGTACGACCAGGGGGTTTAATCCCCTCCTGGAGCACCAAATAGTAAAACGTTTCGACTTGAAGGCATAAGATCTTCTTGTGGAAAGTTTACTAGAAGCTCGAAGGATCTCTTTACCTGCTGAGACAGGTTGAGATCCTGGAGGTCTAAGCCTTCAGCAACCAGGCCATGAGGTGCAGGGACTGGGGATTCGGGTGCCATAGCATCCCGTTCTCCTGAGAAAGGAGATCTGGAGCATGCCCTAACTCGAGAGGTGCCGCTTGAGAGATGCAGAAGCAGGGAATACCATGCTTGGCGTGGCCATCGTGGTGCAATGAGAATCATGCGACCCCTGTCTCTGAAGCTTGAAGAGTGTTTTGGGAATGAGGGGAATGTGTGGGAAAGCATAAAGGAAATCCTGACACCAGTGAAGGAGGAAGGCATCCCTTGCCTGACAGTGGTGTGCCGGTATCCTTGAACAGAACGGGGGAAGTTTGGCATTCAGTGGACTTGCAAAGAGGTCTATGTCTGGAGTGCCCCAGAGATGAAATCTCTTTGCCACCTCGTCTAGGTGGAGTGATCACTCGTGAGGTAGCAGCACTCAACTGAGTTTGACTGACCAAAGATTTTGAATGCCTGGAAGATATACCACTAGAAGGTGAATTTGGTGCTCTCTGGCAAGGGCCCATAGTTGTAAAGCTTTGTTGCATAACGACAGAAAGCTGGTCCTGCCCTGCTTGTTCACATAGAACATGGCTACCTGATTGTCTGTCTGGACCAGGACTGTCTTGTAGCTGAGCTGGGCATGGAACACTCGAAGAGCTAAATAAAATTGCTCTTAATTCCAGGTTTATGTGTAAACCTACCTCCTGTGGAGTCCAGGTGCCCTGGGTAGAGATGATCTAGGTGTGCTCCCCAACCCACCTGTGATGCATCTGTTAGGGTGGCCTGAAAGAGGGGTTGATGGAAAGGAGACCCCACTGTCAGATTTTCTAGTGATTGCCACCATTGGAGGGACAAAATTAGTCTTTGAGAGACTTATTTTGTCCAACAAATTGCCCGTGGCCTGTGTCCACTGTGTGGAGAGGGTCCACTGAGCTGCTTGCATGTGAAGGCAAGCATATGGGACTACATGAACTGTGGATGCCATGTGTCCCAGCAACTGCAGTAGTTCGAGCCGTGAGGGAGGATTTTCCTGCTGCTTGGGAAGCTAGCTGCATAATGCTAAGACACCGGGCTTGTGGAAGAAAAGACCTTGCCTGCCTGGTATCCAGACAGGCTCCTATGAATTCTAGGCACTGGGAAGGAACTAGTTGAGACTTTGGGAAGTTGATTTCCAATCTCAAGTATTGGAGGATTTGCATTGTATGAGACAGTGCAGTGCTGGCCTCTGCAACTGTGGAGGCTCGAATGAGCCAGTCTAAGTAGGGGAAGACAAAAATCCCAATGGTTCATAGAAATGCTGCTACTACTGCCATGCATTTCATGAACACCCTTGGTGCTGAAGCCAGACTCAAAGGAAGAACCCTGTACTGGAAATGTCTTCCCCTGAAAAGGAAACGTAAGAATTTCCTGTGATCTGGATGGATGAGAATGTGTGTGTATGCATCCTTTAAGTCGAGAGTAAAGCCAGTCCTGGGCTTGAAGGTATGGCAGAAGAGTTCCTAGAGAAATAATTTTGAATTTCTCTTGAAACAGATTTGTTCAATTCTCTGAGGTCTAGAATGGGTCTGTGTCCCCCAGTTTTCTTTGGGATAAGAAAATAGGGGGAGTAGAACCCTGTTCCCTGTTGAAAAATGGGTACTTCCTCTATTGCCCCTTGGGTAAGAAGTGTGGAGACCTTGTAATATAGCAGATTGTCTGCAGAGGTTTGTGAATTTAACTGCTTTAGAATTGAAGGAGGGGGTATGCTGTGAAAATGAAGTTTGTACCCCTCTCTTACAATGGACAAAGTCCAATCTTCTGCTGTTATTTGATGCCATCTGTTGATAAAGTGGCATGACCTGCCCGGAATAATGGGGGGTTGGGGACCCTTCAGAGGCAGGAAGGCGAAGCTCTGGGAAGGAGTCAAAGCCCTTGAGGGGGCTGAACCTGGAGAGCTGGTAGGGCTCTCGGTCCTTTTGATTTCTTCTGCTGTCTAGGTTGTCCCTTTTGGGTAACCTGACCTGGAGTTTGACTGTGCTGGGTATAGGAAGGATAAAACTTCCTCTTTTTGCTAAAAGAGGGTTTTTTTTATAAGGCTTCCTTTTGGCTGGAGTGGCTGTAGACTGACAATTTATCTAAGGTAGAATTGTCAGCATCTAACTCATTAGCCTTTTCCTGCCAGTTCTTGCTGAAGAGATTCTTCCCCGTGTGAGGAATGTTGCCTAATTTGTCCTGTACCCAAGTCTCCAAGTCTGATGCCTGTAGCCAGGCAATCTGTCGTGCACTAATGGCAATAGCAGAAGTTCTGCTGATGCATTCAAAGCAGACAAAAGCTGCACGATTGACAAGCTTGGAGATGTTTTGAGCATGCTTAACTAGAGCAAGAAAATCTTGTCTCATCATCTGGGAGAAAAGGGTTCATAAGTTCCAAGTCTCCTGTGACTTCCTTAAGGAACATTCCCATATATAGGATGTATATGAATTGATCCTAGCTGAAAGCATGGAAGCTTGAAGAGTTCTGCATCCATGACCTGGAGGATTGGATGCATCTCTCTGCACTTTTCATCTCGCGCATGGCTGATTCCACTACCATTGAATGGTGTGGCAGCTGGGTTTTCTGAAAACCAGGACATGGTGGAACTTGATACATAGTATCAAGTCTCCTAGAGTGAGGAGAAGTGGTCAGAGGTGTCTCCCACATTCTGAGCATCAAGCTATGCAGAATTTCATGGATAGGCAGAGTAGCTGCCTCCTTGGGAGCTTTAGGATATTGGAGGATTTCCAATTCCTTTGCTCTGGGTTCTTCAGGAGCTACTGTGATTGAAAGACTTTGGCCATATCATGGATAAAATCCTGAAATGACATATCCTCTGGAGGTAGGAGTACAACACTACGAAAGCAACAAATCACGCAGAGCAAGAAACCAATCCAAGGCGTGATAGAATGGAAAGACAGTCCTTTGAGCCTTTGACCGCCCGACACAGGCTGTGTTTCGTCACCCTTCGTCAGGGGCTAGCCAGGCAAAAAACTAAACACAAATATACAAACATTTAAAATTATTATAAAAGAACAGACTGCAAATTAGATAAATACAATAAATTCAACAAAATAACTGCATAACACAAATACATAAACCAATATCATATAAAACCAAATAAAACTAGTGTGCTTGGGACCTAATACAGATATAAATGTGTATATAAAAAAGTATATTAAAAAATGTATATAAAAAAATGTGTGAATGTATAGATACTTATAAATATATGCAGGTAGATACTAACTTCTGTTAAAGGCCGTAAAAAAATCCTACATCATGCTGTTATGAAACTGTCTAGGTAAACATTCACACTAAAAAACAAATAGATTAAATACAAATGCATATTAAAATAACTTATGGCAAAAATATAAATAAATGAATGAATCAAAAAGGTGGAGAAAAAGAGGCGGCAACAGGATCTAACAGATTGGACATAAATTGTATGCCAAAACGCATTGATATGGCCAACGAACAGTGCAAAAGATTATGCTTGTATTACAGCAGGAGTGAGTCAGTGGGCAAAACAATAAAGGAACTTAAAACATTAAATCTTGTAGGATAGATGACAGATTCAAATTACTGTCGAAATGCATGGTGTAGCAATAAGCTTTGTGATACGTAACTTTATATGCAAAACTCAGGAATTGACAAAATATAACCAAGCTTAAAACCCTACTAAAGTTTATTGCGCATGGACTACGTGTATAAAAGAAGAAAAAAGACAAACTCAGACTTCTGGGACAATTCTATCACGTTAAGGGAGAGAGAAAAAAATATAAGTGTGTATCGCCAGAAAATGTTACTTGCAAAATTTAAAACTAAAAAGTAGATCCTAACGCTATTAAACATAAATATGCCTATAAGGGCACAATGTTTAAAAAAGCAAAAATATGCACGTTTGACAAAAAAATGAATTTATAGCCGATCGGGGCCAAAACTGCACATGCTGCATATATTAGAGTGTAACTCAGACTTAAAAACCATCATATAAAAGAAATTAGAGATCCCCAATCCAAGAATAGGCAATAAATTGTGTAGTAATGCTAACATGAATATATAAAAATCTAGTGATTGCAAGAGAGAAGTTACCTTGTGAAAGTTCCACATTAGGAACCACCACCCAGGAAAAAGATTTAGGCGTCAGTGGATACCATGTTAAAACCCTTGGCCCAGTGTGCAGCAGCGGCCAAGAGAGCAAATAGAATGCTAGGTATGATAAGGAAAGGAATGGAAAATAAAACAAAAGATATTATAATGCCTCTATATCGTTCCATGGTGAGACCGCACCTTGAATATTGTGTGCAATTCTGGTCGCCGTATCTTAAAAAGGATATAGCGATTTTAGAAAAGGTTCAGAGAAGAGCCACCAAAATGGTAAAGGGGATGGAAGGATACTCCTATGAAGAAAGGCTAAAAAGGTTGGGGCTCTTTAACCTGGAAAAGAGACGGCTGAGGGGAGATATGATAGAAGTCTATAAATTAATGAACGGAGTGGAACGGGTAAACGTAGATCGATTGTTTACCTTATCAGAATATAGAAAGACTAGGGGACATGCAATGAAGCTACAGGGTAAACTATTTAAGACTAATAAAAGAAAATATTTGTTCACTCAATGTGTAATCAAACTCTGGAATTTGTTACCGGATGTAGTAAAGGCTGTTAGTGTAGATGGGTTTAAAAAAGGTTTGGACAAGTTCCTGGAGGAAAGGTCCATAAACCATTATTAAGAAGGGACCCAGGATATCAATGCTTGAACCAATACAAGCATTGTGGAACCTGTGTCCCTTGGGGAAACTGCTAGGTACGTATGACCTAGATTGGCCACTGTTGGAAACAGAATACTGGGCTTGATGGACCTTGGTCTGACCCAGTATGGCATCTCTTATGTTCTTAGCTGCCGTCTATACTCTGTAGACCCCCAGCGGACTAAAAAAAAAACAAAAAAAAAAACAAAAACAAAAAAAAACACACACACACCGGCACATGCACTTATGAACCAAAGGGTAAAAAAGGGGCAGAGAAAACCCATCTGGCGGGACTGGTAAAGAAACCCATAGAGGAGTATTTGTAAAAACAGGAATATGTAAACAAATTACAAGAGAAGAATGATGATATGTGAAGTGCAAAAAACTAACAGGAAAGATGCTGAAAAAAGTGTAAAAGCACTCATAGGAAAATGCACTAAATTAAAAGAAATGGTGTGTCAAACGGAATAATATCAAGGATGCTGAAAGAGTAGTGGATCCATGAAATAGTCTCCCAGTGGAGGTGGTAGAGATGAGGACAGTAACTGAATTCAAAAAAGCATGGGACCAACACAGAGGATCTCTAAAGGTAAAAAGTGGACTGTTGTAGTTATGGAAGGACAGACTAGATAGGCCATGTGGTCTTTCTGTCATCATGTTTCTATGTTTCTATGTCTAAAACCTGAAAAGTAGAGGGAGGGAGGGTACATGGAACCATCAGACACCATATAACCATATAACACCTCTGATGGTTCCACAGAACAGAGGCAGCTGAGCATTCACTGGAGCAGCGAAAAGGCCGATTATGGGTGTCTCATAAGTGAAAAAAGTGTTGTGCTGTCTGGCAATGGAGCACCCACTTGTGCAAACAAAGGACCTGGCTGAGCTTGTGGGCTAGCTGATTCTCTTCTCCCAGGAGATAAACAGCTTGGAGATGAATGTAATGTGCTATCGCAAAACCGCAAAGACTGCCTCGTTGCAGAGGAGAGAGCCTGTACCACCTTGTTGACATAGAACATGGCAACCTGATTGCACGCCACCCCCTGCAAAAGCAGATCAGAAGCAGCCACACTTAAACCACACATCAAAAACAAGTGGGAAGTGGGCAGAACAAAATCGATGCAAAATACACAAGCCAGGTAAATGCTGGAAAGCAATGAGCACAAATGCTCGAAGCTTAGCTAAAGTTCCGGACCTGGAAGCCCTAATGGTGGAAATGGATTTGGACATTGTGGCCATTACAGAAACATGGTTTAATGAATCGCATGATTGGGATATAGCCATAGCTGGCTATAATCTACTCAGAAAACAGAGAAAATGGAAGAGGAGGAGTAGCCTTGTATGTCAAACGCAATATTAAAGCTACTGAAATGCAGGGGATATGGGGAAAAGAAGTGTTCTGGATTGCGTTGGAGTCTACAGACCTCCAACTCAAATTGAAGAGATAGATAACGAATTGATTATAGATATTACCAAGATAGCCACAAAGGGGGAAGTGATTGTTTTGGGCGACTTTAATCTACCTTATGTGGATTGGATTACTCCTTCTGCACATCTGGAAAGAAGCAAAAAAAAAGTTGTAGATGCTCTCCAAGATGTTACTTAGACAAATGGTGATGGAACCAACCAGGGAAAGCTCAACGCTGGATTTAGTGCTCACCAACAGTGATAGTGTGTCAAATGTCTGCACGAGTGCCTCTATGAGCAACAGTGATCATCAGACGGTGTGGTCTGAGGTAAAAGCCAAGGTACAGGCCAAACATAGCAAGCTCAAAGTCCTAAACTTCAAAAACACTGACTTCAATAAAATGGCCGAGTACCTAAAGGAGGAGATGACAGGGTGGAAGGAGATAAGGGAAGTGGAATTGCAATGGGCTAAACTAAAAGGTGGCAATAAAAGGGGCAACAGATAAATATGTAAGAAAAGTAAAACAAAAACAAGAGAAGGAAACCTATTTGGTTTTCCAAAGTGGCTGCTCAAATAAAAAGCAACACACAGCTTTTGCAAAATTCAAAAGCTTGCAAACAGAAGAACAGAAATGAACACAGAATCAAACTCAGTCAAAAAAAGAAATAAGGATAGCAAAATCAAAGGCAGAGGAAAAGATGGCTAAAGATGTCAAGGGTGGCGAAAAAACTTCAGATATATTCGGGAAAGGAAGAAGATCAGAGTTGGAATTGCAGGACTCAGAAGTGCTGGGAAAGGACTCGTGGAAAGTGACATTGAAAAAGCAAAACTGCTAAACACTGCTCTGTTTTTGCTAAAGAAAATCCTGGAGATGGACCAGCTGTGACTCCCAAATATAAAAATGGGAATGAAGTAGATACCACAGCATTCACAGAAGATGAGATGTTGGAACAACTTGCCAAACTGAAAGTGGACAAAGCCATGGGACCAGATGGGGATACATCCCAGGATACCGAAAGAGCTCAGAGGTTCTTGCAGGGCCGTTAGATGTATTCAACAGATCCTTGGAAACAGGAGAGGTCCCTCAGGACTGGAGAACGGCTGATGTCATACCTCTACACAAAAGTGGTGACAAGGAAGAAGTGTCAAACTGCAGGCCCGTGAGCCTTACCTTGGTGGCGGGAAAAGTAATGGAGGCGCTCCTGAAAGAGCAAATAGTGGAGTCTCAAAACCAACAGGTTGCAAGATCCAAGGCAACATGGTTTTACTGAAGGATGTCTTGCCAAACAAATCTGATTGAGTTCTTTGACTGGGTGACCAAGGAATAGATCAGGGACATGCGATGTCATCTACCTTGATTTCAGCAAAGCCTTTGATACTGTTCCTCGTAGGAGGCTTGTCAACAAACTCAGTAGCTTGGGGATGGGTCCCAAGATGGTAAACTGGATTAGAAATTGATTGACTGACAGAAGGTGATGGTACATGGAGCTCACTTGGATGAAAGGAAGGTGATTAGCGGGGTGCCCCACAGTTCGGTCCTGGGCCCGGCACTGTTCAATGTATTTGTGAGTGATATTGCTTAAGGACTGAATGGAAGAGTGTCTTTTTGCAGATGACAAAAATTTGCAACAGAGTAGACTCCCGAGGGAGTGGATAACATGAAGATCTACAAAAGCTGGAAGAATGATCTAATGCTTGGGAATTATGATTTAATGTGAAAAAGTGCAGTGTCATGCACTTAGGTAGCAGAAATCCAAGGGAAATGTACATGATAGAGGGTGAGAGGTTGGTGTGCATGGTTCAGGAGAAAGACCTTGGTGTGATTATCTCTGATGATCTCAAGGTGGCAAAACAGTGCAACAAGGCGGTGGCAAAAGCCAGGAGGATGTTGGGCTGCATACAAAGAGGGATTACCAGCAGAAAGGAAGAGGTACTTATGCCACTGTACAGGTCATTGGTGAGGCCTCACTTGGAATACTGTGTTTAGTTTGAGACCATATCTTGCAAAAGATGTAAAAAGACTGGAAACTGTTTAGAGGAAAGCGACCAAAATTTGGAGCCTGCGTCAGAAGCCTTATGAGAAGAGACTCGAAGACCTAAATATGTACACTTTGGAGGAGAGGGACAGGGGAGATATGATTCAGACCTTTAAATACTTAGAGAAATGATGAACAAATAAACCTCTTCCAAAGACGGGGAAGCTGTAAAAATAGAGGGCATAACAAAGCTGCAAGGTGGAAAATTGAAAGGCAATGTCAGGAAATATTTTTCCACTGAAAGGGTGGTGGATGCTTGGAATGTCCTCCCAATGAAAGTGGTGGCGGCAAACACGGTGGTGGAATTCAAAACAGCATGGGACAAGCAGTGGATCCCTTTACAGCAACAGGATAAAAAACAAAATAAACTGAACCATCTAACTTCTCAACAAATAGGGGTGTCCTACATGGAGTGGTGGGTTCACCCCTAGACGAGGACATGGGGAGGGGTGGCCTGCACAGGGCAACAGGTGCACCTACTCTTGCCATATTGCAGGGAAGACTGGATGGACCATGCTGGCCTTTATCTGCTGTCATTTACTGTTTGAGCTAGCAGTTTGTCCCAATAGCTGGGGACAGAAGACAGACATTGAGGGCATTTGCAATTGCCATGAGTTCCAAGAAACGTATGTGATCAGGCCTCTCGAGGGGTCCATTATCCCTGTGTTGCAAGGTCACAGAGATGTGTGCCCCAGTTGTGCTTGGATGCATCGGTGGCCAGGGTACACTGCGGTATAGACCTTTGAAAAGGTAACCCAATGTGGCTTTGGGCTGTGCACTACCACTAGAGGAAGTTCCAGTTGAGATGAGATTGTGATCCTGTGAGATGACCTGTAGACTGTGTCCACTGCTCCGAGAGGGTCCTTTGTCCCATGAGCATGTTGAGACAGGCATATGGAACATGGAGGCCATGTGGCAGAGGAGAGACATAGCATGTCTCAAGCAGTGAGGGTTCTGTGTTGACAGTGGGTTGCAAGGGAGATGAGACTGAAGGCATTCTTCCAGCAAGTAGACAAGCTCTTGGGGTGTCTAGACGAGCTCCTATGAACTCCAGAGTTTGCGTTAGAGTTAAGCTTGATTTTGGATAATACACCACAAACCCCAGATGTTGCAGAACCAGGATGGTATGATGAAGTGATGTGGCAACTATTTGAGGGGTATCTCCCTTGATGAGTCAGTCGTCTAAGTAAGGGACAACAGAGTCCCAAGTAGCATAGGTAGGCTGCTATGACTGCCAGACACTTTGTGAAGACCCTTGGAGCAGAGACCAGTCCGAAGGAGAGAACATGATATTGATAGTAGTGTCCTTGAAAGACAAATCAGATTTTTTTTACAGGTGGTGGATCAGGATGTGTGTGTAAGCATTCTTGAGATCCAGAGAGCAGAGCCAGTCTCTCGAAGGTAGGGGAGAAGCATGCCAAGTGAAAATATTTTCAACCTTTCTCTCACTAGGAATTTGTTGAGATTTCTCAGGTCGAGAATAGGCCTGAATCCTCCTGTTCTTTGGTAAATGAGGAAACATGAATAGAACCCTAGGCCTTGCTGAGATGGAGGGACTTCAACAGCTCCTTGAGATTAAGGCTCATGATCTCCTGCTGTAGTAGAGAAATATTGGAGATCCATTTGGGCCTCACCCACAAAGAAAGAGGGGGGGGGGTAAGAGCCTTGAAATTGAGTTGTAACTGGTCATTGTGGGCTATCAAGGTCCAGGGTTCTGAAGCTGAGGGACCATCTATGGGCAAAGAGTCAATGTTCCTGGAATATGTGAAGGAAGGAGAGGTTTGAGATGCCAAGTGGCTATGCCCTCCAGGAAGGAGTCAAAAACTCAAGAGGCTGAAGCTGTGGAGTTGGCTGAGCCTCAGGAGCTTTAGGCTTCCTAGGCTGCCGAGTATAGTTGCTTTTGCTGTGACTGCTGAGAGTAATAGGAAGAATAGGAGGGGTAATATGGATAATACCTCCTCTTTTTAGAGTAGAAGGGCGTCTTTGCAGAAGCCTTCTTTTTGGTCTGATCAGCTCTTTCTGGACAAGCGCTTCATGGTGAGAGTCTGTTTTGATCTCACCTGCCTTCACACGCCAGTCCTTCCCAAAGAGATTTTCTCCATTGCAAGGGATGTTAAGCTCATCTTGCATCCACTGCTCAAGATCAGCAGCATGCAGCCATGCTGTCCTCCTTGCTCTAATACAGGCTGCTGCTGTCTTGCTGATAGCTTCAAAGGCATCAAAAGCTGCCCTAGTAAGAAAATTGCAGGTGTTTTGTGCATAACAAGAGCCTCATGAGGGGCCTGCTTATCTGCTGGGAGAACTGAACTCAGACAAATCCCTGGAGACATCCATGTAGAGCATGTATGAATTGAGTGTGAACCTCAACATGACAGCCTGGAATGCTTTCCTGCCAAAAGCATTGAGGGTTCAAGCATCCTTCCCTAGTGGAACCGATGAATGGTTTTTTGTGCTTTTAATCCTTTTCATGGCTGGATTCCACTACCATAGAGTTTTTGAAAGCCTGGGCAAGGAGGAACCCAATACAGCGTATCCAACCTCTTGCTGATGGCAGGAATTAAGAGTGGTGCATCCTGCGTTTTTCAGGATGTTGTAGATGGGAAGGATAGCTGCTTCCTTCAGTGCCAAAGAATACTGCAGGATATCTAACTCCTCTGCCCTCGGTTCTGCCTCTTGTCACCAAGACAGAGGGCTGTCTTTCATGTCCTTGATGAAGTCATGAAAGAACATGTCTTTGGATGGAGATGGACCCAATGGAATGTCTGAGGGGCTCAGACTATAGACTCTGGATTTAGTTTCCTCTGATTCCAAACAGATTCAGGAAGAAAAATCAAAGTAATGCTTGTCAGTACCCCAGTACCAACAATGCTCTATCCCAGAAATGAAAGGTTAATGCCCATGGTGTGCAGCATCGGAACTAGAATGTGTGATGCTCCTGAATAAACTGGGGTTGGAGGTTCCAAGCGTGGCAGAAACTGGTACATTGAGCTACCCTCTAGAAGTACCAGGTATATAGACATCAAGGGATGTTATCAGAGCGGTGAGCTCAGAGGTGAAACCAGAGGGCCTCAAAGGCCCTGGCACAGCCACTAGGATCATAGCCAGACTCTGCTAAATAGCTTGCACACAGTCATTGAGGGTGACTGAAGAGGACTGGGCGAGTTTGGGCCCAGAGGCCCGAGTTACTGTCCCAGAGCAAGGTATCAGGGGCTCCACTGAAGTCATGGTCCTGGGAGAATCTGAGCCCCCTCTGTGGCTTTGGAGGTAGTATCCTCCTGCCAGGGCTGTTAGGCTGACCAGGCAAAGTATGGATCCACAGACGAGTGCTGATGCCGATGTCTAGCATCAGTGTCAGAGGCCAATGCCAAAGATCAGGAGCCCTTTGATACTTTATCTGCCAGAGACTCTGATCAATGCTTCTTGCTATGTTTACAAGTGGAAGATGAATGTGAAGCATGCAACAACTTCAACAGCACAGAGGCCGGCCACCCCCCTCCCCCCCGGAGTGTGCCGAATGGGCTGAATCCAACCAAAACAGCTTAACCCACTGCTGTTCTGTTCTTAAGCTCCTGTGCTGTCATGTGTTTGTAAATGGGCACACAAAGAAATGTCATGGTTGGGGCCTAAACATTTTCAACACCGGTCGGTGGTTGAGGTGGTACAATGGCACTTAGTAGATTTTTTTTAAACCCACTATGGGTTTCTCCATCTTCGAAAAAATGGAGGCCAAATCAAATTGGGCAATGGTGGCCCCACGTGAAAAACATGGAGAAAAAAAAAAAAGGAAAGAGTACTGGAATGATGGTGGACCGCTCCGGATGATGGAAAGGCAAACAGCAAGCACCAAGAAGGTAGCGAAAAAAGTTTGAAGTCTCTTCACAGTCCGACTACAACAAGGTCCTGATGGCTCCATGGGAGGGGGGGGCAAAAAGGACTGGAGAATTACTAAGGCAGCAGACACATTTGTGGCCAGATGCTCTCAAAAACATTCCTATTGGATGCTGGAGAGCGTTCCTGTACCGGGCTCCATCGATGCAGACAGCCATATGTGAAGACTGCATTCCTGCTCGTTACAGAACTGTTTTCTGCAGTATTTAGCTTTTTTTTTTAAATTACATTATTTTGCCTGGAAGGCATTATATACACTGTCATTTTTGGAATAGCTTTAAGTGGTATGCTGAAAATCAGGGAATACAGGATTCAAATCCTGCTGGCTCTGTGTAACCTTGGGCAGTCACTTCACCCTCCACTGCCTCAAGTACAAACTTAGGGTGTAAGCTCTCTTGAAAAGGGACCTAGATACTGTACCTGAAATGTAATTTACCTTGAACAGAGAAAAGGAAAAACAAGTAATTCCATCCAAATTCAACTCTGCCCTATCCCATCTCAGCCACCCATCTCCTTAATATTTGCAATCTGTTCTTGAGATGTCTGCAACAAGGCTACCCAGACCCCTCAACCTTTTCAGGGCCTAAATCTCCCACTTTCCCCTCTGGCAAGGAAAGTTGCTCTTCTCTTGCTGTCAAAATTATGCTAAGTTCTTCACATTTTAACAGAGTCAAACAATTTTGAGTGTATTCTGCAAGAAAGCAGGAGCCAAGCACCTCTCATTCTGCTTTTAGACAGCTATGAGGGGATTAGAAGAGTCAAAACAGGGGTCATGGGGGGGGGGGGTTCTGGTGGTTCTTGACAGATTTATTGCTGTGTTAGGGGAATGGTTAAGAGTAAGGCGTTTGGGTTCAAGCCACTACTACTGAACATTTGTATAGTGCTACAAAATGTACGCAGTATTGTACAGAACATGTAAAAGATGGTCCCTGCTTATTAGAACTTATAATATAGTCGAGAGGCAGCACAGTAGCTGTAGACACAGGATACATCTAGGGGGGATGGTAAGGAAGCACAAAGGAGATCAGGGAGTCAAGATCTGAAAGTGGCAGCAAAGAGATAGGTTTTCAGCCTAGATTTGAAAAGAGTCAGAAAAGGCACCTGACAGACTCTGGTAGTTTGTTGCCAGAAGAGCAGCGTTCCCAAAGAGGGGTGTAGGGAGAGATGAGAGGAAAGCTAGCGAGGAGTTAGAGTGAATGCACTTATAGATCAGTAGAAGTTTGAACTGGATGTGGAAACGGATAGAGAGCCAATGAAGCGACTTATGGGGTAATATCAGCATGACGAGGCTGACAGAAGAATAGCAGCGCAGCAGAGTATTGAACAGATTGAAGGGGAGACAGATGATTCAGAGACCAGCAAGAAGTAGGTTACAATAGTCTAGATGGGAGGTGACTAAAGAGTGGGTAAGTGTCTTAGTATGTTCAGAAAGAAATGGGTTAATTTTGTTGATGTTGTAGAGAAAGAAACAGTAGGTTTTAGCTATCAGTGTGTGGAGGAGAGAAAAAGAGTCAAAGATGACCCCAAGGTTGCGATCTGAGGAGACAGGGAGGAGTAGAGAGTTATCCACAGAGACTGAGAAAGGAGGAAGGGAAGAAGAGGGTTTGGGGGGGGAAAACCAGCTCAGTTTTGGCCATGTTCAATTTCAAGTAGCAGTTAGACACCCAAGCAGTAATGTCAGAAAGGCAGGCAGAAATCCTGGCCTGGATTGCCAGAGATTTCAGGTATAGAGGTAGACCTAGGAGTTATTAGCATAAAGATGGTACTGAAAGCCATGGGAAGAAATGAGTGCACCAAGGGACTTGTTACAAAGAGAAAAGAAGTAAACCCAAGACAGATCCTTTGGGTACACAAACTGAAAGCAAGATAGCAGTAGAGGAGGATCCACCAGAACACTGAAAGAGCGATGGGAGAGATAAGGAGAACCAGGATAGCACACTGCCCTTAAAACCAAGGACAAGATAAAGGAGAAGGTTGTGGTCAGTGTCAAAAGCAGCAGAAAGGTCAAGGAGGATGAGAATTGAGTAAAGGCCCCTAGATTTTGCCAGAACAGGTCACTGGAGACTTTGGCAAGAATGTTTTGGTAGAATGTAAAGGACGAAAGCCAGATTGCAGAGAATCAGAAGTGCTTGAAAGAAAAAACATTGAGGCAACAGCAGTGAACTGCACATTCAAGTAGTTTAGAAACAACTTGACCTGTCATGACTGTAAGAAAAACATTTAAGCATCCTTGTGTTGAGCAAGAAAGGTGTATGTACTGCGAAGCAGCTAGTGAAATGAGGCAGTGATGCAAGGTCAGAAACCTAGCCCTTTCTTCCTCATCCCCATATCCCTTGCATGTAAAATTCTCACAATTAAGCGACTGAGGTTAAACACAGTTATGCATATATGAAGTGAACGTAGATGTATGCAGAGGCAGAACTTCTGGCACAAAAACATGGTAAAAAGTATCTTGAGTAAACTTCTACATCAGGAGTCAAAAAATCCAATTAGCATTTTAAATAGAGCTGCATATCAGAAACTTTGGACTAACAAAGGAAAATCAAAGCAATACAGCAATATTTGCTAGAGCCAGCCTCACATGGAGTCACTGTGGCTCTTTTAAAAGATGTTTGCTTTCCAACCCAAAGCCAGCCTGAGAAGTGACAAAACAGGGGAGAAACACATTTTGGATGTTTGCTATGTTTCAGATTAGCACAACGTGAAATGAAAGTTTAATTTCCCTATTACTGTCAAACAAATGCACATCCCTACTTGTTATCAGAGATAATTTGGAATCTTTCAACTCTATCTGCTGTTTACTTAACAGCACCTGGGCTACTTTTCTCTTTATTGCAACCTTTATCAAGATGCCCTAACATCCTTGTATTGGTATCATTCTTCAATGCATTATCCCAAACCATGCACTCCTGGGCAACTTCAGCTCCCCCACCCCCAGCTTGGCTCCAACCCTGATTAAGGTGGAACCCGTCCTACTAAAAAAGCTCCCTTTTCCCCAGAATATAGCCCAATTTTTAACAAATCTAAGCCTTCTTCTCTGTACCATAGTCTCCTCCATGCATTGAGACACTGCCTGCCTCCTAAAAGACTCACTGGAATCCTCTTGGACCCCCCTGATGTCCTGTACATTTCATGTGAAAAGAGCAAAATAAAGCTTTATTAGGGATAGGGCAGAGACATAGTAATCTCAAGCTTCTTCACTTTGGAAAGTTGTCTTAAAAGGATACAAGATAAAAGCTGCACCCTACTTGCATGATTTTCTACCAAACCTGCTTACTCATTTGGTAAAAACCGAGGCAGAATTAACAATGAGAATGTTGCTCTAGCTAGCTGAGGCACACAATGAAAAGGACATGCCATCTTTCCAATGCCAAGAATGCTCATAAAATGGTAAAGTCTTTAGCAGCAAGTCCCACAGGTGCTCCTTGTGGTCTTGGGCAATCCACTTAACCCTCCATTGCCCATGTTCCCTGTAAAATAGTTCTCCAAGTTATAACGCCCTGTTCAATGTAAACTGCCTTGATATCATGAAAGGCGGTATATATAAGAAATGTTAAATAAAAAATAAAATAAAGTCACTGACAGCTAATGCCTTCTAAAAGAAAATACTCATACACCTGGTTAATTATATTTATTTCAGAAAAATTCTGCATTTGGTATTTACAACAACCAGGTTTCTACTGAAAAACATGGTCAGTTTTCATGAAATTGAAACAAAAACCCAAACAGGAATATTAAAACAAAACAAAATAAAAAAAGTCAAACAGGCAAGCTCCAAGTGCTACTTTCTATAAAGAAGCCACACTTGGTTCAAGTTTATTAGCACAAAGTGGAGGAAAAAAAAAAAACCACACGTGTGATTAAAACTGGGAATACAGCTTTCGGATTAGGTTTACTCACAAAGACCACTACACATGCAATTGAAGCATGGTCTTACTGCTAATACATCCAATTTGCTGCTGCATTTGTCTAATATTAACAAATATAAACAGAGCAGTGCAACTAGTTATTATAGAATAATGCTTACAATAGTATGGCATTAACAGGCACAAGACTTCACTTTTCTTCACACCACTGATTTTCTTTACGTACCTGGGTGAAAAAAAAACAAAACACACACATTTATAAAAGAACAAAATTCTAAAAATTGGGGAAAAATCTAGCTTATGTACTACCAAAAAGTGTGGCATGTCTGTTGCATATTTTGGAATGAACTGCCATTAAAAATGCATCTGTCTGATGACTGGGGGAGATTTTGGCATCAACACACAAATTTTGCTGAGGTACTTTTTATTAAAAGGCATGTAGATAAGAGAAAATTAGACTTACCTGCTAATTGTTGTTCCTTAGGGAACTCTAGTCCAGTCCCGGAACCATAGAGTTTAGAACCTCCACCAGCAGCTTTGGAGACTGAAAGATGTCATCGCTTTGATGTCACTGGTACAAATAGGCAAACACTGCCCCCTTCCACCAGTACCTGTTGACAAAGCAGACTCAGCAGAGCAACAAAGTAGTCACATGAATAAAATCCTAACGAAAAAGAAATAGTTTAAACTCCCCAGGAACTACACGCCCCCGTAACCTTGCAAAAAACATCCCGCTCATGAGGATGGGACAACCATGCCCCCGAGCGTCCGACACTGCTGTGCAAAAAAGGGCCTCAATGTGCCTCTCCTGTGCACCTTCATAAAACATTCTCCTCCCAGCCCCCTCTACTGTTTTCCTCTCTCTCTCGTTTTTCTTTTTTTTTTCTTTTTTTTTTAAACTTCAGGCTGCACGCCATGTCATACACTGGGAGGGGTCCGGGACTGGACTAGAGTTCCTTAAGGAACAAAAATTAGCAGGTAAGTCTAATTTTCTCTTTCTTCCTTTGCATCCCTCTAGTCATGTCCCGGAACCATAAAGGATATAACAGAGCAGTGAATATCAACAGGAGGGACCCGCAAGCCCAGCCTGAAGTACTGCTGAGCCAAACCGCCCATCTCCCCTCGCCTGTACATCCAGCCGATAGTGCTTTGCAAAGGAATGCAGCGAGGACCAGGTCGCCGCCCTACAAAATGTCCTCAACCGGCACTAAACTGAATTCCACCCAGGACGCCGCCTGCGCCCTGGCTGAATGCGCACGAATACCCACCGGAACCACCTTACCCTTTAACAGGTAGCCGATGCAATAGCCTCTTTCAACCACCGCGAAATCGAAGACTTCGCCGCCGCCTCCTTTATGTGGGCCCCCAGAGGCGACAAACAACCTATCAGACTTCATGAAAGATGCCGTCCTACGGAGATACTTCTTAAGCACCCGAACGTCCAAAAGATGTAACCGACCGCTCGCCTGATCCTTCTGTTCCCCTGAAAACACTGGAAGCGATACCACTTGGTTGATGTGAAACAGCGACACCACCTTAGGTAAAAAGGCTGGAACTGTGCGCAACACCACCTTGTGACTGAAGACAGACAAGTACGGCTCCTTACAAGACAGCATCTGCAACTCCGAAATCCTTCTAGCTGAGCAAATAGCTACCAGGAAAACCGTCTTCAATGTCAAGTCCTTCAGCGAAGCCTTGCCTAACGGCTCGAATGGTTCTCCAATTAAGGCTTCTAATACCACATTCAGATCCCACGGTGGAATTGAAGATCGCCTTGGCGGCCTCAGAAGCAGCACCACTTGCAGGAAATGCCGAACATCGCTTTGCGCCCCTACCAGTTGACCTTGAATCTTTCCCCAGAAACAGGAGATGGCTGCCAGCTGCACTCAAGGAACTAGCCGCGAGTCCCTTTTCCACGCCATCCTGCAAAAAGGAAAGAATGTGGCACCGAAGCCCTCAAGGGACGCAGGTCTCGCTTTCCACACACACTTGGATATATGCCAATGATGTTGACCGCCTGCGTGCCTTCAATAAGGTAGAAATGACCGCCGACGAATACCCCTTGGCAGTCAGCCTAGCCCTTTCAATAGCCATGCCGTAAGCGAGAATCAACCCACCTGCGGCATTCATAACGGCCCCTGCAGCAAGAGATCCTCTCAAATCGGA
The DNA here is from genome assembly GCA_033557465.1 of Ichthyophis bannanicus. Taxonomy (NCBI): domain Eukaryota; kingdom Metazoa; phylum Chordata; class Amphibia; order Gymnophiona; family Ichthyophiidae; genus Ichthyophis; species Ichthyophis bannanicus. Next base: position 37,651,732 of record CM066050.1, on the reverse strand, counting down.
AGTCTCCACAGTCTGTCCACCAGCAGTCGAATCAAATCCGCATACCACAGCCTTCTGGGCCAATCGGGCGCTACCAGAACTACCCAGCCGCGGTGTTTCTCTATGCGCTGGACCACCTTGCCTATGAGTGCCCAAGGTGGAAAAATAGAGAAGCCCGTCCACCAGCCACCACTGTGCCAATGCATCGAGACCTTCGACATGTTCTTCAGCAGGCAGAGAGAACAGATCTCTACTGTCACTGAGTTAAAGCTGGCCATCAGATCCATTACCGGGGCCCCCCATCGCCGCACTACCATAGCAAAGACTTCCAGGTGTAAGCTCCACTCCCCTGGATCCACTCTGCGGCGACTTAGAAAATCTGCCTTGACATTGTCTACCCCAGCCACGTGCTGTGCCGACAACGCCCTTAAATTCTGTTCGGCCCAGTGCAACAGCTGACTCGCCTCTTCCTCCAGCGATGCACTTCCCGTGCCGCCCTGGCGATTGATATAGGCTACCGTCGTCGCATTGTCGGACAACACCCATACCGCCTCTTGACTCACGCACTCTTGAAACTCTCGAAGTGCCAGATACACTGCTCGCATCTCCAACCTGTTTATGGACCACTGCTCATCCTCCACCGACCACTGGCCCTGGGCCCATCTTCCTTCGCAATGTGCTCCCCATCCCGTGAGGCTTGCATCTGTCGTTATCAGCCTCCAGGACAGAGCCTCCAGCGAAGCGCCCCTTTCCAGACTTCTGGGCTGCAACCACCAGCGAAGCCCCTGCCGCACTTCGAGGATACACTAGTCGTTGAGACAACGCATCCCTCTGATGACACCAACGCCTGAGAAGAGCGCTCTGCAACGGCCTCATGTGAGACCTGGCCCCCTGAATGACGTTGATCGAGGCCACCATTGTACCGAGCAACTGCAAATACTGCCACGCTGTCGGAGCCCTGCACCCCAGAAACCTCCGCACGAGTTCCCTCAAAGTTTGCTCTGTCTCGAAGCGTGCTCCCAAGTATTCCAGAGTTTGAGAGGGAATCAGCTTGCTCTTTGCAAAGTTGATCACTCAGCTGAGGCTTTCCAACAACTCTACTACCCGAGCGGTGGCCACAGCACTCTCCTCTCTCGACTTCACCCGAATCAACCAATCGTCAAAGGATGCACCAGTATCCCCTCGTTGAGAAGCGCTGCCACCACCACCACCATGATCTTGGTGAATGTCTGAGGTGCCGTCGCCAGCCCGAAGGGCATCGCTCGGAATTGAAAATGCCCCATGGCACCGCAAACCAAAGGAACTTTTGATGCTCGCGTCGCACGGTAATATGGAGATACGCTTCCGTAAGGTCCAACGATGTCAGAAATTCTCCCTTCCTGACCACCGCAATGACGGAGCGCAAGGTTTCCATCCGGAAATGGGTCAAAGGCAGCGATTCACCCTTTTTAAATCCAAAATTGGCCAAAACGTGTCTTCCTTCTTGGGAACCACGAAATAGATGGAGTATCGACCGCACCTGTACTGGTCCACCGGCACAGGCACCACCGCTCCGAGCTGCCTCAGCCGCCGCAGCGTTTCTGCAACTGCTCGGAACTTCCGGAGCTCTGCACGGAGAGAGGACAAAGGAATCTAAGATGGGTTGATAGAGCTCCAGTGCGTAACCTTCTTGAATGACCTCCAACACCCACTGATCCGAGGTAATTTGGACCCAGGCAGGGTAAAACTCCCGTAACCTTCCTCCCACGGGCACCACTGCGACCTGGGTCTGCCTTATCTCATTGGGACTTTTTGCTGTTTGAGGACTGGAAGAAGGCAAAACCTCTGCCTGCTCCCCAAAACCCTCGAAATGCCTGGCCTCGAGATGGGAACCGCCCCCTCTGCGGTTGACTAAAAACGGGAGGACCGAAATCTATGAAAATCCCAAGAGTCCCCTGATCCCTGTAGCACCGCGGCTCTGCTTCAGCTTATCCTCCGGGAGCCGGCCTCCGAGGTCCTTGACCAACTTCTCCAAATCCTCTCCGAACAGAAGCTTCCCCCTAAAGGGGAGCTTACTGAGCCGTGCTTTGGAAGAACAGTCTGCTGACCAGTTACGTAACCAGAGATATCGGCGCGCCGCAACCACCGAGGCCATACTTTTGGCCAGACCTCGAATAAGATCGTAGTGGATATCCAATAAATACACCGTGCCTAACTCCAGACACGCTACTTCCTCCATCTGCCTGTCCAGGATCTCTCCCTGCAAAACGCTGAGACCACTGCAAACAGCCTCTCGCCACCCACGCCCCCGCTATTGAGGCCTGCAAGGAAAGGGCAGACATATCAAACACCTGCTTCAGCAAGGTATCCAGTTTCCTGTCCTGTACATCCTTAAACGCCGCGGCCCCTTCAACCGGAATGGTAGTCTTAGTGCCCGCAGACACCACTGCGTCAACCTTCGGCGAACGAAAAATCTATTGTGGCTGGAAAGCGGATATAACCGGGCCAGAGCCCTGGTCCCCCGCAGCGCCAACTCTGGCACATCCCATTCTTCCTGAATCATGTTCCGAAAGACTATGAACCGGGAACACCCGTTGGGACGTTCTCACCGCCTGCAATAGAGGATCCTCCAACGCCTCCTCCGCCGTCGGCACCACCGAGGGCATGTTCAAAGTCTTTAACGTCTCCGCAATCAATGCTGGCAGCTCTTCCCGCCGAAACACCCGGGCCACTCTACTCTGCTCCACGTCCGGTAACTCTCCTAACTCCTCCTCTGAGGCCTCTTCCGCCTCTATATCCGACACCCCTACCTCCTCTTCTACTGCAGACGATGGACTCTCCTCCATCGCCTCTCTAAGTCTCTTGGTCGGACCTCCCTCCACCTCCGCGAGGCCTCCCGACCCTGCCCACTTCTGACTTTTTGGCTCTGAGACTGTGCTCCCAACACGGGCTGTAACAAGGCAAACGCCTTCTGCATAACGGAGAAAAAAAATCCACGGGAATCCCAGAACCACCCCCTCTGTTTCTCCTCCGCCGCCGGAAAAGCGTCCCCTGCTGAGGACGGCCCTGCCGTCGGCTCCAGGAGACTCAAGGAAGGTGGCCCGGACTCCCCTACCTCTGGAGGTGGCTGCTGCCTGATCCCCCGCGGCTCCCCCCAGAGCCTGTTCCATAACTGCAGCTTCTAAAGAGCAGCCTTTGCAAACCCCAGACTCCAAAACCTTGCTGCGCCTCACCCCACAGACGAGACAGCGGGTCTTAGCCGGCATTCTCTCCAGAGCTCAAGTACCCTCTCTTTGAGATAGCTAACAGCCAGACCCCCAACTTCCATCAGTGCTGCTGTATAGTAAAAAATCTTTTTTTTTTTTTTTTTTTTATAACACACAACCAAGGTAGAACTGACCAACTAGCTGAACCACATTAACCCGATTCCAAAACGAAGCTCCTAGGGCTGACCAATAACCAAAGTAATTTCTCCTCTGAAAACGCGACTCCCAAAATGGCCGCCGCTAGCGTTCCCGCTCAAACACACCATGCTCTAACGAAAACACACACGGCGAGGCCCCTCTCCGGGAGCCGCCACGAAGCCTCTCCTCTCACCCCTTTATCCCTGCAAAAATCAGGTCAGTGCAGGTCCTTACCACCACTGATCCTGAGAGGGAGGGGGGAGAGTTAAAAAAAACGACACTGGAGCACAGCCCTCACACGGCTTCAGCTCTGGCAGTTGTCTGCTGCGATTATACAAGGCAAAGCCCTAATAGGCTTGTCAGTCCGTCCCCCTGCTGCTGCAACCTTCCGCCTTCCACCTGCTCCTCACCCTTCTTATGCGGGTTCGGGAGCAGGGAGGCAACTCGTCAAGCCTGTCCCCCCTGTGCTCGTTTAGATGCTGGGGCAAAACTAACTCTGTAGAGGGAGGGAAAAGAGGCGGAGAGAAAAAAGGATAAAGGTCCACAGAAACAGGAACCCTTCCAGCAGCAGCAGGTGTGAACCTAAAAAATAAAAATCAATGACCAAAAATCAATAAAGCAAATTAACCAAAAAAGGCTAAATTTCAAAAAACAAAGCTCTGCTTATTTGTTCCCCCCGAGCCCTGTCCCGGGCTCAGAACCTCCAAGCTGTTTAGAGACTGAAAGTACTGGTGGAAGGGGGCGGTGTTTGCCTATTTGTACCAGTGACAAAGCAATGACATCTTTCAGTCTCCAAAGCTGCTGGTGGAGGTTCTAAACTCTATGGTTCCGGACTGGACTAGAGGGACCCAAAGGAACTGTAGATAATGAAATTAGGCCTTACCTGCTAATTTTCTCTTTCCTTGAGTCATTCCAGTCTATTCCAGACTGGATATAAACAGGACGGAGTCAGTACAGAAGGTGGCTACCAAAATGGTTAGTGGTCTTCATTATAAAGCATATGAGAACAGACTTAAGGATCTTAATATGTACACCTTAGAGGAAAGGCAGGACAGAGGTGATATGATTGAGACGTTTAAATACCTCCATGGCATAAATGCACAGGGGGAGAGCCTCTTTCGATTGAAAACAAGTTCTACTACAAGGGGACATGGGATGAGGGTGAAAGGGAATAGATTCAGGAGTGATATGCGTAAATATTTCCTTACAGAAAAAGGAATGGTGGATCCATGGCATAATCTCCCGGTGGAGGTGGTAAAGATGAGGACGGTATCTGATTTCAAAACAAAAAAAAAAAAAAACACACCCCACACACATGGGATAAACAGAGGATCTCTAAAGAAAAAAGTTGACTGTTGTAGTTGATATGGAAGGATAGACTAGATAGAAAAATGACAGAAAGAGACCACAAGGTCTATGTTTCTATGTGAGTTATGCCTTCTCACAAGCAGATGGAGACTGAGAATGACTGGTTTGCTTATGCCAAGGTATAAAGGCCCTGTGTAGCCCTTTACTCAACAGTATTTCTGTAACAAAGACTTGAGACCAGACAATTAGAACCAGCAGAAACTATACTTACTGAGTGCTGACCCCTGATCCTAAGAGTCTGAAGTGTAGAAACCAAATCCATACCTCCACCTACTGTCAAGCAAACAAAATTAGCTACCTAGACTCAACTGTGGAAAAAGTAGCTTGGCAGTAAGTAAACCATTACTGCCAAACTCTTAGTGCACTTACACCTCTAAGCTGGGCCCATCCGAGTAACAAGATGGGTGGATTCTGGATTGAAGGGACTCAAGAAAGTAAGGCCTAAATTTCACCTTCCTCATCCCTCCAGTTGAGTCCAGACATGTGGAATGTACCAAAGCAGTACCCAAAGATGGGACGGGAACAAAGGAGCCCAGCTTGCCCAACCTGTGTCCCAAAGACATGACAGTCTCCATCCTGGAGCATACCAATGCCCCAGGACAAAAAAAAAAAAAAAAGTAATGAGGTATAGTGCAGTTATGCCCCAGAGACAAACAAGGATCCGTCAACCAAGCTTAGTCCAAGAAGAACTCAAACCTAGAGGAAGAAATGTTTAGCCTTGCCTGCATCAGCTGGTTCTCCTTTGCTAACAACGAAATGAACTTTTGTAGAGTCAAGCTGTGTGACTCCCACAACCCAATTAAGGAATTGAACAACTTTGTCCACCAACTTAGACCTAAAGGGTCCATGTATGACACACTTGTGTTGCTGCTGTGGAGCACCACCCTCCCTCCCTCCTCTGAATGCCCTTTGCCTCAGGAAACAGACCAGGTCAAGAAGGGAACAGACCAGCTGCACACCTGTACAAGGAGCCTTCCTACCTATTCCTAGAAGCCAATTGGCTGCTGTCCAATTCCAGACAGAGTCTTCAAATCAGCTATCAAGACACTAAGGTCCCTGGAAGGACTGTGTGAAGAGAAGAGGGCGTTGAAGCCTAAGTCTCTCACGAATGGCCAGCTCCTCCTTGGAGAGAATTCTTGCAACAAAACTCATCCCAAGTTAGCCTTACTGCCTGCAACCATAGGCGACACCAAATACTGGTCCAAAAACTCTGAGAACGAAGGGCCCATCTCTTCGCTCCTCACAGAAAGGGGTGCTCCCTACTTGACTCACACCTGACAGGCATAAGACTTGCCTTCTAAGAGAACAGCAATAAACCAGGAAGGAAGTTTCTCAGAGCCTGGCTTCCCAAGGGTCCCCCAAAAGGGAGGCCCTCCAGCCTGAGGCAGCAATACCTAAAGACTGGTGCTTGCCCAAGACCAGCCATGGATCAAAGAACATCAAAGTCCCAACAATCCAGCCACATGTCAGACCATACTAGCTCCCTTGAACCAAGGCCAGCTTGAAGAACTCCTCAAACCTCCAAACACAGGCCTCTGTGATATTGAAGGAGAGACCTGCTGTTGATCTTCTCCTTGCTGCTCCCTGGTGAGATCCAACCAAGGACAGTTCTTACAAGGGGAGCACACTTGGCCTTCCACCTAATAGGAAGAGACTTCCCAACTTGTGCCCAGATAACAGCCACATTCTTAGAAGACAGGCCCAGTGAGAGTTACTTTCCCTTCAGCACCAAACTGATCTTTCTCATACAGTAGAAAACCATAGCGGCCAATGGTTGACAATAGAAAGGACCTAGCCTCCTAAATCAAGAGATCACAATTTCCAACAAGACCCAAGAAAGCCAAAGTCAAAGCACAGTTCTCACCTACGAAAGCAGTCTCTGCCATAAATCCTGGAGCATCAAGGAACCTTAAGGGAACTGCAATGGCAAGTATCCACCCCAGGGCATCAGAGGGCAGTCAGGAACCCTCTCATCCTACACATCCCTCAGAATAGGCAGATAAGATTCAAAGCCTGCCTTTGACACGGACTTTGCTATTATGTTTACTACTACTTTAAAAGAGCTAAATGAAGCTCTTGATCCCACATGCAGATATCCTGAGAGGAAAGCTCTCCAGACTCCCTCCCCTGCCTGTAAACATCCTTTACAGAAGTAAATTCCATAAACTAAATTAGAATGCTGCTGAACAAAGACATGAGCTCCAAAGACTGTATATCTGAGGGAATAGTCTAGGAGCAAGACTCATTCCCACTTGTAGTCTACACACCAGAAGGAGCCTGACCAGCCTGCACTACAGAAGAGGATCTTATGGTATTTTAGCATGGTAGCCAAACTGCTTAAAAGGCTTGGTGCCACAAAGGCATAGCCCAAGTACACAACATCTATCCCAACTGATGGGACAGATCAGGCCATGCCCCACAGCTCAAAGTCAGAATCCTAGCCTAATCACCAGCAACTGAGACACACAATGAAGCAACAGAACTGAATCAAATCTGGGGAAAACACTTGTGCTCATAGCCAGAGGCAGGGATGGGACCAAGACCTTTGTGTCAGCAGGCAGGGACCTTGACAGACAAGCCACAGTAGTTGCTCCTGCAGGCCAGGCTTGGCCTCCAGCAAAATAGCAGCCAACCACCTTGCTCTGCTTTAATCTGGGCCAACAGAAACATCAGCGAGAAAAGTAGCATACCTTAAAAAGGTTAAGGTTCAGCATTACCCCTGAAGTAAATAAAGGAGCCCAGTCTGAGATCACTGAACAGGGCTTACAGTAAAACCTTTTTCCCACTCTTAACCCTGCATTTCCAACAGCTGGGCCGCAGGCCCTGGTCCTCAGACTATACAGGCCTTAATATGAATTGCCTTAGGCTGGCACAGCAAAGCAGTTTGACAGGACTCAAAGCTCAAAAATGTCTGATACTTCCTTAGAATAATGCTCAGGCCTACCTTACAAGGTTAAGAAGGTAGGCCCCTAAAACAAAGGAGTCAGCTCCTGAGTCATCTCAAAAGTTGACCTAACCGACCTTTGGTACAAACGCCCCTGCTACATCACAGAGCAACTACTCCACTTTATTTAAAAATAAAATAAATTTATAATCTGCAGATGCAAAAATCAAAAGAAGAAAAAAAAAAAAAGAATAATTAAAAAGAAAAACCACCACCTTCTTAAACCAAACATTACAAATATTCAAACATAATCAAAGAACCTAACCAGTCAGAGAATGAGCTTCTTTGAAAAGATGCGCTTTTAGTTTCTGCTGGGGGGGGGGGAAAGAGACCGCTTGGAAAAAATTCTTAATTCAGACAATGAATTCCACAAAACCAGAGCGCTCATGGAAAACCTATTTCACAAAGTCTGAAAATGAATCTTTCGAGGAGCCTTGCCTGCTAAGGACAGAGGCCCAAACTTGAAACTCCCTTACCGCTAACCACATAAGGCTATTTGCATTACCCAAAACTGTCAAAGGATACCCACAGTAATTCAAAAAGGTTAACCACCACACTGCTACCACTGACATTTTCCTACACTAACCGCTCCTACTAAGAGGGCCTTGCCTGTGCTAATACCGTTTCCTTCAATGGATGTACACATTACTGAGTTTTAACTGAAGGAAACAGAGGACAGCTCCACCTGTATCCCTGCTGAGCAGCCATCCTAGCCCAACCAGTATCCCTGCAGAACCTATGGCCCATAAAGTAGCTTCCTTCGCCAGGAAAATACAGCCCCTAAGGCCTGACATAGATGGGACCCCCTTGCTTTCAAGATGCTTTCTACCAGAGTCCTGGGCCCCATTCAACTAGCCTTGCCAGAGACAGAAAACACCACAAAAATGGTGGCCAATCTCACAAAAACACAGTACAGCACACCATGGACATCAGTGTGGCCCACACAAGCTGACACTTACCACGGTGCTGCCTATCACAGGACTCCAATTGCTCCATTTGACCTTTCCTTCTTTCAATGTTTTCGGGGGGGGGGGGGGGGTTTGGTTTTTGTGTAGGTTGCTCAGCAATTGAAATGTGTGTCAGAGGGACCGGAGCAACACACCTCTGCCCTGAAAAAAAAATGGCTCAAACCAGCCAGCCGCAGCAGCATCTGCTGCTGCTGCCATCGCCTACCACTGTGGCTCATTGAATTGCACTGCAATGTCTGGCGGAGCCAGATTGTAGCAGCCCTGAAAAAGGAGCTCAAACTGCTGCATGCTGCTATAAACTAAAGTTCCTGCTGGGATCCCTACGTGTGCAGCCATGGCAAGTCTACTCCCATTTGAAGCCTAAACCAGCTGTGGATTCTGCTATGCTATGCTAGCGTCCCCCCCCCCCCCCCCGCCTTAAACAGGGAAGCTGGCCACAGAAATTGCATCAATTGGCTTTCTCCCCAACAAAGGGGCCGCCAGCCAAAGAGATTGTACTGAACGGCCCTTTTCCCTATTAAAGGGGATGTTGGCCACAGATGTTCTGCTAGACAGATAGAGGCTGAGAAACCACCCCAGCTACTAAACACCTTCAAAATCAAACATAACCTAACACACCTCAGACCTGACCCAAGCACCAGACCCAGGAGAAAAGGCACCTCAGACCACATCATACCCAAAATTTAAAAAATAAAAAATAAAAAAAAAAAAAGACAGGAAACTTCAAGTAGAGCACTCTCACTTGTAGCACCAAGGCTATGGAACTCACTCCGACAACCTGAGAGCAACCGACATTAAAGACTTCAAAAAGCTTCTTAAAACGCCGCTATTCAACACTAACGACATCACATGAATATAATGATATCACCCAACCTCCCTGCTTATGTGTATATTCCTTACTTATGTGCATAACCCATGTAATTTATACTCCATGTACCTAACCCACTCTTGTATGCAAAATGTATATAGCTTACATTGTATATAGCCCACACCAAATCAGCTACACCTCCCATACTCATACTATTGATTTACCACTACATGTACATATCCACATACCAATGATTTGTTTGATGTGATAACTGCTTTGATTTCAGGAAAAAGTGGTATACAAATCCTTTTAAATAAAAATATTCCACCAAGCTTAGCTGGATATAATTAACCATGGGAAATGAACAGGCAGACTAGATAGTTGTAATAGTTTATCAAATAGCTGTAAAAAAATACCACATGGCCTATTTGATAAACTGAAGGGTAGCAAATCACCTGGACCGGATGGTATATAGCCAAGGGTGTTAAAAGAACTGAAATATCAGATTACAGACCTATTAGTATTTTGTGATCAATAAAATCTGTACTACCTGAAGATTGGAGTATGGCCAATGTAACAATTTTTAAAAAGGGTTCCAGGGGTGATCTGGGAAACTACAGGTTGGTGAGCCTGATGTCAGTACCAGGAAAAGTGGTAGAAACCATTATAAAGAACAAAATTACTGAACATGTAGATAGTCATGGCTTAATGGGAGACAGCCAACATGGCTTTAGAAGATCTTGTCTTACTATTTTTTTTTAAGGTGTCAAACAGGTAGACGAAGGCGAGTCGGCTGATAGTGTATCAGAAAGCCTTTGACAAAGTCCCTCAGACTTTTGGCAAAACTAAAAAGTCATGGCATAGGAGGCAGTGTACTATTGTGGATCAGGAACTGGTTAAAAGATAGAAAGCAGAGAGTAGGGCTAAATGGCCAATTTTCCCAATGGAGAAAGGTGAATAGTGGAGTACCCAGGGATCTGTGCTGGGTCTGCTGCTTTAACATATTCATAAATAACCCGGAAATGGGAATAACGAGCGAGATTATCAAATTTGCAGACGACCAAACTATTTAAAGTTGTTAAAACCCAAGAGGATTGTGGAAAATTGCAAGAGGATCTTGATAAATTGGAAGACTGAGCATCCAAATGGCAGATGAAATTTAATGTGGACAAGTGCAAAGTTATGCAGGGAAGAACAACCCAAACTATGGCTACACGATGCAAGGTTCCACATTAGGAACCACCACCCAGGAAAAAGATTTTTAGGCATCGTGGATAACATGTTAAAACCCTCGGCCCAGTGTGCAGCAGCAGCCAAAAGAGTAAATAGAATCCTAGGTATCATAAGGAAAGTAATGGAAAATAAAAGACTATTATAATACCTCTATTGTTACATGGTATTATACCTTGAATATTGTGTCAATTCTGGTCACCGTATCTTAAAAAGGATATAATGTTATTAGAAAAGGTACTGAGAAGAGCCACCAAAATGGTAAAGGGGATGGAAGGATAGCCCTATGAAAAGAGGCTAAAAAGGTTATGGCTCTTCAACCTGGAAAAGAGACGGCTGAGGGGAGATATGATAGAGGTCTATAAATTAATGACCGGAGTGGAATGGGTAAATGTAGATTGTTTACATTATTAGAATACAGAAAGGTGTAATCAAACTCAAATTTGTTATCTGAGGATGTAGTAAAAGCCGTTAGTGTAGCTGGGGTTAAAAAAAAAAAAAGTTTGAACAAGTTCTGGAGGAAAGATCCATTATCCACTATTAAAAGGGAACAGGGATATCACCGTTTGACCCAATACAAGCATTGTGGAACCTGTGTTTTGAGGAAACTGCTAGGTACCTATGATCTAGATTGGCCACTATTGGAAACAGAATACTGGCTTGAAGGACCTTGGTCTGACCCAGTATGGCATCTCTTATGTTCTTATGGGAAGGCCTGAAAGCAGCGATAAGAGGGAGATTTATTATGTGGAGCATGCATTTTAAGAGAGCTTGTCTGAAGTGGGAGGCACAGCTCACGGGAGAGATCCGGGAGCATCTCCTAAAGGACAGGGGCAAAGAGGGCTTAGAAATGGGTGGGACAGCTGAGGGGGGCCAACTTACAAGCGGACCAAATAGCGCACCACCATCAAGACTATTTCTGTACAGTGTGTCAAGCACTCATTACCCCACTCTTAGATTATGGGAATTTGATGTATCAAGGCCTCCCACAGGAAATACTGCTGCACGCATCACTGGTACTGCAAGAACAGATCACATCTCCCCTGTCTTACAGCAGTTGCACTGGCTTCCAGTGAATGTCAGATCTAAATTCAAAACACTTAATTATCTTTAGATTATATAATCATCTATTGGCAGATGCACTGCAGAGTATTATAACAAGGGATATTAATAGGCCAAGAAGAAATAGAATTGGCACTCCTGATAGATATTGTAAGACCAAGCAAGCGACTTCAAGAAGAGCTCCTTCATTACTGGCATCCAGGCTTTGGAACTCTCTCCTAATGGATCTAAGGACTATGAGTGATATTAAAGATTTTCATAAAGCCCTAAAAAAACTGCTTTTTGCAGAAACTTATGAGCTAGTAGACAAACTGTTTCTACCATCTGGTCTACTATTACTTACATCAATTCGTCTTAGTTTTGTTTAGTGTTATGTATAATGTTTTATGTACCTCATGTTATTTGTAACCTTCTGTTTGTAATGTGACCACTTTGATTGTAGGATAAGGTGGGATACAAATCTGTCTAAATAAAATAAAACAAATTTACTATGAGTGGGGGAATCACACTAAGATTATTGGCTTGCAAGCTGAAGAGCCAGGTAATTAAGTCCTTTATTACTCCGATCCAGGGGTGGGATGGAATCGTAGGGTGAAAGGAGAGTCCAAGGGAAAAATGTGTCCAGTATTATAGGGAGTCATGTGTGCCAGGTCACTTCCTAGAGGAAGAGATGGTGGAATCTTTGGATAGAAGCATCGAGAGGGAGGAAATAGAGGGGACAATTAAAGCATTAGCACCTGGGAAGGCCCCGGGATTAGACAGTTTGCCTGAGTCCCTTTACAAAACCTAGAGGGAGGTGGTTAATGATCTCCTGGATAGGGTCTTTAATGGGATAATTGAGGATGGGGGAGAAGTCTCACATGAGATGCTTACTGCAGGTATTACCTTGTTGCCTAAAGGTGGTAAGGACCCACTAAAGTTCAGTTTGTACAGGCCAAATATCCCTCATTAATGTGGACATAAAAAAAACCTTGGCAAAAGATCCCAGCAACCAGACTGGCTCTCTGGATGCTGCCCCTAGTCCAGCATGATCAGATGGGCTTTAGCATAGCTGCTTGACAGGAGGTGGTCATGTTCCTCTTGAATGACACAGAGGTGGCCTTTGATAGGGTGCAATGGCCCTTCCTCTTAACAATGGCCAGAATGGGGTTTGGTCCCAGGCTTTTGGGGTGGGTACAGGGGTTGTATCGGGACCCTAGGGCATGGGTCAAAGTCAATGGTGGGTTTTCCGAGGGCTCTGCCTTGGGGAGGGGGTACCAGGCAGGGGTGTCCTCTCTGCTGCTCTTTGCCCTTGCAGTGGAACCACTGGCTCAAAGTATTTGGGAGAATAGTTGAATTAAAAGGGAGTGGAGAGGGGGGAGTCTGCATACTATTTTGCTGTTTGCTGGCAACATTTTGTTTTGCTTTTCTGATCAGGAGCAGTTGCTGCCAGAAGTGGTGGGGCCCTTCAGCAATATGGGGCGGTATTGGGATTTAAGATAAACTTGGATAAAAACAGAGGCACTGAATGCCTGCCTTGGTCACCCCAGAGGTGGAGAAATCCTTGATGAGTCAGTTTCCCCATTTGTTGAGTGAAGAGGCCTTAACAATATTTGGGTGTGAGGATCCCTGCTTCATCAGGTGACTTGTGCCAAGTCAATTACCCTGGACTGTTCCAAAGTCTGGGGACAGCTTTAGAGGGTTGGATGAAAATGGAAGCATCATTGTTGGGCTGCAAAGTAGTGGTAAAAATGAATGTCCTCTCAAAATTGCCATACTTGTTTCAGGCCTTGCCAATCCCCATCCTGGAGGGAGCTTTAAAGGAAGCTACAATGTAAATTGTTCCAATACATCTGGAATTGCAGACTCATGTACTGACAGAGATCTTATATAGACAGAGAGAAGAGGGGGAGTTGGAGGTACCTGATGTGCAGGCTTATTACTGGGTGGAACAAATTAGGCATTTGATGGATTGGTGATGGTGAGGGGACAGAAGCAAGTTATACAACTGTAGTGTACATATGTAAGGGCAGGGAGTATTGGGCTTTGCCATGGGTATCCCCAGGAATTCCGAAAAGCTGGTGAGTGAGTAGTCTGGGAATGCAGCAGGATATAGCCAGGGAAGGGGTACAGGGTAAGGGGGCAATATTTTCAACGCAGATCCCAATTAGAGGGACCCCAGAGTTTAGACCGGGGGGGGGGGGGGAAGGAGGAAATATATGTTCAGTGGGAGAAGCAGGGGCTGCAATATTTCCATCAGTTTGACGAGGACTTTGTTCCATTTGAGGAGTTAAGGGAGTCCTATATGCTTCAGGAGGGGGACAGGATTTATCATTTATCGTTTTAAGCATTTGATATACCACCCTTTACTGTATGTATCAGAGTGGTTTACAGATATATTCTAACAGGCATGTCTCATTTCCTACAATGCAAATTGGGGAGAGGGTTTGAAGCATGACCTTTTTGCATCTGGAGGTGATATGGTATGGGGAAAAAAGGAGCTCTCTGGGTTTAAATTTCAGCACTTTACAGAGTTATATGGGGTACCCAATTTCATCAGCTCCCGTATATGTGAGAGCAGGAGAGAGATTTGGGACGGGAAATTGGGCACAGATTTCTGATCAGATCAGACAGGCTCGGCTATCCATAGCTATCAGGGAAAATTGCTGTAAGGTCTTGATGTGGTGGTATTACATCCCAGAGAGGCTACATCGGATGTTCCCAGCAGTATTCTCCAGAGACTGGAGGGGGTGTGGGAGCAAGGAACCTTCTGGCATGTATGGTGGACTTGCCCCAAAATGCAAACATTTTGGAAATTAGTACAAGGGTGGATTGGCATAAAAATGAATTTGGACCCAGGAATCTTTGTTTATCTTGGGGGGGGGGGGGGGTCAGGATGGAAGGAGGGAGAACGGGAGGGCAGTGGTAGCATGTCTGTGTGCAGCATGATGTGAGGTGGCCTCCTACTGGAGACAAGGTGCAACCCCAGAGTTAGAACACTGAGGGCAGTCTTAGACAGGTGTTAGTGATGGAGAGGCTGATGGCACACAGGCAACAGCAGATGAAGTGTTTTGATATAGATTGGAAAATATTGCTCCAGGCCTTTGGGGGGGGGGGAGGGGTCAGAACTATAGAACTGTTACTGCTGTTTAAATGTATACAGCGATGGAACTATTAATTTTATTACACAATATCAACCACCCAGCAAAACAAACGTCAAATTAAAAAAAAAACAAAAAACTAGACTACATGCCTCAGCCAGATCTAGAGAAGCCAAGGACTGCCCTCAGTGCACTGCTTGAATCATTGATCACATTTCCATCCAGAAGCGCAGGATGCGCAAGTGCTCAATGACCCCCTTGAGGTCCAAAATGTACCAGAAGGAACCATCCTTTTCGGCACTGCAAACACAGATGGAGTATCTGCCCTAGCCCCACTCACCTGGCAGGAAGGGTATCACTGGCTTTAGGTGCAGCAACTTGTCCAAAGTGCATTGCACAGTGGCACTTTTGATAGCAGACCTACAAGGGGAGATGACAAAGGCATCCGTAATCTGCTTTTTGCATTCTAGGACACAGCCAAAATGACTGGTGTCTAGCACCCAGTGATCTTTGGTTACCTGGGCCCATTCCTGAAAGAAAAAGATGAAGTCTGCCTCCAATTGGAAGAACCAGGGAATGGGCCCCAAATCTCATCTAGAAGGGCCCACACACTCCACAAAAGGAGTGAGCCCAAAGCCCAGAGGCAGAGGGAAAGAAAGGTCAGGTCAATTACTAGAGTCCTGAGACCCCCCCCCCCCCCAGGAATGCAGCCAGTGTATCCTCAATAGACAAATGGAGGCTGACGAGGAGTAAAAGCCCACTTCGCAGGCCCCTTGAATCCATCTTTCCAGAAGGCAGTAGATTGTCTTGTTGCAGTCCTTCACCAGCTGCTGCACACCAGCTCCATACAGAAGCCTCCCTTTAAAAAGCAGTTGGGCCAACAGGGCTTTGGAAGATGTGCCTGCTGGCCAGTACCAGAGCCAAATCAAACACCATGATACCATCAGGGCACGATCCATGTGCCACGGACTCCAAATGAGGGGGTAATATCATCCAGTAGAGGAGACTGAATCCACTGGACCAGTGCTCGAGACGTCAGGCTGGTACATACTGCTAGCTGCAGAATAGCTACTGCCAAGGCAAAATTGACTCCTCAACCACAAAATCCACCTTACGATCCAAAAAATCCTTTAAGGCCATTCCCACCTTCCACAGCAATGGGGTCCATCTGGTAACTGCCATAACCTGCACATCCACCTTGGGAATGCAAACACCAATCACACTCCTTCTGAAGGCAAGAGTTCTTCTACAGCTACGTCAGAGCCCAGTACTGAGCCATTTGAATCCAAGTAATAGTCAAAATCTCCGACAGCTCCCAGCTGTTCCCCATCTCCAGGGGACATCCCAAACCAGGGACGCTTAGTCAAAGGCAATTGAACAAAGCTCCTCTCAGCCTGCCCCACACAAGATTGCGCCAGGGGGCAACTCAGAGGCTGCAGGGTATGAATTTCCACACCAGAAGACCATGCCTGCTGCAAAAAAGAAAATTCCAGGAAGGACAATCTGAAGCTCGGAAGCTCTCCTCTTGGAAATGACCCCCCCCCCAGGGACACAGCCACCACAGACCCCTAGAGGACAATAAGCAGCTCACAGCAGTGTTACTGGATCCTCCAGATGGCAGGATATCCTTGCCCATAGTGCCATCTGTCACCTCCTGCCAAGGCAGGCAAGGCCAGACTAATCACATCCCCTAGCTGAAAGAGGGAGAGCAGGCCCTCCAGGGATGACTCAAAACTGCCATGCAAGAAGAGCAGAGTCTGGAGATGAGGCAGCTCTCTTGCTACAGATCAAACATTTCCTGGAAGACAGAGTTAAGACAAGTATCATAGCAGTACACGCTAAGGCTGTGGCAGCCCGAAGGCATGCACTGACTAACATGTGCATACAGACCACATGACTGGCAGGCACACAAGAGGAGAAAACCCTACTAATGCATGTAGAAAACAGCAGGAAAACCCACACTGCACCAATGGTCACATTATATATATCTCACACAGACAAAATCAGGAGCCCCCAACAAGGACAAGGACAATGTCAAGCCTTGTACTCACCCCTAGAGCCCCAGGCTCAGCTATACTCCCATGATACTGTTTCACTGACTTTGCAGCACTGCATTTAAGGTGGATGGCAGGCAAACCCCTCAGAGCCTTCTGCAAGCTTTGGGAGAGCACAGGGGGTAACAGAGAAGAGAGGGGGTGTTGAGGTTGTGCGAGGCTGCTGCACTCTTCCAGATTCTTCCAATTTTGTGGCTGCTCGGACTCTTATGTTAAGTGTGAAGCTGAACTAAAATCTTCCCTCCTCCTATGGCTACGAAAAAGACCAGTCTAGTAGAACCTCCCACATAGCCCTCACGTGAGAGTCACCCTCAAGGTGGTTGTTCACAAGCATTTAATCAATCTTTTCCTCTCAATCCTCAGATTTTCTTCAGAGAAAAGATCCATCCACCATCTGCTGAAGACAAAGAAATACTAAAAGGAATCTCTTGTAGCCGAGGTGAATAGAGGCATAGGAGTGATGTCACTGAAACCTGGGCTTTTCATTTGTGGCGACAAAGAACCAAATCTGCTGGTAGAGGAACACAACCCACTTGTCTGGACTGGTCTAGCGGGACGATATGGAAATCTCATTTATATTAAGATAGCCTGATAACTTGAGAGGAGGGTGGAAAGAGCTAGGACAAGAGGAAGGGGAGCCAGGTATAGGTTTGAACTTCTACACAAAGTTTATAAACTGAGAGCCCCAGGGGATGGACCCTAAAGTGACCAAATGGGTTAAAAACTAGTTGAGTGGGAGGCAACAAAAGGTACAAGTAAACAGAGCTCACACTAAGAAAGACATTGTCAGCGATATGCCACAAGGATTTGTCCTTGGTACGATTTTTGTAAGTGATATTATAGGCGGCCTGCAATGGGGTAGACCCCAGGAAGGTGTAGATAACACTGGGAAGGAACTAGCAAAGCTTGAACAGTCAAGTATTTAGCAGCTGAGATTTAGTGCTAAAACTACAGGGTCATGCATTTTGGATGGAAAAATCCAAGGGAGCAGTACAGTATAGGGGGTGAAGTAATTCTGTCCACAAAAGAGCTGGACCCATGGGGGCGACTGATGATTTTAAAAGGTAAAGGCAACTGTGAAAGTCACAATGCTTGGGTGCATAGGGAGAGGAATGGCCAGGAGAAAGGTGGTGGCAGTAGTGCCTTTTTATAAATCATTGGCGAGAACTCATTTGGCATGCTGTGACACATTCTGGAGACCATACCTTCAAAAGGATATAAACAGGACGAATCTGTACAGAGGATGGCTACCAAAATTGTCAGTGGCCTTTGTCACAAGGCATATGGAGGCAAAGATCTCAATATGTATACGTTGGAAGAAAGGCAGGAGAGAAGAGAGATGACAGATGTTTAAATAACTCCATGGCATAAATGCACAGGAAGAGAACCTCTAAACTGAAAGAAAGTGCTGCAACATGAGGGCATAGGGTGAAGGTGAAAGGGGACAGACTCAGGAGTAATTTGAGGGAATATTTATTTATGAAAAGAGTGGAAGACGCATGGAATAGTTTGAATTCAAGAAAGCATGGGATGAACAGAGGCTAAGGGAAGAAAGACTGTAAAGCTTAGTAGTTGGTATAGTAAAGCATACTGAATAGGCCATATGGTCTTTACCTGCCATCATTATTCTGTGTTTCTATGAACCAAGGCTAAATTAGTAATGAACAATCTAGTATTTAACTGTTTTGGGGGACAGCTGGAACAGGTTGCAGAACAGAGGAGTAAAGTCATGCATTGACAAAAAGGTATTTGAGCTGTGTGGTTCCTTACACTCAAAATGATAATTACACTTACCTGGTAATTGTAGTTCCTTTAGTGACGACAGTTCAGTCCTCTATTTCTGGGTTGTGCTCCTCCTCCTGCACCTTAGAGACTGGGCATGTCAAAATTCATGACATCACTGGATGTAGTCTGCTGGTGACTCCCATAATCCCCAGTAAACTATTGACAAAGCATACTCAGAGCAACAAATAAGTAGCTAACTCAAAACTTGCCAAACCTTAGCATCAAACCAGTAGACTTTGCCCCATACTGTTTCCTCCTGCCTTCCTTAGCACCAAGCGAAAAAAGGATAGAGCAGAATCAAAACAATGTTCTCTGAAAATTTATCCTACCTGTAACCGTTTAGATCCTTCCACCGAGGTTCCACAGAAACGATACCACCCCAGGTGGGATTGAGGACTGAACTGTCGTCACTAAAGGAACTACAATTACTAGGCAAGTGTAATTATTTTCTTATCATTCCTCTACTTCTGGGATGTAACAGAGCAGTGTTCAGTGGGCGGGACCCTTAAATCCAGCTCGTAAAACTGCCGAACCAACACAAGCATCTCCCACTGCCAGCACATCCAGCTGATAGTGCTTACTGAAGGTATGGAGCGACGACCAAGTCGCCGCTCTACAGATGTCTCCTGGTGGAACCAAGCTGTGTTCCGCCAAAGACGTCGCCTGTGCTCTGGTAGAGTGCACTCGCAACCCTGCCGTAACCAATCACCCTTGTAACAAGTACGCCGATGCAATCGCTTCTCTGATCCATCGAGAGATGGATGCTTTTGCTGCCGCCTCGCCTCTGAGGCTCCCTGAACAGCACAAAGAGGTGATCAGATTTGCAAAAGGGTTCGGAGACATTCAAATACTGACACAGCACCCGCTTGACATCCAAGAAGCACAAAGTACGATCCGACGCAGGGTCCTCACCCGAGGACAGCACCGGCAGCGACATCGTCTGATTTAGATGAAAGGGAGAAACGACCTTTGGTAAAAAGGACAGTACAGGTCTCAAAACCACTTTCCTTTGAAAACTGTAGAAAAAGGCTCTCTACAAGACAACACCTGCAGCTCTGATATTCATCTCGCCGAACAAATGGCCACTAAAAATACCGTTTTTAACGTCAAATCCTTTAAAGCATTACGTCAAGCTACTGTAAAGGGCTCTTTCACTAGCACCCCTAAGACCACATTAAGATCCCACGGCGGCACGACGATTTGACGAGCTGGCCTCATCCTGGACACTGCTTTCAAGAAGCGCAAGACATCTGGATGGGACCCCAAGGGACTACCCTGTATCTTGCCCCTATAGCAGGCCAGAGCCGCTGACTGCACTCTCAAAGAGCTGGCTGCCAGTCCCTTATCAAAACCATCCTGTAAGAAACCCAACAGCACTGGAACAGAGGCTGTGGCCGCACGGATTTGCCGTCGAGAACACCAAATCCTCAAAAATACGCCACTCTTGAACATAAGCCAGTGAGGTTGAGCTTTTCCGAGCTTGAAGCAACATTGCCACTACTGCTGCAGAATAACCCCTTTTTCAGCCGCACCCTTTTAATGGCCAAACCGTAAGAGAGAACGACTCACTTGCGGCATGCAGAAGTGACCTTGTAGGAGAAGATCTTTGAGACCGGAAGCCACCACGGTTCCCTGTCCGGCAGCCGAATGAGATCGGCATACCATGGCTGCCTTGGCCAGTCTGGGGCTATCAAGAGTACCCTGCCTGCGATGAGCTTCTATTCGCTGCACCATGCGACTTATCAGTGCCCACAGGAGAAAGACGTAGAGAAGCCTTATGCCGGCCATGGTGGCATCAGGGCATCGAGCCCTTCCGACATTCTTTCGACGCCTGCTGTGAAACCAACTCGCTTTTGCTGACCAGAAGGTCGCCATGAGATCCATCGGCGGCCCTCATCTGCGCACTAATTAGTGCAAACACCTCCGGATGCAGCCCCCATTCTCCAGTATCCACCTGCACTCTGCTGAGGAAATCCGTGGTCATGTTGTCCTTCCCTGCAATGTGTGCCGCTGATAGGGCTGACAGGCGTTGCTCCATGCAGATGAACTCCTCCTCCGCCTCCTCTTCCATGGCCGCACTGCCGGTGCCGCCCTGCCGATTGATGTAGGCTACCGCAGAAAGACAGCACTCACCGCTCTACCTGTCACTGTAGACTCGGACTGCAGCGCTAGAAACACCGCTCAACTCCAACCGGTTGATCGACCAGAAGCTCTTGACGTGACCAAATGCCTTGTGCAAAAAGAACTCTGCAGTGGGCTCCCCAGCCCACTAGACTTGCATCCATCAGCAGGGGAAGCCATCCCCTTTGCTCCAGGGACACCCCTGCCTGTAAGGACCCAGGCTGGAGCCACCAGCGCAGGGAGCGCCTGAGCGGGAGCAGACAGGAGAGACGCTTGCTCAACAAGTTGTTCTGATGTGACCAGCGCCGAAGAGCCCACTGAAGCGGCTGCATATGGAACCTGGCCCAGAGTTGCCGCCATCGTGCCTAACAGCTGCGGGTACTCCCATGCTGTCGGCACCGAAGTGGTGCTGAACCTGCAAACCAGGTTCTGCAGACATAGCGCACAGCAATGCGGAAGGAACACGAGCTCGTTCCATGTATTGAGCCACACTCCCAGATACTCCATATCCTGTGAAGGCACCAAGCGACTTTTGGCAAGATTTATCACCCAGCCGAGACTCTAGAAACTTCACCACCTTGGGAGGTAGCCTCCACACTTTCGGCCTCTGACTTCGCCCGAATGAGCCAGTCGAGAGAGATGAACCACCACTCCTTCCTTCCGTAGCACCACTGCCGCTGCCGCCGCCACCACCACCAACTTGAAGATTCATGGCACCGTCACGAGCCCGAAGGGCAACGCTTGGAACTGATAATGCCCCCCGGGAAGAGCGAACCACAGCCACTTCTGATGGGTGGCCCTGACTGGAATATGCAAATACGCTTCCGTAAGACCCAGGGAGGTCAAATACTCTCCCTTGCGAACTGCCACCATTACAGACCCTAGGTTCTCCATACCAAAATGGGGGACACAGAGACAGCGATTCACTCGCTTGAGATCTAGGATAGGGCACAGGGAACAGTCCTTTGGCACAACAAAATAAATTGAGTATCGACCCATACCGTAATCTGACAATGGAACAGGAACGATCGCCCCCAAACCTGGCCCCAAATTGCCCCCAAAAGCAAGAGCCGATCGAGGGTACTGCGTATTGCCAGGGCTTTTTGCGGATTTCTGGAGGGAGACATCAAATGAATCCTGGATGGGTCTTGCCAATTCCAGCACGTAACCCTCTTGAACAATTTCCAAGACCCATTGGTTATTTGGGTCCAGGCAGAAAGAAACTCCAAGCCTCCCACTGGGATCCGCCAACCTTCACTGGGGTTTGCGGAAGGTTGGGGTGGGGGACACAGAAACCTCTACCTGCCCCCCGGAACCCACGAAACCCCTGGGCTCTGGAAGCAAACCTTCCCCTCTGCTGCCCAGCCAGGAACACCGGAATTTTCTGCTATCCCTATAAGGCGCCTGAAAGGCTGGCGATGCCCTGCCTGACTTCGGCTTATCCTCTGGAAGCCTACCCCCTTTAGACTCCCCTAAATCCTTTACCATCTTATTCAGATCGTCCCCTAACAACTTGCCCTTAAAAGGAAGCTTGCTGAGATGTGATTTAGACATGCCATCGGCCGCCCAATTCCTCAACCTGAGGGACCGGCACGTGGTAACCAAGGACGCCCTGCATCGGGGTAGAGCATCAACACAGCTGACCTGCCTAATTGCTCCAGCTCAATTCGGAGCTGTGGGAGGAGGAGCAGCAGCTCACAAAGAGCAGCCCGCGATCGGCGGGAAAATCGCCATTTCAACTCCCCCTGCATCGGGGTAGAGCATCAACACAGCTGACCTGCCTAATTGCTCCAGCTCAATTCGGAGCTGTGGGAGGAGGAGCAGCAGCTCACAAAGAGCAACCCGCTCTCAGGCAGGCCCGCACCTGTCGGGCCCGCGCCGGAGGGCCTCGCCAGAGGGCCCTTTGGCGTGGCCCTTAGGTAGTGGCCATCCACATAGGCATCATTCTATCCTAAACAACCTTGGAAAGAGTAATCACCCTGCACGCATCAGTTTGAAAAAGCTACAAAACGTTTCTAGATCATTGATTCTGCCAAAAATCGCAAAAGAATTACCACAAATAGAAAAAGAGACTCCACAAGGTATTGCTGAGCTCCTTTAGAGTTGAGCTTGCAGGGAACCACCGTTGAGACACCCCAGCAACATACCATAAGTATTTTCAGCCAATATTGTTGCTTATAAACGAATTAACTTGAATAACCAAAATCTTGCCGGACTATCGTAAACATTATATATTATTGTGCCACCTTACTAATTTTGGTAACAGTTCAAATCCTTTATACATAGATGCACTAATATTATACTGCTTAAATCGATCACAGTACTCAGCATTACTTATAGAAGAATACCTCACTATTAGCAAAACCAACACAATTTAAGCTTTAACATTATCCTGTACGAACTTAGCCTTGTGTTTTAGCTACTGTTGCCAGTAGCTCTATTTAGATATACTCCTGAGTTTGTGTTTTAATTACTGTATTTTAATTACTGTTGTCAGTAGCTCTCTTTAGATATACTCCTGCCACCTGTGATTCATCGCAGATATATTACTGTTGTCAGTATTAGGTCTCAGATATATTACAGCTATCTATAACTCACTTTAGATATATTCCTGCCACTTTTGACTCTCTAGATTTATTACTGTTGTCAGTAACTTAATTTAAAATATCACTGCTATCTGTGTATCATACCAGATTTATTACTGTTGTCAGTAACTCACATCCACTTCTGACGTGGCCTCTATATCAACCTACCACTACCTTCTAATATGTAACAACTGATTGTTCTACTGAGCAAGCCAATTTAATCTCTACACTAGTCATTAACTGTCCTTCCTACTGTTGTCAGTAATTATTTATATTATCCCATCAGAGAATACCACACCTCCTCTACACAACTCAACACCCCACCGAATCAGACACATTGGCTAACATACCTCAGATCCAGATTCAGAAAATGGCACACTCCAACATCATGTTTCCAAGAATATTATACACATTTATACTATTGACAATAATAACTAACCTATCACTAAGCCTAAACAGCAAAAATTTCAGGACCATCCCTATAATACACAATCATACTCAATATGACAACCATATTGGATACACTCACCCAAACAACTACCCAAAGATAAACTACCATAGACTAATACAAATAAAACAAACAAGTTCACCTCAAATTTGCAAAGAAACGTCCTCAAACTTATCCTCCCTATCATGCATTCTTATTAATGCACGATCAATGAAAAATAAACTCCCCATATTTAATGATCTAATAACAGATTCCAAACCAGACATTTTATTTGTCACAGATACTTGGATTTCTTAAACTGACACATTCTACCTAAAATCAACTTGATAATGAAAACTATGACCTTTTTTACAAACATAGATCTAACAAAAAAGGCGGAGGAGTCCTAATGATGACGAAAAAGATATTAAATGCTAAATCAATTCAAACAAACATATCTAATAACATAGACATTATTAATAAAAATTGGCCTCATGAAAATCTGCTTAATTTATAGGCCTCCAGACCAAAGTGCAGATTGCCTAGACTCCTTTATTGATCTCCTTAGCTCATCCACTGCACAAAACCCTGTAATCATGCTAGGTGATTTCAATCTCCCATCACTATCAACACAACTCCAAATTATTTCTGGATGCTATATCAGATATAGATTACCATCAAATAATAAATACCGCAACACATATAAAAGGAGGAACACTAGACATGATCTTTCTTCCAGATGTACTCTTCAAACTAATCAACCCAAATTCCATAACACTCAGAGACACCCTGGTCCGATCATTATACTATCAAAATAAACCTCAAATATCATACTACTAATGTCAAAAACTATACATTAAGTGGCCCCACATCAAAATTTAAAAAGTTTAATGAAACGGAATTCCTTGACTCTACAATCCCCCACCTCTTGCCATCCACATCAGATCTAGATGACGCTGTCAACAACTGGTACGAAACCATCAATAATGCAGCCAAAAGCAACCATACAAATAAACAAAGAAAACACCTCAAAAACAAACAATACACCATGGTTCAATAATACACTAAAACAAATGAAAAAAGAACTAAGAAAACACGAAACTAAATGGCGAAAATCTAAGTTGACTATACATAAGGAAATATATAATAACCATCTCATAAAATATAAAGAAGCACGAGATAGTACAAAGAAAAACTACTACGCAGCAACATTATCAAAATCATTTAACAGACCTCGAGAGCTATTTTCTATTGTCAGAAATCTTACCAATAACGCTCAAACTTCTAGCAATGAAATCACTGACATCTCAGTACAAACACTAGCCAATCACTACAAAAACAAATCAAAAAAACCTCAAATGTCACTAGATACAATTAACACCTTTCAGCAGCCTATTGACGAATGGTCAGACTTTTACCCCATTTCAAGAACGTCATTAAAAAACTATCATATCTGGTCTCAATACCACAACTTCATACTTAGACCCATGCCCAGTATCATGGATAAAAAACACACTACCAACTCTATCATTCATTCTTCCAATAGTCAACCTCTCATTAACCCAAGGTTACCTTCCACAATCACTCAAGCACGCACAAATACGCCCAATTCTAAAGAATAGCAAATTAGATAAAAACATCCCCAATATCATACAGACCCATCTCTAGCATACCATTTTTGGCCAAAATAATAGAAAAAGTTGTGCAATTACAGACACAGGAATACATAGACACATCTTATCCACTTGATGAGCAACAATATGGATTTCGACCCCGCCACGGAGTTGAAACACTACTAACTGTATTAATTGATACCCTCCTAAGAGGAATCGACAACCATAAACAAAGCATTCATCCTCCTCTTCATTGACATATCAGCGGCCTTTGATAGTGTACATCACTCAATAATGCTCAGAAACTTAAAACAGATAGGCATAAACTCTACAGTATATAAATGGTTCACTTCCTATTTAAACAACAGAACTCAAAATGTACGAATAGGCAATCAAACATCAACTACATATAACCAAGAAATAGGTTTACCACAAGGATCTGCTCTATCAGCCTTACTTTTTAACATTTACATAAAACCGGTCTGCAATATCTTTAAAAAATTTGGAGTACAATATCACCTCTATGCAGACGATATTATGATGTACATTCCATTTACTATCCCTAACCTACCATTACAACTCCTCTCAGACTGTTATAACGAAATCACAATTTGGCTAAAAACTCAAAACCTCCATATAAAACCATGCTAAAACCGAAGTCCTAATTGTAACAAAAAATCAATCATTTATTCCCCCAACCCATATAACTCTACAAGATCAAGAAATTAAAATAAAAAATGAAATAAGATATCTAGGTGTTATGATACACACCTTACAATGGATACACACATTAGAAACACCACAAAGAAAATCTATTTCAAACTTAAAATTCTCAAACAACTACGCCCGCTAGTTTTTGTACAAGATTTCATTAATATAACACAAGCTATTATAACCCCTCACTTTGATTTTGCCAACCTAATACTTATGGGCATTTCAAAACAGAACATTAAAAGAATTCAACTAGCCCAAAATGCAACGGCAAGGATTATATTAAAAATAAACTCACTCCAACACATAACACCAATACTAGCATCCCTTCATTGGTTACCAATACAGAGTAGGATAACATACAAAACAATAATTACCTCATTCAAAGCATTAAATGATATGGCCCCAACTACACTATGTAATTTAATATGCAAAGAAACACCTAAGACTACCCACAGAAAAGAACAATTAAATAAACTAAAGATTCCGAAGGACTTCATAAAAGCACATAAATTAAACAGAGCCTTCTCTCATATAGCTCCTACTATCTGGAACTCCCTACCAGAGGATCTACGATCTCTAACAGAGATCATGGAATTCCGCAAAAAATTAAAAACCTATCTATTCACCAAACACTATAACACCATGGAAAACCTTACACTCAACTTAGATAAAGGCTAAACAAGTAACTGACAACATAAAGCACAACCCTTCCACATAACTAGACCTCACACATAGCGCAAATGAAAAGACTTTCCAATCTCTTATACCCTAATACCTTCATCTTGTATATAGTTGTATCTGTTATGTACTATATTATGTACGTTAACACCATTTTCTGTTAGTTAATTGTTTTAACTCAGTTCCAGTTAAATTTGTTTAATTTATGATACTTTAAAATGTTCTATGTATATCTAAGATGTTCTATGTAAAACAAATTTCGATTTGTTAATAGTTGTTATTTGTACACCGCAACTGATCTCTGGAAGATGCGGTATAAAAATGAATGTTAAATAAAAAAAATAAATAAAATAAATAAAAATGCTGTCAACCAGTGCTCGAATCAAGTCATAATGCACATCCGCCAGGTATGCAGTTCCAGACTCCAATCTATCCAGCTCCGCCACACCCTCTGGATCCAACTGAGATGACTGCTGCAGGCATTGGGACCATCTGAGGCATGCTCTTGCCACCCAAGCTCCACAAGTGGAAGCCTGCAGGGACAACGCATCCGCCTCAAAAGACGGCTTCAAACCGTCCACTTTCCTATCCTGCGCATCCTTTAATGCCGTGCTGCCTTTTATCGGGATAGTGGTCTTCTTGGTGACCGCCAACACTGCTGCATCAATGTGGGGAGAACGAAAGCGCTCTGTCCTTATCCGCTAGGGGATACACAGCCTGTTCATTGTTCTGATTCCTCTTAGTCCTAACTCAGGTTGATCCCACTCGTTCTGAATCTTGTCCACCACATGGTGGATGGGGAACACTATTTGCGCCTGCTGCACTGCTTGGATGATAGGGTCTTCCACACTTTCCTCCTCCGTTGCTGGTGCCAACGCCAAATTCAACGTCTGGAGGGACTCCGATAAGAGCTGTCAGCTCTTCCCTCCGAAACACCCGAATGATCCTCAGCTGATCCTCTGGCTCCAGAATCTCCCCTTCTTCCAGGTCAGCTGTGTCCATCTCCAAGTCCGGATCAGCCTCGTCCGACTCACTGCCCTCCATATTGGATGAGGACAACACACGATGCATGAGCAACACGAAGTCTGGACAAAAGTCCTCTAGTTGTGACCTAGACCCCAGACCGTCTCACCGCCAGCAGCCCCACGCTGACCTTCTGACCACTCCCTGAGGCAGAGGCACCCAGATCCTCCCCATCAGGAGCTACCGTAGCCAGCGACAGATCAGGGCTAGCCCTCGCTTCCATCTGCTGCTCCACATCAGTGAACACCACAGCGCACCCTCTGCAAAGACCAGAGTCCACACACTGCAGCTGCGACGCCATGCTGATAGAACACCCTATTTTTTTTTCTTTGTTTTTAATGTTCCTGACCAGGAAAGCTAGACCTAACCGTCCAGAAGCAAGCCCTGCTTCTCTGGTCACAACGTAGTTGCTGGACTAAGAATTAAAAGATCTTCTCCCTAGAAACTCACTGTAAGCACTTCAAAACCACAGAATGAGCCTGAGGGAATTTAGCATGCCAAAGCACGTCAAGCCCTCTAGAAAATGAAGCAGGACTTACACCCCCCCCCCCCAGACACTCGGGAAAGGAGGCTCCCTCACTGAGGCGACCCCGGTGCTTAGCAGCACACCCCCCCCCCCGAGCTCGTGCCACATGACCACCGTGCACCCAAGATGGCTGCTGCTACTGAAACAAAAAGAAAAAAGGTGCCAAAAGAAAAGCGAGGCAGCCAGTGGTTTTCCCGTCCGACTCCAGCCCCCCCCCCCCCCCCCCCCCAAAGCTAGCCGTGCCGAGAACAGGGGAAAACTAATACAACTCACCATTTGACGGGGCTTCAACCCTCACGGTTCTCCCGATCCCCGTGCTGAAAGGAGAACCGCTGGGCAAGCCTACCATCAGTAAACTGCCAATCAGATCCCCCCTTTGAGCTGTCGGAGAAACTGCCTGCGTTTCTGCCCAAGCTCTCCTCCGTCCCATCTAGGAGGAGAGATCTGAAAATCGGAACCCCCAAGGCCCCGCCAAAGGAAGGCAGGCAGGAACCGGCACTGGTAGCAAGTCTTAACTTTATCCAGAAACCTTTACTCTTAAAACAGCACCCCTCTAGGCAATTAAAAATAAACACTCGAGAGAAGACTTAAAGGGAAAAAACACCCAATTAAAATTTAGACTACTCTGGCCTGTCCTACGCTCCTTATCTGTTCAAGTGAGCCCAGAACTCTAGGCTCACTACATCCTCCTGCTGCGTGGAGACTGGGCACACTGGGGATTATGGGAGTCACCAGCAGACTACATCCAGTGATGTCATGAATTTTGACATGCCCAGTCTCCAAGCTGCAGGAGGAGCAGCACAACCCAGAAGTAGAGGACTGAACTGGAGGAACGATAAGGAAATGTTGGTTTCACAAATTACTCCTTCAAAAAAAGACTAGGGGACACACCAGGAAGTTTAGTACATTTAAAACAAATAGGAGAAAATATATATTGTATCCATTTTCATTACAAATAGCCTGAAAACCCAACTGACCAGGCAGCACTTCACCACTTACTGGTGCACAGTTTAAAATGCAGGTTTTAATTTTTAAAGTAGGTCAGAGTACTAGCAGGTTTAGTTGCAACAGAAGTTCTTGGATATGTGCCCAACTGAAGTTTGAGATTATAAGGGATGAAGGATGGAGAATAGGTTTGGGGCTGGGCTTTTTCAAAGATCATTTATTCCACAATCTATGCCCTAGGACAGGGGTGGGCAAGTCTGGTCCTGGAGAGCTGCAGACCAGTCAGGTTTTTATGATATTCCTAATGAATATTCATGAGATTTGCATCCACTGCCTTCCATTGTATGGAAATAGGTCCATGAATATTCATTAGGGACATCATGAAAACCTGACTGGTCTGCGGCTCTCCAGGACCAGACTTGCCCACCTCTGCCCTAGGATGATCAGACATGTCTCGTAGTTTGACATTTAGGAATATGGTAGAAGCATGGCTATTTCAGGAGGCTTTTGAATAAGGAGACAGCAAGTTTGGGAGCCATATGCTGGTTATCTATGCCTAGAGAGTCATGTTTGGGAAGAGGGGCATGCAGGTTTGTGTGTTTATCCCTTTAAAAAAAAAAACAAAAAAAAAAAAACACAGAGATAGGGGTGGTGGGACAGCTTTTTGATTGATGCTATTACCAATGTTTTGTAATTTTTGCATGGTTTAACTTTTTTTGCACATTGCTACAACAGCAAATAGAAGTTATATATTATAAGGTCTAATTTCTCCTTACCTGCTAATTGTCTTTCCTTGAATTCTCTCCAGGCCAGTCCAGGAAATGTAGGGTTGTCAGCCCCCTCCAGCAGCTGAGGACTGAAAAGTTTAGAGTCTTGTTGACACTCTCCCTCTAGTGCCAGAGACTCAAGTCTCCTATTGACAAAGCAGCACAATACTAACTTCCACTCTGCCCTGCCTAAATTGTGAGAGAAACAAAAAACTTCCAAAACCAACTTGAACAATAAACTGGAACAATAAACTCTTAATATGGACCCACCGAAGTAGTCCCCTTATTTCTTCCCACTTTTCTCCCTGTTCAGAGAAGAGCAATTGGAAGGCAAAGCCCCACCCCCCCACCCCGAGGAAAAAAAAATGAGTGCCAGGTTGCTCCTCCATGAGTCCTCCAGAACCAGCATGCATATGAATGTCTGACTGAAACACTCCGAAGAAACAATCCTCACCACAAGCACCTGCACGAACCAATAGGGTGAGCCCTGGACTGGCGAGAATTCAAGGAAAGACAATTAGCAGGTAAGGTCTAATTCTTCATCTCTCCAGGCCAGTCCAGGAAATTTCCTAAATTTGGGAGGGACCCGCCAATCCTGCTAAGATAGCTGAGGCCCCAACCCTTGCGTCTCCCCTAGCCTGAACATCCAAGCGATAGTGCCTTGCAAAGGTATGTAGGGAAGACCATGTCGCCGCTCGACAAATATCCACTGGCAGCACCAGCGCGTGCTCCGCCCAAGAAGTCACCTGGCTGCGAGTCTAATGAGCTCTGAGCTGCCCCCCCCCCCCCCCAAGAGGTTCCTTACCCCTTACATGTGCTGCCCCTATAGCCCGTGTCACCCATCGGGCAATGGAGGCCTTAAGACATCGCTTGTCCCTTACGCAGCCCACCAAAGATCAAACAAGCGATCTGTCTTACGAAACGACTGTTCTTGCCAACGGAGCACTCTGAGATCCAATCTCTGCAGGGAACAACCCATTCCAGCTTTCCCAAGCCTCTGAAAAGTCGGAAGTGAAACAGATTCAAATGAAAATGGGAAACCACCTTCAGTAGACAGGAAGGCACTGGACGGAGCACCACCTTTTCGGCATAAAATTGTATAAACGGTTCCCTGCACGACAGCGCTTGCAGAACCAAAATCCTCCTTGAACACAATGCCACTAGGAACGCCATTTTCCAGGAAAGTTCCCTCAAACTTACCGATGCCATAGGTTCAAAGGGAGACCCCACTAGAGCCTCCAAAACCAAATTCAAGTCCCAAGAAGGAACTACCTCCCTGACTGGCGGCCTTAGGTTCTTAACTGCCCTAAAAAAACAAATCACGTCCGGATGCAAAGCCAGTGAGCTCCCCTGCACCCAGCCCTTATAACACCAGTGCTGCCAGCTGTACCTTCAAAGAGCTCAAGGCAAGGCCTTTGTCCAGCCCTCCCTTGCAAGAAAAGCAAAATGTCTGGTAATGTAGCGATAAAGGGTCTAATATTCTTCTGCTTACACCATTCCTCAAAAGTGTGCCAAACCTGGATATGACAGATGTGGAATGCTTCTTGGACTGCAACATAGTCGCTACGACTGCCTGTGAATACCCCCAGCAGCGCAATCACTGTCTCTCAAGAGCCAAGCCATAAGCAAGAATTGATCCATCTGCGGCATCAGGATCAGCCCTTGGTACAGCAAGTTGACCTGACTGGGCAGCCTCCATGGATGATCTACCAGCAACCTCCTGAGATCTGCATACCAATCTCCATGGCCAATCTGGTGCTATGAGAATTACCTGTCTCCCGTGACCCTCTATTCTCTGGAGTCGACTGATCGGCCAAGGGGGAAAACACAAATCAGGCCATCTACCAGCCAAGACTGGACCAGAGCGTCGAGCCCTTCTGACATGTGCTCCCTGCGCCTGCTGAAGAACCGTGCAGCCTTGATATTGGCAAGGGTGGCCATCAAGTCCATGACTAGCTGTCCCCAGCGTACCGTGATGTGAAACACTGCCGCATTCAACTCCCATTCTCCCAGATCCAAGGCATACCGACTGAGATAAATCAGCCTGAACATTTTCCTTGATGGCCAAGTGCGCCGCCCACAAGGCCTCCAGATGATCTTCTGCCCACTGAAACAAAAGTAAACTCTCCTCCAGCATAATTGCACTGCCTGTGCCCCCTTGCCGGTTGATGTACGCCACCATCACCACATTGACGGAAAACACTTGAACAGCCCCTGCCAACTAATAACTGCTTGAACTGTTGGAACATCAGCCTCACCGCCCATAGCTCCAAAAGATTGGCCACTCAACTTACTCCCCTGACCAGTATCCCTGTGCCTCCTGGGAAAGACAGTGTGCCCCCCAGCCTGAAAGACTGGCATCTGTGGTCACCAACACCCACTTGGGTTGAACAAGCAGCATACCTGCCTGCAGATGAACCACATCCAGCCACCATTTCAAACTGTCCCCCACGTCGGCCGGACAGACCAACTTCTGAGACAAAGGCTGATGTTGGGGCAACCACTGGGACAACAAGGCCTGCTGAAGGGGGTTGCATATGAGCCCTGGCCCACGGCACCAGGTCTAGCGCCGCCGCCATCGAGCCCAACAACTGCATCGCCATGCTGTCGGCGCTTTCAAGCCTAAAAATCTCTGAACCTGCCCCATCAGCTTCCATACTCTGTCCTCTGGCAGAAAAACTCGACTGACCTCCGTATCAAACAAGGCTCCGAGCTACACCAGCCGCTGTACTGGCCGGAGTCGGCTCTTTTCTTGGTTGATTACCCAACCCAGCTGTTCCAGAAATTCCACCACTCACCTGGTTGCTCCAACTGACTCCGTCTCGGACCCAGCCCGAAGCAGCCAATCGTCCAGGTAGGGATGTACCTGAATACCTTCCTGACGAAGTGCCGCTGCGACGACTACCATGACTTTCGTGAACGTATGGGGCGCCGTAGCGAGTCTGAACAGCAAGGCCTGGAACTGAAAATGCCCCATAGGGACTGCAAACCGCAAAAACATTGATGATCCTGTCTGATGGGAATGTGCAGATAGGTCTGACAGGTCTATAGAAGAGAGCACCTCTCCCGGCTTTACAGCTTGAATGACCGATCTCAGGGTTTCCACGTGCTAGAGGTTGAGGATTGGCCGAAAAGTCCCTTTCTTTTTGGGACCACAAAATAAATAGAGTATCAACCGCACCCGTACTGCTCCGGAGGCATGGGAACCACTGCGTGCAAATGCTGCAGTGTTTCTTGCACGGCCTTTTGTTTGTTCAGTGCCTTGCAGGGAAACACCACAAACACTTCTTAGTGGCCGACAGAATTCCAGAGCACAGCTGTCGTGGATTATCTCGAGCACCCACTGATCCGTTATCTTGGCCCAGACGGATAGAACTCCTGCAAACGGCCTCCTATCGGGACTTCGACTGGGCCTCCCTGACTTCATTGTGGTTTTCTGGACTGATTTGGCTGAGAGGAGAAGTACCCACTGCCAAACCCCTGCACCCCTCGAAAGGGCTGTCCTCTGGCCATAAAAACGGCCTCTCTGATATGGTGTATATCTGGATGCCCGAAATCTGTGGAAATCTCCTCCTTGACCTCTGCGGACCTCCTGGTCGCTGCCCTCTCAGCCTGTCTTCTGGGAGCTGTCCGCTCTTGGGAGTCCCCTAGATCCTTAATGATCTTCTCCAAGGCCTCCCCAAAAAGCAGTTTGCCCTTATATGGGAGCTTGCTAAGCCGTGTCTTCAAGGACGTGTCTGCTGCCCAATTCCTCAGCCAGAGAAATCGCTGAGCCGCAATCACCGAGGCCATCAACTTAGCCACAATCCTGACAAGGTCATAAAACGTGTCAGCCAAGTACCTGGATGCAGACTAATTTAGCCCCCTCCTGGAAAACCATCTCCTCTCCTTTCGGCGCTCTCGCCCTGTAGCCACCGAATGGAAGCCCTAGCTACATAAGACCCACAAATCGAGGCTTGCAGCGCCAGAGCACTAGACTCAAAGGCCTGCTTGAGGATGGATTCCAACTTGCCATCCTGAAAATCCTTGAGTGTGCTCCCTTCCACCGGAATAGCGGTCTTTTGTCACAGCAGCAACTAAGGCATCCACCTTTGGCATGCACAGCAACTCTCATCCTGTGGCACCGGGTACAGGTGGCTCATAGCCCTACTTCCCCCTCAAGGAAGCCTCGGGACACTCCCATTCAGATTCCACCATCTGTTTGATCACCCTATGAACCGGAAAAACACCTCTGCTCCACTTTAAACCCCTGAAGCAGAGGATCCTCTAGTGGTTCCTCCTGAGCCACTGGTAGTGCGATCTTCAGAGCCACCAAACTGTGTGCAATGAGAGCTCCTAGCTCCTCCTTGCGAAACACCCTGAACATATTGGGGTCTTCCCCTGGAAGGATCTCCCCTTCTACGTCCCTGGCCCAGGGATCCTGTCCTGAATCTGAGAGGATTTCTCCATCCTATCCTGCCATGAGCTCTGCTGGCTGGCTCAACCAGTCTGGCCCATGCTCCCACTCTAGATTTAACTGAGAGGGGCCCTCACCTGGATCCTCCTCCTCCTCAGGGAACGCATTTCGTTGTGACCTTGACCCTCTAGGCGCCGATCCCCTGCTCTGAGACTGACCTCTTTAAACAATAAGCCTTGTGCAATTCCAATACAAAATCTGCAGAAAACAATGGCTCAGCTACTTCCTTTGGTCCAGACAAAGACCTGTGGTGTTGCGGATGCCGGCAAAGTCTTTTTTGACTTAGTTTTACTTTTGCCTGACTTTTTAGTCAGAGCGGGAGAATCGGCCGTCTTCTGCAATATGGCTGCCGTTCCTGCCTTTTGCGCCGGGTCTGGAGCTGCTCCCGCCATCTCAATGAAAGCTTTTTCCTCCATTGAACCCTGCTCGAGCGAACTCACCTGACGAAAACAGGAGTGACAAAGTCCCGATCCAGCTACTCCCCGGCCACTTCCACACTGAGCGCAGCCTGCCACAATTGGCAGCATGCGCTACAAACTGCAAACACTGACTGCCAGAGAAGCCTGACCAAGGCAATCACTGCCTCTGACGAAACTGCCACCGAACAACCGACTCCCCGCTTACCTGCGGTTCCGCTGCTGAGCTAACGCTCCCTCTTGCTCCCAGCGAGGCCTGAAAACAATTAGAGGAGGAGGCCGAAGAGAGTGATCTGGGGCTCCCAGACACTTCTCTACGTGAGCAGACCTAGCATCTGTCTTCCACAAGGCAGGCTCTGCCTCTGCTGCCCTGTGGTTCTGATCCTCAGATACCATTTTAACACCCCTGGACTTATTGCCCTGCTAGGCCACACCAGAGCCTCCTGGACAATCAATTCCCTTTTTCTCTTGATTTTTATTATTCCAATTTCTCCTCACTCTGTGCTTTCTTAAAGGGAGCCAGTGAAAACCCTTCCTATCCAGCTGCTGAGGACTGAAGACCGAGTCTCTGGTACTAGAGGGAGATTGAAAAGCTTGAGTCTTGCTGACACACTAGCTTTTCAGTCCTCAGCTGCTGGAGGGGGCAGACAACCCTACATTTCCTGGACTGGCCTGGGGAGATGAAGAGGAAATACATTTTTCAACTGTAAATCTTATTGGGAATTACATCCAGGTCAAAGCATCCAGTTTAGCTCCTGAAGCCAAAGATTACTAGATCACTATAATACATAATTTTAAGTCATTAAACTGAAAATGCCTTCTCGCTGTTTGGATAGGGTTTCCCTAGTCCTATTAATCTTTATCCCCCCCCCCCCCCAGCTCTGTTTTTCTTTTGGTTTATTTTCTCTGAACTCTACCCTCCAGGCTTTTCTTTCCATTTTACTTTATACTAGTCTTCATCACTTTCCCCTGTACCTTTCTGGCAGACTTTCCTCCATTTCTCTCATCTCTCCCTTAAAGCATTTCTTTTCACTCTATGCACTCACATGATCTTGTTGTGCCCCCTCCTCCCCTTTAAAAACATTTCTTACTCTCTCACAAGCAATTGCATCCCCACCACCATTTCTTACCCACAAAAACATTGTAGTTCTTTGATTTCTAGGACAGAAAAGAAAGGGACTCTTATGTATCCCCTCTATCCATGATCTACAGGAAAGGAGGGGCATGTTAGAGAAGAGCCATTCTGCTCCCCATCTACTCCAGACTTAGCATTTTGCCTCGTTTTCTCAGTGCTACTTAAATGGGAAAGTACTGGAGCTGGATGCAGAAGGCTGTTCTCTGAAACCTTGTCAAATACAGGGGGCAAAAGCTTTTATGAGCCAGGGTCGGCCTGAGTTGATTCAAGGTGTTGATGCCCTAGGCAAACCTTAAACCCCACCCTGGCTGCAAGAATCTATTGTTTAGCTTTGAATGCCCTGCGCTTTGCTGTCCAGGCAAATGCCTAATTTGCCTGGTGGTTGTGCCAGCCCTGTCATGAGCCCATGGCCAGTCACACCCCGATTGTCAGAGGCCATTCCCAAGGCTCACTGAGAAGCAATGTTCTAAAATCTATCATCACATTCTACACAAGGCATATTGTAAGATGACATAAGATATTCCACATTTGCACTGAAGTACCTGTGCTTCTTCCTCTTCAGTGAAGTCATTCTTTATATTGAATGTCTTACGAATCTCTTCTGGAGTTTTACCTTTAATCATATTCGCAACTGTTTTGCATGTGACATCAAGCAATCCTTTGATGTCCAAATAGTTTGCAGCCTGCAAAAGACATCAGCTTTAAGACCTTAACAGAGCAATCCATTTTTATGCTGTTCCACTGCTCTTCCAAATACAGATGCAGGAAAAACACTTTAAACAGGACCTAGTAAAGGTGTAAAAATAAATAAAGCTATAGGTCATTTGTGCTATAACTGAATGAGAAATCTTTACCAGAATAAGCTCAAAAAGTGTTCCTTGGTCTACTTTAAGGAATTCTTGATCCCACACAGGTATGTCATCTGTTCGCTTCTCTTTGTTCTCATCATCCTCAGGAGGAGGGGGATCATCTTTGTGGTGTGTGCACCATTGGATCACCTGAATAGGTAAAGTAATTTTTATTTTATTATACAGAAATGTGCTACCAACTATTAGGCTCTGATACATGTGACAGAACCAGGGTCAAAATACAGTTCACAATTCAAGCCATTCCAATTTATGACTTATGCACTCACATGGCGCAATTTCAAAGAGTAAAGAGTAGTTACTCACCTGTAACAGGTGTTCTCCAGCAGCAGCAGGAATCAGCCCTCACATATGGGTGACGTCGGCGCCGACGGAGCCCTAATGTGGAGCATTTCCCCAGCTTTCAAAGAAAGCCTTTGGGAATTGCAGCGCGCATGCGCGGTCCCCTTCCCGCCCAAGGGTGCCATCTTGCTCAGTCTGATGACATAGCTAAAAGACAGCAAAAGATTAGCAAAATAAAATCATATGACTGCAACTCCAAGGGGAGGAGAGAGGGTTGTGAGGACTGATTCCTGCTGCTCCTGGAGAACACCTGTTACAGGTGAGTAACTACTCTTTCTCCAGGACCAAGCAGGAAGTCAATCCTCACATATGGGACTCCCCAGCTTAAGGCTACCGGAGACCTCAAGCCGAAAAAATGAGCTCCCTCTAGCTCAGGGGTCTCAAACTCAAATTGCTTTGAGGGCCGAATGAGGACTTGTAAAGTAACCCGGGGGCCGCATAAGACACGGGCCTCATTTGCATAAGGGGCCTCATTTGCATAAATATTTGCATAATGTTGCATAATGAGTGCATGGATAAAGAAAGACTAGAAAATTTCTATATTACTATAATCCAGTGCCAACCGCCAGGCACATTAGGAACTACTACTAACACTGCCCATTTGGAACCCATAGCAAACCCCCCGTATCATAACAGCACTACCAGGACTCACAAAGCACCAGACCCTACCTATCAAAAGGCAACACTGCAAATATTAAATCAATATATTTCAGAGAACAATACATGACCTACTGGGAAAAGAGAACAAGTAGCAATGTCAAATAGGAATTACACAGAATACCTCAGCACTGTAGAAATAAAACTATAAATAATTTCTTGTACCAAAGCACAGACATTAATGATGCACATTTCCCAGAGCTGACATATTCCAGTTAATAAATTCAAAATAGAGATATTTTTCTACCTTTTGTGCATTTTTTTTCAGTTGCAATTGCTCCAGCCACTTCTGGTTTCTTCGTGTCTTCTGCTATCTCCATCGTCTGCTGTCCATTTGTCCTTTCTTCTCTCTTCTAGTTTTTTTCCATTCTCTCTCTCTACATCTGCTTTAACATACTAATCTTTCTCCTTTTGCTCTTTCCTCATTCCTATTTCATCCACTCAAATTTTACCCCTCCATCCTCAATCCCCACTTACTCTCCCAATACCTGGCCAATTGTAGATTTGTCTTCTCTTCCAGACAAAATATTTTCCCCTCTCCATTTCACTTTCCCAGCTCCATCCCATTCTAATCCTCCCAACATCAGCTCCCTTCTAGTTCCAGCCCCACCCAGCATCTGCTCCTTTCTAGTCCCTGCATCAGTCCATTTCCAGTCCTATCCTAGCCTCACCATCAGCCCATTTCCAATCCTAGCCCCCCATCAGCCCATTTCCAATCCTAGCTCCCTCCCCTCACAGCCCATTTCCATTCCAAGCCCCCTCCCCATCAGCCATTTGCAGTTCAAGCCCCCCTTCCACTCAGCCCATTTCCAGTCCTAGCAACCCCCCCAGCCCATTACCAGTCCTAGACCCCCCATAGCCCATAACCAGTCCTAACCTCCCCATAGCGCACTTCCAGTCTTACCCCCCATCACCCATTTTCAGTCTTACCCCCCCCATAGCCCATTACCAGTCCTAGTCCCCCCCATAGCCCACTTGCAGTCGTATCCCCCATCACCCCATTTTCAGTCTTACCTCCCCTCATAGGCCATTACCAGTCCTAACCCCCCAATCAGCCCACCTCCAGTCCTAACCCCCATCACCCCATTTTCAGTCCTAGCCCCCACCATAGCCCATTACCAGTCATAACCCCCCCTGCCAATAGCCCACTTCCAGTCCTAACCCCCATCTGCCCATTTCCAGTCCTAGCCCCCACCATAGCCCATTACTAGTTATAACCCCCCCAGCCCATTACCAGTCATAACCCCCCCTGCCAATAGCCCACTTCCAGTCCTAACCCCCATCTGCCCATTTCCAGTCCTAGCCCCCACCATAGCCCATTACCAGTTATAACCCCCCCCCCCCAGCCCATTACCAGTCATAACCCTCCCCCCTCCCCCAATAGCCCACTTCCAGTTCAGTCAGCCCCTCCATAGCTCATTACCGGCCAACAAAAAAACCCCAAAACCCTGGCTTCTGCTGCTGCCGTTGCCGCCGTGGCAGCAGCAGAATCAATTGTCAAATTTAAAAAAAAAAAACTGACTTCTGCTGCTCAAGCAGCTGTCCTGCGGCCCCTTTCCCTCTGCCCGGAGATCCGACTCTGCTCTCAGCGGCGTGCTTTTCAAGCCGCGACGAGAGTATTCCCCTCTCGCGCGGTTTTTCAAGCCGTGCGAGAGGGGAATACTCTCTTCGCGGCTTGAAAAGCACGCCGCTGAGAGCAGAGTCGGATCTCCGGGCAGAGGGAAAGGGGCTGCAGGACAGCTGCTTGAGCAGCAGAAGTCAGTTTTTTTTTTTTTAATTTGACAATTGATTCTGCTGCTGCCACGGCAGCAACGGCAGCAGCAGAAGCCAGGGTTTTGGGGGGTTTTTGGTTTTCCGCCGTCGCGGGCCGCACAAAGTTGTCTCGCGGGCCGCGTGTTTGAGACCCCTGCTCTAGCTCGTCAGTACGTAAGGAAGGAATCTTCTCTGATAACGCCCCCGACCAGTAGCCCAACACCAGGGCCAGAGGGTAGGAGTTGCCTAAACCCCAAAGAGATTATGGAGTACTGCCTGTCCGAAAGCACTGTCCCTGCAGGACTCCCTCTCAAGGCAGTAATGGGCCGCAAAAGTCTGGCTTGAAGACCAAGTAGCGGCCCGGCAGATGTCTGCCAACGGAACAGAGTGGAGATGAGCCACTGACGCAGCCTTCGCCCTGACACAATGAGCCGTGACTCGACCCTCTAACGAGATGCCGGCTGCCCCATAAGCCCAGGCGATAGTCAGCGACCCATATGAACAAAGTACGCTTGGAGACAGGTAACCCCAACTTATTGGTGTCAAAAGAAAAGAGCTGTATAGCCCTCCGATGCTCCCGCGTACAGTCAAGGTAGAAGGGTAATGCCCTCCTACAGTCCAGGGTATGCAGGACCATCTCAGCCCGGTTGGCATGCGGCCTGGGAAAGAAGGTCGGAAGAACCACCTCCCGATTGAGGTGAAAAAGGGAAACAACTTTAGGACGAAACTTAGGGTGAGTCTGTAAGACTACCCTATTCCTGTAGAACCTAGTGTAAGGGGGATCAGACACTAGCGCCTGAAGTTCACTCACTCGCCTAGCAGAGGTTAGAGCTACCAGAAACAAGGTTTTCCAGGAGAGAAAACAGAGAGGGCAGGTAGCCATAAGTTCAAAGGGCGGACAAGTAACACAGGTACACTAAAAAAATTTTTTTTAAACTGCCTCTAATGTTTCGATTGATTTTTATGTTTTTTGGTGCGCTGAATCCAAATCTGGTAACCAATTTGCTCCATCACGTACAGATTTCTTGCTACATTGGGTTAGCAGTTTGAGGTGAACGTTTCAGATTGAGTGCGATCGAGATAAAAGTTTCTTGGATGAATTATTTATACTAATTGTTTAGTAGTTATTCAAATAAGAATAAAGAAAATTGTA
Organism: Ichthyophis bannanicus; assembly: GCA_033557465.1. NCBI lineage: Eukaryota > Metazoa > Chordata > Amphibia > Gymnophiona > Ichthyophiidae > Ichthyophis > Ichthyophis bannanicus. Next base: position 37,610,895 of record CM066050.1, on the reverse strand, counting down.
ACAAGGCAGCACATAAGAATAGAGTAATGTCAACAAAACACACTGATGGTAGCAAAATTGTCTGCACTTAAAACAGCCACATACATGTGCACAAACATTGAGCATATAAGAGTGAGGTTAGACACAAAGCAAAGCAATGTGCAAAAAATGTTGTACAGGTATGTATTTAAGAATAGAAAATGCAAACCGCACCATTGCAATACATGAAGACAAACACCCGATGGTGTGAAAATAAAATTCTAATAAATGAGATCCGACACTGTGGTAATAACTAGCAAATTTTTATTTCAAAGTTTAGTAAAAACACAATATTTGTCAACACAGTTTAGATTTTAAAGTCATTCTTGGGTCAATCAATCTCCTGGTGGGCCCGTTTCTTCTTCCCCCGAATGCTTCTCTTGGTGCGCTGCTTGGCGTATTTTTCATCTGGGGTTTCCCGCAGCAGCAACCAGCAGAAATCAGCCATCATAGTGGTGTTCCATCTTCCTTGGTACTTTCTCTCTGCGTCCTTGATGTCCTGGTGAAACCTTTCACCTTGTTCTTCACTGTACGCCCCCAAGTTTTCGGGAAAGTAGTTCACATGGGAGTGCAAGAAATGGACTTTCAGGCTCATGTTACAGCCTTGTTCTTTAAGGATATTGTTGCCAGGATGCTCAATGCCTTCATAGTTCTCATCCCGCCTGTTCCCCAAGAATTTGAGAACATCCTTGAAGGAATCCCAGGCTTCTTTTTCCTTCTCAGACATCGTTTCAGCGAATGCGCCATCTGAAATGAGTTTCCTTATATCAGGGCCAACAAACACTCCTTCCTTTAGCTTTGCTTCAGAAAGTCGGGGGAACTTTGAGCAAAGGTACCGAAAGCACTCACCATCTTTTGGAAGGGACTTGATGAATTGCTTAATGAGACCCAACTTAATTTGGAGAGGTGGTAATAGAATTTTATCACGAGGTACCAAGCTCTCATGAAGAACATTTTTCTCACCGGGTCTCAAATACTCCCGAATTGGCCAGTCTTTTTTCCCCCAGTGTAGGTCGCGGGCCCGGCTATCCCACAAGCAAAGGAAGCAGGGATATTTGGTGAAACCGGATTGCTGCCCTAATAGCATGGATAGAATTTTAAAGTCTCCACAAATCATCCACTTATGCTCATCATAACGAATCTTCTGAAGAATCAGGGCCAAATTCTCGTATTTTTCTTGGAGAATAACAGAGTGAGCAATAGGAACTGAAGCGAATGTGTTGCCATTATGAAGAACACCTTTTATGCTGTCTTTTGACGAATCAATGAACAGCCGCCATTCAGCAGGATCATACTTGAGTTTAAACTTTTCCATCACTCCGTATATATCGTTGCAAAATACCAAATCTTCCTCTTTGCTGAAATACTTCAAAAATTGTGTCTCGCGGTTGCGGTACCAATAAAAAGTTGTTCCTGGTGACAATAGATTTTTCTGTTTAAGCCGAGAACCTAGCAGTTGGGCAGCATCTTTTGGGAGTCCTAAATCCCGGACTAAATCATTCAATTCAGCTTGAGAGAAAAGTTCAGGTTTCGGATCTGGTTCAGTTTCAAACTCGAAAGTACTGGACATCGGGAAAAGCCATCTGATGAGTCTCATCATGATCAGAACCGTCCACACAAATATGATCCAAAGATTTTGGTGGTTCAGGCACAGGTACTTCGTTGCTATGAGGCATAGGCCTAATTGCTGAGGGAAGGTTGGGGTAACTTATTACGTTCTTATTTTTTAAGTTGTATCCCTTCACAATGCAAGAGCAAAAATAGCAGTCACTGCTGTGGTCTCTTTGTTCACGCCACATCATAGGTATTCCGAAACGAAATGCTTGTTTACCTTTCATCCATAAGCGTAGATCTTCCTCACATGTCTTGCACACTTTGTGAGGAGCCCACGGTTTGTCTTGATCGCCTAACTTCAAACCGAAATAGGCGAAATATACTTTAATAAATGCAGAAATGTTCCTCTGCCGCTTTTTTCACGGTATATTCCCCACAAATAAAACAAAAACTGTCCGGAGAGTTGACGCAACCTCTGGCTCTGTGAGCCATCACAAATACACAGCACTGTAAACAACTGTAGTGAACCACTTCGGAATAAACCTGGATTACGACTGAGCAAACAAAAGGTAATAATGAACTTGCAAGAAACTGAAATTTGACAGGAACGTTCATGTCGCAACCACCGTGTTTGAGCGAGCGAGCGAACGAGGCGAGGCGAACAGGAAAGAACATGCGCCAGCGCGAGTACTGGATTTAGCCCCCCGCCTCCCAATTGTCCTGTTAATGTATAAAATGAATACAAAACACTAAAATATCATGAGGGAGTGTTTCTAGTTAGTTAACCATTACAACCTCTATTTTGGGCCAAGAAAATAAACTGCAGTCGGCTAAAAAGAAATTATGTGAACATTCCTTATATGGGTAAGAAATCTAATTTTGCAAGAAAACGTGACGTGATGGAACATTTTGGCTATTTTTCCTGGATTCAGCACCCCAAAATCTATAGGAATCAGTTGCAAAACTGGAGGCAGTTTTTTGGTAGTGTACCTGTGTAATCTGCTGTAAGACCACATTCAGATCTCACTCAGGGGCTGGTGGACGCAAAGGAGGCTTAAGCAGAAGGAGGCCTCTGAGAAAATGAGCCACCAAAGGGTGGTTGGAAAGAGGCCTTCCATCCACCGGCGAGTGGTGCGCTGAGAGAGCACTGAAGTGAACCCAGACAGAGTTGGATTTAAGGCCTAGATTGGAGAGGTAAAGCAAATATTGCAATACTACCGCTACCAAGCACGAGAAGGGATTCTTGCTGTGCTGAGCACACCATGCGGAGAATCTACGCCACTTAAGACCGTAGGATTTCCTGGTGGATTGCCGTCTAGAGGCTAAGACTACATCTTCCACCTCATGAGGCAGTAGTAGGGGAGCCAGGACTACCCTTTCAGCGGCCAGGCCATCAGATGAAGGGACTGGAGGTAGGGGTGCAAGAGAGTCCCCTGATCCTGAGACAGGAGATTGTGCTGAAACACCAGAGGAAGAGGGGTGTCCACCGCCAGTTGCAGCAGAAGCGGGAACCACAGTTGCCTCGGCCACCTGGGGGCTATCAGGATCATTGAGGCCCCGTCCTTGAGGACTTTAAACAGTGTTCTGGACACTAGTGGCATGGGAGGAAACGCATACAGCAGGCCTGTGGACCATGAGATCAGAAACACATCCGCTGCTACTCTGAGAGGATGCGGTTGTCTGGAGCAGAATCTTGGGAGTTGCCGGTTCAGAGGACTGGCGAAAAGATACATGGTAGGGAGACCCCACCTGGGAAAGATCTGCTGAACCACCAATGGGTTCAATCTCCATTCGTGTGGTTGCAGGATCCTGCTCAGTCTGCCCGCCAGGTAATTTTCTTGACCTGGGAGGTAGACAGCCTTGAGGAGGATTCCGTGATTGACAGCCCAAGAGCACAGCCGTTGTGCCTCCTGACATAGAAGGAGCCTGTGCCTCCTTGCTTGTTCACGTAGAACATGGCAACTTGATTGTCCATCTGGACTAGTACAGACTGGTGAGAGACGAGATGGGAGAAGGCTCTCAGAGCTAAGCGTATCGCCCGTAGCTCCAGGAAGTTTATCTGTTGAGCAACCTCCCAAGGGGTCCAGAGACCGAGTACATGTCCCTTGGCAATGTGCTCCCCAACCTAGAAGAGAAGCATCTGTCGTCAGCACTTGAGAATGCGGAGGGGATTGAAAAACCACTCCGAATGTGGTTCAGTATTAGGACTAGGGCTGTTAGAATCCATTCCAAGGTGAGGATCTTAGACTTTAGGAAGACTAACTTTGCGAAGATGGGCCAATACCTCAGGGAGTGGGATGGGAACAGCTGGGGGATGTAGAAAAACAGTGGACAAAACTGAAAGGGGGTATTTTAAAGGCAACCAACCTTTTTGTTAAAATGGTAAATAAAGGCAAAAGGAACAGGAGACCGCTATGGTTTTCGAAGGAAGTAGCTGAAAAAGTGAAGAAAAAGAGGGAGGCCTTCATGAAATACAAGAGATCACAGAGAGGAAGACAGGCATCTGTATATGGGGGGGGGAAAAAAAAAAAAACACAACTTAGAGAAGTTAGCAAAGTAGTCAAGAAGGCAAAGATACAAAAGGAGAAGGAAATATCCCCCCATTTTATTGCATTGGCTAAGACATTTTTCAGATATATTAGTGAGAAGAGGAAGGGCAAAAGTGGCATTGTCAGACTCAAGGGTGCAGGGGGGGGAATATGTAGAAGCTGATAAGGATAAAGCAGAATTGCTTAACAAATATTTTTGTTCTGCGTTCAGATGAAGAACCAGGAGCAGGACCTCAGAAAACACCCACAAATAAGAACAGAAGCGAGGGACATCTTGAACAATTTTCACAAGACTGTGTTCGTGAGAAACTAGCTCAACTTAAAGTAGACAAAGCGATGGGACCGGATGGGATACACCCTAGAATACTGAGGGAACTTGGGGATGTTCTAGCAACTCCACTGACTGACCTTTTCAATGCCTCGTTGGAGTCGGGAGTGGTGACAAAGGACTGGAGAGAGGCTCATGTGGTGCCTTTACACAAAAGCGGAAGTAAGGATGTGGTTGAAAACTACAGGCCGGTTAGTTTAACTTCGGTGGTGAGTAAATTATTGGAAACGCTGCTGAAAGAGAAAATAGTGAGGTTTCTGGAGTCCAGCGGATTACAGGATCCGAGGCAGCATGGATTCACCAGAGGCAGGTCTTGTCAGACAAATCTGACTGATTTCTTTGACTGGGTGACCAGGGAGTTGGACTGAGGGAGAGCTCTAGATGTGGTGTATTTAGATTTCAGTAAAGCCTTTGACACTGTTCCTCACAGGCGACTTAAACTGAGCACCCTAGGGATGGACCCTAAAGTTACTGCTTGGGTTAGAAATTGGTTGGGTGGGAGGCGACAAAGAGTACAAGTAAATGGAGCTCACTGAGAAGGATGTTACCAGTGGTGTGCCCCAGGGATCTGTCCTTGGTCTGATTCTTTTTAAACATCTGTTAGTGATATAGCGGAAGGGCTGTCAGGTAAGGTTTGCCTCTTTGCAGACGATACCAAAATCTGCAATAGAGTTGACACCCAGGAAGGTGTAGATAACATGAGGGGGGGGATCTAGCTAAGCTTGAAGAATGGTCTAGAATTTGGCAGCTGGGATTTAATGTTAAAAAATGTAAGGTCATGCATTTGGGCTGCAGTAATCCAAGGGAGCAATACAGTATAGGAGGTGAAGTACTTTTGTCCACTAAAGAGCGGGACCTAGGCGTGGTTGTGTCTGATGATCTTAAAGTAGCTAAACAGGTAGAAAAGGTGACAGCAAAAGCTAGAAGGATGCTTGGGTGCATACGGAGAGGAATGGCTAGCAGAAAAAAGGAGGTGATAATGCCTCTGTATAAGTCTTTGGTGCAACCTCATTTGGAGTATGGTGTGCAATTCTGGAGACTGCACCTTCAAAAGGATGTGAACAGGATGGAGTTGGTGCAGAGGGTTGCTACTAAAATGATTAATGGGCTTTATTATAAAGCATATGAGGACAGACTTAAGGATCTTAATATGTACACCTTAGAGCAGGGGTTCTCAACCCTGTCCTCGGGACCCACCTAGCCAGTCGGGTTTTCAGGATAACCACAATGAATATGTATGAGAGAGATTTTCATACACTGCCTCCATTATATGCAAATCTCTCCCATGCATATTCATTGTGGTTATCCTGAAAACCCGACTGGCTAGGTGGGTCCCGAGGACAGGGTTGAGAACCCCTGCCTTAGAGGAAAGGCAGGATAGAGGTGATATGATTGAGATGTTTAAATACCTCTGTGGCATAAATGTTCAGGGAGAGAGCCTCTTTCAATTGAAATCAAGTTCTGCTACGAGGGGACATGGGATGAGGGTGAAGGGAGATATATTTCTGCATATCACTCCTGAATCTTTCTTTACAGAAAGTAGTGGATCCATGGAATAGTCTCCCAGTGGAGGTGGTAGAGATGACAGTAACTGAATTCAAAAAAGCATGGGACCAACACAGAGGATCTCTAAAGGTAAAAAGTGGACTGTTGTAGTTGTTGTTATGGAAGGACAGACTAGTTAGGCCATGTGGTCTTTTTCTGTCATCATGTTTCTATGTTTCTATGAGTACCAGATTCGGAAGATGAAGCCACCATTGCAGAGAGGAGACTAGCAGGTCGGATATTCTTACTGAGTCCGCTAGGCTCCCTGTGGCCTGATGCCACTGAGTGCAAAGGCTCCACTGAGCAGGCCACATGTGCAGGCAGGCATTGGGGGTGACAAACCGTGGAAGCCATATGGCCGAGTAGTCTCAGGAATTGCCTGGCAGAGACCAGGGAATTACTGTGAAACTACCTGGCCAGATCCATCAGCCTGTGGGCTCTGTCCATTGGCAGAAAAGCCTTCGCTTGAAGAGTGTCCAACCTTGCTCCTATGAATTCTAAGTTCTGGGACGGGAGCAAAGTGGACTTTTCGAAGTTTATGACAAACCCCAAGTGCTGAAGCAGAGCCACAGTGCGAAGGGTGGCTTGATTGGCCTCCTGGGAACACTGGCCCCTTATGAGCCAGTCGTCCAGGTACAGAAACACAGAGACCTTGAAGTCCTAGGTAGGCCGCCACCACTGCCAGGCACTTGGTGAACACCCTGGGAGCGGAGGTCAGGCCAAAGGGTAGTACTCCGTACTGATAGTGGTTTCCTCCCACAACAAATCTGAGATATTGTCTGTGGTCTGGATGAATAAGGATGTGAGAATAAGCATCCTTTAGATCCAAGGAGCATAGCCAATCTCCCTGCTGGAGGTAGGGCAGCAGGATTCCAAGGGTAAGCATCTTGAACTTTTCCCTCTCCAGGAACTTGAGGTTGCACAAGTCTAGGATGGGTCTGAGGCCTCCTGTTTTTTGGTACCAGAAAGTACCTGGAATAAAAGCCGTGACCTCTCAGGTGATGGGGCAACGGTTCCACAGCCTGTTCCTTTAGTAGACTTGCCAACTCCTGAAGGGGTAGGTCCCTGTGCAGAGGGAGTCTTGGAGGCTCCCCTGGAAAATAGGAGGGAGGTACCTGGTGAAAATGGAGAAGATAGCCCTTTTGGACTATATGAAGCACCCAGGTATGTGATGTGATGGCTGACCACCTGTGGGCAAAGTGGGTCAGCCGGCCTCCTGTGCTGAGAGAAGCCAGCTAAGGAGAAGAGGCTATGCTTTCTGAGTCAAAAAACCCCACCCTGCTGAGCAGGGGGTGGCTTGGGGGCCTGCCTGCTGACCCTGTTGGGGAGCTGCAGAGGCCTGATGAGGGTATTATTTATAGGCAGATGACTTCCTCAGGTAAAAGGTCTTTTTTCCTGAGCCCTTCTAAGGGGCAGAGGTTTTTCTGGACAGCCTAGTCCTGGTCAGTCTCGGTCTCGAGTTCTGCAGCCTTTTCAGCCATGGGCTTGCCAAAGAGGTTTTCACCTTGGCAGGGGACATCGACCAACTTGTCCTGTACCCATGGCTTGAGGTCGGATGACTGTAGCCAAGCCTGTCGGCGGGCACCGATGCCGGCCCCGGCTACTCAGGCCAAAGCCTTGAAGCCATTGTAGGCTGCTCGAGAGAAACTTTGAGCACTCTCGAATACCAGTGGACAAGGCCTGTAACCTCTGCAAAGGTTCCTCGGAGAGACCAGCAGAGAACCCGGCAATCTCCTTTGCCAGGTCTCGGAGATACATGCCCATGTAGAGCTGGTAAGTCTGGACACAGCAAGCATAGAGCCCTGGAAGCACTTCTTACCGAGGGCACCCAGGTTCCGGGCCTCCTGGCTGGGAGGCACCGAGGAGTGCATCTTCTGAATTTTCAGTCGATGTATGGCCGATTCCACAACCATGGAGTGGTGCGGTAATTGTGCCTTTTGGAACCCAGGGCTCTTGCGGACTCGATAGATGGAATCGACCCACTTGCTTAACACTGGTGTCGAGGCCGGGATCTCCCACATGCAGAAGAGCAGCCGCTCCAGCATTGGAGGAACTGGTACAGTAAAGGCCTCCTTCGGGGGAGAGTCATACTGGAGGGCCTCGAGCTCCTCGGCTTGAGGCTCCTCCTCGGGATCTGCAAAAAAGGCCAAGGCCTTGGCGATACCCTGCACGAAGTCCGAGAACCGGGTATCCTCCGGTGGGGATCGTCTGAGGTTCGGACTCCGGCGAGTCCGATAGGTGTCGGGTGACTCTTCATCCTCCGTCTCCCAGCCCGACTCATCGGAGGAAGTGTCGAGCGGCTCCGGTTGGGCGGGCACCGATGCCCTCCGCCCCGACGCCGAGGGTACCAGCATAGATGGCCTCGGTCCTGAACGGGAGGCCGAGGGAGACCGTGGCCAAGGATCGACTTGAGCCCGCATGGACTCTAGGATCGGCTTGGCCTCCGGGGTTGACTTGGACATCAATGTCCCGGTGGTCGGGGCAGATGCACCGGTGAGACCAGCGATCAATGCCCACTGCTGTTCCATGAAGGCAGCCAGGCTGCTCTCCAAGGCTGTCAACCTGAGTCCGAGCTCAGGAGACCTAGCAGCCCCCAACTCGGGCCCCGACGGTGTCGGGCCCGACATCGGCTCCCTCAGATGAGAGAGAGTCCACGAGGACTACAGCACTCACGTGTCCAGGAGACTCCATCTCGAGACGAGGTTGCTTGGCAGGCCTCTCCGACTCCGAAGACCCAGGACAGCTATCAGGGCTATGCGACCTGGCTCTCGAGGAACCAGGAGCGTCTGACGCCGCCCTTGTGGGTTTCTTCTTCCTGCGCTGTTCCTGCAAAGGAGACCCCCGCTCAGTGGAACCTTGACGCTGTTTGGGGCCAGAGTCCCGAGACGTCGAGGCCTGACGAGGTCTGGGCCCGTCCGGATGTGGAGTCAGAGAAGATCCTATCCTTCTGGTGCTGCTGACTCAACGCCTTCGAGGATATTTTGCCACACAGACCACAAATCGGGTCATGATCGGGTCCGAGGCAGCGGAGGCAGCAGTGGTGTGTGTCGGTAAGAGACATAAGTTTTACACCGATCACACTTTTTAAACCCGCTGGCAGCCATCGGGGGAAAAAGGGCCCATGCGAGGTCAAAAGACAGGGCTGCCAGTGAAAAAAGAAAAAATGGCACGAACGCTAGTCACGAAGGACAAAAACCGAAAAAAAGAGAGAGTGGGCTCGATACTGGCGTATCGGGCCCAGGCGGGAAAAGGATCTGGCGTCGAACCGGAGGAGAAGTACAAAAAATAGGGAAATCAACTTTTTCCTCTCAAAAAATGAACTACGTCCGTCGGGCTCTGCAGAAAAAAAAGAAGACTGAGCAAGATGGCACCCTTGGGTGGGAAGGGCACTGCGCATGCGCGCTGCAATTCCCAAAGGCTTTCTTTGAAAACTGGGGAAATGCTCCGCACGAGTGCTCCGTCGGCACCGATGTCACCCATATATGAGGACTGACTTCCTGCTTGGTCCTGGAGAATGTGAAATTAGGCCTTACGTGCTAATTTTCTTTTTTCCTGGAGTCCCTTCAGTCCAGATGCATGGGTTATGCTCATCCAGACAGAGAAACACTAAGCTGAAATGCTCCTCCTTAAAGCAGCCTGTGCCCTTATACCAAGCCAGTATGAAACTCACCAAGCAGAACACAGCCTCCCCCAGAACCCCATTTCTCTGCCGGCACCTCAGTCAGACCCTTCATCTTAAGCTTGACCTCTTAAGATTTGTTTTGTTTAACCATTCAATATCAAACCTCCCCTCCCAATGACTTGGGCAGGGGAAGGCTGAAGAAACCCAGTGGAGCTGCCCCCCCCCCCCCCCCAAACAACCACCGGACCACCAAAACTGCCCATCAGCCATCCTGAACTGAACTTCACTACACATTTCTGCACGAACAGATACGAGACAAAAAGAGATGCAGAGACAAGTCCTGGACTGGAGGGGTTCCAGGAAAGAAAATTAGCAGGTAAGGCCTACAAGGGGGAGCTGATAAGTCTTTGGTACGAAAACAAAAAACTGCAGAAAGATTGTTCAGACCACTGGAACTGAAGTATGTCCATAGCTTTGTGTTTCATTACAAGGCCAGAGATTTATCAGTCCCCCCCTCCTGTAATTTCACCTTCCTAATCGTCCCTCTAGTCCAGAGGCTTTGGACGTAACAGCAGTACTAACACTGGGTAGATACCAACACACCAGCCTGCAGCACCTGCACTCCAAAATTCACGTCCTGAGTCTGGACAATCAGCCGATGACATGCAAACGAATGCAGAGAAGCCCAAGTGGCTGCCTTACAAATGTCTTGGGCAAAACTGGCTAACCTCAGCCCACAACAAAGCCTGAATCCTGATAGAGCCTTTAGACCTGCTGGTACTGCTCACTTTTTCAACAAGTAAGCAGACTCGGTGATCTCCCTGATCCACCTTAGAGGCTACCTCACCTTTCCTGAGGCCTCCAAACAGGACATTGCCATCAGAGTCTCTGAAATACCTCCATAACCTCAAAGTAGCACTTGAGCAATTGACACATCCAGCAAATGAAGAATCCCGAGAACTGGCAAAGGCCAGTAACTTCACAACCTGGTTCAACAAATCCAAAGTAACCTTTGGGAGGAATGAAGGCACAGGCCAACACACTACCACCTCTGGAAAAACACCAAGTAAGTCTCTCGGCACAACAAAGCTTGCAATTCTAAAATATGATGTGCTGAATAGATAGAGACCAGGCCCACCACCTTCAACATCGGATCTTTTAAAGAAGCCCCCCAAAGGGCTCAAACAGGTGCCACAAGAGTCAAGAGAACCAGGTTCAGATCCTACACCAAGACCACAAGGACAGAGATGTTTAACACCCCAAAGGAAATGAACATTCCCATATGAGGCTATAGACTGACCTTGAGCCAGACTTCACACCAGACTTCAGAAGCAAGCCAATGCTGCAAACTGCACCTTCAAAGAACTCAAGATTAGACTCTTGTCAATGCCTGACTGCAAGGCGGCAAAAATCTCTGGGAGAGAAACTAAGGGTATGAACGCCCCACTCCCCACACCAAGCCTCAAATATGCTCCAGATCTAACACAGGCCAAACAATGTGGTCCGTCTCAAGGCTCACAATTAGATATCCATCACCTGCGCTGAACAGCCCTTATGCCTCAGTCACACCCTTTCAAGAGCCATGCCGTAAGCGAGAAGCAATCCACCCCAAGCAGCCACATCAGCCCCTGAGACAACAGAATGGCCTCCCAAGGAAGGGGGGGGGGGGGAACCAACAACCAGCAACTGCACCAGATCCACATACCAAGGATGCTTGGGCAAATCTGGGGCCATCAACACTACAGGCCCCTCGTGGGACTCTACAGACTGGAGCACCTGACCTATGAGAGGCCACCAGGAAAATACAGAGAAGCCGGCCTCCGAGCCGAAGACTGAACCAGGGCATCGAGCCCTTCTGCCGTGTGCTTTGCGGCAGCTGAAAAAGCAGTTTGCCTTGCACGCAGTCACCATCAAATCCATTATGAGAAGACCCAACATTCAATGCATGTGGTACCCCTGTCCCAAGGTGCAAGAATATTGGCAGGAGGCGAGAAGCTTTTTCTCAGAGGTGACAGGAAAGGAGATAGATTTGATGGAATTCTTGCTCGTTTGTGGGGGGCATGGGGGGATAAAGGGAGGAGAGCCTTTGCAAAGTAGGTTGTAGTAGCTGCCATAATGGCATTGGCAAAGGTATGGAAAGGGGTGGAGGTGCCAACCAGAGCACAATTCCTAGAGCAATATGGATAGAGACGGCTGAGGGGAGATATGATAGAAGTCTATAAATTAATAAACGGAGTGGAACGGGTAAACGTAGATCGATTGTTTACCTTATCAGAATATAGAAAGACTAGGGGACATGCAATGAAGCTACAGGGTAAACTATTTAAGACTAATAAAAGAAAATATTTTTTCACTCAACGTGTAATCAAACTCTGGAATTTGTTACCGGAGGATGTAGTAAAGGCTGTTAGTGTAGATGGGTTTAAAAAGAGGTTTGGACAAGTTCCTGGAGGAAAGGTCCATAAACCATTATTAAGAAGGGAACCAGGATATCAATGCTTGAACCAATACCAGCATTGTGGAACCTGTGTCCCTTGGGGAAACTGCTAGGTACATATGACCTAGATTGGCCACTGTTGGAAACAGAATACTGGGCTTGATGGACCTTGGTCTGACCCAGTATGGCATCTCTTATGTTCTTATGATATAATATGGCAAAGGTTAACAGCGCTTCAGCAGCACGAATGGCTGAAAGCGCAGGGGAGTTGGCAATGGTATGAAGAGTGGAGGTTGGGGGTGGGTGGAGGTAAACCATGAGAAGGAAACTGGAGACAGGAAGGTGGTCACTGAGGGGGATATCACTGGATATAGTACACTGGGAACAAACAAAGGTGTTACAGCATGAAAAAAGTGTGAGCATTATGAGTTATATGCACTGTACAAAGTAAAATTTAACATTTCTTATATACTGCCTTTCAGTGGTATCAAGGCAGTTTACATTGAACAAGAGTTACATGGAACATGGTACAACTAACTGGGTACAGGCAACTTGCATCGCAATGCAATTAACTATATTTTAACTGATAGGGAGTAAAGTATTTACTGTTTGATCAATGGGCTGATGTTTTACGTTTGAGTGATATAGGGTCCATACTTTATATTTCAGTCAGTTTTGGATGAGTGAGCTTAGCAGTCAGTCTCATAATATTTCTGTAATATGTGTGCTTTTAGCATCTTCCTGAAGTCCTTTAAGTCAGTAGTTGCTCTGAGATTAGCCGGGAGTTCCATAGAGTAGGTTTGCATATGGAGAAAGTGCGATGGCATATTTCTTGTGTACTGGTTTTCTGTATGGGGATTTTAAAGAGGTTCATGGTTTGGTCTCATCTAAAGGTGCAGGTATGAGGGATTATAGAGTTTGCTGTTAGGTTATGTATACTCTTAAATGTGTTCATGGTTGTATTGTATTTGAGCTTGGATGGGCAGCCAGTGTAGTTCCTTTAAAACTGAGGAATGCGAGCTCTTGTCTAGGTGTCCTTGATATTAAGCTGCATAGTTGTGTGCTAGAGTGGAAGGAGTGTACCTTTTAGTAGGCCTTGGAGTACTGAGTTGCAGTAGTCCCAGATTGGAGTAATGACTGCTTGGCAGACCATGCAGGTTGTGGTCAGCAACAGGTGGAGATGATGCAAGGTTCTTATCCTTTGATATGTCGCTGCAGTTTTCCTAATATGTACTTGGGAATTGAGTTTCTGGTCTAATATCACACCTAGGTATTTGAATTCAGATATGATGAGAATATTGTGGTTGTTGAAGATAAGTTTCTATATTGGAATGTAGTTGAGGGTCTGTTCACAACCAGTATCTTGGTTTTATTTACATTCAGTGCGAGCAAGTGTTCATGTAGCCAGTGGGTCACGTCCTTGAGACAAGAGGATGGTGGAGAAGTCAGGGTTCCTTGTTGCAATTGCAGTGTACAGCATAATGTCATCTGCAACTTCCAAATTTAAATATCCTGCTGCTGGGTGTGTTCCAGGTCTGATTGGCCTTGGCGGGGGGGGGGGGGGCTAGAATCTCCCACTTACACCCCCAATTCAGATTGGGTGCTGGGATGGCCGATGGGCACCTGTTGGAGTTTCCAAATTTAAACGTCCTGCTGCTGGGTGTGCTTATGCTAATGTGTAATATGCTTCAATACAGATAAAGAGGGAGATTGGGGTGGGCTAATATGGGTAAAGTGGGACAGGAGGGGGGGGGGGGATTGTTAAAAACCATAGGATGCCCTCATGGGGGGGGGAACCATGGCATAACAGGACAGAGGGACATAGGGCCATTATGCCTAGTGTAAATACATCAAGGGTTTCATGGAGGGGTAAAAGGGAAGGGGGGAAATGGGGAGAGGAGCATATGGAGAGGGATAGTCAAGAAATGTATAAAAATAAATGGGGTTTTGGTGGATGTAAAAGTGCATGAAGACTTGTTATATAAAATACAATAAGTAAAAAAGACCCCAAAGTTCTACAATCAACTGAAATGCTGAATGACAGGGACCACTCCCCCAGCAGCAACATGTGTTGATTCAGGTAGTCCAATTGCATATTCGCGACATGAGCTGCCAACAGATGTATCTGCCCAGAGGCAGAACAGAACCACCTCTGCTGCCACCTGCAAACTCCACGTTGCCCCCAGTGATTGATGCAGGCCAGTCATTGCATTGTCTGACAAAACCTCACCACCCATCATCGAACAAGGGGACGAAATACCCTCCAGGGCTAGACGCATCACTCGTGTCTCCAAACAACTGATGGACCACTGGCTCTCCTCCAGGGACAGTCTGCCTTGGGCTACTGCGAGAGAAATTAACAAGCTGGCATCCATGGTCACCATTACCCAGTCCAGGGTCTCTAGAGGCATCTCCATGGCAAATCTTTGAGTCCAGTCACCAAGTTAAACTTGTCCAGCCTTTGCCCTGAAGGGCAAGCTGAAAGTCCATGGACTGTGGGGACCAACATAACAGAAGTGCTGCCTGGAGGGCCCTTATATGCAGTCGAGCCCAAGGCACCAACTCCAATGCGGCCACTATGGGCCAGCAGATAATCCTACACTCTTGGGATGAGGAATTTTCCTCGGACTGCAATTTCGCTATCCTGCTCTCCAGCAAACATACCAAACCCCACTGGGCACTGAACCGGATTCCCAAATACTCCAAGCACTGGGACAAGGTCAGATTGTTCTTTGCAACGTTGACAACCCAGTGACTTATCACATGAGCAATCACTTGACTCTCCTGAAAAGACTGTCTGAACCAGTCATCCAAGTACAGGTTGACCAGAACACCCCGTTTCCATTGCACCGCCAAAACTACCACCATCATCTTGGTAAACACCCAAGGAGCTATCATGACAGGGCCTTGAACTGATAAAGACCTTGCAGATCCTCAAACCAGAGAAAGCAATGCTGTTCAGGATGAATAGGGATATGCAGATATGCCTGATCAAATTCAAGGTGGTCAGGAACTCTCCCTGCCAAAACCATCACTATCACAGATTGCAAGATCTCCATGTGAAAACAAGGAAGCGCGAGGGCATGCCCCCCCCCCCCCCGTTTACCCTCTTCAAATCCAAAATAGGATGTCAAGAGTCTTCCTTTAGACCCATAAAATAGATCAAATAATGCCCTTCTACCTAATTTTGTAATAGTTCCCAATGTAAACCAAGGAAAAGGTGGTATATAAATCTGGGTACATAAATAAGTGTCATTTGCACTGCCTGTGCCTTGGAGAGTGATTGATGAGGGCAGACCATGAACACATCTGCAAGAGGTCTGGCAAATCCAAGTGCGTAACCTTCCTGAATCACTTTAGGACCCAAGCGTGATCTGGGCCCAAACTACTAGAACTACAGGAGTTGAATGCCTACCAGCTGCACCTACGTTAGGGCCCTTGAACCTTCACTGGGAAGGCTTGGCTGCTCCAGAACTAGCAGCCCCATCTCTGCCACCTCAACAAAAGGAGCTCCGACAGAAGTCTGGATTGCTACAAATTCACCCCCTAGCTAGATGAAACTTCTTAGAATCTCAAACATGGTCTGGGGAAGAGGTCCCTTGGCCAGCTACCTTGGCCTTATCCTCCAGAAACCTAGGTACCTTAGCTTTCCCCCAGATCTTCTCCGAACCACCACTGACCAAAGGGAAAGTAAATGTCTTGAAGGCCACATCTGCTGACCAGTTTTGTAACAACGGCCACACAGCCACCATCATACCTATAGACTTTGCTGAAGTCTGAAGCAGGTCAAAGTCAATCAGCAAAAAAACACTGTCCTGGGCTCTAAGCAAACAGCCTCCTCTGACTGAAACCTCCCCCAAACCAGTGGAGGAGTGGCCTAGTGGCTGGGGCAAGGTACTTCAGGCCAGAAGGTCAGGGGTTCAAATCCCACTAGAGGACAGCAACCTTGGGCTGGAAGGACTGGGGTTTCTAGTCCCACAGGTGCTCCTTGTGGTCTTGGGCAAGCCACTTAACCCTCCATAGTCCATGTTCCCTGTAAAATAGTACTCCAAGTTATAATGCCCTGTTCAATGTAAACTGCACTGATGCAGAATAGCGCAGTATATAAGAGAGAATGTAAATATAAAATAAACCACCTCCAGAATCCTTTTGGACCACTGCAAACAGGACCATGTCATATAGGAGCTAGAGACAGCCCACTGCAAGGCAATGCCAACACCTAAAAGGCCTGCTTGGGCAGCACCACCATCCAGCAATTCTGCGGGTCCTTCAGGGCCACACCACCTTCCACCAGGATAGTAGTTTTCTGTATAACCACCAAAGCATCCACCTGCAGACAGCAGAACTGCTCTCTGCTCTGGTGAAACTGGGTACAACCCAACCATGCTACAACTGAATGTGCAAGTCTGCCTCAGGGACTTTCCACACTGCCTCAATCATCTCCTTCAATGCCCTATGGACTAGGAAGGAACAAGCCGTCTTATGAATACCCTTCAACAACGGATTCTCTACCAACTCTGCTGCCTCAAGAGGTGGAGCCTCTCCAATCCACAAGGCTGCCAATGAACAATGAGAGCAGGGAACTCATCCCTGTGAAAGATGAGCACCACGGAAGGATCTTCCCCTGCAGGAGCTCCCCCTCAAAGTCCTCCTGAAACTGCTTCTGAGGGACCCTTCAAGGAACCCAAAGGCCCCAGGGATCCCACAGAGACCCCACCATCTTCCTCTGGGTACTTCTCTATACCGGCTGTTAACCGCCACTGAAGACTGCCCTTTAATCACTGGTGGTGAAGCTAGCACGAGGGACCCCATGCCTATGCCCTGTTTCAAACAATAAGCCTGATGGAGAAGCAGAATGAACTCTGGGGAATAGAGAGGATCCCCCCCTCCCATGGTCTGCTGAGATGAGGTGCAGGACCAGGGGCTGTTGCCATTACTACCACCAACATTTATATAGCACTACAGGGCATACACAATGCTGTACAGATACACATGAAAGACTACCCCTGCTCAGAGCTTACAATCTAATTAAGACTGACAGTACAATAGTTGAGAACAGAGGTACAAATAGGGAAAGGTAAGGAGACAAGGAATCAGGATCCAGAAGGCAGCCTCAAAGAGGTGAGCCTTTAGCATGGATTTGAAAAGGGGGAAAGATGACTTACAGATTCAGGTAGTTTATTCCAGGCATAGAGCAGTTTATGCTGAATTGTTGCACCTTCTGCTCCTAGAGATTTATATACACTTTCCTGCTTGGGCTCTTATAGCCTTTTGTCAGAGGGAGGTTTTCGGGTTGCCTTAGCTTTTCATTGGTTCTAGTTTGCACATTTGTCCATCCCAAAAGTCATTTGAAAAACTCTTCACTACTTGGAATTGTTCTGTCAAGTAATCACAGAAGCTGTATGGCTTCAAATACAGTAGGTATGATATTGGAGGGTCATCAGGGCCTGTAAGATTAAAGGCTAAATCTATAGCCCAATAAATTAATAGGTACTGGATTTAGTGCCAGACAGAACAGTAGTGAAGGGAATCTCCTTGGAATACTCCTTGTTTCATCTCGACATTAGGCATGAAATAGTTTTTTACATAATTCAGATGGAGTGTAGTTTGCTGTATCTGTTAACTATGTATGCCAGAGCTCAAACCCCAGGTCACCATGCACAGAGAACATGGTCAAAACTGGCAGAAGTGCTGCTGAAGGCTGTGATCTCGGCCAGGACTTGGTGTCTGCCTAGTCTGTTAATGTTGTTAAGTGGTAGAAATGAGTAATTAGTCCTTACCTGCTAGTGTTCCTGAAGGAACTCGTCCAGTCCCTTTACTCTCGGGTTGCGCAACCCTTCCAGCAGCTTGGAGGCTGAGCCCATCATCGTTTTGATGGTGTGGTATAAATACCACTGGCACCACCCCTAGGCACCAGTAATCTGATGAAAAAGCAGTCCTGACAGGTACCCGCTTAAGAACCCATAACACGCAAAACACAAAACCAAACTATGAAACAAACAAAAAAAAAAAATTAACAGTGGTAAGGGAGAGGAAGGAAGGAGAAGGCTTACCTGAGGCCGACCCAGCCTTTACCCACTCCCCACAGTACCTCCCTAGAGTGTAGCCCCACTGCTGGGGCTCCTCAGACCAGGATTCCCCGCTTCTGCTCCGCTCACTGACTGACTTCGGTCCGTTATTCCATTCTGAACACTAGAAACCGAACCTGGGCGGGATCAGGGACTGGACTGGAGTTCCTTCAGGAACACTAATTAGCAGGTTAGGATTAATTACTCTTTCCTTAGCAGAACTCCAGTCCAGTCCCTTTACTCTCGGGATGTAACAGAGCAGTTCAAATCTGGGCAGGGTTCGCCATCCCGGACCGAAGCACTGCATCCCCAAACCTGGTGTCTGCTCTTCTCTGGACATCAAGCCTGTAGTGCTTGGAAAAGGTATGTAGTGAGGACCACGTAGCTGCTTTACAAAATGTCCAGCAGCGGAACTAAGCTACGCTCTGCCCAGGAGGCCGACTGCGCCCGCGTTGAATGTGCGTGAAGACCTACTGGGATCTGCCTCCCCTGAGGATGTAGGCGGAGGCAATAGCCTCCCTGATCCACCTAGAAATGGAAGCTTTGTCCGCTGCTTCCCCTTGTGCGGCCCTCCAAATTGAACGAATAGCCATTCAGATTTGCGGAACGATGCTGTGCGCGAAAGGTAGCATCTCAGCACTCTATGCAAATCCAGGAGGCGCAGCTTGGCACTATCCCCTTCTTGCGCTTCTCCCGTGAAGGACGGAAGCGAAACTGTTTGGTTCATATGAAAAGGAGAGGGGACCTTGGGCAGGAATGAAGGGACCGTCCGTAAGACCACCTTATCCTTGAAAAACGAAAGAAAAGGAGGTCGAGAGGATAGAGCTTGAAGCTCCGAGACACGCCTAGCCGAACAGATAGCTACCAAAAATACTGTCTTCAGGGTCAAGTCCTTTAGGGAGGAGCTCCTTGTTGGTTCAAAGGGCTCCCTGGTTAAGGAATCCAATACCAGGTTTAGGTCCCAAGGGGGGGATAACTGATCTTTACTGGGGCCGTAAGTGCTTGACCGCCCTCAGGAACCTACCCACATCAGCGTGGTCCCCTAGAGACTTGCCCTGGACCTTTCCCCTATAGCAAGAAATGGCTGCTAGCTGAACTCGCAACGAGCTGTGAGCTAAACCCTTCTCGAAGCCTGCTTGTAGAAATTCTAGAACCTCCGGGACCGAGGCTGCTAGGGGTTTCTTCCGATGTTCCGCGCACCATGCCTCAAATATGCGCCAAACTCTGATATAGGAAAGGCAGGTCAAGCGTTTGTGCATTCAGCAGGGTCAAAATTACCGAACCCAAGTAACCTCGCTTCAGGAGCCACGTCCTCTCAATAGCCAGGCCGTAAGTGAGAATCGATGCACGTGGGGCATCTGAACTGGACCCTGCTGTAGCAAATCCTCTTTCGGGGAGCCTCCAAGGGCGATGAGCCGTTAGTCTCACCAGGTCTGCATACCATGGGCGACGAGGCCAATCCGGAGCTATGAGAATTACCAAACCCTGGTGGGCCTCTATTCGCCTTAGAACCCTCCCTATGAGGGCCCAGGGCAGGAACACATACAGGAGACCTTCCGAAGGCCACTTCTGGACCAGGGCATCCAAGCCTTCTGACATCCTTTCCTTCCTTCGACTGAAAAACCGGCTTGCTTTGGATGTTTCGTAGCGTGCCATAAGGTCCATGATTGGTGCCCCCCAAAGAGCTACCACTTGGTCGAACACTTCCTGCGCAAGCTCCCACTCTCTGTGGTCTATCTTGTACCTGCTGAGGTAATCGGCCGTCACATTTTCTACCCCGGCCACATGCTGCGCTGACAGGACCAATAGATGGGCTTCGGCCCACTGTAAAAGGCTGTCCGCCTCCTTCTCCAGAGAGGGGCTGCTTGTTCCCCCTTGGCGGTTGATGTAGGCCACCGTGGTGATATTGTCCGAAAGGACACAGACTGCCCTTTGCCGAACCAAGGGCTCTAGAGTTCTGAGTGCCAATGCTACTGCCCTCAGCTCTAGTCTGTTGATGGACCACCGTGATTCCCTCAGGGTCCAGCTTCCCTGTGCTAACTGGCCCTCGCAATGTGCACCCCAGCCTGCTAGGCTTGCATCCGTCGTCAGCTGTATCCATTGGGGTGGATCGAGAGGCATCCCGCATACTAGGTTCCTTGGGCACTTCCATCAGAGAAGAGCCCTCCTGACCCGAAGAGGACAGGGCAGTTGCATGGATAAGGGATGATACTGAGCGGACCAACGCCGTAACAAGGCGCGTTGAAGGGGTCGCATATGTGCCTTGGCCCATGGTACTACCTCCATTGCCGCCACCATGGTGCCCAGCAGTTGTAGGTAATGCCAGGCGGTGGGGATTCGTCTTGATATGAAGAGAGACCAGGTTTCTCAGGTCTCGTAACCTCTGTTTCGACAGAAACTCTTCCTCTCCTGGTGTCGAATCTTGCTCCGAGGTAATCGATCTCCTGCGAGGGAATTAATCTGCTCTTTGCTCGATTGATGACCCAACCCAAATCCTCCAGGAATTCCACCACTCTGGCTGTAGCTGTACGACTCTCCGTTTCCGACTTTGCCCGAATCAGCCAATCGTCCAGGTAGGGATGTACCAAAATTCCCTCCTTGAAGAGCCGCGGCCACAACTACCATTACCTTGGTGAACGTCCTGGGGGCTGTTGCTAGGCCAAAGGGAAGGGCCTGGAACTGAAAATGACCCCTCGGTACTGCAAATCTCAGAAACTGCTGATGAGATCTTCGGATAGGAATATGTAAGTATGCTTCTGTCAAATCTAAGGATGTCAGGAACTCCCCCCTGTCTTACCGCTGCAATGACTGACCTCAGGGTTTCCATTCAAAAATGAGGAACCGAGAGGCAGCGATTGACTTGCTTTAGGTCTAGGATTGGACGAAAGGATCCTTCTTTCTTTGGTACCACAAAATAGATCGAGTATCGACCAGAACCATATTGGTCTCTTGGAATGGGAACCACTGCTCCCAGCGCGATCAGCCTTGAAAGAGTGTCCTCTATCGCTGCCCTCTTTTCTGGAGAGCCGCAGGGAGACTGAATAAAGGCTGGAGGGACTTGTTTTGTGAATTCGAGAGCGTACCCCTCTCAGATCACTTCCAGTACCCATTGATCCGATGTGACTCGGGCCCAGGCAGGAAGGAACTGCCTTAACCGACCCCCCACCAGCAGGCCTTTCTTCTGGGCCCCCGATGTTTCATTGCGGTTTTAGGGCCTGAGGAGGGGGCGCCAAAACCTCTTCCAGCCCCTCGAAACCCTCTGAAGCCTTGCCCTCTAGGAGGGGGGCGACCCTTAGGAAAAAAGTTTGGTCTGGCTGACCGGAACCTATGAAAATCCCTAGGTTGACTGCGAGCCGGAACCATTGTGCAGCCTTGTTTAGGCCTATCTTCCAGGAGCCTACTACCTCCCTTAGACTCGCCTAGGTCTTTAACCAACTTGTCCAGGTCTTCATCAAATAGCAGCTTCCCCTTCAAAGGGAGGCGACTCAGGCGAGCTTTCGAGGAGGGGTCCGCCGCCCAATTGCGCAGCCACAAATATCTCCTGGCTGCTACCACCGAGGCCATGTTCTTTGCTAGACTCCTAATAAGGTCGTACTGGCTATCTGCTAGAAAGGCGGAACCAGACTCTAACCGAGCAAAACTAGCCTGCGCGTCGGCAGAGGCGCTGTCATTTAGTTGAAGCTGTTGAGCCCACCTCAAACAGGCTCTTGCTACCCACGCCCCTGAAACTGAGGCCTGCAGGGTGAGGGTACTAACAAAGGCTTGCTTCAGCAGTGTGTCCAGCTTTCTATCCTGACTATCTCTAAGCGCTGCGCTGCCCTCGGCCGGGATGGTCGCCTTCTTTGTCACCGCTGACACCGCCACATCTACCCTTGGGGACTTCAGCAGATCTTTGTCTGGCTCCAGTAAAGGGTACAAACGGGCCATGGCCCGGACTCCCCTTAAACTAGACTCTGGTTGGTTCCACTCTTCCTGGATCATCTGGCACACCACCCTGTGGACCGGAAATACTTTGAGATTTCCTGATGGCTTGGATCAAAGGATCCTCTAACGCTTCTTCCTCTGCAGGAATGTCCGAGGCCATATTGAGCACCTTCAGTGACTCATTTATTAATGCTGGGAGCTTCTCTCGCCGAAATACTCTATTCGGGATTGCTCCTCCTCTGGGATCTCTCCCTCCTCAAGCTCCTCTTCTGTCTGAGCCCTCCTCCTCCGGAGTGATCGGTGATAGAGACGTGAGGGGTTCCTCGCTCATTAGCCTTGACGGCTTGGGAGGGGCTCCGGGGTCATGGGAGCTTGTCTTCCCTGGACCGGCCCGGCCACTTTCACCACCGAAGGCTCCATGAGTCCTTGCTGACGCATACAATAGGCTTTGTGTAATAGCAGGACAAATTCTGGAGAAAAGTGCTCCCAGCCTCCCTCTGCCCTGCTGGAAGCAGGGGGAAGGGACCAGGGGGGGGGGGACCGGTAAAGCTGAGGTAGAAGGAGGAGTGGAGGAAGAATCCCCTCCCCCTTCCAGGAGACCTTGAGACCCCTGAGAAGTCTGGTCCATGGTCAACTGAATTTCCTGCTCCACAGAAGCTGCTTCTGCCGCACAACCCCTGCAGATCCCGGCTTCCGAATCTGCAATCCTACGCGTGCCGCAGGACGGGCACCGTAATTTGCCCGTCATCCTCCCTCTTTTTTTTGAGCCCACCTAGTGGAAACTGCAAGGCAGGCCTAAAATTCCCTAGAAAATTGACCTAAATCAAAGAAATCTGAAAGATGAAAATAAATGAAAATGAATGAAAATAAACGAAACAGCAGTGCAAAGGAAAGTAAACTTCCAACAAAGGGGGCACCCCTCCCCCAAACGCTGGAAATGGCACTCTATGACAAAAAAATATATAAATATATGTATATTTTAAAATTAGAATTTAACCAGGTCCTTAAAAAGGCACACACCCCTCTATACTTGGTTTCGCTGCCCTGCTCCTCTGCGTGCCGCTCCTCACGCTGGATCAGATGCCTCCTGATAGACTCCACGTGGTAGGCCGCAGCCACGTGGAGTCAGGGCCTGTGGCTGGTGGAAGTGTCCTTGCCGCCGGACCCCGGATTCCCCGAAGTTGAGGCAGTTAGTTCGCTCCCGATGCCGCCTCTAGCGCTCAGCCGGGACCGGAGCTGAGAGCGTGAGGCGGGGAGCTGAAGAAAGCGGAGCGGTGCTGCCTCTAGCGCTCAGTCCACCGGGGCTTCAGCGCGAGGCAGATGAGCATGGAGGGAGGGCCGTGGGGGAGCCGGATGACCACGCACGCGGGAGGAAAGCAACACAAACCTCTCCGCTGCCAAGGTAAACCCCCTCCTTCCAAAGGGCACCGGGAAGAGGACCGGAGGGGAGGGGGAGGAGGGGAGAGAGAGAGAGAGAAGGTTCAAAGGCTTCAGGAAACAGCGGTTCTAAATGCATGGGAGTAAGGCAAACTCCCCAACTAAGGTAAAAAGAAAAACCGAAGAAATTAAAGAAAAGCAATTAAAAGGTATAAAAAAAACACACAACAAAAACTAAACTCCAGTAAGCTCCTGGCTTACAGGAACCCTCCAGCTGCTTGGAGGCTGAGAATACTGGTGCCTAGGGGTGGTGCCAGTGGTATTTATACCACACCATCATCAAAACGATGATGGCTCAGCCTCCAAGCTGCTGGAAGGGTTGTGCAACCCGAGAGTAAAGGGACTGGACTGGAGTTCTGCTAAGGAAGTACTCATTTTATGTGTCTGACTGGATAAAGCCAAAATGGTGAGGAACCTCTACAGCTATTGCAGGAGGCCTGACTTGTTTGAGGGTAACAGAACCAAGTTCCTCTGTGCTACAGGTTTCAGCCAGACAAGGGGCATTTCTGATCTGCTTGAGGTCAGCATCTGATGTCTTTCTCTGCTTTCATCATATGTTCTGTCACTGTATTTTGTTGGTAAGTGTGCTGTACAGTAGAGATTGGTCATCAGCACTTAACTTGAACTCTTGCATTTCATCAGTCAAGGAGCGTTTCTAGTGCATGTGGAGGAACACTCGGGAAATCCTGTTGCAAATCCGAATCAAGGGCAAGTACTTCCTTGGCCTGGGCAGAAGGCAAGTCCTTGGCAGGACTGTACGGATGACAACTCTAGGACTGTACTGTCACACTATCATTGTTGCTGAGAGAAAGACTCCTTTTCAAAGATTGTGGCCGTTCCCACCAAAACCATAGGTCTGACATCCGAATTAGTGCAACCACACACCCCCAGCCTTTACCAAGTGTCTCCAATGCTCCCAGGCTGCCAGCAAGTCAAACCCTTGGCAGCCACATTCTCCTTTGTGCAGACACAGCAAAGCCTGACTTTGGAGTTTCGGGCCCACCAGCTGCCACACAACTGATGTGGTCTGCGTCCCACATGTAACCAGGTTTTTTTTTATTCTGCTTTATCATTTCAGTCAGGGCGGTTTACATTGTAACTTGTTTTATGTATCTATTTGTAAACCGCTATAATTACCCAAAATAGCGGTATAAAAACAAACAAAAAAAAAAAACTTAACGTACATTAAACAGGGACATTGATAACTTGTATTTTTCTGAGGCAATAGAGGGTTAAGCGACTTGTCCAAGGCCAAAAAGATGTGCTAGTGGGAATCAAACCCTGGTCTCTTGATTCCCTAATCATTAGGCTAATCATGTACTCCAAGGCCATGTCCAAACCTATAAATCCGTGTTCAAGTCTTCTAAAGGACACGTGTGGAGATGAACAAATTGAATGCACACACATTTCAGTGTCCTGGGCTTATCTTTAAGGCAGCACTTGAAGTTGATGCTTTGGTGCAAGCTTTATCCAAAAGGAAAGGGAAAAATTCCCCCTTAAAACCTGGGTCATACTTACTAACAATCCATATTCTCTTAGAGGCATGTTTATTAAAGTTTTTAACATGAGGTAATGAAAGTTCCTGATATTCAATTAAGCAGACACTGTGCTGCTATGGCACTTAGCCACGGCCGCCAACCCCTAATTCCAGATATTCAATGCCGGGGTTATATGCAGTCCCAGCATGGAATATCCAGGGTTTGCTGCACATGCCGGAAGCCACATTAGCTAACCGGGCAGCATGCAATATAGTTGCCTGGTTCTCTTGTCACTACCTCTGCTCCTCCCCCCAGAAGGTCCCCCGACATGTCCCAATGCCAAGCATGTAAGGGAGATAATTGCAGATATTCAGTGGCACTAACCATGTTATACAGGGTTTACAGGGCCATAAATCATGTAACTGCCCTTCGAATATCGGGCCCATTAATTCTATGGGCACAGTGGCATTTAACATGAGTTTACTAAAAGTTAACACACCTTAAAGTTAAGATGAAAGATTGACCAGCATAAAATTAGTTTAATGTAGTGACTGAAATCTGAAACAGTTGATGCATGCCACAAAAAAATGCACATTTGAAGGTTCTAAAACAATGCTTAAAGTTAGCTTTGAAGAAAAAAAAAAAAAAGTCTCATTGCCATCTTACCTTTTTAAGTATAGCGGCATTAACATTTGGAAGAGGCACTGGGTCATCATCCCCTTCATCATCCATCCCCAAATCTAAACCACAGAAATTGGAGACACCAATTTACCAGGAATACTGATTATCCAAATCCAGTTTTACAGATTATGAAAACCCACCATCCAGTATATGGCCTGTTTTGGAATTCAGTCATTACGGCCTGAAAATCTCCATAAAAATCTACTTCTGTTCTATTTTTCGTTTTCACTTATGATAAAATTTATTGCATTATGGAACTGTGTTCAACAAATTTAGACCTGCTGAACAGCAAAATTTGCAGTCAGTTTATACACTTTTTTTTTTTTAACATATCAACCTGCTCAATATGCACTTAATGCGTCACTCAGAATGCATTCAGAATTAAAGAAAGATTATGTCAAATGCATGGAACACCCCTTGGCCTTGTTTGATAAAGCACACAACAGTATTCACCAGAAAAGCCAGATATACTGAAGACACTTACAAAATGACAATTTTTATGCTATGCAGTACGTATTTAAAAATTACCACTTATGGCTATTATGGCGCCATATCAATATAAACACACATTATCTACATGGAACTGGCATGAAAGGAGAAATTAGACCTTACCTGCTAATTGTCTTTCCTTGAGTTCTCTCCGGGCCAGTCCAGGGAATGATAGGGTTGTCAATCCCCTTCAGCAGCTGAGGATTGTAAAGTAAAAGCTTTGCTAACACCTTAAGCCACTCCCCCTGGCTCCACTGCTCCAGTCTCCTATTGTCAAAGCAGCTAACACTAACTCTTAAAACAAGAGCAAAGAATCTAAGTACTGAGAACTATACACATTTCCCAGGGCAATGTGCTGCAATTCCACTATTTTTTAATCTAACCTCCTCGGCATTCCCGAGGAAGCCCCAAAAACCATGCCAATCAGAAGCACCACTCCTAAAGTCATCTTGGAGTCAGGTAAACGTAGCGTTTTCCACACAAACAAAAAATAGCTGATCATAGATAAAAACACAGGTGGGCCCTGGACTGGCCCAGAGAGAACTCAAGGAAAGACAATTAGGTAAGGTCTAATTTCTCCTTCCTTCTCGTTTCTCCAGGCCAGTCCAGGGAACGATAGGGCAGTACCAAAGCAGTACCTAAAGTTGGGAAGGACCGGCGAGCCCCGCCACTTTAGCAGCAGCAGCCCCCACATTTGCATCCCCCCTGGCATGAACGTCCAACCTGTAGTGCCTCGTAAAAGTATGCAACGAAGACCAAGTAGCAGCTCTACAAATATCTACAGGAGGAACTGCGGCATACTCCGCCCAAGACGCCGCTTTACCCCGTGTAGAATGAGCTTTGAGCCCGTTGGGAGGCACTCTCCCCCTGGCCTCATAAGCTGACACTATCACCTGCTTTATCCATCTGGAAATTGACGCTTTCGACGCCACCATCCCTTTACGCAGTCCTCCGAAAAGTACCAACCACCAATCTGATCTACAGAAAACCTTAGTGACTTTGATGTACCTTTTCAATACTCTGC
This sequence comes from Ichthyophis bannanicus, assembly GCA_033557465.1. NCBI lineage: Eukaryota > Metazoa > Chordata > Amphibia > Gymnophiona > Ichthyophiidae > Ichthyophis > Ichthyophis bannanicus. Next base: position 37,583,741 of record CM066050.1, on the reverse strand, counting down.
CGAGATCCAAACTTGAGTGCCCTATCCATCGGAGAGCCGGTGAGGTCGGAGAACACCGGCAACGATACTGACTGATTTACAAGAAAAGATACTACCTTAGGAAGAAAGGAGGGCACAGGACAGTACCACTTTTTCCACCAAAACTGAAGGTAAGACTCTACACGACAGCGCTTGTAAGTCCAAAATTCTTCTCGCGGAACACAACGCGACCAGAAACGCCATCTTCCAGGAAAGCTCCTTCAAACCCCCAGACGTTGACGCAAATGGAGGCTGCACTAATGCTTCCAGAATGACATTCAAATCCCAAGCTGGTACCACCAACCTTAAGGGAGGCTTGAGAAGTCTGACCGCCCGGAAAAAACACCAAATATCTACATGCGCAGTCAACCAGCGTCCCTGCACCGCACCTCGATAGCATGCTAAGGCCGCTAAATGAATTTGAGTGTTCAGCGCCAAACCTTTATCTAGGCCACTGCAGAAAAGATGATATGAGACGCTGCCGAAAACAGTTGAATGCTACGCTGAGTACACCAAGACTCGAACACGCACCATACGCGAACATGTGTTAACGAAGTAGACCTTCTCCGAGAACTCAACGTGGTGGCTATCACCGGTGTTGAATACCCTTTGCGTCTCAACCATTCCCTTTCAAGGGCCAAGATGTAAGCAAGAAGCGATCCACCTGTGGCATTAGAATCAGACCTTGATTCAAGAGATTGCTGCGGCCTGGCAGCCGCCACGGAGAATCCACTAAAAGTTGAATCAGATCTGCATACCACAGCCTCCTGGGCCAATCTGGCACGATGAGAATCACTCTCCCTTTGTGGTCCGCAATGCGCTGAATGACCCGGCCGATCATAGGCCATGGAGGGAACACGTATAGAATGTGATCCAACGGCCAGGGCTGAACGAGAGCATCCAGACCCTCCGACATGCGTTTCCTGCGTCTGCTGTGAAAAAGAAGACGCCTTGGCATTGCAGAGAGTAGCCATCAGATCCATCACCGGTTGTCCCCAGCGTTGGGTAATGCCATGAAATACCGCTGCATTCAACTCCCACTCTCTGGATCCAGAACATTCCGACAGATAATCTGCCTGCACATTGTCCTTTCCTGCTACATGAGCCGCCGACAAGGCCAGGAGATGACTCTCCGCCCAGTCCATTAACAGTTGACTCTTCCAGCAAAGCCGCACTGCCTGTACCGCCTTGCCGATTGATATACGGAACCGTCACATTGTCAGAAAACTCAAACCGCTCTGCCCTCGATCAAAGAGTGGAAGTGCTGAAGAGCGAGACGCACCGCTCTGAGCTCCAACCGATTGATCGACCAAGAGCCCTCCATTACCGACCATACTCCCTGAGCTAGGCAAGACTGACAATGCGCTCCCCAGCCCAATAAGCTGGCGTCTGTGGTGATTAACACCCAACTGGGATTCTCCAACGGAACCCCTGTGTGCAGATGAGCCGCGTCTAACCACCAACAGACTGAGAAGCACCATCTCCAGACAGACCAACTTGAGAGAAGCTGAAGCTGCGGAGACCTGGACAGTAACGGTTGCTGGGTCATTCCATGTCAAGTGGTCTAGGGCTCCCTGCATGACCATCACGGATTTTGACTAAATTTTATATTTAGAGCCCCCCCATGTCTCAAATGAACTTTGATAGAGTTTTAGGTTCTCTGGTGTTAAACCTGTTGAGATATAGCTGTTTGACCCCATAGCCTGAACATGTACAGTACGAATCAAAATTTCAGCAACTTTGAGACCTAATATTGTTATTTGTTTATAAGAAATGAAACTTAACTACCCTGCACATCTTTTTGTGCTCTTTTTAATGACTGTTTTTCAGAAATAGACACATTGCACCAAAGTCAGGCAAAGAAATTGGCGGCTTAAAAAATTAAAAGTTTAACATTGCATAGCTCCTGAAATAAGTAAACAACGAACATGAAATTTGAGGCATAGTATCTCGTGGTACTGTTTGTGTTTATAATTTCAAGCTCCTAGCCCTTTTCATTAATTTGCAAATTAAGTGTAAAGTTGATAATTTTTGCAAAAAGGCTAAAAATAGGGTATTAACTCCCTTTTACACAAAAGTATCTTCTAGAAACGTTTTCAAACTACCACCATTAGAAAGAGCATGTTTTAAACTCCCTAAAAAAGTTAATTTGATTGACTAATGCTGTCATACAGTGCTCTAAAAAGAGGACCAAGGTCAGCAGACATTGACATGGCAACAGCGTATATTTCATTGTTAATTTTTTGGATCATACTTGTTTTAACATTTTTATATTTAAAAAAAATCATCAATATTGTATTGCATTGGTCCATGGTGACATTGTCACTACCAGTTCAGTAACATGAACTGGCAACCCCATTGCAATAGCGGTCACGCCCGATAGCTGTGCAATACCAGCCACGGGTGGGTTTCTTAATCTAGGTTCCCAAGCCTTTAATTTGGTTTCTTATTTGAGGTTCCAAAGCCTTCAGTGGGTGTGTCTAGCTGGTTCCCAAGCCAATGATTAGGCTTGGGAACCTAGGATAAGATGCCCAAATTGTGTATCTTATATGGTTCCCAAGCCGAAGTACTCGCCTCAATTTTAATGCTAGCAATTTTTTTACATTCTGTTACGTTTGCAAGCCACTTCCTTCAAAATGGATTCTGGGAATTGATACTGTCAGCCAGATGTAACTGAAGGTGCAGGGAGCATGCTAATGAGGTGCTGCTCTGGAATCCAGCAAACATCTTGCTTTTCTGGCCAATAAAACGAATGAGCAGGACCTTGAGGATGCATAAATGTTATCAATGCATCATTTTCCTCAGCTGAAACTTCAACATTGCCAATCCACCATTTGTTGTCAGAGATGCAAGCTACGTAGCAACCAAGGGACAACTCGGATAATTTCAAATACAAAATAGCAGTATTGGAAAATTTTGGCTAAAAGAAAATTGTATCATTTGAAACTCTGCTAACACAAACCAAGTTTGAGTCAACTGGTAGAAATTGGTGAGGCTCTCTAGTGCCAGCTATTGTGCTACTTTCTTTCCACCTTTCTTCTTGAAACTTCCTGCTTTTTTCAATTTCATCTTTTACGACAAATATATTTAATTCCGTGTATATTTTGGTCACAAAAGTTATACAGATCTTTTGGTGTCAATATTTGGTCTTTGTAGACTTGCTCAGGCTGCCAAACGTTTAGTTGTGCCACCAACCCCATCACAAGGTGATTTTCCATGGCTTGTGCCGAAAAAGTTCCATTCAGCCTCGATATTGAAATCTTTTTTGTGGTTGCATAAATTGACGAAGTTTTTGTAGTTTTTATATTGTGCTGCTGAGCCATCACTGAAGAGTATATTTTCATAATATCTGCTTGGGTCAACAAAAATTTGATAAACGTCTGAACAAACATGTGTACTGACACGGTATCATGTTGCATATGATCGGAAATTATGCAACAATTAACAATTTGCAAGGTGCCCACTTTGTCTGCATAATAAGCAACAAATGCATGTACTGTGGCCTGTGAATTTTCCCAGTGAAAGCCCTGGGCAGCATCTTGGACAACAAATGAGTAATTTTCGGCAAAGTCCATCAAAACAATGAACTCTGTTTCTTTTAAGTCAGCTTTCAGTGACTTCAGATATTCACTTTGGTGTTTTGAAACAAAAAATGGCCTGTCAGCTTCCAAATTTTGCTTGAAAGTTTTTCAACAAAGTTGTCCACTGTTAATATGCTTGTTTCCAGTGTTTCTCTGTCAGTATGAATTCATTGTTTGAATTCAATTGATTCCTCTGCATCATAATCCTGGAATATTTCATCCAAATACGCTACAAGTGATTCATCGCCAGGGCAGCTTTGGCATCTTTGTAGCATACATTCCTTGGAATTCAGGTCACACACTGTCTTTTCCATTAGCAGCTTGTAGTCCTCTAATATTTGCACCTTGCAGCATGAGCTTTACATTCTGATGTATACTGCAGATGCAAACAGAATGCATGCCTGAAGCACCAACAGACACCACTTTGGCCTGAGATCACAGAATTTTGAAAAACCGATTTCTGCTCCAAATTTATTATGATATGCTACATACAACTCTAAGATTACACAACAGCAACTGTTTTTGTTTTTGAACTTTGACACCATCGAGTCGCACTGAAATGGTCTTTGCCAGGACACATTCTGCTAAATTCATCATCTTCAGAAATCCTTGACTCTTAGCGACTTCCTCTGATAATGGTTTGCCAATTTTTGCATCAGGTAAAGCACAAATGCCTGTCTTTCTTGACTTTTCAGGCCATTTTGACCATACGTTCAGAAACGCCAAACTTCATTGCTGTTTCCTTTATTGGCCAACTTTTTGGGGCCAAAGTCAATTGAACTTTTGTTGACCTACTGGATATATCAATCTTTGCTTTCATTTCTTTAATAAGCTCAGTGTAATCGCTACATAGACTGCATTCTGCAGATAGACTAGATTGTTCAACGTTGTCAGCCACTCCAGCAGCAGGCTTTATTACCACATTCTGTGTGCGCTCAATCTTTTGTTTCAAATAGCCAGCTTTGTCTCTACTGCTTATTCTTCGTATTTTTAATGGAGAAGTGCCTAAAGCAGTCAAGCTTTGATCAAGGGTGTCCAAGGCATCTGGATCAAAATCATCCGAAGATGAAGATGCTGTGGCTTCAACCATAGAAGCATATTTTACTTTGCACCTGATGCAAATTTTCTGGCCTGGCTTTACATTCATTTTGGTCACTTTTTTCAAGCCCTCAGACATGGCTAAAGTTACTTTTGATAATCCACTTTCAGTGACGTGATTCTGCTTTTCAAACGGATTGCAACATGACTTTTGGCTCATTTCATGTTTGCTGAGATACTGTGCTTGGTGATGCAAGCAGATACTGTCATTGTCTGTAAGGTCAACTTCTGATCGTCAAGTAATAAGCAATTTCTCGCTTGCTGACAAGCAGCTCACAGAATTGAGCCCAGTTTTATTGGAATAAAATGAGCCATGGTGACATTTTGATGACAATTTTTGTCCAACAGTACATTCAGGCATAGGAGGATCAAGTGATTCGATGTCCATTTTGAATGGAATTAATTAGTAAATGTGTACCAACTAATGCTAATCTGAAAATCTATATGGTTAAGCTCATGACATATATGCACTTAACAGTTATTGAGCAACTCCTATGGAAATAAATGTTTTAAATATAACATTTGGATAACGTTAGAACTGCAGGTTGAATTACATGCCTTTGTCAAGCATGGTAATGTCTGCTATGTTTAGCCCTCTTTTCAGGGTATTGTATGCCAGGGTTAGTAAATTAAATCCGCTTTTCTAGAAAGCTCAACATGCTCTAATGAAATTGGTTTCAAAACGATTTTAGAAGATACTTGTGTAAAAGGAGGTTAAAAATACCCTATTTTTATGTTTTTGCAAAAAATCAACTTTACACTTAATTTGTAAACTAATGGAGAATGCTAAGAGCATGAAATTATAAATTCAAGAACTTCAGTACATAGAGGTATTATGTGCAAAATTTCACACTTTACTTGATTTAGGAAGCTGCATAATGTAATTTTTAATTTTTTTAGAACGTCAAATTTTTTTGGCAGATTTTGCTGCAATATATCTACTCCCGACATATTCAAAAAATATCATTAGTATCATTAAATAGAGCGCAAAAAGTTGTACAGGATAGTCAAGTTTCATTTACAATAAAATAGCAAAGAAAATATATGGTCTCAAAGTTGCTGAAATCTCAGACTCATACTGTACAAAGTCAAGGTATGTGATCAGACAAACGACTATATCTCAGAAAGTATTCCACGAAAGTATTCTACTTTACCAGTTAGTTTGAGACACATGGTAGTGTACATACAAAATTTCAGCAAAATCCAAGATGGTCGAGCGGGGCACTTCTTATATACTAGACCACTTGACATGGAATGACCCTGCTGCAGAGGCTGCATATGCGCCCTGGCCCATGGAACCAGCTTCAGAGTTGCTGCCATGGACCCCAAGAGCTGTAGGTATCTCCATGCCGAAGGAGCCGGCTGCCGCAAGAACACCTGCACTTGACGCAAAATCTTCAACACCCTGTTCTCGGGCAGAAACACCAACCCCACTTCCGTATCGAACAACGCTGAGGTAAGTAAGCTGATGTCCGGATGCAGCTGACGCTTTGAAAGGTTGACCACCCAGCTGAGCTGCTCCAGAACTTGCACCACTCGAGCGGTCGCCACCACAGAGTCTGGGAGAGACCCCGCTCTGATCAACCAATCGTCTAGATAAGGGTGCACCCGAATACCTTCTTTCTGCAGCAACGCCACCACTACCACCATAACCTTTGTGAACGTTTGAGGCGCCGTCGCTAGACCGAAGGGCAAGGCTCGAAATTGAAAATGGCCCATAAGCACTGCAAACCTTAAAAGCACTGATCTGCTCTGATCGGAATGTGAAGATAAGCTTCCATGAGATCTATGGACGCGAGAAACTCCCTCGGCCTTACTGCTCGAACAGATCTCAGTGTCTCCGTCCAAAAATGAGTTACTCTCAATGAGTGGTTTACATGCTTGAGATCGAGAATGGGTCAAAAAGAACCCTCTTTCTTGGGAACTACAAAATAAATCTAGTATTGACCTAGTCTACACTGGTCTTGGGGTACTGGCACCACCGCTTGAAGCCGCAAACAACCGAAGTGTATTGCTTACAGCCTGCCTTTTTTGCCCTGTACCTCTGGGAGACACCATGAAGGCTTCCTGCAATGGGTGTGCAAATTCCAGCGCATACCCCTCTTAAACGATCTCTAGCACCCATCGGTCTGAAGTTATTGCGGTCCAGGCAGAGAGAAACTCCTGTAAGCGACCTCCTACAGCTATCTCTACATGGGCCAGCCGACCTTCATTGAGGCTTTTTTGCTGAGCCCTGTAATAAGCTCCACCGAATCCCCTAGCACCCCGAAAGGACTGATTGCGAGGCCCAAAACGAGGTTTGGGATATGGAGCGAACCGAGCCCCCCCGGAACCGGCAAGAATCTCTACCCTGACCGCGTGGTACCACTCCCGCTCTGGGAGTCTTACGACAGCCTTCCGGTAAATGGCCCCCCTTGGAATCCCCAAGATCTTTAACAATCTTTTCCAAGGCCTCACCAAAAAGCAGCTTGCCTTTGTAGGGGAGCTTGCTCAGCCGTGACTTTGAAGAAATGTCAGCCGCCCAGTTCCTTAGCCAAAGGAAATGTCTGGCTGCAATCACCAAAGCCATGGATTTTGTGGAAATCCTAACCAAATCATAGAAGGCATCTGCAAGGTAAGCGGCAGCCAACCCCAACTTAACTCCCTCCAGACGAGCCTTCTCCCTCCTCCGTAGCGGTCTCCCCTTGGAGCCAACAGATCGAAGCTCTGGAAACATATGCCCCACATATGGATGTCTGCAAAGCCAGCGCACTAGAATCAAAGGCCTGTTTCAGGAGCACCTCCAGCTTATATGATCTTGCAGGTCTTTAAGAGCTGCTCCCCCTTCTACTAGTATTGTCTTCTGTGTCACCGCTGACACCAAGGCATCCACTTTCATCATTTTTAATAATTCTCTCTTCTAGTGGAATCGGGTAAAGACGACCCAGAGCGCGACCACACCTTAGAGTAGCCTCCAGGAACTCCCACTCAGATTCCACCATTTGCTTTATCACACGGTGAACTGGAAAACAGTGCTGCTCTGTCGTAAATCCCTGCAACAACGGGTCCTCCAATGGTTCCTGTGGCACAGGGGGCATAACAATATTCAGAGCGGCTAAGGACTGTGTAAATAAGTGCTCCTAGCTCCTCTTTACGGAAAACCCTAAACACATTCGGGTCCTCGCCCGGAGCAAGTTCACCTTCCTCCAGCTCCATAGGCCAAGAGTCAATGCCTGCCTCAGAGAGGATCTCCCCATCCTCCACTTCTTGAGGCGCTGGGATCTGCAGCTCCGCGCTGTCAAAACCCATCCCCACGGAGGCCACCTTCTGAGAAGGACCCTCTCCTGGGTCCACTGCAGCTAAGTCAGGTTTCAAATTGTCACAAAGAGTAACCTCAAGGGAGGGACTAAGTACCTGTGAAGTTTTCAATAAGTAGGCCTTATGCAGAGCCAAAATAAAGCAGAAACCTCTTCCTGAGCTTCAGGCAAGGTCTGCATAGTCTTAATAGGTCCAGAAGCCTCTCTATGCAACTTAGATTTCTTTTTAACCTGCTTAGTCTGCCCCGCAGGAGAAACGGCCGGCTCCCCCAACATGGCCGCCGTTCCTGCCTTTTCTGTGGTAACTTGTGGCTTTTCCAAATCCTTATGAACAGGCTTGCCCTCCATAACCAACAGCTAAACATGCACTGAAAAGTACAAACAATTGAAAAAGGAACCGCAAAAATCGGCCCAACAGAAACCACGAGCCACCGGTAGCAGCACAGCACTGAACATGGACTCTCCAACCCAGAGACCAAGCCTCAGAAGCTAACACTGGATCGCCATCAAAGACGCCCGAAACCAAATCTTTTTATTCAAAAAATGGAAATTACACTTACCTGGTAATTGATGTTCCTTGAGGGAGTACAGTTCAGTCCTCCACCACTGGGTAGTGCACCTCCTCCTGCAACATGGAGACTGGACAAGTCAAACTTGTGACATCACTGGGTATATCCTGCTGGTCTTCTCCCATGATCCCCCAGTGACCTACTGTCAAAGCAGACTCAAAAGGAGCAAACAACCAGTTAAAGTACTAAATACAAAGCTATGCTCAAACTTTAAAATCACAGGGCCCCAAAAAGAAAGGCCGAAAACACCCTCCTCCGTGCCCCTGTCCCCTTGCGCACCAAACAGCGGAAGACAGAGCTAGAAGGAAGGAGAACTAAGGAAGAGTAGAGGCAGAAAAGGTTGCTCTCGCGATTACCGGCCAATCAGAGCCCGTTGCCGACTCTAGGATCCGAAAGCATACTCGGAACTGACGCCTCGCATCTGAAACATCCATCCCCGGGCGGGAATGAGGACTGAACTGTACTCCTTCAAGGAACATCAATTACCAGGTAAGTGTAATTTCCATTTCCTTATCGGTCCTACAGTTCAGTCCTCCACCACTGGGATGTACCAGAGCAGTAATCATTGGGAGGGACCTATCCAGTCGGCTCGGCCCCTAAACGAACAGAGCAGGCACCGACCCCAGCCCGCTCCTCACGTCAGGCGGTAAGCCAACCAGGAAGACACGACCGAGAGCCCACTTGGATCCTCTTCACTGGTGAAAACAGCACAGAACTCTGCCCCAAGCAGCGCTAGTGCTTCAGAAAGACAAACTCGCCATCGCAAACACACTGAACGCCCTAGAAACAGACCTACTGAGAAGGCTACCGGAGCTCCGCCTGAAACATCTGCTTGAGCTCCCCCTTGGCTCTCGACCCCACCAGGGTGTCAAGTGTTAGCAACCGCTGCTCTCCCGCAGAACCCGCCTCCACAGAGGGACAGGCAGCGAAGAGACCTCCCAGAAAGCGACGGAACCTCACCTAAGGTCCAAGGAACGCAGGTTACAAGCAAAGTGTTCTTGCGTAAGTCCCAAACCGACAACTAAACAGGCACAGCCGGATTCCACGAGGGAGAACGGAACCGAGGTCCATCCAGACAGAGGTGGGAAGCAAAATGAGGAAAATGGAAAAACCACCAGCGTCAAACACCCTATTTGTCACACCTCTTAAGGGCTTTATTCTTTGCAACACAAAGTAGCTCTACAGTTATGTCCTGGACCAGTTGGAGTCTTTTTAATTGAGAATGTGGAATGCAGCAAAGCAATGAGTTGCAATAAACCAAGCGTGATCCACCAAGGGCATATAAGAGGGTGTCAAGTGCCCCAGAGTCCAGCGTTGTTTCAGAAGATGTGGAGTCTTACATGGTGTGACAAAAAAGAAAAGAGACTCTGGTAGCCACACCCACAACGCAATGCCAGTAGGCCAACCGCTTACATCACCTGGATATGCCCTCCGGAATTGGAGGAACCATGCAGAAGTAGCAATCGCCGACGTGATCCATGGGCCCTCTCCAGATCACTAGAACTGCAAAAGACTTTGATGGTCTTTTCCCATCCATCCACAGCCTGAGATCTGCTACACATGTATTGCAGCAAATGTGTGGCGCCTAGCTTTTATCCTGATCTTTTATTCTGCAGCCAAAATATAAATTGTAGGCTTTCTGAACCGCCACAGTCATATGCCATTTTTGTGATGTAAAAGTCACATCACCACAACTAGAGCAGAAATTATCTGCATGATTACCACCAGGACGAGGAATCGCCAAATATGCTGTGAGTGACCTATCGGTATAAAATAAATATGTCTTTTTTTTTTTTTTTACTGTCAAGCGAGGCAAATTTAAGTAGCGACTGCATCAACTGGTTTTGGACAGTTATTTCGATTGGTTGCAAGTAAAGATTATGCAAGCTCACGCAAATGTTGCAGAATACACTGGTAATGGTCCCCACTGACTAATGAAGAGCACATATCTTAGCAACCAGACCCAATCGGCCATTTTCACTATGACCTCTGAAAGGCATAGAATGGACCGGGCCACGGCCCCGTACCAATGCGTCGACGCTATCCAGTAGCCTCATATGTCCTCTGCTAAACATCGACCCGTCGCCGCAGACTGACAGGTCGCCATGAGGTCCAATATGGGCTGACCGCATCTGAGCACACGCAGCGTGCACACCGCCTGATGCAATCTCACTCCTCCGGCAAACACTTGGACCCCGCTAAGGACATTCACCACCACAGTGTCCCCACCGAAACGCAGGCCGCCAAGGCTTCAACTGCGCACGCTGTCCCTTCGCTCGGGCCACCCTGACCACCCGACCGACTCCACCCTGCCAATCGAAATAGGCCACCATCCCGGAGATCTCAGGCAGCACCTACAGCGCTCGATCCGCTACCATGTCCGTGAACGCCTGCCACGGCTGACGTACCGCGTATCATTCCAGTCAGACGATGGAACACTGGGCGTGTGCTGTGTACACTAAAACGCCTTGTACATAAAGGATCCCCAAAATGTAGCTGAGTCTAACCACGCTCTGGCCAAGCTCCCGGAAGAAAGGGACAGAACCTTATAAAAAAGAAGTGGGGACAATTAGGAAGGCTTTCCTGTTTGATTATTATTATTTTTTTTCCTTTTTACAACTCCATAAGGGCCACAAGGCACACAACCGAACAGGGCATTGTCCAGAGAACGCAAGGCCCCTCCTCCAGGCTGACTCCACAGCCTAAACCGGCAGTCACCTTGGCTGATGCCAAGCAGCGCGGAAGCCAACTTGTAAGCCCAGCATATGAAGTATGCCTACTAGTACAGCATTTCCACAATGGAGGGACATGTAACCGGACGACTTTGAATATGAACCTACAGATATCCCGCGCTTGCTCCAAGACAAGCACTGTGCAGCCTACTGGTCTTCTCGGAGCACCGCCACGACCCGAAGACCTAAACCGGCCAGCAAAAGACGACGTACGCTGGGCCCGAAGGAACCTGGTTGAACGGATCCCAGCACTCCCTGTATCGTTAGGATCGGAGCCTCCCCCCAAGGACTCAGCCCTGGCTGGAACCGGCTGAGCATAACTCCAGGCCCTGCGGCGAGCCCCCACGAAGAAGTGGGATGCAACGATGCCTCGAGAAAAGGGAAGGCCCAATGGGTGAAGCAAGTTGCTTGCCGACCAAGGGAGTAAACCCCACATGCGCACCTCAACGGAAGGTCGGAAGAACAGAGGATTCTGGTCCCACAGGTGCGCCTGCTAGCCTTTAACATACACCTCCGCAGGTACAAAAAACTTAAATTGTGAGCACCTTCAGGGGTAAGGGGAATAGACAGCCTCCGACTGTTGACCACCTTGTCTTGCACAACAGACAGCAGCACCCCACCAAACAAATGACTGGGAATATATGACCTCAGAACCCCAAGACAGAGGTAAAACAGCAGAACGTGCAGTGGATGTGAATTTCCAGATCTGCCAGCCCCCCTGCCCACATTGAGAAGAGGCAGAGAAGAACTGGACTGGCGGATCTGGAGGGGTGCCTCCTGGACAGCCGGGCCACCGAAGGGAAAGCTGATGACTGAGGCCCAAACTCCTCAGGATGGCCCCGTCTTGCATTGGCAACCCCGCTCACGACATCCCAAGTGATCTCTGTCATTGCTGCAACAATCACCTGAGCATGAGATCACAGACGGAACACGGACATGCAGACACACTCAAGGAGAGTGTACCTAAGTAGTATGAGCCTATCCAACATCCAGCACCACATGTCCAGGTGTCCCACTCCTGTCACCCAAAACACAGGACGCTTGAACCTAGGTGACTGTCATAGCAAAGACAGGGAGGCCTGACTGCCGCTATCAACCCTTCCAGGACCCTGGAACACTAAGCCCCGGACTGTGCCATCCAGCAACACTTCTCACGATCCCCAGCAGGGGCCTTTCCCCAGATGGCCCAGATGGGCAGTGTTCCTGCCAAATGGGCAAGCTGCGCTCTGATAACATAGTGCAGAAAACCAAATCAAAGTGTCTTAACCTAGCTAATTTTTGTCTAATAGTGATCATTCATAATATCAGCCAGGCTCAATCATAACATTAGTATTAATGATCTCTAAAGATGGAAGAGTTACTAATGTAACACTAATTGGTAGTTTGTTTTGTTTTTTTTTAAAGAGCTTCAAAGGCGATCTTGGAAACTACAGACCAATGAATCTGAGTTGTGCCAGTTAAATGATAGAACTTGTTCTGAAAAGCAGCATCAAGCTGTCTTTTCAAAGGGTTAATAAACATGTGAGTAAGCCAAATGATATGTATCTGGATGTTTTAGAAGGTACTTGACAAAGCCCCTTATGAACTTCTCCTGAGGAAGGAGATGATGTGCTATTATAGAATAGGAAATGGATCAAAAACAGGAACACAATAGGACTAAATGGCCAGTTTTCTCACAGGAGACCCATAAATAGTGGAATGTCTCGGGATCTGCACTGGAACTGGCATCTGGTAACATCTACTGCACTGAAATGATCCGGAAAAGAGATCAGCAAGCATGGCGATCAAATTTGCAGATGGCATAACGACATTTAGAGGCTGTCTGCACAATTTCCAAGCATATAAACATGGAAATAGCATCCTTATGTAAATGACAATTTCAGAAAGGGCTCAATTTGTAGGTGGTTGTGCCACCGATGACCCTGAATGGCCAAATCCTAGCACGGAAACCTGCTGCTGACAGACGTCGCTAACTGCCAGAATGCAGACAAAGGTAAAGGCACCCCCCAAGAAGTAAAACCCAAACCAATCACATTGCATTCAAAGAACTATAAACTATCATGAAATTAAAAGGAAATTAAAATGAAAAGGAAATTAAAATGAAAAGTAACAGCAAAAGGAAGTCCTTATCTGGGTGTAGCCGCATGGAACAGCGTCATCTGCTCAAACGCGGGGCTGCTCCGCTCTCCGCCACGAGGCCTCAGCCCTGCCGAGAAAATGGCGCCAATCCAAAGCAGGCCCGTTTGGCGCCAAACACCACAGAGGCGGCAAGAGCTCAGAGCCCCTCCATGCGGACTCGAGAGACTCCCTTGTTGCGTCGGGATGCAGCAGTTACCCCGCTGTAGCTGCGGGGTGAAGAGCTGTCCAGACACGCTGCTGCCTCGCGCCACCAGAAGTAGCAGCCGCTGCGAGCCCCGGCCCACCGGCTAAAGAACCTCGAACGGCCTGAGGCTTCCGCCGCAATGGGAATCTGCCGCATGGACACTGCCAAAATGCAGGTGTTCCACAGAGCTCTCCCCCGTACAGTCCTGGGGGAGAGATCATCACCGGGCACAGAGACCGAAGAATCCCAAGCAGAGAGGCTAGCTGGCAGCGTGAACTTTGAAAAGGGACAGAACCCCCCTTTACACAAAGGCAGACTAGGTGAAAATAAAGTAAAAGTAAATGAAATTAAATGAAAATGAATTCAATTTACAGGATTACACCTAAAGAAGGGCAAAAGAAATGCAAGGTAAATCAAATCCTGACTAACTGCTCCTAAACTGCTTCTCAAGTGAGCCCAGCACCTAGGCTCACTACGTCCTCATGCTGCATGGAGACTGGACACACTGGGGGATCATGGGAGAAGACCAGCAGGATATACCCGGTGATGTCACAAGTTTGACTTGTCCAGTCTCCATGTTGCAGGAGGAGGTGCACTACCCAGTGGTGGAGGACTGAACTGTAGGACCGATAAGGAACACTCACGTACCTGAGGGTAGCCTTCCCGTCGTGTCTCCGCTTCCCTGCAGCTAGCAGGAGGTGGAGATCACGACTCACTGAAGGACGGGTGGCTTCTGGGGCTCCCAGGCCAAACCTCCTTAAAGTCAAAGAGTCCAGCAAATGCAAAGCAGGCTCTGCTTCACACGTTGCTCACATACAGCAACAGCGGACTTTCTGGCTACGTTTTATTAATCCAAAGCAGCGTTTTTAGGGAAATATAGCATATACTCAGCCCAGCTAGAGCCAATCTGCTAAAATACTACCCCCAAGCAACAGAATCTCCCGTCTTCTTTAGCAGGGAGAGTTCCAGCCCCTACGTCCTGTTCAGCTGCTGAGGACTGTAAGACAGTGGAGCAGTGGAGCCAGGGGGAGTGGCTTAAGGCGTTAGCAAAGCTTTTACTTTACAGTCCTCAGCTGCTGAAGGGGATTGACAACCCTATCGTTCCCTGGACTGGCCCGGAGAAACGAGAAGGAATGTATATGTTTCCTTTATAAACAAAGTTTATTCAAGACTTAGCCAAAGACACCTATAGCAAAACATTTTAAATAGATGACATTCAGCAATTATGCTCAAGGGGAATTATCTAAACAGACCTTTTTGATCTCACAACCCTCTCCTAAAGGACATGTACCAGCCAGTCCCTTGCTCTACATTAGAGATATTTCCATGGCAGAATACCACGGCAAGAATCTTTGGCCCAAAGCAGTCCATAAAATGTGGAATAATCTGCAAACCACAAGAGCTGTACCTTGGAGGGAACCCATTATCTCCAGACTGCTAAGAGAACAAAGTTAAGAGCCTGTTTCAACTTGTATACAATAGTACCATTTTGTACTCTGGTAGGACTGCAAAAAACAGCACCTCACTGCTTTTGATTACAGTTTTCAATTTCATGAAAACTAGTTCATAAAACATTTAATCAATCTGTGCCTAGAAATTTGACCTGCATTTTTTTCATTCAAATTCACTGAATAAATACTAATTCAGTTGCCTTCAGTATATTCATGATGGTGCTCAAGCTATGCATAACAGTCCCTCACCTTCTAACATGGTCTTAATGGTTACAGACTGCTTTGCAATTTCAACATCAACTTCAAAAATTTCTCCATCTGAACTTTGCAGTTTAATTGAAGGCATCTAAAAGAAAGGAGAGTACAGTATATTGTGAAAAATTTTAAACATACTGAAGACAGTTAAATACATGCTTTTATTTTTATGCTATGGACTACTTATTTAATAGCCTTGAGAACAAGGTGTTAACCAGATATGTCTTAGGGACATGCTTACAAAGCTCGGCTAATGGCATGTGCTATTTGTAGCTGGGTCTCATGTCATTAGATTCAACTTCTTTCTAGCACCATCTTTGTGGAATAGGTAAAGAGGTAGGCTATTTGTTTAGGGTCTACATTTAAAAAGCACAAAACCCATCTATTTGAGCAAACATTTATGTCCCCTCCGGCAATCTTTTTTCTGTAAAAATTGTCTACATTTATGTTTTGTATGTCACTTTCTAATTAAAATTGCTACCATTTTCCTTATTTTATTTATAGTTTATTTTCCATCACTATATCTGTAAATCAAAGAGATTTACAAAGAATATGCATGCATAAGATTTTTACATAGAACAGTAACAATGAAATGCATAGGATGAAGTGGTTACACAGAATTTATAAAAACAGAGCGATATCATAGGGGTTATAAACATGTTTAACTGAGCAGGGATGATGGGAAGAACTTGTCATGGGTGTACAGGTTAGGGAAGCAGTTTGGATGGAATTGGCTGGGCTAATCTATAATCAGGTTGTTCCTTCAAAGTGTTCTATAAACAGATGTGTTTTTAATTCTTTACAGAATGTTGCAAGGTCAAGTATACTTTTTTCAGGGAGGGCACACCATATAGTAAGGTGAGTAAAGTGAGAATGCTCTTTCAGGTAGCCTGGTTGCTTATCAGATCTGTGGGTAAGGTTATAGTGTTGTGTGCAGCATTTTCAAGTTCTGTTTGGGGGCGGTCTGGATGAGTGATCTTAACGCAAGGAAAGATCATGGAGGATTTCAAATGTATTTAGTAGGACCTTGTATCCGATTCTGCTTGCGATATGGGAGCCAGTGTAGTTGCTTTAAAATAGAGGTGATGTGTTCATGTTTTGGAGCTCTGTAGATAAGTCGGGCAGCCAAATGTTGTGCCATTTGTAATTGGAAGAAGACACGCTGGAGTGGAGTAACCGCCTAGTAGTTAGAGCTACTCCTCCACTCCAGCATGTGCACCCAAGAGATCAGGGTTTGATTCCCACTGTCATTCCTTGTGACTCTGGGCAAGTCACTTTACGCTCCATTGCCCTGGAAGAAAAGACTTAGCAATCTACTTCCAAGAAAGTGATCAAGGAAGCCCAGAGGCTGCTGAGTTTCCAAGAGTCAGCACTGACTTAATGGCACTTGAAAAAAATGCTTAGGTAAACCTTGAAGAATGCTGGTGCAGAAGTCGAAGTGTGGGACTATCACTGCCTGTAGGACGGTGCAAATGTCTTGTGGTAATAAGAACCTTACAACACTTATGACCAATCCTATCTTGTTGTAGATTGATCTGGTTGTAATGCTGAGTTGGGAGGTTCAGGTTAGTCACTGGTCTAAGGTTATTCCGAGGCAACGTACTTGTTTCACTTCCAGGGTCGCTTCCTTAACTTTTAATGTACATGGGGAGAGAAATTCTTGTCCCTGGTAATATAACATACCTTGGTTTTTTTTTTATATAATTTATGGCTAAGTTGTCTGTTGATAGCCAATTTGCAACTTCATTAAAGCACGTTACTAGTTTAGTGTGATTTGGAGGTATTGTAAGGTAGGTAACATGATGATGTCATCTGTGTATATGTGGTAATGTACCTTGTGTTTTTGGATGATATTTCAGATTGGTTGAAAGTAGATGTTAAGTAGAAGTGCTGATAGAGCTGAGCCTTGGGGAAACTCCCTGATGTTGCAGAGTGGTTTATATTTGCTTGAACCCATTTTAAACTTGTTGTGTATGGTCCAATTAGGCATGACCTGAGCCAGAGTAGCATTGTATTTTTTATTCCAATCTCTTGTAATCTTGACAGTAGGATGTTGTGAGAAATGGAGTCTAAAGCTGCAGCATTATCCAGGAACAAGCATAAATCCTAGTTTAGGTTTGTCTATACCCTTTACAAGTCTGTCCAGGAGGGAAGCAAGCAGTGAGTGTTTCCACCCTGTGTGCAGGTCTAAACCGGTACTGTTGTAAGTCGAGGGAAGCATATTTATCAAGTTTGTCCTGGAGTTGATGTTGCACTATTTTGTCTATTACTTTTGATATGAAGGGTAGGCTAGAAATTGGTCTGTATGAGTTTGGGTATGTTTTGTCTGTGGGGTTCTTCAGTACTGGGTATAAGGATGCCTTCTTAAGTTGTTTAGGCATATATCCTTGGGTTAATGATAGCTGTACTATTTTGAGAAGAACGGGCAAAAACCCAGCTTTAGCTATTTTGGCTCAGCTTACTGGCATGGGTAGAAAGAAGATGTGGTAGCGTTCAGGTTTGTGATAAAGATATATCTACAACAAATCTGGAAGAAATTATCTTTGTGTTGCTTGATTGACCACCCAAGCAAAAAGCATCAGGGTGGTTTACAATAAATAAATGGCTGCAATCAGAAAAGGAAAGCCAGATGTATGACAGGAAAGGTAAGAGGATAGAACACAGAAAACATAGGATAGGGGAGAATGATCACCACTACACCATGGCAGTGTTATTGCTGCTATCTGGGACTGATGTGGTAGGGCTGCAGATGGTTAGCTTGCTCTGGTAAAAGTTGGCTAGCGTTTGTGGGTCAGGGGTATGTCATCACAGGATTGGGAACTTTTACTAAAGATTTTACTATTTCAAGTTCCCTTGGATGATTTAGTGAGGTCATTAAGAGCTTTGTATTGTATTTCTTTTTATTGTTACTGATGTTGTCACAGCATTCCGAGTTTGGTCATATTTGTTTTGGTCTGAGTGTCTCTGCTTTTGTTCAAGTCTTCTTAGTTGTATCTTGATGCGTCGTAGTTCCTGCATGTACCAGCTGGCGCTCTGTTTTGGCTTTTTATTTAACAGGATTTTTCATACCACTATTATTTTTCAAAGAGGTTTACTTTGCCACTTAAACTTGGTAATGTACATTAAAAACAGGGACATTGATAACTTGGATTTTTCTGAGGCAATGGATGGTTAAGTGACTTGCCCAAGGCCACAAGGAGTGCTAGTGGGAAAAGAATCCTGGTCTCTTGGTTCCCAAGCCAGTGCTCTAATCATTAGGCAGCTACTCACCTTTTTTGGAATGTACCATTTGAGAGACTGTTGCAGCTTGCTCTATGACCTTGTCCCAATTGCTTATGAAAGTACTGATGTTGGAAGTGTTAGTATTTAAATGAGGCATGGATTCATTCAAGGAAGGTTTGTTGAATTGTCGGAAACAGCACATAGAAGGTGGAGCTGGGTTCGGGCTATATGTATTATGCTGATATGGTATGTGAAAGTTGACTGCGTAGTGATCAGACCAGGGTACAGGTTGTAGCTGGAAAGATGGGAGGATTGGAGCTGTTAAGCACGCTATTTAGGATGAATATGAGGTCGAGAGTATTTCCTCTGTCGGTCCATTGATATGTTGAAAATCCAGAGCATTTATTGCTTCTTGGAATGACTGTATGTATTTTGGTGGTGCTGTGGCAAGATTAAAGTCACCAATTAGCATTATGTGTTTGTTCTGTGCATTGCGACATCCTGAAAGCAAACAGCATTCAGTACACAATCTACGCAGACGATATTTTGATATATGCATCTCTATGGACAACCCAGACTATTCTAAAATAACAGTCTGCTTAACACACATGACAAAATGGTGTAAAGACAACAACTTTTCAATCAACTACAACAAAACGGAGGCACTAATAATCACTCGCAACCAGGACTTCATACACCCTCCGGACATCAGAGTAGCAGATAAAACCATACCAATGAAAGCGGAAGTAAAATACCTTGGAGTAACACTGGACAGTGAATTGAATCTCAAGGCACACAAACAAAACAGTCAAGAATGCATATCACAGGATGAGAATTATCAGAAGACAAACCTCTCCTCGCCACAGAACACTTCCATACTATATGTCAAGCACTTATCACTCCACTACTGGATTTCTGCAACCCCATCCTTCTTGGGCTAGCAAAGCAAACAATCAAACCTCTTCAACTAGCTCAAAATACTGCAGCCCGCATTATTTCTGGCTCAACAAGACATGACCATATTACTCCAGTTTTGAAAGATCTACACTGGCTCCCAATCCGCTCGCGCATTAAATACAAAATGATAATAAATATATTCAAAATTAAACACATTTCAGCCAACAGCCTGCACACCCTCATTCATCCAGACATCAGAACTCGCCCAAGAAGAAGGGGAATTTCTAACACAGTCAGCACCTTGAGCGACTTCAGAAAAACACGAAAAGACACCACAGACAGAGCACTCTCTCTGGCTGCTCCAATAATTTGGAACTCCCTCCCAGACGAACTGAGATCGACAATGGACCTCAAAGATTTCCGTAAACAGCTGAAAACAATGTTGTTCATCGAAGAATATGGTCCTATCTTATAATCAACAAGAACCACGTACTTACCCCTTCCAACACTGCTATTATTTGTACAATGACTCACGATATATCTTAAGTGAGTGTGTGTGTGTGTGTGTGTGTGTGTGTGTGTGTGTGTGTGTGTGTGTGTGTGTGTGTGTGTGTGTGTGTGTGTGTGTGTGTGTGTGTGTGTGTGTGTGTGTGTGTGTGTGTGTGTGTGTGTGTGTGTCATGCTGTACTATAGCGCTCATTGTACATAGTTCACCCTAATTTAACACACTATCCACTCACACGCAAATCATAAAACCTCTTTCACTGCTTGGATTACACCCCCACTTATTTTGATTGTATTGTTATGACACCGCCTTGATTGTATGATAAAGCGGTATAGAAATACTGTTAAAGAAATAGTTCAAGCATCGATGTTACATCCTGCATATCTGATGTAGGAGTACTGTATATTATGATTTAAAAAAAAAAACACCTTATCCTTATGCCTATGTATGTCTAAACCTTCTGTACTCTGAGAGATAAGAAAATTATAGGTCTCCTTTTGCTCCTCCTCTTCGGTCTGACCTTGGGGCAGGTGAATGAGTGGAATTTGGTGCCCTCAGCTGGTTAATAAGGACTGTATCAGTATTTGTAAGCTATTATTCTGCTATAAACATGATATCAAGATTGTTGGTGATGTAATCTATGATTGGTATTTTGTTTTGCACACAGCATGCATTAATCAGTGTGCATTTTAGGCTTTTTATGTTGGCTGGTCGGGTTGTGGTTTGTGTAGTGAGTGGTTGTGGGTCTGTATCTGGACAAGTCTGTGCATACTGTGAATGACTGGTATATACTGTGCGTTGAGAGTTAGTGGTCCAGCTTGTGTTACAAGGAGGATGATGTAGAGTATAGAATATTGCTTTAGCTCCATTTATGTTTGCAATGAGGCCAGCGACTGAAGTATGTTTGTGTGCTTTACTGTTTGTGAAGGCAAAACTGATTGGGGGAGGTGCAAGTTAGTAACTTGTGTGGCTTACTTTTAGTATTGGAGGTAGTATTGAGGGTGATTTTCAGATATTTGTGGGATGTTGTCTTAAGGTGCACGCTTAAAAGCACACCTTGGCTAGGCCCTTAGGCAGGCATCCACCTAAGAGTGGGGAAATTAAAAGAATCAGGAGTCCTCGTCCACTTGATACTGTCCTGATGGGGGCAGAGCTTAACGCCATGTTCCCTGTGAGTAGTGTGGGACTAGCTAGGGTCACTATGCTATCTCCTTTGAGCGCTGACGCAGCCAGTGAGTTTCCTGCATGCTGATTCAGGGTCAGGTACTTGCCATAGAGTGTCCTTACTCATACTTTGTTTTAATTACATAAACTGCTCTGTATGTTTTTATGATGGGCAGTATATCAAATGTAAAAGCTATAACAAGCTACCAACAGACTTACTACCCATTTGAATTTTAATAAACTCTAAACAATACATACATGATTTTCACAAGTCTCCTAAGATATCTATTTATCGAGGCTTATGGCAAATAACCTATCACTTAAAAGGCCAAGATACCTTACTAATTGTTTCTATTCAATTTTGTTATAGTGTTGTAAAAGTTTAACTTTACACACTATTGCAATGTACTGTATAATTTATTGCAGCTTAATGTGATATTGTAATAGATTACAATATGTTTTGTCTGTCCTCCATGTCCCAGTTTAAACCCTTTTGTCTTGTTGACCACTTTGATTGAAGGATAAGGTGGTATACAAAACTGATTAAATAAATATTTGTAACCTACTGAGAGTATGATTAGCAGGACATAAATGTTTTAAATAATGCTCACATTTTAACTTGTTTAATTTTAATCTCATTTACTGCCAGATTCTAGCCAGATAAAAATTAAAGTCAGTTACAAAACATACTCTATCACCAGTCACAAAGTTATATAATACATCACCTACAAAGACACCTTACATATGATCACACCTAATACAAAATAACTCTTACCATCTAATAACCCACTTCATGAAATGGCAGTTTATATTAAGAACAGAAGAATCATTTATGGAATAGCCTCCTGCAGCAATTGAGCAAATAGAACATGTTTTAGGCAGATGTTAAAAACGTGACCAATTCTTTTCCAATCTTAATATATTGGAAAGTTTATTCTAAAGTTGTGGTGCCATCCCTTCCACAGTACGATTCCTAGCAGAAGCCAACCTACTCTCTTTAGTTAATGCAACTGTCATCAAAAAGCCTTGCTCTGATCACAAAGCACCTAGGGGAGTATACCACTAGACGTTAAATATATGATGTGCTACATTCCCAGACGGCAAATTTTCAGTACCCTTAACTCCATCAGAAGCCAGAGACGTTCTCTCCACGAGGCAGCTCGATCCCCCTTTAGTTGCCTCAGGAAAGTGCTCGCTACCGCTTTAAGAAAGGAGGAGCTCAGGGTTTCTGCTTAGTCACTATAACTGAAGTAAAGCTACAAGGGCGCCCTTAACGAGCATTTTATCTGCCAAGACTTCACTAAGCACGTAAAACACCGCAGAGCAGGTCTGGCGCGCAGGGGCCCAAGCGAGGAACGTGCCAGGGAGCCGGGACGCGCAGCCTTTGTTTGCTAGGTACAGGGAGCCTCAGCATCTCTACACTGAGCAGGAGCCGACTTCGAGCCCCTCACCACGAACGATGAAGCGGCCGAGCAGTCAGCCCCTGCAGAAAGCCGCGGCCCTGGACGCGCGCCCGTAGCGAGGGTAACCGAAGCCCCAGAGCAGGCAGCGGTTTCTAGAAATATCTGCGCCGCGATCCTCCAACGTTCTTACTCTAGGCCTAGCAGGAGCCCGCGTCGATTAAGAAGCCGCCGAGGCCGGGCCTCCTAGGGCAACACGCCGCCCGCCGCCCTCATTGCCCGCCCCCTTCCAGAGCGCACACGGCGACCCTGGGGTGCTGAAGGACTCACGTTTTCCAGGCGAAACAGACTAATTCGCGCAAACCCTCCCAGCCAGGCGATAGTTCCAACTGTTACAACGCCCCACCCACCAACTTGCAGGTTTATAGTGCAACACCGCCTCCTAAGGGACGTCACAGACCGCCGCCGGCCGCTCGGATTGGCCACTTGGCTGCGCACGCACGGCGTGAAAGGTCGTACGTGACCGCTCGTGCTTCCGGTCTTAGTAGTAGCAGCACCTTGGAGACGGGAATGCGGGTTGTTGA
This sequence comes from Ichthyophis bannanicus, assembly GCA_033557465.1. Lineage (NCBI taxonomy): Eukaryota > Metazoa > Chordata > Amphibia > Gymnophiona > Ichthyophiidae > Ichthyophis > Ichthyophis bannanicus. The sequence goes on along the minus strand of CM066050.1, from coordinate 37,560,646 downwards.
GCGAACTGAGGGGCTTAGGAAGGAGACCGCGGTAACTTTTAGCGCTGGATTGTTTTTTCGTTAGTATTGTTTGTTAAACATTATATAGGGCATTTCCTCCCATTGGATTTGGCATTTACCCAAAGAAGTTTACTATAAAATAAGCATAAAAAACCTTAAAACCACACATACATAACAATTAATAAAGCCACCACACATACATAACAATTAATAAAGCCACCAAAATATAAAATAAAATATTCCATTCTACTCACATACTTGTTGTAACCCCCAATGCAAAGTTCTTTTAACAAGCCTTCCACCCCAAAAGCCAGAACTATATACTACCTACTACTCATTTCTATAGCACTAACATAAATACTTAGCAGATATTTATTACGCCGTCCCTGCTCTACAAAAATTACCGTTTAAACAGGACCGGGTCAATCATCAGTCAAACTAGGTGCTTACCTGAGGCAGCAGCTTCAGCAGGATAGCAAAGAGTAGGAGCAGTCATATTTAAAAAAAAAAAAAAAGGACCTGTAGTCCCACCAACACAAATGCCCATTAGTGCATTCTTCTAGGTGCCTAGAGAGTGGGCACACACATACCTACAAACCAGTTTAACACTTGAACATATGATGTCCAATTATGCATTTTTACAGGATCGTTGTGTCAGGATGATCATGACTGTTAACGTTTATCAAAATCTTGGTGGGGAGGGGGCATAAGGCTGAAATCATGTACTGGCCCTGAATTTAAGTCACCAATGAATCTACAGGAAACAATGAAGTCCTCACATTTCCTTAAAACAAAGATAGCTGTCTTCACTCTCTAGTTTTATCGGTTAGTGAATCCCAGAAGATTGACACTATTCCTGGAAAAAGTGCTATGGTTCCAAAATGTATTTTTCACCTCCTGCATAGTTGGTATATAGATACGTGCCCCCATACAAGATCTTAGGGACATGTTTACTAATGTGTGCTACCAGACTAGTGTGAGGTTAGTGTGTGGTATGGGCGCCACACTAAAAAGACAGGCGTGGCCTAGTGGTTGGGGCAAGTTACCTCAGGCTGGAAGGTCAGGGGTTTATATCCCACTAGAGGACGGCAACCTTGGGCCGGAAGGACTGGGGTTTCTAGTCCCACAGGTGCTCCTTGTGGTCTTGGGCAAGCCACTTAACCCTCCATTGCCCATGTTCCCTTTAAAATAGTTATCTCCAAGTTATAATGCCCTGTTCAATGTAATTTCAGTTTGTTCAATGTAAACCGCCTTGATATCATGAAAGGTGGTATAAAATAAATGTTAAATAAATAAATAAATAGCACAGGCTCTGCGCTATAAATCTTGTGCTACCATTGCAGCATGTCTGGGCAGAGAGAGTGTAGTGTGGGGGTGTTCCCACTGCAGTGCAGGTGGCATGGATGTTTGCAGCCCATGGTATCTGTGTTTGGCGCATGTACTATGGGTGCAAACACATCACAATGCAACGTGGTAAATGCAAGGGAATGGATGTACCCCCCATGCTGGTAATACAGCCCACACACGTGTTACCAGTGTGGGACTTAATAAACATGTCCCTTAGCCCTTCTCCTGGGGAGCATCACCATCACTTGTTCCCCTACTTCTGATACTTTTACAATTCAAACCTGTAAAGCTGTAAATTAATGAAGTAAATGAAGCAAAATAAGATTTTGGATTCTTTGTTGTCTATGTGTGTGTCTCATTGGGAAACCCACAAGTAAATTATTAAAGTTATTCAAACATATGACATGTCTACACCAGTGATTCTCCACCCAGTCCTCGGGATACGCCTAGTCTGTCAGATTTATAGGACACCATAATGAGTATATATAAGAGAGATTTGCAGGCACTGGTGTCATTAGATGCAGATCTCTCATATGCATAATTATTATGGTTAAAAATCAGAAATGTATAGACACCACAATCAAGAGTGCCATATCCAAAATATCAAAACAAAACCAATATAATTCATAAAATAAAAATGCTAGTTTAATAAAAAATAATGAAAAACTCTCTTGAAACATTCATTATTTGAAAAACATCAATATTCTTACATGCATTAAAATATGCTTATAAATATGCAAACATGCTCATAATAGGCTTGAAAAATAATACTTGGCTGTAAGTGCACAGGTTACCCTGAGACAATAGTTATCGCAAATATACTAAAAACTGTTCACTGGGACTTCATACTGCTTCCTTGGCATCTCAACAGAACCTGACCCCGGCTGCTGGTTTTACCGTCTAGAATGGCCTTTTCAAAGGATTTGTACTGCCACTGCCACAAATAATCTCTAATCAGCCAACATTTGCTCAAAAAAATGATGCAGAATGTAGCAAGCACACTTTCTCTACAACAGACATGTGAGGCCCAAGTATATTATAGCACTCAGTCCGTATTAGCTCTGTATTCTGAATATCAAGTGCTCATTTCCAACACATTTGCCATTGACTGCTTGCAGGTCTTCAGCAGCATGGTATTCTTGTTTCCCTTGTGTTTACCAACATTCCTATTACTGAGATTAGCATGATGTCCCATAAGAGTGATCAGACGAAGGGGGGCTTCCAACATGATCCTACCCAGTATGCAGCACAGGCTACAGCCTTCAGACAAGATCTTCCCCCTGGCATAGGCTGGCACCACTGTTCCCTCTAAGCTGTGCGCGTGTGCGCGCGCACACACCTCGCCGAGCGAGCGCACATACTTTACAACAGAGCGCACAAAAATTTCAGCTCTGATTCTGATAGAAAACAACACAGACGTCTTAAAATTTAAAAGTTATGATTGTAATTACTAGAAATTTCCAGCTTCATTTAGTAATCGTCTATTTTCATTTAATTTGATTAAAATCAATGTGGTGTACATACTGTATTCTGACGTGTAGTCAAATTTTAAAGTATATAACTCTGTCGTTATGTGGCGCACAAAAATGTAACCTTCCCTCAAAAGCTGCATACAGCTGATATTTTATGCGCACACAGCCTACAGAAAATTAGAGGGAACATTGGCTGGCACTATCAGCCTAGATTTTCATCTAAGACCTGGTATAGAGTAGCATTATCAGACAAGATCCTTCACACGGCCTGCCATGGATCAGGGCCTTCAGACAAGATCTTCAGCAAGACAAAAGTAACCCAAATGCCCTTAAATACAGAACAGACAGAGCTTAACGATTTCAAATTACCCCGCCTACCAATAACCAGATTAATATGAATAAAATGCAGCCTCTAAAATGCTTGTATGCAAATACTAGAAGTCTAAAAAATAAGATGGAAGAGAATATATTGCACTAAATGAGAGGTTAGATATTGGTATCTCAGAGACCCAGTGGAAGGAGGACAACCAGTGGGGACACTGATACCTGGGTACAGATTATATCGCAATGATAGAGTAGATCAAATTGGTGGAGGGGTTGCACTCTTATGTTAGAGAGGGCATTGAGTCACACAGGATTAAAATTTTGCAGGAAACTAAATACACCGTAGAAACTATGGATTGAAATTCCATGTAAAAAGGCAAAGGCAATGGCAGTGGGGATGTACTACCGAAGAGCATTAATGACTATAAGAGAGAGTATTATTCAAAGAATCTTATGAAATCCCTTAATCGACCAAGGGAACTTTTTGATATTGTAAAATCCCTAGTTTAGATCCCCCACCCTAGCAGATCACATCCAGCTTGGACTCGCAGGTGATGGCTAACCATTATAAGAGTAAACTAATGAAACCAAACTCAACCCTAATGATAGTATCACTTCAATGCAATCATTCTCCCAAATCAATACTGACCAGTTACTTCAGACCATTACCTCCATCAATGCTACAACATCCCACCTAGACCCATGCCTGATAAGCTGGGTTAAAATAACAAAATTTGAAATAGCTTCTACAGTTCTCAAGATTGTAAACCTTTCCTTATCACTAGGTCACATGCCAAAGACCCTAGGAAAAGGAACCATCTGTCCCATCTTAAAACACATCACTGGACAGAGGTTGCCCCAATTCTTACAGAACTATATCGAACTTGCCATACATAACTAAAATTATTTTTAAAAAAACATCCAAAGGCAGCTCCGGGATCACCTAGATATGAACGCACCTCTGGACATACATCAGCATGGCTTCAGGCTATATCATGGAATGGAAACACTGCTAATAACATTATTTGATAAGCTCATATAAGGATTAGAAGGATCCAAGTAAGCCTGCATCTTAATCTTTTTAGATGAATCCTCAGCATTTGATTCCATCAACCATTAATAAGGCTCCAGCAGATTGGCATTCATGGTGCCATACTCCAGTGGTTCAAATCTTACCTATTTGAACGGACACAGCAAGTAAAAATAGGTCAATCAACATCGACAACCTTTAGCCAGAATCGAGGAATACCACAAGGGTCAGCTCTCTCCACGTTACTGTTTAATATCTACCTCCAAACAGTACAAAAGACGTAGGCAGGTGTAGGTTCTCACCAATACTTTATTGTTCCATATATGAAAAAAGGAGGAGACCTGACCCGACACAGGCCGTGTTTCGATAAAATCTTCCTCAGGGGTTGGCTCACCTTATACTAAAAACACATTATAAATAAAGTGAAATAAAAACAAAAAACAAAAACAAATAAAACAATTAAACATGATTGGACTAATTACATTGTATATAAACATCGTGAAGAACGCGATAAAGGTAATAAATAATAAAATCATTAAAGAATAAAACTTAAAACCGTAAAATATAAATATTCTTAAACTTATAAATGTGAATAATAGATTAAAAAGTCACACTCAAATACATTAAAAACCATGAAACATTAATAACTTAATTAAAAGTTAAAATCAAATAGCTCCCTCTTAAAACTAAAATATACATAATAGATGTATGAACATTAATGACAAACAGAAGTCAATTATATATTGATCATGATGTGAAAGAAATAAAACACATAAATAACATTATCTGCACCACATGAATAAAATCTATAGATTGTACAAACTCATCACTATAAAACAGAGAAATAAAAGTGAAAAGCAAAACCTAGGAAAAACCAGCCAGGAGAAATTCAAGGAGGAGGACGACAAAATAAGGAGCAGGAGTGAAAATGAGTTTACCTGACCACCTTATTGGGAGCTATATCATTGTATATATTGTATGCACAGGGATTGAACCGCACTTGTAAAACTGCAAAGGGGAGAAAGAGAATATTTAAAATAACAGAACAAAAAGGTCTGAAAGATTTTTTATCAAACGTATGAAGCGTATTAAGCTTAATGAGGGCTATATCAATGCATGTATTGTGTGCACTAGGATTAAAACTACATTTGTAAACTACAAAGGGGAAAAAGAGGAAATGAACAAAACTAAATGGTCTAAAGAATTTATTTTCTTCAAACCTATGGAGTATGTTAAGCTTTAAAAATACCATTATCTCTTAATGCTCCTGTGTATTAGATGGTCCTATAAAAACCTTTTACCCAATGAGACACCGTGATCGTAAAAAAACTTTCATAATTTATGTAAGTTTAAGGGCTTTCTGAAAAACTGTTCATCAGAGACCGCCGTGCTCTCGTGGAACTATCGGATGCTTCAAGGCTTAGCGTCTCAAATGTACGAATCATCTTATACAGAACAAATATTAATTAAAATAAACATCATGCACACTGAGCAGAGTAAAAGGACTAACTTTCACTGTGGCAAGGTCTACTTTGATATAAAAACCCGCACTTGCGGAGTTATTTTAAAACTTTTTTACATTGTGAACCGTGCCAATTCAATATCATCATAAGAAGGAGAATATTATAGCGCTCAAGAGAAGGGGGAAGAAAAAAACTGTGTAAGACTATTCAAAACTGATATACTAATAAAAGGAAGAGTCCCTTTAAAAATGCTCATAAAATGTAAAAGCACACATTATATTATCCACTTACTTCGTGAGATGGCTATTAAATCGGGAACCTTAAAACCGGCATCGATGGCTCAGCGGCACCGTGCTTTACTAAAAAACGCTAGCGCATGCGTGCAGGCATTAGAACCTCATTCTGGGCGCGCTGAAATGAATATGTAATTTTGGACAATTTAAACCATAAATAAATCATGCAACCTAAAAGGGACAATGTAGTAAAAAAGGAGGGGAACACTTTTCATCTTTGAAACATGAATACTGTGACAGGTGCTACTATAATGTGTAAACTCGCATTCGTAGGAACATTTCTCAGGACCTTCTCTGAAATGTGAACCGTGCCTATTCAATACTATAAAAGAATGTAATATAGTGCTCTAAAACAAAAACTAGTGTAAAAGTACTCAAAACTAATATTATAAAAAGGACTCTTTAAATATGCCCATAAAACTATACAAAATATAATATCAACGTACGTAATGAAAAAGCTATTAATTCAAAAAACATTAAGACCGGCATCAATAGCTCAGCGGCACCGTGCTCTACTAAAAATTGCTAGCGCTTGCGTGTAGGCATTATAACCCACTCCGGACATGCCGAAATAAAATATGTAAATTTAGGCAATCTAAAAGAATAAATTAAATGAATCATGCGACTAAAAGAGACATGAGAGGGGGGGGGGAAAGGGGAAAAAAAACTTGACATATTTAAAACATGAATAGTTTAAAATTGTAAGGACAGCATCAGTGCTATGGCGTCATAAAAAAGTAGAAAACGTGTGCACATGTGTATAGTCATTTCTCCTATCTACTAAAACAAGAAACAAGGAGGGGGACCGACCCTCGATGGTTCAACATCTACTTGAACACTATTGTGTGCGTGTCGAAATGTGAACTGTCAGATTCCGCTCACCGGGAGAAAGAACCCTACAGTGTATTGCCTTGTAGCATAGTGTATACAAATAAATAAAAAGATGAAGAAATTAAAAACTTGGTGTACACATGTTGACAACCACCGGGCCCGCAAAGGGCTCGCCACAAAACAAAAAGGGGGGGGGGAGGGTATATAGGCAACCACTGGCCAAATAAGCCCACAAATTACATCTAAAATTGTACCTAACCAGGAACTTGGGTTGGATGTTAGTTCTAATACATCGATGGATAAATAAATAAATAACTAGATAAATAACTAGGATAAATAAAAACAAGAAGCCCCAATGAAAAAGTATACACAAATTATGATAACAGTAAAAAAATATAATAACTAAAAAGTATAATAATAGAAGGTAATAAATATATTAAAAAACTTATAAAAGCCTAAATAAATAACATACTAAAAAATAAAAGACAGACTGAACTGTAAGTGATTCAGATGTAAAAGAACTGTGCACTTAAAGATCGTCTTTATAAAAAAACGGAAAAATCACGTTCTGCATTCAGACCATGTGGTGTAAGAGTATTAAGAGTAAAAATGTACTTTTGTTCTATCTGGAGCATAGTTCTCTCTATATTTCCTCCTCTCCAGTTTAATCTCACTTTTTTTATAACAAAAAACTTAAGATCCGACACTCTGTGTGCTTTATCTATCCAATGCTGTACCAACGGTTTGTCTGTTAAATGTCTTTTAATACAGCTTTTATGTTCCACTATTCGTACGCGGATGTTTCGTTTAGTTTTACCTACATATAAAAGATTACATGGGCATTGTATAATGTAAATGACATGTGTGGTATCACAATTGGAAAAGTCAGCAATATGAAATGACTGCTGTGTTACTGGGTGAACAAAAACCTTTCTTACCGGTAAAACATTTAGACAAACGGAGCAGTGACAGCATTGATATTGTCCCTTATGAACTGAAAAAGGTTTCTTTTCAGTAAAGGCGGAAGGTACCAATAAATTACGGAGATTGGGGTTACGTTTGTGTGCTATCATAATCTGAGCATGCTGAAATCCTGAAACCGATTGAATTAAATGCCACTCTTTTTTAAAAATATTGACAATCCGTTGGGATTGTAGTGAATATAGCAGCGGACAAACAAATTTACTATCTTCTTTGTTCTTTTTTTTTTTATATACTTTATTTGATAACCACCAACAAATTCCATACACAATATACAAATTTCCTCAGAGGGGTGTACTCTGATCCCCTCACAGAGGATAAACAAAACAAAGATAACAGGTGGAATGTTTTCTCCCAGTAAAGTCCCCCACTCCCCACCACCCGCTACCCTCCCCCCGCTATCCCCTTACCCAAAGCACACCACCCTATGCCCTCCGTACCCACCCACCGTGCTACATACACTCTACTTCGCTCACCAACCACCTGTCTCCTCAACTACCAACATGTAAGACCTCATTGCGACATCTAGTGCTCAACTGTTGTATATAAGGCTCCCAGACACGTATAAATGTTGTCCAGCGTTTGACACTGCCCCGTGCACCCCATCTCTCTATGAGCATCATCTGATGAAAGCAATTACGCCACTCACCAAAGGAAGGTGGACTGCTTTCCCTCCAAAGACGCAGAATGGGCCCCTTCCCAACCAAGCAGGCCTTGCGCACCAGCAGTCTCTCCCCCTCCGCCACTGGGCAGGGGGGATCAAGCCGATCAAACACCACAAGGGCCCCAGTCCATCTCACACGTCGCTGTAATACGCTATTCAGAAAAGTATTTATCCTTGCCCAATAGGGGCGTATTGATCGACAACCCCACCACATATGGAATAGAGTTGCCATGGGTTCTGAACATTTCGGGCAAGTCCCGTCCATGGTTAATCGACTGCGGAATGCCCTCCGTGGGGAAAAATACACCCTGGTTACACATTTAAATTGTGTCTCCCTCCAACGGGCCTCCAGGGACAGCTTTACTATCCTACGTAAGGCCTGATGCACAGTCCCGGGGGGCACGTCCTCTCCCGATTCCCTTTCCCAAGCTGTCTCAACTCCCCGATAATCAAAGGCAATACGAAGGATAGCCAGACGCTTCTTAAAATCCGAGATCGTTGGGGGGCGCTCCTCCCCCAGTCCAAAGAACTGCAGAATCTGCGCAGAGCGATCCACATGCAGCGCCTCGCGGGGAAGGGAAGACACATAGTGCGCGAGCTGCATATAAGCGAAGCAATGCCTAGAAGATAACTCGTATTCTCTGCTTAGAGCCAAGAAGGATTTACATAGCCCGGAAGGCTCGACCACGTGCCCGACGTTCTGGATGCCCCGGGCGGCCCACTCCCGGAAAACCGTCGTCTCCGAGCCCGGGAGAAAGGTGGCGTTGCCTTGTAAGGGGAGCCAGCTGGTAACCCTCCACGAGGTGTTCCAACGGAGGTTAAGGTACTTCCAGGTTCGCAGAGCAGAACCAATCAGCTCACTGCGCACGACATGGCGAGGAAGGGTATGGCAAGTCCCATGCAGAACCCCCAACAACGTCAAGGGCGCCACAAAACACTCCTCCAGAACTCGCGGGGTATACACTTCTGTCCCACCCAGCCAGTCGCCGAGGTGTCGAGCCTGACACGCCAGAGCGTATCCCATAAGGTCCGGAAGACCCATCCCCCCTTCACGCCAAGACCCCACCATTCGTGCCCACGAGATACGCGCCTTCCCTCCTTTCCAGAGGAACCGTCGAAGGGCGACCTCAAATCACCGAATGTCGCATCGGAGCACCCAAATGGGCAGCGTTTGAAACCAATACAACAATCGTGGTAAAATTACCATTTGAATCACTGCTATCTTCCCTGACAGGGATAGCGGGAGTAGTTCCCACGCTTTCAGTTGTTGCTGAAGCCTCTTTAGGGACCGCTCCAGGTTGCGCGAATACAGCCTTTGAGGGTTGCGAGTCAGCATTATACCTAAGTAGATAAATTCCTCGCCCGCCCACCGAAGGGGGAAGTTGCCCACCCAAGTCCCACACAGCCGCGCAGAAACATCCAATGCCTCTGATTTATCCCTATTGATGCGCAGCCCAGCGAGGCCACCGTAGCGCACAAACTCCTCCAAAAGTTGCGGTAATGATTGTTCTGGGGAGAGCAGATGAACCAAGATATCATCAGCGAAGGCCGAAAGTTTAAACTCCTGTGAGCCCATATGGATTCCCTGTATCCCTTTGGAAGCCTCTATAGTCCGAATCAAGGGGTCTAGTGACAAAACAAATAGTAGAGGGGATAAGGGGCATCCCTGCCTCGTGCCCCATTCCAAAAGAAATTCTTCAGAGAGGATACCGTTGCACAGTACCCCTGCCGTAGGCCGCACATATAGACTCCCTATCATCCTACAAAATTTATCTCCCAGCCCATATCGCGGGAGAAGTTGACGGAGAAACTGCCAATCCACTCTGTCAAAGGCTTTTTCTGCATCAAAACTTATAAGCAGTGAGGGCAATCGATGAGCATGAACCCATTCTAGCGACGCTAAGATCTTACGCAAGTTACAAACCGCGTGTCTCCCCTTTACAAACCCCACCTGAGAATCATGAACTAAGTGGCCTATGACCATTGCCAACCGTGTTGCCAAAACCTTTGCGTTTAATTTAATATCGAAATTGAGCAGGGAAATAGGACGATAGGACCCTACCAGCAACGGGTCCTTACCCGGCTTAGGGATCAGCGTTAGGTGGGCGTGGTTATTTCCCCAGCGGAAGGCTCCTCTTTCCGCCCTCCCATTGAAAACCTCCGCCAGCAAGGGGCTCACTGGTTCCTCGAGAAGTTTATAAAACTCTGCCCCCAGTCCATCCGGCCCCGGTGACTTATTACCACTAGCTGCAGAAATTGTGGAAGATATCTCTTGCACGGTAATAGGTTGTTCCAAAAGTTCACTCTGTTCTGCAGTGAGCTGCGGGAGGCGCAACGATTTCAGATACTCATCAAGGTCTACCATAGATGGGGGTTGCGCCCGATATAAATCTTGAAAGAAATTCCGAAAGGCCCGAGCAATTTCCACAGAGTCTTTCAACAGCTGTCCCTGCGCATCCCGGATGGCCGTCACCAAAGGGGACCCCCGCTGCCCCTTAAGACAGCGCGCCAGTAGCTTCCCTGGCTTGTTCCCAAAGCAATGTAAACGATATTTATAAAAAAGGACAGATTTCTTGGCTCTTTGGTGTAATAATTCATTGAGATCCACCTGTGCTTTCCAAAGTCTCTTCCTATTCGCAGCTGTCGGGTGTCGAGCACACACCCTGCGCAGACGGGTAGCCAAGCGCTCCAAGCCAATCACTCACTCTGCTATCAGCCGCCGTTTTCGGGCAGCAAACCCAATGATGTCCCCACGTAAGACTACTTTTGCTGTTTCCCATACCAATTCCGGGTCTTCTCTATGGCACTGATGGTCACTCAGAAACTCTCGCCAGCGCTGCTTCAAGAAATGCTGGAATTTAACATCCTGGCACAGCCCCAAAGGAAGTCTCCAAAGTCTCGTCCGGGTCTGTATTACCCCCCAATGTAACTCCATCCCAACCAACGCGTGGTCTGAGATTTCCAATGGGCCGATCTGCACCTCCCCCACTTTAGCAAACATGGCTCCTGATACTAGAAAATAGTCAATTCGAGCGCTAGACCCGTGGGCCCGGGATTGGTGGGTAAAATCCCTCTCTGAGGGATGCAGCAAGCGCCATGGGTCCACTAGTCCGAGTCTACCGCGAAACCGCTGTAACACCCGCGCCAACGGAGTCCTCTCTCTCGCTTCTCCCCCTCTAGAGGTGTCTAGATCGACATCTAGAACCCTGTTAAAATCCCCCCCCAGGAGTATAGGGAACTCCGGGAGCTGTTCAATTTGGGAGGCGAGCCCGTTGTAAAAGCCAGGCTCCATCCTGTTAGGGCCATAGAGATTACCAATGATCACCGGCTTCCCTTCCAGTTTACCAACCAACAGAAGAAAGCGCCCATCTACTGATGCCACTACCTTGTCCATAGCAAAACGCACTTGCTTGTGAATCAGAATTACTACGCCCCCCTTTTTCCCACGTGCCGGGGATCCCCAAACCTGCCCCACCCAGCCCCGACAGAGTTTATTATGTTCCGCCTCAGATTGATGGGTTTCCTGCAGGAGAGCCACATCGCATTGCTGTCTAGCCAAGGCCTGCAAGGTTTTATAGCGCTTAATTGGGGTCCCCAATCCGCAGACATTCCACGTAATAACCTTCAGTGGCATGGGGCAGTGTCAAAGTGTATCCAGGAAGCGAAACCTAACCTCAACAAGGGAGCTCCCCCAGCCTGGAGCTCCCTCCCAATAAACATCTGAGCTGCATAGAGCTGTATCTCATGGAACAATAAGGTGTGTGCTTTCCCCCCTCTACACCCCCCCTCCCGACCAGCCCCCCCCTGTCCTCCCACTAGTCGACTATCCAGTCCACCCAAGTTGGACGGCTTCCCTATGGGCATCGGGACTACCCCCCCCAATCCCCCAAGTGTACAGTGAGCATAACTCAGTAAGAACAGCTAACATCCTTCCTAAGACCTATTAGTGGGTCAAGCTGTGCCCTATACCCCTCTTCCTCGCTCCCCCCAAGATTAACACTATATTAACCCAGGGGTTGTGCGGCGGAATCCAACAAACAAGCAAACCAAGCAAAAAAAAAAAAAAAGACACAACACTCCTCTTCACCAAATCAACCACCCCCCCGCCCCCCTGCCTATTCCTTCACACCAATTATCGCCCTCGATTAGTGAGGAGACTACCCCTCGTTACACCCCATATGGTAAAGCAAAGATGGCAAGACTGACACTATAAAAACATTAAGCTTCCACTCGACATAGAGTCCAGGCAGAGATTGTGGGGCCCCAGTGTTATACCTGGTTCCGCCGGGTCTACTTACACGAGAACCGTCCCATCTCAGAGTTGCAATTAGAATGACACTACTTTCTACGTATGCGAGGGAGCACTCTGCCAGCCTACTCCCCGCCCCTCATTCCCAGGTCTTAATTAAATGGAAAGCAAACTTACAAGCGGGGGCAGGACCAGCACGTGATTCGGGGAGCCCCTCCCTACTCCCAACCACAGGGGGATGAGCGGAAAGGCGGAGCCCCGTACCATATATAGAAAGGATACAATTCAAAAATAAACAACATAAAAAAAAGAAAAAGCTTAAATTAAAATAAATAGGATAAAGAAGAACCCCTTCTCACAAAATCAACCATTCATCCGCCCTCTTAGTCCTCCCTCAACCCAAATATCGCCACTATTATCAATAAGATTACCCCTATATTACAACCCATAAGGTAAAGTAGTAAAAAAAAAAAAAAATGGCAACAAGGAACAATAAAAACATTAAACTTTCACTCCAAACAGGGTCCTGGGCTGAGGCTGCGGAGTTCCAATGGTGCATCCGGCTCCACCGGAGCTGCCTGCACAAGGATCGTCCAGTCTCACGGTTATAGTCCGTGGGACACTGCTCTCCGCACACGCGAGGGATCAATCTTCAGGCCTGCCCCCCACCCCTCATTCTCGGGGTCTTGATTAGATTTTTAAATTGAGCTGAGAGGCGGGGGCAGTGCCAGCACGCAGCTCAGGGAACCCCTCCCCACCCCTCACCACGGTCGGGGGAACGGGAAGGGGAGAGCCTCAAACTATATATAGGAAAATTAAACTTAAATAAATAAATCACTTAAAGGAAGATAAATAAAATTAAAAAGGAACCCCTCCTCCCATAATCAACCACCCGCCCGGTCCCCTTTACATTCCGTCTCGCTAAATATCCCCTACAAATATCAAGGGGACCACCCCCACCCCACAGCCCATAAGGTAAAACAAAATTAGCAACATTGAGGCAAGAAAAGTAAGAAAGGCATTAAACTTTCAGTCAACGGAACAGCGCAACACTGTCTCCAAATGTAGCAGGGCCAGTTTGAACAAAGCAAAAAGTGCAACAATATATCCCTTGAAACCACTATTAGAGCACCGCTACAATTCAGGCCCCGAACAGGTCCCGAGTCTCACTCCTCCAGCAAGAGAGCACTCCTCTGTCCAAATGCCCAGTACAATTTTCACGGGGGAGAGGCACGTTGAGATGGTGCAGTTCCCAGCAGAGATGTCGCCGCCGCCGGCGTTGTCAGGTATCGAGTCTGTCCATTTATCTCTACTCTCAATCGAGCCGGATAGAGCAGGGAGAAGCGCACACCCTGGTTCCGGAGCTGTGTGCAGACCTCGGAGAATGCTCGCCGCTGCTGGCTCACTAACGCCGAATAGTCCTGGAATACCAATATTTGTGGCGGGTCCTGTTGCTGCATGTTCCGGCCGCGAGCCAGTCTCAGCACCATTTCTTTTTGCCTGTAGTCCAGGAATCGAGCGATAACTGCTCTCGGACGCCTCAGCTGTTCCCGCCGCTGGCCCAGCCGATGAACACGTTCCATTTTTACAGGGTCTTCGTTTTTGCCCTGTAGCAGTTTCTCTATCCAGGTCTGCAGAAATGTAAACAGCTCGCCATCAGCCACGCTCTCCGGGACTCCAATAAACCGTAGGTTCTTTCGTCGCCCACGGTTTTCGAGCTCGTCTAGTTTGTCGCCCTGTTGTTTAACTATGTTTTCTAGGGCCGCCACTTTAGTTTCCAAGGAGTGCCGGGCGTCTTCTACGTCTGAGACCCGGGCTTCCACCTGGTCCATTCGCCCTGCGAAATCAGTGAGATTCTGACTGACATTCTGGATCCGATCTACTAATTCTTGAAAGCGGGTATCCAGCGCCTGGACCACTGCAGCGCTCACTTCTTTCACCAGGTCCGTGGAGCCGCTAGGCTTCGGGCTGGCCGGTGCTCCCTCCGCCATTTTGCCCTCTGCAGCCCTCAGCTTCTCCTTCCTTGGCGGTTTTGCTGCCATCGGGCTCTCCGTGTCACTTAGAGGCGGCTCCCAGCTCCAAAGGTCTCCCGAATCTTAAATGAGAGAATCATGGGATTGGTGCCCACTTTTATAGAGAATAATAGCCATTTTATGGGGCAGATTACCCGGAGCTGATCGTGTGCGGTCCGATCAGCTCATTGCCCAACCGGAACTCTCTCATCTTCTTTGTTCTTATTTTCTGCTGACTTTTCTACCTCCTCTCGATTATAATTTCATGCTCTGAAATAGGCTTTGTTAATATATTGTCAAGGATATTGGCGTGCTTCAAACCTTTCTTTAAGGTCTTTAGCCTGTGATTTAAAATCGCCATCTGTAGTACAGTTCCTCCTAATCCTAAGAAATTGCCCAACAGGCAAATTATTCTTTAAAGCAGGGTTATGAAAGCTTTGATAATGGAGCAACTGGTTTCTATCAGTTGGCTTTCTATATAATTTAGTAATGAATCCCTTTCCTTCTCTCCGAATAATCAAATCTAGATAGGGGATTTGCACCGGGTCATATGTAATTTGAAAACGTAAATTGTGATCCAAATCATTGATCCATGAATTGAAACCAGACAGAGTATCCATAGAACCGTCCCATATAATAAAAATGTCATCAATATACCTGATCCACAGTTTTATCATAGACTCAAAAGGGTGAGACTTAAGAAAAGTGTTTTCAAATTTGTACATATATAAATTGGCAATGTCTGGTGCCATAGATGACCCCATTGCCACCCCCTTGACTTGTTGATAATGTATGTCTCTAAAGCAAAAGAAATTCTTGCGTAACGCTATCTCTGCCAGTATCAAAAGGAAGGAGGTGGAAATCCGAGTGTACTCAGTCCTATTTGTTAAGTACTCTTCAATGATGTTCATTGCTTCAGACTGCGGAATATTGGTATATAATGCTTCAACATCCAGAGTAACCAATAACACATCAGAACTCATTTCTTTGAATGTTGAGAGAATTTCAATGACATGTGAAGAATCACGGACATAGGACCACATTCGTGAGACGTGGGGTCGTAAAAGGACATCTATCATTTGAGAAATGGGTTCTAAAAGAGACCCAATGGCAGAAACAATGGGTCGCCCGGGGGGGTCCGTAAGTGATTTATGGATCTTAGGGATCACAAATAGTAGGCATCACTGGTTGGTCAACAATCAAAAAATCTCTCTCTTTTTTTGTAATGTGTCCTGTTTCAAAAGCACTAATCACTATATTATCTATAGTGCATTTTAAAGATTCTGTGTGATCACTATTAAGGCGTGAATAAAAATTCTTATCATTGAGTTGTCTAGTGATTTCAGCTAAATATTTATTCTTGTCCATAACCACCACGGCACCCCCCTTATCTGCTGGTTTGATAATAATTCTACTGTTTGTCTGTAAGGCTTTCAAAGTCTGTCTTTCAGGAAAAGTAAGATTATGAAACGGTAACCGATCATTTTCACGAATTTGTCCAACTTTTTGCAGAACGATCTTCTCGAAAGCATCAATGAGGGGGTCGGTTTTTGGAGGAGGAACCCAAGTAGATGGTCTACTAACAATGGAAATATCACAAGGATTCTTTAGTTGCTCATTAAAGAAATGGCGTATACGAATTTTTCTAAAAAACTTATACAAATCAATCTGGGTTTGAAACGGATCATATCTCCTAACAGGTACAAATGATAAACCCTTGTTTAAAACGGATATCTCATCAATTGTAAGATCACATTCAGAAATGTTAATTACATTATTGCATTCTATTATTCCCTTTCGTGTGACCATCCCCCTCCCTCTTCCTCGACCACGTCCCCGGTCTCTGCCCTGTCCCTGAAAAGTTTTTTGTTCGCCATATTGTGCTTTGTATTGATTCTTTTGTGGTTCTATTTCCGATGGGAGTCTGGACCAAGAGGAGCTCCTCCCGCCTCCCTTCCACAAGCGATCCATATTGAAAAAAATTCTTCTTCTTCTCTTTCTCTATAGGTGGTTCTATTTTGTCTTTCCGATTTGGAAATAAGGATGCCGAGGCATCCTGATTCCCTATAGATTCACTCCTGCTCCTTTTTCTCTTTTGTTCATGAGAATTTTCTTTATCTTTATCTGGGGACATGCTAACTTCATCAGATGCACTATCTTTCTGATCAAAAAAGGCTGATCTTCTCTTAATCCATAACACAGGTACACTAAAAAAAATTTTTTTTAAACTGCCTCTAATGTTTCGATTGATTTTTACGTTTTTTGGTGCGCTGAATCCAAATCTGGTAACCAATTTGCTCCATCACGTACAGATTTTTTGCTACATTGGGTTAGCAGTTTGAGGTGAACGTTTCAGATTGAGTGGGATCGAGATAAAAGTTTCTTGGATGAATTCTTTATACTAATTGTTTAGTAGTTATTCAAATAAGAATAAAGAAAATTGTAACAAGGCAGCACATAAGAATAGAGTAATGTCAACAAAACACACTGTGATGGTAGCAAAATTGTCTGCACTTAAAACAGCCACATACATGTGCACAAACATTGAGCATATAAGAGCGAGGTTAGACACAAAGCAAAGCAAAGAAATGTGCAAAAAATGTTGTACAGGTATGTATGTAAGAATAGAAAACGCAAACCGCACCATTGCAATACATGAAGACAAACACCCGATGGTGTGAAAATAAAATTCTAATAAATGAGATCCGACACTGTGGTAATAACTAGCAAATTTTTATTTCAAAGTTTAGTAAAAACACGATATTTGTCAACACAGTTTAGATTTTAAAGTCATTCTTGGGTCAATCAATCTCCTGGTGGGCCCGTTTCTTCTTCCCCCGAATGCTTCTCTTGGTGCGCTGCTTGGCATATTTTTCATCTGGGGTTTCCCGCAGCAGCAACCAGCAGAAATCAGCCATCATAGTGGTGTTCCATCTTCCTTGGTACCTTCTCTCTGCGTCCTTGATGTCCTGGTGAAACCTTTCACCTTGTTCTTCACTGTACGCCCCCAAGTTTTCGGGAAAGTAGTTCACATGGGAGTGCAAGAAATGGACTTTCAGGCTCATGTTACAGCCTTGTTCTTTGAAGGCATTGAGCATCCTGGCAACAATATCCTTATAGTTCTCATCCCGCCTCTTCCCCAAGAATTTGAGAACAACATCCTTGAAGGAATCCCAGGCTTCTTTTTCCTTCTCAGACATCATTTCAGCGAATGCTCCATCTGAAATGAGTTTCCTTATACAGTCAAACCTCGGTTTTCATTTGCCCCGGTTTTCATACGCTTCGGTTTTCAACGTCTCTTTTGACTGAGATTTTGTCCCGGTTCTCATACATCACTTCGGTTTTCAACGTCTCTTTTGACTGAGATTTTGTCCCGGTTCTCGTACATCGCCTTGGTTTTCGTAAAGTGCAGTACTGTAAATTCATGCACCCTCGCACTGCACACCGGTCTGTATACACTGCCGGAACGCCCGCCCGGTCCCGGCAGCACTGCCCCCCGGACTCACCGATCGCCAGCGTGATAAGAAGCGAAAGCCAGCTGAGCATGTAAATGAAACACATCCGCGAGCCTGGTCAGAGTCAGAGAGGCAAGGATTGCACAGAGAGGAAGGCCCCGATCTCGTCCACCGCCTGCCCGTTCTCTGGAGCGCCCCCTCAGGCTCGGAGGTAGCAGGGAAGAAAAGCTGTCAACGTAAGCAGGAGATGTTGCATGAATGTGGGAGGCAGTTCTTTTTCTTGCAGGGTACGTCTGAAGCTATATCATTAAGATTTTCTGCCATTCTGAAGCATTGAGCAGATAATGTAAAGGTATTTTAATGGGCTGAATCCAATGTGATTCCGAAGAGAGCTGGGCACGCAGCTTGTCAGGGGTGGCTAAGGCCAGATGTTAACATACTGTACTGTACAGTACTGTACTTAGCTTGCTTTCAGTGATGTTAAATGTTCATTTATCCATTTCATTAGTCATTTATATTTATTTCTCATTGTTTTCTGTATGTAAAAATATAGTTATTCTCTATAAAATGTATTTTTTGTGAATATTTTTGGGTGTCTAGAACGGATTAATTGGATTTACATTATTTCTTATGGGAAATATTGCTTCAGTTTTCATACGTTTCGGTTTTAGTCAGACTTTTTCGAACGGATTAATCATGAAAACCGAGGTTTGACTGTATCAGGGCCAACAAACACTCCTTCCTTTAGCTTTGCTTCAGAAAGTCGGGGGAACTTTGAGCAAAGGTACCGAAAGCACTCACCATCTTTTGGAAGGGACTTGATGAATTGCTTAATGAGACCCAACTTAATGTGGAGAGGTGGTAATAGAATTTTATCACGAGGTACCAAGCTCTCATGAAGAACATTTTTCTCACCGGGTCTCAAATACTCCCGAATTGGCCAGTCTTTTTTCTCCCAGTGTAGGTCGCGGGCCCGGCTATCCCACAAGCAAAGGAAGCAGGGATATTTGGTGAAACCGGATTGCTGCCCTAATAGCATGGATAGAATTTTAAAGTCTCCACAAATCATCCACTTATGCTCATCATAACGAATCTTCTGAAGAATCAGGGCCAAATTCTCGTATTTTTCTTGGAGAATAACAGAGTGAGCAATAGGAACTGAAGCGAATGTGTTGCCATTATGAAGAAGAACACCTTTTATGCTGTCTTTTGACGAATCAATGAACAGCCGCCATTCAGCAGGATCATACTTGAGTTTAAACTTTTCCATCACTCCGTATATATCGTTGCAAAATACCAAATCTTCCTCTTTGCTGAAATACTTCAAAAATTGTGTCTCGCGGTTGCGGTACCAATAAAAGGTTGTTCCTGGTGACAATAGATTTTTCTGTTTAAGCCGAGAACTTAGCAGTTGGGCAGCATCTTTTGGGAGTCCTAAATCCCAGACTAAATCATTCAATTCAGCTTGAGAGAAAAGTTCAGGTTTCGGATCTGGTTCAGTTTCAAACTCGGAAGTACTGGACTCATCGGGAAAAGCCATCTGATGAGTCTCATCATGATCAGAACCGTCCACACAAATATGATCCAAAGATTTTGGTGGTTCAGGCACAGGTACTTCGTTGCTATGAGGCATAGGCCTAATTGCTGAGGGAAGGTTGGGGTAACTTATTACGTTCTTATTTTTTAAGTTGTATCCCTTCACAATGCAAGAGCAAAAATAGCAGTCACTGCTGTGGTCTCTTTGTTCACGCCACATCATAGGTATTCCGAAACGAAATGCTTGTTTTTTTACCTTTCATCCATAAGCGTAGATCTTCCTCACATGTCTTGCACACTTTGTGAGGAGCCCACGGTTTGTCTTGATCGCCTAACTTCAAACCGAAATAGGCGAAATATACTTTTTTAATAAATGCAGAAATGTTCCTCTGCCGCTTTTTCATGGTATATTCCCCACAAATAAAACAAAAACTGTCCGGAGAGTTGACGCAACCTCTGGCTCTGTGAGCCATCACAAATACACAGCACTGCAAACTACAACTGTAGTGAACCACTTCGGAATAAAGCTGGATTACGACTGAGCAAACAAAAGGTAATAATGAACTTGCAAGAAACTGAAATTTGACAGGAACGTTCATGTCGCAACCACCGTGTTTGAGCGAGCGAGCGAACGAGGCGAGGCGAACAGGAAAGAACATGCGCCAACGCGAGTACTGGATTTAGCCCCCCGCCTCCCAATTGTCCTGTTAATGTATAAAATGAATACAAAACACTAAAATATCATGAGGGAGTGTTTCTAGTTAGTTAACCATTACAACCTCTATTTTGGGCCAAGAAAATAAACTGCAGTCGGCTAAAAAGAAATTATGTGAACATTCCTTATATGGGTAAGAAATCTAATTTTGCAAGAAAACGTGACGTGATGGAACATTTTGGCTATTTTTCCTGGATTCAGCACCCCAAAATCTATAGGAATCAGTTGCAAAACTGGAGGCAGTTTTTTGGTAGTGTACCTGTGTAATCTGTCATTCTCAACCTTTTTGCAGCAGTGGTACACATATCCCACCCTATAGTCCTCCTCATCTCTCCTAAATTTCTCCATCTTCTTTCCCTTTATTTCCTTTCGAAACTGTGACATATTTTTATTAAAATCCGCATATACTGTTTCAAATTCACTATCACATTTCTTTAAACTCCCTAGTTTCTCGTCTAATTCTACCTTGTACAATTCAGATTTTTTATTTGCCGTGGTGATTAATAATATCATCAAGTCCAGGGAACACTTGTTCAAAATCGCGTTCCAACAATTCACGAAGCCCTGTTCGCTTTGATACAAACTTGGAGCCTTGTTAACTCGTAGGCCTCTAGGTATAATTTTGGACTTACAACATTCTAAGAAGTAAGCTGCATGTAATTCTTCCTTGACCAACTTTTGCGTCAGCCGAACAGCATCATCCCATTGGGTGTAAATTTGATCACTCTGGTCTTCTGTTTCTTCTTCATGGTTCACTAAGGATTGTTGAGACAGCAGCTTATTCAACACATCATCTCCAAAACTTAAAACGTTCTTCCATGGGGAGAACATTGCTGCAGAAATGTGGACACCAACAAACAGCACGCTGCCACGCAGGGAAGAGCAAACAGTACAAAAGACGTAGGCAGGTGTAGGTTCTCACCAATACTTTATTGTTCCATTTATGAAAAAAGGAGGAGACCTGACCCGACACAGGCCGTGTTTCGATAAAATCTTCCTCAGGGGTTGGCTCACCTTATACTAAAAACACATTATAAATAAAGTGAAATAAAAACAAAAAACAAAAACAAATAAAACAATTAAACATGATTGGACTAATTACATTGTATATAAACATCGTGAAGAACGCGATAACAAAGGTAATAAATAATAAAATCATTAAAGAATAAAACTTAAAACCGTAAAATATAAATATTCTTAAACTTATAAATGTGAATAATAGATTAAAAAGTCACACTCAAATACATTAAAAACCATGAAACATTAATAACTTAATTAAAAGTTAAAATCAAATAGCTCCCTCTTAAAACTAAAATATACATAATAGATGTGTGAACATTAATGACAAACAGAAGTCAATTATATATTTTACGGTTTTAAGTTTTATTCTTTAATGAAGTAAAGAATGAAGTTAGATGCCTAGGAATGATCCTGGATCAAAACCTCTGACTAAACATATTAACTCAACAACTTGAACAATCTACAAAAAAATTAGGATGACTCCAAACTTAAAAGCCCTACTCTCAGCTCAGGACTTCTGCTTGGTACTAAAGGCACTGATCTGCCCCCACTTCAGCTATTGCAACAGCATACTACAAGGTTTTCCGAAACAAGCACTAAGTCAACTGCAGATAGCACAACACACACTCGCACAGACCATTAAGAAGATGGCTAAAACTGAACACATCACACCCGTTCTCTTCCAACTGCATTGGCTACCTATCCAGTGTAGAATAAAAAATAAATCTCTAATAACTACATAGTGGAGGAGTAGCCTAGTGATTAGAGCAACTGCCTAGTACTCAGAAGATCAATAGTTTGATTCCTACTGGCACTCGATGTGACCTTGGGCAAGTCACTTTACCCTCCATTGCCTCAGAAGAAAAGGCCTGGCAATCTACTTCCAGTGATACATTGCCAAGAAAACCCAGAGGCAGCTGGGTTGCTAGGAGTCAGCACTGACTCGACGGCACTAAAAAAAAAAACAACCTACATTAAAGATACTACACAATATGGCTCCATCCCACCCTAAGATCTTTAATAACTATGCTACCTGATTTAACAGTGGAGAGGCTGCACACAAAACTCATCAGTTTTCACATCGCCTGTTTTTTGCTACTAACAAAAGAATAAATACAGCATACTTAAGCACAAAAAAACCCTTAGAGTAAGGAAATATAATTTAAAACATCAACATGGTCATTTTTTCAGCAAATCGCGAACATCGGGATTATAACTTCCTAAACTGATGTAACAAAAACAAAAAGATCAATATATTTAAAAACAGTAATATAATAGTCATAAAACACAAACCATTGTTGCTATCACAGATGACCCGATGGATTGCTCCTATCAGTCCCAAAGAATAAGTTATTGCTTCCATCCAAACAGTGGAGACAGTTACAATCACATCTGAAAAAAGATAATAAACCAATTGGAATACTGTGGTAGAGAGGTATTAGTATTTAGCTCATACCTTTCCAGTAGTAAAGTAGTTCAAGGCAAGTTACAAACGGGTACAGTGGGTATTTCCCTGTCCCCAGGGCTTAATATCCAAGTTTGCATGTGAGGCAGTGGAGGGTTAAGTGACTTGCTGAAGGCCAAAAGGAGTGTTAATAGGATTTGAAACCTGGTCTTACTAGTCCCAGGTTGCTGCCTTAACCACTAGGCTACTCCTCCACTCCACTGTCTCACATTGGCTCATATGATTGTTAACATGTTATTGCAGATTTGGAGAGGACCTTTCTTGAGCATAACTTTATGGTTGCGATATTTCAGTGAGATTCTAGTCCTCTGCCAAGGTAGCAGTCAAGAGACTAGAAAAGGTTCTTTTAAATGGTTTAACGTCCGAGATATTTAATCGTAAATATCAGATCACATAAAACTAGGCATAGTTTTCATCTACCTACTTTTTATGCGTGCATGTGGTTACATGATTTTAAAGAGGGTCTTTCCTGCATGTATCGGAGGCTTTATATGCCGAAAAGGCTTTATTAAATTATTCCTAACGTGCAGTGTATCAGAGGCATAATGATATACTCCATTCCTTTTCAAATAAGCCCTAACATTCTATTTGTTTTTTGTTACACACTGAGCTGAAATTTTAACATGGTGACCCATAGCTCTTAACCCAGAATTTTGTACCTGTAGCTGAGATTATTTTTCCCTATGTGCATCACTTGGCATTTGTCCATATTAAATTTCATCTGCCATTTAAATGCTCAATCATTTAGTCTCATAAGCTCTTTCTGCAATTCCTCGATCTGCAGTCCATGAACCACAAATTCTTTTCACTCTCTGCTTTGTTAACAACTCTGAATAAGTCTGTGTCATATATAAATTTGTTCACTCATTGCTTCTTTCTTCAGATCATCAAGGAATATGTTAAATGAAGGCCGGGAGGCAGCGTCCCAAGCTGGCCGCCCGTAACCGGGCGGTTCGTCGAGATGCGGAACCCGGTTTCGGGTCCGTGGGACACGGGGGGAGAGGAGGGAAGAGACGTGGTGGCATCTTTTGAATGCATTGGCTCTCCCATCGCATGGCGCAAGGGGAGAGCCAATGAGGAGAGCGGTGGAGGCGGGCCTGCGGCGCGTGAATCAGTAGGACGGGGCCAGTTGCGGAGAGGTCCGGAGGACAGCGGTTGCATGATCCGTGAGCTCTGGGGGGCGAGGAAGTCAAGTCAGGCGGCAGTGGAGCTGCAATTGCTAGAGGCGAGGCAGTCAGCGCGGGAGCCGGGAGGCAACGGTCGGCAGAGTGGAGGAGCAGGAGCATGTGGCTGAGTGTGGCACAGCGTGCTGAAGTGCAGCCAGCACGCCGCTTCATACGGCGATTCAGTAGAGCTGCTGTGTGACCGGAGGAGGCCCCGAGGCAAGTGTGGGGGGGGAGTAGGAGGTACAGAAGGAAGGAAGGGGCCCAGCTGGACAACAGCAGGCAAGGGGGCGCAAAGAGGAGGAGGAAGGAGCACACACGTGACAGGAATGCTGGCAAAGGGGGGGGGCAATGGGGACAGGGGAGAGCTGGGGGGGCTACCAGGCTGCAAGGGAGGCAGGCTGGAGGTCGGGGTATAGCAGGAGGGGAGGAGGAGGCCGAGTAGCCAAGGAAGGCAAGCGGGTTATTCCGGGGAAAGGGAGCTGCGGGGACAGGCAGAAGGGCGAAGGGATCGGGGTTGCCTCCGGGGAGGGGGGGTGTGGAGAGAGAGCACAGGGGACCAGGGCGAGGGCCCAGAAGTGAGGTGGGTCTCGCGGAGGTGTGTTGGAGCCGCAGCCAGTGGGGCATCAGGGGGGGGAAGGGGTGGAGGGCCGGAGCGACCTACGGGGACGCCTAGTGCGGGGGGGGGGGAGGTGGCCTTGGGTCATCAGGAGTGGGGGCCCTCGGGAGGCAGGAGCATCAGGTTCAGGGGTGGCAGGGGGGAGCCGTGTCCAGAGGCTATGCATTTTAGATGGCAGGGTAGTCACCCGTTGGTGGACAGGGTAGCCGGACAAGGGGGTGAGCGGCCTGGAGGCGGTGCGGGGTCCTGGCAGCATTGGCTTGGGGCGGGCAAGGTTCATCGGGGCAGAGTGGCTGAGGGCTTGGCAACCAGCCTGGCTGTCGATGGTCCCTCCCCCGGTTTTCTCTTTTATGTCTCCACAGGTGCCGGTGATGATTCCCTACCCGGCAACGCCTGGAGGCAGAGGCCACGGGGGAGCAGAATGGCAGGAGTGCGGCATGGTGGACAGCTCGGTGAAACCGGTGACAGTTACCGAGCGGGCGGAGGAGCCGAGAGCTGCAGGTGAGTCACAAGAGGAGCCTGGGGGGGTAGGAGAAATGAGGGGAAAGGCGCATAGGAAGCAAAAATATGCGTGTCGGCGGTGGCATGGTTCAGATTCTTCTTCCTCGTCCTCTTCATTGGTAGTGTCCTCGTCTGCGTCAGAAGGTGGTGGGGTAGGACAAGAGGTCGGTGGTAAGGAAGGGGGGGGGTAGGCAGAGCGGGAGGCGGCATATGCTGAGTTATGGGAAGGGGTACCAAGAAATTTGTGGCGCAAGATTAGGAAAAGGAGATATATTGATACTTTACAATTGTTGGAGGGCCTGAGGCGGTCAGGGGATAGTAAGAAGAAAAGGAAGGCGGACGAAAAGGCCGGTCGCTTCAAGAAAGTGTCTAGGAATGTGGTGAGCTGGACAAGAGATTTTTTGCATTTGGCCAGCGTATGGGGACACCACTTTCTGGAACAGTACGGGATGCTTTTAGCTTACGCGGATTCCATCCTGGAGGCTGCGCAGACGCATAAAGGATGGTCGTGGTTGAACTACGATGAGAAGTTCAGAGATAAAATGGAGGAGAATCGTTTTTTGTCTGGGGTTCACAAGATATTAATCTGTGGCTCACGCAAATGTCCGCTAAATCAGGGGTGGGGGGTCTGGGAGGAAAACCGGGGGGTGGGATAGCAGGGGGGACGGGCCGTTCCTTTCGGCCGACAGGAGCCCCGTTGCAGCAGAAAAGTGGAGGTACAGGAACAGGGGACGTGTGTTGGAGATTTAATAAGGCATCGTGCCCATTTCCCGATTGCAAGTTCCAGCATGCATGCTCAAGTTGTGTGTGTGGGGGGGGGGACATTCAGCAGCAAAATGTATTAAAAAGGAACAGCTTCGCTTAGTGGGTCAGCCCTTAAGTAATTGTGATGTGAGCAGTCTGGCCGGTACCCTGATACGAGTAGAAGCGTTAATGGTCAGGCTGCAACAATACCCGAGGCGGGGAGATAGGGAGGTGTTGGGAAAAGGGTTTCAGGAGGGCTTTGTCATCCCAGTGGCCGGTACGGTGGTAGCATGCACGTCACGCAATTCGCCTTTGGTACGGCGCTTTGCACCAGTAGTGCAGGATAAGTTGTTAAAAGAATTAGAGTTAGGAAGGATTGCAGGCCCGTTTGCAGAAAAGCCGTTCTCGAATTTGGTAGTGTCCTCGTTGGGTATTATACCCAAAAAGGAAGCGGGAAAATTTAGATTAATTCAGAATTTGTCATTCCCAGAAGGAATATTGGTCAACGATCACATACCGAGAGATAGCTGTACAGTTAGATATGCGTCGTTTGACTGGGCGGTGGAGTTGGTGAGGCAAGCGGGGGGGGGGGGGGCATGGATGGCGAAGGTTGATATTGAGTTGGCGTTCCGTCTGTTGCCGGTTTATCCAGATAGTTTTTCGTTGCCGGGATTTTGGTTTGAGGATCGGTTTTATTTTCACAAATGCATGCCTATGGGATGCTCAGTGTCATGTGCCTACTTTGAAAAATTCAGTACCTTCTTGCATTGGGCATTGGTTCAGGAAGTGGGTTGTGCAAAGATAGTGCATTATTTGGACGATTCTTTATTTGTGGGAGCAGAGCAGTCGGGGGAGTGTCGGCGTCTATTGTGCAGTTTTATGGACTTGGCCAGGGACTTGGGGGTGCCATTAGCGGAAGAAAAAACAGAGGGTCCTACGAGACAACTAACATTTCTGGGTGTAGAATTGGATTCCGGGGCAATGGTGGCGAGGCTTCTGGAAGAGAAGGTGACGAAGCTGCGGGTGCTAGTGGCCAATGCGTTAGTGTCCAGCAAGTTGAACTTGAGAGAGTTGCAAACATTGATCGGTGCGCTGAATTTTGCATGCCGCATCATCCCGATGGGTAGGGTGTTTCTGTGAAGGCTAGCAGGGGCAACAGCAGGGGTGCACAAACCGCATCATAGGATTAGGGTGTCCAGGGTGATGAAGGAGGACTTGCGGATTTGGGACATCTTTTTGCAGGAATTCAACAGTACATCGGTAATGATGGAGGGAGAGATGTCATCAGCGGACTTGCAGCTATTCTCGGATGCGGCTGGGGGGGGCGGGTTTAGGCATCTATTTTGCGGGGGCATGGTGTGCAGACAGATGGCCCCAGATGTGGCAGGAAGCGGGTTTAGTCACTAACATTGCCTTCCTGGAGTTGTTTCCCATGCGGGTAGCATTGGAGTTGTAGCCGGATCGCCTGTGTAACAGACGGGTATTGTGATGGTGTGAGAATGCGGCAGTGGTGAGTGTAATCAATCATTACACCCCGAGATGTGTTCCAGTGGCTGACTTAATGCGGGAGGTGGTACTAGTTTGTTTAAGGCTGAATGTTGTGATCAAAGCGCGACATATTCCGTGCTGTACTAATGAAATCGCGGATGCTCTGTCTAGTTTACAGTGGGAAAGGTTCCGGAATTTGGCACCAGGAGCCGAGGAGATTGGATTGCTGGTTCCAGAGCACTTGTGGCAGGTTGGCCTGAAGAGATGCTGAGTTTGCTATGAGGCTCGGTGGCGAGAAGAACATGGTCGGCTTACCAGTGGGGCTGTGACAAGGTGGAGGAGGTCTTGCAGGTGCAGGGATGGCGACCGGACGCAGTGTCCAATTGGATGTTAGCAAATTAGGTAGTGGAGGCCAAGAAGAACAGGTGGTCCAAGGCGGCGGTACATTCGCATTTAGCAGGGTTTGCCTTTTTCGCGAAGGCGGTGGGGTGGATCCCGGAGGGGGGTGGGTTTTTAACCCGGCGCTTGATGCAAGGGTAGGGGAGAACAAGCCCAACGCCTAAGGACAGCAGACGGCCGATTATGCACGACTTGCTGGTGAGGCTATGTGCGGCTCTCCCGGTGGTGGTAATGTCTGCATATGAAGCGGCATTATTCAAGGCAGTGTTTTGCTTGGTGTTTTTTGGGGCCTTCCATATCGGGGAATTGGTAGCGGACTCTGGGAGAGCAGGTGGTTTGCTGCTTCAGCAGATGCAAGTGGAGAGAGGGTCTGTGCGGGTGCTGTTGGCACGCTCTAAGACCAGCCAGCAGGGGTGAGGGTGGTCCTAAAAGAGATGGTGGGTGTGCCATCCTGTGCGGTGGCTGCATTACGGGAGTACTTGCACCGGCGACCGGAGGTGGTGGGTTTGTTCTTTATTCACGTGGACACACGTCTGCTGACGCAATTCCAGGTTACAGCTGTCCTAAGACTGGCTCTACATCAGATAGGGGAGGTACCGCATCAATTTGTGGTGCACTCCTTCCGCATTGGGGCAGCAACAAGTGCAGTGGCGGCTGGTTTGTCGGACCAGGAGGTGCAACGCATTGGGTGATGGCGCTCTAGGGCGTTCCTAAGATATGTCCGACTGTAAAGGTGGTCGGGCAGAGTCATGGTGGGGCTAATTCTGTTTTTCTTTTGCAGATAGAAGGCAAGGTCCACATTACTGTTGGCTGATCGGCCATTCGTTTGTTCATTGGGCAGGTCGGTGAGCGGCTGTGCGGCCTGCAGGGGTTAATCTGGGCCTGGATCCAGAAGTGGTGTCCGTATTATGGCTGGGTGATCGAGGTCTCCGTTGGACACAGTTGCTCCCTTTGCTTCGGCACCACGGGCGGCTGCGGACTGCACCAGACTTGATGTTGATACATTTGGGGGGCAACAACCTGTCAGCCTGGACCTGTAAGCAGCTGATACAAGCGGTGCAGAAAGATCTGGAGGTGGTGCTGCAGTTATTTCCAGGAGTAATACTGATGTGGTCAGATATTATCCAGCGGCCTATCTGCGGAGACCAGCGGTGCTGGTCGCGTGATCTGACGAAAATCAATCGTCAGATTGGCCGTTGGGTTTGTGCACATGGGGGGTACCAGGTGATGCATTCATGGATAGAGGTGGGCTGTGCGGGATTTTACAGGAACGATGGTGTGCACTTATCCCCGGTGGGGTTGGATTTACTATTGAATGACTGGTAGGAGGCGTTGCAGTGGGTAGTGTTGAGGGATGCTCGCTGGTCGCAGCTTTTGGGGGGGTGGCACGGGGACAGTGAGGTCACCTGCGCCGGTGGTGGGATCCCGGAGGTTTCTGGGGTCCGGAGCCTTGGATAAACTTGGGACGGGGGTGGGGTACCCCCGACCCGGATAACCCCTGGGCTGGCGTTTGCTAATTATATGGCAAAGTCGGGGGCCAAGTGGGGGAGAGACGTTGGAAAAGCGGAGGCGTGCGCACCTTGCTATTGACATGGCTGGTGAGTCATCATTCTGCTGGGGTATGCAAAATGATGGTTATTTGATGTTGATTGTTAATCGGTTTCATGGTTCAATAAAGCTGCGACCAGAAGTGTTTACCAAAAGTATTGTGTCTGAGTGTTTGTGGAAGTTGGGGAGGAAGTGTGGGGGGCAGGGGGAAAGGGGGGGGGGGTCGAGGGGGTGGTTATGAAGCATCGAGTCCGACCTTCTCATCATTCTACTATTTGTCCTGTTGCATTTGAAAAACTGACTATTTAATTCTTACTCTCTATTTGCAGGGGCTTTTTCTAGCCAGTTTCCAGTCCATAATAGGGCATTGCCTTGTATCCCATGCTTTTTATTTTCCTGACGTGTTTCTCATAAGTCATTTTGTCAAATACACTATGAAAATCTAAATACACTATATTGACTGGCTTATTTTTATCGAATGCATTGGTAAGACAAGATTTCCCTTTGCTAAACCTAAGCTGATTCATTCCCATTAACCCCGATCTATATGGTCAATAATTTTGTTGTTCAGAATAGCGTCTACCACTTTCCTCAGTAATCAGGCTCACCAATCTATCAAGTTTCAGCTTTACTGGATAAACTGCCTATAATATTTATGTCTAAGCAGTCTACAAATCTTAGTATAATCAGTAAATATGGTTTCTTCAATCACCCCTTTTGAAAATTTGATTTAGAGGGGATTTTTGGATTTTGCTCATTCATTTCTCAGAAGTTCATGGCAAGTTACATTTAGGTATAGTAGGAATCTTCCTTTCCCTAAAGGGTTTACAATCTAAGCTTGTATTTGAGGTAGTGGAGAGTTAAGTGGCTTGTCTGGAATCATAAGAAGTGGTAATGGGGTTTGAACCCTGGCTTTTCTGGTTCTGAACCCACTGCTCTAATTATTAGGCCATCAAATCCTCAGGTATCATGGTTGTTTTAAATGATAGGTTATAGATTACTAGCAACAGATTATACTGAAACTGATATTCAAAGGATTTATGTGCCTAACTGAGAATTATGCTCCTAAATTGGTCTCTTTGAAATTAACCTGTGCTAAGTTCCTAAACTGTTGCTCAAAATTTCATTAAACGCCTAACTTTAGAAGCATAAAAAAATGTGTGGCAATAGGCAGATTTAGGGTGGGGAATAAAGTTAGGAACTTAGCGTTGATTTTCAGCACTAGGCTCATAAATCCAGTCAAATGAATGGCAGACCTAAATTAATATGAATTTTCAGCTCAAAAACTCAGACTCATAAGTTTGGCTGAAAATAGTCTTTCTGCTGTGATGTCGCTGTCACCTCCACAGCCTGAGTTTGTGGAGAAGGACGGCCTGATTCTCTATTCAGGAAGTTACTGGTGCTTGAGGAAAGCACTGCCTTCTGGGAGTAGAAGTTTTCACTATCCCAAATAAAGAGAGTTGTGGACTCGAGTGTTTCAGGCAAAACAGGATTTTTAATTCCCCTTCCCAAGTGGTTTCACATGTAGAACAAAAGGAACATTGGCCATACACTTCTGGCACTAAATTATATAAGAAAGAAATTCAAGCTTCTTATCTCAGCATCACTGTAATTCCAAATGAAAAACACTTTTCTCTTTCAAAACCCTTTTGTGCTTTTCTGGTCAGCTGCTATCTGCAGCACTCTCTCTTTCTCGGCACAGCTTAATTCTATTTCACAGGACTTATCTTCTCAGATACAGATATCGTACAATCCATAGGTTCACTAGGCTGACATTCTAAAGGTGGTTCAGTGTCCATTGGTTCAACCTGAACCCCCGCTGGAAATGTTTGCAAATTGCTACAGGGTGTTTCCAAACACACATCTATCTTTTCAGCATTGCACTTTTCCTCACAGCCTTTTGATATACACGGTTGTGAATCGCCACAGTATTCCCAGCATGTGGAGCCCCACCCTTCTGGGTTAATATCAGAGCACTTAAAGACAGCTTTCTGTTTATACTGGTCACTTATCCTACCTCTTGGCTTCCTTATGAGAGTTTCCTTTTGTCCTCTAGGATCAGCTGCAAACGTGAGCCTTGGAGTTTCTCTGTGCATACAAGTCTGCCTTCCCAGTACGTTTCCCTTTTGGTTGCCTTTTACTCCCAGCACCAAACCCGGGTTACTTGTACCTGGCTCCTTGGTACCAACTCCCTGCTTGTATCCTCTGCTGAATTCCTCTTCTGAGTCAAAGGTCAGAGAATCCTCAATTACCATAGATTCCTCTGAGTCTTCATTCCTAAGGCAATCCTCTGTTTCTCGTGATGGTTCTAAGAGCTGTGTCTTCAGCCATGCTCTTGGCTGAGCTCTCCTCTGAGCTCCTCCCAGCTGTGCTCCTCCCAGCTGCCTTCTCTCTCCTCCTAATGAGCTTCCCTTAAATCTCTGGTTTCCTGGGTTTACCCTGGCTCCTCCCACCAACAGGTATTCTGGCTTAACTCCTGACTGCTGCACTGAACTACAGCAGGGGCGTGTTTTCCCTTCTTCTGACCTGCTCTGTTTATGGTTGCCTGGGAAACCAGGAGCCATGTGCATTTGTTTCCTTTCCCAGCCTGAAGCTGGATCCTGTGTTTTATCTCTCTCTAAGGGGTCAGAGGGACCTTCTCCATCACACTGCATAAAATCTTTCCTTTTACAGCGCCAATGCCAGCTTTTACAGCCGGTAGGTTTAGTTTTTATTATGAGAAGCAATCACATACAGTTAATACGCTAGAAGATTGCCTAAAATTGGAAACGCAGGTATGCTACATTTTATATTTCAGCAGATTAGAAAGATTTGTTTTAATGTAAGTATAAATGGTTTACTCCCCTCCTTAAATGGTTTATTTTACAGTGTACACACCGGCGGTCTTAAAGTCCATCGTTCCATTTTTTAGGAGAAATCAAACATAGTTTTATGTGCGATCAGATAGTTTCAAACTAGATACGCAGGTATTTTTAACCTTTTGGTTCAACACTCGTTTTGGGTAGGTTTTCATGGCCCTTCCCCTGATGCATATGGATAAATGATAAATATGGTTCGTCCAATATAATACTGACCAGTTGTTTATTCTTCATATCAACACAAAGTGATGCCGGTAATATAATACATGTAGATGAAAGGTGGATATGGACAAATTGATAAGTACTGGCAGTTTTCCATTATACCAGCATGGTGGTTATTTTTTTTTATATCAACACAGAATAAAGCCAGTAACATAACACATATAGATGACAAGTTTTTGCAAGTTCTACATTTTATTTTAAAGAGAACACAATATCTGTGAGTTTTGCAGGCTTATTGTGTTGGCACCTATGATGGTATGAGATTATGGCCCCCTCACTTAAAACATATATCTGGATTTTAGAATCATGGTTTGACTACCTATAAAACTCTGACTACCTATAAAAAGGTAGAAAAACTCTGATCAACACTACGCTACAGAAACTTATTAATGTATATAAAATGTAAATAGTTTTGACAATTAATGCACAGTTATTTGTATAAAGTTACAATGTTATAAATCTCTGTTAATAACTATTATCTGTATAAAGTTAAAAATCTCTGATCCATGTAATGTATACATTAGTATACAAATTTGTTTACTTGTTCCATGTAAACCGCCCCTGATCTCTGGAAGGGGCGGTATAGAAGAAATAGATAAATAAATAAATAAATAAATGATATCAAATGATGGTCCACTTATTTAATCGCATACCTTATCATATTGTTCCTTCTCTTGTCCCGCTGATTCCTTCTAGTTTTGCGCTGATATATATATTTTTTCAATATGGGGTATTATAAAGTGTAATGGTCCCCTTCCCCTTATTTTCCTTTAGTGATACAGATCAATTCAAACACAGAGGTATGCCTTTTAATATGTTTATTAGCTGCATCAATTTTGGTTTTATCATGCTTTATTTATTTTTTACTATGTTTTTATATGTGTTTGGTTGATAGATGTTATTAATAATGATGATTTTATATATCAATTGTGTTAGTTCATTATTATTATTTCATGATGCCGACTTAATATAAGGTGTATATCTATGTATTTTTAATTAATTAATTTATTATTATCTTATATGCATTGGTTTTTAATTTATGGTGCCTATATTTGTGTTTGTTTTAATTATTTTAATTGTGTGTTTTATCATTTATTATATGATTTTATGTTTGTAGTTTAGCCATTCAAGCCCCTGATGAAGGCATAATGAAACACGGCCTGTGTCGGGCCAATGGCTAAAGTTGTTCAATTAAATATATTCCTTCCTTGCTATCCACATTTTGGACTGGTTTGTTGAAGTTGCACGTGGATTCATGCTTTCGTGTTGTGTGAATACCATCCAAGCCTGATGCTTTGTTACTCTTTAATTTGTCAATTTACTGACCCGTAAACTGTGTAAATGCCACTGAACGGGATATTCAATGGTATTTAACATGATTAGTGCCACTGAATATCCTCGATAACGCTGCTATACTCCCTGATGCTAACCCCTTAGCATCGGGTGTGTTGTGGGCAGAGGCAGTCACTAACTGGGTAGCAGCGATATTGCACCGCTACCCAGTTAGCGACCTATGGGTAAAACTAAGCGAAGCAAAAGCTGGCCTAGTTTTGCCTGCAGGAGCTAACCGGGTAGCAGTGCAATATTGTTGCTACCCAGTTAGCTTCTGCAGTGTCGGAGATTGTGCGGTGACCCTAGATATTCAATACCAGAGCCACATATGACTCTGGCATTGAATATCTGGGGTTAGAGGTCAGCAGAGACAGCTATGCACCATAGCAGCACATAGCCGTCTCAATTGAATATCAGTCCCATAGTGATTTGCTTCAGTTTTTCCTAATCATCATTGCCAAAGAATGTTATCAGTTGTGGGTATGATCCTAACATCCTCCTCGGTAAAGACCGCTGCAAACAAATTTCATTTAGATTTTCTATTATTGCCTTATCCTCCCTAAGCACTCCTTTTATCCCTTGGTTGTCTAGTGGTCCAACTGACTATCACAAGCTTTTTGTTTCAATCAGACTTGAAAAATGTTTATTTATTTATTTATTTAATCAGTTTTATATACCACCTTATCCTTCAATCAAAGTGATCAACAAGACAACAGAGGGACTACATCGAGGGGGGGGAGACAAGATAGTACATTACAGTAAACTACAGTATATTACATTAAATTATACATAAACTACAGCAAAATTACATTTCATAATTCATTAGTATTGTTTAGGGCAAGCTTCTTTTCAAAGTCTCTGTTAACCCGCTTTATGACTGTTTTATAGCTATCTTGACAATACTTATGCTCATTCCTATTTTCCTCATTGGGGACTGCTGTCCATTTTCTGAAAGATGTCCCTCCAGTCCAATCCAGTATGTGTGGATTATCTCCTGCCACCAGCAGCTGAGGACTAAGCATGTCAGGTTTCTGATGTCACAGTAGACAAGCTCCTTCTTTAGGCTCCATAAATCAGTTATCTCTGTCCTCAGCAGCTGAAGTGGCGCTTTACATGGCTGGACTCCACTGGAAGAATTTTAGCCTTTGGGGAAAACAAAAATATATATACCCAAGCCGGATCTCAAAAGAGTACTAGGCTGATAGCACTTCCTAGCCCCAAAACAAAAAAGCTTATGTACAGACCTTTTTACTGGTGATGCCTGCCTTTTTGGGCACTGGGACCCTTGGGTGGGTTAGGTGCAGCCCAGGAGTCAAACACCTGGTGATCCAGGTCCCTTTTCCCCACTACCAGACAGCCCAGCATTCTGGTGGTACAAATTAGCTGGTTTTCCTTCCCGGTTAATATCTTTACTATTTTGAAGACTCTGGTCCTTTAAAATCAAAGAAAGTGAAAGTTATATCTGAGGTGAAAATGTGCTGGCAGGCTTTCAGTGGCAGCGAATGTTACCAGCGTTATCCTTTCACTTCGAGGGGGTGGGAAGAGCCTCCATGGATGGTGTGCAGTGGTTCTCGTGTATCTTCCATCAGTGGACTGTCAGATTTCTGGCCATGAGTCTCTGTATGTTGCCAGCTCCCTCCTGCTGTGCTGCATGCAGGGGGAGTGTAGTTTAGCAAGTGAAGATGTTTGCAGGTGTTTGCCTGTGGCAAGGAAGGCCACGGAGGGGTTTTTGACTGCCAGGGGGTAGAATCTCAATCAGGACTTTTGGGACTGGAGGCCTCCCTCGATGCACAGCCTGTGGTTTTGGCAGGAAATGCATCCATTTCATCTGCCGCAACCATTTTAGGCACTAGCAAAAATACACAGCACAAACAGCATTTTCAGGGCAGTTCAGCACCAGGGACAGTGGAGGCAGCTGATTCTGACCTCCCTGGTGCTGTTTTTTTCTCTGGATTTTATTTTGCCTATGCACAAGGCTTATTGTTTAAAGCGAAGGTTGGGGAACACTCCAGTTCTTTCCCCTCCTTCGGTGGATAAGTTGGCTGATAACCTGTAGGAGGGCACCCTGAAGTCAGGAGAACCTTCGCGCAAGAAAAAGCAGGTGGAGGATTCTCCTCATTCACAAAACTCAGATGATTCTCAGGAAGGCCTTTCTGACCAATGGGGGAGACAGCTGAACCAGAACTGGAGGAGGGTGAGATCCCTGAGGGAGAAGACCCAAATGTGATTTGTGTTTTTCACTATAGGAGCTGTCTTCTTTGATTAGTCGCTCGCTGGCAGCACTCAACATTTTTCCGGCTCCGCTGACAGCGGAGGATCCCATTACAAGGGTTCAAGTATTCACAAACCTCTTTTCCAGTCCAGAGTCATCAAGAAAATGATTGAAGTGGAATGGGAGGTTCCTGAAACTGGCTTGAAGGGAGGTCAGGCCATGAGCCGGCTGTACCCTATCCCTCAGGAGACAAAATACCTCCTTAAAATGCCAAAGGTGGATGCCCTAGTCTCGGCAGTAACCAAGAAAACCACAATTCCTGTGGAAGGCAGAGCAGCACTGAATAACGTGCTAGACCGCAAGCTAGAAACCTTTTTAAAGCAAGTGTTTGATACTAGCGCTGTGGCCCTTCAAGCCGCCTTCTGTGGAATGTATGTGACCAGAGCCTCCATCCACTGGATACAAGTCTTGTCAGCGCTGGAGGTGGCTAAATTGGAGTCAGCCTCGGCTTATCTGGC
This sequence comes from Ichthyophis bannanicus, assembly GCA_033557465.1. NCBI lineage: Eukaryota > Metazoa > Chordata > Amphibia > Gymnophiona > Ichthyophiidae > Ichthyophis > Ichthyophis bannanicus. The sequence goes on along the minus strand of CM066050.1, from coordinate 37,524,185 downwards.
AGATGCCTTTTATGATTTGGTTTGGGCTTCAGCTAAAACTATGGCCTCCATTATTGCGGCTAGACATTTTTTGTGACAAAGGAACTGGTCAGCGGATGTTTCATCAAAAACTAGTCTCGTCAAGCTTCCCTTTAAAGGCAAATTGCTTTTCGGGGAAGTGCTGCACAAACTGGTAAGGATCTGGTTAACTCTAAGGGAGCTAAGTTGCCAGATCGTCCCAAGGGGCTAAAGCAAGGCAATGTCCTCAGAGGGCACTATAGGACATTTTGCTTGACATGTTTTGTTCTCTTCCAACAGGGCCACTATTCTTCAAGAGGTCAGCCCTTTTGATGCTACAGGGGATTAAATAGGGGCTGCTACTCCTCCCCTTTGGCTCCATCTAAGAAGTCCCAATGAAGCAAGACAGGCCCAGAAAGACATTGTTCCAGTAGGGGGTCAGCTATAACTTCTTTTCCACCTCGGCACCAATTACTACTGACCAGTGGGTCCTCAAGGTCATTTGGGACGGGTATGCGATGAAGTTTGTGTGCCCCCTCTCCGTGGCCTTAGTGCAGTCACTCTGCAAGGTATCTTCAAAGTTTCAAGCTGTACAGGACACTTTACAATGCTTGCTGAACTTTGAGGCTGTAGTGCCAGTCCCACACAACCAGTACAGCTTAGGTTCATACTCCATCTACTTTGTGGTTCCCAAAAGGGACGAGGCCTTCCATCCCATCTTGGGCTTCAAGTACGTAAACCATGCCCTGTGGGTTCCACACTTCCGCATAGAAACCCTACGCTTGGTTATTGTGACAGTCAGGAAAGGGGCATTCCATTTGGCATTGGCTCTTCACATCCTAATTCACCCAGACCATCAGCAGTATCTGATGAGGTTTGCCATGCCAGTGGGACATTATCAATTCAGAGTTTTGCCGTTTGGTCTGGCCATGGCCTATCAGACCTTTACCAAGATCATTGTGGTGGTGGCAGCCACCCTGATATAAGACTTGTGTTCTAATAGACTAGATTTAAATCAGTGATTCTCAACCCCAGTCCTCTGGAACTCCTAGTCTAGTTGGGTTTTCAGGATATCCACAATGAATATGCATGAAATAGATCTGCATACAGTGGAAGCAGTGCATGCATATTCATTGTGGATATCCTGAAAACCTGACTGGCCAGGGGATCCCAGAGGACTGGGTTGAGGACCACTGATTTAAATAAATTACCCCTCTCATCAGTTCCTGGACCAGATGCTCTATGAAGCAGTCTTTTACTGCATCTAGAAACCTTACCTTCCTGGTATTTCCCAATGAGACATGTACCCAATCATTAACTAAAATCTTCTATTATTGTGTTACTAAATTTGTTAGCCTTCCTAATTTCTGGTAGAATTTCATTGTCTGTCTCTTCATTTGTTCAGGTGGACACCACCATACTCTTCCATATTGTATTTTGTTTCCTGCAGGACTTTTTATCTTGTTTTAACTGTATGGCATCCTTAACATATAGTGCTACTCTTACACCAATTTGGTCCACTATATCATTTTGATATAATTTGTACCAACATTTGTTCCACTGATTGTCCTCCCTCCACTATGGGTGTTATTTTGTCCCATGAATAGCAGGGATGGATGTCCATCCCCCTGCCAGCCCCATCAATATGCTTCCCATACAAACAGCAGGTTTGTATGAGGAGGCCTAGATGGGAGTGTTCTGGAGGCTGAGCAAGGGCAGGGCATGACCCCAGACATACAGGGCCAATTCAGAGGTCAACCTTGTATGTCCAGGGCCTTGAATCTAGACGGTGGGGGGGGGGGGGATTGCAGTGCAGGGGGTTCCCTACAGCCCAACCCAAGCCTTGGAAGGCCAGATCAGGGGTTGGTGGCCAGCGATCACAGCTTCTAAATGGAGCTATGATGACAGAACGTCACGGCACTGCGGCTGCATTCAGGAGCCTGGATGAGATAGCCAGGTATGTGGCTGGGCATGTAGGCCAATCAGACTCAGGGCCTGGCCCTGCACGTCCAAGCTGTAGACCCGATGCTGATCCCACAGGCAAGTCTAGCCCCCACAGGATCAGACTCGGGTCTACCTCTGTACACTGCACAACCTGTATGGAATTGGCCTCTGCATCTCTAAGCTGCCTATTAAGTCTACATGTTCATTTAGTACCATATATTCGCTTTCTCCATTCTCATGTTTTAGACTGCTTCCATTTGATAGAGGTAATTTAAAAATGACCCTGCTTAGCAGATGATTTGGAGTCATTTTTTCTGTCTCTTCTTTTATTTAAATGCACCTGAGGCATTTCAGCTATTATCACAACTTCTCTATCGCAATATTTTAAATTCAACATTTTGACACTATCTTTTGAAGATACAGTACCTTACTGTGAACCATGCACTCCAGAGCAAATGTTGTCTTTTCCTAGTGATCTAGGTTAAGAGCTGCTCTATCTGCTTTATAGGTAAAAAAATTAGACCCAACCGGAATTTAACTATATATAAAAATCCAAAGATTCCGATTTTCCAAAAAACACCCTATGTTAGAAAATTATTTTTGTTGGAGACCATCTTCCCAGTGCTGTGTATGGTAACAAAGCACCGCCGTGATGTCTCCTTTTATTAATATTAAGTTTATGAAAAGCAATAGTACTTAGCTTTTTGTGCAATTGTTGATTTAGACCCCTAGGGGCCACCGAGTTCAATCTATGAATCCAGCGTTGTTCTTGATATTGCAATCGCTGTTCCCGATCTCCTCCACGAGGGTCTGATGGAATAAAATCTAGTATCCGCCAGCGTAGTGATCCGTGTTCGACTATCAGAACATGCATCAAGATTGAGGACGAGATCACTCTCAGCGCCTATTGTTGAACACTGCCTATTGTATGACCACTCTTTCTCTACACTACGCTGGCGGATACTAGATTTTATTCCATCAGACCCTCGTGGAGGAGATCGGGAACAGCGATTGCAATATCAAGAACAACGCTGGATTCATAGATTGAACTCAGTGGCCCCTAGGGGTCTAAATCAACAAATCGACTGGCATACTATTATTTAGATCGGCATTAGCTCCCTGAAAGGGATTCCCTGTTGGTGGGTGTTCCCTCTCTTGGGTGAGTTTGTTTTATTGGCCCTGGGATTTCACTTGATACTGTGACATCAGACGCCGAGGATTTAAACAGCCGATTACATTCCCATCTGTTAGTTTTACACTTTGCCAACAGCAGCTAAAGGACAAACCTGAAGCAGGGTTCATTCATCAAAAAATATAATTTTGAACCCAAAACGAGCGCTACATCGGATAGTCACTCTGGCAGCACTGGCAATTGCACAAAAAGCTAAGTACTATTGCTTTTCATAAACTTAATATTAATAAAAGGAGACATCACGGCGGTGCTTTGTTACTATCTCCTTTATAAACAGGTTCATGCCAGCAACCTGGGTCTATCCTGGCTAAGGCTGAACCTAACCTTTTGAAATAGACTCCCCCTTCCCCTGCACCATTCTCTCATCCACACATTGACTTTGGTGCTCTTTCTGCCCCTGAGATCCTGCACACGGAACAGGGAGCATTTCTGAAAATACAATCCAGGAGATTAGGGATTTCAACTTGCTACCTAAAAGCCTAAATAGGGCTTCCATAACTTCTCTCCCACATCTTCCTGAGTCATTGGTACCCACATATGGCTCCTCTTCAGTAACGTCTAAAATTATATCTGCGTGATGGATAAGGTCCATCACCTTTGCACCAAGCAGGTAAGTTACAAACCGATCATCATGCCACCTATCTACATTCCAAATGACTGGATCACAAACCTTATTGGTTGCAGCGCAAAAATGTTTTATCCCCATTCCACTGCCACAGCAGTTGCAAAAAAACCCCCAAACACCCACACACACAAGTTTATATTGTGTCAATAAAATGGTGGCTAGCAGATTGTGAACTTGCCACAGTACTTGCCCTGGTGCTTTTTGGAAGACTGGAGCCATTTAGAAGTATTATCTTGTAGCACCTTAACCCCTGAAATAGGCAAAGGAACATAGAAAGAGAGCAGAGAGACAAAGGAGAGGCTGGATATAGGGGAGATGGTATAGGTAGGGAGGACAGAGCAGAAATGCTGGACGAAAGGGGGAGGAGGTAAACAAAGATGTTAGACAAAGGGAAAAGAGAGAGGAGATGCTGGATGAAAAGGGGGGTGGGTGGAAGGAAAGGAAAATAGGGGATACAGGATAAAAGGGGGAAAGGAGAGAGAGAGAGAGAGAAGATACTGGATGGGGGACAAAGAGCAAAGGGAAGGTTAGTGAAAGACTGGAGAATGAAAGAAAGGGGAAAGAAAGGAGATGAAAAGCTGCAGATAGATGAAGTAAAGAAAGGAAACCTGAGGACTGGATAGCAAGAATAGATGAAATCTGAAGGGAGAAAAAGGCAGAAAAAATGGAAGAAAGCTGAAAGTGTCAGAAAAGGATGCATTGGAGGAAGTGAAGAAGACAGGAGAGAGGAAAATAACAAATGGCCAGAAGCCCCAGGAAAGAGAAATCAGAGGCTGTGTCAACATGCACATAAAATTTAAATGGCCAGATAACAAAGGTACAAAAAATAATTTTTAAATTTAGTGACTGGACTATGTCAGTTTCTGAAATTTGCATCTGCTATTTTGCACAGAACAGAGGGAAATGCATCACTTGTCTATTTCTCTGCTGCTGCACTACATGCAGAGTCTGGCTTCTTGGAATTTCAGTTAAAAGTTTGTCTACATATTTCAACTTTTAGACGTATTTCACATAAGCAATAGTACCTATTGTCAAGGCTCTAGCCAAGTGTTTGTTCCGTCTGTCTGTACACATTCAATCTTCAACTTTGCTCCGCCCTCTCACACCAACTTTGTCACTCCCTTGACCTGATTTTCTTCTCTAATTGCTCATCCTCCAACTTCTGCAACTCAGTTTTTCCCTTATCTGACCACCACCACCTCTTAAGTTTTCTTATTCATCATCCCCTATCTCAGCCTCGTCCTGTCTCCAGAAACTTTCTAGCTATTGATCCCTGAGCCCTCTCCTCCTCTATTTCTTCACCCCTTTCCTCCACTATGTTATCCAAATCCGTTAATGAGGCTGTGACATCCTATAACTTTGCACTCTCCTCTGCCCTGGATACTCTTGCTCCCCTTACCCCACGCCATGTAAGGCGTTCTTCTCCCCAGCCCTGGCTCACACCCACTGCCCAATAATTGCGTTCCTGTACCCGCTCTGCTGAGCATCTTTGGCTTAAATCCCGCTGCCGTGCTGACCTTCTACACTTTAAATTCATGCTTTTCTCATTCCAATCAGCCATAGCACTTGCCAAACAAGCCTACTTCACCCATCTGACTAACTATTCGCCTCTGATCCTTGTCTCTTTAATACTCTCAATTCTCTCCTCCATGTGCCTCCATCGCTGATTCCTCCCTCTCTTCCTGCCCAAACACTAGCTGATTTCTTCCATGACAAAATCCATAAGATTACCCTCCAATTCCTCATTACCCCTTCTACCTCACCTTTCTCCCATCTCTCCCCACTAACTTCTGCTACCCTCTCCTCCTTCCCTGTGGTCTCTGATGATGAAACACTCCTCCTTTCTTTCTGCAAACCCACCACCTTCTCCTCTGACCCCATCCCCACCCATCTCTTATGCCTCATCTCAGCCTCTATTGTCCCTTCCATTTCTCATATCCTCAACCTATCCCTCTCCACTGCTACCTTCCCTACTGACTTCAAGCATGCCATAGTCACACTCCTCCTCAAGAAACCCTCACTCGATCCTACCTGTCCATCTAACTGTTGACCCATCTCTCTCCTTCCCTTTATCTCTAAACTACTTGAGCATGCTGTCCACCTTTGCTGTCTCAATTTCCTTTCTTCTCATGCCCTTCTTGATCCTTTACAGTCCAGCTTCCGTCCCTTGCACTCCACTGAAACAGCTCTCACTAAAGTCTCAAATGACTTGTTCCTAGCAAAATCCAAAGGTCTTTATTCTGTCCTCATCCTTCTTGATCTCTCTCTCTGCTGCTTTTGACACTGTTGACCACAACCTTCTTCTTACCACTGTCATCACTCGGCTTTAGAGGCTCTGTACTATCTTGGTTCTCCTCTTATCTCTCCCATCGCTCTTTTAGTGTGTGTTCTGGTGGCTCCTCCTCATCTACCACCCCGCTCCCAATTGGTGTTCCCCAGGTTTCTGTCCTGGGACCGCTCCTCTTCTCTCTCTATACCCAATCTCTTGGTGCTCTTATCTCTTCCCATGGCTTTCATTACCATCTCTGTGCTGATGACTCTCAAATCTACCTCTCTTCACATGGTATCTCTCCAGCAATCCATGACAAGATCACTGTTTGCTTTTCAGACATTGCTACTTGGATGTCTCACCACCGCTTGAAATTAAATATGGCTAAGACTGAACTCCTTATCTTTCCCCCCAATGCCTTCCCCTCCTCTACCCCCTTTCTCAGGAAAGATTAAAGAGTTATCCACAGAGACTGTCTCTTCAGCCCGTAACCTGGGTGTTATCTTTGACTCCTCTCTCTCTTTCTCCACTCATATCCAACTCGTAGCTACGACTTGCCGTTTCTTCCTTTATAACATCAACAAAATTTGCCCCTTCCTTTCTGATGGCACTACTAAAATGATTGTCCACTCCTTAATCACCTCCCATCTTGATTACTGCAATATTCTCCTTGCTGGCCTTCCCGCGAACCATCTCTTTCCCCTCCAATCTATTCAATATTCTGCTGCTTGACAAATTTTCTGTCAGCATTGCTTTTCCCATATCATTCCTCTTCACAAGTCCCTTCATTGGCTTCCCATCTGCTTCTGGATCCAATTCAAACTCCTCCTCTTGACCTATAAATGCATTCACTCTTCAGCCCCCCACTATCTATCATCTCTTATCTCTCCTTACATCCCCTCTCGCGTTCTTTACTCTTCGAACAGCCTTCGTCTGTCTATGCCCTCCACTCGTACTGCTAATTCTAGACTTCGCTCCTTTCACCTGGCTGCACCCTTTTCCTGGAACAATCTACCTCTGTGCGCAAAGCGCCCTCTCTGGACCTCTTCAAGTCCAGATTGAAAACCCATCTCTTCTCTATTGCTTTCTGTTCTTGATTCTTGTTTTTGCTCTTCTTGTTATTGTAGATTTTGTCTTACTTGATTGTATTTGTATTTTGTGATCTTCTTGACTAGATTGTGAGCTCTGATGAACAGGGACTGTCTTCTTCATATATGTACAGCGCTTCATACGTTTGAAGCGCTATATAAATGATAGATAGCTGGATATGATATATGTTTAATTTAAGACAGACAAGCAAGAATCCAAGACCATCACTGTCTGCTCATGGGGACCCCATCTCCCATGGGCAGAGGTAAAAAGACCCTGCACTGGGCCTAGATGTATGGCTGGGGGAAAAAAAGGTTAGAGACTGAGGGAGGGGGATGCAGTTTAAGGGGGCATTAGGGTTGTGAAAAAAAGCATGGTGAAGGGAAATGGAGGGCAGGGAATAAAGTGCAAGGGGGCAGGAGAAGGGGAGAGAAGCTGGGTAAGGGGAAACAGAGGGGCGGGAAGGGTAGAGTACAAGGGATTGGAGGTTAAAAGAAATGAATGCATGGGAGAAAAGTGCATAATGTGTATACGAGGTGTGACAAAAAAAAGAAACGAGACTGGCAGCCATGCCCATGACTCAATGCCAATTGGCTAACTGCTTATGTCACTGTTCTGCTATAATATTTTTCATCTCTCACTCTGTTTTTCTTTTTCAGGTTTTTTTGTAGCACACTGCTCCATCACTTTGTCACGCAATTGGAGGTAGTAGAAATATGGAGCAAAGAATCAATTTGAAATTTCTGGTTAAGTTGGAGAAGGGCCCAATTGAGTGTCTCCAACTTCTCCAAAAGGCTTATGGAGAAGATGCAGTGTCAAGGCCACGAGTCTTCAAGTAGAACAAACGCTTCAAGACTGGCCACGAGGAGGTGGAGGATGACCCCCAAGTCAGGATGGCCTTCCACGACAAAGATGGCTGAGAACATTGACAGAGTGAACCAGCTGGTGCAGAGTGATCACATATTGACAGTGCGGATGATAGCTGAGGAGCTCAGCCTGAACAGGCATTCAGTGTGGACCATCTTGGTGCAGGAGAGCTGGGGATGCGGAAGATGTGCGCCAAGATAGTGCCCAAGCTTTTATCAGACAACCAGAAGGAGCACCGGGTCAATGTTTGTCGAGACTTGCTAGAGAAAATCAGAGAAGAACCAGAGTTCGTTGGCTGAGTCATCACAGGAGATGAGACTTGGGTCTTCCAGTACAACCCTGAAAGCAAGAGACAGAGCCTGCAGTGGAAGACTTGACTGTCACCCAGACCCAAGAAAGCGCACATGTCCAGATCAAGGTCATGCTGATCGCACTCTTCGACCAGAAGGGAATGGTCCATCATGAGTTTGTGCCTGAGGATCAGACAGTCAACCAGCACTTCTACCAGCAGGTCCTCAATCGCCTCCATGACTGGGTTTGGCGCAGCAGGCGGGCTCTGTGGAGACACAAATCATGGATGCTCCACCACAATGCGCCCACACACCCCACACTCAGTGTGAGGCAGTTCTTGGCCAACAAACAGATCACAACTCTCGACCACCCTCCTTATTCCCCAGATCTTGCACCATGCGACTTCTGGCTCTTCCCCAGGCTGAAGACTGTGCTCAAAGGAACTCATTTCACCTCTGTAGAAGAGATCAAGGCCACTGTGATGAGGGAACTGAGGGACCTCAAGGAGAGGGACTTTACTGAGTGTTTCCGTACATGGCAGAAGCGAATGCAGAAGTGCATTAACTCTGGGGGATTACTCTGAAGGGGACAATGCGTAATTTATCTTTAGATTTTATAATAAAACATTTATGGGACAGTCTAGTTTCTTTTTTGTCACACCTCATATGCCAAAAGACGCACAGAGGCCCCGCATCTCACACACTCAGGCACCCTACACACAGACACTTGCTTTCTGAAGATAGACACAAATGTGAAGATAACACTATTTATAAAAATGCCTCATACAACCCTGCTATCATAAGACACACTTTATCATCTCTCTTCAAGCTCTTTCGTGCCCCCCCCCCCACTGCCAACTTACATCCATTTAATGCAAATTAATTCCCTGTGTATTGATAGAGTTTATTAAAGGATTTATGGTGCCCTACCATACTGTACCTCAAAAGTTACTTAATTTGCTAGTTTTGCAGGAAGGGGCAGCCATTGCAACTTATATCTCTAGCCAAGTTTCCAAGACATCCCATTAGACAGTGGTCATAGCCAACATTTGAATTAACTGATCACTTATTGGCACTGATCCACCAAAAACAGCGAATATTTTGTTGTGTTGTCTGTCTTAGAAACATAGAAATATGACGACAGAAAAAGACCACATGGCCTATCTAGTCTGTCCTTCCATATCAACAACTACAACAGTCGCCTTTTTTCCTTTAGAGATCCTCTGTGTTTGTTCCATGCTTTTTTGAATTCAGTTACTGTCCTCATCTCTACCACCTCCACTGGGAGACTATTCCACGGATCCACCACTCTTTCCGTAAAGAAATATTTCCACATATCACTCTTGAATCTATATCCCTTCACCCTCATCCCATGTCCTCTCGTAGCAGAACTTGCTTTCAATTGAAAGAGGCTCTCTCCCTGAACATTTATGCCACGGAGGTATTTAAACATCTCCATCATATCACCTCTATCCCACCTTTCCTCTAAGGTGTACATATTAAGATTCTTCAGTCTGTCCTCATATGCTTTATAATGAAGACCACTAATCATTTTAGTAGCCACCCTCTGCACCGACTCCATCCTGTTCACATCCTTTTGAAGGTGCGGTCTCCAGAATTGCACACTATACTCCAAATGAGGTCACACCAAAGACTTATACAGAGTGTGATGATGCAGAGGGTTTAAACAGTAAGAAAAAGGGTTTAAAACTGCAGCTTTCCTCAAATGCACACATTAAGACAGGCAAGGAAGGGGTTAAAGCACAAGCCCAGAGAAACTCTCTGCACAGAAAGGCAGTGAGAGAGCCACACCCCAGCTCCAGGACAAACAGGGGAGCTGATGTAAGAGGCAAGGGGGCGGAGTCAAACCAGATAGGACAGCCCTATGCTCTTAACCAGGAAGTAACAGAGAGAGTTAGTTCGAGTTCGAGTGGGAGAAGGAGTCTGAGGAGAAGTTCCAGTTCAGGTGAAAGCTCGAGTCAGAGTAACACTGATCTTGGAAGGAAGAGAGTTCGTGTGGGAGCTGGAGGAGTGCCTGGGAGAACAGGAAGTGTTCAGGCAGCAGACTCAGGACCTGACTTTGACCAAGTTGCAGAGAGAAGCAAAGGAAGGAGCAGCCATTGCCAGGCTAGCACACGGTGCTTGGAGAGTTGCCATCCAGACTGCTTTGAGACACGGAGGTCTCTGAGAAAGCTTCCTCTGAGAGAGAGAGGTCACTACGAACCAGACAGCCAGGAGAAGCAGGTGGGAAGCTACTTTTATTCTCACGGGGAGAGGCTGGAACCCTTACCCAGAAGAGATAGCATTACTTCCCTAGAGTCTTCCCTAGAAGCTGTGAACAAAGGTGAGAGTTTGAGCAAGTATAAAGTTCTGTATGATAAGCTGCCTAAGCGTTCCAAGTGCAGGAAGCCTGATACTAGCAGAAGCTTAGAAACTAGCCCAGCTGTTCTTAACTCATCAGCTGATGGTGGGCTATGCCGACAGAAGCTAAAGCTAGCCCCTGCTAAGCCAGTGAAACAAGAGCAGTGCAAAGACAGAGACTTGCCTTGTTATCAACCTTTGCAACCCAGACACACTAGAAGATTAAGCCAGTTGAATTCCTTTAACACTACTTTAAAGGAGGCTGCTGATTCTAGCTACATTCAGATACCACGGAGGGAAAGGAATAGTAAGTGGAAACAGCTTAGACACCATTTGGAACAATGGAAGCCTGTTGATCTGCAGTACCCTGAATTGAATCATAAGACGTCTGACTCTGATGTTGAATCAATGCAGTTGGGTTCAACTAAATCAGATAGCTCTTATTCTGAGATGGAGGCAGACTGTGCTTTGTGTTGCCAAGAGTGAAGCTGTTGAAATCAATGTATATGATAAGTGCTGAGAAGTTATTTCATGCTATAGAGTTTGCACGGAGAGAAGCAGCGTTCTACTGGAGTGAAACTCAACGTCTTTAAGCAGCTGTGAATTGTGAATGCTATGGAAGTGATTAGCTGCAACTAAAGCTGTTCATAAGTGAAGAGAAGTTGAATTAACCTTGTATATAAACTGACAAACCCTGAGAAGGATCAGGTTGGACTTTATCACCTTCGGACTTTATTTTGGGCATAAGAAGTATCCACCTTTTTGTTTCTGGTTAGGGGATGGTAGATGACAGAATCCTGTGCAACAAATAAAGTTTTTGTTATCACACAAAACCTTGGCTGTCTTCGTTTGGGCCACAACTACAGGGATATCCCAAGCTTCAGCACTTACAAGGATAATCTGGCACATTTCCCACTCTTCCAGGCAACCGCCTATACACTGAGAAAGGGGGTGTGACAGGAGGCATTATCACCTCCTTTTTTATGCTAGCCATTCCTCTCTGTATGCACCCAAGCATCCTTCTAGCTTTTGCCGTCGCCTTTTCTACCTGTTTAGCTACTTTAAGATCATCAGACACAACCACGCCTAGATCCCACTCTTCTTTAGTGGACAAAAGTACTTCACCCCTATACTATATTGCTCCCTTGGATTGCTTCAGCCCAAATGCATGACCTTACATTTAACATTAAATCCCAGCTGCCAGATTCTAGACCATTCTTCTGGCTTAGCTAGATCCCTCCTCATGTTATCTACACCTTCCTGGGTATCTACTCTATTGCAGATTTTGGTATCATCCGCAAAGAGGCAAACCTTACCCGACAGCCCTTTCGCTATATCACTAAAAAAGATGTTAAAAAGAATCGGACCAAGGACAGATCCCTGGGGCACACCACTGGTAACATCCTTCTCCTCAGAGTGAGCTCCATTTACTTGTACTCTTTGTCGCCTCCCTCCCACCCAACCAATTTCTAACCCAAGCAGTAACTTTAGGGTCCATCCCTAGGGTGTTCAGTTTGTTTATAAGTTGCCTGTGAGGAACAGCATCAAAGGCTTTACTGAAATCTAAATACACCACATCTAGGGCTCTCCCTCGGTCCAACTCCCTGGTCACCCAGTCAAAGAAATCAATCAGATTTGTCTGACAAGACCTGCCTCTGGTGAATCCATGCTGCCTCAGATCCTGTAATTCGCTGGACTCCAGAAACCTCCCTATTTTCTCTTTCAGCAGCTTTTCCAATAATTTACTCACCAGCGAAGTTAAACTAACTGACCTGTAGTTTTCAACCACATCCTTTCTTCTGCTTATGTGTAAAGGCACCACATGAGCCTCTCTTCAGTCCTTTGGCACCACTCCCAACTCCAACGAGGCATTGAAAGGTCAGTCAGTGGAGCTGCTAGAATGTCCCCAAGTTCCCTCAGTATTCTAGGGTGTATCCCATCCGGTCCCATCGCTTTGTCTACTTTAAGTTGAGCTAGTGTCTCATGAACAGAGTCTTCTGAAAATTGTTCAAGATGTCCCTCGCTTCTGTTCCTGTTTGTGGGTGTTTTCTGAGGTCCTGCTCCTGGTTCTTTATCTGTAAACACAGAACAGAAATATTTGTTAAGCAATTCCGCTTTATCCTTATCAGCTTCTACATATTCCTCCCCTTCACCCTTGAGTCTGACAGTACCACTTTTGCCCTTCCTCTTCTCACTAATATATCTGAAAAATGTCTTATCCCCCCATTTTATTGCATTGGCTATTTCCTCCTTTTGAATCTTTGCCTTCCTATTTTGCTAGCTTCTCTAAGTTTAGATTAGAGTGTAAGCTCTATAAAGCAGGGACTGTCTCTTAGATGTATATATGTGCAGCGCTGTGTACACCTTGTAGTGCCATACAAATAAATAGTAGTAGTAGTCTGTTCTAACAATATTTCAGTGGGGAAGTTCTTCATAACCCTATCAGGATAACCTTCATCACAGCTTTGCTCATAGATTTGATGTCCAAGTACACTGGACCTGAACATTCTGCAGGATTAGTGAGGGGAGCAGAAGAAACATTAATTGTATTCATCTTCAGACAGGACTATATGAAATGAGGGTGGAGAACCATTCTTATTACAGTAAGAAACATGTGGCTTCTCCTTCAACCACAAATACATAGGTTATATATATTAGAAACTAGAAGATATAATAAATTGTAATCTGCAAAAGCTGTCATTTTATGATAAAGACTGACATTGTGTGGCCAGTACTGTTACTGCATTTTCTCTCCTTTCCTGGACACAGCATTATTGAATCTTTTTGTGGCAGATAGAAGCATAGGAGGCTTTGTACAGAGCTTATCACGCATTTGATGCACGATTTTATGTTCTATTATGGCCACCCTATGCACAAAGGAGTTTAAGGCACAAGAAAACTGGGCACAAAGAACTGTATGGACATCAGTGCACTGTTCCTTTAAATTCCAGCAATGAAGGCATTAGCTATTAAGTCCAAATGTAAAGAAGTGTGCACAAGACCTGAAGGCTCAATGCCTGGCAGTCAACCGTGTGGGTTTAGCACATGGTCTGCAGAGCAGTAAAAGACCCCTCACTAATGCTAGCTACAGAAAAATGAGCTTCTTGTGCCAGCATCAACTACCTATAACTTTTTTTTTGTTTTGGTGAAGCGAATGGTTGGACAATCTAGTGAATAAAAAAAAAATACAAAATTTAATAAAGAACACAAACAGTAAAAGGAGGAGCAGATGTGATTTGTGTGGTCAAATGCAGAATTAAGGGGGGAAATGAGCAATGCATTCAACTGCAGCAATTTACATGACATCCACACTAATATTTGTGCACAGAATATACATTTGGAATTCCAGATATGTACCATTGAATACACAACCCAATATTCATTATTTGCAGTGTGTGCAACACTCCTCCAGGTCTCAATACAATCCTTGCAGAAATATCAATTCTACAGCTCCTACCACATGCTCAAAATGGAAGCCTGCTTTCATGGCGATCAGCCTCTTCTTCCACATTTACACACTTTTGCATTTAAATTTCCATACAATTTGTTTACTGCATCAAGCATATATTTTTTACATGTCAATTAGGAAACTATGCATTGAACTTCAACACACAGCTCTGACCCACGGCTTATTACATCTGCCCCAAGTATGCACACTGCACAACAGTACACATACTGCTACCCATTGCAAAAAGTGCATACCTATTGCCTGCAAGTCTGGCAGAAAGTGTATACACAAGCCTTTTTTGGGCTTACATTTTGGACAACCATTTTCATAGTGTCTCTCTTTAATAAATACATATATCTCCAAAATAAAACCAAAAAAGGCATGCATATTTATACAATACATAAGAGCTCTCTGTGCATTATTTCATATAGACAAATAGAAGGGTCCTTGGTATTTTTCCCTAGTTCCTCCATTTTGCCTAGGCCCCTTTCCTAAGTTTCAGCACTTTCATCCACCCACTGTCCTGAACCTCCATCAACACACACTGGAATCTAAGGATCACACTTTTTATCCTCTGTCAACCAAGTCTTGAAGGACTACAAAAAGGAACTGCTATTGCTAGAAAGAAATCTGCATTCTCTAAATCTTGGGGACAAGGGAATTCTGTGTTAAAGCTGATTAATCTGTGTATTTCAGAATCCAGTGTATTTGTTAATTCAGTCAGGGCTTAGTCCCACCAAAGAGCTTTTAATTTAAATCAAATTAGAGTATAGCTTAGTGCGGAAGGAAGAATAGGGTAAATATTCTTTGAGTAGAAAGAAATAAATTGTTTCTAGAGACCTTTACAAAGAGGCCTTCCAGTTAGGAGGCAAGCGACCTGTGAAATTGTTTTAAATAGGTGTTAAAGCCAAGTGACAGATCAAAGGGGACGTTTGAAAAGCTCCCTCTTATCAGACTAAAGGCTGTGTGAAACACCCAGGAAATTGTTAAGAGATTACCTTAGAAGCACAGGTTAGGGCACTGTGGAGCAAGCCAGTTTTTAATAAGTGTTCCTTCCACCCACCCCAGGCATAATCTTAGCTTTATAGGCTCTTAAATCTATTAAAGGTGAAGAGATGGTCAAATTCACTTGCAGGTTCAGCTGGTTATCCTCACTATGAATAGATTAATTAAGGCCCGAAACTAATTAATTTTGAGTTGAACAAAGTCCATTAATCTTATTAGGTATAGTTATATCAGTACAGTCAAACCTCGGTTTTCGGTTGCCCCGGTTTCGGTTTTCGACGTCTTTTCAGACTGAGATCTTGTCTCGGTTTTCGTACTGCAATACACGCTGGTCTGCATACACTGCCTGCCCAGTCCCGGCAGCACTACCCCCCCCCCCCCCCGGACTCACCGATCGCCTGTGCCAGATCTGAAAACCAACAGTACTGCAATAGTGTACATACACCTTCGCGCTGGTCTGCATACACTGCCTGCCCAGTCCCGGCAGCACTACCCCCCCAGACTCACCGATCGCGTGTTTAGATGCGAAAGTCAGGTGAGCAACATCCTCGAGCCAGAGATGCAATGATTGCAGAGAGGAAGGCCCCGATCTCTCCACCGCCTGCCTGTTCTCTGGAGCGCCCCCTCAGGCTCGGAGGTAGCAGGGTAGCAGGAGATGTTGAATGGGTAAGCAGGAGATGTTGAAT
Organism: Ichthyophis bannanicus; assembly: GCA_033557465.1. Classification (NCBI taxonomy): domain Eukaryota; kingdom Metazoa; phylum Chordata; class Amphibia; order Gymnophiona; family Ichthyophiidae; genus Ichthyophis; species Ichthyophis bannanicus. Next base: position 37,508,412 of record CM066050.1, on the reverse strand, counting down.
GAATGTGGCAGGCAGTTCTTTCTCTTGCGGGGTACGCTGTTGAGACGGAGTCAGCGATCAGATTAGTGTCCCTTCCAAACAATAACCTCTCCTCCTCCCTCTCCCCTCAACAAGAGTCTTCAATAAAGTTAAATGTGATGTTAAATGTTCATTTATCCATTTCATTAGTCATTTACAGTATATGTATTTCTCATTGTTTTCTGTATGTAAAAATATAGTTATTCTCTATAAAATGTATTTTTTGTCAATATTTTTGGGTGTCTGGAACGGAATAATTGAATTTACATTATTTCTTATGGGAAATCTTGCTTCGGTTTTAGTCCGTTTCGGTTTTAGTCAGACTTTTTTGAACGGATTAATCATGAAAACCGAGGTTTGACTGTACATGTATCCCTAGCAACTTTAAGTAAACACTTAAACAGCTAAACAAAACCTTAAAACTAAGATGCAGACGTCCAGCAGCAAGATGGGGGCTATCCAGTCTTTGGCATGTGCAATTTTCTCCAAGTTGGTGAGAGGTCTTACTTGTGCACTAGGTGCAAGGAGCTGTTTGCCCTCAGGGAATGCGTTACTTAGACAAATGGTGAAGGAACCAACCAGGGAAAGCTCAATGCTGGATTTAGTGCTCACCAACAGTGATAGCATGTCGGATGTCCGGGTGGGTGCCCCTGTGAGTAGCAGCAATCATCACACAGTGTGGTTTGAGATAAAAACCAAGGTGCAGTCCAATCATAGCAAGCTCAAAGTCCTAGACTTTAAAAACACTGACTTCAGTAAAATGGCCAAGTACCTGAAGGAGGAGTTGGCAGGGTGAGAGGGGATAAGGGAAGTGGAATTGCAATGGGCTAAACTAAAGGTGGCAATAAAAGGGGCAACAGATAAATATGTAAGGAAAGTAAATAAAAACAAGAGGAGAAGGAAACCTATTTGGTTCTCCAAAGAAGTGGCTGCTCAAATAAAGGCAAAAAGCACAGCTTTCACAAAATTCAAAAGCTTGCAAATAGAGGAACATAGAAAGGAATACAGGATCAAACTAAGACAAAAAGAGAAATAAGGAAAGCAAAATCAAAGGCAAAGGAAAAGATGGCTAAAGATGGGAAGTGTGGCGACAAAACTTTCTTCAGGTACTGTATTATTTGGGAAAGGAGGAAAATCAGAGGTAGAATTGCAGGACTCAGAAGTGCTGGGAACGGACTCATGGAAAGTGCCATTGAAAAAGTGAAATTGCTAAACAAATACTTCTGCTCTGTTTTTACTAAAGAAAATCCTGGAGAAGGACCACCTGTGACTCCCAAATATAAAAATGGGAATGAAGTAGATACCACACCATTCATACCGTTAGAGCAACTTACAAAACTGAAAGTGGACAAGGCCATGGGACTGGATGGGATACATCCCAGGATACTGAAATAGCTCAGATAGGTTCTTGCAGGGCCATTAAAGGATGTTTTCAACAGATCCTTGGAAACAGGAGAAGTTCCTCAGGACTGGAGAAGGGCTACGGCTACTACTACTAAGCATTTATATAGCGCTACCAGACGCACGCAGCGCTGTACAAAGAGAAAACACACAAGAGACAGTCCCTGCTCAAAGGCGCTTACAATCTAATAAAGACAAAACAAGAAAAGGAGAAGGATAAGATAAGAACAAGGGCAAAGAGAGGAGAGTAATAGAGACAAAGGAAAGAGGTAAGAACAAGTGTAAGAGGAAGTAGGATAGGTAAAATAAAAGAAGGGAAGGAAGGAGAACAGCTAAATCAAGAACTAAAGGCAGAAGCGAAAAGATGAGCTTTTAACTTAAGTTTGAAGAGGACAAAGAAGATGCCTGACATATAGACAAAGGAAGTTTATTCCAGGCGTAAGGTGCAGCAAGGTGAAAAGAGCGGAATCTGGAATTTGGCAATAGAGGAGAAGGGCATAGCAAGAAGCAGCTGGCTAGAAGAACGGAGTTCACAAGGGGAGACGTAAGGAGAAATGAGAGAAGAAAGCTACCGAGGAGTAGCAGGGTGGATGCACTTATAAGTCAAAAGGAGAAGTTTAAAGTGAATGTGGAAACGGATAGGGAGCCAGTGAAGAGATTTGAGGAGAGGAGTGATATGGGCAAAACAAGGCTGACGGGAAATCAAATGTGCAGCGGGGTACTGAATAGACTGAAGGGGTGAGAGATGAGTCTGAGGGAGACCAGCAAGGAGCAGGTTACAGTAATCAAGACGGGAGGTGATTAGGGAATGGATGAGGATTCTAGTACTGAGTTCAGAGAGAAAGGGGCGGATTTTGATAATGTTGAAGAGAAAGAAGTGACAGGTCTTGGCGATGAGTTGGATATGAGAGGAGAAAGAGAGCGAAGAGTCAAAACCACCACCCAGGATGCGAGCGGATGAAACAAGTTGGAGAACAGAGCCATCCAGAGAGACTGAAAAAGAAGAAGGAGAAAGGGAAATTTTAGGGGAAAAAACGAGAAGTTCGGTCTTGGTCATGTTCAATTTCAAGCAACGATGGAACATCCAGGCAGCGATGGCAGAGACAGCTAGAGATCCAGGACTGGAATGCAGAAGAAAGATCAGGAGTAGAGAGATAGATCTGGGAGTCATCAGCATAGAGATGGTACTGAAAACCATGAGAGGAAATGAGCGCACCAAGAGACTGGGTATAGAGAGAAAAAAGGAGGGGACCCAAGACGGAACCTTGGGGGACACCAACCGAGAGTGGGGTAACAGAGGAGGAGGAGCCACCAGAACATACACTAAAGGAGCGATGGGAGAGATAGAACAGAGTCCCTAAAGCCAAGTGAGGACAAAGTGTCAAGGAGAAGATCATGGTCAACAGTGTCAAAAGCAGCAGAGAGGTCAAGGAGGATAAGGACAGAGTAAAGGCCCTTAGATTTAACCAGGAACAAGTCACTGGAGAATTTGACAAGAGCTGTTTTAGTAGAGTGCAAGGTACGAAAACCAGATTGTAAGGGATCAAGGAGAGCATGGGAAGAGAGGAAGTCAAGGCAGTGGCGGTAAACCACATGTTCGAGCAGTTTAGAAATGAAGGGAAGGAGAGAAATGGGACGATAATTAGAAGGACAAGAAGGATCAAGTGCGGGTTTCTTAAGGAGAGGCGTGACCACAGCATGTTTAAAGTCAGCCGGGACAGTAGCAGTAGAGTGAGAGGTTGAAGATATGAGAAATGGAGGGGACAACGGTAGAGGAGATTGAGGAGAAGAGACGGGAGGAGATAGGATCAGAAGAGCAGGTGGTGAGCTTGGAGGAGGAGAGAAGATGAGCAGTTTCATCATCAGAAATCGTAGGAAAGGAAGAGAGGGTAGGATGAGAAGGGGGGGGGAGGTTTAGAGCAGGAAGGGGAAATAGCAGACTTAGAGGGAAATTGGAGAGTGATCTTGTGGATTTTATCATGGAAGCAATCAGCCAGGGTTTGGGCAGAAAGGGAAGGAGGGATCAGAGGCGGAGGCACTTTGAGGAGAGAGTTGAGAGCAGTGAAGAGACGGCAAGGATCAGAGGCATGAGAATTAGTCAGGTGAACAAAGTAATCTTATTTGGCAAGTGCTAAGGCTGATTTGAAGGAGAAAAACATGAATTTGAAATGAAAGAAATCTTCAGGGGAGCAGGATTTGAGCCAGGCACGCTCAGCAGAGCGGGCACAGGAGCGAAGATAGCGAGTAGTGGGAGAGAGCCAGGGCTGAGGTAAGGAGCGCCTCACAGGACGAGGGGTGGGAGGAGCGAGAACATCCAGAGCTGAGAAGAGCGCAGCATTATAGGACATCACTGCCATATCAACAGACTTGGAGGCAAAATAGAAGAGAGAGAAGGAGAAATGGTAAAGGAGAGAACCAGGGGCTCAATGGCAAGGTGGTTCCTAAATAGTTTGGAGGAGATGGGACGAGGCAGAGGCGGTGGGAGGTGAAGATTAAAGGAGAGAAGGTGATGATCAGATAAAGGAAGAACAGTATTACTGAAGTTAGAAGGGCTGATGTGGTACCTCTTCACAAAAGTGGTGACAGGTAAGAAGTGACAAACTACAGGCCGGTGAGCCTTACCCTCAGTGGCCGGAAAAGTAATGGAGGCACTCCTGAAAGAGCGAATAGTGGACTTTCTCAAAACCAACAGGTTGCATGATCCGAGGCAACATGGTTTTACCAAAGGACAATCTTGCCAAACAAATCTGATTGAGTTCTTTGACTGGGTGACCAGAGAACTAGATCAGGGGTATGCGATGGATGTCATCTATCTGGATTACAGCAAAGCCTTTGATACTATTCCTCATAGGAGGTTTATCAATAAACTCAATAGTTTGGGGATGGGTTCCAAGGTGGTGAACTGGATCAGAAATTGATTGACTGACAGATGACAGAAGGTGATGGTAAATGGTGCTCACTCGGATGAAAGGAGGGTGATTAGCAGGATGCCCCAGGGTTCGGCCCTGGGCCCGGCCCTATTCAATGTATTTGTAAGTAATATTGCTGAAGGACTGAATGGAAAAGTTTGTCTTTTTGCAGATGACACGAAAATTTGCAACAGAGTGGACTCCCCTGAGGGAGTGGATAACCTGAGGCAAGATCTAAAAAAGCTGGAAGAATGTTCTAATGCTTGGCAGTTAAGATTTAATGTGAAGAATTGCAGTGTCATGTACTTGGGAAGCAGAAATCCAAGGGAAATGTACGCGATAGGTGGCGAGAGGTTGGTGTGCACAGTTCAGGAGAAAGACCTTGGTGTGATTATCTCTGATGATCTCAAGGTAGCAAAACAGTGCGACAAGGCAGTGGCAAAAGCCAGAAGGATGTTGGGTTGCATACAAAGAGGAATTACCAGCAGAAAAGAGGTACTAATGCCACTGTATAAGTCACTGGTGAGGCCTCACTTGGAATACTGTGTTCAGTTTTGTAGACCATATCTCACAAAGGATGTAAAAAGACTGGAAACGGTTCAGAGGAAGGCGACCAAAATGATTTGGAGCCTGCATCAGAAGCCTTATGAGAAGAGACTTGAAGACCTGAATATGTAGACTCTGGAGGAGAGGAGGGATAGGGGAGATATGATTCAAACCTTTAAATAATTAAGAGAATTAATGAACAAACAAACCTCTTCCAAAGACGGGAAAGCTGTAAAACTAGAGGGCATAACATGAAGCTGCAAGGGGGTGAATTAAAAGTTAATGTCAGGAAATACTTTTTCACTGAAAGGGTGGTGGATTTTTTATTATTTATTTATTTAGACGGTTTTGTATACCTCCTTATCCTTCAATCAAAGTGGTCACAACACACTTGGGGGATACATTTAACATGAGGGGATATGAGACACACACAGTAATACTTACAGGGAACTTGGCAATGGATGGTTAAGTGACTTGCCCAAGACAACAAGGATGGTGGATGCTTGGAATGCTCTCCCGATGGAAGTGGTGAGGGCAAATACAGTGACTGAATTCAAAATGGCATGGGACAGACACAGTGGATCCCTTTACAGCAACAGGATAAAATCAAAATAAACGTAACTATCTAATTTTTCAACAAACAGGGGCGTCCTACACGGAACAGTGGGTTCACCCCTAAACAAAGAGATTGGAGGGGTGACCTGCATGGAGCAGCAGGTGCACCTACTCTTGCCATCTTACTGGGCAGACTAGATGGACCATATGGTCTTTATCTGCTGTCATTTACTATGTTACTATGACACAAAATTATACAAAGTTGTTAAAACACAAGAGGATTGTGAAAAATTGCAAGAGGACCTTGATAAATTGGAAGACTGGATGTCCAAATGGCAGATGAAATTTAATGTAGATAAGTGTTGTACCTAGAAAGTTATGTACCTAGGAAAGAACAACCCAAATTATGGTTACACAATGTAAGGTTACATATTAGGAACCACCACCCAGGAAAAAGATTTAGGAGTCATTGTGGATAATACGTTGAAATCCTCCTTCCAGTGTGCAGCAGTGGCCAAGAACACAAATAGAATGCTAGGAATCATAAGGAAAGAAATGGAGAATAAAACCAAGGATCTTATAATGCCTCTGTATCATTCCATGTTGCGACTGCACCTTGAATATTGTGTGCAAGTCTGGTCGCCATATCTTAAAAAGGATATAGCAGAATTAGAAATGGTAAAGGGGATGGAAAGGCTTGAAAAGTTATGGCTCTTCAACTTGGAAAAGAGATGGCTGAGAGGAGTTATGATAGAGGTCTGTAAATTCATGAATGGAGTGGAACGGGTAAACGTAAATCAGTTTATGCCATCAAAAAGTAGAAAGACTAGGGGACATGCAATGAAGCTACAGTGTGACCCATTTAAGACTAATAAGAGAAAATATTTTTTCACTCAACACATAATCAAACTCTGGAATTTGTTACCGGAGGATGTAGTAAAAGCTGTTAGTTCCTGGAGAAAAGGTCCATAAACCATTATTAAAGAGGACCCAGGAAATCCACTGCTTACCCAGAGACAAGCATTGTGGGAACCTGTGTACCTTTTTGGGAATCTGCCCAGGTACTTGTGACCTGGATTGTCCACTGTTGGAGACAGGATACTAGGCTTGATGGACCTTGGTCTGACCCAGTATGGCATTTCTTATGTTATGTTCTTATGTATGCATGTACTATTAGGTTCAAAGAAATAAAATAGCTTAGCTAGACAGAGACATTTTAGAAAGGAGGTTATGCAAAATCTACTGCCAGGTATTTGTACAAAAGCAATGGCATAAATTCTACCCATGTGGTCCCTACGGTGCAAGGGGGCCCAAAGGAAGAAGGGGGCCTACTTGGAGCTGCTCTCATATCTTTTGAAGTTGACATCCCCTGCTTTGGGAGCCCTTCATAATTTGTTGCTTGGGGGCCCATAAGGTGAGATTTTACTTACCAGTTAATGTCCTTTCCTTGGTCCTGGCTAGACAAATCCATACAAGTGGGTTGTGTTCATCTACCAGCAGATGGGTGGAGATAAAGAGCCAACGAAAAGCCCAGATTTCAATGACATCACTCCTGTGCCTCTATCCATCTCAGCCTCCAGAGGTCCCTTCAGTATTTGTCCCAAAGCATATGGGAGATACAGAGCAAGCCTCACATAACCTCAAATGTGAACAATAATGAGTTATCAAAGTAGAGAACTATGTACAGGAAGGTAGAAACATAAGGCTAATCTGTAGAAGACGAGCCTTCAGAGTCAAGTATAAAACTCATGGTGGACTCAAGGGTACCACAACAGAAGAACAGAGCAATACAGTTCCAGGGGCAGGCCCTGTGCTGGTCTAGCAGGACTCAAGGAAAGGACATTAACTGATAAGTAAAATGTCACCTTCCATATCATCCTACTAGACCAGTCCAGACAAGTGGGATGTACCAAAGCTACACCACCATTCTGCAGGAAGAAAACAGCAGCTCGCAGAACTCTTGAGCCAAGCTACTGTCCACCTGTGCATGGACAACCAAGTGGTAATGCTTGACAAAAGTGGAAAGTGATTCCCATGTTGCTGCCCAACAAATATCCGCAGGGGCTACCAAGCTCAGCTCCGCCCATGAGAATGCTTGTACTAAGGTAGAATGGGCACGCAAACCCTCCGGAACTGGCCATTCCCTAACAGATATGAGTTACTGAGGCAATAGCCTCCTTAATCCAGCACCCCAGGGTTGGCTTGGCTGCTGCATCACCTTTGTGCGGGCCAGCAAACAGCAGAAAAAGATGGTCTTTGACTTATGGAAGAAATTTGTAATCTCCAAGTACCAGATAAGCACCCTCTGGACATCCACGAGGCAAAGATCCTTATCTTTTTCCCAGCACTGCTCCTTAAAGGAGGGCGGCATGCAAACCACCTGGTTAGCATGAAAGGGAGACAACACTTTTGGCATGAAGGCAAGCACAGGCCAAATGGAAACAGCCTTAGTTGAAAGGACAGAGAAGAATCTTGACAAGGCAGAGCCTGCAGCTCAGAGATTCGCCTTGCAGAACAAATCGCGACCAAGAAGAAAGTCTTGAGTGTCAAATCCTTCAAGGTAGTGCACTTCAATGGCTCAAAGGCCTTTGAACCCTTGGAGAAAACATGAGATGTCCGGGTGCAAGGCCAAAGACTTGTCTGCCACTGAACCACGAAAACAGGCCAAAACTGCCATCTAAACATTCAAGGAGCTAAGTGAGAGGCCCTTCTCTAGGCCATCCTGCAGAAATGTCAATGAGGACACCTTGACCACCTCAAGAGCTAAGTTCTGCGGATCACATCAGCACTCAAAGAGGCACCGTAGCCATACATATGCTAGCTTGGTAGATCTCCTCCAGGCATCAAGTATGATAGAGATCAGTGCTGGAGAGTAGCCCTTATGCATTAGCAGTCTCCTTTCAAGAACCATGCTGTAAGCGAGAAGGGAGCTGGGTCCTCCAGGATGATTGGTCCCTGCCGTAATAGCACCCAAAACAGAGGCAGCCGAAAGGAACGTGCTTGAAGGAGCCGCATCAGGTCTCCAAACCACACTCTCCATGGCCAATCCAGCACTACCAGAACAATCTTGCCCGGGTGTCGCTCTATACACTGAATCACATATGCCCCACCAGGAGGAAACACATACAGCAGTCACTGAATGGGCCAAGGCTGTGTCAGATCACTGATGCCCTCAGACCACATCTCTGTGTGGTGACTGATAAAGCAGCACACTTTGATATTGGAGCAGGTCGTCATCAGATCCATTTCAGGGTAACCCCAGCAGTGCAGAATCAACTGAAATGCCTTTTGCCTCAACTCACCCTTGCCAAGATTCAGAATGCCGGCTGAGGAAGTCCGCTTCCACATTATCCTCTCTGGCAGTGTGCTGAGCTGACAAGGCTAGGAGGTTCTTCTCAACCCAGGCAAACAGGAGATCCATCTCCAGGGCCACTCTGGCATTTTTTTGTGCTGCCCTGCCATGCCACTGTCTGAAAACATTCAAATTGCTCAGCCCTCAACTAGGGGCTGGAAATATAGAAGAGCCAACCTGATGGCCCCTCCCCTCGAAGCAGTTGATGGACCTCCCCACTTTACTGTGTTTCCAATGGCCCTGGGCTGTATGGTCTCAGCAATGGACTCCCCAGCCCAGAGAATTCTCTCTGTTGTCAGCAGGATCCAGGAAAAATTCAGTGGTACGCCCTTTCTCAGATGACAGCATTGCTGCCACCACCGCACGATGGCCTTCACCTTCAATGTGAGTGGAAGCCTGTGCTGAATCTCCTGAGAATTCTAGGACCATTGAGTCAACAAGGATCGCTGGAGCAGCTGCATGTGAGCACGCAACCACGGGACCATTTCTATGGTTGCCACCATCAATCCAAAAAGCTGAAGATAATCCCACACTCTGGGGACCTGCTGCACACAGAATGTCACTAAGCAATTCTGACTTACTCCTCTGGCAGGAAAACTCTGCCCACTTGAGTGTCGAAATGTGCTCCCAGAAACTCCAAGGACTAGGAAGGCAAAAGCTGGCTCTTTTCCTGATTGATCAGCCAGCCAAGGCTTTCCAAAAAGGACACTACTCAGGATGTCACCTGAGACACTTCTGATAAAAACGGGCTCAGATGAGCAAGTCATCTAGATAGGGATGGACACAGATCCCTTGGTGCTGCAGCCCCCACCATCATATTTATTTATTTAAAACTTTTTTCTATGCCGCTTTGTCCTTCACTCAGAGCGGTTTACATTACAACTTAAACATTATACCTAGAACGGTTGAACAGTGATCATCATTATCCAACATTATACAAGGAACAATTGAACATTAAGTAGGGGGAAAAGGTAGCATGAGAAACTATGTACATGGTCATGAGAGTATGACAAAACTATATACAATTTTTTGCATCATATTTAGTGTTTACTAGTCCATTGCTATGGGTCAACAATCGGTGACTTGGATCATGTTGTTGTTTGGGTGGCTAAGTTACATGTCCAAAGTGATTTGTATAGAGATGAGTTCTTCATTTTTTTTCTAAAGTCCTTGGTGTCTGAAATTGCCTGCAAGTCATCTGGGAGAGAGTTCCAAACTGATGCAGCATAGAGTGATAGTGCTCTTCCTGATGTGGTCTGTATAGTCTTTTGGTATCCCAGGGTTGTGATAATCATATTATTTTTGTTATTTATTCTGGGCTGGGTACTTGTGTCTCATTATAGTGTCTTGTAAGATGTATGCTGGATAATTGATGAATGATCTTGAATATGATTAATGTTGATTTGTATCTGATATGGGAATGGATTGGGAGCCAGTGTAACTGATTAAGTATTGGTGTGATGTGGCCATATCTGTCTGTTCCTGTGATTAAGCAAGCTGCAGTGTTCTGCACTAGTTGGAGTGGTAAGATGGTTTGTTTTGTGAGTCCCTGGTAAAGTGTTGGGGTGATGATTGCTTGGTAGATGGTTCGAAAGTGATCATGGTCTAGAATTGGTTTGTCTTCTTATCATCTTCATCTTATAGTAGGCATTTGCGGTTATGTTTGCTACGTGTGGTTGCATGGTCAGGTTTTGGTCTATAATGACTCCCAGGTATTTAACTTCTTTTTTGACTGCTATATGCTTTTGCAGTATTTTGATTGTTTGTATTTAGGGTAAATGATGTGTCCCTAGTGAAAAAAAGTGCCTCTGTCGTTTTGTAATTTATTGATAGGCTGTTATTTAGCCAGTTGATCATGTCTTCTACGCAAGCTGTTATGTTCGAGGGGTCAAGATTTCTATAGGAGTGTATACCATGTCATCAGCATATAGTTTATATTGTCATAATCTTTGAGAACGTCCTTGGGGCAATGGAGAGCCCAAAAGGAAGAGCAGTGAATTGATAGTGAGAGGCAAGCACGGCAAAATGCAGATACTACTGCTGATCTGCCCAGATCAGGATATGAAAATACACCTCAACCAGATCCAGAGAAGTCAAGAATTCTCCTCGGCCCACTGCTTGAATCACAGAGTGTAAGATTTCTATCCGAAAGCACAGGAAGCGCAAGTGCTCGTTGACCCCTTTGAGGTCTAGAATGGGCCAGAAGGAACCATTCTTCAGCATCACAAAATAGATGGAGTATCTGCCCTTGCCTCACTTGTCCAGTGAGATGGGCATCACCGTCTTTAAGTGAAGCAACTTGTCCAAGGTGGTCTGCACCACGCGATTTTGATCACAGACCCACAAGTGGAAATGATGAAGGCACTGGGAATCGGCTCCTTGTATTCCAGAACATAGCCAAATTGAATGGTATCTAGCACTCAGTGATCCTGAAAGAAGAGGCAAAGCATGCCACCCACTAGAAGCACCAGGGAATGGCCCCCAAACCTTCATTGCTTAGCCTGGGAACATTCTCCTCTGTAGGGGACAGAGTCCCTGGGTCCGCATGTTCCATGAAAGGGCTGAGAACGAGCCAGAGGCCCTGAAGCAGAGGGGAAGGAAGGTTTTCCAGTCAGTAGCGATGATAGTCCCGAGACCCTAGGAATCTGGCCAGCACGCCCTACGTGGTTGGGCAGAGGCTGACTAAAAAAGGGGCACTAGGCTGCTTTACAAGCCCCCTGGATCTATCTTCCGGGAGGTGGCAAGATTTGTCTTTCCTAGGTCTTTCACCAGTTTCTCCAAATCAGTTCTAAATCAGAAGCATCCCCTTAAAAGCAAGTTGAGCCAACCAGGCTTTGGAGGATGCGTCTGCTGCTTAGTGCCAGTACCAAATCCACTGCTGTGACACAGTTGTCAGGGCACAATCCCTGGCTGCCAAATGTACCAGATCATACATGGCATCAGAAAAGAAGGCCATAGCCGACGACAAGAGAGAAGTATTATCATCAGGCGGAAGAGATTGAATCCAGTGGAGCATGGCTTGAGATGTTAAGCTGGTAAATACTCCCAGCTGTACAATAGCCACCACTATGGCAAACTGACTCTTCAGCAAGGAATCTATCTTGCAGTCCAAAACATCCCTTAAGACCAATCTGCCTTCCACAGGAATAGTGGTCCATCTAGTAACCGCCAGGACCTGTGCACCCACCTTGGGAATATCGAAGCACTTACTGCGCTCATGCTTTAAGAGTGTGTAGGATCGCCTTACAGACCCTTGACTCAAGGAGTCGGGTGAGTCCCACTTGGACTGGATCATATCTTTGATCACCTCTGGGAATGGGAAGACAGTAGTGGATTTCTGCACCCCGTGAAGAAGCGGGTGCACTTTCAGCTCCTGCTATGTGTCAGAAGCATCTGTCAAGTTCAAGGCAGATGAAGCTCTGGAAATCAATGCTGCCCATGCCTCCTTTTGGAACAGGTGGTTCATGCCAGCCTCTGCATAGTCTTCTGAAGGTGAGAGTAGGTCCTCATCCATGGACCCTAAAGTTACTGCTTGGGTTAGAAATTGGTTGGGTGGGAGGCGACAAAGAGTACAAGTAAATGGAGCTCACTCTGAGGAGAAGGATGTTACCAGTGGTGTGCCCCAGGGATCTGTCCTTGGTCCAATTCTTTTAACATCTTTGTTAGTGATATAGCGGAAGGGCTGTCAGGTAAGGTTTGCCTCTTTGCGGATGATACCAAAATCTGCAATAGAGTAGACACCCAGGAAGGGGTAGATAACATGAGGAGGGATCTAGCTAAGCTTGAAGAATGGTCTAGAATTTGGCAGCTGGGATTTAATGTTAAAAAATGTAAGGTCATGCATTTGGGCTGCAGCAATCCAGGGGAGCAATACAGTATAGGAGGTGAAGTACTTTTGTCCACTAAAGAAGAGCGGGACCTAGGCGTGGTTGTGTCTGATGATCTTAAAGTAGCTAAACAGGTGGAAAAGGCGACAGCAAAAGCTAGAAGGATGCTTGGGTGCATACGGAGAGGAATGGCTAGCAGAAAAAAGGAGGTGATAATGCCTCTGTATAAGTCTTTGGTGCGACCTCATTTGGAGTATGGTGTGCAATTCTGGAGACCGCACCTTCAAAGGATGTGAACAGGATGGAGTCGGTGCAGAGGGTTGCTACCAAAATGATTAATGGGCTTCATTATAAAGCATATGAGGACAGACTTAAGGATCTTAATATGTACACCTTAGAGGAAAGGCGGGATAGAGGTGATATGATTGAGATGTTTAAATACCTCCGTGGCATAAATGTTCAGGGAGAGAGCCTCTTTCAATTGAAAGCAAGTTCTGCTACGAGGGGACATGGGATGAGGGTGAAGGGAGATAGATTCAGGAGTGATATGCGGAAATATTTCTTTACGGAAAGAGTAGTGGATCCGTGGAATAGTCTCCCAGTGGAGGTGGTAGAGATGAGGACAGTAACTGAATTCAAGAAAGCATGGGACCAACACAGAGGATCTCTAAAGGCAAAAAGTGGACTGTTGTAGTTGTTATGGAAGGACAGACTAGATAGGCCATGTGGTCTTTTTCTGTCGTCATATTTCTATGTTTCTATGTCAGAGACCAATACCGATTCATCTGGGTCCGAGGCATAGTCAATGTCTCAGATAGCTCCCAACTGTTCCTCATCTTCGGGGAATGTTCCACCAGGGATGCTTAGCCAAAGGTAATTGAACAGGGCTTCTACTTCCAAGCCTGCCTTGGCATAAGATTACAACTGGGGGCACCTAGAGGCCGCAGGGTCTGAATTTCTGTGCCAGAAGGACTAGGTCTATTGCAAAAAAAGAAAAGAATTTTAGAGAGGACAATCCGGACTCTGGAAACTCTCTTCTCGAAAAAGACTCACCGACACCAGGGAGCATAGCCGCCACAGACCCCCTAGAGGATGAAGAGTAGCTCACAGCATGGTTGTCAGCCACCAGCCAGCTAAGCATCCTTACACTTAGTGCCATCCTGCACCTCCTGCGCTGAGGCAGGTAAGGGCAGACTAACTGTATCCTCCTGGCTGAGAGGGGGAAAGCATGCCCTCCAAGGGCAACTCAGAAGCTGCCATACAGGAAAAGGCAGAATCAAGAATCAAATGATGAGGCTCCTTGCTTGCCACAAGTCAAACGTTTCCTGGAAGACGACACAGAGTTAGGGTATCACAAAAGCACGTGCTAAGGCTGCATCGGCCTGCAACATGCATTTACTGCGCTTTTACATAATGTACATTAAAGGCACTAGGGAAGCAGCACACGTTGGAGCCACTTGGGCAGAACACGTGTTAGGATTGTGCAACAACCCCCCCCCCCCCCCCCGTGTGCACAATAGACAAAAACATTACTAATGCCTAAAGAAAATGGCAGGCAACCCACACACAATGTCAATGGTCGTTAGCGGTCCACCCCAAATTGCATCCCTCAGAGGGAAACGGGAACCCCCAACAAGGTCAATGACAAAGTCAAGCTTTGGTACTCACCCTCTGTGAGCCCTAGGCATAGGATCCATGCAGGGCTCAGTTCTACGTCCCTGAAACTGCTTCACTGGCTGGGTTTATTTTAAACAGCACTGTGTGAATGGTAGTTGGCAGGCAGATCCCTTGGAGCCTTCTGCAATCTTTGGGAGAGAGGAGGGGGAAGGAGCACTGAGGTTGTGTGAGGTTGCTGAGTTCTTCCAGATTCTTCCAAATCCTTCCAATTTTTGGCTGCTCAACAGGCCCATATCATTCTATGGGCATGAAACTGAACCAATTTGCCCTCTTCCTATGCCTACCAAAAAGACCACAGTCTAGTGGAGCCTTCCACCTTGCGTTCAATTGAGAGAGTCACCTTTAGGGCTTAAGGTGGTCGTTTACAAACATTTAATCAATCTCTTTTCCTCTTAAATCTTTAGATTTTCTACAGAGGACAAAAGCTATCCACCATCTGCTGGAGACAAAGAAATACTGAAGGGACCTCTGGTGACTGAAGTGGATAGAAGCAAAGGAGTAATGTCATTGAAATTTGGGCTTTTCATTGGTTCTTTGTCTCCACCAATCTGCAGGCAGGGGAACACAACCCACTTGTCTGGACTGGTCTAGCAGGACAATATGGAATTTGAATTCCTGCAACTGTATAAGAGTATACACAGGGTGCACTCTTACATATATTTTTATACATATATGGTGCCAAGGGTGGAGTTGGGCAGAGATAGGGTTTACATTTTTCATAAGTGCACATACATAACCTGCCAGACATTCAAGTATGTATTTACACCTGTTTTGGAGCATGTGCTTGCTACTGCTTGTTGTACATATAAGTGGGTATTTTAGAAGGGAAAGTAGCAATATACTTTCCTTTTCTAAAATCACATTTACACATACTAATTGCATTCACTTGTGTGGCCGATTCTAAAACTAATCACTTGCCTCATGTGTTATTCTATAGAAAACTATTTTAAATTGAATTACTTTTCTAATTGATTATGCATGCTAGCTCCCCCTCCCCCCCCCATTACATTCCCTGGTCCTTTGTTTAAAAACAATTACGAATCATAACATCTGCCACTTCTCAGCACCCAATTTTATTTGGTGCACATTGATCAGATTTTAAGCTGCAGTGCCCTTCTAGATAGGGAATGTTCATTTGGGCCTAGAAGAGGATCTGTTATTTCATTCAAGTTTTTCTTTTCCTAGATAAGCCTGATGGGGCTCTACTCAGTACGGTGGCAGTAGTCATTGACCTCTACCCCTACTACTTGATCACACACTTTAAGCCAGAACAGCCATACCTACAAGAAGGCAGAAATGTGCAACGGCAGCTGCATTTAACTGGCTCCTCAAAAATTGTTTTCTACTAATTGTTAGAAACACAAAAATAATTGACTGGATTTTTTTTTAGCTGGAGTGGTAGAAGTCTGGGATTTGACTCATATTTAGCCAGAATTTGTTTTAATGGGACACTATTCTGCACACTTTGCTTCTAAACAGAATATACTGATACATTCAGACAGCAAAAAACAAGCTGAGAATCATTTTGGACTAATTCAAGCAGTTTCTTATTCATAATTGCAAAGCAGAACTCGCATTACTCTAGACATTCAGATATTGGCTAAAGCTTAACTAGCTTATATTCTTTTCACTCTGGCTGATATTTTACAGGTTACGCTTGCAGATTTTACAGCCTCCGTTTCAACATATTTACAATGCTCGTGCTACAATACCACTTAAGAACAGCAGTCTGAGAGCAGAGTTAATACCAAATGCCCCTTGCTGCAAGGGCATCTGCTTTGTCTGAGACTTACCTTATTCCAAAACTACATGCTTAAGTAAAGATTTCTTGACTGAGACAGCATTTAACAAGAGAGCTGATCTATGCATTAAGTAGCTAATCTGTAACCCGGACTACACATGTGACAGCATAATGCTCCAGCCTCTCTCTAGGCACATTGTGGTCTTTTCAGACTGCCAATTAAAGTGACAGTACTACACACCTACTGAGGTAGAAATCCAGGCAGGGCTGAGAGCTGGAAGGGTTAAGTGAAAAGGACACACCCCTCTTGGTGAAGTCATACCCTGGTACATGCTTGTCCCTTCCCTATTCCTTTGCCTGCTGCTCTCTCTCTGCTTGCTAGAGATAACTTCTCTTCCTCTGCTTTCCTAGAGATAAAAGAGTGCAGTAGACTTTCTCCAATCGGGACTATACTGCAATAAAGTGTCATGAAGAAATGCTGTAATAATCTGATATGAGGTCTATATAATCTCTCTGAGCCCCTCTGGTGGGGGCCCAGAATTTGGAAAAACTATTTTCTCTGGGTCTGTGCACATTAAACCGTTGTCTTCTTCTGACTCCTTGGATGTTTCTTTCTTCACTCGTTTGCTACATTTTTGGTTCCTTGACCTGGCTGAGACAGCGAGATAAGAAAGAAAAGGTTATCTTGCTACCTCTAGGTTCAATCAGTTTGAGCCAGGCTAGTGGCGAACGCAGGAGGGAATACAAGGTGCCACCAGATCAGTTGTTCTGGAAAGTATTCCTTCCTGATTCGCCTCTGCCACTGGCTTTATCCGACTGACACCTAAGAACCCGCTCTGGGGTCTAGGAAACAATCCCTTCAACTCCGGAGGACATCTGAGTGGGGTAAGTGATAACGGGGGGTTCTGTCTCTGTCTGCAGTTCAGGAAAAATCAGTCCTTCCTACGGGGAAGGAGGAGAGATCACCTCTCCAGGGAATCGCCCTAGTACCCTGAGCTGACCTAGGAGAAACCGCATTCTTAATAGTCTGTTTTCTACGGAATTGTTGGTCTGTGCTTGATTTGTGTGTTTGGCACAAGCAGAGGCTTGTGCAGTGAGCATAGACTCCTGATTAGTGCAGTTCCTGGCCAGGCGACCACGCCCAGGTTGGGGAAAAATGGTGAAAGCACCATCTTGTTAGTTATCCTTCTTGAAACTAGAGCAGCCAGATTCCTGGCTGTCTGCATTCCTTTCCCTCTGTGTTTTCAAAGCCTGGAAGATAGATATGGGGGGGGATCAGAGACAAAATGCAGCTCCTTAGAGTGTCTGGTAAAGCATTTCAGGAAGGGATTTCTCTGCAGATTATGGAGTTCGTATGACTCCATCCTTGTTAAAGAAATATTGTGAGCATGAGTGGCTAGCTTTAATACTGATTGGCCCTGAGAAGGAACATTTGATTATGTCTTGGTTAGCCAAGTGCACAAAGTTGGAGGTAGCTAAACATCCTGATCAATTCCCTTATGTTGATTCCCGGCTGGATGTTTGTCGGCAGAGACCTAAATGGCTCAGGAGATGCTACGGGGAACACTGTCGCATACTTTTGTCTCATAGCCCACAGGAAATGCAGCCCAAATTAAAATCACAATTGCCCATTTTAGTACAGGAGCCAGAGACAGAAGAATTCCCCTTCCCTCCTCCCAGGCAGAGTCCTGTGACTTCAGCTAGGTTGGCAGTCTCAGCAGGGAATTCGACTAGTTCTCCCCGCCCCTCTCACAGATACTACATTCTCTGACAGTCAGAAGAGCAGTGAGGGAAGCATACAAATGCCAATTTCAGCTACAGACCTGCCCAGCACTTCAGAAAGTTCCCCAAGTCCCAGATCTGAAGAATGTCAGTTCCAAGTTCATACAACCCCCCCCCCCCCCCGTACTAGAGCACTGTGACCTCATTTGGGGGCCCCAGCGAGAAGCACTGAGAGACCTTCCTGACATAAAACCCCATTGGGCAGCAAACAGTGATGCAGGCCACCTTGCTCTGAATTGTTATCATCAGGCTCTCCTTGAAGGCTTTAAAAGGGGGGTCAAAAAAGCGATGAATGTAGGGAAAATATCTGAGGTACTGCAAACCCCTGACGAGAGTCCTGGCCAGTTTTATGAAAGACTCTGTGAATCCTTCCGTGTTCACACTCCATTTGACCCCGAAGCACTTGAAAACCAGCGGATGGTGAATACAGCGTTTGTGGGACAATCACAGGGGGACATACGAAGGAAACTTCAGAAGCTTGAAGGTTTTGCTGGAATGAATATAACCCAGCGGATGGAAATTGCTATGAAAGTATTTGTGAACAGAGATCAGGAGATGAAGCGTGAGTGTGAATGAAAGATGAAAAAGAAAGCTGATATGTTAGCAGCAGTGCTAGTCGAGAAAGGCCAAGGAAAGTCAACGTGGGAACCGAGAAGCCGAGGCCGGGGTAGAGGAACCCGGCGAGGATCATTGGAGCAAGGACTATTGGAACGAGATTAATATGCCTATTGCAGAGAAATGGGCCAATGAAAAAGAGAAGAAAAAACGAATATCCCAATTGTGTCAGGCAATATTCCCTGCCCCGAAGAGAGGTTGAGAGCATTCATAAACATCTCCAGCAACTACTTAAGCCTGGACTCCTGAAAACCATGCCAATCACCCTAGAATACCCCTTTGCTGCCAGTTCAAAAACCAGGTACTGATGATTACCGACCTGTGCAGGACCTACGGAAGGTCAATGAAGCTGTTATTACCATTCACCCTGTTGTGCCAAACCCCTACAATTTAAGAACATAAGATATGCCATACTGGGTCAGACCAAGGTCCATCTGCCCAGTATCCTGTTTCCAACAGTGGCCAATCTAGGTCATACGTACCTGGCAGTTTCCCCAAAAGACAGGTTCCACAATGCTTGTACTGGGTCAAGCATTGATATCCTGGGTCCCTTCTTAATAATGGTTTATGGACCTTTCCTCCAGGAACTTGTCCAAACCTTTTTTAAACCCAGCTACACTAACAGCCTTTACTACATCCTCCGTTAACAAATTCCAGAGTTTGATTACATGGCGAGTGAAAAATATTTTCTTTTTATTAGTCTTAAATAGTTTACCCTGTAGCTTCATTGCATGTCCCCTAGTCTTTCTATATTCTGATAACGTAAACAATCGATCTACGTTTACCCATTCCACTCCGTTCATTAATTTATAGACTTCTATCATATCTCCCCTCAGCCGTCTCTTTTCCAGGTTAAAGAGCCCTAACCTTTTTAGCCTTTCATAGGAGTATCCTTCCATCCACTGTACCATTTTGGTGACTCTTCTCTGAACCTTTTCTAATAATGCTATATCCTTTTTAAGATACGGCGACCAGAATTGCACAAAATATTCAAGGTGCGGTCTCACCATGGAACGATATAGAAGCATTATAATATCTTTTGTTTTATTTTCCATTCCTTTCCTTATGATACCTAGCATTCTATTTGCTCTCTTGGCCGCCGCTGCACACTGGGCCGAGGGTTTTAACTTGTTATCCACAATGATGCCTAAATCTTTTTCCTGGGTGGTGGTTCCTAATGCGGAACCTTGCATCGTGTAACCATAGTTTGGGTTGTTCTTCCCTAGGAGCATAAGTTTGCACTTGTCCACATTAAATTTCATCTGCCATTTTGATGCCCAGTCTTCCAATTTATCAAGATCCTCTTGCAATTTTCCACAGTCCTCTTGGGTTTTAACAACTTTAAATAGTTTTGTGTCATCTGAAAATTTGATAACCTCACTCGTTATTCCACTTTCCAGGTCATTTATGAATATGTTAAAAAGCAGCGGACCCAGCACAGATCCCTGGGGTACACCATTATTCACCTTTCTCCATTGGGAAAATGTTACTCTTATTTCAGCCAAACCCAGGCATTATGTCCAGACGGGACAGAGATAAGGACAAGTGAAATTCAAGTGCAATTGCCAAGTCATGGCAAGGGAGGTTAAACGACGAGTAGGTATGTTCTCGCTCATGCCAGCTGCCTCCCTAAAGTGCTGAAAATGAAGCTGTCAGTGCTACAAGGATAGAGTAATGTGCTCAAGACCATGAGATCCGCCGCTGCACTTTGAGATATAACAAGAGTCGAGTGCCAGAATCAGTAATATCAATCACTTCTAAACCCCAAGAAGAATGTTCGGGGCAAGCTGCCAAATTTAAGGCAGCGAAGCCTAATCCTTGTGCTTTATGGAGTGCTGCCGAGTTTCCGTTATCAAAAAGGCAGTAACTCTGCTGCAGTGAAGCTGTTAATCGGCTGTCTTCTCTTGCACTCTAAAAGCAGCGGCCTGCTGACCGTTCTCATTTCTCTGCTTCCCAAGGCACAGAAGCAGCACTTTGGCCTTGCTAGGAATCTGTAGGAGAAAGGAACAACCTGCATAACACTATCAGGATTTACTTTGATTGGCTGGAAATCTTGAAATAGTGGTGTCAGAATAATCACAACACAGGTGCCGGAGAAAATCCACTCTGCCCACTTATTCCTGTCCATATATCTCAAGCACTATCCATAGAACTTGTCTGCCTGTAAGAAATTAATCCTTATCCAGGACAAATTTTGTAGCTTCCTCTATTGCACTCTGCCCGCCTGGGTAGTTGAGCAATGAACATCCCTTTTTAAGTTCATACCTAGCTCCCCTCCCCTCCCAACAAATCCAAGCTGCGGCCAGTACCAGCGCGGTTCTTACCCAGATACCTGGCCTCAAAGTTCCTTATATTTTTGTATAAAAACACACATCTAGGTCACAGAAATTATGGCACAGGCTCGACCATAGGGTGGCAGAAGCATGCATAGGAATGACCAAAAGAAAAACCTCATCTTTGGCCAGAATCTCAGGACTGTAAAAAGTCTGTGGATTGAGGCAATCGAAGCTGGAGCAGTGTAACACGGCATTTCGTTTTCACCAAGTGCACTTCAGTAATCTGTAATTTACTGCACAAGCAACCTGCTTCACTGTTCTGGACTTAAAGGATGCCTTTTTCTGTTTGAGATTGGCCACTCCTAGCCAGCCACTGTTTGCATTTGAATGGGAAGACCCTATTACTGGCAGTAAGGGTCAGTTGAGATGGACACAGTTACCCCAAGGATTCAAAAACTCCCCCACGCTGTTTGGGGATGTACTTAGTCAAGATTTGCATCAGTTCCAGTCTTGCCCTTCTCAACGCGTGTTGCTACAATACGTGGATGATTTACTCATTGCTGCTGTTTCCCGGGAAGAATGTCTAACTGCTACTTCAGAACTTCTACACCTACTTTGGATGTCTGGCTATCGGGTGTCCCGAAGTAAGGCCCAATTGTGCCAGACTGAAGTCAGATACTTGGGATTCCATGTTGCCCAAGGCCTTCGAAGATTGGGCTCTGAACAGAGGGAGGCTGTTTGTTCTACTCCTGAGCCACAGAATCACAGGCAGTTAAGAGGCTTCTTAGGGGCTGCTAGTTTTTGTTGAATCTGGATACCCAACTATGCAGTGTTGGCAAAGCCCCTGTATGGAGCTACAACAGGGGGAGAACGAGATCCTTTCGACTGGGGCCCGGACCAAAAGGAGGCCTTTCAGAATATGAAGGCAGCTTTGCTATCAGCCCCTAGTCTAGGACTGCCCGACGTGGAAAAACCATTCCATCTGTACGTCCATGAAGAAAGGGAGATGGCAGTTGGTGTCCTCACTCAGAGCCTAGGTTCCTGGCAACGACTGGTGGCTTATCTGTCCAAACAGCTGGATCCAGTCAAGAGGGTGGCCTTCTTGTCTCCACGCAGTAGCAGCAACAGCTCTCTTGGCAACAGAGTCTGATAAATTGTCCCTTGGAAAAGAACTGTATGTTAAAGTGCTGCATGCAGTACTGACCCTGATGGAGTACAAAGGCAATTATTGGTTTACCAACCAGCAGATGGCTAAGTACCAGAGCATGCTGTGTGCGAATCCTCGGGTTCACTTGGAGATAGTGAAAAACACTCAATCCTGCTACTCTACTCCCTGTAGCACCTGGGCTACCTGAACATGATTGTATCCAGGTTATGGATGAAGTGTATTCCAGCCGCCCAGATTTGAAGGATGCATACAGCCGGCCTCTCCTGTTGTTCAATACTTTACCGATGGCAGCAGTTTCGTGGAAGATATGCTATGGTCACTCCTGGGGTTGTTGTGGAGGCTGAGCCCTTACCCTTAGGGACTTCTGCCCAGAAAGCTGAACTCATTGCCCTTACTCAAGCCCTCCAGTTAGCTGTAGGTCTGAAGGCAAACATTTTCACTGATTCTAAGTATGCATTCACTACACTCCATGCCCATGGGGCCCTCTATAGAGAGAAGGGACACAAATTCAAGCGGGAAATCTATAAAGTATGGGAGGGAGATTTTGGAGTTACTAGAGGCTGTGTGGGCACCAGAAGCGGTGGCGGTAGTTCACTGCAAGGCACACCAGCGAGGAGACACTCTGGTCATCCAGGGTAACCACAGGGCTGATAGGGAGGCCAAGCTAGCAGCCCAGCGAGAAACAGTCCCAGTAAGTGTTAAAGCCCCCTGTTTCCAATTCCTATGTCAGAGTGGGACCCACGTTATACCAGGAAAGATATGGATTTCTTCACTCAGGAAGGAGCTACTCTCACTACTGCTGGGTGGTTGCGGTTACTGGAAGATCCACCCCGATATGTTATCCCTGAGAGTCTAGTGCCTGCTTTTTGTCCGCCAATTTCATGAGACCACCCACTTAGGTAAGACCTCCATGCAAACCATTCTACAGTCTTGCTTCTATGTCTCACATCTGACTGCCTTAACGGCAGCTGCAGCACGTCGCTGTCTCCAATGTGCCAGGGGTAACCCCCACCAAGGGCCTCTACCCCCCGGTTTCCATGCAGGCGGTTGGGGCTGCCCCGATGGAGAATGTTGTGGTTGATTTCACTGAGTTGCCCCAACTAAGGGGTTATCGATATCTGCTGGTGATAGTGTGTACATTTTCAGGATGGGTTGAGGCCTACCCCTGCCGATAGCCGTTCTCCAGGTCCGGTCCTCCCCAACTCAGACCTTGGGAATATCCCCTTATGAAGTACTGTATATACATAGAAAATGATAAAGCACCAATCATCCTCAAGACTCTAGACCTTAATTCTATTTACTACCCTGGACATAAGGCTATATACTCATGTGATAGGAGAGCATCACCCTGGTGTGGCAGGAAGCGATCCTGTAACTAGGACCTGTCCTCCAGGTGATGTAAAACCCTCTCGCACCGAGGAAGTTTCTCCAGGGCCATGTGCCCATGAGGGAAGGGTTAGGACAGCCGTTATAGTTGGTGATTTGATCATTAGGCATGTAGATAGCTGGGTGGCTGGTGGACGTGAGGATCACCTGGTAACATGCCTGCCTGGTGCAAAGGTAGCGGACCTCACGCGCCACCTAGATAAGGTCTTAGATAGTGCTGTGGAGGAGTCGGTACCAATGACATAGGAAAATGTGGTAGGGAGGTTCTGGAGGCTAAATTTAGGCTTTTAGGTAGTAAGTTGAAATCCAGAACTTCCAAGGTAGCATTCTCCGAAATGCTTCCAGTTCCACACGCAGGACCCAAAAGGCAGGTAGAGCTCCAGAGTCTCAATGTGTGGATGAGACAATGGTGCAGAGATGAGGGTTTTGGATTTGTTAGGAACTGGGGAACATTCTGGGGAAAGGAGGGGCTCTTCCTAAGGGATGGGCTTCACCTTAACTGGGATGGAACTAGGCTGCTGGCATTAACCTTTAAAAAGGAGATAGAGCAGCTTTTATACTAGATATTAGGGGAAAGCCAACAGTCGCCCAAGAGCAGATGGTTCGGAAGAATGTATCTTTGAAGGATACTATCAAAAGCAGAGAGGTTCCACAAAAGACTAAAGTAGCCCAAATGCCTTCAAGTATGGAGCAGACTGAGCTTAAAGATCCCAAATTACCCATGTCTAACAATAGACAAATTAATATGAGTAAAATACATTCTCTAAAATGCGTATATGCAAATGCTAGAAGTCTAAAAAATAAGATGGGAAAGTTAGAATATATACCACTAAATGAAAGGTTAGATATGATTAGAATATCAGAGACATGGTGGAAGGAGGACAACCAGTGGGACACTGTGATACCTGGGTACAAACTATATCGTAATGATAGAGCTGATCAAATTGGTGGAGGGGTTGCTCTCTATGTTGGAGAGGGCATTGAGTCAGAAAGGATTAAAGTTTTGCAGGAAACAATCTGCTGTAGAATCTATATGGATTGAAATTCCATGTAAAAGGGGGAAGGCAATGGCAGTGGGGGTGTACTATCGAGCGCCTTGCCAGAATGACCAAATGGATGATGAAATGCTCAAAGAAATCAAGGAAGCTAACAAAAGTTACAGTGCAGTAATAATAATGGGTGATTTCAACTACCCCGGTATCGACTGGGTCAGTGTCACGTCAGGACATGCTAGGGAGATAAAGTTCCTAGATGAAATAAATAACTGCTTCTTAGAGCAGCTGGTTCATGAACCGAACAGAGGGGAAGCCATATTAGACCTAGTCCTTAGTGGAACACCAGATCTAGTGCAAGAGATAAGGTTGTTGGGGCCACTTGGCAATAGTGATCATAGCATGATCGCCTTTGATTTAATTAGAGGAGGAGGGATAGTAAGGAAATCCACAGTACTACCTTTTAACTTTCGAAAGGGAAACTATGATAAAATGAGGAAAACAGTTAAGAAAAAACTAAAAGGAACAGTTGCAAAGGTTAAAGACATACATCAGGCTTGGCTGTTGTTGAAAAATACTATCTTGGAAGCCCAGACCAGCTGTATTCCATGCTTTAAGAAAAGTGGAAGGAAGTCCAAAAAACTGCCAGCATGGTTTAAAGGTGAGGTCAGAGAGGCTGTTGTTGCCAAAAAAGCATCTTTCAGGAAATGGAAAAAAAGAGCCAAACGACGAAACCTGGAAACAGCACAAGAACTGGCAAGTCAAATGCAAGGCATTGATAAAGCAGGCAAAGGGAGAATTTGAGAAGAAGCTTGCTGCGGAAGCAAAAACGCGAAGTAAAGACCTTTTCAAGTACATTCGTAGCAAAACACCTGTGAGAGAGTCAGTTGGTCCATTAGATGATAAAGGGGTTAAAGGAGCACTAAGAGGCGACAAGGCGATAGCTGAGAGATTGAATGAATTCTTTGCTTCAGTCTTTACTGAGGAAGATGTAGGGATGTTACCCATGACTGAAGTGGTATTTAAAGATGCGGAAGAATTGAAGGAAATATCGATACATCGGGAAGATCTATTACAACCATTAGATAAACTGAAATCACCTGGGCCGGATGGTATACATCCAAGGGTGTTGAAAGAACTGAAATACGAGATTGCAGACCTGCTATTAGTAATCTGTGAACTAACATTAAAATCATCTCTAATACCTGAAGATTGGAGGATCGCCAATGTAACACCAATTTTTAAAAAGGGTTCCAGGGGTGATCCGGGAAACTACAGAGCGGTGAGCCTGACATCAGTACCGGGAAAAATGGTAGAAACCATCATAAAGAATAAAATTCCTCAGCATGTAGATAGTCATGACCTAATGGGAGACAGCCAACATGGCTTTAGACAAGGAAGATCTTGTCTTACTAATCTGTTATGTTTTTTTGAAGGAGTGAATAATCAGGTGGACAAAGGTGAGTCGGTTGATATTGTGTATCTGCACTTTCAGAAAGCCTCTGACAAGGTCCCTCATCAGAGACTTTTGGCAAAACTAAAGAGTCATGGGATAGGAGGCAGTGTACTATTGTGGATCAGGAACTGGTTAAAAGATAGAAAGCAGAGGGTAGGGCTAAATGGCCAATTTTCCCAATGGAGAAAGGTGAATAGTGGTGTACCCCAGGGATCTCTGCTGGGTCCGCTGCTTTTTGACATATTCATAAATAATCTGGAAAGTGGAACAACGAGTGAGGTTATCAAATTTGCAGATGACACAAAACTATTTAAAGTCGTTAAAACCCAAGAAGATTGTGGAAAATTGCAAGAGGATCTTGATAAATTGGAAGACTGGGCATCAAAATGGCAGATGAAATTTAATGTGGACAAGTGCAAGGTTATGCACCTAGGGAAGAACCCCCCAAACTATGGTTACACGATGCAAGGTTCCACATTAGGAACCACCACCCACCCAGGAAAAAGATTTAGGCATCATTGTGGATATCATGTTAAAACCCTCGGCCCAGTGTGCAGCGGCGGCCAAGAGAGCAAATAGAATGCTAGGTATGATACGGAAAGGAATGGAAAATAAAACAAGATATTATAATGTCTCTATATCGTGCCATGGTGAGACCGCACCTTGAATATTGTGTGCAATTCTGGTCGCCGTATCTTAAAAAGGATATAGCGATTTTAGAAAAGGTTCAGAGAAGAGCCACCAAAATGGTAAAGGGGATGGAAGGATACTCCTATGAAGAAAGGCTAAAAAGGTTGGGGCTCTTTAACCTGGAAAAGAGACGGCTGAGGGGAGATATGATAGAAGTCTATAAATTAATGAACGGAGTGGAACGGGTAAACGTAGATCGATTGTTTACCTTATCAGAATATAGAAAGACTAGGGGACATGCAATGAAGACTAATAAAAGAAAATATTTTTTCAGTCAACGTATAATCAAACTCTGGAATTTGTTACCGGAAGATGTAGTAAAGGCTGTTAGTGTAGCTGGGTTTAAAAAAGGTTTGGACAAGTTCCTGGAGGAAAGGTCCATAAACCATTATTAAGAAGGGACCCAGGATATCAATGCTTGAACCAATACAAGCATTGTGGAACCTGTGTCCCTTGGGGAAACTGCTAGGTACGTATGACCTCGATTGGCCACTGTTGGAAACAGAATACTGGGCTTGATGGACCTGGTCTGACCCAGTATGGCATATCTTATGTTCTTATGTACTCTTGTACTCCGTTTTAGTGAGCCAATATAGTAAATGACAGCAGATAAAGACCAGCATGGCCCCTCCAGTCTGACAAGCAAGGTATTTAGGGTTTTAAGTGCTGCTCCATGCAGTTTACCAAGCTAAGGAGTATTATTCCTGTTGTAGTTATTGTTAAGTGCCATCAAGTCAGTGTTGACTCATAGCAACCCTCTGGATAGTTCTAAACTGTGTTCGGTCTTCAGTCAGGAGGCTTATTGTTGACAGAGTGGCACCCACAGCTGCTGTTATTGTATCGATCCATCTCACTGCTGGCCTTCTCCTTTTGCTTTGACTTTCTACCTTGCCAAGCATGTCATCTTTCTCTAATGATCTCTCTTTGCATGATGTGTCCAAAGTATGAAAGTCAAAGTCTTGTCATCTGAGCTTCTAAAGAAAGCTTGGGTTTGATCTCCTCTAGTATTGACTGGTTCGTTCTTCGGGCAGTCCATGGTATACACAGTATTCATCACCAGCACCATAATTCAAAGGCATCAATTTTCTTCCTATCATTTTCACTTTCCAACTTTCGCATCCATATGACATTATTGAAAATACCATAAGTTGAATCTTTGTACGGAGAGAGACATCTCTGCTCCTGAGAATCTTGTCTAGGTCTTTCATAGCCATTCTGCCAAGAGCAATGCGTCGTCTAATTTCTTGACTGCTTGTTGTTTTTTTATTGATAGTTGATCCAAGTAGGTTAAAGTTGTCCACTATTTTGATTTCTTCTCCATCAAGAATGAACTTATTGATTTTGACAGATATCAGGATCTGTGTCTTCTTTATATTAATGAGCAGGCCCATTTTAAGACCATGTTCCTTGATCTTGAGAAACAAATGTTTCAGATCGTCTTCACTTTCCACCAGTAATGTGGTATCAGCATAGCGAAGGCTGTTGATGAATCTTCCACTAATCTTCATACCTCCGTTGTCGTCATAGAGTCCTGCTTCTCTGATGATTTATTTTGTATATAAATTAAACAGGTAGGGGGAAAGTATGCAGCCTTGTTATACATCTTTGCTTATTTTAAAACATTCTGTATCTCCTTGTTCTGGTCAAACTGTTGCTTCTTGATCTTGTGCAAGGCAACAAGCAGGTGTTCTGGTATACTCATGCATCTTAATGTGGCACAGAGTTTCTCATGGTTTGCGGAGTCAAAAGCCTTGCTGTAATCAATAAAACATATACAGATATGCTTTTGGTATTCTTTAGTCTTTTCAAGGATCCATCTCACATCCCTGTCGTCTCTCATTCTGCGCCCTTTCCTGAACCCTGCTTGCACTTCAGGCAGTTTTCATTCCAGGTATAGTTGTAGTCTCTGCTGAATAATCTTGAGTAGAATCTTGCTGGCATGTGGGATCAGAGCGATTGTGTGATAGTTTCCACAAATCAGTTGGGTCATCTTTCTTTAGTATTGGTATAAACAGATCTTTTCCAGTCAGTTAGCCATGATGTTGTCTTCCAAATTTCCTGGCAGAGCCTTGTAAAAGTATGGTAATAGCTGCAGTAGATTTATGTAATACTTCAATGGGAATGCCATCAATGCCTGGTGCTTTGTTCTTTGATAAGGCTTTCAGTGCTGCTTTGACTTCTTCTTTCGTCACCAAAGGTTTCTGTTCTTAAGGTACAAGTTGAAACGGCTGTTGGTCCACTTGATCTTTATCATATGACTCTGTATATACTTTCCATCTTTTCTTGATCTTCTCAGCATGATTCAGTATAAATCCTTTAGCATCTTATAACATTCCAGTTTGAGGCTGGAATTTTTTTCTTTCACTCTCATAGCTTTAGGAAAGCCGATCTTGCTCTTCCTCTAATAGTTTCTGCTTCTATTTCCTTGCATGCATCATTGTAGTACTCCTTGTCTTGTTGCACGTTGGAAATCTATTGAGTTCTAGCTTTATCTTCTCTGCGTTTCTGGGCAATTTTCAGAGTTTCTTCGGTCATCCATTTTGTCTTTTTGCTTTTTCACCTTTTGTAGTGACTTCTCACTTTCTTTCAACACAACCTTCTTGATGTCATCCCATAACTCTTCTGGAGCTGTCATTTTTATCTAAAGCAGCAAATCAATTTTGCAGGCAGTCTTTAAATTCCGGTGGTATATTCTCAAGTCATAGTTTGCTACATTTATGAGTGGCTTGCTCTTTTTCAACTTTAGCTTGAGTTTGCATACTAGTAGTTGGTGATTTGTACCACAGTCAACTCCAGGTTTTGTCTTTGTTGATGTCAGAGCTTTTCCATCGTTGACTTCCACAAATGTAATCAGTCAATTTGATTTTTGTACAATTCATTGGGTGAAGTCTGTGTGTACATTCACCGTTTGTGTTGCTGGAAGGTGTTAGAATTCTGCAAGACCAACAATCTCAATCAGTCTTTCTCCAGTTTTATTTCTGTTGCCAAATCCATATTTTCCAACCACTTTGCATTCTTTGTTGCCAACTTTGCTTTCCAGTCACCCATGACTATCAGGATATCCTGTTTGCATGTTCTGTCAATTTCAGCTTGAACTTGTTTGTAGAACTCAACTTCATCCTCTTCTGTAGCTGCTGTTGGGGCATATACTTGAATTATAGTTGTGATGATGGGCATTCCTCATAGACGAATAGAAATTAAGCATTCACTGATTGCATTGTATTTCATTACAGTTCTTGCAAGTTTCTTCTCAATTATGAATGCAACACCATTTCATCTTTGTCTTTCATTTCCAGCATAGTAGACCATGTGATCATCAGATGCAAAGTGCCTGATGCCAGTCCATTTCAGTTCGCCAACACCCAACAGATTGAGTTGTACACGTTCCATTTCATTCTTGACCACCTCCAACTTCCCTTGGTTCATGCTTCGTACATTCCATGTCCCAATATGTAAGACATCTTTGTGGCTTCTCTCATTTCATGAGCAGCTACATCAGCAGTCAGACATTCTGAGAGCTTTGAAACAACCACATCATAAATGTTGGCTTTATTCTGAAAAGTCTTCAGCCCCTCCCCAGTAGCCAGTTCAATGCCTTCCGACCTGGGGGTCTCATCTTCCAGCACTATAGTGCAATTTGTTTTATTGTGACTATCCACTGGGTTTCTGTGGCAAGATAAGGAAGTAGATTGCCAGGCCTTTCTTCTGCACGGTTTAATTCTAGTGTTGTTGCCGTTGTCACAGAAATGTGATCCTCCTATTCTGCTGCTGCCCAGATGGGTGGTTTGTCTTGGTCTGGCACCTCAGCCGAGACCTGTCCATCTTGGGAGACCCTGCCAGTAGTTAAGGTACCGATAGCTTAGCCCTCAGCATCACTGATGCACACAAGCTCTCACAGCACAACAAGCTGCAAACATCAATATTTTGCCTAACACAGCATCAAAAAATAGAAAGCTTAGGGGTGGCGGTGGAGATTTGTTTCTTTGGCCCCCTCCAACCAAAAAGATGTTTTACTGCCCCTGAACTATATAGTCCATTCTATAAGAAATGATTGCCCACCACTTGTTTAACCCTTATCCTGCATATTCAAGTAAACTCATGTCATGTACACCCACACGCCACAATACCTGGCAGACCTTATTCGATCCTATACACCCAGCCACTCACTCCGGTCACTGCATGTCAGTCATCTTCACCTCCCTTCCCCCTCTCATGCCCACCTGCAAGCTACCTGCTCCTCCGCTTTGTTCTTTCTTGGTCCTGCACTATGGAACTCCCCCTGACTCAAACAATAATATACCACATTTATTTAACTGCATTTATATCCCGTTTTTCACTGGGTCAAAGCGGTTTAACATAAAAGGGGAGGGGACAATAATCAAGTTGACAGAAAGTGTCTCTTGGGGAAACTGCTAGGTACATTTGACCTAGATTGGCCACTGTTGGAAACAGAATACTGGGCTTGATGGACCTTGGTCTGACCCAGTATGACATATCTTATGTTCTTAAAGAGGGAGGGGGCTATCAGCAGGGGGATAACATTGTTGATCTTCACAGAAAGTAACAGTACTAGACAGTAGACATTTTTCAGTAGTCTCTTAGATGGTTGCGGGTGGGGGTAGGTCAGGGGGTTCTGGTGAGCAGTTTAGAGGTGTCTGTTTCAGGTCCAAGATATTTATGAAACAGGATGGTTAACTGTTTCCGGAATAAGGAGAGGTCTTTGGTGCTTCGGATCTGGTTCGGGAGGGAGTTCCAGAGGGAGGGTGCATACAGTTCAAATACTCTGTTGCAGGTTTGCTGAATTAACTTCGTTTGTTCAGGGGGGGATAGCGAGAGTGGTGCTGGTGGTCTGTTGAGAGTAGGGTGAGATAGTAGAGTCTGAAGTTGTGTGGTCTGGGTTTGATGGAGGGCTTTGCGGATAAGTAAGAGGGATTTGTATTTAATCCTTGCTTCGAGGGGTAGGATGTGATATTCTCTCAGCACTGAGGTGAGGTGATGTGGTTGTGGTTTTTTGCCTTCTGAAAACCCACCTTTTCTCCATTACTTTTGACCTCCTCCTGTGTGAAATTACCTCTCTCCTCCTCTTTCTCACTCCCTTTTCTCTCAGCCACCTGTGTTAAATATCTCGAGTGCTTGCCTGTCATATTGTAATCTCCTTTCCTTTTCCAGCGTATTGGCCTCCTTTTTGTATTTTACTTTTGTAAACCACTATGTTATAATTTGAATGGCAGTATAATCAAACTAATAAACTCTTACAGTAATCAGCACACTATGCACATACTAATCAAAAAATAGTGAAACTATTTTATATCACAATTTATAAACAAGAGAAAGCATAGTTACTCACCTGTAACAGGTGATCCCCGGGAACAGCAGGAATTAAGTCTTCATATATGGGGATTATTTACAGAACATTTGATATACCACCCCCCATTACGTCAGGGCGGTTTACAATATAAATAAAACATTAGATGAGAGAGAAAAAGAAATTACAACAAATTAGAGGAAAGGAGAGATGGTGAATAGAAGGTGTAAAGGAGAGGAGAGTGGGGTTATGAGATGTCAGAGAGTCATGAAAAGCGGAGGAGAAAAAATGGGTTTTGAGGAGAGAGCGGAATTTGGGGTAGTATTCTTCTAAGCAGAGGGCTGTGGGCAGTGAATTCCAGAGGGAGGGACCAAGGTAGAAAAAAGCTGATTTACGAGTGGATTGGAGGTGTGCACGAGAGGGGGCTGGAAGGTGTAGGCGGTTGACATGAATGGACCGAAGGCTGCGAGTAGGGACGTGAAAAGTGACCAAATCAGAGAGGTATTGGGGTCTGTGGAGGTAGATAGCTCGATGTACTAGGGTAAGTATTTTGAAGGGAATCTGGAACTGCAGTGGCAACCAGTGGAGATGTTGCAACAGAGGGGTGATGTGATCACGTAGGGAGGTGTGCAAGATCATCCGGGCAGCTGTGTTCTGAATTAACTGTAGTCGATGTTGCTGATACTGTGGGATACCGGCATAAATGGAGTTACAGAAGTCTAGCCTGGTTATGACCAAGGAGAGAAGGAGGGTAGTGAGAGCCTGAGAAGATAGGCAGATTTGTGCTATTCGGCCTTTCCTAAGACAGAAGAAGGAACGCTGAGAAATATGGGAAATGTGGTCATGAAAAGTGAGAGCGCTGTCGAGAATGACACCGAGATAACGGAGTTTACAGACCGTGGAAATAGGGGTACCGGAAAAGGAAGGAGTAAGACGGAATGGGGGAGCCGTGGGTGAACCAGATAGCTGCCGTTTTAGAAACATTAAGAACCAGACAGTTGGAGGAGCCAGGAGGAAACTAAGGATAGGCAGGTCTCCAGAGGAGTAATATCAGGCTTGGACGAGGAAGTATGATGTAGAAGAAAAATGTCGTCGGCATAATAGTAGCCCGAGATCCCCAGCTGTTGGACAAGTAAAGACAAGGGGGCCAGAAAGATGTTAAACAATAAGGGAGCCAGGATCGAGCCTTGTGGGACACCACAAGTGAGAGGAAAGCGGTCTGTGGTAGAAAGGGCAGAAGTAACCGCAAATGAACGAGAAGATAAGAAAGAGTGAAATCAGTGAAAAATACCACAAATACCCACCTTTCCAACGCTGAATACAGCTGCAGCAGCTCCCCAGTCGGGGTCGAGCAACGAGCGAGCGATTTTCCCGCTCCTACAACTCCGGCCCAATCCGGGCCGTGGGAGGACCCAGCCGCACAGTTAAGAGGCAGCCGCGGGCAGGAAAAAAGCCCTTTCCAACGCTGAATACAGCTGCAGCAGCTCACCAGTCGGGGTCGAGTACGAGCAACGAGCGAGCGATTTTCCCCGCTCCTACAACTCCGGACCAATCCGGGCCGTGGGAGGACCCAGCCGCACAGTTAAGAGGCAGCCGCGGGCAGGAAAAAGCCCTTTCCAACGCTGAATACAGCTGCAGCAGCTCCCCAGTCGGGGGTCGAGCAACGAGCGAGCGATTTTCCCGCTCCTACAACTCTGGCCCAATCCGGGCCGTGGGAGGACCCAGCCGCACAGTTAAGAGGCAGCCGCGGGCAGAAAAAAGCCCTTTCCAACGCTGAATACAGCTGCAGCAGCTCCCCAGTCGGGGTCGAGCAACGAGCGAGCGATTTTCCCGCTCCTACAACTCCGGCCCAATCCGAGGCCGTGGAGTACCCATCCGCACAGTTAGAGGCAGCCGCGGGCAAGCGCGCGCCCGCGCCTTGCGGGCCCGCGCCTGAGGGCCTCGCAAGAGGGCCCTTTGGCGTGGCCCTTAGGCGGGGCACGTCAGGCGGGAAGCAGCCTCCAAAACTAATCGACTAACCAGCAAAAACGAAGCACACCAACGTCACCCACTGCAAGAAGAAGAAACTACTCCATTCACGGCTATCCGTGAAGGGCTTGTTGTGCTCAGCATATTCAACTACAGCGTATCCAACTACAATCCTCACCCGCCAATATCGCTTGAGCTCCCCTAGGGTTGAGCTTACATACCTTCAAGCAATCCTGCAGCCACCAGATCACAGCATTTTCTATCTGACTGACACTGTTGAGTATTGCCTATTTTACTGTAGCCAGTATTTGCAACTATTCATAACCACTACACGAGATCTACTGTAGCCAGCACCCCCCTCTCACCCCCTACAACTAGCTAATGTCTGATTTACTGTTGCCAGTAATTTCATCCAACCTTAATGACTGTTGATATCATTTATAACTCCTGTCTGATCTACTGTTGTCAGTAATACATTCAACCTTAATGACTGTTGATTTCATCATTTACAGCTACTGTCTGATATACTGTTGTCAGTAATTTCATTCACCTATCTGATATACTGTCTGATATACTGTTGTCAGTAATCTCATTCACCTACCTGATATACTGTAATTTCACTCACTGTCTGAATTACTGTTGTCAGTAAACTCATTCATTGCATTATAATTACTGTCAGTAG
This sequence comes from Ichthyophis bannanicus, assembly GCA_033557465.1. NCBI lineage: Eukaryota > Metazoa > Chordata > Amphibia > Gymnophiona > Ichthyophiidae > Ichthyophis > Ichthyophis bannanicus. The sequence continues at coordinate 37,474,066 of CM066050.1, read as the reverse complement.
CCACACACCTATCACGCTGCTAACAGTAAATCTCATCCATAGTCATTGTATGATCCTTCACTATTTTCATATAACACAACACATTTCAAACAAACATGGATCTCACAAAATACCAATCATACCTTATTATCACCATACTAACCATTCACCTAACTCAAAACATCTACGCTCTCAAACCAAATCTCACAGCATACAATACCATCCCCATCATTCACAACCCATACAAAACCACACCACCAACCATACTCGCACACACACTTAACCAGACACACCGCCCCAACACTCCCAGACATTCAAGACTAATACAAATAAATCTCGTACAAGTCAAACCTAAAAACAGATCTCATGAAACAAACACCATCAGAAAATTCATCCTTATAAATGCAAGATCCATACGAAACAAAATACCATTAATTAATGACATAATCACTGATGAAAAACCTGATATCCTTTCTCATCACAGAGACCTGGCTTGCACCCACAGACACAATCCTCCTAAATCAACTCAACACACATCAATATGACCTTTTCAACTGCCACCGAGAAGCAAAAAGGGGAGGCGGGGCCCTTATCATCACCAAAAAAAGAGCTCAAATACTCACTAAAAAAATGTGAACAACAGACGGTTTGGACATCATTAATATAGAAAACAAAACCATTGCTCTGTCCCTCATCTAAAGGACAACCTCAGCGGACCACAAAAATCTCACCCCATCCTAGAACTTGCATGTACAGCTACACAGAGAAAACCACTTGTTATATTAGGCGATCTGAACCTTCCATCACTCAACCCACAACACACAATCAACTTTATGGATTCCATGAAAGAAATGGGTTACAATCAAATCATACAAACATCTACACATACAAAAGGTAACGCTCTAGACCTTGTATTCATTCCCACCCCATTTAATAAACACCAACTACAATCCCCACCTCTTATTACGGAAGTACCATGGTCAGATCACCACCTAATAACCTTCAATTTACTCTCACTATCACACACCAACACCGAAACTACTCCAACACCTTATAAATCTCACTTTACACACTTCAACAAAGACACCTTCCTAGACACCGTATTACCTAACCTTATAAATAACACAACAGAAATCAACACCATAATAGACCAATGGAACTCAACAATAAAAGAAGCAGCAACTTCCACTCAAGGTCCCCAAAAACAATTCACAAAAATAAAGTCAGAAAAATGGTACAATAGAGACCTCTCTAATATAAAAAAGCAACTAAGAAAACAAGAAAAACGGTGGAGGAAATCTAAAACAAGCGATAATAAAGCGCAATACTTGAGTCTTCTCAACAAATACAAAGACACTATTAACAAATCGAAAAGAGAATACCACACAAAAGTCATAAATATGGCACTCAATCGACCGAGAGAATTATTTGCAATTATAAAAACACTAACAAAAACCCAAACTCCAGAGCCTGAACAATCAACGATAAGCGCACAAACTCTTGCAACTCATTTTGCTAACAAATTAAAAAACAAATCTAGCACAATCATAACTATACCCACGGACTTAAAACCAACAAATAAATGGATAACCTTTCAAGACATTGAACAAAAACACCTCCTCAACATCATATCAATGATCAACACCACCACCTCCCCCTAGATCCATGTCCAGTATCATGGATAAAAAACACCAAAACTGAATTAGCTATCCATATACAAAATATAGTAAACCAATCACTATCCCAGGGCATCATGCCAGATGCCCTAAAACTCACATCCTTACGCCCTATAATAAAAAATAATAAACTCAATCCTACAGACCCAAACTCCTACAGGCCCATAGCCAGCATACCGTTCATTGCCAAAGTAATAGAAAAAATCATACAGCTCCAACTACAAGATTTTATCGACACACATGCACCACTTGACCCACACCAATTCGGCTTCCGCCCATCACACGGGGTCGAAACTTTGCTTATAACACTCATGGATGACCTCATAAAAGGCACTGACACATGCAACCAAGGTTATATCCTCATATTCATCGATATAGCCGGTGCCTTTGACAATGTCCACCACAACACACTCATTAACAGACTCCTAAACCTAGGAATAGGAGGAACAATTCTACAATGGTTTATATCATACATCACAAACCGATCGATACGCGTTAAATTAGGCCAAGACACCTCAGAGCCATTCGTACAAGGACAAGGTATTCCACAGGGCTCAGCCCTATCGGCCCTCCTTTTCAACTTGTATCTTCAACCCATCACAAATATATTTAAAAAAACATAAAGTCAACCACTACATATACGCAGATGATATCATGCTCACTCAAACCAATAAACACAAATAATCCCACCTACCAGAACTTACTAGACTGCATCAGCGAAGCAAATACCTGGCTAGAAAATAATAACCTCAGCATCAACTTAAAAAAAACTGAAGCAATGTTCGTAACAAGAAAACCAGATACTACTCTCCCTGAAACAATAACAATTAACGACACAATAATCCCAATCAAAAAGGAAGTAAAATACCTAGGCATCATAATAGACCACACACTTAGTATGCTCCCTCACATAAAACAAACCGTGAAAACCATATTCTATAAACTTAAGACCATTCAACACCTACGACCAATACTAGACACATGTGACTTCAGATCTGTTATCAGCACACTCATCACTCCACACTTTGACTATTGTAATAGTCTACTTACCGGCCTCCCTCTCACAAATACCAACTTACTCCAACGAGCTCAAAACATCTGTGCCCGAGTAACAGCAAAAGCCCGCCTCACTGACCACATAACTCCCATCCTCGCCGAACTACATTGGCTTCCCATAAATAGTAGAATATCATACAAAATACTCTTAACCACATTTAAACTTATCAACGGCATATCACCCTCACATCTAACCACTCTACTACATGCTCCAAAAGAACATAGAACCCGCAGACAAAACGCAACCCACTCACTAGACATAAAAAAATCAATTCGAAAAACAAAAAAATCCACAAGCTCAAGAGCATTCTCATATGCAGCCCCCACCATATGGAATAAACTCCCACTAAGCCTCCGCAAAATAAAGGATCTTCAGACATTCCGGAAAGAACTAAAAACATATCTGTTTAAAGAACACTTTATAAATCTTAATGAACCCCTACCATCCCCCTCACCACACCTCCATAAAAATCCTCCTTAACCACAGATCAAAAAACCTCAAACATCAACACACTTAGGAAAAACAACCCTTAAAAACCACGATTAATAATTGACTAATGTAAATATTTGACTGATGTAAATAGTTACAGCCTATGTATGATTATATGTTCCATGTTATTGTTCATGAAAAGTTAATTGTACATAGTTTGAAGAAAATACGAAGTTCCATGTAAAACCATGTTCATTATGTTAATTGTAAACTGTTCATTATGTTAATTGTAAACCGCCTTTGATCTTGGGAAAAGGCGGTATAGAAGAAAAGCATAAATAAAAAAAAAATACCCGCATCCCGCAGTCGAGAGAGAAGGAGGGTGTGATCTACCAGGTTGAAAGCGGCTGAAAGATCAAGGGATACAGCTATCGTGATGTTGCCCTGGTCTTGAGAGGTGCGTATTTCATTCATGACTGCTGTGATGGTAGTTGACACTATACCCGTGGCGGAATCCGGATTGCCGAGGGTGCAGAAAATGTGTGGAATCCAGGTGATGGGAAAGTTGTGAAAAAACCACCTTTTCTAGGAGCTTAGAGGCAAAAGGAAGGTTGGACACCGGATGAAAATTGGCGGGAACAGAGGAGTCTAAAGATGGATGTTTCAGGAGAGGGCGGACCAGGGCGTGCTTCCATGGGCCAGGGAAAGTACCACATGACAGACTAGAGTTAATGATGGTGAGGAGAGATTGTAAGAGGATGGTAAAAGGCTCAGCGAACCAGGAGGAGGGAATAGGGTCTAAAGGGCAAGTGGTCTTGTGAGTTGAGTTGTAGACAGTAACGGGATGAGCTCTGGAGAGGTGATTGGGTAGAAGTTGGTCCAGGTATGCGATAGCAAGGGGGACGGCGGAGGTGAAATAGGGGGAGGCGAAAGCAAGGCCTGAGAGCAAAAAGGGAGAGATGAGCGTAGGTTTTGGACTTTGGAGGAGGAGGCGGCCAGTGCGGTAGGACTGGGGGCTTGCAAGGCAGAAACAGGCTCACGCCTGGAAGGGGCCTGCAGTTGGGAAAGCGTATGCAGAGTAGCAAAAAGTTGTCATGAATGGTTGGGAGCTGAGGCAATGGATGTGGAATAGAAGGAACACTTGGCATGGTGAATACTTGACCGGTAGTGGGCATGGCACGACTTAAAGTGCTGGTAGGAAGCGGCAGACCGGAACTTCTGCCAAAGATGTTCAGCTCTCCTTAGTTGGGACCGCAGCAGTCGGAGTCCCAAGTGAAACCAGGGGTGATGAGCATTACGACGAGGGTTGCTAGGCCTCAGGGGAGCAACTTGATCCAGGGCGAGACAAAGTCCAGCGTTCCAACGGGTGACTTGGGAGGAGGGTGACAGGGAAGAAAAATCTGGCGAGGGAGGGCGGTAGGCCGTAGAGAAACTTTGGAGGGATGCCGAGTTGAGCCGTCGAGACAGCCAAGAGGGTAAAGGAGGGGGAGAGGGGAGGTACTGAATAAAAAGTGAAAGCGAGACAAAAATGATCCGACCAGGGAACTGGTTCTGGAGTAGGAGATGAGATCTGAATTGGGGAGTCGGCAGGAAAGATGACTAAGTCCAAAGTGTGACCAGCTACATGGGTAGGAAGGGACACATGTTGGAGTAGGGAAATATCGTGGAGAAGCGCAGAGAAAGCAATATCCCTGGCTGAGGTGGGTAAGTCAAAGTGGACATTAAAATCGCCAAGTATCATCAGTACAGACAGAGCCTGCGTAGGAACGCTCCCCAGCATCCAGAAGGAAGGCTTTTGGGAGCATCCCTCAACGCATGCATGCTGCCTTCCCACCTCACTGCCTCTCTCATTTAAGTTGAGTTTAAAGCTGAGCCAAGGAGAGAGGGAGACAACTCCTAGGGGAGGTGGGTGTTGTGTGAAGACTTAATTCCTGCTGTTCCCGGAGATCACCTGTTACAGGTGAGTAACAATACTATCTCCAGGAACAAGCAGGAATGTAGTCTTCACATATGGGGACTCCCCAGCTGAAAGATACCAGAGGAACAACCCCCGCAAGCTATGAATCCATATGAACAGGGTCATACTTCCTCCCATGGATCCCTGGCATCCTACCGGGATGGAGGGCAGGAGTTGCATTAAGTCTGAAAGAGATGCTGTAGGACAGCCTGGCCAAACAAGGCATCCTGACAGTAGCTTGTCCAGACAGTAGTGGGCTGTGAAGGTATGTCCTAAAGCCCAAGTAGCCGCTCTACAGATATCATCTAGACACAGAGCAGAGATTCAAAATATAACTAGCTCTACTCTTTTACCATTAACCAACTCTATTATCATACAACTGGAGTGTGTTATTTCTTATATAGCAAACAGATCTCAGAATCGAAACGGCTATAGACTGCTTTCACTTTCGTAATGCAGCCAGGTGCCTTCAATACATCAATGATCTGTAATTTCGCTATTAACTTTTGATTTATTTTTCTTCTTTAAATTAATTTTCTTTTATTTTCAATAAAATTATTTTCAATAAAATAGTGCTGCAGTTGAAGCCTTGTACTTCTTCATTGTTTGAAACAACTTTAAAGGATGTTGTAAATCGACCTCAAACGATCGAAAGTCTCTCAAATTGACTAATACTATAAGGTTGACTTTAAATCTCTCTAGGTTCGTTTTTTGGCGGTGAAATACTTCCACTCTAACTATAACTCTTCAATTTTCACCATGCTGCACTCAAAAGCCTTATATCGAGGGATTGTTCAAAAGTGTCTTGTAACTTATATCTTTATGCCATATGATGGACGCTGTGCTGATATTTCATCAATGCTCTACATTTGCTCAATGCTTCATGGCTAGGTGTCTCACACAGCGCGTTCCAACATGAAAGCTTCTGCTGCAGTACTTTAAACTGTTATGAATTGCTCAATTCCATCATTTAAAGTTGTTTCAAACAATGAAGAAGTACAAGGCTTCAACTGCAGCACTATTTTATTGAAAATAATTTTATTGAAAATAAAAGAAAAAGTTAATTTAAAGAAGAAAAATAAATCAAAAGTTAATAGCGAAATTACAGATCATTGATGTATTGAAGGCACCTGGCTGCATTACGAAAGTGAAAGCAGTCTATAGCCGTTTCGATTCTGAGATCTGTTTGCTATATAAGAAATAACACACTCCAGTTGTATGATAATAGAGTTGGTTAATGGTAAAAGAGTAGAGCTAGTTATATTATTTTGGAGCTATATAGCATCTAGTTCTGATAAGTGACAACCTAATACTTGACATCTAACAGAGCAGAGATTAGCAACCAAGGCTGCCACTGCCCTGACATTATGAGCTGTAACATGGCCCTCGAGGGAAAGACCTTTATTATCATAAGTGAAGGATATGCAGTTTGCAATCCACTTAGATAGGGTTCATTTGGAAACTGGAAGTCCCAAATGACTAGAATCAAAAGCAACAAAGTTGAGAAAACGTCCTATGTTGTTCACTTCTTTGAAGGTAAACAGCTAAAGCTCTTTTACAATCTAAGGTATGAAGGTTCCTTTCCACACTGGAGGCATGAGGCCTAGGGAAGAATACAGGAAGGTAAACCGACTGGTTAAAATGAAAAGACTAAACCACCTTTGGCATAAAGTGTAGATGAGTCCTAAGGACTACTTTATCATGGTGGAACCTTGTATAAGGAGGGTCAGCCACTAAAGTTCGCTAATGCATCCAACAGAAGTTATTGCAATTAGCAAAATGACCTTCCAGGAAAGGAATTTTAAAGTTGTAGTGGCTAAAGGTTCAAAAGGCAGCTTCATAAGCTGCCTAAGAACCAGATTCAGGTTCCATGCCACTGGTGGCAGCTTTATTGGGGGGGGGGGGGGGCTTTGTCAAAAGTAGACCTCTCATGAATCTTGACACAAGTGAATGAGAAGAGATTGGTTGTCCATCCTGGGGCTTGTGAAAAGTCGCAATAGCAGTGAGATGGACTCGCACTGAATTTGTCTTAAGACCGGAATTTGAAAGATGGAGGAGATACTCCAGAAGCAACTCCATGGGCACGGAAAGGGGGTTAAGCCCCTTTTTTGAACACCATATAGAAAACCTTTTCCATTTGAAAGCATAGGAACGCCTTGTGGAAGGTTTTCTCGAAGCCTGAAGGATATTCTTCACTTACTGAGAGAGGTGGATATTTAAAGGTTCTATGCCTTCAGCAGCCAGGCCCAGAGGTGCAGGGACTGAGGATTGGGATGTAGAAGCTTCCCGTTCTCCTGGGAAAGGAGATCTGGAGCATATCCCAACTCTGGAGGAGTTGCTTGAGAGAGACGCAAAAGCAGAGGGTACCACAATTGCCTTGGCCAACGTGGAGCTATGAGAATCATATAACCCCTGTCTCTCTGAAGCTTGAAAAGAGAGTTTTGGGGATTAGGGGAAAGGGTGGGAAGGCAGAGGAAGTCCTGACCCCAATGGAGCTGGAAAGCATAGTTTGCTAGACAGTATTGAGCCGGAATTCTGGAACAGAACCGGGGAAGTTTGGCATTCTGTGGACTTGCAAAGAGGTCTGTATCTGGTGTTCCCCAGGTTTGGAACACTCGAGCCAGTTGGTCTGACTGGAGAGACCACTCGTGTGGCAGCAGTATTCGACTGAGCTTGTCTGCCCACAAGTTTTGAATGCCTGGAAGGTATACCGCTAGAAGGTGAATTTGGAGCTCTCTGGCGAGGGCCCATAGTCACAAAGCTTCATTGCATAGCAACAGAGAGCCCATTCCGCCTTGTTTGTTTATGTAAAACATGGCAACCTGATTGTCGGTTTGGACCAGACCTGTCTTTTGGCTGGGCCTGAAATGCTATCACAGCATTGTAAATGGCTCTTAGCTCTAGGAGGTTTATTTGAAGAGAGGCCTCTTGTGAGGTCCAGAGACCCTGAGTGGAAAGATCTTGCAAGTGGGCTCCCCAACCCAGCCTGGACGCTTCTGTTGTCAGGGTGAGCTGGGGCAGTGGTTGCTGGAAGGGGGAAACCTACCAGGAGGTTTGAGGGACTGCCACCACTGTAGGGACAAAACAAGATGTGTTGAATTCTTGATTTTGTCCCTTAAGCGACCTGTGGCTTGTGTCCACTGCGAAGAGAGGGTCCACTGAGCCGCTCGCATGTGTAAGCGGGCATAAGGGACCATATGTACCGTGGATGCCATATGCCCCAGCAGTTGAAGCATTTCCTGGACAGTTAGGAGGGTTTTCTTTACTGCTTGGAAAGCCAATTCTATTATTCGTAAACAGCAAGGCTGTGGCAGGAATGCCTTTGATTGCTGCGTGTCTAAGCAAGCCCCTTTGAACTCTAGGGATTGAGAAGGGGTGAGGTGAGACTTCGGGTGGCTGACTACCAGACCCAAATATTGGAGAATTCTCATAGCACAACAGCTCGTTCTGTTTCTGGAGCTGTTAGTGCTCTGATGAGCCAATCATCTAAGTAAGGGGAAGACAAATATCCCCAGAGTGCTCAGGAATGCTGCTATTACAGCCAGTACTGAGTACCCGACAGGCCCCAAGTGGGGTACTCAGTACTGGCTCCTGGGTAGCTTCTCTTCAGCCAGACAGTTGACAAATCCCAGGTGCCAGGTCTCCATGACACCTAAAATGTTTGCACCTGGTGCCTTTGATTTTCTTCCCTCTCCTTTGTGTGTTTTGGCACAATTGCAGCAAAGACCCTGCCTGTCTGCAGGAATCCATTCTCCAGGACCAAGCAGGAAGTCAGTCCTCACATATGGGTGACGTCGGCGCCGACGGAGCCCTCGCGGAGCAATTTTCCCCAGCTTTCAAAGAAAGCCTTTGGGAATTGCAGCGCGCATGCGCGGTCTCCTTCCCGCCCAAGGGTGCCATCTTAGCCAGTCTTCTTTTTTTTTCCGCGGAGCCCTACAGACGTACCCGTCGTGTCCCCGCTGAAAAAGTTGATTTTAGTGATTTATTTCTATTTTTTTTCTTCGGTTCGACGCCGGTCTTTTTCCTGCCCAGACTCGCGACGCCGTTGCGAGTCCTTCTGTTATTTTTCGGTTTTTCTGATTTTCTGTCAGTTTCGTTTTTCGGTTTTTCGCTGGCAGCCCGGTCCTTTGACCTTGCAGGGGCCCTTTTTCCCCCGATGGCTGCCAGTGGTTTCAAGCGGTGTGTTCAGTGTGACAGAAATATGTCACTCACTGACACACATGATAATTGCCTCCGCTGCCTCGGCCCGGATCACGAAGAACTGATCTGTGGGGCCTGCAGCAAAATGTCCTCCAAAGCGTTAAGGAGTCGGCGGCACCAGCGGGAACGAATCTTCGCTGATCCCGGCCGTACCCGGACCTCGTCGGAGGCCTCGGCGTCCAGAGGTTCCAGCTCTGACCATCGCCGGAGTTCCTCCGACAGAGGTTCTCCCTCCGGGGACCATCGACGGAAGGTAAAACCCGCAAGGGCGGTGTCGGTGGACGCTCCTGGCTCCGCGAGGGCCAGGTCGCATAGCCCCGATAGCCGTCCCGGGTCTTTGGAGAAGGAGCATCTCCCGAAGCGACCTCGTCTGGAGTCGGAGTTGCCTGCTCGGGTAAGTCCTGTAGTCCTCCTGGACTCGCCTCCGATGGGTCCGACGCCGTCGGGGCCCGAGTCGGGGGCTGCTGGGTCACCTGAGGTCGGACTCAGGTTGACGGCCTTGGAGAGCAGACTATCTGCCTTCATGGACCAGCAGCGGGCACTGATCGCTAGCCTCGCTGGCGCCTCTGCCCCCACCGCCGGGACGTCGACGTCTAAGTCGACCCCGGAGACCGAGCCGATCCTCGAGTCCATGCGGGCTCGAGTCGATCCTCGGTCGAGGTCACCCTCGGCCTCCTGTTCGGGACCGAGGTCGACGACGCCGACTCCCTCGGTGTCGGGGCAGCCGACGCCTCCGCCTGCCCGAGCCGACCCCACCGATTCCTCCTCGGAGTCGGCCTGGGAGTCTGAAGAGGAAGAGTCACCTGATTCGTTTCGAACTCGGTGTGTCCCCTCGGACTCACCTGAGTCCGAACCTCGGAAACAGTCCCCTCCGGAGGATGCCCGGTTCTCGGACTTCGTCAGGGATATGGCCAAGGCTTTGGCCTTCCCTGCGGATCCCGAGGTGGAGCCTCGAGCCGAAGAGCTCGACGCCCTTCAGTACGACTCTCCCGCCAGGGAGCACTTTACTGTACCGGTTCCTCCCATGCTGGAACGACTACTCTTCCGCATGTGGGAGAGTCCGGCATCGTCGCCGGTATTAAGCAAGCGGGTCGATTCCATGATCCATCTATCGAGTCCGCGCAAGAGTCCTGGCTTCCAAAAAGCACAGCTACCGCACCATTCCATGGTAGTGGAATCGGCCATGCATAGGCTTAAGAGCCATAAGATGCACTCCTCGGTGCCTCCTGGCAGGGAGGCCCGTAACCTGGATGGCCTCGGTAAGAAGTGTTTCCAGGGCTCTATGCTTGCTTGTTGGGTCCAGACCTACCAGCTCTACATGGGCATGTATCTCAGAGACCTGGCTAAAGAGATAGCCGGATTCTCCGCTGGGCTGTCCGAGGAACCTTTGCGGAGGTTCCTAGCCTTGACAACTGGTATTCGGGAATGCTCCAAATTCATGTCCCGAGCAGCCTATGATGGCTTTGAAGCATCGGCTCGAGTGGCCGCAGCCGGCATCGGTGCCCGCCGACAGGCTTGGCTTCAGTCGTCTGACCTTGAACCCTGGGTGCAGGACAAGTTGGTCGATGTCCCCTGCCGAGGTGAGAACCTCTTTGGCAAGCCCATGGCTGAAAAGGCTGCACAAATCGAGACGGAGACTCTCACCAGAACTAGGCTTTCTAGGAAGACCTCCGCCCCTTCCCAGAAAAAGAAGGGCTCGGGAAAGAAGTCCTTTTACCCGAGAAAGGCGTCTGCCTATAAACACTACCCTCAATATCAGGCCTCCGCAGCTCCCCAACAGGGCCAGCAGGCCAAGGGACGGGGTAACGGGTCCCGTAGGCAGCAAGCCCCCAAGCCTGCATAGCCTCTCCCCCTCAGCTGGTTCCTCCCAGCACCGGAGGCCGGCTGGTTCACTTCGCCCACAGGTGGTCCAACATCACTTCAGATGCCTGGGTGCTTCAAGTCGTAAGAGAAGGCTATCTTCTCCACTTCCACCAGGTCCCTCCCTCCTATTTCCCGGGAGAACCTCCACGACTCCCTCTGCACAGGGACTTACTCCTTCAGGAGTTAGCAAGTCTTCTTCAGGAACAGGCTGTGGAACCGGTGCCCCACCACCTGCGAGGTCAAGGCTTTTATTCCAGGTATTTCCTAATACCAAAAAGAACAGGAGGCCTCAGACCCATCCTGGACTTGCGCAACCTCAAGTTCCTCGTGAGGGAGAAGTTCAAGATGCTTACCCTTGGAATCCTTCTGCCCTACCTCCAGCAGGGAGATTGGCTATGCTCCTTGGATCTAAAGGATGCCTACACGCACATCCTCATCCACCCAAGCCACCGCCAATACCTAAGGTTTGTGGTGGCAGGAAATCATTACCAGTACAGAGTACTGCCCTTTGGCCTATCCTCCGCACCGCGAGTCTTCACAAAATGTCTTGCGGTGGTGGCGGCTTATCTCCGGCTTCACGGCCTCTATGTCTTTCCGTACCTCGACGACTGGCTCATCAGAGCATCGTCCTCTCCGGAAGTCACCAATGCCACACACCGCACTGTGACTCTTCTGCAGTACTTGGGCTTTGTCATAAACTTCGCAAAGTCCACTTTGCTCCCCTCACAGGACCTCGAGTTCATCGGCGCAAGACTGCACACTCTTCAGGCACGAGCTTTCCTGCCTTTCGACAGGGCTCAACGGCTCATGGACTTACCCGGCCGTTTTCGCAGCCAGTCCCTGGTCTCAGCCAGGCGCTTCCTGAGACTACTCGGCCATATGGCTTCCACCGTCCACGTGACCCCCAATGCCCGCCTGAATATGCGACCTGCTCAATGGTGCCTTCGCAAGCAGTGGCAACAAGCCACAGGCGGCCTAGCCGACTTAGTGCGCGTCTCCGGGCCGCTGGCCTCTTCTCTACAGTGGTGGCTTCATCGGCCGAACCTGGTGCTCGGAATGCCTTTTCAGTCACCTCAGCCGGCTCAAGTGCTGACGACCGATGCTTCTCTCCTAGGATGGGGAGCGCATTGCCAAGGGACATGTACTCAAGGTCTCTGGACCACGTGGGAGTCTGCTCAGCAGATCAACTTCCTGGAGCTCAGAGCAATCCGTCTGGCTCTCAAGGCTTTCTCCCACCTGACTTCTCACCAGTCCGTCCTTGTCCAGACGGACAATCAAGTTGCCATGTTCTACGTGAACAAACAGGGAGGCACGGGCTCCTTCCTTCTCTGTCGAGAAGCACAGAAGCTCTGCTCTTGGGCCGTCAGCCACGGCATTCTTCTCAAAGCAGTTTATCTCCCGGGCCAAGAAAATTGCCTGGCGGACAAACTCAGCAGGATCCTCCAGCCGCACGAGTGGCGCCTGGATCCCTTGGTAGTTCAGAAACTTTTTCTGAAGTGGGGCCTCCCCACGATGGATCTCTTTGCCAGTCCTTTCAACCGGCAACTTCCTCGCTTCTGCTCTCGTCAGCCGCATCCCCTTCGAGTAGCGGCGGATGCTTTTCTGCTCTCATGGTCGAAGGTCCTTCTGTATGCCTTCCCTCCCATACCGCTAGTCTCTCGAACTCTTTTCAAGGTTCTCCAAGACAAAGCTTCCATGATCCTGATAGCTCCTCGCTGGCCCAGACAGCCATGGTTTCCACTCCTGCTGCAATTAGCGGTAGAGGATCCGTTCCCTCTGGGGTTTCAACCGGATCTCCTCACACAGGATCGGGGGTCCCTGCTACACCCCAACCTCAGATCTCTACATCTGATGGCCTGGCTGCTGAAAGGGTAGTCCTTGCCCCCCTTCTACTACCGGCAGAGGTGGAAGAGGTCGTCCTAGCTTCTCAGCGACCTTCTACCCGCAAATGCTACGCCCTTAAATGGCGTCGCTTTTCCGCTTGGTGTGCCCAGCAGTCTCAGGATCCCTTCTCCTGCTCGGTGTCGGTGATCTTGCAGTACTTGCTCTACCTCTCTAATTTGGGACTTAAGTCCAACTCCGTCAAAGTTCACCTCAGTGCTCTTTCAGCACATCATGTGCCGGTGGACGGCAGACCTCTTTCCAGCGACCCTCTCGTAGCGAGGTTTCTCCGAGGTCTCCTTCTGCTTAAACCACCTCTGCGCCCGCCAGCACCTGACTGGGATCTGAATGTGGTTTTACAGCGGATCACCTGTCTGCCTTTTGAACCTATGGCTACCTGTTCTCTCCGTTTTCTTTCTTGGAAAACTTTATTCCTGATAGCCCTCACTTCCGCTAGACGCGTAAGTGAATTGCAGGCCCTCGTGTCTGATCCCCCTTACACTCGGTTCTACAAAAATAGGGTAGTCCTACGGACTCACCCAAAATTTCTTTCAAAAGTGGTCTCCCCTTTTCACATCAATCAGGAGGTGGTACTTCCGACCTTCTTTCCCAGGCCACACTCCAGCCGAGCTGAAATGGTCCTGCATACCCTGGATTGTAGAAGGGCGTTGAACTTCTACCTTGACCGTACACGAGAGCACCGTAAAGCTGCTCAGCTTTTTGTGTCTTTTGACCCCAATAAATTGGGGCTCCCGGTCTCCAAGCGTACTCTGTCCATCTGGGTTGCTGACTGTATCACTTGGGCTTATGGGGCAGCCGGACTCTCGTTAGGTCGAGTCACGGCTCATTGTGTTCGGGCGAAGGCTACGTCAGTGGCTTACCTCTGCTCTGTTCCGTTGGCAGACATCTGCCGGGCCGCTACTTGGTCTTCGAGCCAGACTTTTGCGGTCCATTACTGCCTCGAGAGGGAGTCCCGCAGGGACAGCGCTTTCGGACAGGCAGTTCTCCGAAATCTCTTCGAGGTTTGAGCAACTCCTACCCTCCATCCCGGATGGGGGCTACCGGTGGGTACTAATTCAGTGAAGATTCCTTCCTTCTGTACCGCTGAGCTAGAGGGAGCTCATTTTTGTGCTTAGGGTCTCCGGTAGCCTTAAGCTTGGGAGTCCCATATGTGAGGACTGACTTCCTGCTTGGTCCTGGAGAAAGCGTAGTTAATAGCCCGAGTACTTTTTTGTACTGAATTTAACAGCTGCCAGATGGGAGTCGGGAGCCATGTTTGTGGCCGGTGCTCTATATGACCTGATTCGTTTATTCCATGGCAACAGTGTTCTTATCTAGGCATTGGCGCTGGCTTCCAAATGTAGTCTCAAAGCTCCCTTTTTTTAGGGGCAAACTTCTTTTTTGTGAGGACCTGGGTGAGTCCCATTGTCAAAGGCTACCAGAAGACTGGCCCAAAGGTGCTTGCACAGCCTCATGGAGTTTGGCGGCACTTAAGGGCATCTCAGTTTGGATTCAGCCTATTCCTTTGGTTCTAGGCTTATTAAGTGCCAGCCATTTCAGGGTTCCCAGCAGTCTCAAGACTTCTCAAAGGCCATTACTGGAGCTGGAAAACCCTCGAAATGAAATTGTGTCCCTTCTGAGATACAACCATAGGAGGGTGGCTCCGGAAGTGCCTCTCAGAATGGATCCAGATCACATCAGACCAATAGGTTCTGGAAGCCCTAGGTCAGGGGTATGTAATAAAATTTGCAAAGCCTCTCTAGGATGCTTTTATAGAGCCTCCTGTGGCTACCTGCTCAAGCAGGTGACTGTCATGGAAACCTTACAGTGCTTCCTGCAGTTGTGGGTTATTTTTGGTGAGGAGGGGGGGGGGGGATGACGGATCTCCTCTGAGGTCTATCACGTTTCCTTTAGGGTGAGATTTGCTAAGGCTGTTTTTCCGTTTTATGTCAAAGGGAAAGCAAGTTTAGTAAATTGGGTCCTTAATGCAGTCCTGTAGGTCACTGGTAGAATACACAGCTAGCAGCTCCTGTAACCCACTCTTACCTTGTCATCTTCCAGTTGTTTACTCTCTCCCTTACCATCCTCGTATCACCTAGTTTTGTGCCTGCCTCTTGCTCTCATTACCCAATTATAGCAAGTGTGTATGTGGGATGTGCTGGGAGGGGGGATACACCTATACATTGTGCCCTTTTGGCCCCATGCATACCCACCTTCAACAACCAATACCTTGTACTTTTGGTGTTCAGGGAAGGGTCTTAACCCTCTTGCAATACCTTTGAATTCTTTACTAGAGTATCTCCTGCATCTATCCCATGCAGGTCTGAAAACAAATTCAGTACGAGTCCATTTGCGTGCTATTGCAGCGTCCCTCAAGCCTCTCAATGGACAGCCTATTTCCTCTCACCCTCTTATAGCAAGATTCATGAGAGGCCTTCTTCTAACTAAACCTCCCATTAGACCACCTCCAGTGGCATGGGACTTAAACCTGGTTCTTGGCCAGCTTATGGAGCCACCCTTTGAACCCTTAGCCACCACCTTCTGTTATTTTTCTCATTGCAGTCACCTCAGCACGCCGCATCAGTGAATTGCAAGCTTCGGTTCAACGCCAGTCTTTTTCCTGCCCGGACTCGCGACGCCGTTGCGAGTCCTTCTGTTATTTTTCAGTTTTTCTGATTTTCTGTCAGTTTCGTTTTTCAGAGCCTTTGGGAATTGCAGCGCGCATGCGCGGTCTCCTTCCCGCCCAAGGGTGCCATCTTAGCCAGTCTGATGACATAGCTAAAAGACAGCATAAAAATTTGCAAAAAAACTTAAGCAGATGATTGCAACTCCAAGGGGAGGAGGGAGGGTTGTGAGGACTGATTCCTGCTGCTCCTGGAGAACACCTGTTACAGGGACAGCGCTTTCGGACAGGCAGTTCTCCGAAATCTCTTCGAGGTTTGAGCAACTCCTACCCTCCATCCCGGATGGGGGCTACCGGTGGGTACTAATTCAGTGAAGATTCCTTCCTTCTGTGCCGCTGAGCTAGAGGGAGCTCATTTTTGTGCTTAGGGTCTCCGGTAGCCTTAAGCTTGGGAGTCCCATATGTGAGGACTGACTTCCTGCTTGGTCCTGGAGAAAGCGTAGTTACTCACCTGTAACAGGTGTTCTCCAGGAGCAGCAGGAATCAGTCCTCACAACCCTCCCTCCTCCCCTTGGAGTTGCAATCATCTGCTTAAGTTTTTTTGCAAATTTTTATGCTGTCTTTTAGCTATGTCATCAGACTGGCTAAGATGGCACCCTTGGGCGGGAAGGAGACCGCGCATGCGCGCTGCAATTCCCAAAGGCTTTCTTTGAAAGCTGGGGAAAATTTGAAAGCATAGGAACATCTAGTAGAAGGCTTTCTAGAGGCATGAACATCTCTGACTTGCTGAGAGATGAAAATCTTGAAGGTCTAGGCCCTCAGCAACCAAGCCCTGAGATGGAGAGACTGGGGGTTTGGGTGCCACAACGTTCCCTCTTCCTGGGATAGAAAGTCTGGTGCAGAGCCCAAGTCCAGGGAAGGAGCTTGAGAGAGATGCAGAAGTAGAGGGGGTACCACACTTGGCGTGGCTAATGTGGTGCTATGAGGATCATGGTCCCTCGATCTCTCTGAAGCTTGAAAAGAGTTTTGGGAATTAGGGGAATGGGTGGAAAGGCATAAAGGAAGTCTTGACCCCAGTGAAGGAGGAAGGCATGCTTGGCCTGAACTCCCTGACACAGAATTCTGGAACAGAACCAGGGAAGTTTGGCATTCCACAGACTTGCAAAGAGGTCTATGTCCAGGGTTCCCCAAATTCGAAAAATCCTGGCTACCTGGTCCATGTGGAGGGACCACTCGTGTGGAAGCAGAACTCGACCGAGTCTGTCCGCCCAAGAGTTTTGAACGCCTGGAAGATATACTGCCAGAAGATGGATGTGATGCTCTCTGGCGAAGGCCCACAGTCGCAAAGCTTCGTTGCAAAGCAACAGAGAGCCAGTCCCGCCCTGCTTGTTTACATAGAACATGGCTACTTGGTTGTCCGTATGGATGAGGACTGTCCTGTAGCTGAGCAGGGAATGGAACACACAGAGCTAAGAATATTGCTCTGAGTTCCAAGAGATTGATATGCAGAGAAAGTCTCCTGTGGAGACCAGATGCCCTGGGTGGAGAGATCCTGCAGATAAGCTCCCCAACCCATTGGAGAAGCATCTGTTGTAAGAGTTGCTTGGGGTAGCGACTGCTGAAAAGGGGACCCCAGCAACAGATTTGGAGAGGACTTCCACCACTGGAGAGACCAAAAAAGGCGACTGGAGTTTGCTATTTTGTCTGACAGGCAACCTGATGCCCGAGTCCATTGGGTGGACAAAGTCCATTGAGCTGCCCTCATGTGAAGGCGAGCATATGGAACCACATGCACGGTGGATGCCATGTGGGCTAATAGTTGTAACATCTCTCGAGCAGTTAAATGGGACTTTAACTGTATCTAGGAGGCTAACTGCACCAAGCGTAGGCAATGGGCCTGAGGAAGATGGGCCCTTGCAGTTGTGGTATCCAGCAAGGCCCCTATAAACTCCAGAGACTGAGTAGGGGTGAGATTGGATTTTGGGATGTTTATTACCAGTCCCAAATACTGAAGGACATGCATTGTGCAGGTTAGACAAGTCTGGGCCTCTGACTGGGATGGAGCTCGAATGAGCCAGTCGTCCAGATATGGGAATACGAATATTCCTAGAGTGCGTAGAAATGCAGCTACTACTGCCATGCATTTCGTGAACACCCTTGGTGCAGAGGCCAGACCGAAGGGAAGCACCCTGTATTGGTAGTGCTTTCCTTGAAAAAGGAACCGAAGGAACCTTCTGTGTGTTGGATGGATGAGGATATGGGTGTACGCATCCTTGAGATCTAGAGAACAAAGCCAGTCCTGACTCTGAAGGTATGGAAGCAGAGCACCGAGAGAAATCATCTTGAATTTCTCTTTGAATAGAAACTTGTTCAATTCTCTGAGATCTAATATGGGTCTGTAGCCCCCTGTTTTCTTTGGAATAAGAAAATAAAGGGGAGTAGAACCATGAGCCCTGTTGAAGAAGAGGTACTTCTTCTATTGCCCCTTGGGCAAGAAGGGTAGCAATCTCCTGACCCAGAAGGTTGAGGAGAGATGTTGGAGAATTGAACTGTTTCACCATGGTGTGGGGAGGAAGGCTTAAGAAATGAAGCTTGTACCCCTCCCTTATGATGGAGAGGGTCCATTGCTCTGCTGTGATTTGCTCCCATCTGGGAGCAAAGTAAGCCAACCTTCCTGGAATGGTGAGGGGCTCTGGTTCTTCCAGAGCTAGAAAGGCTAAGTTCTCTAGTTGTAAGTCAAAGGCCCTGAGGAGGCTGAGGCTGCTTGGCCGTGGGAGGCCTGGCAGCCTTTGACTTGGCCTGTTTAGGTGGTTGCTGACGCTTTGCAGCAAAACGACCTGCAGAAGATGCCTGCTGACCATAAGCAGGATATCATCTTCCCTTTTTAGAAAAAGATTGTTCAAAAAGACATATTTTAACAGGAGCAGAGGTAGACTTTGAAAGTCGATCCAAAGCAGAGTTCTCAGCATCCATCTGAGTGGCCTTTGCTTGCCAATACTTGCCAAAAAGGTTTTCACCTGTACAAGGAAGATTTCCCAATTCATCTTGGACCCAGAGTTCCAAATCAGAGGCTTGTAACCAAGCAATTCTGCGTGCACCTATGGCAATAGCCGAGGCTCTGCTTACACACTCAAAAGAGTCAAAGGCTGCACGGTTGGAAAATTTGGAAACATCTTGGGCATGTTTGAGCCAAGTGAGAAATTCCTGCCTTTTATCTTCTGAAATAAAAGGAGCTAAAGTCTGCAGATCTGTGACTCTTTAGAAACATCCCCATATAGAGACTATAGGAGTTGATTTTGGCAGCAAGCATATTAGCTTGGAAAACCCTTCGGCCAAAAGCATCAAGGGTCCTGCATTCACGTCCTGGAGGATTAGATGAGTGTCTCTTTGCACTCTTTATTTTCCTCATGGCAGACTCTATCACAATAGAGTGGTGAGGAAGCTGAGACTTATGAAATCCAGGACAAGGAGGGAAATGGTACATGGTGTCTAACCTATGAGAATGAGGAGAGGTGGTAAGAGGAGTCTCCCACATGCTCAACATGAGATCATAATCTCATGAATAGGTAAGGTAGCTGCCTCTTTAGGAGCCTTAGGATATTGCAAAATATCTAATTGCTTGGCTCTAGGCTCTGACTCAGGGGCCACTGTAATGGAGAGGCCCCTAGCCACTTCCCTAATGAAGTCTTGAAAAGACAAGTCTTCTGGAGGAAACATTCTTCGTTTTGGAGAAGCAGACTCCTGAGGAAGAAGTACCGATGCCTCGACAGAAGCCTCCGACTCGTCAGAGTCTTCGGAGGAATCGAAGTATCGTCTGTCTGGATGCTCTTGTAAAGCCCAATATGCGTACCGAGTGGGATCGACATCGGGAGTAAGCGGTACCGGTTCGGTACCAATGGGCATCATAGGACAGGGTACCATTGCAGTCGACTCCAAAGCCGATGCAATCGGTACCGGCACTGGGAACGATGCCGGTGCCGGCAACGGAGATTGTTGCGGTACCGGAGGCGTCGCAGCCTGCATAAATGCCGTTAGGGTGCACTGCATGGACAGAATCTTCTGATCCATCGACGCCACCAGAGTCTGGATGTCTGTACCAGTGGAGGCCACCGGTACCCCAGAACACAGCAACAGGTGATCGGTCGAGGCCAAGCCATCGATGTCAACCTGTGACCCCATAGACAATGCTTTGGAAGCCAGAACTTCCCGCCGTGGTAATTTTGCCGGTGCGGAATCCGAGGACAAGCCCGGAGGCATCTCGATGCTTAGAGGGAGATTTGCCCTTCGAGGACCGGCTAGATTTATGTTTGGTTACCTGAGATCCATGGGAGGAAGCAGCAGCCCTGGAAGACGTCGATGCCACCGAGGCTGCATCAGAGGGAAACGGGGTATTGAGCTTGGCTGCTCAGTTCTGCCGACCTCTTTTAGACATGGTACAGGACACACAATCCGTGTGACCCAAACATTTCAGACACCAATCATGGGTGTCAGTGACAGAAATAGTACCGCCACATTTTGTGCACTTTTTGAACCCGGAAGCGGGCTTCTCCATGAGGAGAAAAATATTCAGGCCTAAGGCCCAAACTGAAAATGCACAGTTGAAGTAAAGAATAGGTTTTCTTTTTTTGTTTTTTTAAGAAATAAAAGAAAAGACCAGCGGTACCGGTTTGACGTCGAAGGCGGCAGACACGAGACAGAAAAAAATAAAAAAATAAAGAACTTCTGCGGTGACAGGAACACGACCTGCTGGCTCCGCGGAAAAGAAGAACTGGAGAGAGGCGGTTGGGAAAGGTGCGAAGGCAGCGCACAGGCGCTGTGGGATGCTCCCAAAAGCTTTCTTACTGGATGCTGGGGAGCGTTCGCGCGCAGGCTCCGTCGGTACCGACGATACCCATATGTGAAGACTCATTCCTGCTTGTTCCTGGAGATAATGGGGTACAAAGATGTGTCGGGGACAGGACTGAATGGAGCATGAGAGCTAAAGGAGTAAAAAGGCAGGAGAAATTTCTGATCTAGAAGGCTAAGATGTCTAGAACAGTGGCCCATAGCGACTGAGGTCACGATCCACATACCAGACCTCAAAGACACACCAAAGCTGGATATGTGCAAGTGAGGTGGAATACCACCACGTGCACAACAGCATCATGACGACTTGTGCCGAATAACCTCTCTTCCTCATGCACACCTTCTCAAGAGCCAAGCGGTAAGCAAGAACCGATCCACTTGAGGCATCAGTATGGGGCCCTGTGACAGATTGGTCCTGGTGGGCAAATGCCACGGACTGTCCACCACCAACTGAATGAGGTCTACATACCACCGCCTCTGAGGCCAATCAGAAGCCACCAACCCACTGTGGGCTTTGATGTGCTGGAGCAAGTGACCTATCAGTGGCCACGACAGAAATGCATAGAAAAAGCCTTTTCAGTCACCTTGGGGCCTACGCGTCAAGCCCTTTGGACATCCTTTCCCATTGAAAACTGAAGAACTGGGGCACTTTGGCGTTTGCAATCTAATCCATCACTGGGTGTCCCCCAGCACCTGGTCAGGCTGAGAAGCACCAACTCTTTCAGGGATCATTCCCCGGGATCTAGCTGATGCAGACTGAGAAAGTCTGTCTGCGCGTTCCCTTTTCCTGTCACGTGGGCCGCAGACAACTGTATAAAAAAAAATTCTCACCTCCATCCACTGAAGCAGTGGGGTAATCTCGTCTGCCAGCAGCATGCTCCCTGTGCCTCCCTGGTGATTTATGTATACCACTGTTGTAGCATTGTCTGAGAAAAATAACATTTTGTACTGTACCAATGGCCAAAAAACCTGGAGTGCTAGCCAGAGTCTCCTCATTTCCAGCCAATTGTTTGACCACTCACTCTGCTCCTGTGTCCATTGCCCTTGTGTGACCTTGACAGTGTGGCCCCCCCATCCAGAGAGGTCATCTGTCATCACCACCATCCAATCCAGTGGTTCCAGCGTTATCCTTTTCAACAGGTTGGAGGAATCCAGCTACCAGACTGCTGAGGACCTCCAGCAGACTGAGCAGCTTCTTCAAGAGGGGATGCCTCGGAGGCAACCAATGTGAGAACAGAGCCCTCTGCAGCAGACATGTGCGCCCTGGCCCAAGATCCAACATTGCTGCCATGGACCCCAAGACCTGAAGATAAGACCACACTGCCTGTGCATGCTGGTGTAAGATGCGGATTTGAGTCTGTAGCTTCCTTGCCCACTCCTCTGGAACAAACACCAGACCCAGGCTCATACTGAACCATGCTCTGAGATACGCGAGATCCTGAGAGGGTGCGAGGTGACTCTTGCTGTGTTCACCGCCCAGCCGAGGCTCTGAAGGGTGCCAAGGATTCGCTGTGTTGCAGACACTCCTTCCGTGACCTTGCACGGATTAACTAATCATCCAGATAGGGATGTACTAACAACTCCTTTGCTTCACGAAGCTGCTGCCACTACCACCACACCATGATCTTCGTGAATGTCTGGCAAGCTGTTGCAAGGCCAAACGGAAGGGCCTGAAACGGAAAGTGTCTTATGGGAACCGCAAACCTTAAGTACCACTGATGGTCTACGGATCAGCACATGGAGAGAAGTCTCCAAGATCTAAAGCTGTTAAGAATTCTCCCTGCTGTACAGCCACTATGACAGACTGCAACATTTCTATCTAAAAGTACGCTACCTAAAAACAACCAGTTGACATACTTTAAGTTGAGGATGGGCCAAAAAGAACCTTCTTTAATGGACACCACAAAATAAGAGTATAGATCTTAACCTAACTGGTCTATAGGGACAGAGACCACAGCCTGCAACTGAAGCAACTGGTTGAGAGTATCCCTGACAGTCTACCTTTTGTCAAGAGCTTTGCATGGCAGACACCAGAAAGGCATCCACAAGTGGACGAGCAAACTCCAATGCATAATCCTCGTGTAAGACTTCCAGGACCCAAGAATCAGATGTGATCTAGACCCAGGCAGGGTAACTGGCAAAGACAACCTCTGACTGGCACCACCCCTGCCTGAGCCCCCCTCATCTCATTGTGCTTTCTTGGAGCCAGATCCTTTGCCACCTTGACAGGCCTTACCCCAAGAGGGGTACTCTGATATGGAGCAAAACATACTGCTCAAATGCCGGAATCGTGGAATTGAGCTTGTGATTCTGGAGTCAATTTGCCCAGTTTCAGCTTATCCTCCAGAAGCTTAGCCAGCTTAGATTCCAATTCCTTTACTAATTTCTCCACAGCCTCTCCAAAGAGGAGCTTGCCCTTAAACAAGAGAGTTTACTCAAACAATTCTTAGAAGACATGTCTGCTGACCAGTTGCGCAACCACAGTAGCTGTTGAGCCGCCACCTGAGGCCATGCCCTTGGCGGAAGCCCCTCAGTAGATCACAGAACACATCAACCAAGTATGCCACTCCTGACTCTAGCCAAGCTGCTTCCGGAAAAGTTTGCAAAACTTCCATCTCAGTAACTGATAAGAGCCTGCGACCAACACACATACAAGCCCTGGCTACATAAGCCCCGCATACAGAGGTCTGCAAGGCCAAGGCATTCACCTCAAAGGCCTGCTTCAATAAAGTCTCCAACTTCTTGTCCTGCACATCCTTCAATGCCACTCCCCCTTCAACAGGGAAAGTGGTCTTTTTGGTCACCGCAGACACGAAGGCATCTACTTTGAGCAGTTTCAGAAGCTCCTTTTCACTGGCTGGGATGGTATATAAGCACTGCATAGCACAACTGCCACACAAACCCACCTAGGGAACCTCCCACACCAAAACTCAATCTGCTTGAGAACTCTATGGACAGGAAACAGTCTCAGACATCCTGATACCCTGTAAGAGGGGATAGTCTAGGGGAGGCTCCACTGATGGCATTTCCAGCAGACTATTCAGGGCCGCCAAATAATGAGCAATCAGAGCCGTGAGCTCCTCCCAGTAGAACACTAATACAATATTGGAGGGGGGGGGGGAGGTGGTCCTGTCCTAGAGGGATCTCACCTTCCCGCAGGTCCAGAGCTGAGCCATCTTCTGAGTCCCGAGAGCCCCTCCATTGAGCCAGCAGAAGCTAGCAAGTGTCCTGAAATGCTGTCTTCCACGTCCTCCACAATCCTAGGAGTATTCTCCTAAGGTTTCCAAAAGCGAGGATCCCACCAAAGACTGTTTACGCTGTATAGAAGGTACTTTACTACTCTCCTGAGACTGTCCCAGGCCCTGCTTTATGCAATAAGCCTAGTGGAGTAACAAAATTTCTGGGGAGAAAGGGGGAATTTTCCCCCTTAGCTGATTGCACCACTCACTCACTCCACAGGAGCAGGTACCACATCCTGTCTCCCTGAGGGGGTCTAACATATCTATCTGCATTGGTAACAAAATGGCTGCAGTTCCCACCAAAACAAGCAGCCCTGCAGGAGGAGACAAACTTGAAAGTGACGCTTCCACCAAGGACACCTCCCCCCTCCCTCCCAGTCAAGCTGGGCAACTCCTGTAGACTACTGCTTGTTGCATAGCCTTTGGCCTCGCAGGCTGTGCAAAAGCCTGTGGCAGACAGGTGACTTCGCTTGCTGCCACAGGCCATGCAAACGGCCTTCCCCAAAGGCATCAGAAGCTTGGAAAACGAACTGCCTTATAAAAATCTCCTTTTAGTGCAAAGTCAGAGAGCGAGAGAAAGTGCTAAGAAACCCCCTGCAAACATGCCAGACAAACCGAAAGAAATTCAGGACTCACCAAGTCCTGCTACCGCAACATAAAGCAGTCGTCTGACCATGAGAGCCAAAGCAGAGGCCAAATTTAAAGTGGCAGATCCCATTCTACTGCCAAGTCACTGAAGGCTGCAGACTTGCCGTGAAATTGTTCAAGGTTAATAGGTGCCCAGAGCCCCAGACCTATACTCTAACATGGGCCCTGCAGCCGACTAAACAGCGTTGGTACCCTCGGGGCGGACCTCACAATTCACTACGTGCAACTCACACACTTCTGATATTGAGCTCTTTAAATAATAGTCTTAATTTAAAAACAATTCTCCCTCAGTGTAGCCCAGACTACAATGGAGTTCTTCCCCATCTGCTGGTGAGAGGATACTGGCTTAGACGGAGAAGCTCAGCCTCCTTATATTGTACCATCACCAAAGCCCAAAATGCTCAGTCTCCATCTGCTGGACTGATGCTATGGAAGGTACAGGTTTTTAATAGTGCCCTACAGATGAGGCAGGTGTGGAGAGAGGCAGGCCCATAATAGGCATTGGGCCCTGGAGTCCTTATGATGCTAAGAGAGAAATTAGACTTACCTGCTAATTGTTGTTCCTTGAGGAACTCCAGTTCAGTCCCGCACCACTAGGTAGTGTACCTCTTCCTGCAGCATGGAGACTGGACATGTCAGAAGCTTGACACATCTACCGGTGGCACCTCCCACCTGCTTCCAGTGATCTATTGACAAAGCACACTCTAAGGAGCAACACATAAGTAGTTATAACCAATATGAACTGTGAACCAGAGAGCTCTCTGCCTCTGCCATAAAAACCCCTGAAAGGAGAGGATAACTGCTCCACACCCCCCCCCCCTCCCCAAAGGAAACCAACAGTAAAGATATGAAATACATGAAAGAAATACAGAGCAGAGCGGCCAATTAGCCAATTACCTCACAAAAACAGGTAGACACTTTTTAGGCTTTCCTTTGCATGGCCGGTCCCTTTAATATCACGACCATTGACTGAATCCCCAACCTGGGTGGGAATCGGGACCAAACTGGAGTTCAAGGAACAACAATTAGCAGGTAAGTCTAATTTTGCTTTCCTTTTCATTCCTCCAGTTCAGTCCCGCACTTCTGGGATATAGCAGAGCAGTACGCTAATGGGAGGGACCCGAAAAACCGGACTGCAACACTGCCTACCAGAAACAGACATCCCCTGCTGCTTGCACATCAAGACGGTAATGCTTACTAAAAGTATGCAAAGAGGACCACGTGGCCGCCTTGCAGATTTCAACTGCTGGAACACAGCTGCGTTCCACCCAAGACATTGCTTGAGCCCTTGTTGAATGAGCCCTCAATTCCAAAGGCTGCTTGACACCCCTGCAAAAGATAAGCTGATGCAATCGCTTCCTTAATCCACCTAGCAATGGACGCCTTGGAGGCTGCTTCACCTTTACGCGGCCCTCCAAAAAGAATGCACGCTCCGACTTACAAAAAGAATCCAACCTCTGCCAGTAATGACAAAGCACTCTTCACATCCAGTAACCGCAAATTACAGTCAGCTGCCTCCCCACCTGATGACCTTAACACCAGTAAGGCGACCGACTGATTCAGATGAAACGGCAAAACCACCTTTGGCAAAAACAGCACTGGACGTAACAACCTTTTCCTTGAAGAACATTAGAAATGGTTCCCTGCAAGATAAAAAGACTGCAACTCCGAAACCCGACATGCCGAACAGATAACCACCAGAAACACCGTTTTCAAAGTCAAGTCATTTACCGAGGTCTCACCTATCAGCTCAGAAGGTCTTCTTGTCAACGCCCCAACACCAAATTGAGATCCCATGGAGGAATCAACACGCGGCAAGGGGGCCACAAATGTGATACTGCTCTCAAGAAACGCAAGACATCTGGGTGAGTTCCTACTGGACGCCCTTGCACCTTACCATAACAAGCTATAGCGGCCAGCTGGGCTCTTAATGAACTGGCCGCCAAACCCTTATCAAAGCCATCCTGAAGAAAAAACACCTCCAGAACAAAGACTAAAGATGGACGCAACTGTCTAGCTTCACACCATCCTTCAAAGATAAGCCAAATGCAAATATAAGCCAAGGATGTGGAAAGTCTTCTAGCCACCAAAGTAGTAACCACTGCCGGTGAATAACCTTTCAACCTAACTCTTTAAATGGCCAAGCCGTAAGCGAGAATCGAGCCACTTGCGGCATCCAAAGAGGACCCTGCCAGAGTAGATCCTCCCGAACTGGCAATTGCTAGGGCTGACCGTCTAGAAGCCTCACCAGGTCTGCATACCACGGACAACACGGCCAATCCGGCGCTATTAAAATCACGGTTCCTAGATGTTTCTCTATGCGCTGAACCACTCGGCCTATGAGCGCCCAGAGAGGAAATGCGTACAGAAGGCCCTGTTCTGGCCACTTCTGAATTAAGGCATTGATGCCCTCAGAAATCCTCTCCCCATTATTGGCATCCCCCACTTGATTACCAACTGCCTGAATACGTCTGGATTCAGCTCCCATTCCCCAGTATCCACGCAAACCCGACTGAGGTAATCCGCCATCCCACTGTCCTTTCTTGCAATGTGTGTCACCGACAGTGCCAGTAGCCAAAGTTCTACCCAGTCGAACAGAACTCCCGTTTCCTTTTCCAGCGCAATGCTGCCCGTTCCGCCTTGCCGACTGATACGCCACCGCGGAGGCATTGTCTGACAGCACTCGAACTGCTCGTCTGAATAGAATCGACAAATGCTTTTAGAGCCAAAGCCACCACTTGTAACTCCAGACGACTGATGGACCACCGAGCTTCCTCCACGCTCCACATGTCTTGTGCGCAGTCCTTCGCAATGAGCCCACCAGGCTGGCATCTGTCATCACCGGGATCCATTGTGGCTGCTCCAACGGCATTCCTGCCATCAGTTTTTCTCATCGCAGCCACCATTTGAGACGCTCAAACCTCCCCCGGACAGGGTAAGCACTTGCTCAATGAATCCTCCTGGTGCGACCAGCGATGAAGCAGAGACTTCTGTAAAGGCCGCATACGTGTGACCGAGCCCAAGGGACTACTTTGAGGGCAGCCGCCATGGTACCTAGCACCCGAAGATGCCATGCCATCAGTGCCTGTAGCTTCAAAAACATGAGCTCCAAGGAACACATTGCACGAACTCGAGCCTCCAGAAGGAAGACTGCTTCAACTTTCGTGTCGAACCGAACCCCTAGATACTCCAACGACTGTGCCGGCACCAACCAACTCTTGGAGGTATTGACTACCCAACCAAGGCTCTGCAAGAACTGAACCACTGTCTGTTGC
This sequence comes from Ichthyophis bannanicus, assembly GCA_033557465.1. Lineage (NCBI taxonomy): Eukaryota > Metazoa > Chordata > Amphibia > Gymnophiona > Ichthyophiidae > Ichthyophis > Ichthyophis bannanicus. The sequence continues at coordinate 37,446,394 of CM066050.1, read as the reverse complement.
TTTTAGGCTCTCCGCTCGTCATTTTACCCGAACCAACCAGTCGTCTAAGTAAGGATGCACGAGCACCCCCTCCCTGCAGAGAAAGGCCGCTACCACCATTACCTTTGGTAAACGTACACGGAGCCATTGCCAATCTGAACAGTAGTGCTCGGATCGATTGTTTATGTTATCAGAATATAGAAAAACTAGGGGACATGCAATAAAGCTACAGGGTAAACTATTTAAGACTAATAAAAGAAAATATTTTTTCACTCAACGTGTAATCAAACTCTGGAATTTGTTACCGGAGGATGTAGTAAAGGCTGTTAGTGTAGCTGGGTTTAAAAAAAGGTTTGGACAAGTTCCTGGAGGATAGGTCCATAAACCATTATTAAAAAAGGGACCCAGGATATCAATGCTTGACCCAGTACAAGCATTGCGGAACCTGTGTCTTTTGGGGAAACTGCTAGGTACATATGACCTAGATTGGCCACTGTTGGAAACAGGATACTGGGCTTGATGGACCTTGGTCTGACCCAGTATGGCATATCTTATGTTCTTATGTACTGAAAATGACCCCACAGGACCGCAAACCACAAGAATCTTTGATGCGCCGGTCGAATCGGGATGTGCAGATAAGCCTCGGTGAGATTGAGCGAAGTCAAGAACTCTCCTTGACGAACTGCTACCATTACAGACCTTAGGGTTTCCATACGAAAATGGGTTACCCACAGACACCGGTTGACATCTTTCAGATCCAGAATCTGACGAAAAGTCCCGTCCTTCTTTGGGACCACGAGATAAATCGAGTATCGACTGGTACCGCACTGATCCTGAGGGACCGGAACTACGGCCCCGAGCTGCTTGACACATCAAAATTGTGCAAACCGCTGACTCCTTGCTCCGCCCCCTGCAAGGAGAAACAAACGAGTCTCGAACCGGTCGAGCAAATTCGGGAGCGTAGCCCTCTCGAATAACCTCCAGTACCCATTGATCGGATGTAATTTGAATCAAGGCCGGCAAAATCTCCCACAGCTGACCTCTTACGGGTTGGACACCCGCCTGAGTTCCCCTTGTTTCATTGCGACTTCTTGAAACCAGCAGCTGGAGGGTTTGCAAACCCTCTGCCTGCTCCTCTGAACCCACGAAAACCTTGGCCACGAAAGGGATACCACCCTCTCTGAAATGATCCTAACCGCGAGGCCCGAAAACGGCAAAAATCGTGGGACTGGCCACTCAACGTCGCTCCAGGTCTCCCTGTTTTTAAATTTATCCTCCGGCAGCCGACCTCCTTTGGACTCCAAGTCCTTAACCAGCTTGTCCAGATCTTCACTGAAAAGCAGCTTCCCCTTAAAAGGGGAGCTTACTAAGCCTTGAATTGGAGGAACTATCAGCCGCCCAATTTCGCAACCAAATATATCTGCGTGCCGCCACTAAAGACGACATACTATTCGCCAAAGTCCTGACCAGGTCATAATGCACGTCTGCTAAATAGGCTGCTCCGGACTCCAACCTGGACAAGTTCTGCAACTGGCCCTGCAACAAGCCTGCCACCTGTGAACGCTGAGACCAATGAAGACAAGCCCTCGCTACCCATGCCCCACAAATGGAGGCCTGTAGTGCAAGGGCATTGGCCTCAAAGGCTTGCTTCACCATCGAGTCTACTTTCTGTCTTAACTATCCATCAACGCCGTGCTACTTTCCACCGGAATGGTAGTTTTCTTCGTCACTGCTGAAACTGCCGCATCTATCCTAGGAGAGTGAAACAGCTCTCGTTCCTGATCAAACAATGGATAGAGCAGAGCCATAGCCCTCCCATCTCGGAGAGCCGACTCCGGCATGTCCCACTCATCCTAAATCATCTGCTTAACTACCTTATGGACCAGGACCACCACACCTGGGATTTCCTCACTGCCTGAATGAGTGGGCTTCCACCCTGACTTCTACCGACGCAGTCATGGACAGGTTAAGGGCCTGCAGCGACTCCAAAATCAGCGCTGTCAGTTCCTCTCTCCTAAACACCCAGGTCCGATCCTCAGGTTCCTGAATCTCACCTTCCTCTAGAGCCTCACCCTGATCCTCCAAATCCCCTTCTAACCCTTCGTCGTCCAAACACTCCAAGGGAAGGGTCTCATCTTCCACTATCCGTGGCCGTTTGCCAGGCCTCCCCTGAGAACCTATGGCTGGCTGCGCCACCGACGTAATCACTCTGAGACTCAACTGAGACGTCCGGACTAGCCCTCTGCTTCTGAAGGCAAAACGCCTGATGTAGCAGTAGCACAAAATCCAGGGAAAACTCTTCCAGGGCCACGGCTGACACCCCTCGAGGCGCACTCGTACCTGGCCGAGATGAAGCAGATGCCTGCGGCGAGAGAGGGGCCTCTCGTCCCTCCTCTCTTCCCTTTCCTCCCCTTCAGTTCCCTGGGGCTTGGAGAGAGGTACTTCCTTACTCTGGTCTTTTAACTCCTGCTCCATCTGTAACGCCTCAGTCGCACAGCCACGACACACACTGTCAACGGAAACTGTCCCCCTGTGGGTTCTGCACACCAGGCACTGTGGATGCGCAGGCATTAGCTTTCAAACTCCTCTAGATATTGAGGCTTCCCAACCACCGGGTATGGTCTTACAGCCACAGCTTGCCCCTAAACCTATAGAATTTTTTTTTTTTCTTTAAACCTCGAAAGCTACCCACAGGCACTTCAGAGGCTTGGAGCAAGCACCAAAAAAACATTTTTTCCAAAAAGTAAGGTCCTGTACTCACAGGGACTGCCTGCACAGCAAAACAGACTGTCTGCAAAAACACACAGGGAAAAACGCTACTGATGGAAAATAGCCACTTCAAAATTTAGTCCCCGGCTTTACATGAGGGAGAAGGCCTCAGCCGACAGCAAAAGGCCCCACAGCCCCTCAGAAGCGCTCTGCCTCCTCTCACGATCCGGAATACAAAGTGAACTTAAATACCTGGATTCCTGCCAGTAGCTGTCAAAGCACCTTGCTGGTCAGCTCCAATGCAGAGATAAGTGCAGCCAAGACCTGACAGCCTCCTCCGACGCTGCCGACTGGATCGGAAGACAGCTGAGAGCATTAAAAACAGCTCCCTACCGTCCTGACTAGGTAGGGAGTGCCACAGGGCAGTAAATTTAAAAAGAATGCTGAAGGGAAGGTAGAGCAGGAATTCCCTCCACTGCCCCCTTCTCTGCCCTGACCGTGTCTGCCTTTTTTTTTTAAAAATGAAAATAAATTAAAGGTACAGCGTACCCAAATCAAATTAATCCAAAATCTAAATATCTAACAACTAAATCTCCTTATGTGTTCCTCATGCTGAGCCTACACCTTAGGCTCACAACCTCCTGCTGCATGGAGACTGGACACACTGGAAGCAGGTGGGAGGTGCCACCGGTAGATGTGTCAAGCTTCTGACATGCCCAGTCTCCATGCTGCAAGAAGAGGTACATTACCCAGCGGTGCGGAACTGAAATGGAGGAACGAAAAGGAACAAAACACACCAAGATCCCTCACATTCCCATCACAATGGAAGCAAAAGGAACCCACTGTGGAGCTAATCCTGCATGTGCCAAATATGGCACAGGAGCAGGTCCATGGCATGCTTGCCCTACTCCATATAGCTACCATGAAAAAACGAGACAATCATGAAAAATGCCTACTGAAGGAAAAAACACAGTGCAATCCACTGAAAGCAAGCATGGAGCACTCTGGCAAAAAAGGAAATCCTGATTGGGGAAGTCCAACTTCAGCTTCTCCAAATGCCTACACAAGTCTGGGGAGGCCCTGCTGCCAAGGGCTTTTTATTTATTTTTTTTAACCTGCTTTAGCAAGAAAACAAGAGCCAAACAGAGCTCAGTGATCATCAATGAGCAAAATCTTAAAAAAGTATTACTTGCATATGAGTAAGAGACAGCAAGAGGGAAGGACCCAACTTACTGGCATCCCTCGAGACCCCATGGGGTGTTCCTACTTCTCCTCTTTGGCCTACCAAGTGCTGTCAGCTTCAACAGTCAAGGGCATACCTGTGCACCAAGTCCCATTAGGCCCTTCAACGACCACTGCACCATGGGGTGGGCCAGGAGAATCGGGCATATCTGCACCAGTCCAGACACCTTGCCATCTGTGGAGACAATTATAGTGCTGCACCAGTAGTTATACCTTCTGACATCACTGAAAGATGCCAGTATGCCTCCACTTGCTGGCAAGGTAGCATAAACCACTAGTCCAGCAGGACAAGGAAAACCCTATTTTATATAAATTCCACCTACAATAAGCTGTCTGAAAATTTTTTGAAGCATGGTAATCAATAAATTGAGAAAATCCATTCAGTGAATAACAATGTATGCTGTTGTCTGGATAATTAATTTTCAAAGGAAACATGTTTTAACCATCATGATTAAAGTCAAACATTTCAGTAGTAGTTCTAGCTGGTTATATTCATTGAGACCAACAGAGCTAACCATAGAATATCAAAGTTCAATGCCAAACTGTAAATGAAATTAGGCAGCTACTGCCCCTGAGACCAAATGAAGAAATCAATTGATTCTGGAAACTGTTCTTTCAGCATAGTACATATGTTAAGTGTTTTCAGTGCTGAGCAAAATAGTTTGGAAAGCTTTATAGGGACCATCAGTTATCTAAATTCTATTTAGAAGAATACACCAACTAATAAACATCTAATGTTGAGTTAACTATCGGAGTGTGTTGTACTCTTTTTAGTGATAATTTGAGAACCCAAGAAAAGCCATGTGTGAGAGTGCAGCATTTCTTTTCACAAAATGCTATGAAGTGATATCAAGTGCAGACTCCTTACAGTTGTGGTCAACATTGGCACCCTTGCATTTTAAGTATGTTGTGTACAATATGTTGAGAAATAACTGGAAATATTCCAAAATGTCTGTCATAATATTTTCATAGTATGTTCAAAGGTATACAACAAATAGATCTCTGTGCAACTTAGATGTAGTAATTTGAGAACACACACAAAATATGGCCTGGACAGGATTAATGGCATCCTGGTTGCACAACTCTTGGCAGTGATGACAGCCTCCAAATGTTTCTTGTAGCAATCTATAAGTTCCATACATCTGTCTGCTGGTAGTTTCTTCCACTCTTCAACTGTGATTTGCTCCAGTTCATGAATGTTTCTAGGATTCCTTTTACCAATGGCAGATTTCAGCTCTTTCCAAAGGTTCTCGATTGAATTGAGATTAGGACTCATTGCTGGCCATTTTAAAAACAGTCCATTTGTTCCTTTTTAACCATTCTTTTGTAGTTTTGGATGTATGTTTTGGGTCATTGTCCTGCTGGAGGGACCCATAACCTTCGACCTAGACCTAACTTTCGGACACTAGGTAGCACATTTCGCTCCAAAGTAACTTGGCAGTCCTCATGATTACTTTAATGTTCCAGTTTTCCAGTTCCTGAGGCAACAAATGAGCCCCACAACATTATAGAACCTCCACCATATTTAACTGTAGGAAGGGTGTTTTCTTCCTTATAAGCTTAATTTTTTTACCTGTAAATGTATCACTGGTCTGCAATGCCAAAGAGCTTAAGTTTCATTTCATCTCTCCACAGAACATTTTCCCAGAAGGATTGTGGTTTCTCAAGGTAGATTTGTGCAAAGATCAGGCATGCCTTTTTATGTCTGTCTTTGAGCAGTGGGGTCCTCCTTAACCTTCTCCATGAAGTTCTCCTTTGTTTAGTGCAGTGTATGGTGCGGGTTGAAACCACCACTGCAGATTGCTCTAAGTAATTCTTAAACTCTTTGGATGTTGTTGTACATGGTCTTTGTCCAACTGTGCCCACTAACCTTTGAAGACTTCTTGGATTAAATTACTCTCCTTACCCTCATGGAGCATTGGTAGTCAAAGGCCAGGAGATGAGCAGTGATAGGGATTAAAGGATCACTGGGTTAAAAAGGGAGAGGAGACTGACAAAAGGGGTGCTTCCTCTCTACTTCTCCTCTTGTTTAAATACCTTGTTCAAGATCCCCGTCACTTCTATTCCTATTTATGGTTAGGGCAGACTAGTTGCAGTATCTGCTCTTCTCAGGCTGCTTTGTACATCCTGGGACATGGGGAAGGAAGAAGCAGCAATTGCATGCTCTCCTTGCTGCTCCCCCCTTCCAACAGTCCCTCCATTCTCTCTTCTCCCCCCTCCCTGATTTCTTCACTTCTCTCCCTCTCCCATAAGCCATCAGGAGGAGACACAAAATCCCTTGGTGTTAAGTCTGGCACTTAGTGCATTCATTCTCCAGACATCAGAAGGGAGAGGAGTTACCCCTGGGCCAGATGTTGCTGTCAGGACACAAGCTGGGCCCACGAAGGAGGGAGAGGTGACACGAATGCTGCCCGTGAAAGCCTGGGAAAGGGAAAGGCAGAGGCAGGCAGTGCAACAGATTCTAATGGAAAGTGAAAGGGAAAACTGCTATCCTTGAACCTTCAGCCAATGGCAGACACTTAACAGATACCAAGAAGTGGGTGGAAGGCGGAGGAAGCAGTGGGGTGGGGGGGGGGGGGCGGCGACAAAAAAAAAAAAAATCAAAAGCTTTCCACCACAGATTGAGAGGTTCTCAAAAATCAGAGCTGGCCCCAAAAGTTGTCCAAAATTTTTCCACTCGCCCACCAGCTTATTGATTTCTACCAAATAAAATGAAGCACAGAACAGTTTAAAAATAGTTACCAATATTAGTCAATTCTCAGCAGTTTATACAGACAGCCCATCTCAATTTTAGGTTCTAAATGTAAAAAAATAAAAAATCAATTTATAAAGTATTTAGTCAAAAGAGATATAGGATGACAATGCACATGTATGTCACAATGCTTTCATGTTGTTAGTATATATGCCCTACACCTCTAATACAGAGGACCTTGTCTAGCAACCAACACCATATACCAGTATGTTTAAAGGCAGATGATACAAACCATTTGACATTTTTCAAGGGATTAGTTCACAAGTTTATTATGAAAAATACTGTAGAACTTTTCTGCAAACACTGTCTTACAGAAAAGAGTTCTATTGAAAACAATTTGCTAAGTTTAAACATTAACAGAACAATTTGGGGGAGGGGAGAGAAAAAAAAAATGAGTGCAGATAGAAATCAATACAATTAAATTAAACAGTATTCCCTGAAAATAAACAAAAATGTCAGAAGTCATAGATAAAAGACCTTGATACTTATTTTTAAAATGTTCTTAGAGAGAGTTCCAATGATTGGTGCTACTATCTACAGTCATGCCGAGTAAAGCTATCTAAATGGAAAGTTAACTGTATTCACAAGGTGTTAATGTTTACATCTTAATTTCTGCAGTTTCTGAGAAAGCAAAAAACTATATAGTGCTATGCCAGAAACTGCTTCTTGATCAACAATGTCATACTTCAGCATGCAATGAACTGGGCTTTCTAAAGCAGTCACAGTTGAAGACGAGAGGCTTGGTATTTTAATATGGCACATCTTTTGGTCCATGTGGAAACCGCAAGTTTCTGAATGTTAAAATTTTCTAACATTTTGGAGTTACTGTCGCCTTTCTCATTTCCTTTAGGCAATGCACGGTGTTCATGGCAATACTGTACAGTGGTTAGATTTCTTTACAGGAAGTAGTCTGGGGTACGACGGGTAACATGAGGTTCACCTCTGCGTGGTGCTGGATCAAACTGCAAACTGAAAAACAGAATGAGATCTCTTCATTAATATGACATGGTGCCAACTTGGTATTATGTTCATTTATTCTTATGGCAACTACCATCTTGTGCAACTAATCAAGTTAATAAAACCAGACCTTCCCAACAAAATTCTGGACCCTAGATAACAGGATCACAAAATTAGTGTCACTGTCTGCTTTACATGGACAGGAATAAATGTATATTTCTATAACTTTTTTTATTTTTACAAAACCTTAGTTCAATTATTACAAAACTAAAGCCGGAATCTCACTTAAGTCTCCCCCCCTCCCCACATTTACTTAGAAAAGCAGGAATCCGAATGATTTATAAGGCAAGAAACAATTGGTTCCAACAACAGGATAACTTATATGCTGCACAGAATAGTCAATATGGAAAGGCACCAACACTGATATATGGCTGCTAAGGGTACAAAAAGTTTTTCTTTAAACTTAAGAGGGATATTCAAGTACACAAGAGCCATTTTATAAATCTGTGGGGTTATTAATAAAGAACTAATTTCTCAAAAGTTAAGGCTATTTTTCTGGTCAAGTTGACAGGTCGTCCCAAAGTCACTATTTAAAAGCACACACTATACTTTATTATGGTATCCAGGACCTCCTGTCTATTTAACAAGCTATGCAAAGGGTGCACGGCCAGAACTTCATGGACTTCCTGCAAACGTGCAACTCAGAGCTCATAGACAAGGCAAGCTGAGAGGGCAAATAAATTGCAAATGCAAATTCAGACGCATCCCAATATTGGAAAATATTTTTGAAAGGAACATTCAAACAGGAAAAGCATGTTTGATGGGATGAAGTAATTAGGTCTTACCTGCTAATTATTGTTCCTGAAGGAACGACAGTCCAGTCCCTTACTTCTGGGTTGCGTAACCCTTCCAGCAGCTTGGAGGCTGAGCCCATCCTTTTTGAGGATGGTACGGTATAAATACCACCAGCACCACCCACTGAAACCAGTACTCTATACCAAGTAGTCTTAAATAGAAACCAAAACTCTAAAAGGAGAACAAAACACTAGTAAAAATCAAAGCTAACCAACACGAAGACCCATAGATCCCAAGAGGGAGAGAGAGAGATAGAGAGAGAGTGGAGGAGGAGCGTGGGAAGGCGGAGGAGGTTCACCTGGGCTTGAATCAACTTTGCTTCACCCTGGCCCCCCCGAACCTGATGCAGCGGTCCTCTACTCAGCTTCTGCTTTATCTTCGGTCCGCCAGCCTCGCCCTGCCCACTGGGGCAGCACCCCCTAAGCGTAACTGGGAGGGAACAGGGACTGGACTGTCGTTCCTCAGGAACAATAATTAGCAGGTAAGACCTAATTACTTCTTCCTTATCGTCACTCCAGTCCAGTCCCTTACTTCTGGGATGTACCAGAGCAGTTCAGTCCTGGGAGGGTTTCGCTAACCCGGACCGAAGTACCGCTTCTCCAAACTGAGCGTCAGCTGAGCCCTGAATATTCAGCCTGTAGTGCTTGGTAAAGGTATGCAGAGAAGACCAAGTAGCCGCCCTGCAAATGTCAAGAGGCGGAACTAAGCTATACTCCGCCCAAGAAGTCGCCTGCCTGCGTTGAATGAGCGCGCAGACCTCCTGGAACTTGCTTCCCTTTGAGGATATAGGCAGAGGCAATAGCTTCCCGGATCCATCTAGAGATAGAGGCCTTGGCCGCCGCCTCCCCTCTATGATGGTCCCCCGAATTGAATGAATAGACGTTCGGACTTCCGGAAGGACGTCGTGCGGGAGAGATAAAGCCTCAAAGCTCTCCGGACGTCCAGGAGATGTAACCTCTTGTCCTCTCCTGCTAGTTCTTCAGCCGCAAAGGACGGAAGAGAAACTGTCTGGTTTACATGAAACGGGGAGATGACTTTGGGTAAGGAGGGAACTGTCCGCAAGACCACCTTCTCCTTGTAGAAGGAGATAAAGGGAAACAGAGGACAGCGCTTGCAGTTCCGAGACGCGTCTGGCCGAGCAAATGGCAACCAGAAAGACCGTCTTCAGAGTAAGATCCTTTAGGGAGGCTCTCTTGGCAGGCTCAAACAGCTCCCTGGTCAAGGCATTTAACACCAGATTGAGATCCCAAGGGGGTAATACTGATCTCTGTTGGGGACGAAGGCGCCCAACTGCTCTTAGAAACCTGGCCACATCCGAGTGTTCACCTAAGGACTTGCCTCGAATTCTGCCCCTATAACAAGCGATAGCCGCCAGCTGGACTCGTAGGGAGCTGGGCGCTAACCCCTTCTCGAAACCTGCCTGCAAGAACTCCAATACCTCTGGATCAGAGGCTGCCAGGGGTTTCTACCGGTGTTCTGCACACCACGCCTCGAAGATGTGCCAGACCCTAACGTAGGACAGACAGGTGGAGCGTTTGCGAGCGTTCAAGAGAGTAGAGTTTACTGACCCCGAATATCCTCGCTTCCGAAGCCGTGCCCTTTCAATAGCCAGGCCGTAAGCAAGAATCGATCCACGTGAGGCAACAGGATCGGTCCCTGCCTCAGAAGGCCCTTTTTGCAGGGCAGCCGCCAAGACCGGTCTACCGATAACCTCACCAGGTCCGCATACCAGGGACGGCGAGGCCAATCCGGAGCTATGAGAATCACTAAGCCCCGGTGTGCTTCCACTCGTTGCAGGATCCTTCCGATGAGAGCCCAAGGAGGGAATACATACAGAAGACCTTCCGTGAGCCATCTCTGGGCCAGGGCATCTAAGCCTTCGGACATTCTTTCCTTTCTTCGACTGAAGAATCTGCCCGCCTTGGTTGAGGTGAACCGTGCCATGAGATCCATGACTGGAGTGCTCCAACGGGCTACAATCTGATAGAAGACCTCCTGGTCCAACTCCCACTCTCCTTGATCGATCTTGCACCTGCTGAGGTAATCTGCCATGGTGTGGTCCGTTCCGGCCACATGCTGGGCTGACAGCGCTTCCAATCGGGTTTCGGCCCACTGGAATAGGCAGTCCGCCTCCTTTTCTAAGGGGGGGCTGCTTGTACCTCCCTGGCGATTGATGTAGGCCACCGTGGTGACATTGTCTGAAAGGACGCAAACTGCTCTCTGTAGGACTAAGGGCTTGAGCGCTCGGAGAGCCAGCGCTACCGCTCGTAACTCTAGTCTGTTGATGGACCACCGGGACTCCGTTACGGACCACTGACCCTGAACGAACTGATCCTCGCAATGTGCTCCCCAGCCTGACAGGCTGGCATCTGTCGTCAGCAGCAGCCACTGCGGGGGTTCGAGCGGCATCCCGCAATTCAGGTTCCCCGAGACCCGCCACCACCAGAGGGCTTCTCTGGTCCGGGGGGCACAGGGCAGCTGCATCGATAAGTGATGATGCTGGGGAGACCACCGACGCAGCAGGGACCTCTGAAGGGGTCTCATGTGCGCTCTGGCCCAGGGTACTACCTCTATTGTTGCAGCCATGGTTCCCAGCAACTGAAGGTAGTGCCACGCCGATGGAGTACGTCTGTTCAGGAATTGCGCTACCAGGGACTTTAGGCTCCTTGCCCTTGTCTTGGATAGGAATACCTTCCCTCTTCTGGTGTCGAATCTTGCTCCGAGATACTCTATTTCCTGAGAAGGCACCATTCTGCTCTTTGCTCGATTGATAACCCAGCCTAGATTCTCCAGGACTTCTACCACTCTGGTAGTGGTTGAGCGACTCTCCTTCTGACTTCGCCCGGATTAGCCAATCGTCTAGGTAGGGGTGAACCATGATTCCCTCCTGTCTCAGGGCCGCAGCAACCACTACCATTATCTTGGTGAAGGTCCGAGGAGCTGTAGCTAGGCCAAAGGGCAGAGCCTGGAACTGGAAGTGACCTCTCAGCACCGCGAATCTGAGAAACTGTTGGTGGGATCTTCGAACCGGGATGTGCAAATAGGCTTCCGTCAAATCCAGGGAAGTTAAGAACTCTCCGCTCCTTACGGACACTATGACTGACTTCAGGGTTTCCATTCGGAAGTGAGGCACCTTGAGACAGCGATTGACTTGTTTCAGATCCAGGATCGGGCGGAATGATCCTTCCTTTTTTGGTACCACAAAATAAATCGAGTATCGACCGGAGCCGCATTGATCCGGCGGAACAGGAACTACCACTCCGAGCTCTAGGAGCCTTGAGAGAGTGACATCTATCGCCGCCCTTTTTGCGGGGGATCCGCAGGGAGACTGAACAAAGGCTGGACGTATTTGTTTCGCAAATTCGAGCGCATAGCCCTCTCTGATCACCTCTAGGACCCATTGATCTGACGTGACTCGGGACCATGCGGGGAGGAACTTCTTTAAACGACCCCCCACCAGCAGACCCCTCACCTGGACCCCCGCTTTCTCATTGTGGCTTTCTAGGACCTGCAGAGGCGGAGGAGGAGGAGGCGGCCCCAAAACCTCTCCCTGCCCCCTGAAAACCTCTGAAGCTTTGACTTCTGGATGGAAAACGGCCCCTAGGAAAGGAAGCCGATCTGGCTGGACGAAACCTCCGGAGGTCCCTGGGCTGACTCCGGACGGGAGCTAGGGGGCGACCTTGCTTTGGTCTATCCTCCGGAAGCCTGCCACCTTTGGATTCGCCAAGATCCTTTACCAACTTATCTAAATCTTCTCCAAACAACAACTTCCCTTTGAAGGGGAGCCGATTTAGGCGCGCTTTTGAAGAGGCATCGGCCGCCCAATTCCTTAGCCATAAGTAACGCCTAGCCGCTACTACAGAGGCCATGTTCTTAGCCAGACTTCTGATGAGGTCATATTGACTATCCGCTAGGTAGGCAGTCCCGGATTCCAACCTAGCCGAGATAGCTTGGGCATCCCAAGGCGCTCTCTGGGGACTGCAGTTGCTGGGACCACCTCAAACAGGCCCTAGCCACCCAAGCTCCTGAAACAGAGGCCTGTAAGGCGAGAGCGCTGATATCAAAGGCTTGCTTGAGAAGAGCGTCTAACTTTCTATCTTGCGCATCTTTCAAGGCCGCGCTACCCTCAACCGGGATAGTCGTTTTCTTCGTGACCGCCGATACCGCCGCATCTACCCTGGGTGACTTCAGCAGCTCCTTGTCCAATTCCGGTAATGGGTAAAGTCTCGTCATAGCACGCACCCCTCTCAAACTTGACTCTGGCTGATCCCACTCCTCTTGGATCATCTGACGCACCACTCTGTGGACGGGAAAGACCTTCTGAGACCTCCTCACTGCTTGGATCAAAGGATCCTCCAATGATTCCTCCTCCCTAGGGGCGTCTGCGGCCACATTGAGCGCCCTGAGGGATTCGTTAATTAGTGCCGGAAGCTCCTCTCGCCGGAAAACCTTCACTATGCGGGATTGGTCCTCTTCCGGAATCTCTCCTTCTTCTAGTTCCTCCTCATCTTCGCCTAGGTCCTTGTCAGAGGCCTCCTCTTCCGGGGTGTCAGGAGAGCCGGACAGGAGAGGTTCCTCATTAATTAACCGTGCGCGCTTGTGAGGGATCTCTGATGCCTGGGAGCTAGATTTCAATGGTCTGCCCCCCCGGGTGTCTTTAGCTGAACTTGGCTCCCCTGCCCCCAGGCCCTGCTTGCGCATGCAATAGGCCTTGTGCAGCAAAAGGATGAACTCAGGGGAAAAGAGGTCATTGGGACTCCCATCCCCTGATGGGCACCGCGATTTGCCAGTCATGGCCCTTTAAAAAGATAAGCTGAGGAATTTGTCAAATTAGGAAATAAGCAAATGCAGAAATACCAGCAATATGCCTTCCCCTCCCCCCGGCTAGCACTGGATCTGGGCCACAATTCCCAGAAACTAAGAAAAAAAGGAAATTTTCCCCCCAAACAGAAATAAACCAAATCAAATTAAAAACCAAATTAAACTGCACTTCAATAGCCCCAGTACTTGCGATTAGCCGCTCCTTCCATAACGCGAATCTCCGCGGCAGACCGGTGCGCTCCGGGGGCTCACACGTGGAAGGCCTCGGCCACGTGGAGCACCTCCCGGTCGGCTTTTCAGCCGGAAGATTGTGTCCGATTCAAGCGTCGCGTCGGAGGAGAGTTTCCCCAAGTTCTAAGGCCCGATGGAGCTGCGCTCTGCCGAGAAAGGGAGGAAGGGAGCTTCGTTGCCTCCAGCGCTCAGCCACCAGAAGGGCTTCGGCGTGAGGTACGATGGCTCTGGAACCAGCCCGCAGCAGCTGCCCGACCCAGCTGGGGAGGACCGCGGCCCTTCACAGTGCTGCCGAACAAACCCTCTTGTTCGGTGAGCACGATGTCGCCCCGATGAATCTCCTCTGCAGGCCCGGGATCAGAGAGAGGCATGGGGAGGTGGGGGGGGAGGAGGGAGAAGAAAAACTTAAAGAGGCAGAGCCCAAAGGTTGCCCCAAAATAAATCAATAAAGAACTAAAGAAATAAAAGTAAATAAAAGTAAGTAGAGTAATTCAATGAAACTAAAGGAAAATAAAGGAAATAAATGCAAGGAAGACTCCAGTAAGCTCTGGCTTACGGAACCCTCCAGCTGCTTGGAGGCTGAGAATACTGGTTTCAGTGGGTGGTGCTGGTGGTATTTATACCGTACCATCCTCAAAAAGGATGGGCTCAGCCTCCAAGCTGCTGGAAGGGTTACGCAACCCAGAAGTAAGGGACTGGACTGGAGTGACGATAAGGAATAGAGATTGAAGTCTGATACCACTTTAAGGCTGGAACTTAATAGGATGCATGTGAAGCATCACCCTATGATGAAAACTATAGTGAAAGATGGTTAAGTCTTTAAGGCCTGGCATGCACTGACTGTGGTTTGAAGTACATGCCACAAAACACCTTCTTGGTCAAACATCTGAACTCTTAAGAGTTCAGAAGCTCAAAGAGATCTTAATCAGCTGTGATATAACAGCAGCGGGCTTCATTTGAGGCAAGCTTTGCTAAAATCTGGTAGCTAAAGACTCATGCCACCCTGTTTTTCCAGGTTAAACTATTTGGATGAACTAGAAGCATGCTACTGGCCACCTGTATGAAAGCTCTTGCAGCATTTAGTATTGCTCTTAATTCCAAAAGATCTATAGTGGTTCTTCTAACAGGGGACCAGGGATCTTGAGTATGAAGCCCATTTTAAATGGCTCCCTATCCTGAATTTGGTGCACCTGTAACGAGAACAAATTAAGGGCCTGGGGAGGGGGAATAGTACTGAAGACTCAGACATCTTAAGTAATCAGCCTATGCAAAGTTCTTTGGGCTAGTGTAGATACAGCAAAAAAAAAAAAAAAAATCACATGCATTACAGAGAGACATCTCTTGACTTTAAATTCTCTCCACACTGCAGCCACAATGTTGGCTCAGGTTCATGAGAAGGACCATGGGTCAAGTTGCATCTAGTAGAGCCCCACTAAAATCCAAGCATCAGTAGTGTTGAGCAATCATACAAAATTTTCTTTCTAGCTCTACAGTGAATATGAATATGGAAGACCATCCTACAAAATTGGACCTACTGAAAAAAATGGGACAACTTCTTTGCATAATGGTTTGAGGAAACCATCTCTGTGTATGAGACAAATGAACAGCTCGCACCCCTGGGATCTGTTGGTTACTTCTTCCTGAAACCCACATAGATTCTACCAGAAATGCTTGGTTCAATGGACACTGGTTTGACCCAGTATGACATTTAACCAATGCAACCTCATGTCCACCCAAAGTATCAAATACAGTACAGGCTATTCTAGTTTATTTCAAGTACCATTTTAGCCAGCCCAAAGATATCAATTGCCTATCATTTGAAATACTTACACGTTTATTAATCTAAACAAAAAGACATTTGCCCATGCTTAACATATTAAAAGCATCCTGATTTATATACACCTAACAGTTTTTAGCAAACAATTAGGTAACATTAAGTCTCTCCCAATAGAATAAGTTTGTTTGCCCATGGAACTGGACTCTCCCTATCATGGAAGCAAACACCTTTTTGAAGCATATATTGCCAAATGCAATAGCTATGATACATAAGCAGCAGTTCTAATTATCTGATAGCAGTGTGTATTTGTTTTGAGCTAGCACTGAACCAAGCTTGTTATACAACAAAAGGGTCTTTTTTTTTATGCGGCAGGAAAATTCAGATTACAATCTGATAATGTTAGGACACTTTGGATTCAAGCCATCTTTACGTTTCTAAGCCAGAATATGCCAGCTATGCTTTTTAAGGTTAATTTCAGTTGTGAAGGCATTTATATTTGGCATGCTGTACATAACAAGCAGGCACTGTATACAGCACATTAATATTATTTCTTATACATAAAGTCACTACTTACAAGGAATATTTTAGTGTGTCATCAAGTTCCATGATTGCAGCCTGGTTGCCACAACGATAACAATAGTTTGGAGCACTAAAGATAGTTACTACGTTCCTGTCATGGCACCAATTGTACCCCTAAGAAAATTAAAATGATAAAGCAGACATTAAATATCAAATATTATTACACTATTAGAAAAGCTCTTAAAAGCCCTGTTCAGCCTGTGTAAAAAAACCAAACCTACATGTCTCAGAATATAAAAATTTTTTTAATTGAGACCGAGGAAAACAATCCTCTAAATAGAAACATAGAAACATGACAGAAAAAGACCACATGGCCTATCTAGTCTGTCCTTCCATAACTACAACAGTCCACTTTTTACCTTTAGAGATCCTCTGTGTTGGTCCCATGCTTTTTTGAATTCAGTTACTGTCCTCATCTCTACCACCTCCACTGGGAGACTATTCCATGGATCCACTACTCTTTCTGTAAAGAAATATTTCCGCATATCACTCCTGAATCTATCTCCTTTCACCCTCATCCCATGTCCCCTCATAGCAGAACTTGCTTTCAATTGAAAGAGGCTCTCTCCCTGAACATTTATGCCACGGAGGTATTTAAACATCTCAATCATATCACCTCTATCCCGCCTTTCCTCTAAGGTGTACATATTAAGATCCTTAAGTCTGTCCTCATATGCTTTATAATGAAGCCCATTAATCATTTTAGTAGCAACCCTCTGCACCGACTCCATCCTGTTCACATCCTTTTGAAGGTGCGGTCTCCAGAATTGCACACCATACTCCAAATGAGGTCGCACCAAAGACTTATACAGAGGCATTATCACCTCCTTTTTTCTGCTAGCCATTCCTCTCCGTATGCACCCAAGCATCCTTCTAGCTTTTGCCGTCGCCTTTTCTACCTGTTTAGCTACTTTAAGATCATCAGACACAACCATGCCTAGGTCCCGCTCTTCTTTAGTGGACAAAAGTACTTCACCTCCTATACTGTATTGCTCCCTTGGATTGCTGCAGCCCAAATACATGACCTTACATTTTTTAACATTAAATCCCATCTGCCAAATTCTAGACCATTCTTCAAGCTTAGCTAGATCCCTCCTCATGTTATCTACACCTTCCGGGGTGTCTACTCTATTGCAGATTTTGGTATCATCTGCAAAGAGGCAAACCTTACCCGACAGCCCTTCTGCTATATCACTAACAAAGATGTTAAAAAGAATTGGACCAAGGACAGATCCCTGGGGCACACCACTGGTAACATCCTTCTCCTCAGAGTGAGCTCCATTTACTTGTACTCTTTGTCGCCTCCCACCCAACCAATTTCTAACCCAAGCAGTAACTTTAGGGTCCATCCCTAGGGTGCTCAGTTTGTTTATAAGTCGCCTGTGAGGAACAGTGTCAAAGGCTTTACTGAAATCTAAATACACCACATCTAGAGCTCTCCCTCGGTCCAACTCCCTGGTCACCCAGTCAAAGAAATCAGATTAACATTGGATGAAAAATTTAGGTCAGATATCTTTAAAAGGACAGTAAAGCCAATTTTTTCAGCCATCCTTCATTTCCCTCAGCTTGTTGAGAAACGTTTTTCATATATGTGTACACAGATAGCTCCACATTTCTTGCCAGCACCTACTCTCCCCTACGCATATAGCACAGCATCAGTTGATGAAAACTGTTGCAAGATGGATCTTATTTGGTTCTTTCTAAACTCGTTCAGAGAACTAAGCAATATCACATAGAATGCTGAATAGGGTATTCAGAGGGCATGATTAGACACTGACTTATAGGGATGGGAGGTAAATATTAAAAACAATAGATAGGACAGCAGAGGAACAAAGATCCAAACGGTCTATCCAGATATAGCCCACAGCATGGACAAGCAAACCAGTCTAATGCCTATACAATATCAAATTTCTTACCTCCATAACCAACTGATGAGCTCTTGAAACCAAGGTAAGGCCATTAGCATGGTTGAAAGTTTCAGAAATATCTTGTCCAAAGGTGTAGCCTGCACCTCGAGGAGAAATGCCCCAACCACCACGGTCATCTGGATCCGACCACAGTAAGTCACACATTGGACCCTAAAGCACATTTTATGTATTAGGCACTAGTCTTTCTAGCAGGAGTCAACTAAATAGTACTTCAAGCAGTACAGGACAGCCTTAGTTGAAAGTCTGGACTTACCAACCTTCTCAAAACACAGTGCACTACAGCATCATGTAGCACTTTAAGGGCTATTAACAGCCAGCACATACCAATGCGGCTAATATGCCCTATTTTCCAGGGAGCTCACAGCTATAATAGCACATGCTATTTTTATGCAATGGGGCCTAACTGCTGGTATATGATCCTGTTGATCTGTAACTATGTATTATGCTGAAATTTGAGCCTATGGATCTCACTACTCTGATTAAAGCAGGAAACTGCAGTTTTCACACATCTATCTCCTTCCAAGAATGATAGTGATTCTGGTGAGTACAATCCCAAATGCATCAGTAGAAAGGAACATAATAAATAAAGATGTGTACACCCAAAACATTTGGGGATAGAGTGATGCATGGGAGCCACTACATGCATTCTCTAAATTGCCATAAAGTTATACAGATAAATGACTTTTTCAGACACCTTACCAATGCTATCAAGAATGTGCATCAGTATTGATTCTTTCTCCAATAAAGGCCACTTGATTCACACTATTTACCCATTTGAACCTGCCTACTTCCAGCCTTAGATGTCTAAATCTAGGCCTGGTGGCACTTGTGTTGAATACAGCCCCCATTTCAAGTAAACAATTGCAAGAATGCAGTTCATAGCTCCCTGTGCTGCTACATTTAAGATTTAACTCATCTAGACTCAGTAACTTACTAGCCCAGTTGCCAAGTGGACAATGGGAACAAGACAAGGGATAAGGAATTAACACATGTCTACTATGAATACAAGCATGTTCAGATCTCTCTGCTTAGGTAAACCCAATTCCGCGCTTAATTCAATCTTTTTCATTTCTCTAAAATGTAAACTCTGCCTTTACTTATTGGCCAATATACTTTTTCATTTCACTCTTGGCATATTTAACTGCTTTTCCCCCCATGCTTGTGGTTTCTTATGGTAATATTCCATATTTTCCTATGCTGTCTAAATGCACAAAATTTTACAAATTCTCTAGGTAAATCATATTTCTTTTCCCCTTGTTAAAATACACACAGACAAAAGATACTCCTCGGAGCACAGAGGAGTCATTGAAGGCCACAAAACAAGGCTTCAACACTTTCGTAGTATCACTTGCTCATAGAGGTCTTATTTTCCCTTTCCAGAAATGGATATCAAATACAATTTTGAGAAATAAAGAAACCCCTGTGATAATACTGGACTCCAAACGAAGGCAATACCTCATGTGGGACTTCCTGTAGACGATCAAGTGCTCTGATGTGATCCAGTGTATCTATAGAAGGTGATAATCCCCCATGTAGACAGAAAATCTAAAAAAGAAATATTTTAAAATTTCTTTTGAAATATTCATGCCCTAGTTAAGGAAAAGCTGAAGTAAATGCACTTAAATGAATTCAGAAAGTTAAAATCATGTTAGTTTTTATACATTTCACAGCACAGTATAAATTAGAGTAGCTAACTTTCCTTTAAATGTTCTTTACCCATTTAGAGGGGACACATGCATATTCTATTCACAAATAAAATTATGAAAATTGCTTTGCTAAAGCTTTAGTGAATGCATAAGCCTTATCAAGATTGATATCAAATCAAGCAACACACCCTGGGGCTAGAGAATATGACTTGTTTTATTTGCCATCGAGACAATGGAATGATTTCAAGCAGAAAAAAAAATCTTGCACTGTACCATTCCACCCATAAGCTGTGTCACTAGATTGCTAAGAACCGAGTCTTAAAAAGGATCAGGCAGGACTGCCAATAACTGCCCCCTAGTCAGGTTAAAGAAGTTTCTCACATAACTTAATTACGAAGGGCAAGAATTAACTTTGGTGAAAGTTTGATAATCAGCACGTCTATAACTGAAGAGAATACTTGTGTAAAACTGTTCAATTGCAGATTAACAAAACACTGTACAATAGACAACATACCTGTCCATCCACCAAAGCAGTAAGAGGAAGATAATCAAAGAGATCTGTAAAATATTTCCAAACATTTGCATTTCCATATTTTCTTAAACACTCATCATAAAAACCATACACTTGTGTGATCTGTCTGCTTTCATGGTTTCCTCGAAGGATTGTAATACGTTCACGATAACGAACCTGCAAACACACACAAATCAATCAGTGAAAAAAAAATCCTTTAAAAAGCAACATTTAAAACAGCCTCTCAGCATGCAGAGTATCTTAATGACATGGACATTAGGAGTATGCAGGTAAAGATTTGTTTCACTTCATTCCCTTCATTTTGTTGAAGTCATTGTAATAGCACATGCTAAATGACAAAGCGTGTACTAAACAGAAAATAGAAAGATGCACATCCCTACTGGACAATGAGAAGCAACTAAATTTGCAGCCTTCAATTATAGTGCTAGACTTTAAGCAGCAGTACAAGCTGTATACATGTTCATATTTAATCAATACAAGCAAAATATTTTTTCTACGTTACACTTAACAGTACATTTTCAAAATTAGCTTGGAGACAGCCGAGGGGAGATAAGAGTTATATAAAATGCATGGAGTAGAAAGGATAAACATGAATTTGTTTACTCCTTCAAAAAGTAAGGCTAATGGACAGATAAGTGCACTACTTAGTAGCTTAAGACTAATCTGAGAAATCTTTTCACAAATATGTATTAAGCTCTGGAATTTGTTGCTAGAGTATGCAGTAAAAGCTGCTGGCATAGCTGGGTTTGAAAAAAGGTTTGGACAAGTTCATGGAGGAAAAGTTCATAAGCCATTAAAAAAAGGACAGCGGGGATCTACCAACCTTTGGGGATCCTGCCAGGCACCTGAATCAGCCACTGTTGGAAACTAGGATTGATGAACCTTTGGGCTGGCCCAATATGACAAATCTTATGTTATAATAGAAATCAAGTGGACAATGGAAAGCAGCATTACCTTAAGAGCTACAAGCAGTGTGACTGTTTCAACCGAATAATATCCTCTGTCTACGTAGTCTCCCATGAACAAATAGTTTGTATCTGGCGATTTGCCCCCAATTCTGAACAGCTCCATAAGGTCATGAAATTGTCCATGGACATCTCCACAAACCGTAACAGGACAACGCACTTCTTGTACATTAGATTCTTTAGTCAAAATTTCTTTAGCCTGCAAAAAGAAATAAAAAAAAAAGGTTCTCACTTCGACAGATTTGCTCTATATCATAGAAGCATGTGGCAAAATAACTGAACTGCTTAAAACCTCTATTCAGTTTGATCAATTTACCTTTTAAAGATCAGGGTTGTGTTGATCAGCTCTCTACAAATGCTTAAAATCACAGAAGTGTTGAGAAGTGAACTCAAAAAGAAGAGATTTACATACCAAATTTTCTCCCTTTAAATCCTGCTGGACTAGTCAAGATGAGTGTGCTATTCTCTTCAGCCAGTAGTGGGAGCAGACCTTGGTGCAAATTTTCAGTGATGATATCAGTTGGTATATCTACTGGTACAGCAATTTATTGTCTAGGCGACCTCCTGAAGGGACTAGAACCCCTGAACAAGCTGACCTAGACAGTAGGCTCCCAGCCAATCCGGAGCTCCCAGAAGTACCCCAACCAACAGATAAAGACTGCAACCACACACTAACTGCTTCTTGATCTGCCGAGGAAGGGTCTGATCAAACTGCTGGGGGACAGGACACAGACAAAATGTGTCTGAAGGGGATGTTTGTGCACCCTGGCCCAAGGGACCAACTCCAGCATAAATGCCATGGGCTCCAGCTGAAAGCAGTCCCAGGCCCAAGGAGCTGACCGAGCACAAAATACCTCAAGTTGGCTCTGCAGTTTAAGAAACCCCTCTGGTGCAAGGAAAACTCAAGTGAGGGGCCAGGAGCCATGGTTAGGTTCAGAGGGCAGAACCTGAACTGGAAACTGTGGCCCAAGACACAGAAATCATAGTTACTCACCTGTAACAAGTGTTCTCCAGAGACAGCAGGAATCAGTCCTCACATATGGGTGACGTCGGTGCCGACGGAGCCCTCGTGTGGAGCAATTCCCCAGCTTTCAAAGAAAGCCTTTGGGATTGCATCGCACATGTGCGGTCCCCTTCCCGCCCAAGGGTGCCATCTTGCTCAGATGACACAGCTAAAAAGACAGCAAAAATAAGAAAAAAAAATCAAAGGACTGCAACTCCAGGGGAGGAGGGAAGGTCATGAGAACCGATTCCTGCTGTCCCTGGAGAACACCTTTTACAGGCAAGTAACTATGCTTTCTCCAGAAGCAAGCAGGAAGTCAGTCTTCACATATGGGACTCCTTAGCTATAGGCTACCGAGAACCCATAGCTGAAAAAGGCTCCCTCTAGAAGAGCCGCAGCAGCAGTGATAGGATTTTTCTCCGAGAACACAACCCCCATGGTAGCCTGACACCAAAGGCTCGGAGGGTAGGAGTTGGCTAAACCTCAAATAGGTCATGGAGTACCGCCTGACCGAAAACACTGTCCCACCAGGACTCTCTCCAGGCAGTAGTGGGCTGCAAAAGTCTGGCTTGAAGACCAAGTTGCGGCCTGGCAGATGTCTGCCAATGGAACAGAGCGGTGGTTAGCCATTGATGCGGCCTTAGCCTTGACAGAGTGGGCCGTGATTCGGCCCTGCAGTTGGAGGTCAGCTGCCCTGTACAGCCAGGCGATGCAGTCTGCCACCCAGGTGGATAACCTGCACTTGGAGACAGGTAGACCCAGTTTACTAGGGTCATAAGAGACGAAGAGCTGGGAAGCTCTCCGATGTCCCCGCGTATGTTCCAGGTAGAAGGCGAGCGCCCTCTTACAGTCCAGGGTATGCAGAACTGCTTTTGCCCTGCTGGTATGTGGCCTGGGGAAGAAGGTTGGAAGAACCACCTCTTGGTTAAGGTGAAACGAGGAAACCACTTTTGGAAGGAACTTGGAGTGAGTACGTAGGACCACTCTTTGTAAAACCGTGTATACGGTCAATCCGATACTAGAGCTTGCAGCTCGCTCACACGTTGAGTAGACGTGAGTGCCACCAGAAAGAGTGCTTTCCAGGAAAGGAAGCGGAGAAGACAGGTGGACATTGGTTCGAAAGGTGGGCAAGTAAGTCGCTGCAAGACCACATTTAAGTACCAACTCTGTAGCCGGTGGGCAAATCAGAGGCTTCAAGAATAGGAGGCCTCTGAGGAATCAGGATACCAAAGGGTGAGCTGAAAGAGGTTGCCCATCCACTGGAGAGTGGTTAGCTGATAGCACACTCAGGTGGACCCTGACAGAGTTAGACTTGAGGCCCAACTCTGAGAGGTGGAGCAAGTACTGCAATACCCGAGGTACTTGGCAAGTGAACGGGCTCTCATTTTGGGCACACCACCCTTCAAATCTACACCACTTGAACATGTAGGATTTTCTAGTGGATGGCCTCCTAGAGGCCAGCAACACCTTCTCAACCTCCCTGGGAAGGAGTAGAGAGCAAGTACTACCCTCTCAGCAGCCAGGCCATTAAGTTGAGGGATCTGAGACTGGGGTGTAGCAAGGAACCCTGTTCCTGGGTCAAGAGGTCGGGCTGCACCCCCAGTGGGAGTGGAGTTTCGACCGCCAGTTGAAGGAGAAGAGGGAACCAAGGCTGTCTGGGCCACCTGGGGGCTACCAGGATGACCGAGGCCTTGTCCCGAAGAATCTTGAACAGAGTGTGCGCCACCAGGGGCATGGGTGGGCACGCATAGAGAAGGCTCTGTGCCCACAAGATCAGGAAAGCATCTGCTGCCATGCTCAGCGGACGCGGCTGCCACGAGCAGAACCGGGGCAACTGATGGTTTTGCGGACTGGCAAAGAGATCCATGGATGGGAGACCCCAGCGGTTGAAAATCTGCTGAGCTACATCCCGGTTCAGTTGCCATTCGTGAGGCTGAAGAATCCTGCTCAACTTGCCAGCCAGGAGGTTCTCCTGACCTGGCAAACTGCCTTTAGGGACATGTGATGTGCTACTGCAAAAGAGCAGAGGTCCAAAGTTTCCTGGCATAGGATGTGAGATCCTGTGCCTCCCTGTTTGTTAATGTAGAACATTGCTACCTGATCGTCTGCCTGTATCAGCATCGACTGATGGGAAAGATGACGACAGAAGGCTTGAAGAGCTAGGCGGATGGCTCGAAGCTCTAGAAGATTGATTTGAAATGCAGCCTCTCGAGAGGACCACAGACCCTGAGTGCATGAACCCTGGCAATGGGCTCCCCAGCCCAGCAAGGAGGCATCTGTCATCAGCACTCTGGTGTGAGAGGGAGGTTGGAATGATAATCCCTGAAGCAGGTTGGGGGGCGGGGGTGGAGCCACCATTGCAAGGCTGTCACCAGTAGCTTGGAAATCACCACCCTATCTCTGAGGCGGCCAGTGGCTTGCGGCCACTGGTCTGAGGCTCCATTGAGCAGTGCACATGTGGAATCGAGCATATGGAGTCACATGCACCGTGAAGGCCATGTGCACTGCACTGATTTTAATAGCGCGGTATAGAAAAAATGCAAAATAAATAAATAAAAATAAAAAAAATAATGTGGCCCAGGAGGCGTAGGAAGACCCTTGTGGAGACCTGAAATATGTGCTGGACCTGCTCTCTAGAAGCGGAAGCTAGGCCAAAGGGAAGCACCTTATACTGGAAGTGGTTTCCTCCGACTACAAACCTGAGATATTGTCTGTGGCCTGAGTATATGAGGATGCGAGTATAAGCATCGCCAGTCTTCCCTGGTGGAGGTAAGGCAGTAGGATCCCAAGGGAAAGCATCTTGAACTTTCCCTCACCAGGAACTTGTTCAGATTTCGAAAGTCTAGGATGGGGCGAAGGCCTCCTTTTCTTTTGGTATGAGGAAATACCTGCAGTAGAAGCCTTGCCCCTGCAGGTGGTGGGGCACCGGTTCCACCGCCTGATCCCTTAGCAGACCTGTCAATTCCTGCAGGAGGAGGTTCCTGTGAAGAGGGGGCCTGAGAGGATCTCCTGGGAAAAAGGAGGTGGGCACCTGGTTGAAATGAAGTAAATAGCCCTGCTGGATTATTTTCAAAACCCAGGCGTCGGTAGTTATGGCTGGCCACCTGTGAGCGTACAGGGCCAGCCTTCCTCCTGTGCAGGGCCAAACCACTGGTGGGAGCCGGAGCTGGAGGCTTGGGGGTCTTCGGCTTACGTGGGCCATGCCCCTGTCCTGCTGCCCCTGTTGGGGAGCTGGGGTGGCCTGGTAAGTGGGGTAGTTTCTGTAAGCCATACCCCCTTCCTCGGGAAAAAGGGCTTTTTCCACGAGGCCTTCTTGTGAGAAGGTGCAGATATCTTCTTCGACAGCACAGTTACTTACCTGTAACAGGTGATCTCTGGGAACAGCAGGAATAAGTCTTCACATATGGGTACGTCGGTACCGACGGAGCCTGCGCGGGAATGCTCCCCAGCGTCCAATCAGAAAGCTTTTGGGAGCATCCCACAGCGCCTGCGTACTGCCTTCCCGCCTTTCCAACTGTCTCTCCTCAGTTGAGTTTTATAGCTGAGAAAAAGGGGAGAGAGAGGGAAAGGAAGAGAGATAGAAAGAGAGAGACAACTCCTAGGGGAGGTGGGTGGGTTGTGAAGACTTATTCCTGCTGTTCCCAGAGATAGAGTGGTTACTCACCTGTAACAGGTGTTCTCCAGGAGCAGCAGGAATCAGTCCTCACTTATGGGTGATGTCGGCGCCGACGGAGCCCTCGCGGAGCAATTTCCCCAGCTTTCGAAGAAAGCCTTTGGGATTGCAGCGTGCATGCGTGGTCCTCTTCCCGCCCAAGGATGCCTTCTTGCTCAGTCGAATGACATAGCGGAAGACAGCAACCATAAGAATGACTGCAACTCCAGGGGAGGAGGGAGGGTAGTGAGGACTAATTCCTGCTGCTCCTGGAGAACACCTGTTACAGGTGAGTAACCACTCTTTCTCCAGGACGAAGCAGGAAGTCAGTCCTCACTTATGGGACTCCCTAGCTTAAGGCTACCGGAGACCACAAGCTGGAAAAAGAGCTCCCTCCAGCTCAACCGCACAGAAGGAAGGAATCTTCTCTGAATACGAATCCGTCTGGTAGCCAACATCGGGGCCGGCGGGTAGGAGTTGCCTAAACCTTAAAGAGATTGTGGAGGACTGCCTGTCCGAAAGCACTATCCCTGCGGGACTCCCTCTCCAGGCAGTAATGAGCCGCAAAAGTCTGGCTAGAAGACCAAGTAGCGGCCCGGCAGAGGTCTGCCAACGGAACAGAGCGGAGGTGTGCGACAGACGCCGCCTTCGCCCTGACACGGTGCGCCGTGACTCGACTCTCCAAAGAGAGGCCGGCTGCCCCATACGCCCAGGCGATGCAGTCAGCTACCCAGATGGACAGAGTACGCTTCGATACAGATAACCCCAACCGATTGGGGTCAAAGGAAACGAAAAGCTGGGCAGCTTTCCTATGCTCACGCGTACGGTCAAGGTAGAAGGACAAGCCTCTTCGACAGTCCAGATTATGCAGAACAGTCTCAGCTCTGCTGGTATGTGGCCTGGGAAAGAAGGTTGGAAGAACCACCTCTTGATTGATGTGGAAAGAGGAAACCACCTTAGGAAGAAACTTAGGGCAAGTCCGTAAGACAACCCCATTCCTGTAGAACCTAGTGTAAGGGGGCTCCGACACTAGGGCCTGTAGTTCACTAACGCGCCTAGCGGAGGTGAGGGCTACCAAGAAGAGAGCTTTCCATGAGAGGAAGCAGAGGGGGCAGGTAGCCATGGGTTCGAAAGGCGGGCAAGTAAGGCTTTGTAAAACCACATTGAGGTCCCAGTCAGGAGCCGGAGGGCGCAACGGGGGCTTAAGCAGAAGCAGGCCCCTGAGGAAACGCGCCACCAAGGGATGCGAGGAAAGGGGCTGGCCCTCCACCGGCGAATGATGTGCAGAGAGAGCACTGAGGTGGACTCTGACAGAGTTGGACTTGAGGCCTAGATCGGAGAGGTGCAGCAAGTATTGCAGTACCACCGACACTAGGCAGGCGAATGGGTCCTCAGAACGCTGAGAACACCAGACGGAGAAGCGATGCCATTTGAGTGCGTAAGACTTCCGGGTAGAAGGTCGCCGAGACGCCAGGACGACAGCTTCCACCTCCGGGGGGAGCGAGAGCGGGGCCAGGACTACCCTCTCAGCAGCCAGGCCATCAGGTGTAGGGGCCCGGAGGTTGGGGTGCAGAAGAGTGCCCTGATCTTGGGTCAGAAGATCGGGCTGAAACCCCAGAGGGAGAGGGGTGTCCACCGCTAACTGCAGGAGCAGAGGAAACCAGGGTTGCCTCGGCCATCGGGGCGCTATCAGGATCACGTAGGCCCCGTCCCGGGCAACCTTGAAGAGCATCTGGGACACCAGCGGCGTGGGAGGAAAGGCATACAGTAGGCCTGTGGACCACGGAATGAGGAAAGCATCCGGGGCCACTCTGAGGGGATGCGGATGCCGAGAGCAGAACCGGGGGAGCTGCCGGTTCAGGGGACTGGCAAAGAGGTCCACGGTGGGGGAGCCCCACCGGCGGAAGATTTGCTGGGCAACGCCGGGGTTCAACCTCCACTCGTGGGGCTGCAAGACCCGGCTCAGCCTGTCGGCCAGGCAGTTCTCCTGCCCGGGCAGGTAAACAGCCTTGAGGAGGATGTTGTGGTCGACTGCCCAGGAGCACAATCGCCGGGCCTCCTGACAGAGCAGGAGGGAGCCTGTGCCCCCCTGTTTGTTCACGTAGAACATGGCCACCTGATTGTCCGTCTGCACCAGTACGGACTGGCGAGATGTGAGCTGAGAGAAGGTCCGCAGAGCTAGGCGGATCACCCGCAGCTCCAGGAAGTTGATTTGTTGAGCCGCCTCCCAAGGAGTCCAAAGGCCTTGAGTGCGCACTCCCTGGCAATGCGCTCCCCATCCCAAGAGAGGCATCGGTCGTCAGCACCTGGGAAGGTGCGGGAGACTGAAAGGGCATACCCCGTACCAGGTTGGGCAGGTGGAGCCACCACTGCAGAGAGGAGACCAGGCGGTCGGAGATCTGTAGAAGGTCCGCCAGACCTCCTGTGGCCTGATGCCATTGAGTGCGGAGACACCACTGGACAGGCCTCATATGCAGTTGGGCGTTCGGCGTGACATGGACCGTGGAGGCCATATGACCGAGCAGCTGCAGGAACCTCCGGGCCGGAACCGGAGACGCACTGTGGAACCTGCCGGCCAGAGCCATGAGCCTGTCGGCTCGCTCTCGAGGCAAGAAGGCACGAGCTCGCAGAGTGTCGAGCCGAGCTCCTATGAACTCGAGATCCTGAGAGGGGCGCAACGTGGACTTCCCGACGTTTATGACGAAGCCCAAGTGCTGAAGCAGACCCACCGTATGCTGCGTGGCCTGAGCGACCTCTGGGGCCGACTGCGCCCGGACGAGCCAGTCGTCCAGGTAAGGAAAAACGAATAGGCCCTGAAGCCTCAGGAAGGCCGCGACCACTGCCAGGCATTTTGTGAACACCCTGGGGGCGGAGCACAAGCCGAAGGGCAGCACGCGGTACTGATAGTGTTTCCCGGCCACTACAAATCTGAGATATTGTCGGTGGTCCGGATGAATCAGGATGTGAGTATAGGCATCCTTTAGATCCAAGGAGCATAGCCAATCTCCCTGCTGGAGGTAGGGCAGCAAGATTCCAAGGGTAAGCATCCTGAACTTTTCCCGCTGCAGGAACATGTTGAGGTTGCGCAAGTCCAGAATGGGTCTGAGGCCTCCCGTCCTCTTTGGGACCAGGAAGTATCTGGAGTAGAACCCCTGACCCTACTGAGGTTGGGGCACTGGTTCCACAGCCTGCTCCTCCAGTAGACCCTGCAGCTCCTGAAGGAGTAAGTCTCTGTGTAGAGGGGGCCTCGGAGGCTCCCCCGGGAAGTAGGGGGGAGGCACCTGCTGAAAATGCAAGAGGTAGCCCCTTTGAACCACCTGCAGCACCCAGGAATCGGATGTTATGGCTAACCACCTGTGAGCAAAGTGGATCAGCCTGCCCCCCGTGCTGAGCGATGGGCGCGGAGGGGGAGAGGCTATGCTGGCATAGTCAAAAACCCCCACCCTGCATGGCAGGGGGCTGTGTAGCGGGCTTGGGGGCCCGCGGCCTACGGGGCCATTCCCCTGACCCTTAGTCTGTGGGCCCTGAGTGGAAGCCGCCGGTACTTGGTATTGAAGGTGGGATTGCTTATAGGCAAGCACCTTCCTCAGGTAAAAAGGCTTCTTCCCCGGACCCTTCCTCTTCTGCGGAGGAGCAGAGGTCTTTCGGGACAGTCGAGTCCGAGTGAGAGTCTCGGACTCGAGTTCCGCAGCCTTATCGGACATGGGCTTGCCGAAAAGATTGTCACCTTGGCAGGGGACATCGACTAACTTGTCCTGTACACATGGCTCGAGGTCGGATGACTGGAGCCAGGCCTGCCGGCGGGCACCGATGCCGGCTCCGGCTACACGAGCCGACGCCTCGAAGCCGTCGTAGGCCGCCCGAGAAAGGAACTTCGAGCACTCTCGAATACTATCGGACAAGGCCAGGAACCTCTGCAAAGGTTCGTTGGAGAGACCAGCCGAGAACCCGGCGAGCTCTTTCGCTAGGTCTCGGAGAAACATGCCCATATACAGCTGGTATGTCTGGACTCTGCAGGCAAGCATGGAACCCTGGAAGCACTTCCTATCGAGGGCATCCAGGTTACGGGCCTCCTTATCCAGGGGCACCAAGGAGTGCATCTTTCGACTCTTAAGCCGATGCATTGCCGATTCCACAACCATGGAGTGGTGTGGCAGTTGCGCCTTCTGGAACCCGGGGCTCTTGCGGACTCGATAAATCGAATCGATCTGCTTGCTTAACACCGGTGTTGAGGCTGGGCTTTCCCACATGCGGAAGAGCAGCCGCTCCAGCATCGGAGGGACCAGCACAGTAAAGGCCTCCTTCGGTGGCGAGTCGTACTGGAGTGCCTCGAGCTCTTCCACGCGAGGCTCCTCCTCGGGATCCGCGGGGAAAGCCAAAGCCTTGGCCATATCCCGCACAAAATCAGAGAAGCGCGTATCCTCCGGAGGGGATCGCCTTCGAGGCTCCGACTCGGGCGAGTCGGAGGGGACGCACCGGGTCTGAAAAGAGCCGGGCGACTCATCCCCTTCCGTGTCCCAGTCCGACGCCTCCGTGGAGGAATCGAGGGGCTCCGTGCGGGCGAGGGTTCGTCCCGACGCCGACGACCTCGGTCCCAAACGGGAGGCCGAGGGAGACCTCGACCGAGGATCGACTCGGCCGCTGGGGTCGACGTCCCGGTGGTCTGGGCAGATGCACTGGCAATGCCGGTCATCCAAACCCGCTGCTGGTCCAAGAAGGCAGAGATACTGCGCTCCAAGGATGTCAATCTGAGGTCAAGCCCAGAAGACCCGGCAGCCACCGACTCGGGCCCCGACGACGGTTCCGTAGGGGAGTCCAGGAGGACAATAGTACTCACGTGCGGCTCCACCTCGAGTCGAGGAAGTTTAGAAGGTCTCTCCGCCTCCTAGGACTCGGGGCAGCTAAGAACATAAGAACATAAGATATGCCATACTGGGTCAGACCAAGGTCCATCAAGCCCAGTATTCTGTTTCCAACAGTGGCCAATCTAGGTCATACGTACCTAGCAGTTTCCCCAAGGGACACAGGTTCCACAATGCTTGTATTGGTTCAAGCATTGATATCCTGGGTCCCTTCTTAATAATGGTTTATGGACCTTTCCTCCAGGAACTTGTCCAAACCTTTTTTAAACCCAGCTACACTAACAGCCTTTACTACATCCTCCGGTAACAAATTCCAGAGTTTGATTAAACGTTGAGTGAAAAAATATTTTCTTTTATTAGTCTTAAATAGTTTACCCTGTAGCTTCATTGCATGTCCCCTAGTCTTTCTATATTCTGATAAGGTAAACAATCGATCTACGATTGTTTACCTTATCAGAATATAGAAAGACTAGGGGACATGCAATGAAGCTACAGGGTAAACTATCCAAGCAAGCTGGCGGGGCTATGTGACCTGGCCCACGAGGGACCAGGTGCGTCCTCCGACGCCGCCCGCGCGAGTTTCCTCTGCTGACGATGCTCCCTGCCAGGGGACCCCTGCTCAGAGGAACTCCGACGGAGCTCGTGGCCGGAGTCACGAGACGTCGAAGCCTCCGACGAGGTCCGGGCCGGACTCGGGGTCAGAGAAGATTCGGTCCTTTTGCTATTGCCGACTCCTCAGCAACTTGGAGGACATCTTGCCACACGGACCACAGCTCCCAGAGTCATGGTTGGGTCCGAGGCAACGGAGGCAGAAATTATGCGTATCTGTAAGAGACAATTTAGAACAATGATCACATTTTTTGAACCCGCTGGCAGCCATCGGGGGAAAAAGGGCCCCCGCGAGGTCGAAAGACCGAGCCGCCAGGGATGGAAAATAAGTGGCGGGAACGCAAGTTAAAAATTGAAACAAAAAGAAATGTGAACGGACTCGATAAGGAAAAATCGAGGCCAGGCAGGAAAAGGACACGCGAACCGAGAAAACAAAGAATTAATCAACTTTTTCAGCGGTGGTAACAAACTACGTCTGTAGGGCTCCGCGGAAAAAAGAAGCCTGAGCAAGATGGCATCCTTGGGCGGGAAGAGGACCGCGCATGCGCGCTGCAATCCCAAAGGCTTTCTTCGAAAGCTGGGGAAATTGCTCCGCGAGGGCTCCGTCGGTGCCGACGTCACCCATAAGTGAGGACTGACTTCCTGCTTGGTCCTGGAGAACACCTGTTACAGGTAAGTAACTGTGCTATCTCCAGGAACAAACAGAAATGTCTTCACATATGGGGACTCCCTATCTTTTGATGCCAGGGAGAGAGCCCAGAAGTTGTGTGTCCCTGGGAAAGGGCTGCACTTCACCACCTGGATCTCTGGCATCCCATGAGGAATGGTGGGTAGGAGTTGATTAAGCATGAAACAGGTGTTTGAGAACAGCCTGACCAAACAAGGCATCCCGGCGGGAGTCCTTGTCCAAGCAGTAATGGGCTGTGAAGGTATGAACCGAGGCCCAAGTGGCTGCTCGACAGATGTCGCCGATAGACACAGAGTTCAGATGAGCCATTGAGGCCACCATGGCTCTCACATTGTGAGCTGTGACATGGCCCTCCAGAGAAATGTTCTTGCTCTGATAGGCGAAAGAAATACATTGGGCAATCCAGTTGGAAAGAGTTCTCTTGGAGACTGGTTGTCCCAAATGAGAAGGATCAAAAGCAACAAAGAGTTGGGAAGACTTTCTATGTTGCTGTGTCCTTTGTAAGTAAAAAGCCAGAGCTCTTTTACAGTCCAGGGTATGAAGATTCCTCTCTGCACTTGATGCATGAGGCCCTGGAAAAAAGACAGGTAGGTAGACCTCTTGGTTGAGGTGAAAAGGCAAGACCACCTTAGGCATAAAATGTGGATTAGTCCTAAGGACCACCTTGTCATGATGGAACCTTGTATAAGGTGGATTAGCTACTAGTGCTTGCAATTCACCGATGCGGCGTGCTGATGTGATGGCAATGAGAAAGATAACCTTCCAAGAAAGGTATTTCAAGGAGGCAGTAGCTAAAAGGTTCAAAAGGCGGCTTCATAAGCTGACCAAGAACCAAATTTAAGTCCCATGCCACCGGTGGTGGTCTAATGGGAGGCTTTGTTAAAAGGAGGCCTCTCATGAACCTTGCTACAAGGGGATGAGAGGAAACAGGTTGTCCATTTAGAGGCTTGAGTGAAGCTGCAATAGCACTCAGATGGACTCTTACTGAATTTGTCTTAAGGCCTGCATTAGACAGATGCAGGAGATACTCCAGTAACGATTCCAGAGGTATTGACCGGGGGTTAAGACCCCTTCCAGAACACCAGAAGGTAAACCTTTTCCACTTGAAGGCGTAAGAACGTCTAGTGGAAGGTTTTCTGGAAGCATGAAGAACATCTTCCACTTGTTGAGAAAGAGGAAGATCCTGGAGATCTAGGCCTTCAGCAACCAAGCCCTGAGATGCAGAGACTGGGGATGCCACAATTTTCCGTCCTCCTGAGAGAGGAGGTCTGGAGCAGACCCTAACTCTAAGGAGGGAGCTTGAGAGAGATATAGAAGCAGAGGGTACCACACTTGCCGTGGCCAATGTGGAGCTATGAGAAATCATGTGGCCTCTTTCTCTCTGAAGCTTGAATAGGGTTTTGGGAAGTAGGGGGAATGGGTGGAAAGGCATACAGAAAGTCTCGACTCCAGTGAAGGAGGAAAGCATCCCTTGCCAGAGCCCTGGAACAGAACCGGGGATGTTTGGCATTCCATGGACTTGCAAAGAGGTCTATGTCCGGGGTTCCCCAAATTTGAAAAATTTTTGACACCTGGTCCATATGTAGGGACCACTCGTGTGGAAGCAGAACTCGACCGAGTCTGTCTGCCCAAGAGTTTTGAACCCCTGGAAGATAGACTGCCAGAAGATGAATGTGATGCTCTCTGGCGAGGGCCCAGTCGCAGAGCTTTGTTGCAAAGCGACAGAGCCAGTTCCCCCCTGCTTGTTTAGGTAGAACATGGCTACCTGATTGTCCGTGTGGACAAGGACTGTCTTGTGGCTGAGCAGGGTGTGGAAAACTCGTAGAGCAAGGAAGATTGCTCTGAGTTCCAAGAGATTGATGTGGAGACAAGTCTCCTGTGGGGACCAGATGCCCTGGGTGGAGAGGTTGTGAAGATGAGCTCCCCAGCCTATTGGAGAAGCATCTGTTGTAAGAGTTGCCTGGGGCAGAGGCTGTTGAAAAGGACACCCCAGCAAGAGGTTTTGAGGGGACTTCCACCATTGGAGGGACAAAATGAGGCGACTTGTGTTTGCTATTTTGTAGCCTAATGCCTGGGTCCATTGGGTGGATAAAGTCCACTGAGCTGCTCTCATGTGAAGGCGAGCATATGGTACCACATGAACGGTGGAAGCCATGTGGCCTAGCAACTGTAACATCTCTCGAGCAGTTAGTAGGGGTTTCAACTCTGCTTGAGAAGCTAACTGCATCAAGCGAAGGCAACGGGCCTGGGGAAGAAAGGCCCTTGCCTTTGTGGTATCCAGCAATGCCCCTATGAACTCCAGGGACTGAGTAGGGATCAAACTGGATTTTGGGATATTACCAGTCCTAAGTATTGAAGGATACGCATTGTGCAGGTTAGAGCAGTCTTGGCCTCTGATTGAGTGGGAGCTCGAATGAGCCAGTCATCCAGATAGGGGAAGACAAATATTCCCAGGGTGCGCAGAAAAGCAGCAACCACTGCCATGCATTTCGTGAACACCCTTGGGGCAGAGGCCAGGCCAAAGGGGAGCACTCTGTATTGATAGTGCTTCTCCTGGAAAAGGAACCGAAGGAACCTTCTGTGAGTTGGATGGATGAGAACATGAGTGTACGCATCCTTGAGATCTAGAGAACAAAGCCAATCCTGACTCTGAAGGTATGGCAGCAGAGTTCCTAGAGAAACCATCTTGAATTTTTCTTTGACTAGGAATCTGTTCAATTCTCTGAAATCTAAAATGGGTCTGAAGCCCCCTGTTTTCTTTGGGATAAGAAAATAGGGGGAGTAGAACCCTGTGCCTTGTTGTTGAGAAGGCACTTCCTCTATTGCCCCTTGGGCTAGAAGAGTGGCGGCAACCTGCTCTAATAGGCTGAGGAGGGAGGTTGGAGAATTGAACTGGTGCACTCTTGTGAGAGGGGGCAAGCTGGAAAAATGAAGTTTGTACCCCTCTCTTATGAGGGAGTGTGTCCAATGCTCTGCTCTGATTTGCCCCCATCTGGGAGCAAAGTGACATAGCCTTCCTGGAATGGTGGAGGGCTCTGGTCCTTCTAGAGCCAGGAAGGCTAAGTTCTCTAGCAGAAAGTCAAAGGCCCTGAGGGGGCTGAGACTGCTGGGCTGGAGCAGGCCTCGCAGCCTTTGCCTTGGTCTGTTTGGAGGATTGCCGACATTTGGAAGGGAACTGAGCTGCAGAAGATGCTCTCTGACTATAAGCAGGATAGGATCTTCCCTTTTTAGAAAAAGGTGTTTTCTTGAACAACCTTTTCTTAGCAGGAGCAGCTGTAGATTTGGATAGTCTATCCAAAGCAGAATTTTCAGCATCCATCCGATTGGCTTTTGCTTGCCAATCCTTACCAAACAGATTTTCACCTGTACAAGGGATATTTCCCAATTCATTTTGGACCCAGGACTCCAAATCAGATGCTTGAAGCCAAGCAATCCTACGTGCACCTATAGCTATAGCTGAGGCTCTGCTTACACATTCAAAGGAATCAAAAGCTGCACGGTTAGAGAATTTGGAGATATCCTAGGCATGTTTGAGCCCAGAGAGAAATTCTTGCCTTTTATTGTCAGACATAAAAGAACTTAAAGTCTGCAAATGGTCAGTGACTTCTTTTAAGAACATTCCCATGTAGAGACTATAAGAATTAATTCTTGCAGCAAGCATGGAAGCTTGGAAGACTCTTCTACCAAAAGCATCCAGGGTTCTACATTCACATCCTGGAGGATTAGAGGCATGTCTCTTGGCACTTCTAATCTTTCTCATTGCAGACTCAACCACAATAGAGTGGTGAGGAAGCTGAGTTTTATGGAAACCAGGACAAGGAGGGACACGATACATGGTGTCCAACCTGCGAGAATGAGGAGAGGTGGTGGTTAGAGGTGCTTCCCACATCCTTAACATGAGATCATACAGAATCTCATGAATACGCAAGGTAGCTGCCTCTTTAGGAGTTTTAGGATATTGTAGAATATCTAACTCCTTAGCTCTAGGCTCTGACTCTGGGGCTACTGTAATAGAGAGACCCCGAGCCACCTCTCTGATAAAGTCCTGAAAAGACAAGTCCTCTGGAGGAGACATCCTTCGTTTAGGAGAGGACGACTCCTGTGGAAGAAGCATCGCTGCATCGACAGACTCTTCAGAATCCTCAGAGTCAGAGGAATCGAAGTATCGTCTGTCGGGATGCTCTTGCAAAGCCCGATACCCGTACGGACCGGGGTCGGTATTGGGAATCATCGGTATCGGTACCGGAAGGCTGCAAAGGGCAGGGTACCGGCATGGCTGACACCGATGCCACCGGTACCGGAATCAGTACCGATGGCGATACCAGAGCCGGTACCTGCGGAGTAGTCTGTTGCGGTACCACAGGCGTCGATGCCACAAGGAAAGCCGCCAGACTGCGTTCCATGGACAGAATCCTCTGAGCCATCGATGCTGCCAATGCCTGGAAGTCGGTACCGGTGGAGGCCACCGGTACCCCAGAGCATGGCACCAGGAGATCTGCTGAGGCCACGCCATCTAGATCGGCCTGGAACTCCGATGATGCTTTAGAAGCCAAAGCCTCCCGCCGGGGTAATTTTGCCGGTGCAGAATCCGAGGGCAAGGCCAGAGGCATCTCGATGCTTAGGAGATTTGCCCTTCGAAGACCGGCTGGATTTATGTTTAGTTACCTGAGATCCATGTGAGGAAGCAGCAGCCCTGGAAGACGTCGATGCCACCGAAGCCACATCAGAGGGAAACAGGGTACTGAGCTTGGCAGCTCGGTTCTGTCGACCTCTCTTAGACATCATGGAACAGGACACACAATCTTTAATGGAATGGTCAGGGCCTAAACATTTGAGACACCAGTCATGGGTGTCGGTGACTGATATAGTACCGCCACATTTTGTGCACTTCTTAAAACCTGAGGCAGGTTTTTCCATATTTAAGGAAAAAGGTTCTGGGCCTAAGGCCCAAAACTGAAGTACATCTGAAGAAAAAATAGGTGTTTTTTTTTTTTAAGAAAAGAATAAGAACCGGCGGTACCGGTATAGCGTCGAGGAAGGCAGACGCGTACAGAAAAGAAAGAAAGAAAAAATAAGGAAATTCTTCTGTGACGACAGGAACACGACCTGCTGGCACCGCGGAAAAAGAACTGAGGAGAGACAGTTGGAAAGGCTGGGGAGCGTTCCAGCACAGGCTCCGTCGGTACCGACGTACCCATATGTGAAGACTCATTCCTGCTTGTTCCTGGAGATAACCTTTTCCGGGTCAAGTACTCTGACTCGATTTCTGCAGCTTTTTCAGTCATGGGTTTGCCGAATAGGTTGTCTCCTCGGCACGGGACATCAACCAACTTGCCCTGAACCCATGGCTCCAGGTCCGATGACATGAGCCAGGCCTGACGGCATGCACCGATGCTGGCTGTGGCTACTCAGGCTGAAGTCGTCGTAAGCTGCTTGAGACATGAACTTCGAGCACTCTCGGATCCCCATGGACAAGGCTTTGAAGCGCTGCAAGGGTTCCTCTGAGAGACCAGCTGAGAACCCGGAAATCTCCTTTGCCAGGTCCTGCAAGTACATGCCCATGTACAGCTGGTAGGTTTGGACACAGCATGACAGCATGGAGCCCTGGAAGCACTTTCTGCCGAGAGGCACCGAGGAGTGTGTGTTGGCTTTTCAGCCGTTGCATGGCTGATTCCACAACCATGGAGTTGTACAGCAGCTGCGCTTTCTGGAACCCAGGACTCTTGCGGACTCGATAGATGGAATCGACCTGCTTGCTGAACACCGGCATCGAGGCCGGGGACTCCCACATGCAGAACAGCAGCCGTTCCAACATCGGAGGCACCAGTAAAGGCCTCCTTCGGGGGAAGAGTCATCGAGCTCCTCGGCATCCGCAGGGAAAGCACAGTTGCTTACCTGTAACAGGTGATCTCTGGGAACAGCAGGAATAAGTCTTCACATATGGGTACATCGGTACCGACGGAGCCTGCGCGGGAACGCTCCCCAGCTTCCCAAAAAAGGAAAGCTTTTGGGAGCATCCCACAGCGCCTGCGCGCTGCCTTCCCGCCTTTCCTAACCGCCTCTCCCCAGTTCGAGTTTTAAAGCTGAGACAAAGAGAGAGGAAAGGAAAGATAGAAGAGAGATACAACTCCTAGGGGAGGTGGGTGGGTTGTGAAGACTTATTCCTGCTGTTCCCAGAGATCACCTGTTACAGGTAATAAACTGTGCTATCTCCAGGAACAAGCAGGAATGAGTCTTCACATATGGGGACTCCCTAGCTAGAGATGCCTGGAAGATCCCCAAGGTTATGAGACCCTGAGAAGGGCTCTACCTCCTCTTATGAATCTCAGGCATCCATCCAGGGAAGGAGGGCAGGAGTTGATTAAGAATGGAACAGGTGTTTGAGAACAGCCTGACCAAACAAGGCATCCCGGCGGGAGTCCTTGTCCAAACAATAATGGGCTGTGAAGGTATGAACCGAGGCCCAGGTGGCTGCTTGACAGATCTGGTCAATGGACACAGAATTTAGATGAGCCATAGAAGTGGCCATGGCCCTCACATTATGAGCTGTGACATGGCCCTCCAGAGAAAGATTCTTACTCTGGTAGGCGAAAGAAATACACTGAGCAATCCAATTGGACAGTGTCCTCTTAGAGACTGGAAGTCCCAAATGAGAGGGATCAAAGGCAACAAAGAGTTGAGAAGACTTTCTATGTTGCTGTGTCCTTTGTAAGTAAAAGGCAAGAGCCCTCTTACAATCCAGGGTATGAAGATTCCTCTCTGCACTTCAGGCATGAGGACCTGGAAAAAAGATAGGTAAATACACCTCTTGATTAAGATGAAAAGGTGAGACCACTTTAGGCATAAAGTGTGGATTGGTCCTAAGAACTACCTTATCATGATGGAACCTTGTATAAGGTGGATTAGCCACTAAGGCCTGCAGTTCACTGATGCGGCGAGCTGAGGTGACTGCAATGAAGAAAATAACCTTTCAGGAAAGAAATTTCAAGGAGGTGGTGGCTAAGGGTTCAAAAGGAGGCTTCATAAGCTGACCAAGAACCAGATTTAAGTCCCATGCCACCGGAGGAGGCCTAATGGGAGGTTTAGTTAAAGTTAGGCCTCTCATGAATCTTGCAATAAGAGGATGAGAGGAAATAGGCTGTCCATTGATAGGCTTAAGGGATGCTGCAATAGCACTCAAATGGACCCTTACTGAATTTAGGCCTGCATTGGAGAGATGCAGGAAATATTCCAATAGAGAATTCAAAGGTAGTGCTAGAGGGTCAAGACCTTTCTCAGTACACCAAATGGAAAACCTTTTCCATTTAAAAGCATAGGAACGTCTAGTGGAAGGTTTTCTGGAAGCATGGATGATATCCTTCACCTGCTGGGAAAGATTCCAACTTTGAAGGTCTAGG
This sequence comes from Ichthyophis bannanicus, assembly GCA_033557465.1. Classification (NCBI taxonomy): domain Eukaryota; kingdom Metazoa; phylum Chordata; class Amphibia; order Gymnophiona; family Ichthyophiidae; genus Ichthyophis; species Ichthyophis bannanicus. The sequence goes on along the minus strand of CM066050.1, from coordinate 37,407,210 downwards.
CCTTCAGCAACCAAGCTCTGAGGTGAAGGGACTTGGGGTTTGGGTGCCACAAAGTCCCCTCCTCCTGGGACAGAAGGTCTGGAGCAGCTCCCAAGTCTAGGGAGGGAGCTTGAGAGAGATGCAGAAGTAGAGGGTACCACACTTGGCGTGGCCAGCGTGGAGCTATGAGGATCATAGATCCTTGATCCCTCTGGAGCTTGAACAGAGTCTTGGGAATTAAGGGAATGGGTGGAAAGGCATACAGGAAGTCTTGATCCTTGGCCTGAACTCCCTGACACGGAATTCTGGAACAGAACCGGGGAAGTTTGGCATTCCACAGACTTGCAAAGAGGTCTATGTCCGGGGTTCCCCACTCTTGAAAGATTCTGAGTACCTGGTCCATGTGCAGGGACCATTCGTGTGGAAGCAGAACTCGACTGAGTCTGTCTGCCCAAGAGTTTTGGATTCCTGGAAGGTATACGGCCAGGAGATGGATTTGATGCTCTCTGGTGAAGGCCCACAATCTTAAAGCTTCGTTGCAAAGCGACAGAGAGCCAGTTCCTCCTTGCTTGTTTATGTAAAACATGGCTACCTGATTGTCCGTATGAATGAGTATAGTAGCCCAAATGCCCTTGAGTAAGGTGCAGACAGAGCGTAAAGATTCCAAATTACCCATTCCTACCAATAGCCAGATTAATATTAATAAAATACAGTCTCTAAAATGCTTGTATGCAAATGCTAGAAGTCTAAACAATAAGATGGGAGAGTTAGAATATATAGCACTAAATGAGAGTTTAGATATGATTGCAATCTCAGAGACATGGTGGAAGGAGGATAACCAGTGTGACACTGATACCTGGATACAAACTATATCGTAATGATAGAACTGATCTAATTGGTGGAGGGGTTGCGCTCTATGTTAGAGAGGGCATTGAGTCAGAAAGGATTGAAGTTTTGCAGGGAACAAAATTTGCTGTAGAATCTCTATGGATTGAAATTCCATGTATGAAGGGGAAGGTGATGGCAGTGGGAGTGTACTATCGACCGCCTGGCCAGAATGAACAAATGGATGATGAAATGCTCAAAGAAATAAAGGAAGCTAACAAAAGTCACAGCAGAGTAGTAATAATGGGTGATTTCAATTACCCTGGTATCGACTGGGTCAGTGTTACGGCAGGACAAGCTAGGGAGATAAAGTTTCTAGATGAAATAAATGACTGCTTCTTGGAGCAGCTATGAACCGACCAGAGGGGAAGCCATACTGGACCTAGTCCTTAGTGGAACGCCAGATCTGGTGCAAGAAATAAGGGTGTTGGGACCACTTGGCAATAGTGATCATAGCATGATCATGTTTAATTTAATTAGTGGAGGAGGGATAGGAAAGAAATCCACAGTACTACCTTTTAACTTTCAAAAGGGAGATTATGATAAAATGAGGAATATAGTTAAGAAAAAACTAAAAGGAGCGGTTGCAAAGGTTAAAGACTTACAACAAGCTTGGGTGTTATTTAAATAATACTAATCCTCGAAGCCCAGACCAGCTGTATTCCACGCATTAAGAAAAGTGGAAGAAAGTCCAAAAAACTGCCAGCATGGTTTAAAGGTGAGGTCAGAGAGGCTGTTGCTGCCAAAAAAGCGTCAAACGAAGAAAATTGGAAACAGCACAAGCACTGGCAAGCTAAATGCAAAGCATTGATAAGGCACGTGAAGCGAGAATTTGAGAAGGAACTTGCTACGGAAGGAAAAACACAAAATAAAGACTTTTTCAAGTACATTCGTAGCAAAAGGCCTGTGAGAGAGTCAGTTGGGCCATTAGATGATAGAGGGGTAAAAGGGGCAGTAAGAGGAGACAAGGCTATAGCAGAGACTGAATGAATTCTTTGCTTCGGTCTTTACTGAGGAAGATGTAGGGATGTTACCCAAGACTGAAGTGGTATTTAAAGGTGATACTGCAGAGGAATTGAGAAATATCGCTACACCGGGAAGATATATTACAACTATTTGATAAACTGAATAGTAGCAAATCACCTGGAACGGATGGTATACATCCAAGAGTGTTGAAAGAACTGAAATATGAGAATGCGGACCTGCTATTGGTAATCTGTGAACTATCATTAAAATCATCTGTAATACCTGAAGATTGGAGGGTCGCCAACGTAACACCAATCTTTAAAAAGGGTTCCAGGGGTGACCCGGGAAATTACAGACAGGTGAGTCTGACATCAGTACCGGGGAAAATGGTAGAAACCATCATAAACAACAAAATTACACAGCATGTAGATAGTCATGGCCTAATGGGAGACAGCCAACATGGCTTTAGACAAGAAAGATCTTGTCTTACTAATCTGATATGTTTTTTTGAAGGTGTGCATAAACAGGTAGACAAAGGTGAGAAGGTTGATATAGTGTATATGGACTTTCAGAAAGCTTTTGATAAGGTCCCTCATCAGAGACTTTTGGCGAAACTAAAAAGTCATGGGATAGGAGGCAGTGTACTATTGTGGATCGGGAACTGGTTAAAAGATAGAAAGCAGAGGGTTGGGCTAAATGGCCAATATTCCCAATGGAAAAAGGTGAATAGTGGAGTACCCCAGGGATCTGTACTGGGTCCGCTACTTTGACATATTCATAAATGATCTGGAAAAGGGAACAACAAGTGAGGTTATCAAATTTGCAGATGATACAAAACTGTTTAAAGTTGTCAAAACTCAAGAGGATTGTGGAAAACTGCAGGAGGATCTGGATAAATTCGAAGACTGGGCATCCAAATGGCAGAAGAAATTTAATGTGGACAAGTGCAAAGTTATGCACCTAGGAAAGAACAACCCACACTATAGTTACACAATGCAAGGTTCCACATTGGGAACCACCACCCAGGAAAAAGATTTAGGAGTCATCGTGGATAACATGTTAAAACCCTCTGCCCAGTGTGCAGCGGCAGCCAAGAAAGCAAACAGAATGCTAGGTATCAAAGAAAGGGATGGAAAATAAAACAAAGGATATTATAATGCCTCTGTATCGTTCCATGGTACGACCGTACCTTGAATATTGTGTGCAGTTCTGGTCACCATATCTTAAAAAGGACATAGCATTATTAGAAAAAGAACAGAGAAGAGCCACCAAAATGGTGAAGGGGATGGAAGGCTACTCCTATGAAGAGAGGCTACAAAGGTTGGGGCTCTTCAACCTGGAAAAAAGAGATGGCTGAGGGGAGATATGATAGAGGTCTATAAATTAATGAATGGAGTGGAGCAGGTAAACGTGGATCAATTGTTTACGCTATCAGAATATAGAAAGACTAGGGGACATGCAATGAAGCTACAGGGTAAACTATTTAAGACAAATAAGAGAATATTTTTTCACTCAACGTGTAATCCAACTCTGGAATTTGTTACCGGAGGATGTAGTAAGGGCTGTTAGTGTAGCTGGGTTTAAAAAAGGTTTGGACAAGTTCCTGGAGGAAAGGTCCATAAACCACTATTAAAAAGGGACCCAGGATAATCAATGCTTGACCCAGTACAAGCATTGTGGAACCTGTCTCTTTTGGGGATATTGCTAGGTACGTATGACCTAGATTGGCCACTGTTGGAAACAGGATACTGGGCTTGGAGGACCTCGGTCTGACCCAGTATGGCATCTCTTATGTTCTTATGACTTAGACGTCGAGGTCCCAGTGGTTGGGGCAGATGCACCGGTCAGACCGGCGATTAGCACCCGCTGCTGTTCCATGAAGGCAGCCAAGCTGCTCTTCAAGGCCGTCAGCCTGAGTCCAAGCTCAGGAGACTCAGCAGCCCCCAACTTGGTTCTCCCAGAGGAGTCCATGAGGACAACAGAACGTACGTGACTCGGGGACTCCGGCTCCATGCGAGGTAGTTTGGACAGCCTCTCCGACTCAGAGCCTGGGGCGGCGGTCAGGGCTACGCGACCTGGCCCTCAAGGACCCAGGGGCCTCCACCAACGCCACCCTCACAAGCTTCTTCCTTTTGTGCTCCCAGGTGGAGACCCCCTCTCAGAGGAACCATGACGGCGCTCGGGGTCAGTCTCCCGAGATGTCGAGGCCTCTGACAAAGTCCGGGCCCGGCCGGACGGGGACTTAAAAAATTCTCACACGTTGATGCTGATAGCTCCGAAGTGCCTTCGACGACATTTTGCCGCACGGGCCACAGACCAGCGGGTCATGGTCAGGCCCGAGGCATCGAAGGCAGTCATGTGTGTTGGTGAGAGACACAAGTTTCTTGCACCGATCACATTTTTTGAACCCGCTGGCAGCCATCAGGGGAAAAAGGGCCCCAGCAAGGTCAAAAGACCGGGCTGCCAGTGAAAAACAACAAAAAAGGCGAACGCTACTCACAAAGGACAAAAAAAAGAAAAAAAAAGAAATTCCGGACTCGATACCGGTGTACCGAGCCCAGGTGGGAAGGGGAACCGGATAAGAAAAAAAGCAAAAATCGCAAAACACACAAACAAAAAAATACAACCTACCTTTTCCCAGGTGACAAACTCACATCCGTTGGGCTCCGCGGAAAAAGACTGAGCAAGATGGCACCCTTGGGCGGGAAGGGGACCGCGCATGCGCGCTGCATTCCCAAAGGCTTTCCTTGAAAGCTGGGGAAATGCTCTGCACGAGGGCTCCGTCGGCGCCGACATCACCCATATGCGAGGGCTGACTTCCTGCTTGGTCCTGGAGAAATTACATTATTCATTTTATAATTGGCTCCTGCATCAGACCACCAAAAAGGGCAAACAAAAACATGCAGAATCTCCTTTTATTTTTTTTTTTGTTTACTTTTCTGTACTGGCCCTTTAAGAGCAGCAGCAGAGAAAAGGCCCAATGACAGTTTCTGACTGGAAAGCTACAGCACAGAAAACTGAGCCGGTAAGGAGATGAAAAGCCTGCTAAAGAACTCCCCTCCGTGCCAACAAGGAGGGGGAGAGCAGGCAAAGGGGACAGAAAACGATCCCCCTCTTAGCCCTCGATTTATTTTTTTATTTTAACAAGCTTTAATGAGTTTTAAAGCTACAGATCAAAAGAAAAAAAAATGTTATAGGGAGAAAAGAAAAACTAAAAACCCTAGCTAAGCTGCCTAAAGCTCCTTATCTGTTCCTCTAGTGAGCCCAGCACCTAGGTTCAACTACCTCCAGCTGCATGGAGACTGGACACACTGGGAGCTGGTGGGAGGTGCCAGCAGGATATCTACAGTGATGTCACAATTCTGACATGTCCAGTCTCCATGCTGCAGGAAGAGGTGCACAACCCAGAGGTGAGGGACAATAAGGAACCCAAATTAGCTACACAGAAAGGACTATGTTCCACATTAGAAGTCACCAGCTTATATGGCCGGTGCATTCCAGGATGCATCGCATGGGGCCAGGCACCGCCATTTATCAAGATGGAAGTGCAGGAGCATGTGGGCAATGCTCCTGCCCATTGTAAAGGTACCAGGTTTAGGGGGGGGGGGCAGGACTACAAGGGTTATTTTTAATTGGGGGGGGGGGGAAATAAAATTAAAATCGGAGACACAGCCACCAGGGATTTGGTTTCTGTCAGGGGCACCAGTCTCCAAATGATAATTACACTTACCTGGTAATTGTAGTTCCTTTAGTGACGACAGTTCAGTCCTCTACCTCTGGGTTGTCAATCTCCTCCTGCAGCTAGGAGACTGGTATGTCAGAATGACGACATCACTGGATATAGCCTGCTGCACTCTCAACTGCATCCCAGTGTGAACTATAACAAAGCAGACTCAAAGGAGCAACAAATAAGTAGCTAAACATAACATCCCTTTCACGACAAGTAATTCCCCCCTTGCCGCCAAGGCTTTCTTACCACCTGCCCTGCCCTCCAAAAGGGGACCAACAAAGGAATTGAAGGATTCCAGACTCACCTGTAACACTCTTCTGCTCGCCACCAAAGCTGGAACCTCCAAGAAAAAAAAAAATCCGGGCGGGAAGGAGGACTGAACTGTCGTCACTAAAGGAACTACAATTACCAGGTAAGTGTAATTATCATTTCCTTAGGGTTCCTCCAGTTCAGTCCTCTACCTCTGGGATGTACCAGAGCAGTAATCAATGGGAGGGACCCTTCCAGCCAGCAGTTAAAACAGCCGAGCCGAAACGAGCATCCAAAGCCGCAGCAACATCCAGCCTGTAATGTTTGGTGAACGTATGCAGAGACGACCAAGTCGCCGCCCTACAAATTTCTCCCGGGGGAACCAAGCTATGTTCCGCCCAAGACAACGCCTGCGCCCGAGTGGAATGCGCTCTCAGCTCCCGAAGCACCACACGACCCCGAAGCAAATAAGCTGACGCAATCGCTTCCTTCAGCCAGCGGGCAATGGACGCCTTAGCCGCCGCCTCACCCTTGCGAGCTCCGCCATACAAAACAAACCACCGCTCGGACTTGCGAAAGGACTCTGTGGCCCGCAAATACTGACGCAAGGATCTCTTCACGTCGAGACGCCGAAGACCGCGATCGGGATCGCCGCCCCCCAAGGAACCCAGAACGGGCAAGCACACGGCCTGGTTAACATGAAAGAGCGACACCACCTTAGGCAAAAAGGACAGAACCGGACGCAAGACCACCTTTTCTCTAGAAAAAGGACAGGAAAGGCTCCCGGCACGACAACGCCTGCAGTTTGGACACTCTCCGCGCAGAACAAAATCGCCACCAGGAACACCGTCTTAAGCGTCAAATCCTTCAGGGAAGCCCGACGGAGGGGCTCAAAGGGGGATTCGGTCAGAGCCGTGAGAACTAGATTCAGGTCCCACGGCAGAATGCACACCCTGCGCGCCGGACGGACCTTAGCGACCGCTTTCAGAAACCGCCCGATGTCAGGATGGGCCCCCAACTGCGCGCCATGGACCTTGCCCCAGTAACAGGAAAGGGCCGCCAACTGGACGCGCAAGGAACTGGCTGCCAGACCCTTGTCAAAGCCATTCTGCAGAAATTCCAAGACCAACGGAATCTAAGCCGAGCCTGGTCGAACCTGACGCTGCGAACACCAATTCTCAAACACACGCCAGACCCGCACATACGCCAGAGAGGTCGAATGCTTACGCGCCCGAAGTCGCCACAACCGCTGACGAGTAGCCTTTCTTCATGAGCTTAGCCCTCTCAAGGGCCATACCGTAAGCGAGAACCGATCCACCTGAGGCATGAAGAGAGGCCCTTGGCGCAAGAGATTGGCTCTCGCCGGCAGCCGCCAAGGCTCTCCGTCCAAGAGACGCATCAGGTCCGTGTACCAAGGACGTCTCGGCCAATCGGGTGCCACCAACAGCACCCGTCCTGCATGTGCCCCGATTTTCTGAATCACTCTGCCTATCAACGCCCAAGGCGGAAAGACATAAAGAAGGCCTTTGGACGGCCACCGACGAAGCAACGCGTCGATGCCCTCCGACATCCGTTCCCTTCTTCGGCTGAAGAAGCGGGCTACTTTGGCCGACTGAAAGGTCGCCATGAGATCCATGATCGGAGTCCCCCACCGGTAGACAATCTGGCGGAAGACAGCGGGATGGAGCTCCCACTCCCCGGCATCCACGTGCACCCTGCTGAGGAAGTCCGCGGTGACATTGTCCTTGCCGGCAATGTGCGCCGCCGATATCGCAGACAAGTGGAGCTCCACCCATGCGAATAACTCGTCGGCCTCGGCCTCCATGGCGGCACTCCCGGTACTGCCCTGCCGATTGATGTACGCCACCGTCGCCGAGTTGTCGGAGAGAACGCGCACGGGCTGATCGCGCACCAAGCCCTCAAATGCCTGAAGAGCCCGGAACACAGCTCGAAGCTCTAAGCGATTGATCGCCCACGAGGACTCTAGGGGTGTCCAAAGCCCCTGCGCAAACTGACTCCCGCAGTGGGCTCCCCAACCCCCCAGACTGGCATCCGTCAGCAACGGTAGCCATTCCGGCTGCTCCAGTGGCAAACCGCCCGTCAGAGACGATGGGCGCATCCACCACCGAAGGGACTGCCGAACCGTGCTCGGGCACGGAAGACGCTTGCTTAACGAATCGGTCTGATGCGACCAACGGCGGAACAGTGCTCTCTGAAGAGGCCGCATATGAAACCGTGCCCAAGGAACCATCTCCAACGTTGCCGCCATAGTGCCCAGTACCCGGAGATAATCCCACGCCGAGGGCGCCGACATCAACAGAAACTGCCGCACCAGGGTCTGCAAACCCTCGGCTCTCTTGTGCGGGAGGAACACTCGTCCCCTGCACGTGTCGAACCGGACTCCCAGGTACTCTAGCTCCTGTGTGGGCTACAGCTGGCTCTTGGCCAGGTTGACCACCCAACCCAGCTCTTGCAGAAACTGCACCACCCTGTCTGTCACTCGGAGACTTTCCTCCACGGACTTGGCCCAAATCAACCAATCGTCTAGGTAAGGGTGGACTAAAATACCTTCCTTGCGCAACGCCGCCGCCACCACCACCATAATCTTGGTGAAGATTCGCGGCGCCGTCACCAGGCCGAACGGCAAGGCCCGAAACTGGTAGTGGCCCCAGGGGAGCGCGTACCGTAGGAAGCGCTGGTGAGCTTCTCGAATGGGAACGTGCAAGTACACCTCCGACAAGTCCAGAGACGTCAGGAATTCTCCGAGTCGCACCGCTACAATGACTGACCGCAACATTTCCATGCGAAAGTGCGGCACCCGCAAGCAACGGTTCACCCCTTTCAGATCGAGTATGGGTCGCAACTGTCCTCCCTTTTTGGGCACCACGAAATAAATGGAGTATCGACCCATACCGTAGTCGGCCTTTGGAACCTCGACCACGGCTCCTAAGCGAATGAGCCGCTCCAAGGTTTCGAACCGCTGCTGTCTTTGACGGTCCGCGGCAAGGAGACATGACAAAGGAGTCCCGCACAGGCCGGGCCAGCTCCAACGCGTAGCCGTGTTGAATGATCTCCAAGACCCACTGGTCGGAGGTGATGTGGGTCCAGGCGGGAAGAAACTCCCGCAGCCGACCGCCAATGGGAGTCTCCCCCGCCGGGACCCGCCTCACCTCATTGTGGCTTACGGGAGGTGGATGCCGGGGCGGAGGAGAAACCTCTACTGGCCCCCCGAAATCCCTGGCCTCTAGAGAGAAACCGCCCTCTCTGAAAGGCACCGGGTCGAGACATCAGAAATTTCCGAAAATCCCGAAGCTGACCCCGACCTCCCTGTCCAGGTTTGGCCTGTTTCGGCTTGTCCTCGGGCAGCCGACCTGTCTTAGACTCTCCCAGGTCCTTCACCAACTTCTCCAAATCCTCCCCAAACAGCAAGCCGCCTTTAAAGGGAAGTTTGCTGAGGCGGGGTTTGGAAGGGCCATCCGCGGCCCAATTGCGCAGTCATAAGGAACGAGCCGCCACCAGCGACCCCGTACTGTTAGCCAGCGCTCTAATTAAATCGTAATGGACATCCGCCAGGTAGGCCGCGCCAGATTCCAAACGATCCAGCTCCTTAGCCTCCTCCAGATCTACGTGCGAGGAATGGCACAGCCGCTGGGCCCAGCGCAGACACGCTCTGGCCACCCAGGCCCCACAGATGGACGCCTGCAGAGAGATAGAGTCCGCCTCAAAGGCTTGCTTAAGCAGACCCCTTCAAGGCCGCGCTGCCCTCAACGGGGATGGTGGTCTTTTTCGTGACAGCGGACACCAGAGCATCTATTCTCGGCGCCCGGAACTTGTCCTTAGCGGAGTCCGCCAAAGGATACAACCGGCTCAAAGTACAAACGCCGCGAAGCCCTGCTTCGGGCTTATCCCATTCGTCTTGAATCATTTTCTCGACCACGCGGTGCACAGGAAAAACCACCTGCGTCTGCCGAACCGCCTGGATGACAGGATCCTCTACATCGTCCTCCACCGCCGCTGGTGGAGCCAGGTGCAACATCTGCAAGGTCTCCGAAATCAAAGCCGCCAACTCCTCTCTGCGGAAGATCCGAATGATCTTCCGGCTCCGGGATCTCACCTTCCTCCAGATCCTGCGACCCTTCCTCAGGGTCCCAAACAGGATCCGCGGATTCCATCCAGGAGTCCTCCACCGGGTCAGCGAGCCGCGCCCGCTTCGGCGCCAGCGACTCCACACCCACGACGCCTTCCGCCACTAACTGCGGAGGCAGGGGCGCCGGAGACACCGCGCTCGGCCTTTTGCCCTGCTGCCGCAGGCAATAAGCCTGATGCAGCAGCAGCACAAACTCAGGACTGAAACTGCAGAGACCTGATGCCCGAGGAGACCCGGATTCCCCGAAGGGCCCCGGCAGAACCTCCAGATCGGGCTCTTGCGCCGAGACCCGCGGGGAAGCCACTTTCGCCCCCGCAGGCGCCTCCTGCATCTCTGGTGACTCAGGAGCCTCCATTTGAAGCTCCACCGCAGAAGACAGGGCAGCACAGCCCCTGCACACGCCGGTGTCAGCGACCGTGCCCCTCCTAGTGCCACACACGAGGCACAGAGGCCGGGCAGCCATAGGGAGAAGTCCCACGTCCCCTGGGCCGCAAGCTGTGGCAGGCCGTAGAAACTGGCCAATGAAATGAAAAGTAGTAATGAAAAACCAACCTTTGAAGGCTGGTTTTTTTTTTTTCCAACAATTAGCTCCCTAAAAAAAAAAAAAGAAATGGAGGCCCCCAGGAAACAAACTCAAACACCCGGGAAAGGCAAAAGGAAACCAAAATAAAATAAAGAAAAGATAAGAAAACAAACGTGCAGCAAAGCCCCGACCCAACAAACGGGAGACGAACAGCTGCCACGCGGCTGCCTCGAGGCACAGAAAATGGCCGCCGCGAGTGCAAACTGCTACAGTGAAAAAGGGCGCGAAGAACACCGCGGCGTCCCTGCTCTCCTGCTCCTATGCGGCCTGGGCAAAACGAACTGCTGGACGCCGGGTAAGCACTTACCCGCGCAGATGGTCACTCCCCAGAGCGCTGTCCCAGCGTCTGGAACCCCGGGCCCTGAAATACTCAGAAGAGCAGGCACAGAGTACTACGGAGGTACCAGAACCGCTGCTCCGTGCAAGACATCCACAAGAAGGGCTCACCTCCGTAAGGTCCGGGAGGGGAGACCTCTGGTCCAAGCGGGGGGGGGGGGGGGGGGGTGAGGAACTCGAAGGCTTGAGCTAGAACCCCCCCAGGAAGAAAACTCCGTACAGGCACAGACAAGTAAGAAAGCCTTTCTTCCTGAGTGAACCTCTTGGGTTTTTTTTTTAAAGGGACAGTGCCACAACCAAATCCAACCCCCTTAACTATTCTAACTATCCTACCAAAACTTCCTGCTCCTTATCCATTCCTCCTTAGAGAGCCTCTCCCTAAGGCTCGTCAAGTCCTCCTGCTGCAAGGAGACTGATTACACCGGGATGCAGTTGAGAGTGCAGCAGGCTATATCCAGTGATGTCATCATTCTGACATACCAGTCTCCTAGCTGCAGGAGGAGATTGACAACCCAGAGGTAGAGGACTGAACTGGAGGAACGCTAAGGAACAGTATTTTGATGGCATCGGAGGCTTTCCACAATGCCAGGATCAACTCAAATGATCCAGGTGGCAATGGGTAGAGAGGAACAAGAGGCTTCATTGACAGCATGAGGGACTACAGCAGGTGGACAGCCTGGACTCTAATGACTGAATGGGGGCCTGACGATCAGCTGATTAACAGACTGGGGGGGGGCAGAGTGAGATAGGGAGTGGCATGGGATGGGAGTTTGTGAGGCTGATGAATCTGTGGCTGGAGAGCATGGGGTGAGGGTGGCAAGGATTGTGGGTGCATGAGGAAAGGTGCTGGGAAGGGGTGTGCGAGTACAAGTGCGAGTGCAGAGTACAGTGTTGGGGGAGGGAATGTTGTGGGTGGAAGAGGGAAACCGAGCCTATGGGAGTCACGGTGATAGAGAGTAGGCAATGGCAGAGTGTGGGGGAGTTGGGGGTAGTCACTTTTCTGTAGTAGTGGGCTGCCTAGTAGTTGGGGTGGCATGGTTACTGGGGTGGGGGGGAGGGGGGGGGAGAGGGGAGGGGAAAGGTCAGCATGGGAGGGTTGGGGAATAGAGCAGGGAAGGGGAGCAATAGTAAAGGAGGGATGGGATCCTAACAGAATGCCACTATCAATGCTAAGGGGCTTAAACTGCCTAGAAAGCGACAACTGCTTTTTAAGAAATCTAGGACTACAGTGGGACATACACGTTCAAAAAAATGCACCTTCAGGTAAGAGACCTGACTGTTCTACAAGCTAGAAATTATCAATAGGGATATGTATCAAAACAGGGGGGGGGGTGATTAATCTGGCAGTGTTGTCGTCATTTTGCTGCAAAATGTCCTGCCCCTGGAGGTGAAGAGTGAGCTCCAGGGCTCAGAAGGGAGGTTTGTAGTCTTGTAGGACTACAAAAGGGGACTGCTACTTCTGGAGAAAAATCTGCAGTTGTCAGTATTACTGGGAATTATTCTAAATCTTGGGGGGGGGGGGGATCTTTAGATTAAAGCTGATTAATCTGTGAACCCAGTGTATTTGTTAAATCAGTCAGGGCCTAGTAGCAGCAAAGAGCTTCAGTTTAAATTTAAAAACACAGAGAGCTTTCTGGTTAAATTTAGAACCCAGCAGAGAGCTTCCAGTTTAAATTTAATACTCAGTCAGGGCCTAGTTTAAATTTAACACACAGAAGAGACACACTTCTGGTTGGATTTAAAACCCAAGACTCCCTCTATCCAAGCAAGGGCTGTGGAAACCCCCCTGTAGATTCGTCACAGAATACCTTAGAAGCACAGGACAAGGTAGTTACCCATGACTGAAGTGGTAATTAAAAGCGATTCTGCGGAAGAATTGAAAGAAATATCGCTACACTGGGAAGATGTATTACAACTATTTGATAAACTGAAGAGTAGCAAATCACCTAGACCGGATGGCATACATCCAAGGGTGTTGAAAGAACTGAAATATGAGATAGTTCACAGATTACTAATAGCAGGTCTGCAATCATTAAAATCATCTGTAATACCTGAAGATTGGAGGATGGCCAACGTAACGCCAATTTGTAAAAAAGGGTTCCAGGGGTGATCTGAGAAACTACAGACCGGTGAGCCTGACGTCAGTACCAGGAAAAATGGTAGAAACCATCATAAAGAACAAAATTAGTGAACATGTAGATAGTCATGGCTTAATGGGAGACAGCCAACATGGCTTTAGACAAGGAAGATCTTGCCTTACTAATCTGTTATGTTTTTTTGAAGATGTGAATAAACAGATGGACAAAGGTATAGTGTATCTGGACTTTCAGAAAGCCTTTGACAAGGTCCCTCAGAGACTTTTGGCAAAACTAAAAAGTCACGGGATAGGAAGTGATATACTATTGTGGATCAGTAACTGGCTAAGAGACAAAGCAAAGGGTAGGGCTAAATGGCCATTTTTCCCAATGGAAAAAGGTGAATAGTGGAGTACCCTAGGGATCTGTGCTGGATACGCTGCTTTTTGACATTCATAAATGACCTGGAAAAGGGAATAACGAGTGAGGGCATCAAATTTGCAGATGAGACAAAACTATTTAAAGTTGTTAAAACCCATGAGGATTGTGGAAAATTGCAAGAGGATCTGGATAAATTGGAAGCAGATGAAATTTAATGTGGACAAGTGCAAAGTTATGCACCTAGGAAAGAACCCCCCAAACGATGGTTACACGATGCACAGTTCCACAATGGGAACCACCACCCAGGAAAAAGATTTAGGAGTCATTGTGGATAACATGTTAAAACCCTCCGCCCAGTGTGCATCAGCGGCCAAGAGAGCAAATAGAATGCTAGGTATTATAAGGAAAGGAAAATAAAACAAAAGGATATTATAATGCCTCTGTATCATTTCATGATGTGACCGCACCTTGAATATTGTGTGCAATTCTGGTTGCCGTATCTTAAAAAGGATATAGCATTATTAGAAAAGGTACAGAGAAGCGCCACCAAAATGGTAAAGGGGATGGAAGGATACTCCTATGAAGAGAGGCTAAAAAGTTTAGGACTCTTCAATCTGGAAAAGAGACAGCTGAGGGGAGATATGAAAGAGGTCTATAAATTAATGAATGTAGTGGAACGGGTAAACTTAGATCGATTGTTTACGTTATCAGGATATAAAAAGACTAGGGAACATGCAATGAAGCTACAGGGTATCCTATTTTTCATTCAACGTGTAATCAAACTCTGGAATTTGTTACCAGAGAATGTAGTAAGAGCTGTTACTGTAGCTGGGTTTAAAAAAAAGGTTTGGACAAGTTCCTGGAGGAAAGGTCCATAAACCATTATTAAAGAGAGACCCGGGATATCACTGCTTGACCCAATACAGGCATTGAGGAACCTGTGTCTTTTGGGGAAACTGCTAGGTACGTATGACCTAGATTGGCCACTGTTGGAAACAGGATACTAGGCAGGATACTGGTCTGACCCAGTATGGCATATCTTATAAGTTTGTGGCCCTGAAGGGTAGAATGCTAAGTGGGTTAAGTGTGTATGCCCCTAACCAGTTTTAGGGGGCATATTTTGATCAACTGGGAGTGGAGTTATCAGGGCTTGTGGAGGGATCCCTAGTAGTGAGGGGAGGAGTGATTTCAATGTGGTTCTGTCCCCGCAGCTGGATAAATTAGGGGGAGGAGGAGCTGAAGAAGAGGCTTATAGGAAGCATCTGAAAAATTTGATGCAGCTATGGCAGCTAGTAGACAGTTGAAGGGAGAGTAATCTCAGGGGTCAAGCCTATAACTTATTCCTGATTGGACATGCTGCTCATTAGCCGGGATCTGCTGGCGAATTTGGAGAGAACTGAATGAGGCAATTACTTGATCACCATGGTCTGCTATGGATGGCAGTGGAAGGTTGGGTTCAAAGGGGCAGAAGCTTCTGGAGAATGAATGATAGTCTCTTATGGGACAAAGAACTGGTGTTTAGTAATGAGAAAGATATTACAGAGTACTTTACTTTTAATCGGGGAGAGGACGTGGGCCTAGCTATGGTGTGGGACACCTTCAAAGCATATTTGTGGGGGTCGCTTCATTATGTGGAGGGGCCTGGCGGAAAAGGCTGCGATAGCAGGCTTTGGAACAGGTATATCCTCAAATTATAACAGGAGCATGCTGAAAAGGGAGGCCAGGGCACCGGGGCACACAACAGAATGCGCTCCATTCAGGTGGAGATCTAGCCTTTCAACTGCACTGTGCATGACAGCTGTTCTATGAGCATTGGGATAAACCGGGCAAGCTGTTGGCCCGTAGTTTAAAGGTCCAGCAGGCGCCTCAGGCAGATGGGAAGCCAATACAAGACAGGGGGATGAAGCAATTTGAGCAGAATTCCAGTCCCTTTATCCATCACTGTACATGAGGGAATGGGTAGGGACTGTAGAGGAGGTGGGGAGATATTTGGAGTCTGATGTTGCCTTCTTTGGTGGAGGATAGAGCACGTTTGGATGACCCATAGGATTGGGGGGGGGGACGTGCAGAGGGTCATTCAAGGGTTGGTTAATAAGGCACCTGGACTCAATGGTTTGACAACAAGTGTTTATAAAAATGTAGTGATCAGATTGGCCCAGTACTGGTAGGAGGTATTTAACTGGAGGTTCTTGGTTGCGGAACCCCCCTACTCCCTTCGATGGAGCAGGTGGGAATTAGTGTGATCTTGAAACCAGGTAAAGATGCAACACTGTGTGCTTTCTATTGCTCTCTCGATATGGAAATCCTGGCTAAAATGCAGGCCGATAGGCTGGGTAGCCTTATGCCTAACCTCATTAATGCAGATCAAAATAGTAATTACACTTACCTGGTAATTGTAGTTCCTTGAGAGACGACAGCTTAGTCCTCGACGTATGGGTAGTGCACCTCCTCCTGCAGCATGAAGACTGGACCAATCAGATTTCAGCTCCTCTGGAACCATCATACCAGGCATCTCTGGAACTCCAGTGAACTATTGTCAAAGCAAACTTAACACATAGCTAACCTTTAATAGGGCCCCACTTGTATGTTATGCTAATTTGTTTTTGTTTTTTTATACTGCAGCCAAAGGCCACAAGTAACAGGGACGGAATGTCCCGCCCCTGCCACAGCATATGCAGAGTGAGAAGAAAAGACAAAGAAACATTGGAGCGAAAAGATTGAAAAAACAAGGGAACACACTCAACTGGGAATACAGACCTCTGAACCCAAGGCGTGCCGTGCTAAAAGAAATGAGACAGGGAGAGGCAGGAGGACTAAGCTGTCGTCTCTCAAGGAACTACAATTACCAGGTAAGTGTAATTACTATTTCCTTATCGTTCCTCCAGCTTAGTCCTCGACGTATGGGATGTATCAAAGCAGCCTAACGGGCGGGATTTTGCCAGCCGGCACGCAGAACCGCGGAACCAAAACTGGCATCGCTAGCAGCCAAGACATCAAGACGATAATGTTTTACTGAAAGTGTGCAACGAAGACCACGTGGCCGCCTTACAGATATCCACCGGCGAAACCAAACTGAACTCCGCCCAGGACGTTGCTTGCGCTCTCGTAGAATGAGCGCGCAACCCAACAGGCGGAACCCGACCGCTTAACAGATAAGCCGAGCCAATCGCCTCTTTAATCCACCGAGCAATAGAAGCCTTCGCCGCCGCTTCTCCTTTGCGGGGACCGCCAAACAGCACAAACAAGTGGTCCGATTTACGAAAATCGCTGGTAACTTTTAAATAGCGTCGCAAAACTCTCTTGAGATCCAACCGACTGAGACCGCGATCAGAAGCACGTCCTTCCGACTCGGAAAATACCGGAAGGGACACTACCTGGTTTAAGTGGAAAGGAGAAGTCACCTTAGGTAAAAAGGAAGGCACAGGCTGCAAAACCACTTTTTGAGCCGAGAAAGACAGGAAAGGCTCCCTACAAGAAAGAGCCTGGAGCTCGGAAATACGGCGTGCCGAACAAATCGCCACTAAAAACACCGTCTTGAGAGTCAAATCCTTTACCGAACTACGAGGAAAGAGGCTCAAAAGGGGCTGCACTGAGAGCCCGCAACACCAAATTAAGATCCCAAGGTGGTACCGAGACTCTGCGGGCCGGACGCAATCTAGAAACAGCCCGCAAGAAACGAACGACATCAGCATGAGCACCTAAAGAGAGACGCCCTGAACCTTTCCGCGATAACATGACAGTGCCGCCAATTGAACTCGCAAAGAACTGGCGGCCAGACCTTTAGCAAAACCGTCTTGTAAAAAATCCAGTATCATCAGAATAGAGGCTGTAGCCGCTCGAATCTGATGCCGAGAGCACCAGTCCTCAAAAATACGCCAAACCCGTACATAGGCCAGCGAGGTGGAACGTTTGCGCGCTTGTAACAATGTCGCCACGACCGCACGGAAATAACCCCGTTTTCTCAGCCGAGCCCTTTCAATAGCCAGGCCGTAAGAGAGAATCTCCCCACTTGAGGCATGCGAAGAGGACCCTGACACAACAGATCCGGAACCAAAGGAAGCCGCCACGGGGGATCGTCCACCAGCCTCATGAGATCGGCATACCAAGGACGACGAGGCCAATCCGGCGCTATCAACAGCACCCGACCCTGGTGCGCCTCGATACGCTGAATCACACGCCCCAGCAGGGGCAACGGAGGAAACACGTAGAGAAGACCCACAGAGGGCCAAATCTGCAAAAGAGCATCCAGACCTTCGGACATCGGCTCTCTCCGATGACTGTAGAACCGAGCTGCCTTTGCCGAGCGGAACGTGGCCATCAAGTCCATGACCGGCTGGCCCCAACGCCGAACCAGCTGCGCGAACACTCTCGGATGGAGTTCCCATTCGCCGGGATCCACCTGAACTCTGCTGAGAAAGTCCGCGGTCACGTTGTCTTTTCCGGCAATGTGCGCCGCCGAGATGGCTGGCAGCCGGGGTTCTACCCACTCGAACAACGTCCGAGTCTCCGCTTCCAGACCGACGCTTCCGGTTCCGCCCTGCCGGTTGATGTAGGCCACAGTCGCCGCATTGTCGGAGAGAACCCGAACCGCCCGAGACGAGATCCGGGTCTCGAAGTGTTGTAAGGCCAATCGAACGGCCCGAAGTTCCAAACGATTGATCGACCAAACGGTCTCCTCCGGAGACCAGAGACCCTGAGCGAACTGGCCTTCGAAACGTGCGCCCCAGCCCGTCAGGCAGGCATCCGTTAAGAGCGGAACCCAGGCCGGCTGCTCCAATGGCATCCCCACTCGAAGCGAGGTGGGACTCAACCACCAACGTAGATCTCTCCGAACGGCCAGCGGGCAAGGGAGACGTTTGGTCAGGGAATCGGACTGGTTGGACCAGCGACGGAGCAAGGCTCGCTGGAGCGAACGCATGTGAAAGCGTGCCCAAGGTACCACCTCCAGGGAGGCCGCCATCGTCCCCAGCAACTGCAAGTAGTGCCAGGCCGACGGAGTCGGTGTCTTTGGGAACCGCCGCACCAGAGACTGAAGGGCCAATATCCTGCGTTCGGGAAGAGACACCAATCCCACGCACGTTTTGAACTGCACCCCCAAATATTCGAGAAACTGCGTCGGAACCAGATGGCTCTTGCGGGGGTTGACCACCCAGCCGAGAGACTGCAAGAGCGCCAAGACTTTCGCCGTCGCGCTTTCTGCGCGAGACTTCCCGCGAATCAACCAATCGTCCAGATAGGGATGAACTAGTACCCCTTCTTTGCGCAAGGCTGCCGCTACAACCACCATGACTTTGGTGAAGACTCGCGGCGCGGTCGCAAGACCGAAGGGCAAAGCCTGAAACTGGAAATGACCCCACGGCAGCGCGAAGCGAAGATACTTCTGCTGGTCTTCTCGAATAGGGATATGGAGATAAGCCTCCGTGAGGTCGAGAGACGTGAGAAACTCGCCCCGGCGGACGGCGACTAGTACGGACCGGAGGGTTTCCATCCGAAAGTGGGGAATCCGCAGACAACGATTCACACCTTTGAGATCCAAGATGGGGCGAAGATCGCCACCCTTCTTTGGCACCACGAAATAGATGGAGTACCTTCCCCGACCATATTCCGCTTGCGGCACGGGAATGACTGCCCCCAGCTGGAGAAGACGATCGAGCGTTTGCCTGACTTGAAGGGTCTTTCGGACACCCCGGCAGGGGGACGCTACAAAGGAATCGAGCACGGGACGGGCTAAGTCGAGAACATACCCGTCTCGTATGATGTCCAAAACCCACTGATCGGAAGTAATTTGGGTCCAAGCGGAGAGAAAACGTCGAAGACGTCCTCCGATCACAGGCAGCTCCACCTGGACCCGCTGCCCTTCATTGGGGCTTGCGAGCGGCCAGAGAACCAGCCGCCGAGAATCCTCTGCTGGCTCCTCGAAAGCTCGACGCCCGGGAGCTATATCTGCCACGCTGGAGGCCCCCATAACGGGGCGACCGGAACCTACGAAAGTCCCAAAACTGCCCCCGGGCGACCGGAAGCGACCTACCCCGTTTGGGTCTATCCTCCGGCAGGCGACCTCCTTTGGAGTCTCCCAGATCCTTGACCAACTTATCCAAATCCTCACCAAAGAGCAGTCTACCTTTAAAAGGCAACTTGCCCAACCGCGACTTGGAAGACCCATCGGCCGCCCAATTTTTTAACCAAAGGGCTCTGCGTGACGCTACCACGGATGCCATGCTATTGGAGAGAGCTCTGATGAGATCATACTGGACATCCGCCAAATACACCGCACCAGATTCCAATCGGTGGATCTCCGTCAGCATGTCTGGCTCCAGGGAAGGAGTCTGTTTGAAAACGTTGAACCCAGCGTAAACAGGCCCGGGCAACCCAAGCTCCGCAAAACGGAAGCTTGTAATGCTATCGCGTCCGCCTCAAAGGCTTGTCTTAATAGCCCGTCCATTTTCCGGTCCTGCGGGTCACGTAAAGCCGCACTCCCTTCCACCGGGATTGTGGTCTTCTTAGTCACCGCCGAGACGGCCCGCGTCGACTTTGGGAGATCGGAAACGCTCTAGATCTGTGTCCGATAAAGGATAAAGCCGACGCATGATCTTAACCCCCTTGAGACCCGACTCAGGGGTGTCCCACTCTGCCTGAATCATCTGGTCAATAACCTTGTGAATGGGAAAAACCACCTTAGATTGTCATACCGCCTGAATAATGGGATCAGTCCCGTCCGCCTCCTCCACCGTAGCAGTAGGGGCCAATCCCAGAGTCTGAAGCGCTTCCGAAACCAGAGCCGGCAGCTCTTCACGTCGGAAAACGCGAATAATCTTAGCCTGATCCTCCTGCTCTGGAAGCTCGCCTTCTTCCAAGCCGTCTGCATCCACCTCCTGGTCGAACTCAGGGTCATCACCTTCAGGCCACTCCGTCTCCGAAGGAAAGGGGCTCGGGCATCCGTGGCCGCTTAGGAGGCGTGCTGCCGGACAACGGAGGCTCCCCCGAAGAGGAGTGAGCCGAGACTCCCTGCGCTGGAAGAGGCGCAGCTCCCAGAACCTGGCGCCTACGGCAGAATGCCTGGTGCAGGAGCAAAACAAAATCGGGAGAAAACTCCTCCAAGGGCAAGGCCCCTCCGAGGTCCGCCTGTCCCCCAGACGCCAAGCAACTGGTAGAAGGAAGACCCGAAGGTCCCTCCAGCGGCGACACCAGGTCCCCTGCCGCAGCTCCGGACTGCTCCATCGTAGCCAAAGAACTTTCCAGGCGCTGCTCCATGCTGCGAGACAGCGAGGCACAGCGTGAGCACACACCGGTCTCCGCGTCGGCGCCCCGCCGAGAACCACAAATGAGGCAAAGAGATCCCCCTGGCATGGGGCCTCTTGCTCTGAAGGGAGTTAGCTGTCAGTGCTCAATACTGAGAGGGCAGCACAGGCTCACTGACCCAGAAGAACCAGGCGGGAACTGGGCAGTAGCTAGCAACAGAGAACCGGTGAAGGGAGAGGGGACGTCACCCCTTTGCCCAGCAAAAGCAGCTGTGGTTTCTTAACTCTAGCCCCTTGCTTTCTTTTTTTTTTTTTTTAAATTGCTCACCCAGCCGCGAAGACCACAACCGCCCCGCTAAGGAAGGGGAAAGAACACGCTGAATCCCCTCCCCCCCCTTTAACCGCGGGACCGCTGCAGTCCGAGGCAAAAGGGCCGAAACAAAAATAATGCAGAAAATCAATAGAAACTGAAAGGAATTAAAGGAAATAAGCAAACCAGCTAAAAGAACGAAAAGAAAGCAAAGAAATAAAGAAATTCACCGCGGGACACACGAGGAAAAAAACCGCGAGTCAGGGAAACAAAAACGGCCGCGGCAGCCAGGCAATCTTGGCGCGCTTTTCTCCCCGCCGAGAAAACAGCGCGAGGGAAACGCCACACTGCCACCGCATAGATCGCGCCCCCCCCCCGGGTTACCGCGACCCCGGGAGCCCCCCGAACAAATTGCTCCCGCACTGAGGGGATCCCCGAACAGCCAAAGAGAGCACAGGACTCGGCTCAGCAGCAGTCCCGATCTCTCACAGCCGTCAGCACTCCCCGGTACCAGCGCAGCCGACTTACCAAGCCTCTGGAGAAGAGCTGCAGTACCGCCGCCGCAAGAGCTCTGCCCCGAAGATTCCTGGGGCAGAGATCCAATTACCCAAAGAAATAGACTTAAAATAGAAGCGGCAAAGGCTGGGCAGGAGAGGTACCTTCCTCAGGCCCCCCCCCCCCCAACGGAGTGCTGTGAAGAGAAATGCAAAATTTAAAGGGACAGGAACCTCACATTAAGTAAATGAAAAGAAGCCCTAATAGGACAAAAAATAAAGACCCAAAAGGTTAGCTAGGGAGAAAAAAGACAAGTAACTAACAACTAGTGAGCCCAGTGAGACTCACTAACGTCCTCCTGCTGCATGAAGACTGGACACACTGGAGTTCCAGAGATGCCTGGTATGATGGTTCCAGAGGAGCTGAAATCTGATTGGTCCAGTCTTCATGCTGCAGGAGGAGGTGCACTACCCATACGTCGAGGACTAAGCTGGAGGAACGATAAGGAACTGGCTTTCTACAAGGAAGGCAGGCAGCTGATAATGTGAAGCAGGTGATAAATCTTATTTGGTCAGCCCAGGAGGAGAAAGTGGGAGAGTTATATGGCCTTGGCAGTTGATGCTGAAAAGGCAATTGATAGTAGAGAAATCTCTGGGTGCCATTCGGAAATTTGGGGTGAAGGACCATTTCATCCAGGTGGGTGCAGATGCTATATGCTAATCTGCAAATGGCAGTGAAGGAGATGGTGGCTACTCGGGGGGGGGGGGGGGGGAGGGAATTATTTTTTTTTTAAGACCGGAACAGGGTATACAGCAGGGTGTCGTCCTCCCCGCTTTTGTTTGCATTATCTTTTGAATCACTGGCCATGAGGGTCAAGGAACATAAGGAGATTAGTAGCCTTAACGGTGGGAGGGGGGGGGGGGAGGACCAGCATAAGAACTCCTTATTCGCACATGACGTGGTATTGGTTCTCCAAGATCCAGTTAAGTCCTTAAGAGCCCTACAGGTGGAATTGGTTAATTATGGATAGGTTTTGGGGTTTAAAGTTAACCTAACCCAGACAAAATGGAGGCCCTAAATATCTCGTTACCGGGGACCGCTTTCCATCAGCTTAGGGAAACTTTGCTTTCTGTTGGACAGACAGGCTTTTGGATTATTTGGAAGTGAAAATAAGTTCTGACCCTTCAGAATTATCCATCTTTATGGCGCAGGGTGATTTGGAGCACTGAATGAACCCTTCCTCTCGTGATTAGGATGAATAGCATGTGTAAAAATGACAATCCTTCCTAAACTGCTGTATTACTTTCAGATGCTGCCTGTGGCCATCCCCAGAGGCTTGGAAAGGCTACAACGCAAATTGTTCCAATATATCTGGAAACAAGGGGGCCGCCAAGGGCGGCCCTGGCAGTTTTGACCCGCTCTAGGGCAAAACAGGGGACTCGTGGTCCCTAAATTATATTGGTATTTGGCTGCCCAATTAGCCAACGTGGTGTGCTGGCAGGAGGCACAACTGGGTGCAAACAGAGGGCCATTATACTAGGGGGTCCACCTGCAACACCTCCTTTAGGGAGAGGGAAAAGGGGCTGAGCTACTAAGCCCATATATAACACAAGTGGAGCGGCTGTGGTAGAGATCTGCTTGTTTCAGGCATTTGAAAGGGAAGCTGTCTCTATTGCAGACAATTAGATATATTCTTAATTTCCCACCTGGCTTGGTAGACCCCTCATTTCAGTGCTGGGAGAGGAGGAGGGTCACAACTGATTCAACTGTGCCCTGATGGGGAACTTGATTCCTTTGAGGACTTGAGGGAGCGCTATGGACTGGGCCCGTGGGCCCTGTAAGGCTATTTGCAATTTCAACATTGGTTGCAGAGGGAGTAAACAGATTGAGTTGATCTGCTGGTTACCGGCAGCCCGGAGACTGGCTCTCTCCAAAATTCATAAAACTGTTGACTAAGCTTGGGGAGGGTAAAATGAAGTTCCAGAGCCAGTGGGAGGCAGACCTGGGGCAGAATCTTTAAACGCAAGCATAAGGGGGTCATAGCGGCTCAGCATGTCAAAAATGGCTACAAAGATGCTGTACCGGTGGTACTTGGCACTAATTAGGCTACACAAAATACTATTAGGATATCCCAACTCATGCTGGTGGGGATGTGGTGCAGAGGGAACCTATAAGCACATGTGATGGGACTGCCCTGGAGTGGTGGCCTTCTGGGCAGGGGAGATGTAGGCCTTAGTAGGGCTAGGGATGGAATGAGATTTGGAGGGGATCTTGTCGTGATTAGGTGGACTAAGATGACACGGGGATAAGAAGAGACTATTATGGAAAGTGCCTGTGGTTCAGCTAAATAAGCTCCGGAGATTTGACAAGATATGGGAGGTCTTTTGTGAAAAAGTATATGAATTGACACTGTTCAGAAATGCTGGGGGATAAGGAAGGGGGGGAGAAAGAGGAGGGTGATGGCATCTTTAAGTTATAATTATGCAGGGAAGAGCTGCTTGTGGGAGAAGTTTAAAAAAAAAAAACAACCACACACTACTGTCGGGAAAAACGCCAAGACATTTAAGCTTCCTCAGACCCAGGTGTAGAGATATTGGCACTTTGGCTGGTAACAGTCTATGCATTTCTCTGCATCAGGCAGAGATATTAACATACTATTTTAATACACGCAGCTCATTTGCCTATAATTTAAATAAACTTGGTGTTACTATGTGCGCTCGTTTTTCCTTTGCTATTTACACGTCAGTCTTCTGCATTTGGCTAGTCGAACTTCGATTTATACCCTGCAAATATCTTCACACAAAGGGCGTGTTGGTTTTTCTGCATCAGCCCAAATGTGCAGCAATGGACAAACACCCCCACCCCCCAAAAAAAAAACCTATTAGGAATTAGTAGGAAAGGACTAGGAGAATAAAATAAAAAGATGATGAATCTGCATTGTACCATGGCACAACTGCACCTTAAGTATTCTTGTGACTTTGCTCAAAACATCTCAAAAAAAGGATACAGCAGAATTAGAGAAAAGAGGTAATTAGACCTTACCTGCTAATTATTTTTCCTGTAGGATATCCAGTCCAGTCCCTTCATGCTGGGTTGTGCTCCTATTCCTGCAGCTTGGAGACTAAGTAAACCAAACTCTTGAAGACGTCAGGATACATATAGAACTGGCACAACCCACCAGCCTCAGTATCCTGTTGACAAAAGCAAACTAACAGAGAGACAACTAACCAAATGAAAAACAACTATAATACGAACCACTCTATGCAGCCCCTCCCCCCCCCAGAGGATGAATCCTACGCGCCCCCCCCCCCCCAAGGAAGGAGGAAGAGGCTTACCTGTCAGCGTGCTCCGCCCCTACCTAACAAGGTTTGCAGCACTACGGCCCACAGGGCTCTGCTTCGGTCCCAGTCCGCCCCGAACCCGGAACCTCCAGGAAGCCGGGCACCCAGAAACACCGCTGTGCCAACTACCCCCCTAAACTGCTTCGAACCGGCAGCCAAACTGGGTGGGACTAGGGACTGGACTGGATATCCTACAGGAAAAATAATTAGCAGGTAAGGTCTAATTACCTCTTCCTGGGCGTCTATCCAGTCCAGTCCCTTCATGCTGAGATGTACCAGAGCAGTTCAGGCTTGGGAGGGTCCTGCCAAACCGGCTCGAAGCACCTCTTCCCCAAAGCCCGCATCCGCCGCGGCCTGCACATCCAACCTATAGTGCCTGGCAAAGGTATAAAACGAAGACCAAGTTGCTGCTCTGCAAATGTCCAATGGGGGAACCGAGCTAAACGCCGCCCAAGACGCCTGAGCTCAGGTGGAATGGGCTCTTAGACCCCTCGGAATCTGTCTACCTCTGAGAATATAAGCAGAAGCAATGGCCTCCCTAATCCACCTGGAAATCGTGGCTTTAGACGCCGCCTCACCCCTGCGGGGCCCTCCGAACAAAACGAACAAGCGCTCCGATTTGCGAAATGCCTTAGTGCATTTCAGATAACACCTCAACACCCTACGCACGTCCAGGAGGCGCAGCCGTGCACCCCCCTCCCCCTGCTCCAACCCAGCAAAGACCGGGAGGGACACCGGCTGATTGACATGGAAGACAGACACCACTTTGGGAAAAAAGGACGGAACCGTCCACACCACCTTATCCGCGGAAAAGGCTAGAAAGGGAGGATGGCAAGACAAAGCCTGCAACTCCGAGACGTGCCTGGCGGAACAAATGGCCACCAAAAACACGACCTTAAGAGTCAAATCTTTAAGGGAAGAGCGATCAATAGGCTCAAAGGGCACCCCGACCACAGAATCCAATACCAAATTAAGGTCCAAAGGAGGAACCAGCACCCTCCTATGTGGTCTAATGCGCCTGACCGCCTTAAGAAAACGAATCACATTGGGATGTTGGCCTACAGCCTTGCCCTTAACCTTGCCCCTGTAGCAAGCGATAGCCGCCAGCTGCACTCTCAAGGAACTGGCCCGCCAGTCCTTTCTCCAGGCCAGCCTGCAAGAAATCCAGCACATCAGAGATCTCCACTGACAGAGGCTTCTTGCACCTAACCTCACACCAACTCTCAAAAATGCGCCAAACAGGTGGAGCGCTTGCAGATCTTCAACAAGGTGGAAATCACTGCTCCCGAATAACCTCTCTTAAGGAGCCTTGCCCTCTCAATAGCCATGCCGTAAGC
Source organism: Ichthyophis bannanicus (assembly GCA_033557465.1). NCBI lineage: Eukaryota > Metazoa > Chordata > Amphibia > Gymnophiona > Ichthyophiidae > Ichthyophis > Ichthyophis bannanicus. The sequence continues at coordinate 37,381,158 of CM066050.1, read as the reverse complement.
GAGAACCAACCCACCTGCGGCATCCTTACCGGCCCCTGCCTGAGAAGATCCCTCCTTACTGGGAGCCGCCAGGGACGATCCGCCAAGAGCTGGACCAGATCGGCATACCACAGCCACCTTGGCCAGTCCGGAGCAATCAGGATCACCAACCCCTGATGAGCTTCTATCCTCTGAAGAACTCGGCCGATGAGGGCCCAAGGAGGAAACACGTAAAGCAACCCCTCCGTGGGCCACCGCCGACTTAGGGCGTCCAGCCCTTCCGACATTCTTTCCCTTCTTCTGCTGAAGAATCTGCTCGTCTTGGCCGATTCCCATCGGGCCATCAAATCCATCACCGGTGGCCCCCAACGGAGGACAATCCGCTCAAAAACCTCCTGGTTGAGCTCCCACTCGCCCGGATCTATCCGGTACCTGCTGAGAAAGTCGGCCGTGACGTTCTCCACTCCGGCGACATGCTGGGCTGAGATGGCTACGAGATGTTCCTTGGCCCAACTCATGAGGCCTTCCGCCTCCTCCTCCAGTCAGCTGCTCGTCCCTCCTTGCCAATTTATGTAGGCCACTGCTGTCACGTTGTCCGACAGAATCCTGACCGTTTATTTTATTTAACTATTTATATCCCGCTTTTCACCGGGTCAAAGCGGTGCTACATTTAAGGGTGGGGTAATTAAGTATAAGGGTGGGGCCATCACCGGGTAGGCAACATTGATGATTTCGAGTTAGGACAGACTTTAGACATGGACAGTATAGTTCAATTTTCAATCAGGGGTCGGTGCACTTTCTGGTGGGGATTTCTTCGAAGCATTCTTGGAATAGGATGGTTTTTAGCTGTTTTCTGAAGGACATTAGATCATTGTTGTTTCTGAGGTGGCTTGGTAGAGAATTCCATAGGGATGGAGCATAAAGTTCAAAGGCTCGATTGCATGTCCGTTGAGAGCATTTGGTTCTTTTGTGAGGGATGGTGAGGGAGTTGCTGGAGGCCAGTCTGGTGGTTTTTCCATGGGCTGGACGAGACAGCAGGGTGCGGAGCGGTGTGTTCTGTGTTTGGTGGATGGCTTTGTGGGCGAGTAGGATGGATTTGTATTTAGTTCGTGCTTCGAAGGGGAGTATGTGCAAGTCTCTTAGGATTGGGGTGATGTGGTCGCTTTTCCTTGCTCTCTGAATGATTCTCACTGTGGTGTTCAATGCGGTTCGGAGGGGGTTGGTCTGTGTGGCTGGTAGTCCATGGTAGATTATGTTGCAGTAGTCCAGATGTGGAAGTGTCAGTTTGCATTACCGTCCTGAAGTCTTGAGGTTCGAGGAGGGGTCTAAGACGTTGCACTGTTTTTGCTTTGTGGAATATAATTCCGGAGGTTTTAGTAATTTGTTGCTTGAGGGTTAGGGCTTGGTCAATGATAATGCCTAGATATCTTATTTGTGAATGTATTTGAATGCTTGTGGTTCCTATGTTAAGGTGTGTGGGCGGTGTGAAGTCTGGGTCTTTTGTCACTAATGAGGGCTTCAGTTTTCTTTATGTTTATGGATAGGTTATTTTCTTGAAGCCAGTCGGTCACTTCGGTGAAACATGCTGATAGATGTATATTTGTTGGATTTGCGGTTGTAACTGGGGCATAGAGCATGATATCAGCAGCATATATATGAAAGTTGATGTTGTGGGAACGTATAACTGAGCAGAGTGGTTGAAGATAGATGTTGAAGAGCATGGCAGACAGCGTGGATCCTTGAGGTACTCCTTGGTGTTGTTGGAAGGGGGGCGAGGTGCTAGTGCGGATTAGTTGTTGTCTATTAGTTAAGTAGGATTGAAACCATTGAAGTATGTTGTCTTTGATCCCAATTGAGTGCAATCTGCGTATGAGGATGTTGTGGGAAATGGTGTCGAAGGCTGCTGATATATCAAGGAAGATCATGGCATATCCAGAGTGTTTTTCTTGGGTTCCTATGATGAGGGTGTTCATTAGTGTGGTCATGAGGGTCTCGACTCCATGTAGTGGGCGGAAGCCATGTTGCTGTGGGTCCAGTATATTGTTGTTGTCCAGGTGTTCTTGAAGCTGCTGCTTTCCCAAGAACCTGACTCCGGAACGCTCACCACTGCCCGCAACTCCAAACGGTTGATGGGCCATCGGGACTCCTGTACGCTCCAACTTCCCTGAGCAAAGCGTCCCTCGCAGTGCGCCCCCCAGCCTGACAGACAGGCGTCCGTCGTCACTTGCAGCCACCGAGGGGTGTTGAGAGGCATTCCCTTCTCCAAACTCCCGGGCAAGAGCCACCACTGTAGCGATGTCCTGGCCGCCGCCTTGCACGAAAGAATCATCGAAAGGGGCTGTTGGTGATGAGCCCAACGGCGCAGCAAGGCCCACTGGAGCGGTCTCATATGGGCCCTGGCCCAAGGTACCAGGTCTAACGTTGCCGCCATCGTTCCCAGAACCTGGAGGTAGTGCCACACTGTAGGACTCTCCCGAGCCAGGAACTCCCTGATCAGTCGGTGTAGGCTCTCTGCCCTCTGAGCTGGCAAGACGACGTTGCCCGACTGGGTGTCGAACCTTGCCCCCAAATACTCGATCTCCTGAGAGGGCACTAACCTGCTCTTTGCCTGGTTGATCACCCACCCCAGACTCTGCAGAAGAGCCACGACCCTGGCCGTTGCCTTCAGGCTCTCCTCCCCGGACTTGGCCCTGATCAACCAATCGTCCAGGTACGGATGCACGAGAATGCCTTCTTCGCGGAGGGCCGCTGCCACCCCCACCATAACATTGGTGAAGGCACAAGGAGCTGTCGCCAGGCCGAACGGCAACACTTGAAACTGAAAGTGACCCTGCGGCACCGCGAAGCGCAGAAACTGCTGGTGAGCCTCTCTGATGGGAATATGAAGGTACGCCTCAGTGAGGTCGAGAGAAGACAGAAATTCTCCTGGCCTCACCGCCACTATCACCGACCGCAGTGTCTCCATGCGAAAGTGTGGAACCCGGAGACACCGGTTGACATGCTTGAGGTCCAGAATGGGCCGCCACGAGCCTTCCTTCTTTGGCACCACAAAATAGATTGAGTGCCGACTGCAGCCAAGCTGATCCCTTGGTACCGGGATCACAGCACCTAACGCTAACAGCCTTGCCAAGGATTCTTCCACCGCTGCACGCTTGGCTGCCGTCCTGCAAGGCGACTGGACGAACGAGGGAAGGACTGGCCTCGCGAACTCTAGGGCATAACCACATTCTATAACTTCCAGAACCCACTTGTCGGATGTTACCCGGGCCCAGGCGGGGCAAAACTGCCTTAAACGACCCCCTACAGGCAGCACCCCCACCCAAGCCCCCACTATCTTATTGCGGCTTTCTCTGGGCCGAGGAGGCCCCAAAACCTCTGCCCGCCCCTTGAAACCCCCGGAAGCCCTGGCCTCTGGCTGGAAACTTGCCCCTCTGAAAGGAGCTCTGCCTACCTGATCTAGGCCTCCAAAACTCTTTCTGCTGTGAGCGCCCTTGGGAAGAAGGGCGTCCCTGCTTAGACTTATCCTCCAGGAGTCTACCGCCATTAGACTACCCTAAGTCCTTTACCAACTTGTCTAAGTCCTCCCCAAAGAGCAGCTTCCCCCTAAAGGGGAGCCTGCCAAGACAAGACTTGGAGGAAGCATCCGCAGCCCAGTTACGGAGCCAAAGATATCTGCGAGCCGCCACCAGGGAGGCCATATTCTTGGACAAGCTACGAATGAGGTCATAGTATCCGCCAAATAGGCCTGTCCGGACTCAATCCGAGCCGCATTCCCCGAAGGCTCTACCTGCGGACCCTCAGCTGACTACAGCTGTTGAGGCCACCTTAAGCACGCTCGGGCCACCCAAGCCCCGCATACTGAGGCTTGAAGGGCCATGGCGCTAACGTCGAAAGCCTGCTTAAGCAAGGTGTCCACCTTCCTGTCCTGGCCATCCCTGAGAGCCACACTGCCTTCCACCGGGATGGTAGTCTTCTTGGTCACAGCCGCTACCGCCGCATCCACCCTGGGAGTCCTTAACAAATCCTTTTCCGCCTCTGGCCATGGGTACAGCCGTGCCATAGCACGCACTCGCCGCAGACCGGACTCCGGCTGATCCCACTCATCCTGAATCATCTGACGGACTACCCTATGAACTGGAAAGACCCTTTGAGACTTCCGGACCGCCAGAATCAATGGGTCCTCGAGGGCCTCTTCATTCTCCTGTTCTCCCGAGGACATATTAAGAACCTTCATTGACTCCCCAATCAATGCCGGTAACTCCTCACGGCGAAAAACTAACAATTCTCGCCTGCTCCTCTGGGATCTCACCTTCCTCTAGTTCTTCCTCTTCCCCCAGATCCCTGTCCGATTCCAGAAGCTCAGACTCCGGGGAAAAGGGCTCTTCTTCAGCTGTTCTCGCCTTCTTGGCAGGAAGGTCCAGAACAAGCGGCTTGCTCTCCGCTCCCCGCTTGTGAGGGGCTTGGGTCTCCTGCTGGCGCATGCAGAAAGCTTTGTGCAATAACAGCACAAACTCCGGGGAAAAACCGCCGGGCCTCCCCTCCACAGAGGAAGTACCCGGCAAGGAATTGGGGGGGGGGGGGGGGAGGTGCCTGCTGTCCTACTGGCAAGGAGGGCAATGAAACCTCTCCCAGGGCCCCTTCCAACTCTTACACTATGTCCATAACCGCAGACGCTGGCGGAGGCTGCTTTACAGGGTCCTGGAGCTCCTGCTTCACAGAGGCTGCCTCCAGAGCACAGTCCCTGCATACCCCAGTATCGGACACCGCGCCCCTGCCGGCCCCACACACAAGGCACTGCGGATGCGCAGGCATTGCCACCTCTCCCCCTTATCTCTCCACTTAGTATTATCCCCTTTTATTCCTTTTCCCTTTTTTATCCTTTCCTTATTCTTTTTTTTTTTTTTTGCTATGCAAGAAAAATAAAACCCAAAACAGCTGTCTAACAGACTATGAGAATATATCAAAGTATCAAAATATAAACCTCTTTCCCTTTAAAACAAATTAAAACAAATAAAATGCAAGAGAAAAAAAAACAAAAAACTTTGCCTTCCAGCTCCTACAGTGTCTTCTCCGTTCCCTCACCTCCCCCAGGCAAGGAACGCCACGCGGGCGAAAAGCACACGAAGGCCAAAGCGGGAACTCTCCTCTGCACAGGCAGCAACGCGCTGAACAAGGCCACGGGCCCCGCTGATGCTCTCCCGCCCCCGGGATCGCGCCTCCACTGCCGGGCCTGCCCGCCACCCCTTTGCGCTGCTAGGCGGCAGAGGGGATGGGACGCCACCGTCTTCCCGCCCACGTGCTCAGCCACCTCCGGGGCTTCAGACACGAGGCGGGAGACCGAAGCAGGTGCCCTTCGCCGCAGGAGACCCGGCCGCAAATGACAAGGCCGGTCTCCGCTGCCTCCAAACGGGCGCTGCTGTCTTTTTTTTCCCCCCCAAAATGGACTGGGCCACTGCAAGCCTCCTCCGCCAGAAAGGGGGGGGGGGGGGGGGGAAAGAGAACTAGGGAAGCCCAAAAACTACCTAACTGGAAGGAAATAAAATTAAATCAAACAGCATTACTCAGGAAAAGAAACCAAAAACCCTTCCTATGCTAAAGTCTCTCCTTAATCTGCTAGCTTGCTGATTCACTCCAGCTGCTTGGAGACTAAGTAAAAACTGAGGTTGGTGGGTTGTGCCAGTTCTATATGTATCCTGACGTCATCAAGAGTTTGGTTTACTTAGTCTCCAAGCTGCAGGAATAGGAGCACAATCCAGCATGAAGGGACTGGACAGATGCCCAGGAAGTACAGACAAGAGCATTCAAAAATGATGAAGGGTATGGAAATTCTCCCTTCTGAAGGAAGGCTGAAGAGGTTACTGCGCTTCAATTTGGAGAAAAACCAAACAATGGAGGTATGACAGAAGTCTAAGATTCTGACTGGAGTGGAATGGGTGAACTTCAATTGACTGTCTACTCTTTCAAAACATACAAAGACTACAGGGCATGCAATGAGGGGACTAAGTAGTACAATGTTCTCCCCAGAAATTTCTGACAGCCAAATGGCATCAAGAGTAGCCAGATAGGGCACACTATAAGCCAGCCAACAATGTTAACTAGTCATCTTTCAGAAAATTCCATATAGAATACATGTGTCACCATTTCAAATTCTTTTAAGTGTGTAAACTCATTTATATTATATTTTAAAATTAAACAGTATAAAATTTACAAAATCACTTAAATCATTTTCCATTCCTGCTCATCACTTTGCCATGCCAATTCAGATTAAACTAGCCAGGTGGTCAACGGAACACTGTAGTACATTCAAAATAAAAAGAAAAAAATATTTTCACACAAAGTTCTGGAAGTTGTTAGAGGACGTGGTAAAAGGAGCATAGCATTTAAAAAGAATTTGATAAGTTCCTGGAGGAAAAGGCCATAAACTATGGTTAAGGTAGACTTGAGGAAAGCAGCATGAAAGCTTCCGACTTTCTAGTATCCTGTCAAGTAGTTGTGACCTGGACTGGTCATTGCTGGAGACATCATACAAAGCTCAATGTATCCCTGAGGCGGACCCATTACACTTTTATTTTTAGTAAAAAGAAAGCAGCTACCTACTGCAGCCATGGGCCGAGAACCAAGGAAAGAAGGCTTCAAATACCATATTCCCCACCAATATTCTTTATGGCCTCAGGAAATTCATTATCGCCCATTAACCCATTTGATTAAAAATTCTGAAAAGGGACTTGTACCTAAATTCTAACTCAGAGCATCATGTTTAACACTAAAATAAGCCACCTCAATTCAGAACAAAACTAAACCCCATATTGTCAAGTTACAGGTACACTACAAATGCTTAACATGTTTTCCCTGCCTCAAAAGCACCAACCACGGCGCTTAGCAACAAGTGGGGTTCCATAACTCTAGTCTTGAAGGCCACAAAATAAGACAACCTGCATGCTACTGGTTAACATGCAACCCAATATCATTTGTGGCACTCTAGGACTGGAGTTGTGCAACCCTAGTGGGAGAGAGGTTTCTAACATTCATTGTGGATATCCTGAAAACCCAGCCTATTTGCATGTTTTCAGATATGAGGGATCTATACTTCCAACAAGTGAGGACACTATATAGAAGGGCTACTGAAATTTTTGGTCACTCTGCAATCCAGGCCAATTTCTTATGATCAGCTAAATACACTCAACCACTCCCACATCTCAATCATCCCTTCTCCTTTACAAATTACAGTGGATCACAATCCAGTCATCATCCATCAGAGACCAATTTAAAGGACAACCATAATATGCATGAAATTTGCACATACTGAAACAAATACATACAAAATCTTCCAGGTATGTTCACCACAGACTCGTTGGGATGGCCGACTCCTAGCAAGGTTCAGAACCACTGAATTAAAGAATGATCCTTTCTACCTACTCAACTCTATCCCCCCTCCCCCTGTTCAGGCATCAAATACTTCCTTTCCCACATGGACCACATTTACAGGCAGGAAATATACTCCAGCAACTCTTGAGACAAAGATCAATCAAGTAACATTAGAATATATATTTCTTCAAAGGATTGTGAATGCATTTAGAATGATGGAGGCAAACACACTGAAAACCATCAGCTTTAAAAGACTGACCCATGTAAGTAAATTATTACATGCTCCATTCCATGGATTTGAATTTAAAAAAAAATTCTTCAAACTCGTAACACTCTGGAGACTAAAACCTCTCCTCAAAGAGGATTTCCGCACAGTATTCCAGGCCATCATTACACCTGTGCAGGGACTACTGCAATATCCTATTCCAAGGTCTACCTAAACAAACCACCCGTCCTACAAAAAGTCCAGAACACTGCTGCCCGCATTATTGCTAGCGCTTCAATACAAGACCATATAACTCCAATACTACATGATCTGTACTGGCTACCAATCTCTTCACGGGCAAAATATAGATCAGCACTCACCATCTTCAAAATTAAACACAATATGTCAGCAGGAATACTACAGGAACTCATCGGAACCAAAGCAAGCAAAAGACCAGACAGAAACAGCACCAAAAATAATATACCAACACCTAGTCTATTCACAAAAACCAACAAATCCACATCCATATGAGCCTTGTCTCTTGCTGCCCCTGCTATCTGGAATGTCCTCCCAGATAATCTAAAAACAGATACAAAAGAATTCCGGAAGTTGCTCAAAACCACTCTATTCATTGAACAATTCAATGAAGACCAACAATCACTCTAATCACTCCACAAGACGATTTACACAAGCCATGACATCTACACCATACAAACATCCCATTACTCTCATTAAGATGTATATAGTTTAGATAAAGTTACAAGAGATTATTCATGTTTTGAAGTTATGTTACTGTTGATATATGCAAGTTCTTTGTACAAGTAGAAGTTTATTGTAAACCGCCTTGATTGAATGAAAAGGCAGTATAGAAAAATTGTTAAACAAACAAATAATGAAAGGTAAAGTGAAATTAGACCTTACTTGCTAATTTTCTTTCATGGAGTCCCTTCAGTCCAGTCAGTTATTTATTTAATCAGTTTTATATACCACCTTATCCTTCAATCAAAGTGGTCAACAAGACAGAGGGACATCGAGGGGGGGGGGGGAGACAACAAGATAGTACATTAAACTACAGTACATTAAATTATACATAAACTACAGCAAAGTTTAATAATTCATTACAATTACATTAAACAAATAACAGCCGGAGACTGAATATTCAAATCTCTGATGCTGTCACTGGATAAGAAGCCCATTAGCCCCCTCTGACATCTCAGTATCCTACTGTCAAAGCAACTAACTTATCACACAGAACTGCCCAGAGAAAAACTAAACTACATCATAATGAACAAATCAGAACAAGAGGAATCGACTCCTCCCCTGAAAAACCCCATCCCCTCATGTGGAGTCACCACTTTGTTACTCTAGAACTGTAAAAAAAATAAAAAAAAAAACACATCTGAAACATTTAGCGCCAGCTGCTTGGCCATAACTTCACCCACATGGAGTCCTTAGAAGTCCATTTCATCTGCAACACGTCACCTCCTTGGCCATCCACTAAACTGAGCCGAGATGCAGGAACAGGGTGGCTCCTGGAGGGACTCCATGAAAAAAAGTCTAATTTCACCTTAATTCCTGTCCATCCAGTTGGGATGTACCACAGCAGTACCTAGACCTGGGGTGGGAGGGGGCCCCAAAACGCACATTCTGCCTGGCCTGCACATCCAGGCGATAGTGCTTTGCAAAGGTATGTAGAAACGACCATGTTGCTGCCTTCAAATGTCTGTAGGTGGCATTAGCCAAAACTTGACCTGACACCACCAGTGCCCTTGTAGAGTGGGTACTTAAGCCTGCTGGTATTGCTTGGTGCCACAACATATATGCCAAAGCTATGGCCTGCTTCCCCCTTTCATGGGCTGTTGAACAGCACAATCGGTCCGATTTTCTGAAAAGTTGCATGCTTTTCAAGTATCTACGTTAAAGCTCTGCACATCTATGACACTGGTTCCCAAACTTGCGGAAATGGCCACATTTCTGTGACCACATCCACTGAATGTGACCCCATCTTTCTGGACTTTCACTGTGACCCATAGGCAGAAGAAAGGTGGGCCACAGGGGTCATGACACCACCAATATTTTCTCCAACACAGCATCAGAAAGAGAGCTCGGGAGCAGGGCTAGGGTTTTGTTTGGCCCCTCCAACTAAAAAAAAAAAAAAGTGTTCCACTGCCCTTGCTGTGACCTATACCAAATCACCAGTCAGCATGTGGCCTGTGAAAATTCATAAGCCCCTCCTGGGTAAGCTTCCTGTTAGGCTAGGAACCCATGCTGTGTACTGAAGTCTGTAAGCCCACATTGCACATTGACAGGAGGGACCCTGTGCTGCTGTTACCTTCCTGCTTTAGATGAGTGGATGGAGAGGAAAGAGGCTGGAGATCTGCCGGTTTGGATTCCATCATCTGGGGTCAGGTGAATTTTTAGTTGTTGAAATGGGGAGGGGGGGGAGGGGTCATATGGGATAAAAGTTTGAAAAGACCGGTCTAGGTATGGAGCAATTATTCTCCGTCCACACTACTCAGGCCTCAAACACTGGCAGATTCACCTCCTGGCTTACATGAAAGACAACAGGCCCTTTGGAAGAAGGGCCTGCTGGTGCTGTCCTACCACCTTCTCTTTCTGCACAAAGTGGCGGCTCCCTGCAGGATTAGAGCCTTTAGCTGTGAGCTACACCATGCAAATTGCCCACCAACAAAACCACATTTATAGGCAAATCCTTCTGCGAGATGTTGCCAAAAGGCTCGAAGAGCGCCTCTGTCAGCACAGAGAACCAGACTGAGATCCCATGAAGGCAACACCGGCCTCAATGAAGGCTGAACCTGCTTCACGGACTGCAGAAAACATACTACTTCTACATGCGACACCAGCGGGGACCCTGGTACCTTGCCTCTGTAAGGCATCAGTGCTTGAGAACAAAAAGAATAAAGTATAACAGCTAGAGCCCGCCTGGACATCTGTCTACCAAGCTGCTGGAGACAAATACTGAGGTGTCAGAGGGGCTCATATCCAGTGAGATCAGCAGAGATTTTAATATTTAGTCTCCAGCTACTGGTGGATGGACATAAGAGAACCGTCTGGACTGGACTAAAGAGATGGGAATGAACTCAGTTATGTAAAGACAGCAACATCTAAAAAATTTAGATGTGATTCATAGAAACAGGACGCGGTACTCGCTGTATAAATTCACACACAAGGCATTTTTCACGGTCGGTGTACTTATACAAAAGCACATACCTGAACTTTACGTTGAGTTATTATGCAGGGTTTGGCTTCTGTATGATCACATGATATGCAGTTCAACCTTAAGTTACCCATATTAGTAATAAAGCAGAATATCGCTTTGTAAGGCAAACCGCTCTGCCCAGAATAACTGGACAGTCAAGGCCAGAACTTTCTTCCCCGCATTAGCACCGTGACATACCCATGCAGAAACATGCTTTTATTCTCGGATTTTATCTGGCCCTCACGACAAAATAAATTTTAAAAAGTTACTTAACCAGCAGAGAATTAAATGAAACGTGAATTAAGGGGAATACAAAAATAAATAATCGGCCTATCGTAGATGCTAGAAGGAAGACGACACTAAATGTCAGCTCCTGGGGAGGATCACAGAGTACAAGGAAATATGCGACAATAGCCAGGGACAGGGGGAAGCTGTAACAGCAAAAATCCCGCATGAGGCTCCGGACCCGGGGGCTCTCTCTAACCTAGCGAGGAGAGAGATTAACGACCGACAGACTTCAGACGGGAGAGTTAAGTAGACCGTGAAGCTGCCGATTAACTAAGTAAGATATGGAAAGGTCCCGCCCCCCGAGATTAAAAAACAAACACAAAAAGGGAGCTCTCTTGCATAGCATAAGCTCGTCTCGCGAGGAACAAAAGCCCGGTTAGCGGGGCCAGGGCAGGCGGCGGCGGCGGCACGGACTCTCTGGAAAGCAGAAGTCACAGAGGCGCCATTTTAGGAGCTGGAAGCAGTGCGCAGAGGAGCCGATGAATGGACGGGGAGGGAAGGAGCAGCAGCCTGTTAACCCAACACCTCAACCAGCCGAGACACCCCCCTGCCCCGACAGCAGAGGGTGGCCGGCGCTTACCTTCTCGCACAGGGTCTTGACCTGGCTCTCCGACAACTGCTTGCACTCGTTCAGCTGCTCGATCCACTGGTCCAGCTCCTTGGTGAAAGCCTTCTCGTCCATGGCTCCGGCCGTCCCCCGTAGCAGCAACGGCAGCACCGCTACCCCCCTCCCGCCCCCGAAGCCCAGCCGACGAGAGGCTGCGCGAGCGGCGGGGCACAGGCAAGGCTGGCTCCTGGAGAAGCACGGAGCTCGGCTGCCGCTTCCGACAAGCCGGACGGCACAAGGAGCGACGGAGGTGTCCCGGTAAAGCGAGCCGCCTCACAGCTCTACCTCCTCACTCGCTCCGAGCGGCTGTGTAATGGCCGCGATGACGTCATGTGCCTCGCCTCCTCCCCCTTCTTCCCTCGCGTGCGGCACGCCCCGACTTCTTACTTCCTGTTTCTGCAGGAAGCGGCGGGCGCGCGCGCGTTCGGAGGTAGGGGAGAGGACGGGCGGGGGAAGGAGCGCGCAGGCGCAGATGCCGCTCCAGGTAGGCCGTGGGTGCGGGGCGGGGGAAGGAGCGCGCAGGCGCAGATGCCGCTCCAGTTAGGCCGTGGGTGCGGGGTGGTGAAAGGCTGGATGAGCGGGTTGTACCTGGTGTTCTGTTCTCCGCCCAATAGAATGATAGTAGCAGGTTGAAAGGATGCTGCAGCATAGCATATTTTTAATGTCCCTTTTGCAGTATACTACCAAAACCTTCCTTTCCATGATTAATAGACTTAGCAGATGAACTTCAATGTGGAGAACTACAAAAGAATATAGGAAAAAATAGGGGATGATGGGTTCTACCTATCTGGAGCCATCACCCCCCAAAAAAGATCTTGGCTTTATTTGTAGATGAATATGGAATAAGAAGGATAGTTGCTCATGTGCGTTAAGGGGACTAACACCCAATTGTGTCCAAATAATTGAAGTTAAATGGCAAAATTCTGCATTTTATTTTGCCTTAATGCACGTTTAGGCAGTGCAGCACAAGCTAAATAATAATGAGATGCAAAGCACCTCATTACGATGCAAATTGAATAACAGCTTGCGGTTTTTTTTCTTGCAACCTGGGTTATTCATGGAAAGATAATGCCATCTTTGAGATGGCATTGTCTTTCCTCCCTGGGGGCTTCGGGCCTAATGCTCTCAGAAAACCTCTTAAAGGGGCTGGTGCCTACACTTGAATCGCCTACCACTCAGATTCCATCCCCTAACTCTTCTTGAATCCCTTTCAGCACTTATTGAAGGTTTCCCTGGTGGGAGGGGGGAGCGCAGGAGCAACTAACAGCTGCTTCTGCCCCATGTCACCAGGGTTCAAAATTACACCAGTTGGCAAAAATTATAGAAAAATGTAACTACTCAACTTCAGGATTGTTTAGATGGGGCACAGTCTGGTTTCTGCTCCACACAGAAACTTTTAGCACAGAAACTGTACTGGTGACATTCCTGGATGACATGCTGAAGTGAAAAGCCTATGGTGGATGTAGTATATTGCTGCCTTTGACACCATTAACCATAATATTCTGTTATCAAGAGTAAGGGCAGCTGGAGTGCAGAACCAAGTCTTAAAATGATTTGAATTTTTTTAAAATAGTAGATCTTTTAAGATGCCTTTTCAGGAACAATTGTCTGTATCTAAAGCCTGTACCCCAAGGCTTGCCTTTATCTCCTGCTCTTTTTAATTTGTATTGTTCTTTTGCAGGACAAATTATAGAGTTTGGGTCCATATGTTTATGTGGATGATATGCAGTTTTTTAAAATTCAAATGAGAACATTCCAGGAATTTATGGAACAGCTGAATGATTGTAGAAAGAACTTAGAAAATTGATTATATAATAATAAATTGAAACTCAATACTGCTAAGATGGAGATTTTACGAATGGGGAATATTAAGAATTCTTTGGACCCTTAGTCCATAGATATTTTGGGTTATAAAATTCCTTTATCTCAGGAAATGTGTAGTCTAGGTATAATATTCAATTCTCAGTTGATCCTTGAGGCACAAGTGAATAGTGTGGTAAAAAGGAAATAGTATAGATTGCGATTAGTTAGACAACTTAGGTTATATCTCTGAGCCCAGGATTTTCACACAGTGGTCCAGATGATGGTTGTAAGTCATGATTAATGTTAGGGCATATTGTCAGAGAGGTTCCAATAAAGACTAAAGTAACCCAAATGCCCATACTTATGCATAGCGCAGACAGAACTTAAAGATTCCAAATTACTTGTGGCTACCGATAACCAGATTAGTATGAATAAAATACAGCCTCTAAAGTGCTTATATGTAAATGCTAGAGGTCTAAAAAATACGATGGGGGAGTTAGAATATATAGCACTAAATGAGACGTTATATATCATATCAAAGGAGCAGTTGCAAAGGTTAAAGACGTACATCAGGCTTGGCTGTTGTTGAAAAATACTATCTTGGAAGCCCAGACCAGCTGTATTCCACGCTTTAAGAAAAGTGGAAAGAAGTCCAAAAAACTGCCAGCATGGTTTAAAGCTGAGGTCAGAGAGGCTGTTGTTGCCAAAAAAGCATCTTTCAGGAAATGGAAAAAAGAGCCAAACGACGAAACCTGGAAACAGCACAAGCACTGGCAAGTCAAATGCAAGGCATTGATAAGGCAGGCAAAGGGAGAATTTGAGAAGAAGCTTGCTGCAGAAGCAAAAACGCGAAGTAAAGACCTTTTCAAGTACATTCGTAGCAAAAAACCTGTGAGAGAGTCAGTTGGTCCATTAGATGATAAAGGGGTTAAAGGAGCACTAAGAGGCGACAAGGCGATAGCAGAGAGACTGAACGAATTCTTTGCTTCAGTCTTTACTGAGGAAGATGTAGGGATGTTACCCATGACTGAAGTGGTATTTAAAGGTGCAGAAGAATTGAAGGAAATATTGATACATCGAGAAGATGTATTACAACTATTAGATAAGCTGAAGAGTAGCAAATCACCTGGGCCGGATGGTATACATCCAAGGGTACTTAAAGAACTGAAATATGAGATTGCAGACCTGCTATTAGTAATCTGTGAACTATCATTAAAATCATCTCTAATACCTGAAGATTGGAGGATCGCCAATGTAACACCAATTTTTAAAAAGGGTTCCAGGGGTGATCCGGGAAACTACAGACCGGTGAGCCTGACGTCAATACCGGGAAAAATGATAGAAACCATCATAAAGAATAAAATTACTCAGCATGTAGATAGTCATGAACTAATGAGAGACAGCCAACATGGCTTTAGACAAGGAAGATCTTGTCTTACTAATCTGTTATGTTTTTTTGAAGGAGTGAATAATCAGGTGGACAAAGGTGAGTCCGTTGATATAGTGTATCTGGACTTTCAGAAAGGCTTTGACAAAGTCCCTCATCAGAGACTTTTTGGCAAAACTAAAGAGTCATGGGATAGGAGGCAGTGTACTATTGTGGATCAGGAACTGGTTAAAAGATAGAAAGCAGAGGGTAGGGCTAAATGGCCAATTTTCCCAATGGAGAAAGGTGAATAGTGGTGTACCACAGGGATCTGTGCTGGGTCCGCTGCTTTTTGACATATTCATAAATGACCTGGAAAGTGGAATAACGAGTGAGGTTATCAAATTTGCAGATGACACAAAACTATTTAGAGTTGTTAAAACCCAAGAGGATTGTGGAAAATTGCAAGAGGATCTTGATAAATTGGAAGACTGGGCATCAAAATGGCAGATGAAATTTAATGTGGACAAGTGCAAGGTTATGCACCTAGGGAAGAACAACCCAAACTATGGTTACACGATGCAAGGTTCCACATTAGGAACCACCACCCAGAAAAAGATTTAGGCGTCATTGTGGATACCATGTTAAAACCCTCGGCCCAGTGTGCAGCGGCGGCCAAGAGAGCAAATAGAATGCTAGGTATGATAAGGAAAGGAATGGAAAATAAAACAAAGGATATTATAATGCCTCTATATCGTTCCATGGTGAGACCGCACCTTGAATATTGTGTGCAATTCTGGTCGCCGTATCTTAAAAAGGATATAGAGTTATTAGAAAAGGTTCAGAGAAGAGCCACCAAAATGGTAAAGGGGATGGAAGGATACTTCTATGAAGAAAGGCTAAAAAGGTTAGGGCTCTTTAACCTGGAAAAGAGACGGCTGAGGGGAGATATGATAGAAGTCTATAAATTAATGAGCGGAGTGGAACGGGTAAACGTAGATCGATTGTTTACCTTATCAGAATATAGAAAGACTAGGGGACATGCAATGAAGCTACAGGGTAAACTATTTAAGACTAATAAGAGAAAATATTTTTTCACTCAACGTGTAATCAAACTCTGGAATTTGTTACCGGAGGATGTAGTAAAGGCTGTTATTGTAGCTGGGTTTAAAAAAGGTTTGGACAAGTTCCTGGAGGAAAGGTCCATAAGCCATTATTAAGAAGGGACCCAGGATATCAATGCTTGAACCAATACAAGCATTGTGGAACCTGTGTCCCTTGGGGAAACTGCTAGGTACATATGACCTAGATTGGCCACTGTTGGAAACAGGATACTGGGCTTGATGGACCTTGGTCTGACCCAGTATGGCATATCTTATGTTCTTATGTTCTTATATGATTGGTATCTTAGAGACATGGTGGAAGGAGGACAACCAGTGGGATACTGTGATACCTGGGTACAAATTGTATTGCAGTGATCAAATTGGTGGAGGGGTTGTGCTCTATATTAGAGAGGGCATTGAGTCACACAGGATTCAAATTTTGCAGGAAACAAAATACATTTTAGAATCTCTATGGATTGAAATTCCATGTAAAAAGGGGAAGGCAATGGCAGTGGAGGTGTACTATCGACCGTCTGGCCAGAATGAACAAATGGATGATGAAATGCTCAAAGAAATCAGGGAAGCTAACAATAGTTACAGCACAGTAATAATAATGGATGATTTCAACTACCCTGGATCGACTAGGTCAGTGTCACGGCAGAACATGCTAGGGAGATAAAGTTTCTAGTTGAAATAAATGACTGCTTCTTGGACCAGCTGGTTCATGAACCAACAAGAGGGGAAGCCATTTTGGACCTAGTCCTTAAGTGGAACACAAGATCTGGTGCAAGAGATAAGGGTCTTGGGGCCATTTGGCAATAGTGATCACAACATGATCACGTTTGATTTAATAAATGGAGGAAGGACGGCAAGGAAGTCCACAGTACTACATTTTAACTTTCAAAAGGGAGACTATGATACAATGGGGAAAACTAAAAGGAGCAGGTGCAAAGGTTGGGTGTTGTTTAAAAATTATATCTTGGAAGCCCAAAAAAGATGTATTCCACGCTTTAAGAAAAGTGGAAGGAAATCAAAAAAACTGTCAGCATGGTTTAAAGGTGATGTCAGAGAGGCTGTTGTAGTAAAAAAAACCATCTTTCATGAAATGGAAAAAGGAGCCAAATGATAAACACTGGAAATAACATAAGCACTGGAAAATCAGATGCAAGGCATTGATAAGGCAGGCAAAGAGAGAATTTGTAAAAAAAAAAAAGCTTGCTATAGAAGCTAAAATGCATAATAAAAACTTTTTCAAATACATTCCTAGCAAACAATCTGTGAGAGAATCAGTTGGACCATTAGATGATAGAGGGTAAAAGAGGCAGTAAGAGGGTTGCAAGGCCATAGCGGAGAGACTGAATGAATTCTTTGCTTTGGTCTTAACTGAAGAAGATGAAATGGTATTTAAAGCTGATGCAGCAGAAGAATTGAAAGAAATATCGATAAACCGGGAAGATATATTACAACTATTTGATAAACCGAAGACTAGCAAATCACCTGAACCAAATGGTATACATCCAAGACTGCTGAAAGAACTAAAATATGAGATTGCAGACCTACGATTACTAATCTGTGAACTATCGTTAAAATCATCAGTAATACCTGAAGATTGGAGGATGGCCAATGTAACGCCAATTTTTAAAGAGTTCCAGGGGTGATCCAGGAAACTACTGACGTCAGTACAGGGAAAAATGGTAGAAACCATTATTAAGAACAAAATGTCTGAACATGTAGATAGTCATAGTTTAATGGGAGACAGCCAACATGGTTTTAGCCAGGAAAGGTCTTGTCTTACTAATCTGTTATATTTTTTTGAAGGTGTAAATAAACAGGTAGACAAAGGTGGGGCGTTCAATGTAGTGTAGTACCCCAGGGATCTGTGTTGGGTCTGCTGCTTTTTAACATATTCGTAAATGACTTGGAAATGGGAATAACAAGTGAGGTAATCAAATTTGCAGATGACACAAAATTATTCAAAGTTGTTAAAACCTAAGAGGATTGTGATAAGTTGCAAGAG
The DNA here is from genome assembly GCA_033557465.1 of Ichthyophis bannanicus. Classification (NCBI taxonomy): domain Eukaryota; kingdom Metazoa; phylum Chordata; class Amphibia; order Gymnophiona; family Ichthyophiidae; genus Ichthyophis; species Ichthyophis bannanicus. The sequence continues at coordinate 37,363,205 of CM066050.1, read as the reverse complement.
GACCTTAATAAATTGGAAGACTGGATGTTCAAATGGCAGATGAAATTTAATGTGGATAAGTGCAAAGTTATGCACCTAGGAAAGAACAACCCCAACTATGGTTATACGATGCAAGATTCCACATTAGGAACCACCAGCCAGAAAAATATTTAGGTGTCATCGTGGATAACACGTTGAAACCCTCTGCCCAGTGTGTAGTTGTGGCCAAGAAAGCAAATAGAATGCTAGAAATCATAAGGAAAGGAATGGAGAATTATACAAAGGATATTATAATGCTTTTGTATCATTCCATGGTGTGACCCCATCTTGAACATTGTGTGCAATTCTGGTTGCTGTATCTTAAAAAGGATGTAGCGGAATTAGAAAAGGTAAAGAGAAGAGCCACCAAAATGGTAAAGGGGATGGAAGGATACCACTATGAGGAGCGGGCTAAAAGGTTTAGGACTCTTCTTCCTAGAAAAGAGACGGCAGAGGGGAGATATGCTAGAGGTCTATAAATTAATGAATGGAGTGGAATGGGTAAACGTAGATCGACTGTTTACACCATCAAAATGTAGAAAGACTAGGGGACATGCAATGAAGCTACAGTGTAACCCATATAAGACTAATAAGATAAAATATTTTTTCACTCAACGCATAACTCTGGAATACATTACCAGAAGATGTAGTAAAAGCTGTTAGTGTAGCTGGGTTTAAAAAAGGTTTGGACAAGTTCTTGGAGGAAAGGTCCATGTTGTTGTTAAGTGCCGTCGAGTCGGAGTCGACTCATGGCGACCCTCTGGATAGCTATCCTAAATTGTGTTCGGTCTGCAGTCAGGCGGCTCATTGACGACAGACTGGTACCCGTAGCTGCTGTTATTGTAGCGATCCATCTCATTGCTGGCCTTCCTCTTTTGCGTTGACCTTCTATCTTGCCAAGCATGATGTCTTTCTCTAATGATCTCTCTCTTCGCATGATGTGTCCGAAGTATGAAAGTCGAAGTCTTGTCATCTGAGCTTCTAAAGAAAGCTTAGGTTTGATCTCCTCTAGTACCGACTGGTTTGTTCTTCGGGCAGTCCATGGTATACACAGTATTCGCCGCCAGCACCATAATTCAAAGGCATCAATTTTCTTCCTGTCTGTCTTTTTCACTGTCCAGCTTTCACATCCATATGATGTTATTGAAAATACCATGGCTTGAACAAGTCGAATCTTTGTATGGAGAGAGACATCTCTGCTCTTGAGAATCTTATCTAGGTCTTTCATAGCCATTCTGCCAAGAGCAATGCGTCGTCTGATTTCTTGACTGCTTGTTGCTTCTTTATTGATAGTTGATCCAAGTAGGTTAAAGTTGTTCACAATTTCAATTTCTTCTCCTTCAACGATGAACCTGTTGATTATGCCAGTTGTCATGATCTTTGTCTTCTTTACATTAAGGTGCAGGCCCATTTTGAGACTATGTTCTTTGATTGTGAGAAGCAAATGTTTCAGATCATCTTCGCTTTCAGCCAGTAATGTGGTATCATCAGCATAACGAAGGTTGTTGATGAGTCTTCCACCAATCTTCACACCTCTGTTGTCTTCATACAGTCCTGCTTCTCTGATGATTTGTTCTGCATATAAATTAAACAGGTAGGGGGAAAGTATGCAGCCTTGTCTTACACCTTTGCTTATTTTAAACCATTCTGTTTCTCCTTGTTCCGTTCGAACTGTTGCTTCTTGATCAATGTACAGATTACGCAAGAGAACGATCAGGTGTTCTGGTATACCCATGCTTCTTAATGTGGCCCAGAGTTTCTCATGGTTTACACAGTCAAAAGCCTTGCTATAGTCGATAAAGCACAAATAGATATCCTTTTGGTATTCTTTAGTCTTTTCAAGGATCCATCTCACATCCGCAATGATGTCTCTCGTTCCTCGCCCTTTCCTGAACCCTGCTTGCACTTCAGGTAGTTCTTGTTCTAGGTATGGCTGTAGTCTCTTTTGAATAATCTTCAGTAAAATCTTGCTGGCATGTGGGATCAGAGCGATTGTGCGATAATTTCCACAGTCAGTTGGATCACCTTTCTTTAGTATTGGTATAAACACAGATCTTTTCCAGTCAGTTGGCCATGATGTTGTCTTCCATATTTCTTGGCAGAGCCTTGTAAGTACGGTAACAGCTGCATCAGATTGCTGCAATACTTCTATGGGAATGCTATCAATGCCTGGTGCTTTGTTCTTTGATAAGGCTTTCAATGCTGCTTCAACTTCTTCTTTCATCACCAATGGTTCCTGATCATAAGGTATAGGTTGAAACGGCTGTTGGTCCACTTGATCTTTATCATATAAAAACTCTGTATATTCCTTCCACCTTTTCTTGATCTTCTCAGCATCATTCAACATAGAACCTTGAGCATCTTGTAACATTCCAATTCGAGGCTGGAACTTTTTCTTTAACTCTCGCAGCTTTAGGAAAGCCGATCTTGTTCTTCCTCTAATAGTTTCTGCTTCTATTTCCTTGCAAGTGTCATTGTAGTACTTTTCCTTGTCCTGTCTTGCTGCACGTTGGAAATCTCTGTTGAGTTCTGCGATTGTCTTTCTTTCTCCTTTGGCTTTAGCTTCTCTGCGTTTCTGGGCAATTTTCAGCGTTTCTTCCGTCATCCATTTTGGCCGTTTTTGCTTTTTCACCTTTTGTAGAGACTTCTCGCTTTCTTCCAGCACAACCTTCTTGATGTCATTCCATAACTCTGTATCTAAAGCAGCAAATCGATTTTGCAGGCAGTCTTTAAATTCCAGTGGTATATTCTCAAGGTCATATTTTGGTGCGTTCATGAGTGGTTTGCTCTTTTTCAACTTTAGCTTGAGTTTGCATACTAGTAGTTGATGATCTGTACCACAGTCAGCTCCAGGTTTTGTCTTTGTTGATGTTACAGAGCTTTTCCATCGTTGACTTCCACAGATGTAGTCAATTTGATTTTTATACAATCCATTGGGTGAAGTCCATGTGTACAGTCGTCGCTTGTGTTGCTGGAAGAAGGTGTTTGAGATGAATAGATCATTGGTCTTGCAGAATTCTATCAATCTTTCTCCAGCTTCATTTCTGTTGCCAAGTCCATATTTTCCAACTACTTTGCCTTCTTCTTTGTTGCCAACTTTTGCATTCCAGTCACCCATGACTATCAGGATATCCTGTTTGCATGTTCTGTCAATTTCAGCTTGTACTTGTTCATAGAACTCTTCAATTTCATTCTCTTCTGCAGCTGTTGTTGGGGCATATACTTGAATTATAGTTGTGTTGATAGGCAATCCTCGTAGACGAATAGAGATTAAGCGTTCGCTGACTGCATTGTATTTCATTACAGTTCTTGCAAGTTTCTTCTTTATTATAAATGCAACACCATTTCTTCTTTGTCTTTCATTTCCAGCATAGTAGACCATGTGATCATCTGATGCAAAGTGCCCGATGCCAGTCCATTTCAGTTCGCTGACACCCAACAGATCAAGTTGTACACGTTCCATTTCATTCTTGACCACCTCCAACTTCCCTTGGTTCATGCTTCGTACGTTCCATGTTCCAATGTGTAAGACATCTTTACAGCTTCTGACTCTCATTTCATTATTAAAGTGGACCCGGGAAATCCACTGCTTGTCCCAATACAAGCCTTGTGGAACCTGTGTCTTTTGGGGAAACTGCTAGATACTTAAGACCTAGATTGGGCACTGTTGGAAACAGGATACTGGCCTGGATGGACCTTTGTCTATCCCAGTATGGCATACTTATGTTCGTATCTGAACCAAACTGTCATCTGGACTATTGCAATGCAGTTTAGCTTGGGATTCCTAAGAATTTACAAAAAAGAGTGTAAAACCTAGCAGCAAAGGTTATTGCATACAGTTCATACAGGGACAGGGTGACCCATTATTGTTTAAGTTGCATTGATTGCCATTGGATATGAGAATTAGATTCAAAGTAATGTGTTTAACCTTTTGGGTTCTTTAAGATGTTACCTCCAAATATCGTTTGCAGAAATAAATTAGATGTTGTCCATCTAAAATACTAGGGGGCATGTTTACTAAGCTGGGCTAATGGTTAGCACAGGCTATTTGTAACTAGGTCCTATTGAATAATATGGGACCTAGTTACAAATAACCCGTGCTAACCGTTAGCCCAGATCAGTAAACAAGTGGCATTTTAGAAAGGGCACCCAAGTGCAATCTGGGACGTCCAGTGCAGAATGTGTAGAAAAATGCCAGGGACATTTATGTAACATAGTATATGCTGGCAGATAAAGGCTAGTATTGTCCATCTAGTCTGCCCAGTAAGGTGGCTAGAGCTGTCGTACCCACCGCTTCGGGCAGGTCACCCTCCTCTATGCCCTTTTTAGGGTTGTTCCTGCCACTCTGTGCAGGTCACCCCCCTCTATTTGTTGAAGTATAAAATATATTTAAGTTTATTTTGATTTTATCCTCTTGCTATAAAGGGATCCACTGTGTCTATCCCATGCCATTTTGAATTCCATCATTTATATGCCCCCACCACATCTATATGTTTCGGCCTAATTTTAGAAACATAGATGTCCCTGACATGAACGCCTGCACCGGTGTCCATATAGAAGTCCGTGCTATGAAACCGTAGAGTGGGGACATCCATCTGAAGCAAGGTTGCATACAGGAGCGTCCAGCGGCGTAGCAAAACAAAAAGGGGTTGAATTAGCCGAAGTTGTGAAACTTGTGAGCAGTAGCAGCAGTCCTCAAGGATTTAACCCTGACTACCGTCCATTCACGTCCTTCTATACTTTCATAATCCGATCTTATAAAGAATAAAAACAATATGTAGCTGTTCATGTGGCAGTTTCAGAAGAAAGAGTGGCTTTACCGGTAGTGTTTCTTTAAGAATGTACAGTGCAGGATCAGAACATTTTTTTTTTCACCTCTGGCTGTGCCTAGGATGCAGGACTGAAGAAAGAGCATAAATCATTTTTTAAAATTCTTTCTTCAATTTCTTTGAATGCTTGGCACTGCGTCTATGAGAACACAAGCCCTTTAGTTAGAAGGCAGTATCGGCACAGGAGGCGGATCGTCAGTCTCATTTATTAGTTGCCTTTCCAGTTAAGTCCCTAAGCCACATGTGTGGTGTTTTTTTTTCACCGAAGCAGACTACGGTAAGTATGGAAAGGTTTTCAGCACTGTGACTTTCTAATTTGGAATCTTCTTTAAAGGCCTGATTCTGTCCCGCACGTACATCCCCTATGTACATCCGGTCTAAGCCGGACGTACAAAGGGGATCGCAATTCTGATCCCACGGGGCATATTTAGCCCCACAGGATCAGAATCGCGAACAGGCCTGTACGTGCAGGTACTGCCCAGATAGCTCAGTCAGGCTTTTAAATGGAATCATGGCGTCATGTTGCCATGGCACTGTGGCTCCATTTAAAAGCCGCGATGCCGGCCGCCACAGAAAAAGGTTTATTCCCCACAGCCTAACCCCCGATCTGGCCTCCTAAGGCCAGGGTTGGGCTGTGGGGAATAAACCCTGGCCCCCCAGCCCCTCCCACGATCTGAGGTTGAAAAAAAAAACTGTCCAGGGAAGTTATTCCACCTCGGAAGTGGAATTTATTTATTTATTTGGTTCTTCTATACCGCCCCTTCCAGAGATCAGGGATAGTTTACAATTAACAGAATGTAAACAGAACAATTCACTTGGAACAGTAGTTAAACTATTTACAGGAACATATCTTACAAATCCAATTTTGTAAAAAAAATAGAATCGTCCCTGTACATCCAGGGCCGGCGACTGCCCACTGCCTCCCCACTCTCTGCCCCCCAGGCCGCCTCTTCCCCACCCCCGACTAACGTCCCCCCATCCCCGCTATTCGTGGCTCAGAATAACCCTCTTTGTTTTTATAGCGCACTGATGTTTATTACTTCACCAATATTTTGGGCAGCATGAGATGTATGTGAGGAATAGTTTTGGAGGTGATTTACAAGATGCTTTGATAATGTGATGAGACATGTAGAAGCATCACCTCTATATCGCCATGGTTTTCATTATTACAGCTCCTAGCTATGATTGAAGAGTATTATGGACCTTATGAATCAAATTTTAAAGAGCACACAAGTACTCTTTTCCCCTTTCTTTTCCCTCCTTTTGTCCTCCTCCTCCCCTACTTCCCTCTTGCTTCCCCTTCCTTTTCCCTCTTCCCCCTTTCCCTCTCCCCCTCTCCTTTCTCTCCTTCCCTTCCCCTCATCCTCATGTTGTTTTCCATACTTGTCAGTCATTTTCGTTTTGTTTTTAGTGTTTAATTTTGGTTTTACATTTTAAGTATTGCTTAATTTGTATTTTTTTAGGTGTTTTATATGTTTTTGATACATTGATGATGACATTTTCAGGGTAAATTGGTTTAAATTTCTTTAATCCTTTTTGGTGTGGATGTGTTCTTTTATTTACGATTTACCAGTTTTGATGAAATCTTTTTGACAGGATCAGGTATTCCTCTCTTACCACATCAGTAGTATACATCTGGATACAATAATCAGGTTGGACACGCTCTGGTTTTAAGTCTGTTATATATAAATCTTTACATTTAAATGTATACATGTTTATACGTAGACAGTATGTTTTAGCACCTTTTATTAGTCATATATTTTTCAGTAATTTTTATTTCTTGTATATGGTTGTTTATAATGTTTTATGACAATCTTATTTTCTTTTATGTGATGTTCTTGTGTGCTAAGAATTTTTTGTGTAACTTTTTTTATGGAACCTTTTATGACTTTTTTATGTATATATGATTTGTAGACCCCTGGTACAGGCATCTTTGCAAAAACTCAGCTGAGTCAGGTCCCTTCAATAAACTTCTGTCCACTACCATGGCTTTCCCTCGGTTTATTTCTTTGTTTCCTGGACTCGGTTGTTACCGAGGCCTCTTTTCCTTTGATATCCTATTGATTCAAAAACAATGTCAGATTTAATCACCTTAGAGAATCTGACAGTTGACGCCTACATCCAAAATCATATGGCCAAGGGGTGTTCTCCCTCTGAAGTTGCATGGCTGAAAATGCCCTCTAACATCGTCATCACTACCATCACCAGCCCAGAGGAAGTTCCCCAACTATGATTTTTGGCCAGCTGTACAGAAGCAATAACTGGAGTGGAAGTCCAGAGGCAGGATAGCTGCTCCTTGAGGGCCACCAGATGTAGGAAATTGCCTAGTCTGTCTATTAAGAAATCTGCCCTTAATCAGAAAGGGCTGGGCCTTCAGACTGCACCTGCTTCAGGAGTTTCATTGAGAAATTTAAATAATGGACCAGGTTTGTAAGTCATTGTGATTGTCCAGTAGGGGTGGATGGAGAGGTAATGCATTTCCCTTCCAGCCCTCTCTCTCCCTCCCTGGACAACATGAGCTGGGACAAGGTAGAAGTGTGCTTGTATGGGCTTTGTAAGCCGGAAGGAAAGCTGCAGCAGAGGGTTGGCAGCATCAAATGAATGGGTGGGGAACAGAGGGATAAATGAGAGGGGCTGGAGCAGGGAGGATAAGATGGGTAGTGGCCAATATGGAAAAAATAAGAGGACCCATACACAAAGGTTTTCCTTGGATCTTTACGTGTTCAATACAGTGCTTGTAGTGCAATACGAATGATAGTACTAGTAGTAGTAGTAGCAGGCCCTGGGAATGGCTGAAGATATGGGCAAACCGAGAATCAGCTGCCGCTCAGCAGGAACTAGAGCAGCAGCATAAATCAACCCCATTACATCAACCTCTATCTGTCTGCTGTACACACTGGAAACTTACAGGACAACAAGCCATGGTCAGAAAATAGTTATTTCTCTCCTTTCATCAGAGCATACGCAGAAATATCAATTTAATTTGAATCTATCTTTCTACACCTGATATTTCTCCGACACTCCAGGCCCATATTTCTGCCTGTCTCTCTGACATTGTCACCTGGATGTCTCACCGCCATTTGAAACTAAGCACGGACAAAACCAAGCTCCTTATTTTTTCCCCTAAACCTTCCTCCTTTCTCTGTCTCTGTTGATAACACTCTTCTACTTCCTATTTCCTCAGCCCGTAACCTTGGGGTCATTTTGACTCCTTCCTGTCTTTCTCTTCACATATCCAACCGATAGCTAAAACCTGTCATTTCTTTCTCTATAACATTAACAAAATTCGCCCCTTCCTCTCTGAACACACTACTAAAACACTTGTTCACTCTCTAATTACTTCCCGTCTTGACTATTGCAACCTCCTCCTTGCTGGTCTCCCTCTGAGTCACCTCTCTCCACTTCAATCTGTTCAGAACTCTGCTGAGCGACTAATCTTCCACCAGCCTCAATATATTCACATAACCCCTCTTCTCAGGTCACTTCATTGGCTTCCCTTCCTGGTCCGTATACAATTCAAACTCATCCTTCTGACCTTTAAATGCATTCATTCTTCTGCTCCTTACTACCTTTCTACTCTCCTCTCCCTACACCCCTCCTCGTGAACTCTGCTCCTCTCTTTGCCCTTTTCTTCCAATGTTAACTCCAGACTTCGGTCCTTTCACCTTGCTGCTCCTTATACCTGGAATATACTTCCTGAGCTTGTGGCTCATCCTCAGGCTTCATCTCTGCCCCTTTTCAAATCTATGCTAAAGTCTCACCTCTTTGAGGCTGCTTTTGGATCCTGACCCCTTGTTTCCTTGTGTCTCCTTACCCTTCCGTATTCCTTATTCCTATCTTTTGTCCATCTTGATTAGATTGTAAGCTCTGACGAGTAGGGACTGTCCCTATATGTGTTTGTACAGAGCTGCGTATGCCTTGTAGTGCTTTATAGATGTTTGATAGTAGTAGTAATTTGCACAGAAATTAATTAAATATACAATGCAAAGCTTTCGCAGTAAATGGATCTTTTTCGGCAGTTTGTTTCCCTTTCATCTGTCCCAGTGTTGCAGCAGTGAAGATTTGCAAATTAAATACACAACATTTGGCTTCTTCACAATCTCCACTGACACTCCAAAAATGTGTCATGTTGTGCTGTGGCGTATTATGGTTTTTATAACCCCCTTCAAATCTGTAAAAAAATAAGAATAGCAATGCAAGACATCATTAAAACAATTATTAGTGTCTTCTGGAGAGTGCGTAAGTGCTGTAATTTAGCGTAATTTATCCTTGTGTAACATTTTCACCTAGGAACTTTAATGAGTCAGCAAAGTTGAAATAGCTCTTCAAACGCAGATTACACCACCATGCAGGAATAGCATCGTGCACTGTGAAATTACACCACCGGGCAGGAATAGCTGCCAACAGGGCACTATCTAAACTCTTCCTTTCTAAGCAGCTCCCCTTTCATGCCACCCTGACCGCAGACCGATACAGAATAAAAAGAGATGAGACGGGGGAAAATGCTACAGTCCCAGACTGTGTTTCCCTCACTAGAAGGCTGCAGTTTTACAAGCAGAATATAAGGTTGTGCAAGAACTATTAAAATCCTAACCAGGACCGGCACCACCATTAGGCAAGACTAGGCAATTGCCTAGAGCAGCTGCTTCTAAGGGGCAGCAAAGAACAGCAGGATCAAAGCAAAGCAATAGATCCCAAAGACACACACACTGAAAGAACAATCAGCACATCCTTTTACCTTCACGGAGAGTGGGCACACACATACACACAATAAAAAGGTTACTATTTATACGTATGGGGGTGTTATAGGAATGAAAAAAAAAAGTATAAAAATCAGAAGGAGAGACCTAACTTTATTTGAACTGAACTATGCTTGGGTCACTATGTACCGGGCATGTTGTCAGCGTTCAGCAGCATAGGACAGAGGTTTGATAAAAGACAGCTGTATGAGACAGACAGGAAGCCTGATAAGAAGATTTTTGTATGTGGCTTTATGTGGACATATCAAGTGATGAGTCTTGCCAGCCGACCTCGAATCACTTGTTTGTTGAGGTGTATAGAGGTAGCTGGAGAGTCCAGAACAAACTGGAAGCCATCTTTTTTCCGCTGACAAGCGTGATGTGTCCTGAACTTGGTTCCAATCTTCTCTGTTGGGCTCTCCCAGCTGAAGAGAACGGACTGTGAGGAGGATGCCCGGTTCAGTGATATATCCATAATCTATCTAACTATATATATATTGTCACCAGTAGTCGGCCCGCAGCATAGGCGTACGGGTTAGACTGCCTGGGGACCCTTATTGAATGAGTTGAGCAATGCTTTAGGCATGCATTGCTTCCTGGGAGTTGTAGTATTTTCCCTTTCAATAAGAAGCAGTTGTGGTGCGAATGGTACAGGCAATGACAGGATTTTTATTTCCCCTCCCGGGTGGATTTAAACACAAAAGAACGGAGGACAAAAAGGCCATACACTCTGGCACAAAATAAGTAAAGAACAAAACAGCTTCTCAACAGAAATCCAAAGCTCCACAGTATTCACAGCATACAGTCACTTTGTACAACAAAGGAAAAATCCTGTGCTCTTTAACTGCCAGTTCAAACGGCTTTCATGAATCACCTGGCTCAGCACAGAGAAGTTATATCATCTGTAATCATTAAAGTACAGTCCATTTGGTCATCTGATACTTCCTCCTCATGAGGGTCAATCAGCATTGGTTCATGCTGATTGTCCGGTAGGTAAAGCTTCTGTTTGTTATGCAACGTTTTCAAACTTCTACCCTCTATCTGTTCCCGGGGCTTCTCTAACCAGCCCTCTGTGAGATAGGGTTCAGTATTACCACATATATCAGAATAGCAGAGAGGAGAGTCACAACCTTCAGGGTTTTCACAAGAGAACTTCTTATAAGTACTTTTATCCTTAAAGTATTTAGACAGCCTACCTTCTGGCTTTGAGACAGGGGAAAGTCCGTGCACAGCTTGGTCAGCAAGGGGTTTAAACCTTAGAGGTTTTCCTCTGGGTTTTGGCTTTTCACCCTCTTCTTCTGACATGCAGATATCCTCCAAAGAATACCTTTCACTCCCTGGGGCTTGCAAGTGCTTCCCAAATAGCTTCTCCGGTAATGTTTCCCTCTGGCTGCCTTCCCAATGGGACACCTGCTTAGAGCTCTGTCTACAGGGCTTTTGGGCTCTGCTTCTCCAGTTACTTCTGCTGGTTACCTTCTTCAGTTCTCTATCAAACTCACTCTCAGACTCACAATCTTCTGAGTCACTCACGTGCTTTCTCTCGTGCTTCCTTCCACTCTGAAACACACGTTGCTTCTGAATCTCAGTCTGCTTCCCAAACTGACGCTTCAGCTGTTCTCTCTCAGTCTGATTCTCGGTCTCAAACTTCAGCTTACTCTGATGCTGTTTCTCACTCTGCGTCTCTCCAAGCTCTCCAAGCACTCTACCGTCCCTCTCAAACTCTAAGGGGCGTTTCTTATACGTCCAGTTTGGAGCTAACTTAGCCCTTCCCCCACTCAGGTGAAAACTATTAGGCTCAGGAGATGGGGATTGTTTGCTAGCTGGGCGGGGCTGCTGCACTCGTGGTTGGGTTTGTTTATGCTGCTCCTGGCAACTGGAAGTCATGTGCTTTGCCTTCCTGTCAGCAACTGACCTACTTCTCTCAGATTCTTCTGTTTGCATGGCAAAGGACGTCTCTTCCCCATTACAATATATATATATACAATAAATAAATACATATATATATATGTATTTATTAGCACAGGATATATATATATATCTCCTGTGCTAATAAATACATTTTTTAACTGCTAGCATATAGTATTGTGTCTTTGCCCTTAAGAGTAATATTCAAAAGGATCTGACCTGACACAGGGGGACATATTCAAAGGCATTTATGCCACTGACTGGGATATTCTGCATTGATTTCTTTGACTGGGTGACCAGGGAGTTGGACCGAGGGAGAGCCCTAGATGTGGTGTATTTAGATTTCAGTAAAGCCTTTGACACTGTTCCTCACAGGCGACTTATAAACAAACTGAGCACCCTAGTGATGGACCCTAAAGTTACAGCTTGGATTAGAAATTGATTGGGTGGGAGGCAACAAAGAGTACAGCTGAATGGAGCTCACTCTGAAGAGAAGGATGTTACCAGTGGTGTGCCCCAGGGATCTGTCCTTGGTCCGATTCTTTTTAACATCTTTGTTAGTGATATAGCAGAAGGGCTGTCGGGTAAGGTTTGCCTCTTTGCGGATGATACCAAAACCTGCAATAGAGTAGACACCCAGGAAGGTGTAGATAACATGAAGAGGGATCTAGCTAAGCTTGGAGAATGGTCTAGAATTTGGCAGCTGGGATTTAATGTTAAAAAATGTAAGGTCATGTATTTGGGCTGCAGCAATCCAAGGGAGCAATATAGTATAGGGGGTGAAGTACTTTTGTCCACTAAAGAAAAGCGGGACCTAGGCATGATTGTGTCTGATGATCTTAAAGTAGCTAAACAGGTAGAAAAGACGACAGCAAAAGCTAGAAGGATGCTTGGGTGCATATGGAGAGGAATGGCTAGCAGAAAAAAGGAGGTGATAGTACCTCTGTATAAGTCTTTGGTGCGACCTCATTTGGAATATAGTGTGCAATTCTGGAGACCGCACCTTCAAAAGGATATAAACAGGATGGAGTCAGTACAGAGGGTGGCTACTAAAATGGTTAGTGGTCTTCATTATAAGCATATGAGGACAGTTGTAAGGATCTTAATCTGTACACCTTAGAGGAAAGGTGGAATAGAGGTGATATGATTGAGATGTTTAAATACCTCTGTGGCATAAATGTACAGGGGGAGAGCCTCTTTCGATTGAAAGCAAGTTCTGCTACGAGGGGACATGGGATGAGGGTGAAGGGAGATAGATTCAGGAGTGATATGCGGAAATATTTCTTTACAGAAAGAGTGGTAAATGCATGGAATAGTCTCCCAGTGGAGGTGGTAGAGATGAGGACAGTAACTGAATTCAAAAGAGCATGGGACAAACACAGAGGATCTCTAAAGGAAAAAAGGGGACTGTTGTAGTTGTTGATATGGAAGGACAGACTAGATAGGCCATGTGCTCTTTTTCTGTCATCATGTTTCTATGTTCTCTCCTACCTAGTTGGGCAGCACAGGAGTAGGACAGCTGACGATCCATTCAGCAGTGATTTTCAGCCTCTAGTCAAAGCATATATTAGGACAGATGAATGGTTGTCCTTCTTGCACTTTTGCATTCTGGTTAGTGGCTGAATATCGTCACTGACTGGATTGCGAAACTACAATCTGGACAAACTGGATATTCAGCACTGCTTGTCAGATATGCATCGGCGGTGAATATCCAGTTTCAATTTAAAGCAGCAGTGGCCAGCTGCTTTAGTAGAGCTGGCGGCCACCACTAAATATACCCCCCATGATGTCCAATTATACATTTTCACAGGATTGTGGGAGAGGCGGTGTTGGGATGACATTATTGTTGAGTTTAATTATCAAAATCTCAAGACATTCTTTACACTTACCACACTAATTAAACATCTTCGATAAGGAGATAGGTGAGGCAACAGGACAATTATCCAGGCAACTGGAAACTATTTCTGTTATTAAATAAGCTTATTATTATATTCTTTTCATAAAGTAACACCATCTTCAAGATATAAATCTAGTACGATCAGTTAAAGCAATCAAAATAATATACACTGTTCCTTTTCTTTAAAATGTGAGTAGGCATCGGAAGAAGGGCTTGCCCTTTGCTGGTTTTACGAGTTGGACAACTAATGATGTTGGTAGGGCTATAATTGGGGTCTGTTTTATGGATCTCTCTTTCAGAAAGGCAATGTGTGCAATTTGCTCACATAGAAAAACAAACTTTGTTTTTTTTAGCTAACAGCTCCTCTGCACACCCAAACATATTAGGTACTGCTGAATGTTTATTGTACTTTCATTAGTTTTCCCAGACTAAAAAGGGCTGATGCAGAAAGGCTAATGTGCCCTTTGCATGCAGATAACACAACTTACATGCACAAGTTCTGAAACACCAAATGCACAAAAGAGATTGACGCACATGTAAACAACAAAGGAAAAATGTGCACACACAGTAATGCCAAGCTTATTTAAATTATATGCAAATGAGCTATATGTATTAAAATGGAATGCTAATATTGTCTGTCCCAATGCAGTGGCCCTCCGACAGTATTTTTATGGTATTGGGGGCTTTCCCCAATGCCTGGATCATCTGAAGTGCAAACGTCCCCTCAGATGACCCTGTTTCTCTGGGACAGCATGCCAAACGTGCGCCGACTTCTGTGCACATGTGTTTGGCTTGCTCTTCCAGTTTAACATTGACATTTTGTGTGTATCTCAATTACATATGTGCCCCTTTCTGCATGCCAGTGGGCTGAAGTTAAGCACTATTGGCGTGCTGCATAGACTTGTACATAGCTAATAGCACGCGACTTCAGCACCAGCTTTCTGCATTGGCCCCAAAGTGAAGGCTAGGAATTAGCAAGACCCATCGTTCTTTTATTTGGTTATGTACAGTGGGAGGGGGACTCTTTCCATTGCTCTGTGTCTGTGCATAGCTGGATTTGTGGAACAGAGCAATTAGTCTGGCAATAGACAGATTAACATCAAAACAAAAATGGGAATCTGGGGAAATTTGACTATTACTGTAAATATGCAATGTGGAGTGAATTATTTTTTTCTGCTACACCCTCTAATTGTGCCACAGATACAGGGGCCCCATAATCTTGTGATAGCTCTCCATGGGTCTCGAGTAGAAACATTGGCCAGTGTAGTTCATGTTATGGCAGGGGCCAAACATTTCAGCATTAGGATTATATTGCAGACATGCAGAAAGCTCAAATAAATATGCACCAAAAACTATAAAAAGAGTGACAGCAACGTTCAAGTCTGTGAAAAGGACTGCCACTTTCCTCCACATCAGACCAAAGAGCAAATCCAGTCCTATCACCTGCATAGTTCAGAATTTTTAAGGAAACCATAAAAGAATCAGAACTACAAATCCATGAATGCAATGGGACAAAGCCAGAACTGGATTAATCGTTTTGTTAACCTGGGATGAAGTGACAACCATGGGGAGAAATAAGGAGGAGAGAGAATGCCCATAGGCATAGTTTTTTTAGGGGGGGGGCAGTAGCCCCCTAAAATGTTGCAGGCACTAATGGTGATCTGGTACTTCTGCCCCACACTGTCAGTATGACTTTCTTACCCTTTCCCTTCCCCCCCCCCTCAATAAGACAACAAACTACACCAATGGGTGTGCCAGGAAGAGTGAGCATAAGTGAGAGCCAGGAGGCAGGGCCGGCCCAACCATTAGGCAAACCGTGTAATCAACTAGAGCAGCAACTTCTAGGGAGCAGCAAGAGCATGGATCAAAGCTAAAACTAAACATTTTTGATAGCCAAGGGGAGGGGGGGTAGGGTGTAAGGCTTAAAGTCTGTCTAGGGTGCCAACACCTTGAACCAATTTTGGGCCAGCCGTGCCAGGAGGGGGGGGGAGAGAGAGTGTGCTAGAAGAAAGGAGGGAAAGAGTGTAAGTGCAGGGAGAGGAGGGATGGAAGAGAGGGAAGAGGATATTTGGGAAAAAGCAGAGATAAGAGTTGAAGCGCTTGGGGAGGGGAGAGAGATGAGTAAAGGCTTTATGAGAGGGAGGGGGAAGAGAGAGCGGGAAAGGAGAGAGATGAGAGGAAAGAAGAAGAGCAAAGGGAAGGATGAAGAGTAAATATGAGTGGAAAGGGGGCAGAAGTGGAGAGGGTGATGTGGAGGAGGGAAGCAAGTAAGCAAGAAGGGAGGGATGGAGGAGGTGAAAGATGAGGAATTATGGAGAGGTGGGGAAGGGTGGGTGAATAGGGGAGGTGAGGAGCAGAGTGTGGGCGTGAGGTCAAGAGAGAAATGGAAGGATACAGAAAGCCACAATGCAAAGGGAAAACAACAAAACAGAGCCTATAACATAAGCAAAATGAAAAATAACAGGATGGAAATATTAGAAGAAATACAGAGAGAATAAAACGAGTAACAGAAGAAAAAATCTTAGAAATCAGAGGGGAAAGGAAAAGTGAGACGAGATAAAATGCAGCACCATATTAGCCCTGTGCGAGCAGTGCAGCTGCACAGGATGCAAAAGATTAGGGGTGTATCTGGGGTTGCTGGCCTTGCCCCCCCCCCCTCCACACGCTCCTGCCATTGCCCCACCACCACGTTTCATGTCCCCTCGGCGGTGGTGGCGGTGGTGGCGGTGGCAGCAGTGGAGCGGACCTGACCTCACATTGAAAAAAAAATCACGTGGGTCTTTCCGACTCCACGCTTGCACGCAGGTCTAATCCCCCCCCCCCTCCTCTGACATAGGCTCGTGCAGAGAAGGGAGGGACCAGACCAGTCATTGAAGCATGGAGCTGCAAAGACCTGCACTTGAATGGCTGGTCTGCTCCCTCTCTCCTCTGACGCATGGGGGTTTTTTCATTTTGAGATCAGGTCTGCTCCATTACTGCCACTGCCGCTGAGGGATCATGAAAAGTGCCGGCGTCGGGGCAAGTGTGGCCAGCGTGGGGTGCAGCCGACAGGCCATGGAGATGTGAGGTAAGCTGGGCAGATGTTGGGCATGGGGCTAATGTGATGGGAAGGGGGGGGGCAGGGTGTGCCAGATATGCAAGTCGCTCGGTACAGCCCTGATAAAATGAATTAATAAGGAAAGACTAGAGAAATGAAAATAAATCTAAATAAAAGAAGATACATAAAGGAAGATGATATAGTAAGAAATACAAATGTTTGAAATCATGTACTGCAGCTTCAACTGAACAGGTGGGAAGGTTTATGCTGCCGGCCTGAATGGAGGGGGTGGGGCATGAGTGACAGTCTGTGTGCAAGATAGAAAGCAGAGGGTTGAGCTAAATGGCCAATTTTCCCAATGGAGAAAGGTGAATAGTGGTGTACCCCAGGGATCTGTGCTGGGTCCGCTGCTTTTTGACATATTTATAAATGACCCGGAAGTGGGAATAACGAGTGAGGTGATCAAATTTGCAGATGACACAAAATTATTCAAAGTTGTTAATACCCAAAAGGATTGTGAAAAATTGTAAGAGGACCTTGATAAATTGGAAGACTGAGCATCCAAATGACAGATTAAATTTAATGTGGACAAGTGCAAATTTATGCACCTAGGAAAGAACAACCCAAGCTATGGTTACACAGTGCAAAGTTCCACATTAGGAACCACCACCCAGGAAAAGGATCTAGGCATCACTGTGGATAATAAGTTGAAAACCTCTGCCCAGTGTGCAGCGGTGGCCAAGAGAGCAAATAAAATGCTAGGAATCAATCAAAGGAATGGAGAATAAAACCAAGGATATTATAATACCTCTGTAGTGTTCATGGTGCGATTGCATCTTGAATATTGTGTGCAATTCTGGTTGCCATATCTTAAAAAGGATATAGCAGAATTAGAAAAGGTACAGAGAAGAGCCACAAAAATGGTAAAGGAGATGGAAGAGTATCCTTGTGAGGAAAGGCTTAAAGGTTAGGGCTCTTCAGCTTGGAAAAAAGACAGCTGAGGGGAGATATAATAGAGGTCTATAAATTAATGAATGGAATGGAACAAGTAAACGTAGATTGATTGTTTATGCCATAAAAAATTACAACGACTAGGGGACACGCAATGAAGCTACAATGTAATCCAGTTAAGACTAATAAGAGAAAATATTTCTTCACTCAGCACGTAATCAAGCTCTAGAATTTGTTACCGGAGGATGTAGTAAAAGCTGTTAGTGTAGTTGGGTTTAAAAAAGGTTTGGACAAGTTCCTGGAGGAAAAGTCCATAAACCATTATTAAAGAGGATCCAGGAAATCTGCTCCTGACCCTGGGATAAGCAGCATGGAATCTACCTTTTGGGAACCTGACAGGTACTTGTGATTTGAATTGGCCACTGTTGGAAACAGGATACTGTGATTGATGGACCTTGGTCCGACCCAGTATCGCATATCTTATGTTCTTAAGAGAGGGTTAGTGTGAGGTGGGGAAGGGTATGGAAAAAGCTAATAATTGCCAATCCACCACTAATCTGAGCTCCATACCCCTTGTCCCTTCAAACAAGGTGTCTGGTGTACAGACACAGGTAGTTTGCTCCAGGCGTAAGGTGCAGCAAGGTGAAAGTAGCAAAGTCTGGAGTTGGCAGTAGAAGAGAAGGGCACAGACAGGAGCAGTTGGCTAGAAGGGCGGAGTTCCCGAGGGGGGTTGTAAGGAAAGATGAGAGAAGAAAGATACCGAGGAGCCACAGAGTGAATGCATTTATAAGAACATAAGATATGCCATACTGGGTCAGACCAAGGTCCATCAAGCCCAGTATTCTGTTTCCAACAGTGGCCAATCTAGGTCATACGTACCTAGCAGTTTCCCCAAGGGACACAGGTTCCACAATGCTTGTATTGGTTCAAGCATTGATATCCTGGGTCCCTTCTTAATAATGGTTTATGGACCTTTCCTCCAGGAACTTGTCCAAACCTTTTTTAAACCCAACTACACTAACAGCCTTTACTACATCCTCCGGTAACAAATTCCAGAGTTTGATTACACGTTGATTGAAAAAATATTTTCTTTTATTAGTCTTAAATAGTTTACCCTGTAGCTTCATTGGTCAGCAGGAGAAGTTTGAACTGGATGCAGAGACGGATAGGGAGCCAGTGAAGTGACTTGAGAAGAGGAGTAATATGGGCATGACGAGGCTGGTGGAAGATTAGCCGTGTAGCGGAGTGCTGAACAGATTGAAGGGGAAAGAGATGATTCAAAGGAAGACCAACAAGGAGTAGGTTACAGTAGTCAAGACGGGAGGTGATTAAGGAGTGGATAAGTGTTTTAGTAGTGTGTTCAGAAAGGAAAGGGCGGATTTTGCCAATGTTATAGAGAAAGAAATGGCAGGTCTTAGCTACGAGATGGATATGTGTGGAGAAAGAGAGAGAGGAGTCAAAAACAACCCACAGATTGCAGGCCGAGGAAACAGGAAGGAGTACAGAGTTATCCACAGAGATTGAGAAAGGAGGGGGAGGAGGAGGGGAGGTTTTAGGAGGAAAGATAAGAAGTTCAGTCTTGGCCATGTTCATTTTCAAGTGGTGGTGAGACATCCAGGTAGCAATGTCAGAAAGCAGGCAGAGATCCGGGTCTGGACTGTCGAAGAGAGCTCAGGCGTAGAGAGGTAGATCTGGGAGTCATTGGCATACAGATGGTACTGAAAGCCATGGGAAGAGATAAGCGCACCAAGGGACTGGGTATAGAGAGAGAACAGGAGCGGACCCAAGACGGATCCTTGGGGTACATCAACTGGGAGTGGGGTAGCAGAGGAGGAGGAGCCACCAGAACACACAATGAAGGAGTGATGGGAGAGATACAAGGAGAACCAGGATAATATAGAGCCCCTAAAGCCAAGTGAGGACAGGGTATCGAGGAGCAGGTTGTGGTCAATGGTGTCGAAAGCAGTAGAGAGGTCAAGAAGGATGAGGACAGAGTACAGGCCCTTGGATCTTGCCAGGAACAAGTCACTGGAGACTTTGACAAGAGCCGTTTCGGTAGAGTGTAAAGGACAAAAGCCAGACTGTAAGGGATCGAGGAGGGCATGAGAGGAGAGGAAGTTGAGGCAGCGGCGGTGAACCGAACTTTCAAGTAGTTTAGAAGTGAAGGGAAGGAGAGAGATGGGTTGATAATTAGAAGGACAGGTGGGATCAAGTGAGGATTTTTTGAGGAGAGGTGTGACCACAGCATGCTTGAAGTCTGCAGGGACAGTTGCAGTGGACAACGGTGGAGGAGATGGGGCTTAGGAGACAGGTGGGGATAGGATCAGAGGAGCAGGTGGTGAGTTTGGAGGAGGAAAGAAGGTGTGCAGTTTTCTCATCAGAGATCACAGGAAAGGAGGAGAGGGTAGCAAGAGCAGGGGGAAGAGGGGGAGGAGGGGAAATAGCTGGGTTTATGGGGAATTGGAGGGTGATCTTGTGGATTTTGTCATGGAAATAGCCAGGGTTTGGGCAGAAAGGGAGGGAGGGATCAGAGGTGGAGGCACTTTGAGGAGGGAGCTGAGAGTAGTAAAGAGACGGCGAGGATCAGAGGCAGAGTTAGTCAGATGGATATAGTAGTCTTGTTTGGCAAGAGCTATGGCTGACTGGAAAGAGACAAGCATGAATTTGAAGTGTTGAAAGTCGTCAGGGGAGTGGGATTTGAGCCAGGCATGTTCAGCAGAATGGGCACAGGAACGTAGATAGCAAGTGGAGGGAGGAGTAACCTAGTGGTTGGGGCAAGGTACTTCAGGCCGGAAGGTCGGGGGTTCAAATCCCACTAGAGGACAGCAACCTTGGGCCGGAAGGACTGGGGTTTCTAGTCCCACAGATGCTCCTTGTGGTCTTGGGCAAGCCACTTAACCCTCCATTACCCATGTTCCCTGTAAGTATTAGTATATGTGTCTCACATCCCCGCGTGTTAAATGTATCCCCCACTTGTGTTGTGACCGCTTTGATTGAAGGATAAGGCGGTATACAAAACTGTCTAAATAAATAAATAAAGTGGTGGATGAAAGCCAGGGCTGAGGTGCAGAGCATCTCACAGGAAGTGGGGTTGGCAGAGCGAGAGCATCCAGAGCCGAGGAGAGTGCAGCATTATAGGAAGTTACCACCTCGTCAACAGACTTGGATGACATAGTAGAGGAGAGAGATGGAGAAATGGTGGAAGAGAGAGCCAAGGGAGTAATAGCATGAAGGTTTCTAAATAGGTTGGAGGAGACAGGACGAGGCTGAGGCAGCGGGAGATGAAGATTAAAGCTTAAAAGGTGATGGTCAGATAAGGGAAGAACTGAGCTACGGAGGTTCGAGGGTAAGGAACTAGAGAAGAATATCAGGTCCAGGCAGTGGCCATGCTGGTGAGTGGGGGCAGTGGAACACAGTTGGAGGTCGAACGAGGAGGTAAGGGAGAGGAGCTTTAAAGCATGACAATCAGAGGGGTTATCAACATGAATGTTAAAATCCCCAAGAATAAGAGTGGGGGAGGAGGAATCCAGAAAGAAGGATAGCCATGAGTCAAAGTCAGTGAGAAAGGTAGAAGCAGACTTGTCAGGAGGTCGATAAATAACAGCTACTTGGAGAGGAAGTGGAGTGAAGAGGCAGATGGAGTGGACTTCAAAAGAGAGGAAGGAGTGAGATTGAGGCAGCAGGAGGGGTTGGAATGAAAGTAGAAGCCCAACACCACCACCACGGCCAGTGGGACGAGGCATGTGGAAGAACTTATAGCTCTCGTAGCAGAGGGCAGCAGTAGATGTGGTATCATCTGGTAGGAGCCAGGTCTCAGTTAGAACAAGAAGATGTAGAGCAATGGAGATAAAGAGATCATGAGTAAAAGCGAGTTTATTAGAGACAGAGTGTGCGTTCCACAAGGCACATGAGAAAGGGAGAGTGGAAGGGGAAAAGGAGGGGGATATAGATAAGATTAGATATGTTGCGTGAAGATCTCTTCTCAGAGTGAGACAGAGGTCTAGGGGGGCCAGGATTGGGGTTGATATCTCCGGATGAGAGAAGGAGAAGGAGTAGCAGAGTACGGGGTAGAGAGGAGACAGTGCGGCGGAAATGAGGGTGAGGTTGCTTTAGAGAGAAAGGAGATGGTTGAATGAGGGGGAGAAAGTGATGAAGCTCAAGAGCTGATGACAGGGTAGAAGACAGAATGGAGGGAGAAGTGAGGATGGTAGAGGGGGGTAAGGAGGGACGGAGTGAGGGTGCTGGTAGGAGGGGAAACAGTTAGGGAGTATGAGGAAGAGGAAGACAATGTGATGTGGAGCCATAGAAGAGGGATAGAGAGGGGCAATGTAGCATATGTTATCTTACAAGCAATGGGTAGCGAAGGATTCTACAGGTTATGCAGCGTATGTTATCTTAAAATCAATGGGTAGCGATGGACCATACCAAGCTAGAAATGTGTCCCGTACAATTACTGAATCTGGTGACTCCTCTGCCCCAGCCACCTGTAATGCACTTTTTTTAGCTTCCTGGAAGCCCAATAATGATATTGTTGCCTTTTTTTGTGCTTGCACCCTGAGTGGCCGAACCATTCGCATAGACTGTGTTATGGCCCTATCATCAGCATCTTAATTATGACATCACAAAAGGACATGCTTACTAAGGGGAGCACTAATAGTGCGGGTTTGAGCCACGAAACTAGCATGGAGGTCTGCATTAGCTTTAGGGGGTTTATGCATCCATTCCCTTGCTATTAGCACATTGCTAATGCATGACAATGCACTTACCAGCACGCAGGTGCACTTAACACCACCCATTGAGATGGTATTAAGTGCACCTGTGCTAACAGCAACATTCATGGTTAATGCGTGCCCAAAATGCAATCTGGGGCATGTTTACTAAAGTGTGCTACCAGGTAGAATGGGTTTCAGTTCACGCTAACTGCACAATGTTGACATTTGGCACAGTGCGCTGTGCTTGTAACCCCACACCAATCGCTTAGTTTGTTAGGGGGTGGAGACAGGGTGGGATAGAGGTCTAATGCACATGGTCTGTGCCCTTCCATTTTCTTATTTGTTGAGGCAAATGATTAAAGTGATTAAGCCTATTGGCATATTCTTTCTCTCCAAGAATTTAAAGAGCTCTCTCTTTTTGCCTTTGTAAGGGGCAGAAATATTGGTTATTGGTTAAAATATTGGTTAAAATGTTACTTTGATTCCTACAATGGGAAAGGAATTGTGTACGTAATCATTGTCCATGGTGCCAGCCCAGTTTGCAAGGGGCATTGCCCAACTAAGAATATTACATTCCGAGCTAATGCTTTTTTGGATTGTAATTCTTCAAATGTTTATTTATTTATTTATTTATTTACATTCTCTTATATACCGTGCTATTCTGCATCAGTGCGGTTTACATTGAACAAACTGAAATTACATTGAACAGGGCATTATAACTTGGAGATAACTATTTTACAGGGAACATGGGCTATGGAGGGTTAAGTGGCTTGCCGAAGACCACAAGGAGCACCTGTGGGACTAGAAACCCCAGTCCTTCCGGCCCAAGGTTGCTGTCCTCTAGTGGGATTTGAACCCCCGACCTTCCGGCCTGAAGTACCTTGCCCCAACCACTAGGCCACTCCTCCACTCCACTGATTATCTGCCCCTGTCAGCTGTTGTATACTGGGAGAACTAAACAGAAAGTACGAGCACAAAAGCCATATATCGACTCTTAATTTGATGGCTGCATTAGCTGAGCATTGGATAATATCATAGATGACACGCTAGAGAGTGATTGATTGCATTAAGTAAATTGGCATGGAGGTAATATTGACTCGCTGCTTAATATGTGGAAACAATCGTGGATATACCATTTAAATAGCATCGTCCCAGGTGGGTTGAATGTTGACATTGAATGGATGATGCCTTCAGGATATGACATTTTAGACGCCATATTTTCACTGTATGGAAGTACTAGTGTGTCTACGTAATATGTTTGACGTGAAATACAGCTGAAATTTGAATTGGGATCTATTACTGGAATTACAGCCAGGGGTGGTACAAGGAGATGAGATGCCCTAGGCGAACTTCATCCCTTGCACCCCCCACGCAGCACCCATTGCCACCGCTGGGACCGATAGCAATGGCAATAGCCACAAACTGCCCCCCAGAGCTTACCATCAAGTTTTGGCATTTGAGGGCTGTTTGCTTCTGCCGCCTGTTGCCAACTTCCCATGCAAACAGGAAGTCAGCGTCAAGACTCAGAGAGGAGCGGAAGCAAACAGCCCCATAGCACTGAAGCTTAAAGGTAAGCTCCATAGGGCTGTTTGCAGCTATTGCCATCACTGTCGGTTCTGGAGAGGGGCAAAAATGGTGGCAATGGCCACCCCCAGAGGGCCGATGGTCTAGGCAACTGCCTAGTTTGCTTAATGGTAGCGCTGGCACCGATTACCTTCCCCTGATGCAGATGATGGTTGCTCACTATCAAAACATGGATGCATCCAATGAACTATGTCGGGATCATAGGGGGATATTTGAGCTGAAGCCTTTATGGGCTCTACAACATGCAAGTCTTTGATATTTACTTTTTCTAAGATTTCTAAGGTTTTTTTTTTAAAGCTTTTTTGAGCTGTGGTGATAAAACTGTATTAAAATAAAAGGGCTTTGGATTAGGGGGCGTCTGGCTGCTGACATTTCTCCTTTTCTGCTCTTTGTCCAACAAACAATTAACGACACCTTGACTCTTTTTTTATTTGTTGGCTTGACTTGATAATAAACATTTATAATATTTATTTATTTATTTGGTATTTTTTTTTACATACCACCTTTCAGTTTTATCAAGGTGGTTTGCAATGAACATAACAACAGTTTTACATGGAACATTCAGCAACTATTTTACATGTAACAATGAACAATTCTCTTGTATTCATTGACAACTAACTGTGCAACATTTCTATAATTATTTACAGTGTAGCTTTAGGACTTTGTTTAGTGTAGTGAACACATTGTGGGTGAGGTAAATGGTTGGAGATCTTGAATGTTAAGGCTGTGGGGTTTGCTATGGTGCCGAAGTATTCTGTGAAGAGGTGGGCTTTTAGATGTTTTCAGAAATCGGCGATATCCGTAGTTGCTCTTAGGTGGTGTGGGAGTGAGTTCCATAGAAGTGGGCTCTGGTATTTGAACATGCTATGAAGTGCTGTTTGGGAAATGCTGGTCATGATAGAGTTGTTGAGAGGGTGTTTTGGTTTTGCTTCCTCCTTGATCAAGTATCTGGAACCCTCTGGACAAGTTCTTTTAGACATTCAGCGGACTGGCTGTGCAGGATCTTGAACCATCATTATTAATTTGTATTTTATTCTTGATTGAATGGAGAGCCAGTGAAGGGATTTTAAGATTGGTGTGATGTGTTCATGTCTTTTTGTTCCGGTGATTTGTCGGGCTACTGTGTTTTGGGCAATTTGTAAGGTTTGAGTTGCACATTTGGGTAGTCCTTGAAGAATCAGGTTGCAATAATCATTGCAGGGTTTGAGTTGCACATCTGGATAGTGTCACCACGTGGCCAGCCCTCCACCTAGGGTGCAGAGGGTTGGTCTGCCATGATAATTTCTCTATGCAGAAAGTGAGACTACAGCTAGGGCTCTTGCAAGGCCTCTTGGGATTTGTAGTCCCTTTTTAACTCTCTGATAAAGAAGCAGTTGTAGTCCGAGTGTTTAAGGCAAAATGACAAGGATTTATTCCCCTCACAAACAAAACTTCGGTGCAGAACAAATAAGAACAGTCTCCAGGAGTTTAGCATGAGGATTATATACAATAATTAAGGCAAGTGCTTCTTCACTCTCAAAACAATACAGTGCTCGTAGTGAGTACAAACTGAAAATAAACAGCTTCTTGGAACAAAGAAAAATACCTCCTTTTTCTTTGCTGTTAACTCAGCACTCTTACTTCAGGTTTAACGCAGTGACGCAATGTGGTCAGCCAAACACAGCGTGCAATCCATTCTCATATCTGCTATGTCCTCAACATTAGAGTCTATCTGCATATCTTCTATATCAGGGCTGGCAGTGTTTGTTTGCAGACGGTTAGTAAGGGATTTAAAATAACTTTCCTCTTTATACCCAGGTGTTTTCCCTTTATACAACTCTACACAGCAAGGGTTTAAAATATCTGTTACACTGGAGTTTCTTCTGTGGCTCTCCTCTAACTCTTGGCAAAGAGAAGGTTTCTGTGCTGGGCTCCCACCTGTGTAAACTCTGAAGGCTCCCTTCTGATTGCAGGGCTCCCTGCTCTCTCCGTTCCAGCAAGTTCCTGGTCACAGGGCATGCCTCCCTTCCTTCAAGTCTGCTGGCTTTTCTCACAGACCAGTAAGAAGTTTCTCTATCAGGTCTCCAACTCCCTGGAGTTTCTGAGCCTCTCCAAGCCTGCCTTAAAGGAGCTCTCTCTTCTCTCCTGTCTTTCCTTCCTTGAGCTGCTTCTCGGCCACAACTCCAACTCTCTCTGCTGCCACGGCTCCAACTGTCGTCCAAGCTGTAATTACCCATCCAGCTTGCCCTCTGGCCTCTTCTCCAGCCTTTGTCTGGTACTTCTCCACCTGGCTTTGCTTCCTTCGTGGCTTCCTTCTCTGCTTCTTTCTCTGCTTCCCTCGTGGCTCTCTCTGTCCTCTTCCTGGGAGCTAATGACAACGTTTTATAATCCTGTTCCCCTGGGCTTGGCTCTGCTCTCACCCTGAAAAGGTGTGCTTGATTAAGCTCGGGGCTTATTACTACGTCAGAGTCTGGGCGTGTCAATTCAGCTCCTATCTTTCCCTGTTTATCTTTTCTATGTAAACAGTGAGCCATGTGCTCTAGCTGCCTGTCAGTTTTAAAGGTGGAATCTTCCTTTCTCTCTATTTCCATGGGTTCGGTAGGGGTCTCTACATCACAATAGTCCTTGAAGAATCAGGTTGCAATAATCAAGCTGTGGGGTGATTATTGCCTGACATACGGTGTGGAAGTGGTTGTGGTCAAGTAGGGGTCGTAGGTTTTGAAGGATCTTCATTTTGTAGTAGGCTTTGGAAGTAGTTTTTTTTGATGTGTGATTGGAAGTTGAGCCTTTGGTCCAGATGTATCCCAAGATATTTCACTTCATTCTTCACCGGGATTGGTCGGTTCCTATTAGAAGATTATCTAGTGGGTTAAATGTGGTGCCTCTTGTGATTATGAGGGCTTCAGATTTGTTGTAGTTGATTATGAGGTTGCATTCTATTAGCCATTCTATGACTGATGTCATGCAAGAGGTGATGGAGTAATCGGGTTTTCTGGTGTCGAGTAGGGTATATCAGGTCATCTGCATATAAGTAGTATTGTATATTGTGTTCCTGGATAATTGTATGTATATGTTGAATAGAAGGTCAGATAGTGCAGAGCCCTGAGGTATTCCTTGATGAAGTAGGAAAGGTCTGGGAGTTCTGTTCTTGATCTTGATTTGTGTCTGTCGATCATAAGAACATAAGATATGCCATACTGGGTCAGACCAAGGTCCAGTAAGCCCAGTATCCTGTTTCCAACAGTGGCCAATCTAGGTCATACGTACCTAGCAGTTTCCCCAAAAGACACAGGTTCCGCAATGCTTGTACTGGGTCAAGCATTGATATCCTGGGTCCCCTCTTAAAGGTTTATGGACCTTTCCTCCAGGAACTTGTCCAAACCTTTTTTAAACCCAGCTACACTAACAGCCTTTACTACATCCTCTGGTAACAAATTCCAGAGTTTGATTACACGTTGAGTGAAGAAATATTTTCTTTTATTAGTTTTAAATAGTTTACCCTATAGCTTCATTGCATGTCCCCTAGTCTTTCTATATTCTGATAACGTAAACAATCGATCTACGTTTACCCGTTCCACTCCGTTCATTAATTTATAGACTTCTATCATATCTCCCCTCAGCCGTCTCTTTTCCAGGTTAAAGAGCCCTAACCTTTTTAGCCTTTCTTCATAGGAGTATCCTTCCATCCCCTTTACCATTTTGGTGGCTCTTCTCTGAACCTTTTCTAATAACGTTATATCCTTTTTAAGATACGGCGACCAGAATTGCACACAATATTCAAGGTGCGGTCTCACCATGGAATGATATAGAGGCATTATAGTAACTTTTGTTTTATTTTCCATTCCTTTCCTTATCATACCTAGCATTCTATTTGCTCTTTTGGCTGCCGCTGCACACTGGGACGAGGGTTTTAACATGCTATCCACAATGACGCCTAAATCTTTTTCCTGGGTGGTGGTTCCTAATGTGGAACCTTGCATCGTATAACCATAGTTTGGGTTGTTCTTCCCTAGGTGCATAACTTTGCACTTGTCCACATTAAATTTCATCTGCCATTTTGATGCCCAGTCTTCCAATTTATCAAGATCCTCTTGCAATTTTCCACAATCCTCTTGGGTTTTAACAACTTTAAATAGTTTTGTGTCATCTGCAAATTTGATAACCTCACTCGTTATTCCACTTTCTAGGTCATTTATGAATATGTCAAAAAGCAGCGGACCCAGCACAGATCCCTGGGGTACAACACTATTCACTTTTCTCCATTGGGAAAATTGGCCATTTAACCCAACCCTCTGCTTTCTATCTTTTAACCAGTTCTTGATCCACAGTAGTACACTGCCTCCTATCCCATGATCAGATAAATATGAGCAAAACCATGTCAATGGGGTGCCGCTGATTCCTATCTCCATCAGTCTGTCAAGAAGTATGGGTTGGATTATTGAATCAAATGCAGATGTTATATCTATTAAGATGAGTATGAATCATTGCTTGACATTTTCAGTCCCTTTAAGAACTGTGTTCGTTAGTGAGGTTAATAAAGGTTAATATTATCCATGGGGCAGGGTTTGTAAAGAAATTGTGTAAATTATCCCTAGACTACTAATGTCAAAGACATTTTTAATGGTGAAAAAGAGGTGTTCATAAACAGATTCATAATCCATTTGTGTGGATATAGTCATCCACGTTTAGGTATAATGATCACACGCTAAGAAGCCAATCTTCAAGACAGGAACTTAAATGGCTCTATGATCGGAAATGGGAAAAGATATAGAAGAACCAGTTCTAAGACAAGCCTACAAATCTTTTGAAATTTCTTTAAAAAATTCCTTGGACTTTTTAATATTTGATTGCTGACATTAGCATTTGAATTTAATATGTACACTTCCATATCTTTTTTGGGGTGCGATGATTATACCAAAAGAGGATGGCCAGTAACCATGCCAGTGAGTTATGCCCCTTTTTCACCATTAAAAATTCTTTTGATATATTAATATGATGAACTTTAATGGACCCTGGGATTAATTTATGCAACTTATTTATGACATTGTAGGACAGAAGTAGAAACCTCAAATCTTTCAAAATGTTACATTTGTGCAATGAGGCGTTTTTAGAGAATTGATAACCAACTGCTTCAACCAATCTGATTCAGCTCAAACTGACCATTCTCTGAAGCTTAAGAGGGTCATTTGGTAAAGCATGGTGCGCATGTAAAGTAAGTTTTTCATGCAGAAAATTATAACATTTCACGCAGGTTTACATTGTAAAAGGTAGATTCACTGCAAGATTGCACTTACTTTTATGCAATCTGGGGCATGTTTACTAAAGAGCGCTACAGGGTAGAGTGGGGTTCAGTGCATGCTAACTGTGCCATGCTGACATTTAGTGCAGGGTGCTGTGCTAGTAACCCCACGCTAATCGCTTATCTTGTTAGTGTGCAGAGACAGGGTGGGATAGAGGCCCAACATGGGCGCATGCTAACTGCATCTGTTGCTGCTAGTGTTGGTGTACCCGATGCCATCTCAGTGGATGGCATTAAGTGCATCTATGTGCCAGTTAGTGTAGTGCCGCTATTGTAATGCTCTTGGCATGGGGGATGGAAGCACACACCCATAAACTTTAGCAAAGGCTCCCCTGCTGATACTACATTGCAAATGTGCACTATCGGCATGAGCTTTAGTAAACATGTCCCTCTGTGAGTAGGTTTCCTTGGGGGCATAGTTTGAATGGAGCTGGGGTGGAGTTGCAGTGTACACACAGAGAACAAAGCCCCGAAACAGAGTAGCAGCCATCATAACAACTAAAATGGAGCTTCTTAAATATATGCTGTTATTATCCATGTATCTAGTTCTACCAAGCCTCACCTCAACCCAACCTAAATCATGCCCTGTACCACATCATAAGCCCATCTACTACATCTACCACCCTCTCTTAATAACAACACTGCCTCAACAGAATCAATACAACAATCACCCCTCACTCCACCCCTCCTACCAAGATCACACACTCCCTCCAAATCTAAGACCCCCCTCACGAACCAGACAGCACCACGAGCTCCCCAATACCCCAAACCAAAAAGAGCAAAACATCTCAAGCACATAACAAGAATAAACAAACGCAAACAAAAAGACCAAAAGATGCAAGACTATTATAACATCATCCTTATCAACGCCAGATCAATAAGGAACAAAACACACATCATACACGACATCATCACAGATAACCAGCCCGACATCCTATGCATCACCGAAACATGGATCACTGATGCTGACGCCGCAATAACAAACCAAATAACAACTCTGGATACAGATATTCAACTGCCCGCGT
Source organism: Ichthyophis bannanicus (assembly GCA_033557465.1). Taxonomy (NCBI): domain Eukaryota; kingdom Metazoa; phylum Chordata; class Amphibia; order Gymnophiona; family Ichthyophiidae; genus Ichthyophis; species Ichthyophis bannanicus. The sequence continues at coordinate 37,333,230 of CM066050.1, read as the reverse complement.
GCATCCAAAAGAGGTGGAGGAATCCTAATTGCAGCCAAATCCACCTTATCACTTACCAGCACCGCTCAAAACACAACCAAGGACATTGACATACTCAAAGTGGAAAACAACGCAATAGCAATCTGCCTAATCTACAGACCCCCGTCATCACATCCAGACACACTGGCCACAGCACTAGAATGCGTCTCTACCACAGCAATCAGGAAACACCAAATTATCCTGGGAGATATAAACCTACCATCACTTCCACAAAGTCAGCCAACACTTTCATTGAAGCCATGGAACAACTTGGGTACAATCAAATAATAAATGATGCGACACATAATAAAGGAAACACCCTGGATATGGTATTCACACCCGCAGAACAACAACATGACAAAGGAAAAAATTCTGTAATAAAAATAACTCAAGTACCCTGGTCCGACCACCACCAAATCGAGATCAAAATATACCTGCCCACGCTACCTAGTAACCCTAAACCTGAACAACCAATACACACACGCAGAAGCTTTAACAAATCAACAGTGAAGCTCTCATAAACTCCATCACATCCCACATAGACATGGAAAGCCGACCTCGACAGTCTAATAACCAGCTGGAACGCAGGAATTCAAGAAGTCTCAGAGCCAAGATGGAAATCAACAAAAAACAACCACAAGCCCAAAACCGAACCATGGTACACCGAAACTCTCACCACCCTAAAGAGAGAACTACGAAGAACAGAGACCCCTGCCCAGCTGCATGGGTAAAAGCAACGAAAACGGAAACCACCCACCACATCGCTCACATAATAAACCAATCACTCCAACAGGGCACCATGCCAACCCAACTCAAGAAATCAATCATAAGACCAATACTTAAAAATAAAACACTCAACAAGGAAGATCCAGCATCTTATCGCCCAATATCCAGCATAGCCCTGCTAGCGAAAATTATCGAAAAGGCGGTCCTACAGCAATTACAAGACCACCTGGACAACAACAAAACACTAGACGAGCACCAATACGGCTTCAGGCCACACATGGGGTCGAGACTCTGCTGATTGCACTACTGGACAACCTACTCAAAGGGATTGAAACAAAAAGAAGATGTTCATTCTCATATTCATTGACATCTCAGCAGCTTTTGATACAGTTCACCATCAAACACTTCTAAACAGAATAGAAGATATAGGAATAACAGGAACCCCACTAAAATGGTTCTCATCGTATATATCCAACAGGATGCAACAGGTACAGTTTAACAACGAAAAAGCAGAGGCTTTCCCACAAACTCAGGGCATTCCACAAGGCTCAGCACTATCCGCACTTCTCTTCAATGTGTACATGAAACCAATCTGCGAATATTCAAAAAGCATAAAATCCATTATCACATATACGCGGATGATATTATGCTATATACCCAACTCGACGCAACTAACCCAAACTACGCCCAGCTGGAAGAATGCATAAAAGAGATGCAGACATGGCTTCAGCGAAACAACATGACCATAAACCATAAAAAAACCGAAGTCATGTACATCTCAAGAAAACCTGAGTCGACCCACCAGCTACAATCTCCCTATGCAAACATACTTACCACACAAAGAATGAAATAAAATACCTCGGAGTAACACTGATAACGAACTAAAGATGGCAAAACACCTCCGCTTAGTAAACAGGGCCATTTTCTACAAACTCGGGTCATACAACCACTAAGGAACATCATTGAAGCTACCGACTTCAGGACAGTGGCTCAAGCCCTCATCATACCCATTTCGACTACTGTAATGCAATACTACAGGGCCTTCCAAAAAACCCCTAAATATACTCCAGATGGCACAGAACGTCGCAGCCAGAATCATCACTAAAACAGGCTGGCAGAGAGCATCACGCCAGTACTAGTCGAACTACATGGCTCCCCATTATAGCTCGGATTAAAATACAAAACCCTAGTGACTACATTTAAACTCATCCATAACCTGGCAACAACCTTCCTCACCAACCTAATCAACTTGCAACCTGCCAACAGAATAGGAGAACTACCGCCATAAACAACCTCCAGGTACCATAAGTATAAGATCAGCTAAAACAACCGCAAGCAACAGGGCATACTCCTACACTGCCCCCTCACTCTGGAACCAACTCCCGCCTGAGTTGCGCTCAATCAACGACCTGATGGCTTTCCGAAAAAAACTGAAGACATATTTATTTCAACAGGCCTACAACTATCCTGAACAACAACACTCTCCACCCAGTATCTGCTCCAACAAAATTTCATCAAATGTAAAATAATCTTATGCTCCTGAATGTAACAAGCATAAAATGTATATAGTTAATATCTCCCTCTCCCCCACTATACATGTATGCTGTGATATCCCTTGAATCATATTTTCCCCGTTTATTGAAAATTCCTGGCATTGGTCTGACAACCTATCAGACAACCTTTGTAAATCACGCTGTAAATTTTTGAAATTTGTCAATTGATCTGACTCTCCCTGTTTACCTAATCAAACCGCTCCTGATCGCTGGAAGTAGCGGTATATAAATATATGCTAAATAAATAAAATAAATAAATACGTATTTTATAAAATATATGTGTATTTGCTTAAAGGCACATTTTCCAAAGGGCAGTCATGCAATCTGGGACGTCCAAACCAGAATTTCTGAAATAATAAAGCAGGAACGTCCAGGTGCAGACACGATGTCTCAAACACGGACGTGCCCAATATGGACCTCTGCAGAGACCTCTACATAGACGTTCCCGGGGTAGTATTCCAGAATGGGGATCACTAATAGCCTAACGGTTAGAGTAGTGAGCCAGCGTTCAAATCCCACTGATGCTCCTTGTGATCTTGGGCAAGTCACTTAAACCCTCCATCTTTTTTCTCTACACCCTCTGCATGTTTTACGGCCAAAATAAGCACTTTCCCAATGCCCATTCGTGCCTGGAGCAGGTCTAAACTTGGACGGGGTCACAGACATCCCCACTGCTTTTGAAATTGAGTGGGACATCTAAGTCCATTTCACCACCCTGGACACTCCTCCACCCCCCTGCTCCCCCCCCCCCCCTGCGGTGTAAAATGGCTCTGGGAACTTCTCCATGATTTGGGTGTCCATATGCACGTTTTTGGATGTCCAAATCACATCTAAGGCTTTTAAAATGACTCCCATAGAATATAAGGTATAAACCTCATCTTTTTCTAGCAGATATAAATTGATGTAAAATAATTTTGTGTCACTGAGGGTCTTTGTAAGCCTATTTTCATATTGGCATCCTGTTATGAAATTACTCCATAATGCAGAGTAGGACATTTTAGCAAAATCACTTCTAAAAATATTTGCTTTTCGGTAAACATGTTTCAGTAGGGATATATTGTCATTTTATAATGGTATGAGGCCATTAGCGCTGTTTGTTTTATTACTATATGCCGTTTCTACTACGAAAGGCACTAAAAACCTAGCAAAATATGATTTTTCTCATTCATGTCATTTCTGTGCATGCTAAAACCTGTTAATATTCAAAAAATAGCACACAAGGTAGCAATTTGTCTACATGAAATGAATGAAATGAAACGACACGACATAGTTTCAGAATGAAACAATATAAAATAAAAAAGTAATAAAAAAACGAAACAAGTGAGAGGTGGGATAACAAACATTAGTAACCTGTCTAATGTCAATTTAGATCTTTTGTTTAAAGCTGTCAGAAATGACTTATTGAAATGGCTTTATGTTCTCATCAAGGGGTCTCACGGGAAAAATTAAAGGACAGAGAGAGGAGTGAAAGAACCCCTCTGAAATTAAGGCCTCTTGTATGGTCCCTTCCTGGGGTGCTCATTAACAGCGTTACAAACATCAGATGTTTTATTGAGAGGCTTCAGGGAGCTAGAATTGGCTTGAGCTATTATTACTCAAAATAAGAGCCTGCTCCGGCAGACCCCAGGCTCTGAGACCCAGCGATTCCCTTTCAGCAATATTTCAGCACATGCTGTTCATTTCCCAGTTTACACCCCAGCAGGAGGGAGATCACTTTGCTGACAAAGAGCAGGTGTTTTCTTCTTTACAGCGCTCAGGAGAGATGTCTTTATTAATGAAAACACTGGCTTAGATTATATAGTCCCCAAATCCTACTAAAGCAGCTTCATATGTGGCTAATGGTTTTGTTTCTAGGAAAGGCAGAGAAAATCCATGGATCTGTCATCTATACTTCCCAACCCCGATTAGAATTTGATGCCTTCATGAGCAGGGCATTGTATAGTATGGATGGGGGCTGAACAGAAACTAATTCACATGTCACTGTAATATACACGTGTGAATTTGCCCTTAAAATGTTTGCACCTCTTTTTGTAAGGTGACCAAAAGTCCTCTATTTTCGGGGGTTGTCTCTGATTTTAGAGCTGTGTACCCTATTCTCACCTGCAATAGGGACAGAGCGGGATAGAAACCATTTTCTTTTCCAATTTAGTGATTTCAGTATGTCCGTTTTTAGAATCTACATCCATTATCTTTCTATGTTGCACAGTGCGGGAGGAAACACATCACTGCTGCTATTTCTCTGTCGATTTTTCTGCTTGGAAGTAATATTGTTGCTGTCATGGGATGGTTGAGGGACAGGGTAATGACTTCATGTCCCTCCTACATGCCTTGTTGCTCAAACCTGGGACTGAGGTGCCCCTTCCTCCCCACCCACTCCTACCACACTTTGGCTAGATAAATTCCAGATTTGCCTGCAAAAAATCTGATAATCTTACCCTTGTGTGATTTTACTGAAAATCCATGTGGGGTGCATAGCTTATATGTGTCCTCCCTTTCTTTGTTGCGCCTCAAAAAACTGCAAAGACTCCAGTTTCGTCCGGGACTGAGAGGCTGGTATTTGTGCTCTCCAGAATTTGCGTAAGAACATAAGATATGCCATACTGGGTCAGACCAAGGTCCATCAAATCCAGTATCCTGTTTCCAACAATGGTCAATCTAGGTCACAAGTACCTAGCAGTTTCTCCAAAAGATACAGGTTCCACAATGGCTTGTATTGGGGCAAGCAGTGGATTTCTCTGGTCCACTTTAATAATGGTTTACGGATTTTTCTTCCAGGAGCTTGTCCAAACTTTTTTTAAACCCAGCTACACTAATAGCTTTTACTACATCCCATAGTAACAAATTTCAGAGTTTGATTACATGCTGAGTGAAAAAAATATTTTCTCCAGTGCATCTTAGATATGCTATGTTGTAGCACCATTGCATGTCCCCTAGTCTTTCTATTTTTTGAAGGAGTAAACAATTGATCTACGTTTACCCATTCCACTCCATTTATTATTTTATAGACCTCTATTTCCCCTCAGCAGTCTCTTTTCCAAGTTAAAGAGGCTACCAGAAAAGTGCCCCTAGGGCAGTCCAGAAAAAGATGCACATGTGTTTCTAAAATGCAGACTCATAAAGCACACTGAGATCCTCTTTAAATTTCCAATATGCTCATTATTATTTGTATTAAACTTACCATGGAAAACAAATATGCGCCTGAATGATTCTGTTTTCTATGAACTATCAATTATTTGGAATTGATTCCAACGTAACGCTTCTGAATGTCCGTGCAGTACTCTTGCTGAAACATCCAAACACATGAAAAATATGTTCCCAAAGAAGGTGAATGCTTTTTTCCTAGAAAAAGAAAGATATTCATTTCTATAATTCCCATAGCCAGAGATGCTTTCTTGATCAAGGTTTCATGCAGATTTCTTGATCAAGGTTTCATGCTGACACCTGATGGTACAGGAAGCAAACACACCAGTGTACGATTAGGGCCGGATTTTGGAACAGGATGCCTATGGGAGAAATCCAAAAAGGTGCCTATTTATGAAGCACCCCAGAATCAGCCCCAGTAGCATGCAAATATTTCCATCTGCTCCAAAGTTGATGTAAATATGTTGAGACATTTACTCTAAACATGCACATACTTATTTTACAACTCTACTTATGTTCCACTCAAAGTATGCCTCCAGGCAGCGTGTGCCCCATGGCGCACATGGGTGGTTGCCCAACGTTGGGTTTATCATCAGCTGCTCGTATTGCCAGTGACATTGAATGGACCATTAAGTGCCCACTTCATTGAGTGTTTCTTTACTAACCGCGCAAGGAGCGTAAGACGTAAAACCACGGCCACACTAGACAGAAGGAATTTTGAGGACCCACTTAAAAAGTTTCATCATTAAGCCTTCAGCAGGTGTCTAAAAATAGGACACGCAAAAAAAATACATACAAAGAAATCATAATTAAAACAACAGAGAGATAAAATTAAATTTACACAATAAAATTATTGAATGAGTACATAAACTTAAAAACTTTAAAATACATCACCAAATGAACATAACAAAATTTGCGTGGAGTCCGTCCGAAAGGGAAGGTGCAAAGACACTCTTCCCAATCTAAGGGAACATGTAAAACATATGAGTTCATAAACAAAAATTCTAAAAAAGAATAATTAAATAATATACAAACAAATTCGGATAACAAATGATTAAATCATATAAAAAATGAAGAGGGGGAGAAAAGGGAGGGGGTGAGGGAAAGGGGAGGAAGGTAGAGGGGGGAGTATGATCATCAAGGCAGTGGATTAAGATAGGTTTTTAAACCCCATCAAACTGTTGATCTCATCAGCACAACCCCATGATCATCCTGACTTACCTTCCTGGCTCAAGCTCAAGGACCTTCAAACCTCACAAATCTCTCCCTCAACTTAAATATAACCACGTTGCACCCATACCCCAACAATGTGTCGATATACTCGTATATTGAACATCTGTTAAATGTAGCATTTGTACCCCATCACACCACATCAATGAATCTGTATATAGTTAGTAATTGTTAAATGTAGCATTCTTACCCTATCTAATCCTTCAAGTTTTAATACCCTGTTCTATGTAAAAGTTGGTTTCTGTAATTGTTCTATGTAAACCGCTTTGAATTAATGATAAGGCGGTATAGAAAACCTGTTAAATAAATACATTTTTGCTATTTGTGCAGGGATAAATGAGAGGAGGTTTTTTAAAATATTTCAAAAAGGTACATACAATTGTGGTCAACATTATTGGCATCCTTACAGTTCAACCCCTTAATGTCCAATATCTCCTAAAAAAAAAGTGGCCAGTGAAATGGCTTTGGACTGTATATGCACACGTTTGACACATAAAAGAATCAAATAAAACAAGACCAATTAAAAAAGGAAATAGTATAAAAACGGATATTGCCAGGACATAATTACTATCCTAACCCAAAAACCCAAAAGTGTTTCCCACAAATTCACTATAACCATTCATAAGAGAAACCCTAATGAAATAAATTTTTGTTGGAACGTACACCATGAAGATTACACACGTTCTTCTTCTCGCAGTGTAATGTTCCTTTTTTTCTTTTTAAAAGGGGACACAACCCCTACAAGTACTAGGGAGACAAGGACCCCTTAGTACACACCAATATATTTATTCTTTCAAGCTTGGCTGTTTTTAGAAATCAAGAAAAGTCACTTACCTGATCGAAGAAGATCTCTGCTATGGAGAATCGATTTGCTGAAAAGATTTCCAATTTTAAAGGGAGAAAGCAAAACCTACTCCCATTACCGATCACATGAAAAAAACGCCAACATTTCAGCTCCAACCGTTCTCCCACAGTTGTTTCTCTCCCGCAGACTTTTCAAACTTTCAGAGACATCCGTGAAAAGCAACTACATCGTGATGATATCATGAACTAATAACCCAACGTTGTGTTTCAAGCCATAGATCCTCTTGGCTCTTCTTCAAACTTCTTTGCTTCACATAATTACTGGCACCCTTATAACAATTCAAATCAGTTTGAACAGAAGAACCACATTCCCACTGCAGTAAAATTAGATGCACCTGTGATCAATTGTCAGTACTCACATGACTTGAATCAACCAATGAATGATGGCTCTAATGTACAAAATGGTCACTTTCACTCCCTGTTCCATTTTCACAATGGTGATGACAACAGAGCTACTCGAGACATCAGAAAAGCCATTATCACCAAACATCAAAGTGGTACAAGGCCATCTCCAAAGACCTTGGAATTCCTATTTGTACAGTTTTCAATGTTATTAAGAAGTTTTCTGCTCATGGAACTGTCAAGAACTCTGAGGACATGGTATGAAGAGAAAAATTAACCCAAGAAGTCTTCAAAGGTTAGTGTGAACTGTTGGAAAAATACTACGTACAACATACAAAGAGCTTAAGGCTGATCTGGAGCAATCTGGAGTGGTGGTTTCAACCTGCACCATGCGCCATGCACCAAAGGAAGACTTCATGGGCGAAGGCCAAGTAGAATCCCATTGCTCAAAGGCAGATAAAAAAAAGGCACGCCTGATCTTTGCCCAACCCACCTTGAGAAACCACAATCCTTCTGGGAAAATGTTCTGTAAACAGATGAAACCAAACTTGAGCTCTTTGGCAATGCAGAGCAGCAATGCATTTACAGGCAAAGAAATGAAGCTTATAAGGAAAAAACATCCTTCCTACAGTTAAATATGGTGGAGGTTCCATAAATTTGTGGGGCTGTTTTGCTGCCTCAGGAACTGGAGGCCTGGAACATATTAAAGGAATCATGAAGTCAGAGGACTACCAAGGTATTTAGGAGCAAAATGTGCTACCTCATGTCAGAAAGCTAGGTCTGGATTGAAGGTCATGGGTCCTCCAGCAGGGCAATCACCCAAAACATGCATCCAAAAGTACAAAAGAATGGTTAAAAATTGGACATTTTCCAACTATATATCATAATATTTTAATAATATGTTCAAAGCAGTATACAACTTAGACGTAGTAATTTCTGAGAAAAAACAAAATATGACTTGGAAAGGATTAATGGCACCCTTCACTAATATTTGGTTGCGCAACCCTTGGCAGTGATGACAGCCTCCAAATGTTTCTTGTTGTCATCTATAAGTTCCGTACATCTGTCTGCTGGTAGTTTCTCCCACTCTGCGATTTGTTCCAGCTCATGAATGTTTCCAGGATTCTTTTTACCAATGGCAAATTTCATCTCTTTCCAAAGGTTTTCAATTAGACTGAAATCAGGATTCATTGCTGGCCAAGTTTAAAACAGTCCATTATTTCTCAAGATATTGTACACAACATACCTAAAATACAATGGCGCCAATAATGCTGACCACAACTGTATTTTGTATTAGTATGTTAATAAAATTAGTCTTCATGGGGGTTTTCCTGACCAGTGAGGATTTGTGACCTTGCTTTGCAAAAAAGTATCCAGTTTTGGGCCAAGGGACAAACCAAGGTCTTTTCTCATTTGTATTTTTTGACTAATTGTTTAAGAATATTCTTGAATAGTGTAGATGGAGTCATCATTGTAATAATTTTTTAATATTAAAGCCGTAATTATTTTGGGAGATTATCAACAGGTGATTGTTGGTGTTTTGTTGTAAGTTTGCACCTGTTTTGGCCTTGTATGTTTGGCACATATACATGTGTCATCATATTACATGTACTTATTACACATTGAACACCATGCAGTTTTACAAAAGGCTCACTGTGAAGATGGCCAAAGTTTGGGTGTTCAACCCCACCATACCTATGCCCATTCTTTTTGCCTTCAGCACTCTACAATGCTGTTGCTAATCCTTCTCCTGCTCTCCGCTGCTCTCTTGGTTCCATTGATGTATTTTTGCCCTATTTTAATATAATATCACAGCCGTTTATAAATAATTAAAAAATTAGCAGAAAAAAGAATAGACATGATGAAGAGTGCGGTATATAAGAGAATAAATAAATGATAACTCAAAGAGCAGAAATGAAGAGAAATAAAAAGGGAAGCACAGATGGTTCTGTTGTTGTCCTTCCCCTCTCTGTCCCTAGTCTTTACCTCATGCCTTTCTGTTGGTAAGTTAAGATGAGTTACATTCAGGTACTTCCCTGCCTCCAGAGGGCTTGCAATCTAAGTTTGTACCTGAGGTGATGGAGTGTCAGTGGGATTCAAACCGTGGTCTTTCTGGTTTCAGGCTGCTGCCCTAACCATTTGGTTACTCCTCCACTCTTTGAAGGGTTGTTGAATAAAGTAGACTTTTAGCTAATGAGGGTTCTACTAGAGTGCACTATTGAGCAGTAGGGAGCACACTAACTGAGAGTGTGTGCTATTGCACAATAGTGTGCACCATTGTGCAATAGTGCATCTGATTGACAACACAGGAAAAAACAACATCATTTGGAGGGGGGGGGGATTGTGTTGTTTCAGGTTAAAAGCAACATGAAACAACATGGAAAATATCATTTTCATTTCCCATCTTGCTTCAGATGAATGCACATCCCTAGCTGTTGCTATCCAGTCTTTTCCTGCTGCCCTTCTAGGGGTTTTCGTTTGTGTGAGTGTATCCAGTCACTGGTGCGTGCATATGCCTATGAATTAATGCATGTACAATTGGTTGTGCACCTCCAAACGTTCTTGTGTGCATATACTGTGCATTTAAAAAATGAATAAGTGAAATGAACATGAAAAAAACTGTATGAAAATTAGGAAACATTTATTTTGAATAAGCACAAACCAGACTTATTTTGGTCATGCACAGCTTTAGTTTTGGTCTCAAATATAAAAACCTTTTTAAATGCCAGCTTGTCCTCCTCTGCACTGTTTATGCCACTGTTGGCACTGCTTTGCCCCTGTCCTGGTGCCATGGCTGATCATGCCACTGTTACTGCTTCTGTATCCTTCTTTTGGTACCTCAATAAAAGCAAGCAAGGGCCATCCCAAACTGCTGCTTCAAATCCAGTTGGGTGGAAGGCACAGCTCTCATCCAGTTACCTCGAATGCCATGGCTTCGTGCCCTTTTGAGCCCTGCCTCCAGACCTCCTTTAGACTTTCTTACAATTGATTGTGGCCAATATTGAGCCTTCAATGGATTCTAAACATTCATTTTGGGCACAACCAAAATGCTGGTTCACTGTGGGCCACTACTTGGCAGCTTATTACCGTCCACAGTCTTAACCTCAGACAGAAGGACTTGGATGTCTGCGTCACATTGGGAAGGTGGACTTCTGTATGCCACATGTTCCATCCTGACCATACAGCTTATTTCCCCATTGATTCCATTGCAAAATTACTTCCTTCAGAGTTTCATCTGGTTCACCCTAAACAGTCATAGTTCACCACATCTTGCTTACTAAATAGTTTGATTAGGTTTTTATCCTATACCCAGGTCAAACAACTGCTTTACACATCAGGACCACTATACATTTCCATGGTACACTGGGCAAAGGATATCTCTATAGGACCAGCTGCTGTAGTTGGCCCCTTGGCCCTCTTCTGAATGTTCACGTCAGTGCCCCCGATGCTTTGCCCCTCCTCCCTCGCTTCCTGCATTCTGCTTCTTAAATTGCACTACTGTGGTAATATTTAACCTCTGATGGAGAAAAACACCCACTCTAGGGTGTTATTCTCCATCAGAGACTGATCCTAGTGAACCTAATACCATCCAGGGTCTGAGCCTCGGGGCTCCACCTTCTGTGGTCACATTTTCTGTACTCTACATGGGCTGGAATTAAACACTGGACTTGCTTGTTTCCTTGAGGTGCTGAAAAACAAAGTCTTTGGAGGTGATAATTGTTTTTTTTTTAAAGGACCAATCAAGCAATGGTGTAATATGAGCTCCTGATGCCCTACCTTCCTCACTGTCCCTCTTTCGGTGCCTTGGGGGTCTTCGTTCCATCGTGGGTCCTGTCTTATCCCTCTCAGGTGCCTTCTGGTGTTACTCCCACTGTTGTTGCTTTGTTCCTCTCCTGGTCCCTTGTTCAGTTTGTTTTGCCCTTCTTGCTATGCCTTAGGGTGTTGATGTTAGTCTTTGTGCCACTTGGCACTTTCCATATCTTGGGGTGCTGTAGCCTCTGCTGTGGCTCACTGCCTTCAGGTTTCATAAAAAGAGAATAGAACCCACACCATTAGAGTTAAAAATAAGAATTGCATCCCCCATTAACTTTAATGCAGACAAAAGAAAGGAAAGAACGAAATAAATGAATACAAAATGAACCAACAAAATAACTTTATCTGCACACATCCCTAAAAAATGCATAACACCGCTCTCTTTTTATAAAAGCCAGTCAGGAACAGCTGATCTGAAATCTCTCTGCCCCTGCGTGGAATACGTTGCAGGAGGTCTGCTAGAGACTGGACTGTCAGGTTACAGCTCACTGTCATTACCCCTTTTGTTTCTTGAAACAAAAATTGGCTAAAGGCATGTCAGATGTGAGTGAAAGCTACTGTACATCACTGAAAGCGAGAACTATTTTTAGACTGTGTAGAATGCATCTCAGTCCATATGTCTCAAGTACCTCAGCTACTCTGTTCTAAAAATAATCCGACTTGTAAATTAGCTTCAATCAACACTGCGAATGCTGATGCAGACTTGCTAACCGACTTTTGCCTTCATTTCTCAGTACAGTTGCTGTTGCTCTGCTGAGCCACCATGGGGTAAAGAACCTCCTTGTCCGTTGCAGGCGGGAGGGGAAGTCATGAGGCTGACTCCACAGAGGCAGGAGCTGCTGCAAAAACCTTCACCAAACCATTACAGCTGTAAGACAGTGACAGGAGCAGAAAGGACATAGAGAGAGAGAGCTTGAATAGAAAGCTAGAAGGAGGAAAGAAGAAAAGGGACTGGCAAAAAAATATAAGGCTAGACGGAGGAAGGGAATCTGAATTCTTTGTCAGTTCCTGCTCTATAAGCTCTCATCCCAGTAACAACAAAAGTTGATTATCAGTCTGAGCCAGAACGCTGCACACTGGCTGGTAACCCTTAGAGTGCACTGGGGTGAGACTGTTGCAGACCCTTTTGCTTTCTTTCCCTTATCAACCCCCACCACCCTCTCTTGCCGGCTTACACTGCTTCCAATAGCCTTTTTACTAGACAAACTATCAGGACATATGTCAGCCCACAGCAGCCTGGTTTTAAATAAAATTAATTGAATGTCAAAAAATAGTTAATTTGCAGGACTGATAGCATCAGGAGCAAAATATTAAATTAATAAAAGCATGCTTGCTTCTAGTCGGTCTCTGTTTTCAATGGCTAAAAGATAATCACCAAATTTAATGAGAATGAAAGCTCAGGATACCAGGACTCAAAATCAGCTCCTGTCCCCACCAAGTGTCATTTTGACCTTGCGTAAGTCATTATGAGTCTGATTTACTAAAGTTCTTCTCCCGTTATGTGTCTATGAGAGAAAAGCTTAGGGAGATGTTTACTGGAGTGTGCTACCAGGGTAACACAGGGTTCAACAGAATGCTAAGAAGTAGCACAGGGCATCCACGGTACCCTGGTAGCATGAGTCAGGGTAGGGACTGAAGGGGATGGGGCATTCCTGGCATGGCACAGCTGGTGAGGGCATTCCTTGCCCACACATATCACACTTCATGCAGTTTGCATGGTTGCAACTAATGTCACCTCAGTGGGTGGCATCAGTTGCCCCCATGGCATGTTTGCCACATTGAAGTGTGGCTTTCCTGCACTAACTGGTAGAAACCCCACACTGGTAATGCAGCCCACACATGTTACTGATGCGGGACTTTGTAATGTTCCTTAGTACTTCAGGTTATCTTCCATTGCCTCAGGTAACACTTAGACTATAAGCCCTTTGTACCTGCATGTTAACCTATTGGGAAGTACCCTGATGGAAAATAAAAGCAAGGATATAATGGAGAATAAAACCAAGGTTATTATTATGCTTCTGTATCACTCCATGGTGCGACCGCACCTTGAATATTGTGTGCAGTTCTTGTCACCATATCTAAAAAAGGAAATAGTGGAATTAGAAAAGGTACAAAGAACAGCCACCAAAATGGTAAAGGGAAGGGAAGGATGCCCCTATGAGGGAAAGCTCTTCAGCTTGGTAAAGAGATGGCTGAGGGAAGATATGATAGAGGTCTATAAAATAATGAGTGGAGAGGAACAGGTCAACACAAATCAATTGTTTACTGCTTCAAAAAGTAGAAAGACTTGGGGACACATAATGAAACTACAATATAGACTGCTGAAGACTAATAGGAGAAAATATTTTTTTTGTTCAACGTGTAATTAAACTTTGGAATTTGTTGCCAGAGAATGTAATACAAGCTATTAGTGTAGCTGGGTTTAAAAGAGGTTTGGACACGTTCCTGGAGGAAAAGTCCATAAATCATTATTAAAGTGGATTGATGAAATCCACACAGCATGGAATCCACCTAACAGGTACTTGTGACCTGGATTGGTCACTGTTGGAAAGAAGATACTGGGCTTAATGGACCTTTGGTCTAACCCAGTATCTTATGTTCTTATGATGTACAGCATAATAAAAATGCAAAAATGAATAAAATAGCAACAGTTGTTTATTAAACTATATCATGTCAAACACTGTTCCACCTTTCAATTCTGCACTGTTTCCTATTGCTGACCCTTTTAACAAAATGTCTACCACCTACATATGCCCAGTACCTCTAGAGCTTTGTATTATCTTGTGGTAGTGTGGAGTGTGTTGGGAAGGGGTTTTCTTTATTTCAAATCATTTTTATTATTATGAAGATATTCACACACCAGTCCAGCAACAGTACAAAGTGCAAAAACACCCACAACCACCCCTCCCGAAAGACAAGCTAAATACATACAGTAACCTCTCAAAATACAAGCTAAATATAAACAGTAAGAGCATCCCCCCGAGCACTATTTACTCGAACAATCCCCCCCCCCCCCCACCCTCCCAGCCAGCCAGCACAGATAATCAACAAACCCCATATTAGGAACAGCAGATACACTGGTGAGGTTCGTAGTGATGGCACCACAACAAAGAGCACAAAATACAGCACACAGTAGGAGGGCCAGGGCAGCCCGCTCCCAAACAGACTACAGGCAAGCAGCAGGCTCCAGCACTCAGAGCGGGCAAGATACTCAGGCAGGGTGGCAGGAATCTCTCCAACGTATAGAACACCCCACCTAGATATTCAACACTCCACCCCGCTCCCTAGGGGACAAATGGGAAATCATGGGGGACCACAATTCCAAAAAACCCTCCCAACTCTTACCCCCTTTTTGTCGTGCAGTCAGCTTCTCCATACACATCAAGTCAAACATGTAGTTCTCCCAGAGCGCCAGGCATGGAGGGGAGGTAGCTATCCACTGGCTCAACAGGGCCCTCTTAACTAACAGAAAACCCCGCTCAAGCATTGCTCGATGCCAGTAAGAGAACCTTTCACTCCCCAACTCCCAATTATGAAATAGACAAACCTCTCTCTGCAGGACACATCCCACCCCCAACCACCCCTGCAACGTATTACAAACTTGCACCCAAACATCCCGCACCCTCGGACACCCCCAAAATTTGTGCGCTAAAGTCCCCACTCCTCGGCCACACCACGCACAAACAGCAGAGAGCTGCAACCCAACATGAGAGGCCCAATAATCACTGGTATACGCTCGCCATAAAAATTTATACTGCAGTTCCTGCAAATACACCCACACCGGCCCTTTCAATATCCCCTCAAAGGCCACCCGCAAGATCTCCTCCGTCATTTCCTCTACCCCATCTCGTCTCCACCGAAGGGCAAGCTCGGTAAGAAACCCAGTACCTCCCAAGGGCCGAAGCACCCTCCGCGAGGCCGTCTCCCCCATGCAACGCTCCTCTAACTGCTCCAAGATGGCACGCGGTGACTCGGAAGCTGACCAGGCTCCCCCTCCCTTGTTAACAGATGCCAAATAATAGCGTATTTGCAAGTATCCATAAAAATCTTGCTGACGAATTTGATAGCGGCGCTGAACTTGTTGGAAACTGTCCAAAACCCTATGCTCACTAGAATACAAATCTCCCAGACAAAGAAGCCCCCTCCCAGCCCAGTCACAAAAGATACTCTGCTCTGCAAACCCGGGTTGAAAATCAGGGTTGCCCACCACAGGTAGCAGAGGGGACGTACACCAATCCCAACCAAAGCGCTGACATAGCACTTTCCAGGCAGCGCGCAAGGCCCCCATATAGCCCCCGCCCACTCCAGTCCTTATCGCCGTCGGCAACTGACGTACATGAAGAAGATAAAGACCATGGTACGGGGCCAATACTGCCGCCAATTGCCGAACCGGGGCACATCTCCCATCATCCTCCACCAACGTTCTGATATGGCGAATGAGATAGCGCAAATTATAGTTGCGCAGGGATGGCATCTCCAATCCCCTCTCCGCTCTCCTACTCATTAAGGCCTTCAGGGGTATCCGCGCCCTACGGCCCCCCCATAAAAACCCACGCAAACACTGTTCCAAACGCTTCCAATCCTTGTCCAGAATCCATAAAGGTAACATACGCAGCACATATAGCCATCTAGGAAACTCCACCATGACAAACAACGCAATCCTCCCCTTCAAAGATAAAGGCAAACCGCACCAGCCTGCCAAAGTTTTTTACTACTGCGGGCTAGCAAACCCGGCACATTAGCCCGATACAGATGTGCAGGCCGGTCAGGTAACTGAATCCCCAAGTACTTAATCGCCCCATCTGCCCACACCAACAGAAACGCCCCGTCCCACCCCGGCCGCACTTTGCCCCCAACATCCAGAACTACCGACTTCAAGGCATTAACCCTTAAACCCGCAAAGCCCCCATATTCCTGGATCAACTGGAGCGCACACTCCAACGACGTAGGTAATTTCGTGAGACACAGCAACATGTCATCAGCAAAGGCGCTAACTTTGATATCCTCCCCTCCCAGTCGTATACCAGCAATCTTCGAATCACCTTGCAAAGCCCTTAACAGCGGTTCCAAAGCCAGCACAAAGAGCAAAGGGGACAGCGGGCAGCCCTGTCGAGTACCCCTTTCCAACACAAAAGGTTCCGAAAAAACACCATTAGAGCCCACTCGAGCCAAGGGTTGTGCATACAACGCTTGAACCCACTGCACAAAACTCCCGTGCAATCCAAAGGCAGACAGGGCATCCCACATATAAACCCAGGCCACCCTATCAAACGCCTTCTCAGCATCCAGGCTAACAAGAAGCAAGGCCTCCCCCTTCTGCAAACAATACTCCATGCCCAAAAGCAATTTAGCAATATTCCTAGAGGCCTCCCGCCCTTGCACAAACCCAACCTGGCAAGGATCAACGAGCGACGGCAGTAAAGGTGCAAGCCGGGCCGCCAAAACCGAAGCCAAAAGTTTCAAATTACAGTTAATGAGAGAAATCGGGCGATAAGAGGCCGGATCCGTCAAGTCCTTCCCAGGCTTCGGAATCACAGTGATATCTGCACAGCGCATATCCCGCGGAAAAAGACCCGACATACGGGCCGCCTCAAACATCACCACCATAGAGGGGGCAAGACGCGGAGCCAGGATCTTATAATACTCCATACTAAAACCATCCGGGCCAGGAGCCTTATGGGATTTCCCCCGCTTAATACCGGCAAGAAGCTCCGGCACCGACAACGGTGCATTGAGCCGGGCCAAGTCCTCCTCCAAAACCCTTGGGAGAGACAGATTGCGCAGGAACGCTACCCCCTGCCCATAATCCCTCTCCTCCTCGCTATACAGCTGCTTATAAAAGGCACGGAAAATCTGTGCAATTAGCACAGGTTGATGCTGCAGGGTGCCGTGTTTGTCGCGAAGCACAGGGATAAACCGATTACCTCTAGGGTCCCGAACCAGTTTGGCTAATAACTTTCCCGATCTATTACCATAAAGATGGAGGCGATGTTTATAATATTGCATCGAAAGCGCAGCTCTCCGTTGCAGTAAGTCATTTAGCGCCGCCTGCGAGCGGGCATAGTCCCGCTGGATAACACCACCTTTACCCCGACACAACTGACGCTGCACAGCCCGCAGGGCGCGCTCCGCTACCAAGATACTGCGATCCAGATGTTACGTCGCGAAGCAGTGTAAGAGATAATCGCTCCTCTCATCACCGCCTTACTAGCCTCCCAAAATAAAAGCGGGGAACATTGCGGAGTATCATTGAATAAAACATAGTCATCCCACTGCTTTGCAAGATAAAGTCGGAAAGCTTCATCCTCCCACAGATAGACTGGAAATCTCCACCCTACCCTCGCCGGCCCCTGACACTCCCAGATAATCCAGACCATTCCATGGTCCGAAACGGCAATGGGTTCTATTCCAGCCTGCAATACCCGAGGGAGCCCTCCTTCACTAACAAGAATGTAGTCTATGCGGGACCATGTAAGATGTGCTCTCCATTGATGTGTATATTCCCGCATCCCGGGGTTCAAGACTCGCCAAACATCCACGAGGTCTCCCACCCTGCACAGATAGCTAACCCCCTACGGGTCAAAACTCGGATCATGTGGACAATTAAAATCACCAGCCACAATGACCTTAGCCCTCTCAGCATGCTTTAACAATCCTACCAATTGAGTAAAAAAGGCATGGTCATAAACATTTGGTGCATAAACATTCAATAACCATAGGGGTTCATTATACAGCTTACCCTGCAACAGAATATATCGCCCCCGAGGGTCTGTTTGTACTGTATGCACCTCAAAAGGGACCCCTGGCTTCACCAACACCACCACCCCCGCTTTCTTCGTACCCGACTCTGCCCCATAGGACACCTCCACCCAATCCCGTGCTAATTTCCTATGCTCCATGGCGCTCAAATGTGTCTCCTGCAACAGGGCAATGTGTGCACCCTTTCTTTTTAGCCCCTGTAGTATCTTAGTACGTTTAACCGGAGAGCCTATGCCCCCCACATTCCAAGAGATTATCTTAACCTCCGGCAGGCCACCAGCATTGAGAATACCAGCAGGCAATGCAGTCTAACACCCACCCAGAGACGCCCAGCCTCATCTCTGGGACCCGGGCCCCCCCCCACCACTGTGCCAAAACTACCAAAAGATATAGACACTCCTTCCACCAGCAAAGCTGCCAAAAATAGTGCTGTCCCCGGCTCTTACCCCAACCCTCCACCCACCCCCCTCCTCCACTATCCCCCCCACCCGACCCACCATCCCCTCCCTCCACACCTCCCCCCCTTCCCCCTCCCACCCCTCCCCACCCCCTCCCCCCTTTCCCCCCTCCAACTATACCCCACTCACCCGCCACAGCCCAACCCCCCCAAAACCTAACTCGTGTCCCCAGCTACTCAAGCTGAGGCTGGACTTCGGGTCAGGCCCTGAAGGGGCTGCCCCAACCCACCCACCAAACAGTGCAATACCATGACATGTTCTGCCCCTCCCAGCTAGTAGTATACAGCACCAAAACATTCTACACACTACTACAACCGCTTTGTTCTACAACCACAGTTACAGGCCTTCACATCTAGGCCCCCCCTCATTCACACTTACAAGCCCTCATGTACACAGAAACTTTAGACAGAAAGGAATATGCCACATTCTGAAATGCCCACATGCCAGCATGCCATGCTCACACCCTAGGCATAACACCATGGTCCGCCAGATCCCGTTGTAAGTCCGGGCCCTCTAATCTTCAATGGCTCTCCCCCCGAGCTGGTGTCTCTGCCGGGTCAGTGCCCAAAGAGTCCAAGAAGGATCTGGCGTCGCCCACCGATAGAAAAACATGATTTTGCCCCAGGTGGGAGACTCGCAGAGTAGCTGGAAACGCTAGAGTAAACCGCAATTTCCTCCGAAAGAGAGCGGAGCAGACCGGCGTGAACTCCTTCCATTTATTTGCAACCGCAGCGGAGTAGTCCTGGAATAGCAGAAGTTGTTGATTGTCCAGCTGCACATCCCGCTTCCTCCGATAAGCCTGGAGGAGCTGCATCTTGTGCTGAAAATTTAAAATACGGGCAATCACCACTCTGGGCCGCGGGAGCGACTCAAGTTTCAGCCCCAGCCAATGGGCCCGCTCCACCTTCAGATGGCCGACCAAATCATCCAGACCTAAGGTCTTTGGCAGCCAAGACTCAATGAGGGGCACAAGCATAGCGTCAGTCGTGGATTCTGGCACCCCTACGATCCTCAGATTATTCCGTCGGGAGCGGTTCTTGAGGTCTTCAACTTTCTCCAACAAGGCCGCCAGCTGCACGCGCTGAGCCTCGTGCTCTCGAGACCAGGATCCCACATCATCCTCCAGCACTGAGACTCGATGCTCGACCTCCTCCACCCTCTGGCCCATTTCGGCCAGCGCAGTACCCACAGAATCCAACTTACTGAGTATGCAATCGAATTTGGGTTCAAGAAGTTTAACAACCTCTTTCGCCAGCTCCTCTGTAGCGGAGTTGGCACTCTCCGTTCCCGGAGAGGCCGGATTGGACCCTCCGGAGAGCGCGGCCCCTGTCCGGTGAGGTTTCTCCCGCTCTTTTTTCGGCGGCGGGGGCATTTTTCGATGCGGTTTTGTTGCCACCGTGTCCACTACTGTTTCGGCAGTATTCTGCAGCCGACTTAACCGGCTCCCACGGGCATCAAGTACAAGTACAAGTGGTTAAAGCTGAGGCGGCCCCGGAGCGATCAGAGAACGCGTCCTCACTCGCTCATGTGCCACCGGAAGTCCCCAGGGGTTTTCTTTAAAACACAGGCCAGACAGCAGTTCAAGGAAAACAAAAGCAGTTTTATTCTGTCTCAGCTTATTAAACCTCCACAAGCTGATTCTCCAGGCCCTTCCTTCAGTCCCAGTTAAAGTTCCTACCTCAGAACTCCTTTGCATGGCTTGCCTTGGAAGGACTCTGGCGCCATGGGCCTCTCTCCCTCCTGCAGCCTTCTGGGTTCTTAACCTCTCCCTGTGAGCCACGCCCTTCCAGCCCTGAACTCTGGGCTGCAGACTCTCTTAAAGGGGACTGTTGATACGCCCTTTGGAGAGGGATGGGGAATATTCTATAGACCCCCATCACATACCTTTATTACTTATTTTAATTTAAAAGAGGTAAAAAGTTTCATTTGCCAATAGGTATGTACAGGACATCAGGAGAGACATGAGGGGACAGAGGTGGGGGAGGGATTTTCCAATCCACACATAAATAAAGATTGCAGAAGTCCATCCCAGAAAATAGGCTCCTTTAGTTCTGGGTGGAACTTCTTAATTTAATCCTTTTTTCCTTCCTGAACATCATTTCCACATCATGAGTGACAGATTACTGCTGCATGGCATAAGAAATACCCTCAGCAAGAAGCACATTTGCTGGTGCAGTGGCCATGTTATGAAACTCACGCCCAGGTACCGAATGGATACTGAACATCTGGAAACCTGGTAAAACCATGCAGGTCGATATTCAGCCACAGCGGTCAGTGTTTTTAAACACCAGCCACTCTGGCTAAAAAACATACGGCTATTTAGCACTGGTATCGAGACTGTGGTTGGCACTGACTGTCTGGATAGTGCGGCCACGGCTGCCACTATCGGAATAGTCTAGTTAGATAGCCTTAGGACAGCTGAATACCGCTGGTTCTGCCCATTGGCCACCTCAGTACTGTCTGGGTAGTGCTGAGGCGCTCTCTAAGGATATTCAGTAACACTATCCTTAGTCTGTGGATACATGCCCCTGAATACTGACCTGGTGGATTTTTAAGACCACTTTAATGCCACAGTTTTGGATGTACTATCTTATAGGGTTTTTAGGCTGTCTGTGATGTTTTTGCCCACTTCCCATTTTGGATCTTTCTTTGCGATATATTATGGGGTTTTTTTGGAAGCCTTGTTTGCAATTTCCACATGGAAAATCTTACATCTGCATGTAAATGGTAATTTTAGAAAGGGATAAATTTAGATGTGCATTATATGTTGAAATTGCAAGGGGGCCTGCCAAGGTAAAAATAACACTGCTGGGGAGGGAGGTCAATGAATGAGCCGATCGCACATGAATGATTGGTGCTTTCCATGCTAATGCTGCTGATTAGTCTAAAGCCCGCACACTGAGACCCCCTCCTTACTCAAGTAAGAACGTCTCAGGGAGTGTTCATTGGCACATAGTGTAATGGGGAAGATCCATCCTGGGCCTTAAAAACACAGGATTCTGTGAGAACTAGGTCAGAATCTGACAGGCAGGCAAACCACATGATCAATAGTTGTCAGGAGCAACGTAAACAGACCCAGCCACGAGGTCTGCAACCCCGCCCAACTAGCAAGCAATCCTTAGCTCCTGAAGCAAATAGTTTTCACCTGAGTGGGGGACGTGCTAATCAGCACTATAAGAAACACTCAGTAGAGGTAGAAAGGGGAGAAGGAAGGAACAGGAAGGAACTCAGAGAGAGATCCAGCGACAGACCCAGAGAGCGAGAAACAGCTGTGAGAGTCAGTTTGCTGTGACGCAGTTTGGAGCTCAAAGGCAACGTGCTTTGCAGAGTGAATGGAAGCCTGAGAGAGTGGAACCATATGTATCTGAGAAGTGTGACCCTGGAAGTGATTCTGAACCAGACTTAAGGAAACTTACTGGCAGCAGAAATACCTTGAGAGTTAATGCTCAGAAGCCTCGTGGGAAAAGTCCAAGGTGGGTGCCGTGCTGGGAAGGCCACCAGAAGGATTTAACAGGAGAGCTAATGTGGGAGCATTTACAAGCCCCTGAGAGGGAGAGGTATTGTGTAGAAGATATCTGCATGTCAGAAGAAGAAGTGTTTGAAAAGCCTAAACCTCAGAGAAAGCTTCCAAGGGCAAAACCCTTTGCTAACAGGGTAGAGCAGTTCCATTATCCTCAGCCAAAACCTGAAGGTAGGACAAGCAAATACTTTAAAGGGAAAAGTTCTTATAAAAAGTTATATGCTGAAAATCCTGGAAGGTGGGTCTCTCCTCTCTCACACTCTGATATATATGGTAACAGTAATTCTTACCTTAGAGAGGGCTGGCTGGATAAGCCCCGTGAAGATACATTAGAAGGAGGTTTACAAACGTTGTGCAATAAAGAAAACGTTTGTCCAGCTGAAAGTCAGCAGGAACCTATGATAATTGATTCTGCTAGTGAAGATTCATTTGGTGATCCAATGGATTGTACGCTAACCATTTCAGACAAGATTACTTCTTTGTGTTAAGCCAGCGTTTGTGCATTGCTTAAGGCTAGCTGTAAAGATCACAAGATTTGCTGTTCATTTGCAAAGGAACTGTATGCTGAGAATATTGTTTCCTGTGGATATAATTTGAGTAAGAAGCAAGAAGAAGCTGTCTTTCATTTTCCTTTATCACATGCCAGAGTGTATGGCTTTATTGTCCTAAGTTTGTTGTGTTATATATTTGAAAATCCAACCCCGGGAGGGGAAATAAAATCCTATCTTGTACCTGACCCATTCGTGTCCACAACTACTCCTTCATCGAAAGGGTCATCAGGCGGACAGACCCGCTTCCCCTAGGCGGCGGACTGGCCACTGCCTGACAATAGTTGGAATGTTAGAATGAGATGGAAGTTAGTATGTAGTTGAAAGAGTCTGAGATGAGTTATTGAATAGTTGCACTTTTCCCTTTTTCTTAGCAGGGTATGGTTAGAGCAGTCCCCATTTCATATAGGGAATGCATATGTATTACCAGAATTTTCCATGTCGGGATTTATAGCTGCTCCTTGGCATGTATAGGTTTTTAAAACGTGCTTGTTCCGGCCAGCCATTTAAGGGGGTGGGGGGGGATTAAGGGAGATGCCCTCCTCAATCTTCCATTGTTTATTTCCCCTTCAAACTGAAATGAATTAAAGGTAACGACCTCTGTTGTTCATTGGCAGTACTATATGTATAGGTTTGCAAAATACCAACTTACACATTTAAGTTCCATGTGGAAGTTGCCTCCGTTGATTTTTCCTATGTGCAGACTTTTTAAATGACTTCTGCAGGTCCTTATACATATTTTTAGAAAAGGCTCCACATCTGGCAAAGTGTTTTCTAAAATACTTTCAGAAGTGTTTATATCCCAACTTCAATATCGCAATTCCAATCTCCACGTACTATCTACAATTTGCCTTTTTATAGATGGGCATTTGGCTAAGACCACAAATTATTTTTATGGTTGAGTGGTGGAGTAGTCTAATGGCTAGAGTAGCAGACTGGTCACCAAGAGACCAGGGTTTGATTCCCATTGACACTCCTTGTGGTCTTGGACAAATCACTTTACCCTCCATTGCCTTGGAAGAAAAGGCCTGGCAATCTACTTCTGGTCACACTGCCAAGAGAGCCCAGGGGCTGCTGGGTCAGCAGTAGTCTGCATTGACTCACCGGCACACAATATGGTGGCTAATTAGTAGCTGGTCTATTACTGAATCAAATTTGGGGAAGACTTTTCATACTGCTTGCAAAGTCTATGGGTACTTTTTCCATGAATTTTGCAACATCTATCATGCGCATATTTTCCCTTGAAAAGTACCTAAAGGAAAAGTAACTTGCCTTGAACCAGCACTGTAAAGGCATGAGCTAAATCAAGATGTATAATAAAAAAATGTAAATAACCCTGCCCCTGAAAATGTTGTCGCTAAATGTGGGAAAAAGTATGGACATTGTGGCCCTATGTTAGTACTTTTACCTGCATTTGGGTGGGCAATTTCCAAAATGGTTCTATCCATAGGAATAGGTTTGAAAATCACCCTCTCTATATTTAGTCTAGTCTAATAGTTCGCAACCCAGTCCTCGGGACACATCTAGCCAGTCAGGTTTTCAGGATAACTGTGCATGCATATGAAAGATTTGCATGTACTGCCTCCATTGTATGCAAATCTCTCTCATGCATATTCATTGTGGCTCTCCTGAAAACCTGCCACGGCCAACTCCAGACTTCGCTGCTCCATATGCCTGGAACCAACTACCTGAGTCGGTACATTGGGTTCCTTCTCTATTAGTAATATGCAGAAATATTTCTTTATGGAAAGAGTGGTAGATGCATGGAATAGTCTCCCACTGGAGGTAGTAGAGACGAGGACAATATCTGAGTTCAAGAAAGCGTGGGACCAATACATAAGATTTCTAAAGGAAAAAAAGGGACTATAGTAGTTGATATGAAAGGGCAGACCAGATAGGCCATATGGTCTTTTTCTGCTGTCATGTTTCTATTAATCTCCAGCAACAAGCAGGAATGTAATCTTCACATATGGGTATCGTCGGTACCGACGGAGCCTGCGCAGGAACGCTCCCCAGCGTCCAATAGGAAAGATTTTGGGAGCATCCCACAGCGCCTGCGTGCTGCCTTCCCGCCTTTCCCAACTGTCCCTCTCCAGTTCTTCATTTTCCGCGGAGCCAATAGGTCGTACATCCTGTCACCGCAGAAAAAAAAATCCCTTCTATTCTTCTTTTTTGTGGTCGCGTCTGCTTTCCCTCGATGCTACACCAGTACCGCTGGTTCTTCTTCCTTCTTTTCTTAAAAAAAAACAACAAAAAAACCTTTTTTCTGGAGTCTTTCCAGTAATGTTCTCTCAGGTGCCACGTGCCATTTTGGGCACTAGGCCCAACTTTTCCTTCAGAATGGAAAAACCCGCTTCGGGTTTTAAAAAGTGTTCTAAGTGTGGCAGTACCATCTCCGTCACCGACAACCATGAGTGGTGCCTCAAATGTTTAGGTCCTGACCACTCTATTTCGGAGTGTGTTGCCTGTGGGATGATGTCGAAAAGGGGCCAGCAGAACCGAGCTGCTAAACTTAGCATCCTTTTTCCCTCCGATGCAGCCTCTGTGGCATCGACGTCGTCCAGGGCTTCGTCTTCTTCCCATGGATCTCAGGTAACTAAACATAAATCTAGCCGGTCCTGAAAGGGTAGATCTCCTTCTAGACAGCGAGATGCCTCTGGCGTTGCCCTTGAGGGACTTTCACCAGCAAAATTGCCCCGGCGGGAAGCTTCAGCTTCCAAAGCACTAACGGGGCTCCAGGATGTTCGAGGCTTCAACCTCGGCAGAACGACTGGTGCCATGCTCTGGGGTACTGGCCGCTTCTTCTGGTACCAATACCCAAGCATCAGCTGCGTCGATAGACCAGAGATTCTTGGCTATGGAACGCAGTTTGGGAGCTCTTCTCACGGCCTCGATGCCCTTGAAACCGCTTCAGACAATTCAACCGGTACCGGCACCGACTCCAGTGCCGGCACCGACTGCATCGACATCGGCAGGTAGTCTACCGGGACCGAGTCATGCATATCCATCCGGTATTGACAGGTCAGTACCGGACCACTCCAATGCCGAGTTCGATTGGTACTGGTACTGTGCCTTGCACGATCACCCGGATCAGAGATACTTCGAATCCTCGGATGAGTCTGAAGACTCTGAAAGCTCTGCCGATACCAGAGTACTTCTTCCTGAGGATTCTTCTTCTCCTCAGCATAGGATGTCTCCACCAGAGGATATGTCCTTTCAGGATTTTATCCGAGATGTGGCTCGAGGTCTTTCCATCACAGTGGCTCCTGAAAAAGAGCCTAGGGCAAAGTAATTAGAAATCCTGCAATACCCTAAAGCTCCCAAGTAGGCAGCTATCTTGTATGATCTCATGTTAAGGATGTGGGAAACACCTTTAACCACATCTCCTCACTCTCGAAGACTCGACACCATGTATCGAGTTCCTCCTTGTCCTGGGTTTCAGAAGACTCAATTACCACAGCATTCCATGGTGGTGGAGTCAGCAATGAGAAGGATAAAGAGTGCAAAAAGGCATGCATCTAATCCTCCAGGACGTGAGTGTAGGACTCTTGACGCCTTTGGAAGTCAAACCTTCCAGGCTTCCATGCTTTCTGCTAGGATCAGTTCCTATATCTTATATATGGGAATGTTCCTTAAGGAGATCACAGGAGATTTAGAGCTTATGAGCCCTCTGCTTCCTGATAAGAGGCAAGATTATCTCACCCTTGTCAAACATGCTCAGGATGTTTCCAAGTTTGTGACTCGTGCAGCTTGTCAGACGGCTGCCTAGGGTGAGAACTTGCACAATCTTGACGATGCATATATTCATATGATTCTTGCAAAGTATTGTGGGTATTGTAGTTCATTCACTCCCAAACACAGCTGATGACAATAATTTGAGTTGTGAAACCAAGTGGTAAGATCAATAAAATAGTTCTTTTATTGATGGGGTTTAATTCACCCAGCACATGTATGCTTGATAGCACTATAAATGAGGTTACTTGCTTGCAGTGTTTAAAATGGATAACAAAAAAAGTCACAAAGTAACCAGAAAACAGCCTTCAGCTTGTCAGGCAATTAGCTAATGTTTTCTTAGCAAATAATTACCAAATACAAAGGCACAAAGAAAAGAATAAACTTTGCTGGTTAGGTTAACTTCTGCTTATTTTCCACGCTGATCTCAGCAGTGATTCTCCCTTGCTCACACACAATCAGGTGCAGCCCTAATTACTATCCATGGACCAGCTGAAAGCCTTTAGCTGGCTGGCTGCTACTGTGTGAGCCCAAATCCTGCTTTAAGAGCTGTTTGCAGTGGAAATAAAGAACAAAGTTAGGTTTCTTTGTGATGGCTGATGTGTTTGCTCATAGAAAACTAGCAATAGCATTTAGATAAAGAACAGTCCATGTAAATAGTTTCATCTGCTGTATTTCCCCCTGCATCAACAATCATAGGGTCAATATCATACATTGGCACAGATGAGTCTTTCATTAAGGCACTATCATGAGAATGCTTATTCCCTTGCTGCCATTCTCTATTATAGATAGGGTCTGGATCAGTGTTCATACCTGAGCCTCTCCTGCTATCATTATTCCTCTCTGTATAGCCTGGCCAATATGTAATCCAATTCTGATGTCCAGCCTTCCAATCTTGATCCCTGGACGCTGGATCTTCTCTCACATACCTTCTGGCCTTGGTCTGAAAGTCCCTTCCACATGCAGTCTTCTCTCTTCCAGGTAGCCACTGGTGATTCCTATCTCTGCCACTCCATTCCTCTGGCTGAATCCAGTCCAATGGACTCTGCTGGCTTTTGGAATACCTCCCAGTATGAGTACTGCCTTGGAATCTCCCAGACCTTCCAATGGCCTTTCTTCTCTTCCTTCCAGAGAGTTTCCTTCTCTCTCTATCTGCTTGGCTTGGCTTCTGTTTCTCCAGGTGATACTGGTGCTTGTAGCCGTTGCTGTCTTTGTATCTCTTCCTCCCTCTGTAGCTGTTATCTGAAGAATAAGCTCTACTCTTATCCTGTTCTAATGTGTGCTGCTCCCTAACACAGCGCAGCTGTGTTGAATCAGGCCCTGCCCTTTGAGATGAGTGCTTAGGGATTACCTCATAGCTCTCTTGATTGCACACACATTCTCTCACTTCAGCCCCTCTCATGGCTG